>CM020217.1:85958126-87260001 GCA_009819775.1 Phoenicopterus ruber ruber
CTTTCCTTATTGCCTTTCTTGCTACAACTCCATCCTGTTTTCCATTAGCCTGTTATTTGCACTCAGACTTCATCTGAATTACTGACGCGTAGCCGATAACACTTCCAAGTTTGCGCTCGATGAGAAATGGATTTAAATGAAGCTTTCTCTGTTTCTGTGGTGTATGAATTCTTCCTCTGAGAACTGAAGAAGATTTACTGGGTTATTTCATCTGCTTCTTTGCCAGGACAAGATTGCCTCTATCGCTTAATTTAGAGTAGGTTATGTAGAGTAACAAATAAGGAACTTATCCACAACACTAAAAAATTGGGGATGAAAGGTAATGAACAACACGGCCAGTTTCAGTCACGCCTAAATTTGGCCCGCTAAAGATATAAAATAAATACTAGTAATACACCAATTGTTGGTTATTTTAATGGGTCACACTGTTTCAGATTTCTAATCCTTTACAGAATAATCTTTAATATAGACTTAGAAGAAATAGCACCAACACAACTTTTCTGACCATCTCAACAAAACCAGGATTCTGGAACTGTCAAGGGCTTAAGGTTAGTCTTCTGCACTGTATTGCTGTCTGTCTATGTTTATCCAACACCTAGCCCTGAGACCAAAAAATCCATTGCATAAATCCAAGTGACAATCTCAGTGGTAATATATCCCCCACCACCTGACTAAGTCCAGGGAGGGGAATCAAGTCATAGTATTGTCTGGCTGGCAGTCCTAAAACATCACAAACAAGTATCTGTGGATTTGGACCGCATTTATCTAGGGGATGAACAATACCCATATGTTCACCAGATGACTACAGAGCTGGGTTCATTGAGTTAAAGTTCAAGGCCACAACAAAGGATAACTTGTTTCTTCAGGACTGGCTTTGATTAGATTGCTGTTTACAAAGAAATTTTTAAAAAAGGAATATTCCAAAATATGTGGGAGGATCATTGTTCCTTGTTATCTTCTTATTTATTTTTCAGATATGTTCTATTAAATGCAATTGTTTTATGGCCTATTTTCATTAAGCATTTATTTCCATTACAGTGACTCACAGTTGGAATTATAGCATGTGTAGTTCTCTTAATTCAGAAGCCAGAAAACTGAAAATTAATTTTGAATAGAAATGTCAGGGAGTGTGTATGCTCACTCTAATAGTCTCACTCTGTATACATATATATGCCTACACACGCACACGCAGGCATAAAGTAAAAAAAAACCTTTTAATTATTAATTAATACACACACACACACACACGCACACATGTATACTTGTGCATATATATGTAGTGTGCACATATAAGTAGTGATATTTAGATGAACAGTAGTGATATTTAGATGTATAAAGGTGTGCGTACATGTGTGTGTGTCTGTGCATAAAACTCCAATTTCTTGTTCTTCATCCATTAAGTTACTTAAATTTGGAAGCGAGGGGACAGAAGGATCTGGGTTTTGTTTTGTTTTTCACATCTGAAACGAGTGGGGTGGAAATGTTCTGCATCGTAATATCCTTAAGCAAAATGTTAACATTCTTTTATGTTCCAAAATCTTTCTCTAAAACACTGTAAATATTATCTATCGCAAAAGTGTTAGAGACTTTTAACAAATTTCCCTTGATTAATGTGTGCTATGTAGTTCCTAGAAATAGTAATGATCTGGACTCTGAACATACTTCTTTTATGTTTATGTAAATGGAAATAATGCAAATAAAAATCTCCTTTATTCTTTTGTGCAGGCTACTTACACCTTGAGTTTAATGGAGCTACACTGCACCTTGAATAAGCAAGGAAAGAGAAGAGGTAGGCAGGGAATAGGTCCAAAATTTTTGCTGTTGATCTGCAGACTATTACAGGCTGAGAAATAACTTTTCCCACAGAGGTGGAAGGATGCAGCATAGAATCCTGTGTTTCCATGGATCAAATGGCTTCCGAGGGCTGCACCTGGAGTGACTCGCTGAAGGAAAAATCTCTCCCAAAGAGAATAATAAACTTGCAGAAACTGGAAGAAAGCCTTGCTGTAACCTAAATGTACACATTGGTAAGTTTGCTTAATCATTACCAAAGGTTTAATTAGATAATTGTTTTTCTTTGGAGTAGAATCATTTAACTGGTTAAAATAATGTTTATTTAATTAAAAATGAAATTATAACCCATTATCTAATGCAAATAATCTAAAAAGCTGGCTAGAAAGTGGGAGAGAAAGCCCTCTAAGTTTGAGAAAGCCACTTTGGTGACACTCACAAAATACACAAGTGCTGTTATAAGGTCACAACATGTTGCTAGATAAATGTCTAGATGTCTGAGTGATGAAGGGATCAAAGTATTTGCCACTTGCAATGTTGTATTTATGTATCTCTGTTGGTATGAGAGGGACATATTCCAATTCAGTGGAGGCACAAATATCACAACAATGCATGATTTTCTAACATTACAACAGAAAAAAACCCCACAAAATAGTGTAGAATAAAAGCAACACAATCAAAGTGACATGAAAATCATTATTTCTTGGAACATGGGAAATTCAGTCAGATATAAGGATTTTTGGGTTTGGTTTTTTTTTTGACCTTGAGAGCAGTAAAATCCTGTAGCAGGCTGCCTAGAGAGGTAGCGGGATCTCTGTCTTTGGAGGTGTTCAGCAACCTGCTCTGATTAGAGCTGCTCTGAGCAGGGAGTTGGACTGGGTGACCTCTGGAGGCCCCTTCCAGCCTGAGCTAGTCCGTGATTCTGTGATTGCGTGACTCTGACGAACCATTGGAAGGTTTTAAAACCAAACTAAAATAACGAATTCATAATCTCTCCTCTCCTGTGTTGTACGGGCTGTCGATTTACGGCGGAGGTTTTAATGTATTTATTCACGACAGTGCCATAGGCTTCGTTGCCTTCTCTAGTTAGCTGCACCCCTCTGCTGTGTTTGGATGTCGCCACGTTGGACCATGCATCTTTTTGTCTTCTGAGGTCTCAGTAGACTCCTGGTTTTAAGCCTATTCGTCAGCAAGGGCTTTGTCAGCTATTACTTCATGAACATAAGACCCAACATTGATCATTCCTGAAATACGTTGACTTTGTTGTAAATAAATAGTTCTGTCTGCCACAGGACGTGTCGGATTTTCTACAATTCTTTTTATATATATATATTGCAGACAATATTTTAATACCGATAGTTACTTGAAGTAATATTATTTAATCTTTCAAGGTATCTTCTAAACGGGGAAAATAAATAAACAACAAGAATGCCGTTCAGAGTCCCCGTGAAAAAATAATTAAAAAAAAAAAAAAAAGAATAAATGAAGCTGGAGAATTCAGAAAAGAAATTTCCTTGGTCTGATGTGAAAGAACACAGACGCTGCGGTGAAATATCACTCCCAATAATTCTCAATACCAGCTTTCAGAAACATGTACAGCCATGCACGTGTGATATATATGTGTATACAGAAAAATATTGAATGGTATCTTTTATTATATTAAAAAAAAATGCTTACTAAGTCAATTAAAGTTTGACTTAGAACTAGTCTTTGGTTTTGTTAAAGTTATATAAAATATATGAAAAAAATCTGACATTCAAAATATTTTTATATATTTTGATCTTCTGCCACTCCAAGCAAAATATTTCTAAAAAATCCAGAAAGATGAGAAGCCACCTAAATCTTGTGTGTCTGTACAAACACACAAAACAATGAACTCATACCAGCATGAATAACTATGGTTAATGTTTTTGAAGATGACATCATATGACTGCTACACATTTGCTTTATCAAATAGTAATAGAATTTTTTAAAAGGTGTAAATGTTTCAAAAGCCTTTTTATCCTAGCTGTGATTTTATTTTCTGTTGCAGTGTAATAACCATTAAAAGGCAGACAGTGATTTTAAATCAAAGAAAACAAAATACGATTTGAAAACTGCTGAAACAGATATTACCTTTAACCAGGTTATTTTCTTTTTTCTCTTCTGAAACAAAGAATTCCAGCAGCCTGAACACAATTTCCAGTTTCCCGTTTTAAATGAAGATTGCTTTCATGAAAGCTTTTCCGATATGCAAACTAATAAACCCACAATTTAACCTCAGATCCAAAGGTCATACAAGGGAAGCACTTCCCAGGCCTCCTTTCTTCTATTTTCATGCCGTCCGCTTGAAACACCACACTTCTGTAACAACTACCCACCCTAGTCTTCCCTTGCAGTCAGTGAATCATGTCATCTGAGCGAGCAAGAGATTCTTTCCGTCTCTTACTTTAGAGAAACAGTTTCAGGAATGTTAGTTTGAGCCTAGGCCTGAGGTGGGTGTCACCTTACCTAATAGGAGGACCGCAGTATAGATTTATATGTCCTAGGTCCTCCTTACAGCTGATGGAGAGTGAACAGGTTCAGTGTACTTCAGCACGGGAAATAAATCGCCGTGTCTTTAGCTGAAGCTCCTGTAAAGACTGGTAAGCAGAAGCCTCAAAACCCAACCGCTTGCACTGTAATTCTAATAAAATAAGTATTTAAAGCAAGGGCAAGATAAGACTAGAGTGCAAAATCATTTTGCAATAATACGTCCTTTCTTCCCTTGCATTCTTCTTAATTAATATGAATGATGTGTTTAACTTATCAAAGGCTTGAAATGATGTTCCCACAATCTACTTTCAATTCTTATGTTAAACCTACAAGTCTACTTAGCTTCAGTAAGTGTTTTATAATTGAAACATACTTTTGATATTTTTGTTATTATTAAAGTCATATTTATGAGTATATATTAATTATTATAAGATAAATAGAAGTTTACAAGATAATTCTGTCAATCTGATTGTCTAGCATTAAGGCAATAATTTTTCAGACCTGTTCTTTACATACCAATTAAATTCTATAGTCGAAAAAGAAAAATCCATATGCATATTTTATTTTATTTTTCCAGTTTTCAGTTCTTAATGACCTCAGGACAGGGTATTTTGAGGGGATTAATGATCTGCTAGAAGATGTTCATTGCCCAAGGTATAGAGATTTAAGCTAGTCATTAATACTGGGGAAATATTTTGTACTTCGATCATTCCTGTCAAGTTTCTTAACGTATTCAGACTTTAAATAAGCTCTTAAAGACTGTGATAAAGTAAATTTCAAACTTGAAGCATCTGACAAGATTCACATTAAAACAACCTCTTAGGAAAAAAAAAAAAATCTTCTTTAGAATGTATCTGTCTAGCCCCTTATCTATTTTTTTTTCCTTTCTATCTGACCTACTTTTCTCCTGCACTTGTCCTCTGAAGTCCTTCAGTAATCAGGCCGTACATCTATCTAAAGCCCATGAGCAAAGTTTTTGGCCTTTGGCTGAAAAACTTTAAATAGCAGTACTGTCATATAGCCCACTGAAGACAGATAGGCATTCATGTGAACTGAACAAGTCTCTTCATAGACATATACACATACATATATATACACACACACATTGGTGTACATAGGTGCGTGAAAATACACAAGCACACACATTTAACTCTTTGCTGAGACTGCTGACAAAGCATAAAATATTCTGACTAGGGCTTTATTAAGGGTAAAGAACAGAAAATCTTACTTTGTAGCTCTGATTTGCATTAATCTGCCCATGATAATTTTACAAGAAAATGTAAACCGACTAAAAAAATTGGTTTTCACTAAAGTTTTCTTTTCATGCTAAGTAAAACAAATGGAATATAATAAGAATTTGCCATTTAGTTTCCTCCTCACTTTGAAAGAATCCAAACATGGTGACTTGAGTCTTTTTTAATCTGTGATTTAACTTGGAACTTTTTGTCCACATAACATCGAGCTTCGTGGTTCTATCTGCTCGGTTTATTTGGTTTTCAAAGGCAGGGCCAGATTTTTACACATGCAGCTGTGGGAGCACCTCTTTTGGATGGAATGCACTCCAACACAAGACAATAGCTGTATTGTCATCCTCATTATTGAATTTCTGCAGGAGAAAGTGAGCCTACCTTTCCTTTACAACTAGGACCCCATCAAAGCCCAGCTGGTGGAGAAGCCTCTGACTCAGATCAGCCCTGGGCTGCCCCGATACAGCCTCTTCCTTCTCCAGTTTATAGTCTGACCTGGTGCCTTTCAGCACGTCAGCCTCACCTCTTCTTAAAGCAGGAAGACAGCGTAACATCCTGGCTTCGCAGTTTGCTAGAGTCTAAGGCAGTGGAAGTTTAATTTTTACCAAAGTCTATCACTGGCCAGCTATCCTGCCTGATATCAAAAATTACTCACACGCATTTTAGATCAACTACACGGGACAGTTTGCTTGTTAGGATCCAGTTAGATAAACCTAGTACCTTTTCCAGACGCTTTCAAACCATGCCCAAAGCACCAAATTTAATCTGCATGTGTAATCATGAGAACAGCAGCATTATGGTCATAATCATAATCTGTTGAACAAGAACACACCAATTAGTTTGAAGGTTTCTGCTGGTCACCTTCTGCACTCCAGTATCTTCATATCACACTTTCAAAGTACCTTTGAAACCATCTTTAAGTACTTTCTTAGAAAGTAGGACTTGGCAATTCAAGTCATGATTTGTGAGTCACAACTATCTTTCTTGAAATGTGTCAGGTGTAGTGTACTAACAAGGTTTAAAAAAAATGAAATCTTGTTTGCTCTTAAAGTAAGTAGACATTTATAGTACTGAATGCACATCAGGAATACATCTGTGTTTAAAAATACCACATATACATCTGTCAGAGAGCCTGTTTATGTAGGTAAGCCATAAAACCTGCTCTGAGATACAAAGTTCTTCATACCAAATGTAGTAGTTCCCTGTAGAGCAAGAGTGATATATATGCAAATACAGGCTCCCCACTTATAACGTGGGGATCTACCTACATGCGAGTCATATGTGGCTTATTGGGCCATGTTCTTCCTTGTATAGCAGTCTGAGATAATCACAGCAAGTGCAGATAATTAAAGTAATAGCCCATGTATCACTTAGCACGTCTTAGCCTAAAGGCTGAGAAAGTGTTAATATTCATATGTAAGGCTTTTGCTGGAAGATTAGAGTTTGCCTAAGCTCGTGATTCTAGCATTAGGTATCCTAGAAAAAGATAGAAAAAAGCCTACAACTGCCTATAAAGCCTAGGACCCTAGCCAGACATTTAGGGTGGGATTTGGTTTATCTAATTTTCAGAAAGTTACTTGTGTAATGGAGGTACGTTGTCCAAATTGACTAGTAGTATTTAAAGAAAGCCAAAAATCTTGAGAACAATTTACCTCCAGTTAGACGTTTATAATAGGTGGGATGAATAACCCACTGAAAGTGTTCACCTTTCTCTGTTGACTGAACACTATACTAGTTAGACCAGATATCTAGGACAATTTTAAACTGGAATTAAATCTTTTTTTTTTTTTTTTTCCTAAAATCTGAGGATAAATGCCTTCTTACCGAATGAAACTAGTGTCCCCAACTTATTTCAGAGGAAGTTAAGAGAATTGAGAGAATTATGTACTTACCATAGAATAGGAATGATAATTGCAAACCAAACAGAAATTTAGGTAAATTTCCTAGCCTTCTTGGTCACAAACAGATTTTGAGAGACAGTATTTTTTTCTTCTTTATATGGAATTTGATATTCAGATATTATTTACAAAGTGGATTGGTACAGCCTATTTAGATGCCTGATAGAGACCTAATTTCAATACAGTCTTTTTCATGTTCAGTACTGTGGCTTCTTTGATGTTTAGAGCTTTTATTTTTTTTTTTTTTTAAACCCACTGTAAAGTGGTTAAACAGGTAGTTTGATTTAAGTTGTGAGGCACCTCACTGGGCAGCATACTGAAACAGTGACTCAGTTTAACAACTATGAAAATGGTGACTCAATCTACTCCATAGAGGATCCAGAAAAGGCAAATACTTCCCAATACAATGATGAATGTTGTCTGATCTGATGATTCACCAGAAAATCTTCCACCTGTTTTCTAAGATGATGTATTTCGGTGAGCATTGTTTCCTGTGTTACAAAGGTGTTCTGCTGTTGTTGTTTCTGTGTGCATGTGTTGTTCACGTTTCATTCTAACCAAAGGGGATGTTAACATAGCGCGCGTATCTGATGCCTGCCAGTCACCGTCAGAAAACAGGATGATCAAGTAACAGTAATGAAAGAAACAGCAGATGTGCATGAACCCAATATCCCTCACTTTTTGATCCAGTTTTAAATATTCTCAGCTGTGTGAATTTGAGGGAAATATGCAACTTGGATCAGAATTTGCTTTTGCTGCCAGAGTCCCTGCTTAGTGGTTGTGGCGGGAGTGATGATGATAGCAGGCCCAGAAGCAATGTTTTGAATATGTGTACCCCCTCCTCATCCCTGAATAAAAGAAAGGTGTGCTGTGAGTGAAAGATATGCAGTTGATTTAGCTCCTTGCAAGACTATTTGTTTCTCTGAAGGCATTCCTTGCTTTGATAAATAAGTTATCATAAATAAGAACCATAGCAGTTGCATAAAAGTCTTTTTTCTTGGGAAGGAATAATGTATCCTAAAAACTTGGCAAGCCCATAATCTCTACAATGTGGTATGACTCCTGATCAAGGGCAATCCTTCCTGCTATTTCCTGCTGTATAGATAGTGCGGTTGGATGATTTGTGAGATGTTTTGTCTTCTTCTAGGAACAGTCTACATAGTAAAGTTTTGTGGGTTTGTTTTTTTTTTTTTTCCCCAACTAAGTGCAACTTCTTGCTTCGGCATAATAATGACAGTTCCAGTGTTCAAAGTCAGTTATTTAATATCAGGTAAATAAAATGTTGCATTCAAGACAGAAAAAATTATATTTTTTTCCTAATTTATATAAAAAGAGCCTAAAGGGTCTGTCCAAGAACAGCTAAAATAAATGACAACAATCCAGATATTGTTAAAGTGTTTGGAACCGTACAAGATGGGAAGTAGAGATGACCTCTCTCCTCACTAGTGCCCTAAGTAAAACACAGATAGACAAGAAACTGTCTCACATATCTTGGAATTATGCAGAAGTAGATTTTTCCTTTCCTGGAAAGTCAGATTTTATCTCATGGATTATAACCCTTTTGTGCACACAGCACACTTGACATGAGTGCAGCAACTTGAAGAAAATAAAAATGTGTAAATATTTTAGTTTGTAGGGCTGTATTGGTTGAACTGAGGTAAGAGACTGGATATCTTTTAACAGTTATATGTGATAAAGTGTCTCAGAGCAACATGTCCCATGGCCACCTTACAGAAAAGCAAAACCCCTTGGACTTTTCTGCCTCCTAACCACGATTAGGATGCTCACTTCCTAGGATGCTTGCTTTCTCGCAGCAACCTGGAAGGATATCTTGCATCCCCTTGGAGTCAGGGAAATAAATATGAACCTGTAGTCATTAGAGAAGAAGGGTCTTAAGGTGCTGAAGGGGAGAGTTCAAACAAGAATTAGATCTTGCTCACTGGATTGCAATTGACATTGTTCTTTGACATTTGAGAAATCATTTAAGGACTTCCCCCATGTTTTATAGAATGAAGAAAACACTAATTAAAATGCATATAGCTATAGTTTGGGTTGGTTTGCAGCAGGACAGGACTTACATAAGCAAAAAGAAAGTAAGTTGGAAGGAGAAGAATAATTCACAGTTTACATAGCAACAACCTTAGTCTCCTATGGCACCAAATAGTACAAGTTCTACAGGATGGGATCCACTATGCAGGATAGAAATATGATTTCATCTTTCAAGATAGTTCCCCACGAATAGCTAAACTTTCCACAATTATCAAATCAAACTGTCTGTATACAGGAAAGTGACAGAAATCATTGCTCAGCCACACCACAGAGGACACGGTGCTTCATCCTTCAGATGTGAGAATTCCTATTACATAAGATAAATATAACATCTGGTAAGTGTTGTACAATACTTTGATTCTAGTTATGAACTGTTTTGTCATGGATGATACAAATATCCTGTAGGGGAAATAAATCTTTCCATTTATTTCTTGCATTTATTTCCAAACATGCACAGTAGGTGAGATAAATTTGTTAATCAAAGGTTATTACAACGTCATTGGTGTTAGGCTCTCCAGGTACAGTGAACCAATGGCACTTCTGTCTTAGGTTACCTTCACCTGAAGCAAAAGAACAAAGAAGAAACAAATGTAAAATTTTGTTATGAGTCAGATAAGGTCACGTATCTTTCAATGTGAAAAACAGAATATTCTGAATAGTTTGGGATTAAATTACATTGCTACTGTGGTTGGTTGATAGGCATTGCCTTAGTCCTCCACCAGTTTTAGTTATAACTCCACTGAGATTAATGATTATTCCCCCTTGATTTCATAACACCTGAAGATTGGAAACAACTTGTTTAAATATAATTAAATTCCTTCAACATATTCCATCAGTAGTTAGCCTTTGCAAACCAACATAATCACGCACTTGAAGAGACAAGCACCTTGATTAAAGATGTAGATTGTTCTTGAATTGCCACTTGAGATATATTAAAGAAAGATACCTAAAACAGTCCTTAACTGTATGACTTTCTTACACAGAAATTTAAATTGCTGAGAAACAGATGACTAATTAGAATAGTAAGCTGTTCAAATGAGACAAAAAATTACAATAAATATGACCTTCTTATTCTTGACAATAATTTGGATATTGATTATTCCATTATACTCCAGAAATATTTGTTTTTCAGAGTTTAACTAAAAGTCTGAATTCACATGGTGTGTTTAACTCCATCAAGCAGAACAGCACACAAGTAGACTATGGTTCGCATAATCAGATAGTTTAATCTGTTAACTTCTTGAAAACAAATGGGAAGCAGGAATTATTTGCAGCAACTCTGTCAGGACACCCCCTTTAAAAAATTATGTCAAAAAAATCAGTGTACTTTTTCTTTTTTCATAGAGAAGGCAAATTTTCTACATGTATGCTAATGAAATGGGGCTTTCTATTTGCAGGAATTTCATGAAATCATTTCAGATTCCTGGTGCTCTCAGGAATCAAAAATCAGGAAGTTACCTTCTGGGAAATTACTTGAAGCAACCAATCCATTCTGAAAGGAAATCCTAAACTTCCAGCACTTCTCTTTTCAGAATAAAAATGTTACAGTTTGGTGCTTTTTAAAAAGAAGGAAGAGAAATGGGAGGCGGGGAGGAAAAAGAATTGGTAGCTGCAACAGAATTGTCTTGCGAAGCAAAGGTCTAGAAACAAGTAGCTGAGCACATAAAGACTGGTTGACAAAACAATTTAGAAAAACAACTATTTCAGCAAAACAGTAGAAGAAAAGCTGACTGCATATATTGAGGCTAATGAAGAGAAGCAGAAAGCAGAGAGCTGCTAAACTTAAGGATTTACGAGTGAAAGACCAGATAGGTGATGTCTGAAAGAAGAGAGCTTTCAAAGGCACCAGCAAAAGCTGAAAGGACTCTGGAAGCTTATTAGTTGTCCTTTCTATCCGCTCCCAAGTGCCAAAGAATCTCTGACTAGCTTATCATCTGTATTTTACTTTTTCTTCAAAAATACTTTTGCTTCTCAGATAGAGCTTACTCTCCTGCTACAATTACCCTTGGCAAAGGGACAATGGTGCACTGTTTTCTTTTCTCTACTCATAATGCAAATACAAAAAGGAAAAAATTTCCATTAGAAAAAAATACAATACAAAACAAAACTCACCTGATTTTTATTTCAAGCATAATCAAAATGAGTATTATTTCCTGCAAATATTTCAGACTTGCCCCCCCCCCCCCCCCGCCCTTTCACTTTGGCAGCTGCTTTTTATACTTTTTTTTTTTTTTAGTTAGGATAAAATATTTTCTGTGGTCTCAAAGTCATTATCTTTAGACTACTGGTTTGGAATATAAATGATAAAAGTCTTAAGTTTCTCTCTTTGCCTTATACATGAAAGTATATCTATGAAAATTCTAAGTATATACCTGGGAAAATTTGTATGTGCATTTAAAGAAGAAAATGCGATCAAGTGAAGCTTACCTGAAAACACAAGAAAAAAAAATACAATCAAAATCTCATGGTTGCATTTGGAAAGTTAAAAATATTTCTGTAAATCTTTTCTGCTCAATCAATTATTGAGATAGTTATTAATTTCTTCATACCAATTATGAAGTGTACAGTAAATGAAAAAGATCTGTAATTTATAGCATGAAATACTTTGGATTTTAGAGCCTCTTAGCCATCAGACTGGTCATCTGGCACATGGTATCAAATAACATGAAAAATAAGATAAATATTTGGGTATTGAAGGCAGTTTATAAGGAAGAATCATCCCTCTCATTTTACTTGTTATTTTGTTGCTATTTTCTTGTGGTGGTGGTGGTGGTTTTGTTTTTCTTTGCTTTGATTGAAGTCAGACTAATTAAATGAGAAGAAATTATTTTTTAATTTGGAATACTTTTTCAGGAATTAAATTTTTTTCTTGAGTTCTTTCTGGAAAGAATGAAATAGTCTTTCATGTTTTCGTGAATCAGTAATAAGAGTAAAAGCTTACTCTGATGATGGCTTAATGCAACATGCTGGAGGAATAAACAGTTGATGAATGCAGTGATTTGATCGCACTTAATTTCAGTGAAGTAATCAACTTTTACCAATATCCCATTCTCCTCCAAGCAATACTCACGATAATCTTTCATTTTTATTTTGGACAACTATTTCCTCAGTTTTTCAACAAAGTAGTTGCAGTGGGAGATCTACCATCCATGGAGAAATTCAAAGTGATTCACCCAGCTGAATAGAAGCTATTATTTTACGCTTGATAATGACCTTGCTTAATTACAACTGAAAGCACAACCTGACTTCACAGAGCAAGCTGGTGAAAAAGCAAAGTATCAGCTGTCTACCACGCCACCTGGTATCCTAAATCCTTCTAAGGCAGTTCTTTAATCTGGGGAATAGTAGAGAGTAAGTGTTTGCTGCTTTGGCTCCTAACCTCCTCCTATCCAGAAACAGCCAAGTGTGTCATTTCTTATAATACTGAATTTCCCTGTGGTACTTGGTGCAGCAAAACATCTAGCGCTGCTGTCCTGCCTTCGAGAGATGACAAGGACAAATTAACATGCCCTTCCAGTCAAGCTGAACTCGGAGAGCTGTTGCCAAGGAAATGTCCCCTCGTCGTTAGAACCTGCACATGCAGAGGAGGATGAGGCTCGATCGCACTTCCCACCTAGTCCAAAGCCATAGAAAGCTGATGGGGGAAATGGCGAACGCCAGCAGGCAAGACCGAGTCTTGCACATCCCTTATGTTAAGCGTAAATAGCACCACCTTGTGTTCTCGGCCGTACCATTTGTAAGACTGTCCTACTGTAAATCATTCCTCTACACTCTTTTCTGTAGTAATTAAAACAACGCTCTTTGCTGCGCCCCTGGGTTAATATAATTTGTTTTATTCACAGCCTAAGTCATTCGCCTCCCTGCAGCACACTGCTATATTACGTCTGCCCAGCAGTGTTGAGGTAGCAAGTAAAGTACATTTCAAGGTGTACATAAATCCAGTTCAGGTTATTTCAAATGAAATAATAAGGTAAGTGATATGTGCTTGACTCCCATAGGGAAAACTCATAGGAAGATAAAGAAGGATTCAGGAAAATCAAAGCTTTGCCTCAGACTCCTTAATTTTAAAAAAGTGAGAGTGATAAACACAAAGAAAAAGGATAAAGAACTAGGCACTCTGGAAATGTCATAAAGGCTACGGCCACCATGGGAATACTAACCCCTGTTTTGAAGGTGGGTACGAATACCATACCCTTCTCTCCAGGCTGATTGAAGTCACAAAGTCCAGTTATTAACAGTGACACTTCTGAAAATCAGAGGAAATTTTTAAAGAAGAACTCTAAAAGGACCTATTTTAGAAATCAAACATTACAGAAAAAGCCACAAGCCATCTAGTCCAGTTCATCTAGAGCAGGATAAGAACAGGGCAAATATATATAATGGTAATATCCTCCCAGCTTCCGACAATTTTCCATTTAGAGGGTTTTCTATGTATGGTTCATCAATTTAGTAACATGGAGATAATAGATCTTCCAAATATTCCAAGTAGTTTACAAATCTTCCCGTGGCAATGAACTCCATCCATTTGTTTTGGACTTTCCCTGGTTTAATCTGATGGTCACTTCCTCTTTTAGCGGAAGAGGCAGCAAGCAGTCACTCCCTATCACCCTCCTTCATGCCATTGACGATTTCCGCAGAATTCCTAGTGACCTCTTTCCCAGGCTGAAAAGTCCCAGCCTATTTAATCAGCCACCATAAAGAAGCTGTCATTAAGGACCTTTGAACATCTTGTTGATCATGAATTTATATGGCTGCACAGTCATCTTTTCTGTTTTGTTCTCTGCTCCTTTTCTAACAATTCGTAACATTTGACTTGATTTTTTGAATGCTGCCAAGCACTAAGCTATTTTTATGCAGTCATTTGTAATGACTCCACACACTATGTGTTTATCAGCATAGAGTTCATTATTTTATATAAGAAAATAGGACTGTTTCTTCCCACATCTGTAACTTTACATATATTTACACTGAATTCCATCTGCCATTTTATTGCCAAGTCATTCAGTCTGCTAAGGTCCTTTTGAAATTTTTCACAGGTGTCTCTCAACCTTAGTACCTTGAGAAACCTTGTTTAATTAGATTTAATTTGAGTAAAATAAGATAAATTTTCATGGGACCTTTTAAGCAATGGAGTTTAGAGATGAGTGGACACTGAAGACAGCAGGGCAGACAAGAAGCAAATACAAAAGGGATCCGTTGGGGTTATAAGCTGCAGAAACCGGTGCAAAAGACAGTCTTGGGGACTGAGAAGATACAGCTTGTCCCTTTTGTTTGATTTGCTCTGTGTTCCAAGAAATTGGACTCTTCAGTTAACAAAATATTTGACTGATGCTCTGTATCCTCGGAATGACTTGTTAGACTATAGTCTGAATATTGCAACTTAGCAACAGCGCTGCAATGGACTCAAGTGCTTTATGTCACTAAGGCCAAGAACCTCAGACCTTTGGTTAGCAAGAAGCAAAAAGGATATATCCATCTCCAGTATGAGAGCCATTCTAAGAAAAAGAAAAAAAATAGATGGTAATAATTTGGTGAAGACTATATGTATTCTGAGTATTACTCAAATTCTCCCAGTGGTTTCATCTGAGCTATTTTAGAGTAAAATACTGCCCCATGATAATACATCCTATGAATAGAATTTCATGATTACAAGCATTGGAAGAGATCTCTGGATTATTCAATATAATCTGTCATTTTTGCAGTACTCAACTGTTTTATTTTTCTACTTTCAATCTGCAAATAGTCTTTGTAACCCTGCTCAGTTGTGAGCAGGATAATGATAGTTACAAAATAATTTACTTTATGATGAACTAGTATATTCCCTGTTGTTTCTTTGTGAAGAATAAGACATCTAAGGAAGTAATTAAACAGATGTTTATTGACATGAGTTTTACCACTTTGGAGAAATGTAAATAATGAGGTTTAACTCAGGAGAGGATTCACTAATAGTAATAGAGAGAGATTAAGTTACACATCTAGATCAACATGGCCCTAGAAGCTTTATGAGCAAATGTTTCATTGTACTTCCATAGTCTGCATTTATTTAGTGAAAAGATGTCTGTGCTAAAGTGACATTGTCACTTCACTGCCTTGGAAAAATGATGGAAAACCACCATAACTAACATCAAGAAAACATTTCTTCCCAGGCAGCGTAGAGAGAATTACCTGTCACATATGACTCACCATTTCCTATATCTTTTCAAACAGTGCCTCTTTGTTATTGACTAATTGGAAGAACAATAGTGGGCATACAAAATATTCTGAGAAAGATAATGAAAACACTGGATCCTGATTGTTCTATTAAAAATGTTGCAATTCATCATTTAACATCATTAGTGGCTGATAACTGGGACTGTGTCTATAATACCCATTTGAGGTTTTATTGTGTTTCAGTCAACATAAAGCATAGGTTAACTGTAATAGCTGTCTGTATTAAAATTTAGATACTGCCTGTCGAAAATGGATAGTAATTTGGTGATTATTCATATTTTTAAACATTCTGCATTACACTAATTTATTATGCAAAATTAAATTAGAGTGCATGGAGCATATGGATTTTTTGCTTTTTTTATACTTGTTTGTGGCAGTGATGAATGGCAGATAATTTATAACACTGAAGTTTAATAATTAAAATGACTTTTATTATTCTGTTTACTAGTTACTTCTTTCTGCAGTCTCTTGTAATTTTGCCACATGATTAGCAACAAATTTTGCACAGCAGCACCTTCTAATAGAACGCAGCATGGACAATTTTCCATGCAGATTCAATCTCCGTCTATATTCCACTAATCCCTTGATTGTTCCTGGGGAAAATAATCGGATCCCTGTTGTGTTCCTGATGCACTGAGCATTCGTAAAGATAATAACAAGATTCAGTACATCCAGCGACGCAGGATATGCATCTGCTCTTTGGCCTAACTGAAAAGGGCCACACAAGGAGCCTGGTTGATTATTCACCGAAGCTTTGTCGTGATTAATACAGCTTCATTTGCAGACTGCATCTACTTGCAGGGGAAATATGGTCTTGTGGTGAGTTAACCTTGGCTGGCTACCAGGTGCCCACCAAGCTGCTCTCCCACTCCCCTTCCTCAGCAGGACAGGGGGAGAAAATTAGATGAAAAATCTTGTGGGTTGAGATAAGGACAGGGACATTGGGCACCAATTACCATTATGGGCAAAACAGTCTTGACTTGGGGAAGATTAATTTATTGCCAATTAATAACAGAGTAAGATAGTGAGAAAGAAAAACAAAACTAAAAATATTTTCCCCCTACCCCCTCTTCTGCCCAGGCTCAACTTCACTCTTGACTCTTCTACCTCCTCCCCCCCGAGTGGTGCAGGGGGACAGGGAATGGGGGTTGTCATCAGTTCATAATGCTTTGTCTCTGCTGCTCCTTCCTCCTCACGTTGTTCCCCTGCTCCAACGTGGGTCTTTCCCACGGGCTGCAGTTCAAGAACTGCTCCAGCATGAGTCCTCTTCACAGGGCACGGTCCTTCAGGACTGCTCCAGCATGGGTCCCTCATGGGCTGCAGTTCCTGACAGAAAACCTGCTCCAGCATGGGCTCTCCAAGGGCTTCAGCTTTCTTCAGGTCACATCCACCTGCTCCAGCATGAGGTCCTCCATGGGCTGTGGTGTGGATATCTGTTCCACCATGGTCCTCCATGGGCTGCAGAGGGACAACCTGCTTCACCACGGTCTTCTCCATGGGCTGCAGGAGAATCTCTGTGCCAGCTCCTGGAGCACCTCCTCCTCTCCCTTCTTCTCTGACCTTGATATCTGCAGGGTAGTTTCACTCACATTTTCTCACTTGTCTCTCAGAGCTCTTGTGCAGTGGGTTTCACCCTTTCTTAAATACGCTATCACAGAGATGCCACTGGTGTTACTGATTGGCTCAGCTTTGGGCAGTGGAGGGTCCCTTTTGGAGCCATCTGGAACTGGCTCTGTCCAACATGGGGGCAGCTCCTGGTCTCTTCTCCTAGAGGCCATCCCTGCAGCCCCCCCTGCTACCAAAATCTTGCCACATAAACCCAATACAGGCGTTAAACTAGCCAGCCAGCCAGGAGAATTTTCAGTTGAGAAGATACCAATGTTTTTTCGCAGACCACTCACTTGACAGTCATGAGACCCAGCTGACCTCTCAGCAGATACAGCTTAATAAAACGCCAGGGCAATGTCAAGTTCTTTATGAACACTGGTATGGAAGATCTACCCAAGTTTAGATGGTTTAGTACAAATCAAGTTTGTTATTATCTATAGCTGGCATCATAGAAAACAAGGACTTTACTAGGCATCTCCCACCTGCTTTGACTGCCAGGTCAAACCAGATTATAGGCATTTATCTGCTCACCTGGGAATAGCTACAGGCAGAAGTCCACAGCAAGGTGTACGCTCCTTGGTCTTGCTCTGAAATGAAATACCTGAACGGCCTTGTTTCTGTGACTGTCATGGAGATGAGCATAGCCTCTAAATTTAGACATATACTTTCAGATGCTTCTGAACTGGATTTTACAGAGTAGTAATTTCAGATTGTATTGACCTAAAAAATATGGAGTTCCTGTGGATAAGAGTTTCATTTATCTTAAGCTTCATTTTTACTGTACAATCTACATGGGGAAATAGAAAAAGAAGGGATTTAAAGAACTTGTAAGTTATATTTGTACATCTATAAAGGTCTTTTACATTGCTAGCCTGATAGAAAAAGACCTTAGTGTAAACAAGATTCTGCTTTGCTGTATTTTTCATCTTACATAGAAAAATAGCTACAGGGTAGGTTTTGAAAAGCTTTTAGGGATGGATTCTTTCTGTTCTTGCTGATGGTAGAACTCCCATTGACATCAATAAAAAGCAGATTAGGCCAGTGCAGAAGAGTTTTGAAATGTCTTCTAAATGCTACAATATGCTATTTTGCATTTAATTACACAAATGAGTCCCTTAAAATTCTTAAATCTGGAATACTATCTTCCCTTAGGGGAAAAGGAAAAAAGACTATTACATGCTTTCTGTAGTCAGAGGACAGCAGAAACATGGATCAAGTGAAGAATTAAAAAACAATCATTGAGTTGTTAGCAAGGCAAAATTTTCATTCAAGTCAGCAAGCTTTTCTGCCTGAGGATAAGATGGACATCTATAGCCTGATTCAAGACCACTTAAAATCATTAGAGATATTTCAGTAGTTGCAGCAGGTGTTAATGAGGCCAACTGTGAATCTAAACTCCACATATCTGACTCTTACCTCCTGGAATGACCATTTGTATTCAGTATTTTGGGAGGTATGAAGGTTAAGTAATTTGGCTCCTGATCTTAAACATCAACTGAACCTTACACAGCTGTCTTCTGCTGCATGCCCACTCTGAGTGTATAATTAGGAGTAGATTTAATGTTTCTTTTGCAATGCAGCACCACAGTCTCTCTTACTCCGTAACCAGTCCCATGTTGTCAATAATTCAAAGGAGTTCGTAGAAGGATTGAAAGATTTAAGCACTACATTTTAAATACTGTTTACCCTTGTGCCCCTTTGCTTCTCCATCCCTGGATCCTGTACTCACAGGGATCTCATTAGCCAGCATCTCCCCTGGCATCAGTATAGCAGTAAAACTTCAGTTCTGTTGTGAGTAACCTCACATGGCAGACACATCTCTTAGTACCTGATGCTATTTCATTGTCTTTTTACCAAAAAGAAAGCATTCTGACATTAGCCCTCTTTCTGATCTGTCCATAGCCTAAAAAGAACAATATCGCTAAGGAAAAGCTCTATCTGCCGTGAGGCACTTCACTCTGAATGTTTCACTTCAGTCATCTGAAACAATTATTAATTTGAAACATAAGACCTAGCTATTTTATTTTTTTATCTTCAGAAATTAGTAGTTTCCTCCTTCTCTTTTAAGTGTTGCAAATGGTACAGACATAAAAAAGATTCATGTATTGCAGATTTACATGATTCCGCTAAAGTTATTTTACATATATCTGCTTGTTAAATTAAAAGTAAATTGCACTGTGTTGAAATATAGGATTTTCTTTTACGGTATAATTAAACACAGATATCAAATATGTGTAGGGAGGATATTAGAAACACAAGTAGAAATTGAAATGTGTACCATTCCCTATAAAGAGAAATGTCTTACCAAAATGTGCTTTGCAAACTATCAGCATTTTAAATAACTGCAAATAAAGTGGTCATTTTCTCTTCCGGAAGAGTAAGTATTGTCCTAACATATGGTAAAAATAAATGGAAAATTCCAAAGGACAAGACAAAAAAAGCAAATTACAAATAACTTTATCTTTTCCAAAGAAAGGTGAAATAATAGTATATTTCTGTACTGTGACAAGTTTTCTGTGTACCAAGATGTTAAATCACAATGATTAAAAAATTATTCAGGAAATTAAAAAAAATTGTTTTACTGACTCTTTAAGTATACAAGCAATGTGTGACAGTAATTTAAAATGTAAATTTAAATATACTATTTTTTTGTGTGTATATATGTATCTTACATGGAGGAGGGTACTTAAAATCTGAAATTTAAAATGTCTTGTTACATATCCTCAGGAAAACCTTTCTTGATTTAAAAAGATCTGTGTTGGCTTCATTTCAATACTGTGTGAAAAAACAGCATATGAAATGTGAACTTGGAGAAACATTGTTAATGTCAGCATTTTGGGTCTTTTTACAAATAGTAGCTCGGTAACAGCAGTAATGTCATTTAGAAGTTGGAGGGGGTTTGTGAGCAACTTTTTGTAATATTGAATTTTCATGAAAATTCTGACATTAGCAAGCAGAAGAAAGGTGACTTTGCATGCTATCATCTCTTGTGTAAACTAGAATATCAGCTATCCCTGCTTTGCTTATTTCTGGATTCACTGGTAGTGTACATTGCGTTGTTTTGTTCACAAGATTTGTTTCTTAATGCAACTCCTTCCCCAACATTCAGGTTTCTAGTATATTAAAATAACATCAGTAGAAAGAAGGAAGTCCTGGTGCACTTCAACAAGAAAATGCTGAATTTAAAATCTTTAAGATTAGTTCCAATAAAAAACCTTATATTTTTCTGTTTTAAGACTTTCACATATGCATTAAAAAGGGCAAATCTCACACTATTTAGAGGTCTGCTGCAAGGAATTTTCTGGTGTTCTAATTCTGTATGATGAACGCAACTAGTGCTGCTATAACGAATCTATACCGAGGTGAGCTGAAACATATGGTACATACAGAAAAAATTGAAGATAATGAAAGAGAAATTCTTTGTCCAAAAATTATGAATGTGCCTAATACTGGAGTAAATGGAAGCTCCGGGTGAAAATCTTAGATCAGAATAGAGCCATGTATCTTCCAGAGACACGGGTCAGTAGTACACTGAATGCCTTACACACTCTACCATGCAATGGCCACTTATTCTACATATTTTCTCAAAAAAGCAATCCATTTTACCATGGAAATCCAAGTCTTCATCTCCTCTTGAATCATCTTTTTACCGGTTCAAAATGCAGAGACTAAAACTTTCTTTTAGGGAACAGCTGTGGACGCTCGTGGTTCAAGAAACGGCAGAGAGCTGGCTGCTCACACGGGTGTATGTGCAGTTGTCTGGACTTACAGCTTGAAAAGAAGAAAAGCAAGAACAAATTGTGATTCTGGCTAAGGAGGAGTTCCTCAAAGAGTGGCACAGGTTGGGTTTCACCCACATACACAGGTGAGTATCTTCTAGCTTTGAACAGACTTTCAGGAAATGACGTCCTGGTGTAATATACCACATGTGCTAACGCTGACGCTTTACTCGGGGGTTGTATTTTTGTCTTACTTCTTTCAACGAAAAAAGAAAAAAAAAAATCGAACAATCAAAACAAAACTTCCCCAAAACGCCCCACTCTATATTTTGACCTGAAATGAGGTATATTCTCAGAGATTAAAAATCAAAGAATACATATTTGTTTTCAAGTTAAAACGTCGACAAAACTTTGTAGAACACCTGATAAAGCTATCAATAAATAAACCTTTTCTTTTAAGGTTTGTTAGCCAATAGGCAGGTGCTAACATGAATGTTAGATATTTATAAGCCTTAACCTTTTCTAATAATAACATTTTTGCATTTGTCACTTGCCTGTATTAAACACAAACTCATAATCTAAGCAATTTTCCTTTTAAAGGGCAATGATGACTATGAAACATATGGCATTGGAAGCAACAGCAACCCTTCACAAGCCTGGAGCAGGATTTCTCAGGCTAGACTTCCATGATGGTCTGCTATGTCATTCATATCCTAAAAAGGCAAATTACTTCCATCATGAGCTGATTTTTGTGTGTCTCTTATGAAAATATGCACAGGTATTTATCAGATTAATAATTATGACTACAACTGTCCCTGAAATTTTTCAATAGTAGTGATTTTTTTTTATGGCAAAGAATCTCAGTATTTATAACTATACAGATTCAGCATTGGCTTCTGTAGTCTTCTTTTCTTCATGATATTAAATTATGAGGTGCTGGAGCAGAATCTCCTGTGTACTTCAAGTGGTAATAAGGAAAAAGCACCTTAAACAGCAGATCTGTGTTGGGAACTACTTAGAATGCATACTTATGAATGTAAGTTTATTGATATGTTAAAACACTGCTTTGAATTAAGAGAGTATGAATGCATTAGGAACTTGGCAAATCGGGTACATAGCTGTTATACACTACATTGACAAGATTCTGAAAAAAAATTAATCAATAATTTTATCATATAATGTCATGACTTAGGCTATAAAATATACCAATATTAATAAATAATAGAGCATTTGGGTGATATATAGGAGTGAAAACACTGAGACCTGAGAGATGGCTTAAGATACCTTTCTCATGTTAGTTACCATCAGGCCACATGCACAAAACTTTTTTTTCGTGTGAGAGATGACTAATTTTCTGTTGAAATATACAGTGTTTTGAAATTAGATAGTCCCAGAACACCCATAAGGAAAAGGAATGTTGTTTCCTGCTTCTGAAAAGAAGCACTAGGAAAAGAAAAAAGAGGCAAACAGAAATGTAAATTATGATATCTTAGTAGAGGAAAATGAGAATTATACAACAGCAGTTTTCAATCAGCACAAAACCAGAATTCTATTTCTGTTCACTCTATTCCTTTGGGCTTAATTTTAAAAATCTTGGTTGAGAACCACATTTTAAACACTATATTGAGATATATTTTTTTCAGATATGCAGTACTGAAGAATTCCCAAAATGCGCAGTATAACGTTGGGAAATAAAAGCACAGAAAGATAAGTACAAGAATTGTCTAAGGAAATAATGGCACACTATATGAACATTTTAGCTCTGCAGTAGCCTGAAGATCAGCTATACAGTACAATAGGTATTACTGTACACACAGCAGCATGAGACAGGCAGCTACTCACGAGACGTGTCGCATATTCAATCTTCACTCCGAAGAGGTTTGTTCTTTAGGTCCTACATGTGGTTATTTGTTCCTTTTAAAATGGTTGAACTTGCACGTGAGATGGTATATCAGCATTAAACCCAGAAACCTCTCCTTATTTTGTAGCATGACTAAAACATTTCTTGCGGAGAAAAGTAGACTGTCTTGTTCAGGAGCAACAATCACTATTGAAGAGAAAATAAACATAGCAGAGGTTGTTGTTTCCCAGTGGCTAGAGTGTCTCCAATGTATTCGTAAAATGGCATTTTTGCTATTGCCTAACTTATCTGGGAGGTTCTGTGATAAATTATAATGTCAGATATTTAAGGAAAGTATGTTAACGAATACCAAGAAATTATTCATGTTCATTGGTCTCACAAAACAAGTGCAGGATTGCTCACATTGTTTAAGTGCCACAGTATCTCCAGAGCAAGTATCTGGCCCCAAGTGGACAATTCAGGTTGAGTATATTAGGCGTCTAGGCTCCTTTTCCAATAAATAGAGCTAGACAATCAACAAGTGTACGTGACAAGTGAGGGACTACCTAAAAAGAAAAAAAAAAGGACATACAGTACAAGAATGAATAGCACTTTCTTCTTCTATCTGGAACTCTGCTGTATGATTCTGGACTGTATATTAAACCATCACTGCTCATTTAATTTTCAGAATCCTGAGGTTTTTGTTGTTGTTGTTTTTTCTTTCCTGAATGTAGTATCTAACTGAGCCGTGATCATTCTTTAGAGACTGATAGAGAGAGGTTGCCCACAAAGTGAGAAACCTAAATTCCCAAACGTTTTTTGCCTGAGTTTACAGTTTTTATACTCTCCGAGAAGGTAGTAAACATATTAGCCAAGGAAGGGTTGCCTTTGTTGTGCAAACAATACAGATAAAATAAGATCATACACTTTCATAAGACTTAAAAATCAGAGAAGACGGGGAGTGACTGTGTTTACACTGAAAATATTACTACCTTCTGAACTCCAGAAAACAAAAGACATGAGGCCAGTCACAGAACAAACATCTAAGCGGGCATTCAGGGAGAAGACTAGAGAGGTCTGTTACTATTTTTTATCCAAGTACAGTCTAACAGACAAACATTACATTGCACAAGTTATCTTGCAAAAATCTGTGTGTTTGCTTGTACAAGTGTCTGCTAGTTTAGGGATACAAGAAAAGCTGAAGACGACTATCACATAACTGTATAGGTCACCAGATTCTCAGATGCATAAGACTTTGGGCAGTCACATACTGATTTAGAGACCATTCAGATGACGTATTGTATGTATTAAGCAAATAATTACCAGACAGTATTTTCTTTGATATACTTCAGCTATAAAGCTGAATAAAATGAAGGGACATTGTGCTGTTCAGAGCCCCTCCTCTCCCATACCCCCACAACAGAGGGAGTGATACCAGAAAGGACAGGAGAGACCGAGCCTAGCAAATAGACAGATGGGTATCAGGCTGACATAAGGCCTGGAATATGCAAGTATTGTTCAGGCAGTCCCAGAGGATTTACAATGGCACATTTTTTGACATTGAGGAAGTTACAGTGAGCTCAGTGACTTATTTTTAATCTTCCTTGCATACATCCCTCTGCCTATGTTGTATTCATGTAGTAATTTGAACCAGATCACACCCCTTGGTAAGACAAAGGAAAAAAAAAAACCACAAACAAAAACAGGGAACAGAGATGAGAGGATTTTGCTCACACTGAATATGTAGCCTTGCTATGTGATACAAGTTCATGTGCGGATGTTGGTATGAGGAGAAGCAAATCAGGAAGATCAGAATGATTACAACATGGCTGGGAGGCTGAATTTAAGCCTCTTTAATAAAATAAAACATCATTGGCTGTTGAAGAAAAATGGAAGCTTATACAAACCATATGAACACATGAGCAAGACAAATAGCATATGGAAAAGTTGAATTTGAATCAGGATAGACAAAACTTTCAGAAATTTTTCTCTGGTCAAATAGTAAACAAATACTTTACAGCTTGTGTAAGTTTTAAGATGATAGAAAAGTATTTGGTGAGATCCAGACTGGAAAAATACATCAAACTCACAGCCCAAGGGATATGCAATATCCATAGGTTTCCAACCTGAGAGGAATAGTTGGAAATACTAATGTAACTCTTCAGACTCTGCTTCCAAGTCCAAAATCCTTTCATCAACAAAATAGTAATGAGATGCTTCAAATATTTTTTTTCACAAAAATATTTCTGCATTTAACTCCAAGTGTATTTAAAACATATTTCTGCTCTGAAATAAAAAGACCAATACTATTTTCTGTTACCCCATATTAATTTCCCACCCTTGTCACTGTAGATTTGTCCTAATATCTTCAGAGGGCCTAGTACTTTTTGTACAAAATAGGTAAAGAATATATGTTTTTCTCAAATAACAAGAAAGAATTTATTTGCAATCTCATTTGTGTATACTTCTAAGGTGTCGTGTGTATTAATATAGCAACATGTGCATTGAACAAAAACCCCTCTGTATAAAACCTGGTTGATTTTTGGTAGAAATGTTTCTTAATTTGTATCTCAAATTACAGATATATAATCAACTAGATTCTGATTGCATTAACAAAGATTTAAATCCAAAGCAACTCCATTGAAGTCAGTAGAAATAAACTAAGGCAATATTGGTTATTAGGCAGGCTGAGGCTCAAGCTATTAATACTGCTTAAACTTTTGTGCCCTCCACATGCGTCAAGATGGCATGAGGCCTGTTGTGTTTCCTCCTTCTTCCTACTCTCCTTTTTCTTACTGTGCAGAGAGCAGCAAAGTCTGTATGTCCCTTTCAGATGTCATTCCATATTAAGGGCTAGGTCATGCCATCAATTTTTAAACACAACTACCCACTGAGATCAATGCAGAGTGCTACTTAAAACTTGTCAGTGGGGTGTGACCCTATAATACCAAGAAATATCTCTTTACTTGACTAAAAGCCTGATTCTAGTCACAACAGCAGTCCACCAGCATTAAACACTGCATTTGTAAGTGTTGCAGTGCTGATGGGCTGTATCTTACTGTGTTTCCAGATGTGATCATTGCTTTACAGTTTCAGTTATCTAAACTTCTCTTGCTCCTAATATTCATAAAAAAACAACTGCAGCAACACCACAATTTTAGCATTGAGTAAAGAACGACTGAGTGTGTAGGGCCAGATTAATAAGTGCATTATGCACGCATGCATCCTTGTGCTGCACAAGGGCTTATTGGTCCCTGTAGGACCAACAAAATAAAGGGTAACTTGCACCCTATCCTTTAATCAAAGCTACAGACCCTTATCCTAAAAAGATTCATGTGCACCTTTAGCCACACGTAAATAGTGTAATGAGGGCCAATAGGGGTATTCAGAGCATGAAGCAAATGGATAAGGTCTTCACAGAACTAAAGTCACACCATTTGTTTTCAAAGTTTTACTTTCTTCTTTGCAGCTGTCATTCATCCTGCCGAAACACTGATAGTTTATTAACGGTAATAGTCTTCCTCATATTCCAGCATAAGTGATTTCAAGTGAGGTGAATATTACAGAAGTATCACACAAAAAAACCAGGTAAAATGTTATAGCTGCAACTGTAGCTAGATCATTACAGATAAGCTGGGCAAATCAATCGTGCCAGCAATTGTATTCATCCTCTGCATTTTGCAAACTCATTTTGGTTTTAGCAAGCCAGTCAAAAGCATTAATGTACCTAATATCCATTCCACTCCTCTGCCTCGTCCTCATGTATTTCCACGTGCACATCATACTGTACACAGGTAAAAAATGTTTTGATTCATTTTCCTGATACAGGCATGTCATTGCCTTTCCATGAAAGAACAGATGAAAAACATTTGCTCAGATATTGCTTTAACATGGCGGGAGAAAGCAAGGGAATGTACCTCAGGCATGCATTGAAAGCTTCTAACTCCCATAGTTTAGAAGTACCCTTACAAGTGTGACATTTTCAAAAAGGATTTAAAACCAGCTTTTCCAAGGTGCCTAAAGATTGCATTAAGTGCAAGATGTGACTGTCAAAAGGGCAGAAACAGATGACATGTAACTTCCAAGTTGCTTTCAAAGTAAGGCTCAGTTATTAAATGCTAAAGTCCCCTCTAAAATGTGATTTAGGCTGTTAAATCAGGTAATGGCTTTTGAAAAATTTACCTGCCATTAATAGAAAGATAGGGTTCTATGTGAAAGAGGAGGGCTTTTGACACCATTTCATGAGTCCCAACACTTTTTGACATAAGAAGACTTGGTCAGGCAACTATAATTTTCAGGGAATTAATAATAATTTTTGAATCCTCCTCTTGCGAAATTCAGCCTTGGGACCTTCTTCTTCCACCAAAGAATAAGTGAAATTCCCTAGAGTTTACGAACTCCCCTAGAGTTAGTGAGTGCAGATCCTATCCTGTGAAACATGGGATTAGGAATTTGGGGTCTGCATTCCTATTTTAAGTGTGGAGGATTTTTAAATATCTTCATTTTAATGCAGAGGGAAGTTTGACAACGAGTATAAGTGGGGCACACATTCCATAAAAACTAAATTCCTCCTGCAGCTAACCTCCAAACCTAGTTTACTATTGCTTTTTAAAAATTGTACTGGTTTTGGTAGAAAATAATTACTTCTGTATCAGATCTAAAATCTTTCTGTTCCAAGAAGCACAAATTCACCATCAAAATCCCCTCCTCCTGTGATGACACTGCAGCAAAGAACCACATTCCCATTGTAAAAAGCATTATGGACAGTCACAGGAAAATATGATATCTGTTCCAATGACCTTAAGCATCTTTCATTAAGCCAAGTTAAAACTGCTTCTTTGACCTATCACCTTTGACCTATGATGGTGATCCTTCACAGTAAAAATACTTACAATTCAAAAATGGGTGGGTTTTTTTCAGTATATACAGGACAGTAAAAATTTGTGCCATGGATGATGGTATTTCTGAAGCTAGCTGATTGAGGGGAAAAATATTTATTTTTTTGTCATAGACAGCTCAGATCTGCCCTGATTTCCCTGGATGCAAAACAAATGTTTTTACAAAGTACCACAAGTGTCGCTGTCTTTAATGTGACATAAATTCAGGCATATACATAGGAATAGTTGGAGAATTCATTCAGCCTCTGCTGCATATTTTGGATGTTCCATTTATAACCCTGTAAATGACAAACATACCAACAGAAGGATATAAATAACACCATAGTAGACGCTTGTGGAAGACATTATGCCAGCTGGCTTTCTGTACAACACTGTATCAGCTTTACTTTCTACTGGGTAGCAGAACTCTGGTTTGTAAAATATAAGAGAGATTATATCTTCTCTATTGCCTGTGACACTACTAAATATTTCCCTCAGTTACTGTTAATGCATTGAAAGTTACTTAAATTACATACCAAGGTCAGAGCTCCATGGTACCACCTAGTACACAACGCAATTGCATAGTTTGGCTTTTTAAAGCTGCAAATGCTGCAGGACCCAGACACCCATAATTTACTGTGACATGGAATTAGATGAGGTGCAATCTGACACCACGCAAATACCAACTTGTGATACAGCACGCTGGCTTCTGAGGCCACACAAATATGCAACAAGGGAACTGTCTGCAGAATTAAGCCTAAAGCAGATCATTTGCATAGTAAAGGCACTTCAAAGGAAGACCAAAACATTCCTTCATTGTATTGTTATTTGTGATATTGAACATCATCCAACTATTTGTAAATGTATTCGTCTATGGTGTTGTCACTGAAAGTGTGTGATCTCAGCTAAATTCTCTGTTTTGACCATAATTCCGTATTAAAATTTGCCTTTATTCTCCTGGCAGCAGAACCGATGTACAGTGGCAGCTACAATCAAAAGTTTGTAAGTGTAAACATACAAATGCTGAGAGGAAGAGAAACTACGGGGACTTTCCTTTCCACTTTTGAAGACAGTTACTACAGAAAAGCCAGACGTCTGGAGCATCAGTAGTAACAAGCAGTCCAAAGGTGGCTGAACCGGTGTAAGTCAATGTAGATATCAAGCCTGTGCATTAGTAGAGAAGATTAAATGTATCCTATTAGCAGGCTTTTAACAGTCAGGGTTGTGCTGAATAAACACCGACAGCTAAATTTTGTGTAAAATAGTAATCTTGTGAAATTACATCAGCAGGGCAGATATTTGGACCGCTCTGTGGCTGCTTGGTTTAGCTGGGATCTTCACTGACATTATTTTAGTTAGAGGGAATGTTTTAGCGTTGCTGCTGATGATAATAAGTGGGCCAGCGGACATGAAAAACATGTAATGATTAATAGAATTCTAGTTTTCAGTAACTTTGATTACCCTCTCTTGTCCTTGCTTACAACAGGGATGGCATAGCACAGAAAAAAACAAACCTTCCCATGCTGAGAAGTGCAGGTATTTTGAAGGTTGAAATTTCTTTCTTTTATAAAAAGCACAGCCTTGAATTCCAGCCTTGTTAACGTGCTGAGGAAAGACTCCACTTTTCTAGAAAGAAAAATAGGGCACTGGTGTTCTTGGTTCTCTCTGAACTTTGTGAAGAAGAATCTTACAAGGATGTTACCAGAGCTCTTTTTTCTTATCATTGCTTTTTCCTACGATGTGAATTAAATAATTATCTCAGCTTCTGGCCCATATAATAATGTCACCTGCTACGTTTATTCTCTCTGGCTGCAATGTGTTTGGAGAACATGTGAAATGTGCACAGCAGTTGGAGAACCTTGCTACACTAAGAAATTATATCTGTACATTTAAACTTGCTGCTACTGTACTTAAAATTGTTCAAGTGCTGGCACAGACAAAAGAAAATTGTTTTCAGAAAGATTCACTTACGTGTGAATCAGACTTGATGGGAGCAAGTCTTCCCAAAATGCCTTTAGCTATCAACACTATCACATAATCCATCTTTAGAACTAATGAGAAACTAATGTTAGCAAGATAAACCACATTTTTAGTCTGACTGCAGCATAGTCTGCAGTTGAGGGATTATACGGTGGTGGCTATCATGAACACCACTGCCAGCAACGGGTGAAAGAATCTCAATTCAGTATAAATACGTATAATGTATAAAAATGTAGCATTAATATGTACTTTTGAGGAGTCAGAAACTTCATAGGCTTCAGAAGAGTGCTTACACAAACACACGCAAAAACCCTTTGAAACTACCGAGTGTACTCATGAGTAATTGCTCAAAGGTGAGTAAAGGATCATGTCATTGCCCTTTGGGACCAGCTTTCATGAAAGGCCTACTGAGTATTTCAATAACATTAACATGTACAGTGTATGAAAAGCCTTGAATATGAGCTTACTTCAATTGCCCGGAGGTTTTTAGACTTACACATGCTGCATAGCTAGACATTCCCCTCTCCTTCTTGCTTCTTCTTATCTTCTACTCCTTTTTCCTACCATATGCCACTAATGTAATCAGAGGCCATTAGGGCAACTCACTCCCAGGCTCAGATATTGGAAAGTATAGTGAATGATCAAAGCTCAGGGTCAGTGTGAGCACCTGGTTGGCTTTGATCACCATCATTAGTTATGACAAGCAGGAATCCCTCTTGTCCTCTCAGAGAAGTGTTCACGCTGGTGGTGTATTTATTTTGATCTCATACTGAGTATGAAAGTAGACTTGTGATTAAAACCTGCAGCATTCTGCTGGAAAGCAAAACTGCCTCAAAGTGATGGGGATGGAGTGCATATACCTTAAAAATGAAAAATATAGTATGATACTTTTAGTCCAGAATGCCCTTGTCAAAAAACCTGTCCAGAACAAATATGTGTAGCTGTCTGCAAGAAGGATAAAATGCAAGAGTTTTAAACAGAACGAAAATAGACAGCTCACAGTCTGTTTTTCAGTCCTGTTGTCCTGTTAGCTCATAGTTCCTTTTGTGGTTAGAAACATCTCCTCATATTCCTTTATGTCTCCTTTTCATAAGTGTAAAAATAAAGTAATACTCTGTTACAGGCTGATTTTTCAAATGGTGAATTTCTCCTGAGTTTTCACCTGTCATACGTTGGCTCATTCTCTGCAGACTGAGTACTTAATCTTCTTCCAAACATATTTTGAAATTCTGGTTATCCTGTGTGTTTTCCATGTGAGTGTCTACACTAGTTTAGATTCCAAGCTTTTTTGTTTTAAAGCAGTCTTCTATCAATTATTTCCCTAGGTTAATTATTACCACATGAGGAAAGTAGAAATCATTGAGCAGTTTTACTTCTTCTGTCTTTTAATTTTAATTTACTCTTTCTCGTTCTGTGGTATCAGAAGGGATGGGGAAGAAGTGCCTTGTAGTTTTCAACATTTCACTTGCTCATTTGAATTTTCTTTCTGTGATTGTAATTTATTTTCCTCTCTCTAATGTTTTATGTTCCAAATTCAATTGTATGCAATTGCATGAAAATAACAAACGGCGTGGAAATCAGGAATAGTAGATAATAAGAGGAAAAATCACAACAAGCCTAGGTGGTAAATTATCCATGAACAATAAAAAAACTGGACTGTTCTGGTCTAGTGATTTTCTATCACTTGTCTGATATTCTGTGGAATACTTACATGATTTTAAGATCTCACTAAATAGGTGTTCTGAATTAGCCTTTACAAGAATCTTCCTCTCTATTCCTCTCTCCCTCCACCCTTCTCTCTCTGCCTTTACACACACACACACAAGTATATATATAGTAGCAGAAAAAAACTAGCGTCCAGACTTAAGTACTTCCACAGCAACTACTCTTGGTAGTTAGGCATATCATCTTTGTATTCCAAAGTATAATTTCAGGACCTGGGAGTCCTGGTAGACGACAAACTCACCATGAGCCAGCAATGTGCCTTTGCGGCCAGGAAGCCAACGGCATCCTGGGGTGCATTAAGAAGAGTGTGGCCAGCAGGTCGAGGGAGGTTCTCCTCCCCCTCTACTCTGCCCTAGTGAGGCCCCATCTGGAGTCCTGCGTCCAGTTTTGGGCTCCCCAATTCAAGAAAGACAAGGAACTACTGGAGAGTCCAGGGGAGGGCTACAAAGATGATGAGGGGACTGGAGCATCTCTCCTCTGGGGAAAGGCTGAGGGAGCTGGGGCTGTTCAGCCTGAGGAAGAGAAGACTGAGAGGGGACCTCATCAACGCTTATAAATATCTTAAGGGCGGGTGTCAAGAGGATGGGGCCAGACTCTTTTCAGTGGTGCCCAGCGACAGGACAAGGGGCAACGGACACAAACTGGAACACAGGAAGTTCCGTCTGAACATGAGGAAAAACTTCTTCACTGTCAGGGTGACAGAGCCCTGGCACAGGCTGCCCAGGGAGGTTGTAGAATCTCCTTCTCTGGAGATATGCAAAACCAGCTTGGACACAGTCCTGTGCAGCCTGCTCTAGGTGACCCTGCTCTGGCAGGGGGGTTGGACTAGATGATCTCCAGAGGTCCCTTCCAACCCCTGCCATTCTGTGATTCTGTGATTCTGTGATTCTGTGATTCAAATATTTTAGATGGGGATTGTTCACCAATGTGTTAGTTTCATTAAGAGGTTATCACACCTATGAACAATGATGTTTAACTGCACTTCCAGCTGACAACAGATTAAAATGCCCATGCAACTGTGGGCCAGCTCTGAAAGTCAGAGTTTGAACTTTAGACTCCCAAGCATTCTCTAGTCACCTCCACATTATACTACATAAAACCATCTTGGTGTGAATTAGCAACAGCAGGCCAGTCCAAACAGTCTACTCAACCTGCTTTTACACAGTCCATTTGTTCTTTGGAGTTCAGTTCTGCAAGGATTGTGTTGAGAAACTTGATGTTTCCTCTTTATCTCCATACAGTACTTAAAAAGAGATTGATTGAGTTTCTTCCAGTGATAACCGGTTAACGTTTCCTCTTTGTTCTTCCCATGGCAAATTACAATCTGCTCCCTTCTTGTTAACTCATTTCCCCTAAATCCTTTGAGAAACATGTTGTCCGGTTTGGAAACTCAGCAGTTCTGCTTTCATCTATTTGTTGACTCCTGAAAGAAAAAGATAGAGAAGTATCTGAGTCAGAAAAAAAGTCACAGAAGAACCTTCTTTTCCACCCGGGAATCTCTTACATATGAACTTCATGAGGTAACACATATTTGTTCAAACTGAATAGCGTGTTATGTTAAATACATCAAAGTTTTATATCTTTTGGATTTGCAAGAGATAATATGAATGATGCTATTTATGTCTGATTTAGCTATTCATGTATTGCAGTATGATTCATGACAGAAAGTACCAGGCAGTAAATAGATTTGAATTTAGGACCATTTATAATAACTTAGAGAGAGATTAGTGGCCTTTATAGATTATCTTAAACAGTAAGAGGGCTAAAGATACTTATTTCTGAATAAATTCCAGCTTTCTCTTGCGTAATAAATATCACTTTCATCTAGAATATACAACCTGCTTTAGTTCCTCAGAAGCTCACTTTCCTGTCATGGTGTTTAACTCATCACATTTCTTGGATGTTCTTTGATAGTTCTTATTTGTTTTGTGGTGCCACCAAATACAATGTAGATACTGCACAAACACATGGTAAGACCACCCTAGGTGAATACAGCCTAAATGGAAAAGACATATTAAATATCAATGGGCAAAAAAATGTGACTTGCTTACAGCCACTCCGCAATGCAGAGGTAGAGCTGAAACCAGAATCCAGCTCAGCTGCCTCCCCCTACATCACTGCATTTGGTGTTCAATCCCACCATCCACCTGAGTGAGCTGCACTGCAGGATTGCCAAAGTTGGTCACGTATTTGGGAACACTGTATGTGGTCTGAATTTGTTAAAAGAGCTTTCCCAATGCCTGTCTAGATTTTTAATAGACATGGAGAGTATAAACTAGTGCTCCTTATTCTCATAAATGACCATGCATTTGCCAAACTGCTCTGAAAAAAAACTGGAGATAAAATGTCTGGGTTTTACAAACTGATCGGCTCCACTTTAAGCTACACTTATTTTTTTTGTTCTGTGTTGGTTGAGATCTCATTTAGTTGCAACAACATGAGCCTAATGCTGCAGACATATGGATGTTTAGGGCAGCATGTTATTGACAAATTCTCTAGACTGATGATTTATTAGGTACATCAATGGACAACACTTGTTCTGTCTATGAAGCCTGTTTTCTCAACTCTGCCCATCTGGGAGAGACATGCTGTGCACAAATGGATACATGGTTTGTTTTATCCAATTGAGTCTTCTACAGAGCCATGTATTTCCTTCTGATTTATGTCTGTTTTAACCCCTTCAGTCTGTTCTTTGACCTACAGGTATGCCATTCTAAACTGAATTGCACTTAAATACCTAAGTGGTCTTCAAGGAGACAAGGAATACTAGGGAGAAGAACTATTCTTTAAACAGTATGCTTGTTGAGAGATTGACGACATCACTTGAAAATGACATGTTGATCCCTGTCGGTGGCATTTTTAATGCAGATGAACACTGGTGAATTCAGAGGGGCTGAATATGCAAATGCACATCAAGTGGCTCACCTGAACTTGCCCTGCTGATGCTACCAAAGGCAGATCTGCTGAATTCAGAAGGATCAGATCTCAGTTTGTTAGAAATGTAAAAGGTCACAAAGTGTGCAAAAGCTGTATACTGCTGGCATGTTGAATAGTGTTTTCTAAGAAGACTGGTATTTATAATCATCCCCCAAAATTTCAGGTTCATCAGAGGCTATAAGTCTTGAATTCCCAGAAAAAAAACCAAAACAAAACACATTGTCATTGGGTGGAAAGAATCAGCTAATATTGTGATAGCAGCTGAAACAGATGTACTATACAGGTGCTCTAGCTAAAAGTGAAATGTTTCATTCACTTTTTATAGTGTATTTATTTTTGTAACTAGCAAAATTTTCTTTCCTTTCTTCCATAGCTATTGCTTTCTATGTTGCAGTGGAAAAGAGTAAGATTCTTGAGTGACATGAGATCAGATGCAGAAAGTCCTCAGGGATGCTTCTTGTGAAGTCTTCTGAAATCATGTGCTGGCAAATACAAGAGATATCTCACTGCATAAGCAGGAGTGAAGTTACCCTTACTGCAAGCATAATTTAACATATTGAATGTACTACCTTGACAGCTGCCGTTATGAATAATTAAATAATATAATTACAGACTTCTCAGGTTGCACTGCACAGCACTGCTTACAGTACAATCTTTTAAGTAAGTTCATAGCTTAGTCTTGGCTGGATTTCTTATGTATGGTCTTGCCCAATCTGACCTCCATGTGATTCTTCATGTGCAAAGCAGGGCTTTTTTTTTTGTTTTGACTTTGCGCACATTTGCAGATCTGAAGATAAAAAGTTTGGCTTCATCTAGAACCTACTTACTTTGAAACTAGGACATGAGACAAATTCACTAGTGCATTGAAAAGCTTCCAGCCTCTCCCAGGATTCCTCCTGGGACACATCCTGGGATGACTACTGCAGTCAACACAGTGAAAATGAGTGAATGTTGCTGTTTCTTAACACAAAGAGCAAAGGAATGTCTTTCCAGACGTATATGGGTAAGTACAGGAAATACTGAGGTCACAGCATACCTTGTATCTGCAAATCAGAAACATGATTAAAATCTTAAAGTTCAAGATTTCTTTATTCTGCTTATAATCCTAGTAATTCCAAAACCATGAGATTGTTTTCTTGAAGTCATTTTTACAAGGCATCTTTAATTGCAAAGGTGTTACTTTAGGATTTTTGCAGATTATTTTCATTGTTAATGTGTTTTCTGCTCTGCCTATAACGTTTGTAATCTATAGAATGAAAACAAGGAACTCATCAAAACACAAAATATTCAAATCAAAGTGTTTTATCACCAGAAGTTGCTATATTTTAAAAACTTTCAGCTATCTCCATTCTTGTTTCTGCAATAGTAGATCATGTGAAAAATGTCATTGTTACTGGTGGTTCAAAGCTTTCACCTTGCAACTGCAATAGTTGTCCAGTCAGCTGAACAAAGGAGGCTTCAATTTAGCTACAAATTCAATCACCAATATCCAATCTGTGATTTACCTCAGGCACTCTCTTATGGCGGGATTTATGCTACGAAACTTTGGAAAATGGGATATCCAAGGCTATCATCAGTTCTGCATATCCAAGCTAGTCTTTACATTGGGATTCACCATGTTCTAAAACTGGTGAAATGAATTAAACTTTAGTGGATTCTTTCCCCCTACATTGACAGTACGCAGAACCCATAGCTTGGCCTAGTTGATTGACTCTTAGATTGCTCAAAATAAATGAAATGTGCCCAGCCCTAAAAAGCCATCTCTGGGACTTTGCAAGGGAATAGGATAAAGATCTGATTACAGGACCAGGGCCCAGAGATTATCATGACAATATCTTTCTGCTATTTTTGTGACAACTATTGTAGGAAAGTTATGAAGTGACAGAAATAGAGGTCATTCTGTCAGAATCTTAAAATGTGCAAGCTGAAGGCCCTATTTGTCGTTCTTTTTAGCTGTCGTTTTAGGACCAGCTCACTTTACAGTGTATTTCTCTTTTTATGAGAAGGTGTCAGCTGCAAAAGGTGGTCTTAGATAGATACCAGTGCTTGTACTTTAGAGGACATTGGAGACATGCATACATATGAACACACATATATATGCATATGTAGGTATGTTTGTATATCAAATGACTATACAGATGGAAGATATGAGTTACAAAACAGTATAAAGAGTTAAGTTTTCACCTATATTTCAATATATAGTGTTCCATAATGAGTTTATAAACTTCTGATGTAGTAAGTGGTTTGAGTGAAAATCTTGATTTTCACAAAGACAGGAGACAAGAAACATGTGATAACTGAATCCTGAATGAGTTATGGATGTTGTTCCCCCACAACTAAATTTATGTGCAATATCTTGCTCAAATCTATTATGCTTTCCACATGTAAAAATAATTAACTATTTTACAAAATCATTTTCCCATTTTTAAATTGGTTATATCTGCACAACTCCAAGATAAAGAAGGTTTTATCATATATTAGAAGTCTGAATTCAAACTGATATACACTTTAAAAAACTTAATGATAAATACTATACTGATTGTCTTTTTTTCAGAGAATGGGCTTAGTGTTTTTCACTATTTTTCTCACAATTTCACAGTAAATTCATTTTGATCTTAGTAAATTCAAATAATTCTGAGCAGTTTTATAAAAAATCGGGTTTTCATTTGTTTTAACATTCTGACTGTATTTGATATTTCATCCTTCTAGATTTCACCTGAAAATTTGGGATGACTGAAAAATTGACCCTGTGAAAGTTGATCAGTGTTTTCTGGTAGGTTCTGTATTAATAGGATGTTCTGCTTCCTGAGAAAATATTTATAAAGACAAGTGATTTGCATGCATTGATATATCATATTTTTTTTTTGAGAGGCATGGCTAATGTGTATAATTTTTGTATTTAAAGGCATAAAATTTTGAAAAGGACTAATTATATCCTGCATTATCTCTTGATGACAGAGTATCAACAATCTATTTTAAGTGACAAGCAATTTGTAGAAGAAGCTTTGCCACTTCTAAATGTCAGTTAAAAATAAAATCAATCTCTTTTAGATCATGGATTTCAGGAAGGCATGAAGGATTGGTGCTAAAAACCACTGAAAGAATAACTATGCATTTGAAGCTACACAAAAAGTAAATTTGAAAATGTTCAGGTACAGTGAGTTCTATTAAAACCTCAGGAAATGTTACTTCAAAATGGCACTTCAGCACGTCCCTTTTGAGGCAGTGGAAAATAGCAGACCCTGCCGATGCATGGAGTATTGGATATTGAATTTTTAATGATGCTCACTGTATTATTCTGTTCTGATTATCCAATCAGCAGCTGTAATATTGGTAGAGACCTTGATACCTCAGCACATTCTTGTTTTTCTACTCAACACTTCCTACATTAGAAATTTTCTGTCCCAGAGTAATTTATCTAACATTAGATCAACTATTTTCACTTATCAACCAGAGCAGTAGGCAAATCTGTCCAACAACAAATATGTTTTGTCTATCTTAATGTTTGTTTATTTATCTCAGACTAAAAAATACTTTGGAAATTCTGTGGTTTTATTCATAATAAAAGCATAAGCGCTCCATGCTTATATCTTAGATACCTGGCAGCATTTAAGATGGCTGTAGATGCTAATATTTGGACAACTGAATTGCTCCCTTAATTTTCTTAGCAAAACTTAACATCCAGCAATAAACTATAATGCACAAAACAAGTTTTAACAAATTAGTTCCAAATCTTTCTAATGCTTGATGACTTATCCGTATTTATTTAACTATGTATATAATGAATGTAAGTAGGTATATGATCCATAATATTTCTAAAGCACCATAAAGCTGCAAGTGAAACATCCATTTTTGTAATAGAGACACATGTGCACTTTTGGGCTGAATAATTAATTGTGATGTAAACTTTCATCATATCCTTCACAGTGATGCTGGTTTCATTTGACTTTGTGGTGTGTACAACTGCCTTGATGGCATGCAGAAAGTACACATGAGGACACCCAAAGTTCAAAGGTAATTGCAAACCCAACATCCCTGCTGCCACTGCTTTAAATATGTACTTTAAAAGAAACACTGTCTCATGAATAAGGAGGTGCAAACAGAGTCTAAAGAATACTTTTTAAAAGTGTCCAGACAGCCAGAAGGCATGGTCCTAATCCTAGATGATCCCACCAGATAGTAGTGTGAATCTGAAGACCTTAAACACTGGATTTTCTCCATCCCGTGTCATTACAGACCTAGAGCTTTCTTGATAGCTTTGTCATACTTCATTGTCATAAAAACCCCTTACAAATCATTAACACTTTAATTTGAGTGTTTGGCCTGATTTGAATATCATTCTCCCCATTTTGCAGACCTGCTGCATAGGTAACATCACGCAGTAAATCTCTGTTAGAGTTACCTCTAATCCAGTCACAGACCTATACTGTAAAGCATCTAATTCAGGCCCTTGCCATTACTTATCTTCACCTCTGTCTTGATTGGGTTTTCCTAGCACATACACATTCTCCCCTTCCAATTAAAACACTGGACATTTTAGCATCTTTTTTTTAAATAAATTATCCATTCTCGAGATTCCACCAGTAATTCACCTTCATTCATCACATGAACTGGAAGTGGCTGCTTCTAATCTTTCAGTTCTGCCTGTTCTTCCTTCCTTCCTTCTGACTCTCACACTACTGACAATTTCTCAATGATTTTAGTCTTATGTCCTTATTCCACAATCATTATATTTTCTTCTAAGCAGTTCTTTCTGTCTAGGAAAATTTCCTTAATTAATGGAGTCAATTCTTCCTCCTCTGTATATCCTCATTAGCGTAATTTTTTTCTTTACTTGCAAGATATCAACTACTTAAAACTCACTTTAAAGGTAACGTCAGTAGTCATCAAGCAACTAACCATGTGACCGCAGGATCTTATTTTAATAACAATTTTCATTTTCCTTTGAGTTTCCCTTCTTGCCTCCAACCATGCAATGACCTTATCTAGACAAGCAGGGTCTTTAATTTTGCACATTTAGCAACTGGTATGATACAGACCCACTCTAGACTGAGGTCTCTCTTCAGTATAAGAGAACAAGCATACAAAGAAAAATAAATAATATAAGAATCCTCAGCCACTCACTTTCAAGCATCTACTAGGAATAAGGTATGTCAGAAAACACAGTAAGTGATAATGTAATTAGAAACTGAAGAATGACACTACCTATTGCAGCAGAACCAATATTTTTGTCCCACATTCATGAGAAGTTAAAATATCCCCTATTCTGAACCTGAAAATATGATGATAAATAATAGAGTACCCAGTGACAAAAAAAGGGAAAAAGTTACAGTAATGGGAGTTCATAATTTGAACTGTAATAAAGTTGAACAACTTCACTCAGTTCAGGTGGGGTAACTGACTGAAGAAACATAAATATATATAGTGTTTGGCTTCATAAGCTTTCATTGCTGAAACAAGATTCAAACTAAAATTATAAGCAAAAAACCTAATTAAGAATGAATGTGAATTTACTATAATCTGTTAACTTTACCTGTATGTCCAATATCGATTCTTTTGGTCTGTATTATTCACTTGTGTTCAATTAAGATTTGTCTCTAAGATACCAGGAAAGATGAACTATTTTCTAAAGGTGACTGTCTTTCTTCATTGACTAGAGATAGCAGGAAGTCTACATGATGAACTTAAACTAGACATGTAATTTTTATATAACTAATGGTAGAGACAAAACCTCTCCCGTAAATAATTAGTGTCAGAATCTTTTTTTAATTTGTTCTTAATACATTATGAAAAATTGTAAATATAATTTATTTTTCTCGCAATAAAAGGTTATGTGTCTATGTAGTATATATTTTAATGTGATATCACAGTATGCTATTTATTTTTCTTCTTAGCACTTATAGTAGGAAATACTATCATCACTATTTTAGGATAGGGGATAACAGAATTTTATACATAAATGGTAAGTACAGGTATTCATATGTTGTTTAGGGGTAGCTTTTGATCTTATGAACATACTCATATGCAACTATTGTCCAACTCTTTGTGCCTATGCTATTTAAGCATCACCAATATTTTGAAATAATCAGTTGCTGTCAATTTTCATAGCTGTTAAGTGGATTCAGGCACCTACACTCCAGTCTTTCCCCTTGTATCTAACTCCTTGGTACTTTAGGTACTTATTGTACTTTGAAAGTTACACAAATCTTCTATGGGAATCAGTTTGATAGGAAGGACTTGAATTCAGAAAAAAATTACTGAATGGCATTAGCCAAATTCAAAAGGAAAGAAAAATTTCAAAAAATATTAAATAAGAGATTTCATTTGTGGGACAGGTTTATAAAGGGCCAAAGTTTTATTCATATGACTGATGAGAAGAAAACAATGTCACATCTAATACAGAGCAACTATAACGCTGCTCAGTGTTTTACCAGCAGCAAAGATTGAAAAACAATTGCACAAAGAGACAGTCGGAGGTCAGTCATTAGTGGTGTATCACAGGGCTCAATACTAGGGCCAATTCTGTTTCACATCTTCATTGACAACTTGGACAAGGGGCAAGGTGCACCCTCAGAAAGTTTGCAGATATTACAAGATAGATAGGAGTTGCTGATACACCAGAGGTCGTGCCACCATTCAGGGAGACCAGGGCAGGCTGGAGAAATGGGCTGAAAGGAGTTTCATGAAGCTCAGCGAGGGGAAATGCAAAGTCCTGACCCTTGGGAGGGATAGCCTCAGGCAGAGTGGGAAAACATCTTGGAAAACAGCTTGACACAGAAGGACCCTGGGGTTCTGGTGGCCACAAGTGGAAAATGAGCCAGCAATGCACCCTCACAGCAAAGAAGGCCAACAGCATCCTAGATTACTATTCTGTGATTCTGTGATTACATTAGGAAAAGCATTGCCAGAAGGTCAACAAGGTGATCTTTCCCCTCTACTCATCCCTTGTGAGATACATCTGGAGTGCAGGGTCCAGTTCTGAGCTCCCTGGTACAAGAGAGACAGGAACATAATAGAAAGAATCCAGCAAAGGGCCACAAAGATGATTAAGGGATTAGAGCATCTTTCGTATGAGGAAAGGCTATGAGAATGAGGATGGTTCAGCGTAGAAAAGAAAAGGCTCAGGAGGACCTGGTCAAGATGCATGAAGTCTTGATAGGAGGAAATGATGGTGCCCACTGGCAGAACAAGTGGCAATGCATACAAATTAAAAACCAGGAAATTCCATCTGAACATAAGAAAACACTTTTTTACTATGAGGGTGGTCAAACACTGGGAAAGGTTTCCCAGAGACGCTGTGGATGCAATCTGTTATAGATGACCCTGCTTGAGCAGGGGGGTTAGACTAGATGACCTCAAGACGTCCCTTCCCACCTTAAACGTTCTGAGACGTAGGGCTTTATAGCTTTCTGAAAAAAATTCTGCTATGGCACAAACATGCCATTAGCCAGGACTGTTTTATAATCTGAAAGTCATTGATTGTCACATTTGGATCTTTAAAAATGTATTTTGACCATTCCTTTGAAAATAATGTCAAATATTATAGGATTTCTAAATATGATTTCCAAACTTGAATTTTAGAAGAGATCCATAACAAATGATAAAATTAAAAACAAGTCCATAAGTTCTTTAAAAGAGCAAATAAAATGATAATTCTTAACACTGAAACAAAAACAAGTTGGATATAAAAAAGTCCTTTTACGGAAATCTGTTTTTTAAACCCCTCAATGCCAAAAATAATTTTTGTTTCAAGAAGGCAGACTTCTAAAGCAGGCTTTCCTGAGTTATTTTTCTATCTTTGATTTCAAATATAGAATTATTTTCTGGATGGTGGGGTGAAGGAAATAAAAGTAAAAAATATATTAAAAAGTTTATTCCATGGTGTGCAATTTTTCCAGAAGAACTGATGAGATTGAAAGGTTTATAGTACATCTAAGTTGTATAGTTATGGAATTCAATTTTATTAATAAGATTTATAGCACTCAGCCTTTTTCTGTAATGTTCAAAACATTCTTCCTTTTTTTTCTATCCTAGAAAAAACTAAAAATAGAAAAGAAAATCCTGATTCTTCTGAGATGAGAGACAAAACTTGCTATGGGGGTAGGATTTCACCTAGAGGTTATCACTTTTGGTTTGATTAGCTCTTCATCTACTCCATGAATTGTGCTAAGAAGTGGGAAGCTTTCAGGCCGCTTTCACCCTAGGCATAGATCCACTGAAACTCAGGAAGTTATATGAGGAATATGTGTGGTATATTCTCTCAGAAAGTAGCAGGAATATTAATATGGAGATTTTAGAAGACCTATATATCCAGATGACTTTCTGTAGTGTTTAAAAATAAAGACAAAATTCTGTAAGGTCAGTAAGAGGTTAGGTCACCTGAGCTGGAAGTATACATTGGCAAAAAAGCTTTTGCCTGGAAACATTCAGAATATACTGCACTGAAACTGCAGTGAACATATGCAAGGAGGGCAGGGCGTGTTAGTTGATTCTGCTTTCCTTATGGATGAAGCCTTTTGACTTTTAAAAAACCCCACAAATTTGCATAACAGTATTCCTGTCATCTTGTAGGTTTGAAATGTGACATACACAGGTGTGTATGCACGTATACATGTACACACTTGGTTATTTGGCTCTCATTTAGTATATGCAGAATTTGAACTGAAATTCAGTATGCATTCTTTGTACTAGTCGTCTTTACTGTTTCTACATGGTGTTGTGCCCTTGCTCAAAAAACTCACTGAAAAAGGCTTAAACTATATGTTTCACACTTAATGTAGAGATCTTAATTCATCCTTTCTCAAACATCTCTAAGAAATTGGGTAGTAAGGATAGACAGAGCAGTGCTTATCACAGTCTAACATCTGGGATATTTGTTATAGGCATTTTCTTATGAGTAATATCTATATTTTAACTAAATAGACTGGGTATTGGTTTTCCCAGCTCTCCTTAGAGCATTAATTAAAGGAACCTTTCAAGTTATGCATTCTGAAATGAACACATTGATTTTGCCTTCATAATAATGAAGAGATGAAAATTTTTCTCTTTCATGATCCAGGGAGACAACTTACTTGAACCATTTTTAAAGGCAATGTAGGTTTGTTCTTTGACAATTCCTGATACATTTTTTTTAAGATGATAAATTTTAGCAACTGGGAAAATGAATATGCAATTGAGAAAAAGGGGTTTTTTTGTCATTTTAGATATCTTTAAAGACAGCAATAAAGCAACTGTGTTTCTATCCAACCACTTAAAATTATAAAAAGACAAAGGGTCTTGTTTTATGTACGAAGAACCATAAAGAGTAGAAGTTATGATCATAGAGGTTGATGTATAACACTGCAGTTTCTTTTAAAAAGCTTGGATGTTTTTCTCTTCTGTTTCTTCTGTTGTTTCTTTATATTGTTACATTTGCATATTTGTGGGTTCCAAATCCAAAGGTAAGGATTGTTAATAATCGGGGAAAATGTTTGAAGGCATGAAACTTATTCCTGTCACTATTTGCAAAGTCAGCACAGCTCTATTTCAGTTTGTTCCAATTGTAAACTGAAGGTAATTATAAGGATCCTTAATAACAATATAAAAACTTCAGATGACGAACAGTCTACCGTGCTCTTAAGAAAACTGCTCCAAAGATTTATTACACTTATAACTTTTATTGTGAACATTTGTCACCTTATTTGCAGTCTAAATCTGTTGGTTTCCTGTTCCAGGATTAGGACTTGTCTTTGCCTTCTACCCATCTACCTTTACGAATGATCTTCTCAGTATTTCCTCGCAGATCACAAAGTTACTTTTAAACCTTGTCTTTCATAAAATCACTGGCCTACAATAAAGTTAAAATAAAACAAAATTTATCACATTTTAATTGCAGTAACAGCTTCCCAAACCTAGATCCTGGTAAAAGCTAATAAAATACCTAAATTAATAAAACACTTAAAAAACCCCCTTAATACAGAGTCACTGAGTATCCATTATGCATAGGACACATTGATTTTGTGCTGTCACATTTTATTTAAAGAAAATGTCCACACAATTTTAGCGTGTAATGCTTATATCTTCTGCATGTCACCTCCCCCCCCCCAAATCTATTAAAAAATATAATATGAAGTGCTTTCCTTCTCCTTTCCCAAGAAACTGTAAAGTCATGCAATTAGAACGTAATTGGCCTAAGGTGAGGGTCTTGCAAGCAGATCTGAATTATGTCATCAAGACTCCACAGGCAGAGAACACTTAGCAAAACGATGGCTGGAAGATATTGTAGGCTTTAACAAGAGTGACAAGGTTTTCAGGAACTCTATCATGTAATTACCCAAAGCAGGAGGTGATATTGCGCATGTCAAATATGAAAATTATGATCTCAGAAGAGGTAAAAAGGTGTTTACAAAGAAGAAAACAAGAGATAGGTAGATCTAAAAATATCAGATACACTTCATGTGTTTTCACAGCTGTTTTTTTAAAATATACATGAAGTACAGGTATAACACATTACACAACAGAGGCAGATCAGAATATTTTGTAAAGCAACGTAATTCTGCCTAATTGCACTTTATTTTGGAGTTGTGATTGCAAGTAAAGAAATGTTGACCTCAAACTTGGCAGGTCACAGCTAATACTGTTGCATGTTTTTTGACCATATTTGAAGAGAATAGGATAAGGGTTCTGGAGACGTTCACAAGAGTTCAAAAAGTTTGAAACACTTTTTTGGCACTTCGTAAGGAAAAAGATAAAGAAATCATGCTTAATTTACCCTGTGCCTTTAGTTGAGGACTAGGGTAAAGGGGAAAAGTGTAGATGGTTCTTCTGTAATTTTAAAGCTTAATAAGATTTAAAATGTAATGTCTCATTGCCTCTAAAATACGTTACATAGGGCATTCAAGGACTGATAAGATTTAGAGTCTAAACTGTTGTTAATATTATATAACCACTTTAGCATCAAACAATTACTCCTGTTTATAGAGGGCTTGTTTTATAACCTTGGATGTGTGAACAGAGAGGTGAAAGCACAGTTAGAAACATGAAGAATGACTCCTACGGCTGGTATTTGTAAACAAACACCCTGTAAATTGAAAAAAAAAGAAAAAGAAAATGCAACCATGAGAAATCTAGTCCTAGCTTTTCTAGGATTCTGCTATAATTGGGACAGAAATGAAAACTATTTTTAATTTTGCACTGTGAGTCTCAAACCAAAGTACATTCACTTGCTCCAAATTAACCCTTCTGTATTCATTCATGCTTATTTATCTATGCTGGAGCTGTGCTGAAAAGGTTTGCCAAGGAAAAGGAGACTTTACAAGCTAAGCAGATGAGCCATTTAATCTATTAAAATGATAAAGACTGTTTTCTATGTATTATCCAAATCTGTTGACTCTGTAAATAGCTGAAAACTTTGAGAGAATGTGTTTTCCACTGTGATTTCTGGTATATTGAATTGCACTTACTTTGAAAAATCACAGGACACAAGAGTAGAAACTTCCTATTTTAAAACTTTAGGGAGTGAAAATGAGGGAGATATTGAAATTTTTTTCCCCTCATTCTTTATTAACTGCTCTGGGGTAATTATATAGCACAGCTCCTTTGCCCACGATCCTGCAAGCACTAGAATTTTCTGACAGCAAGCCCAAACTGCACTTTCCTTGTCATTTCTACTGCTTCTTTTACACTTCTTCCTTTCCTATAAAACTGCAGATAGGTTATACTAGAGATAGACTTCTGCTCTCAATTAACAGGAGTACATAGAAAATGCTGTTTAGCATTTCATTTCTTTCTGTTTCCCATTTCCAATCTCTTTTCTCCTATCTCCTTAGTTACGTGAATAGTGGAGAGCAAATTTAACTATTCACATTGAAGCTCCTTTTTTACCTTGGTTTCCTCCCCTTAGTCCCGTTTTCTGTGTTGATTGCTAAGGAAACAAGAACTTAACTGAAACCCTGCTTCAGATCATTCTCACCAGGTTAAAGAACCACATCTAATGAAAATGAGGTAAACAAGAAAGTGATACAGAAAAAAGATTCACTTCTCGTTTCCAGTGAATGAAAACGTATGATTGTCTGAACTGCAGAAACCTCTACAGTTGTTAATGAACAGGTCTCACAATTTGTCATTAGAAATTTATAAGTAGCAGCAAAATCATTTTCCAGTGTGATGTAACTAGAATGCATATACTTTGTTTAACTAAAAAACTTGAATAATAAGTGCTATATAATAAATGCTGAATATCAGCGTAGTTTGATTTCTTGAAGGGAAGGAAGAAGGCAGATTTATTTTGTTATCCTCTAGTACATTAAAATCTCCTATTTTATGTTAGTGTTATTCCATGAGGTTTCAGAGTCTTTTCTTCAGAGTGTCTTTTTTAGATATGAACCTGCACATTACAAAAAGAGAAAGTAAATGGAAGTTAGAAATAGAAATTGAAAAAAAAAGTTCAAGAAAGGTGTAAAGACTAATATCACAAGGCAGATGAAGCAGTAACTCTAAGCATGATGCCATTGTCAAAAGACAACGCTGCTTTTGAATTCAGAAACCTTGTTTGAGATAAAGGGGAAAAGCGTGACTGGAGAAAAACTTTATTCTGTCCCTGTATTTACAATAGTTTGTCCTCATAATTGGGAAGGACTATTTTAAAAAAAAAAAAAAAAAAAAAAGTTCAAATAAAGGCAACGAATACTATACAACTTCAGCGCAGCAGTGTGTGACATTTGGAGAGACAGCAGGATCAACTGTATTCTTCAGCCTTCTCACTCTCAAACCATAACAGTTTTTCGCAGGGGAGTTACAGATTCCCTTTGTGCAAAAATATCTTGAATAAGGAGAAGTTCTGCAGTCACTGGCAATTCATTAAGGGATGTAAAAGCTCTGGAAGGAAATGTAATCTATGTCAATAGATAAAACAAATTGGTGCCCACCCTTTGGCCCTAAGGGCAAGGGCCAGCACATGGCGTGTGTCCTCACAGTTTGGCACACTCTCAAACAACTCTGAGGCCTCTTAGTTCCAGGTTTCTCATCTGAATACCCTACACATTGTGACAAGTGGAGGCATGGGTCAACATTAGTTTTCAAAAGTATTTCAAATTACATATGATCACTAAGCCATTGACGTTTGTGATCACGAAATAAATTCACTGGGGAATATGAGTTGAGTAGCAATTAATCTTTATATGTTGAATCAAATAAATGAGTTCACAGGCAGAATCTTTTGGTTTGAGTTGTTATCTGTAATTCCCCTAAAAATAACAGGAGTTCATTAAAGTGGATGATTAGCATCTTCTATTCCGGTGAGCATGTGCGTATTACCTTACACAGACCATGTACTAGTTGTGTATTAACATGTACAATCATTATGTAAAACACAGATTTAGAGTATGTGACTAATTTGCAGAACAGAAAATGAGACTATTTTTCCTTTCAAAAGTTCATCCTTGCAAAATGCTTGTTTGTTTCATTAGGGTATAGCTCCATGGGAAGAAATCTGAAAAAAAGAATCCTACAAATGCTTTTTGTAACTTAATCTCTCAGGATTAGGTATTCATAGAGTAGGATTTGTAGATTTGCTCTTGGTTAAGCTCACCACATTCTCATCTAAATCAATTCTGTTGCCATCATTAATTTCAAGGGAAACCAAGGGAGACTAATCTCAAGGAATTTCCAAACTCCAAATCCTGAAGTCAGTATTCATTTTTTATTCAAGTTCCTGCTCGCCTGACTTTTGCTACCTTGACAAATATCCTGGCAAGCTCCTACCCTTGGAGGCAGGAAGAGTTTTTCATTTGGCTTTTGCTGAAGACCCTAAATTTAACACCTGAAGGCAGGCTGAAGGCAGCTTAATCAACATCTGAACTATTTCAGGGTAGAAAAAAGTTAGTTTCACTTAACACATTTATTTAATATTTTTTAAAAACTCCCTTCAGGGTATGATTATTGAAGCAGTGGATCATGAAATAGAGGTATCTTAACCAAATCAAATTTTATTTGCAAAAAATCAGCAAGAGAGTAAACTACATCCTCCTACACCCCTTACAAAAAGATGCTTTGACGCTTAGGTCCAAACCTGGAACTACTTGCCAAAACAAAATCCATCCTACCGCTCCACAAAATAAATGAATCTTTCTTTAGCCCTCACCTCTTACGGGAATTTCCATTGGTCTCTGGTTTGAAACCTCACAGTTTAAGTCTCCCTGATAAGCCAAAGCGCAGCGTGATCTGTGTGCCACAACCTGCTTCCCTAATCGCTTTGGCAATGGCCTCCTGACATTCTTACTCGTGTTCTACCTTAGGACGTGCGGTTGCCTCTTTCACTGGCCCCATACGACAGCCAGTGCACGCTTTGCATGAGGGAGAAAACCTTTCTTCTAAACTCGTGTAGTAATTTCCTCTAACATTTCAAGCACTCCTTTGATCCTGTGACATACAATTACTTGCCTTTCCTACACAATAGTTTCTTACCTGCTGGAGCTCATCCAATGTGCTGTCACTTTCCCAGATGTAAGTGTAAATCTTTCACACTGTTAACATTCACTCCTGCAGCAACACTTTTCTACCTCAGTATCCCTTTGAATGCTAATTAGGATGTCACCGTTCTGATTTCAGATGTTAAACTAGAAACAATTTATTAGACTCTCTCTTTTCAGTCGCAGAGATGTATCTATTTTTTCATATAATTTCAGTTTATCAATAATCCAAACAAGTATGATTTCTTGACAGATCTCATCCAATCTGATCCACAGTATAATTCAGTGATGCTAATTTTGAAGATTCTGAGCATTTTAATCCTGAGGGAGGACAAATGACTTTACTTGCTACTAGTTGTTTAAGATTCAATGAATACATAGAAAATATAGAATATGTAAAATAAGACACAAAGCTTCTGCTTTGTATTGACACTTCAGCGAAGACTCTTAAGTTCACGACCTTAATGTGATGTTACAACTCATGCAGGGACTTAGGTAGTTCCAGGGGGAAAGTGAATATATCTAAGCTCTCAGTGAACCTATGGAGAAATTTCTCTTGCTCCACTGAAAAAAAATTTACTGTAGAGGAAGCTTAGGGCAACTTAGGGCTCAAACATACATGTTCCATCCATGTGCCTCAGGTTACACTTTGTAAAATGCAAACAATGCAATTTATATATCTTTGGAACAAGAAGATCCATTACTGCACACAAATTATTAGCATTTGAAAGTCTTATAAAGGACTTGATTTTTAAGCATATCTCAAATTTTATTTTTCAAGATAAATGAAAAAAAAGCCTGAAAGGTAATGCAGTGGATTGAAGAGAAATCAACAAGTATCATGTGACTTTTCATCACACATAACAGATCTGGAGAAAAGAATAAGCAGTTGCTTAAAAAATTATTCGTTTCTACGTCAGTCAGTAAGATTTATTCCACATTTAGCAGAAGATTTTAAGTGTATTATATTAACAGAGAACAACTTTTTAATCAATTGAATATGCAGTTATAATCTCTCAAGCCTTAACTGCAGGTGAACTGCTGGAGCTGAAGCAGGGTCTGAGGTTTAGCACATGTGCCAAAATCTCAGGAATTCTTAAATTCTCTTTTCTGCCATTTATATGTTGTGTGAATGTGGAAGCTTTGCTTTCATTTTCTGTATCTCAATTCCCCCCACACACACACGCCATGATAAATGCAAGGACCTCTGGATGGAAGTATTCAATATCATTATAATGTCCCCTCATTTGAGTTTGAAAGGTTTTTAACAAGCAGCATTGTGAAGCTAAATGGTGTAATCCTAGCTGGATCCAGGTGGGGATGAGGTGGGCAGAAAGAATTAGAAAGTTTTCTTCCAAAGTTTTTTTCCTTCTAAATCTTATCCTTAACTCAATAGCAAAAAGAAAATTTGCAACTTTTGTAATTACAAATAAAGTTAGGATTTTTCCTTTTTGAATCTGGAATATGTTTGTTTCAGGTTAAAAAAAAAAAAAGAAAAAAAAATATGTTAACTCCTCTAATAAACTCTATAGAAAAGATGATAGCAATTGTATATGAATCTAATTTTCCTTGAAGTGCTACTTCAACATCTCTCTCTGCCAGACACATGTTCACCACCTTTTTCTCACAAATTTAGTCAATTAATATGTTTACATTATTCTTGATTTTTAAGCATACCTGAGACCGTGTGTCCCCATATTGCCAGATAAAATACAATAAAAAGAGAGGGCACGGGCACAAGGGATAACCGCTGTTGTATAAATTTATACCTATGCAAAAAGTTTGGTGTTTCTGTTTCAAGCCTGAAAGATGGTGCAATCCTTTGTTCTACACGTCACTTGTTCTAAAGAAAAGACAGTTACCTGTCCATACAAATTTCTTCTCTACGATAAACAGTGGGCAGACAGAAAAGAAAGTAAAAGTCATGTTAGTCCTTGCTGCTACAAGAGAATAAATCCTAAATAAAACTACCCTGAACCTGTGAACATTTAAATCACTTAAACATGTGTGGAGTTTCATTGATGTCAATGGTACTATTCCTCGGCTGAATTTAAGCACATGCTTAAAGGATTTGCTTGGCTGGGGCCTGCGAGCAGAAGCTGACCTTGTATTTTTTTCAAGTCAAGTGTGCATAGGCATATGTAAGAAGTGTGTAATGTAAACCAGTGCACCTAATGCAGGCTTGCAATGGTACAGAGAAACACAGTTGCGTCAACTTTTTGTCTTTTGAATGTATCTTTCAATCATCTCCTTTGATGTTTTGAGAATCTCAACATTTTAAGGGAAATGACTTCTCACTAGATTGCAATTTCCATAGTCAGAAGTTTAGTATGTGTCAGTCTTTTGCAAAAATTTATCAAGACTAAGATAGATTTAACTTGCACACTTTAATGTGTCCTCTTATTGGCTAGTGTTTCTGAAAGACACGATCATGTTTCTTTGGTGCCATTTAATAAAATTAAACAAATCAATCAGTAGCTTTCTCCTTCAATTTTATATTAGCTTTTTGAAACAAAGGCTGCTTGTGTCTGCTCTATTGTGTCCAGGGAAAATGGTGAGAGCGTGTATTTCTTTCAGAATATATAACCTGAGATCATAAACCATCTATCTACAAAGCGCAGAAATATTTTATTAACAACCTTTCTGGGCACAGTCTGGAAATTAAATGTTCCCCACGTGAATGGGAGTATAGCTGTTGTGAATAACTAAAACATAAACATACTGATGATATTTTGGTTCATATGCACATGTTATATGGCCCCTTGCTAAAGACATACCTCTGAGCTGTGTGGTTGCCAAGCAAGAAACAGTGGCAAAGGGAGTTGAAAAAGGTAACTTCATATTAAGGTTGGGGGGAAGAAGTAAACATTTTCCACATCTCCTTTAATAGAAGAGACACCGGGCTACATTTTTTTGATTAGCAAGTTCCTCTTTTCACTACAGATCTTTTCAGTGTTCTACTTTACAGCTAAACTCCCTGAGACCTGATGTGGGATTTAGTAAGCTTTAGATAACATAATCTCCATCTAATGGGAATTTCTGAAGCCAGTCACTAAGTGTATGAATTATTATAAGAGAAGAAAATCAAATTTAATATCAAAGAACTAACTTTAGAAGTTCAAGCAGCGGACAATATTCATTTTCCATCGACAGAATTGTTTAATAAGAATCTATCAGCAGTACAGGAAACACTAGGTACTCTGGCAATAAGTGAATCATGATGGCTTATTTCCTTTTAATTCTATGATCCCAGCTGGAACAAGGTGTGATTGGAGAATGGTTTAATTGTTCATAGACATCTGTCTTTGGATTCAATTGAAAAATAATATCCTGGGCATAAAATGGCCTACAGAATTTTTGACATTTTTATATCTTTCACAATCAAGGCATTGTCAGAAAGTCAGGTAGTGGAGCTCTGAAAAACTTATGGATATATTTAAAGTAGAAGAGAATAAAACCCTGGTAATATATCAATATACACAGCTGGAAAGCAGATGTTCAATTGAGTGCACTCAGTTCTTAGAGAAAGCTATTAAAGCTGTTACTTACTCAAATGAGAAATTTCTATAATTTATTGTTCTCGCATTTTTGATTTCCCCCTTTCCCCTCATTTTAAGCAGACTATAGGACCCCTTTTTTCATATTGTTGAAGTCAATTACCCTAAAAGTCTGACTTAGTACACTAAACTACATGATTGCTAAAGAATGCCCAAGGCTACTGTCAATCAAATTAGCCGGTAACTTATGAGTTGTTTACTGTACTGTGAAATGAAGTGATAAATGTGTGTCAACCAGTAAAATGTGACATTTAGTATTGGATATATCCACTTGAAATAGGTTTTGTGTCAGCTTTATTCATTTCTTACCAGACTGGCACATATTTTTAACTGAGTTCTGATTATCAAAGGAGACATATAATATTAAGCTTTATAAGGTATTGGTAATCAGGCAGCTCAAGCCTTGAAAGGCCTTGTGTGGTCTAGTAACTGAAGTGGCATGCCACTGAGCAGTCACATTTTCCATCTGCCTGATAAACAGTGGCAAAAAGAATATAATTTTTTTCTTGAGTGTTCTCCTTCCTTTGGTTCACAACAATAATTTTAAGGGAGAACCTCTGGTTCAAATCATTCATAAAATGGTGATCCAGAACAATGAAAGGATTTTTTTTTTTTTTTTTTTAAACTAAGTTTGAAATTAAAATCGGAGTGGGATATAATCACTTGATGTAACATATTAAGAATAAATGTGTATTGCATGATTTCCTAGACAATGACTTACTAAAGTACTCCTCTGAGGTCACACTGAAGTGACACTCTAGTCTTCTGGAGCTGTGAAAGCTTAATCAGTAGTTTGTGAAAGAAAATCAGAGCACTGGAAGTCCAAACCAAACAAGAGCACTTGTATTTCCTCCAGAGGGAGATGGCTTGCTGTTCCCCACAAATGTTTTATTAAAAATTAGATTTAAATGCTGCAAAATTCCTCTTCTCATGACACAGAAGAGAGCTCACCTCTTGGTCTGCTCTTCTGTAAAAAGTATGTTACAAATGCAAAGAAGGAGAAGCTACTAGTAACTTTGGCGTTTTCTCAGTACTTAAATTCCTGCTATAGTTCCAGAGAAAACTTTTCCCAAACATAATGACAATTTGACAATGCCTGGCTTCGAAGTTTTATTGTTCATGATGGAAGATTTCTGCCATATTATTTTCTATTTAGAAATACTTGTTATGATAGACGGAGCCTTTTTTTACATGCATTTACTATTTGAAAAGCAAAAATAAACCCACCAAATCCTTAACAATTTTAAATATTAAGGCAGTATGAAATAAGGTGTATTGACCTATAGGCACAACTCCCAGGCAATTATCATAGAGTCATAGAATAGTTTGGATTGGAAGGGACCTTTAAAGGTCAGCTAGTCCAACCCCTGATTTTTTCAGTAATGGCAACTAGGTCATAGCTTTCCAGCAGCATGGTGACTTCCAGCTCCTCCCATTTGTTGCCCATGCTGCGTGTGTTGGTGTAGAGGCACTTCAGCTGGGCTGTCGGCCATGTCACCTTCTTGGAGGAACAACCCTTAATTCCTTTGAGGTATTTCACTGGTGTTTCCCTGTTGGCTCCTATTACCTCAGGAGCCCCTGGCTCATCTCCGTAAGACTTCAAGTGTGCTGCAGTGTAGCCAGCACAGCTCAGAGCAATAGGCTGAGGGCCCTCGCTAGCACCCCATCCCTCTAACCTTGGTATGTCATCCCACAGCTTACCATGAGTAAGCCTGATATTATCCCCCTCTCCCTTTAAGTCTAGTTTAAAGCTCTGTCAATGAGCCCCACTAGCTTGTGAGAAAAGGCCCTCTTCCCCCTTTGACAAAGGTGAGCCCCATCTGACGCCAGCAAGCCTGGTGCCATGTAGGGCATCCCATTATCGAAAAACCCAAAATTGTGGCACCAGCCACGGAGCCATGTATAGACTGGGCCCATCTGTTTCTTCCAATGTCACTAGCAGGAACTGGAAGGAGAGAGCTAAAAATAACTTGTGCTCCAGATTCCCTTACCAACCGTCCCAAGGCCCTGAAGTCTCTTTTGATTGCCTTTGGGCTACACGTTGCGGCTTCATCGCCACCCACATGGAAGAGCAGTAATGGGTAACAGTCGGAGGGCCGTACCAGACTAGGAAGTTTCCTAGTGATGACCTTAACCCAGACCTCAGGGAGGCAGCAGACTTCCCTCAGAGGAGGGTCTGTCCGGCATATTGGACCCTCTGCTGCCCTCAGAAGGGAGTCACCTACAACTATAACTGGTCTTTTCTTCTTCATGGAGGTGGTCGTGATATCGGGGGGTAGGGCTTTCTGACCTTGGCAACACCTCCGGTGTAGATGGACCGTCACCCACATCATCCATTGACTGGCCTTCCACGTCCCGAGCCTCATACCTGTTGTACGGAGGCACCTGGGAAGGCGAAGTGGGCAAGGAGGGGGATTGCCTGCCACCACGAGCATGGACTTGCCTCCATTCACTCCTTTCCTTTAAGCTACCGCCTTCAGCCTGACAGGGGGAGGATAAAGGATCCCCTTGATCTTGTTTGTTTTTTCTAGTGGCTGTTCCTGTTTCTGTCTCGGGGAGGGCAGAGCATGGTTCCACCAGTCGGTCTCCTTCTCGGACTCCCTGATGCTCCTTAACCTTTCTGCTTCCTCCCGTAGCTCTGCCACCAGGCTGAGCAGATCCTCCACCTGCTCACACCTCACACAGCCGCTCTCACGACTGCCACCTGTTACCAGTGACAGGCTCTGGCACTCCCTGCAGCCTGACACCTGCACGGCTGCACGTTGTCGCGGGAGCTCTGTCTGGGTTGCCACATCCATTCTGGCGAGTGCAGAGGACATGGCTTTCTGCCGGGTGGATACCATAGCTGAGCTCCTTCTGAGAGGGCGACGATCACCAGTTGACCTCACCTCTTGAGCTCGTAGGGTGACTACGCCCTCCCTGCGCCCCTTCCTGCCCGAACTGCCGCGCCAGGCCCTGGCTGCCGCCCCACACCCCGTTTGCCCGCTCTGGTCACGGCGCTCCCTCGGCTGCTTTGTACAGGCGTGGGGGTGGTGGTGGTTGCCCTGGCAGTGCCCAGGCCTCGTCAGCGTCTCCCCGAGAGCTGCCGGCTCCTGGCGGGTCTCTCCGCTGCCCTGGTGTTTCCCTGCCTCAGGAAAACCCCCTGTGTGCCCAGATCTGCCGCTCTGCTGCGGGTTGGGCTGGCTCTGGAGCAGATCCCCTCGGTGACTGACTGGTAGTTTCTGTTACACCGCATTTAAATCACACAGTTTTACTAAGTATTTAAATAGAAAAATGGAAATCAATTGTATTCTTGGGCCCAAATCAGCTCTTACATATATGGTTGCTCATTGGATGTTTGGTCATTGAATTCAACAGGAGTATTACATTAGGCCCTTTCTATTACATTGAAGGTATTGTAATTTTATATTGGAGGCATTGCTGTACTATACACTAGCTTTTTCTTCATGAAGAGGTTGAGCAGTATATTCAAATCCTAAAACCCATCTGTCTTTCAGGAAAAGCATTTCTGTCCAACTTTTTGAAGACTGATTGTTAGGTTGACATAACAAATACATTCAAATGAGTATCTTCTTTAAATGGATTAATTCCATTATTAAAGGGCTGCAATGTGATATGGTAAGAATTTTTTTTGTCTTATCTAAAGGAAAACAGATGTGCAAGTAAGAGGTAGATGAGATATCTGGGGAGTTGATTCAGGTTTCATTTTTTGTTGCTCATCCATATTTAATGCCATTTCTTTCCACAGTCTGATATCATTGTTTTAAAATCTGCAACAACATCTTTAAAAGGATATTTATAGTGACTGCCGCAACTGTGGCACTGATCCATTTCATTTTATGTTTTGGTTTTTTTCTCAAATCTCATGCAGTGCAGACCAACTTGATATGACTCCTTATTCTAAATGCATGTGCACTATTAAAGTTCACAAATTTCTTACATTTATGAAAGTAAAACCAAGTAAGCTTAGATATGGTCAGGGTTGAAACCATTAACATATAATTTCCCCTATTGCTTTGTACATGTCTCAATTTAATCTTTCAGTCCTACCCTTTCACATGTGATATGACATCTGGTCCTCACAGGATAATGTCTGAGTAAGGAAACCTATTGGGGACCCAGCTGACTCCTTAAGAGCAAACTCCTCAGCTCTTAAGATGTGGGGGCCCTTGTCATGGCGCAAGCAAGAGCAGGCAAGTCTTTTTCTACTCCTAGCACAATCGCTAGGCTGACATGAAAATATTAGAGCAACTATGTTGTCTTTTCCAAGATTTTCCTTTCTTCGCACCTCGGGGAAATCTTGAATGGGCAACAGCAGCCAGCTTCCAGTTTCTTTTTAGACCTGTCCAACAATTCAAAGGAGCCAAACACAGCAGGAGGAATCTGTTCCAATACATTTAGCTTTTCTGAGTGGAAACAATAAAAATAAATAATGATCATCATGGAATATAATGTACCAAAATGATTTATTCACACTAAGAAGAAAATTTTTGGAATCTTTTACAACTCTTTCTTTAAAAAAATATTGCTTAACTCCCTCTGTCCTTTCTGAAAATACACTGAGTACATATCTATATATGTTAGGGACAGCATTTTCAATGTTTTCCAGGTGGATCTAGGCATGCACGCTTTCTCAGCCCTCTAATAATCTGTGACCTTTCCTCTTCCTGATTCCAAAGCTTAGTTTTTCTAGGCCACTTAACTTGGAAATATAAAATCCTATACTGGGCTGCCTCTGCTGGGCCAAAACATTGTAGCTACAATATAGTTCTGTATTTTTTTAGTCCTGCACCTTGTAAAAGATGTGAAAAACATGTTTACCTCACTGTCTTTACATCATTTCACAAATGCTGTTTTGACTTTTCTGATTTCCCCTTCAGGCTTGTAAGTCTGAAAATCTCCTCCAATTTATCCACCATTCTTTCTATTCTGGTCTACTCCTGCTTTTAGGTACAGCACGGGTCTTTCTGCTGAAGGAGTATGCAATGTGTTGTCAGGTGTCTGGCCAAAGAAGGTGCTCGTTGACCCAGATTTAAAAGAAGTGGCAATGCAGCATCTCAGAGGTGTGGTTGCCATGCCAGTAAATGGAAAAAAACCTAAAGCATTTGGTTTCAGCTTTTCACATCCTTTTTCTAGGAGGAAGGTTTGAAGGCTTTCTTCTTATAGCGAACTCTGCTATTTTCTGTGTTTGAATTAAGAAGAGATTAGGAAATTTCAGAGCAAATAGTCACAGAATCAGACAATGCAAATGTGTCTGTGCATTGCAAGTGTTTCGAGGTAGACAGACACAAGACTACACTTAGAGGATTTAATCCCATGGCAAAAGTTTAACCCCATTGATCACATCTTGACCAAGCAGAAAATCGGAGACCTGGCCAAGGAGTGCAAGAGCTCCAGACGTAGAATTTGTTTCTAAGAAAAGTAAGGATAAGAAATGACGGACTGGTAGCACTCCTGGCTTTCCCTTGCTGGGGAAAAAAGTCAGCATGCAGCCAGCACAAACAGCTCCATCTGGCACACAGAAGCGTTCCTTGGTCAACCAATTTAAAGAAAGCCACTGAGATCAATCCTTAAGCTCCTGTTGCTTTCAGCAAGGCAGGATTTTACCTAGCATGTCTGAAACTAAAGAACACAAGTGACTTCCTACAGCAAGAGTATGTGAGCTGGTAGGGCTGACAACAAAAGCAGCAAAGTAACAGTCCCATTGCAAAGGACACAACAGAGCATCCCTTTTTCCAGTTTCATGACCACTCACATATAGCTGAGCTGTACCACTGTGCTTCGTACATTGACGTATTTTGACACACTTTAAAAAATATGCGTAAGTTAAACATCCAGACATTCCAGCCAAAGCCAGCTTTAGCAGCTCGGCTCACTGCTTGCTTTTCAGCATGTTCCTCACACCAACTGCAGACAGCAAAGCAGAGATTCAGCACTCTGGGGAACATCTGTTGTGACGTCGCCTTGCTGTTGTAGGCTACACTCTCAACAAACATCACAGTTAGCAGTTTTCAAATGTAATCAGATATTAGTCTTCCTTTGGGTTTTCAGTGTGAATTTTGTTAGCTCTTAAAAAATTCACTTTCTGTCCTGTGTCCATGCAAACTGCAGGCACAGTCTTTTCTCTTCTTGACCATGACTCCTGCGGAGCTCTTGCATTGGTGACTCATACCTTCTGTGATACAAAACTGTAAAAAGTGTTTAATCGCTCCCTTCAACTGGGCTCAGGAGCACGTGCCATTTCCAAGTCACTTCTGTTTTGTTCATAATTTGCTGGCAATATTTGCCCACTTGCTTAACGCTTTATACTGAAGTCCTGATGGCAGTGGCATACTTCACCTCACCCTGCTGCAATGCAACACATGCCTATCTGCTTGGGGTCTGCTGTAGACAACCATGCCCTCACCTGACCACTCTCCACAGGGTAAGCTGTGCTCCCCTGGAGGCAGGAATTTTAGTGCTCCACTAAGGGATCTTAGCAGATCCCTCTGGAGTCCTTCTACTAAATTCCTCTACCTTATTGCACTAGAACTCACTGCTCCTTTACAAACATGTTCTGCTGCTTGTTCTTTTCTACCTTTTTTACATTTTACCAGTCTTGCATTCATAATAAGTCACTTTCAAACACACAATCACACATATATACATCCATTTTCTGAATGTCAGATAACATGAAGGAAAGTATCATCAAGAGATCACTATCAGCCTGCTTCATTTTTCACAATAAATATAACCATAAATGTAAACCTTACCTTTTCATGGTAAGTTTCCTAGTATGTTAACAAGTTAAGGTGAACAAGAACCTATTTAAGTGTTTGCAAATAAGGGAGAGTAGTGGAAAGGAGAATGAGATGTGTAGCTATCATGCAGTCTATGCATGGCAATGTTTGTGTAAGTGACTGCCCATATGGTTGTGCAAAGGCACATTATTGTTCCTCTTTTGGGGCAGACAGGTTGCAGGGGTGCAAGGAGAAGAGACAGCAAAAGCATACACAGAAATTTCCTGGTGAACTGCAATAAATTTAGCAGAAGATAACAAATAAAGGTTATGACTGGAATGTTTAACCTGCTGTTTGCAACCATAGTTACCATGTTTGCAGATGCAATTATAAAGAGCACATGGCAGAAAAAAAAAAAAGAGATTTAAATATGTATACTTTTCTAAGGACTGTGACAAGGGTGCTCTCTCTGAATATTTTTAAATAACGAGCTAACAAAGTGATACAAATCTGAAAAAGGAACATTTAGAAAAGGTGAATGTTACTTTAATATCTTCTCTGAAACTGTTGTAATGGTGATGATGTGGTAAATTTTTTCTTATTTAAGCAAAATTATTTGTACACTACTGGAACTGTTAGTCAGGTATATACTGAACCATGTACTAATTAGCACTCTTCTCTAGTGTACCAGCTAATTTGTTTTTTGCCTTTATTAGCACTTACAAAGGAGCTAGTGAAATGTTTCTGTCTGTTCTGCAAAAAGACTCCTCCTGCTGTGGCTAATAGTTTGTGTTAAAATTCATCTTCACCCAGAACTCAGGCATCAAGTTTAAGGCAGTCATCAAGCTTTCATTTACCTGCTGGAGAGAAATCTCTACCTGCTAACAGTTTAGGGTACAGTTTGTCTGATCAAATACACATTTTTTTCTTAAGGTGAAATGAGTTGCTTACTAAACTTAAGCGAGAGTGTTGGTTAGATTTCTATTGACTATATAGAAAGACTGTATCACTTAGCTCTGATTTAGATACCTCTATTGTAAATAGCTAACATTAAATGAGATTTAGATAACTAATTTCCAGATAGATAAGGTTAGATAAAATTAATTGCATCTGGTGTATTATCCAGATAGATGGATGCAACTGGTAAAAAAGCTTCACATATTCCCATCTTAATCAATCATCTATGATCAATTTTCTGAGCTCTTATTTCTGCTGTTCTTCTGCAAGGTGTGCAAACAAAATACTACAATCATCCAAAATCAAGACTATGTGCCTTGTATTTCTTCCAGAAACATTTATGCAGAACAAGTATTAATGTCGTCTCCAGCTGCATGAGTCCATCCACAAAATTTTTTTTTTTTTTTTTTAGTGAAGCATTTAGTGAAACAAGACTCCTGAAAAGACCTGTACATATTTTTTTCCTGCTAGAAACATAATCAGCAGTTCAATGTTTCTTGCTGTGAAGTCTGCACAATAATGTTTTCTGCAGCTCCTGTTTCTGGACAAAGAAAGTACACAATAAGCAGTACATCCTCAAAATGTTTAAGATAAAATAAAACATAAATTGTTAACTAATATGATAGAGAATTTTCTATTGACCCATATTACTTTCCCTTCAAAGATCATTACCCAATACAGCAGTCTTTTTATCTAAAGCATTAGTAGTCATTTGTTTGCTAAATGAGTTTAGAGATCTACTTAGACATAATTTAAATACCATTTAAAACTCCATTAGGTATGTTTATTGCCAAAATTTAAATAGTATTCTCTTAGTTCTTCTTCACTGCTTTAAAAAAATGGCAAATGCACAAATGTCTGGCAAAGCTAATTAACCCTCTGGTTGTCAGTCTCCTAAGGCAAAAGTTTGACACCAGCATGGTCCATTGACCACTGACATTATACACTAGTAAGTCTCCACTGAAATGGCCACAAAAAAAAGGGAATTAAAAAAAAGTAAGTAGAATGGATCATTCTGTGTTGTGTTGATGTTTGCAGACCCAAAAAGCATCAAGAAATCACAGGAAATTTTAAGACATCTGTCACATCTAAATAAAAGCTGAAATTTCTCAGGCAAAATATCGTCATCAAAAGGAAAATAAAGATTTTATGTCATACTTAGCCTTATTAAATAGTAAGAGTTTTAGAACTTTTTATACTAAAGAGTTGTTGAAGACAAATGTTTGACCCGCTTATTTTACAACCCAGTTCACAGCTCAAGATGACAGGACACACAAGAACTGTTCAAAACTTTGTAGGAAGCTAGAGAAATCCTGGTTCATTTGAGGAATAGAAACAGATTTGGGTTTTTTTTAATTAAGAAAACCCATCAGCACCAAAAATAGGAGTCTGGGAAACTGAAAAACAAACAACCCCTCCCAAAACCTAAACAAAACCAGTCTATCCTCTCTATTTGCATTAAACTTGATACACAAGTCAGAAACAATCCAAGCTTTGTGTTTTCAGTCCCCTTCAGATAAGCCTTACAATTCATGACAACTTATATGTTCAAGTACAACAAAAGATTCAAATAAAATGGGTTGCTAAAATACATGGATAAACACCATGTAAAAAGTAAAATAATCAACAGTGTGCAATCGTTGCTCACAATAGCCTGCTGGAAAATTTCCATCCAAACTGATTTTTCCAGGAAAAAGTGTTGAAGTGTTTTTCCTGCTTTCCAAACAGCTCATTATTTGTCATGCTTGCTACATTTCTATATATTAAAATAATCCAATTATTCTTTAACGTAAGCACTGATAAATATGTTATTCTGCACCCTACATTTGCTGTCAAGATAAGCCGATTTACCGAAAATTCAAGAACTGACTATTAGGTTATTTTGTATATTACTAAAAATTTCTACAAGAAAACAGTTTATACATGATTCAAATAGAGACATGTTTGCCACAGGAAAGAATTACTTAAAAAGGACTTTGTCTTTTGACAATTTTAATAACCAGCTTCTGTTTCCAAAATACTATTTTTCTGTCTAGAATAAAAGTAAAAGTATATTTCTAAGGGTTAAAAAATTTCCTTCTGGAAAGTACTAAGAAATAAGAAATTCCACTGATCAGATTAGAAATTGTCCTAGCTCTCTGTCTAAAATCAGGAAAAATGTAGTTTCTAAAAAAAACTGTATTCCCCATGAAGTTTGAATTTTTGGTTCACCCAGCTATAAAATCAGTCAAAAGTAGGAAAAGGTTGGATATTTTCCCTGTAAAATAATTTTATTATTTCAAGTGCAGTAATGTTCTCTGAATAGATGAAAATGTTTACAGAAAGATGCTGCGGCTCTAATTTCTACCTCTCTCTCTTTCGCGTGCTCTCTCTCTCTCTTTATACATATATGTATGTAGCTAAGGTACTGTGAAGCAAAAACAACTTTTGGTTTTCAGGAAATATCAACATTTCTTTTTTTTTTTTTTCCTGATCAGTAGTTGTTATAAATTAGAACTGTTTAAGGTCTATATCATATATTTTATGAAGTGTATATTCTGCACGTGTCTATGTGCTTAGATACTACATACAGAACGTACTCTGAAACCAGGGTCAGTTGAAGAATGAGTTGAGAATCTGCTGATCAAGTCCAGTACAGTCAGATCATTTGCACAATAGCTCCTGCTAGTGTGTAAAAAAAGACAAAATTCCCCTCTGTTCTACCCTATTTGCAGAGTTTGCCATTAACCGCACTTTCAACAGACTTGACCTTCCCCTCGCTTTTATAACGAATTCCACAGATAAATGTTACCAAAGAAAAACACACTTTCAATCAAAAGATAACAGATAGCATGCATACCTATAAATGTCTAGCACATATGACTACCTGAAGAATTTTTAAAATAAATGTCTTTCCATGAAGATAATAGTGTTGGTTGAATTAATGACTGGGAAACACTCCTGCTCCATGTACCCTCTCTCACCCAGACAGCTCCAGCTGTAGCACGAACCTTGCCTTCTGTCTGGGTCAGTTCCAAAATCTCCTCACCCCGGCACAAAACATAAATCAGATATTGAATTGAGCAGACCTTTCGGACTCTATTCTGGTCATTTATAGTTACACTAGGCTGAATTATACCATGTGCCCTTTATGTGGCCCACGGGACAATTTCTCTGCCAAGAATTCTACCTTTCAGACCAATAAAACGTATGGCAGCATAGCAGCCTGGACTGAAAAGAAGGGTTTCATTATTATTTTATTTTATTAAACAGTTTATCACAGCATACCGAGGTATTTATTCTTCTACCTAAGGATACACAGTCTACTTGAGTTAAAATGTTTGTCTAGAGATGTTATATATACTAATATATACCAATGTGATTTCATATATTTTCCTAGAAATCAGAAGCTCAAGGTCAGCAGTCACAACACGAGAGAGAGCGTACATATGTTCTTGAAGGAATATAGTCAAGATGTATATGTATACTGAAAAATGACTGAAAATGTTACTGAAAAGGACTCAAACATAAATGAAAAAACACATTTCTCTGATACAGACCTTTGCAACTCCCTGTAAAACTGGTTAAAAATTCCTGACCTAGGAGGAAAAAAGTAGAAGCAGTATATTGTTCTTAGTTGACTTCTTGCCACAAAATTTTAAAGATAACATTCATGTGATATTGTGATGTTCTGAGGTATTATGTTAATAGAGGCCAGATGGATTGAATTAATTGATAGATAAATAGATAGGATGTGTTTGACCAGGTAATATTAATGCCTTATGAACTTAAAATAAGGAATAAAAGGATGTTAGATTAAGACCAGATCCAAGGGAAGCTCATGAGAAGATTCCCATTAACTTTAAGAAAAGTAACTCTACCAGACACCTACTAAGTACATTATGTTAAATATGAAATATCATATCTGTTATGCAAAAAGATAGAACAACTACTTGGCATTTTTGACAATAGAAATAATATTAGGACTCCCTTAAATTACAGCATACTAGGTCGAGGTACTGCTGTAAACCCCAAAAGTTAACCATTAACTTCCACAGAAGTTAAAATGAGTCCATAATAAATCTCTGTCACACGGAGAAGGCTTTAAAAAAAGTAACATAACACAAAGCAAAATACAAATATCTAAAACTATGAGAATTTTACTATATTTATCTGGATCTGTTACCCTTATATAACTAAAGCAACAAAACTCTTGCACTGTTGATTAAGTTATCAGGAAAAAGTTATCAGGAGGGTTTGATTCAGTTTCTTGTTTTGGGGGGGCTGGGGTTTTTTTTCCTAGTAGGATGAATATTATATAATTTAAAACAGGCAGTTTTTCATTAATTACAGTACTTAACAGTCCCTTTGTCTTCCTCCCTCCTTTCCTCCTTCCTTTCCTCCTTCCTTCCTTCCTTCCTTCCTTCCTTCCTTCCATCCATCCTTCCATCTTCCTATAAACTTTGCTATTGCAATTTCAGATTTCTGTACCTAAATAGTAACTTTGGATTGACCTTGCTTCCAGCATTTTACTGGGTCTGGTTGGAATGGAGTTAACTTTCTTCATAGAAGCCCATCGGGGGCTCCTCTGGGATGATGCTCTGTTTTGGATCTGTGGCTAAAACAGAGTTGATGACACAGCAATGTTTTGGCTATCACAGAAGCACAGATTGGTTGAGGTTAGAAGGAACCTCTGGAGGTTCCTTCTGGTCCTACCCCCCTGCTCAAGCAGGGCCACCTACAGCCAGCTGCCCAGGACCGTGTCCAGAAACCTTCTGAATATCGCCATGGATGGAGACTTCGTAATGCCCTTGGGCAATCTGTGACAGTACTCCATCACTCTCAAGTGAACGTCTTTCCTTGTTCAGAGGGAATCTCCTGTGCTTCAGTTTGTGCCCTTTGCCTCTTGCCCTGTCACTGGGCACCACTGAAAAGAGCCTGGCCCTATCCTCTTTGCACCCTGTCTTCAGGTATTTCTGTACATTGATAAGATCCTCCTGAGCCTTCTCTTCTCCAGGCTGAACAGTCCCTGCTCTCTCAGCCTTTCCTCATAGAAGAGATGCTTCTGTCCCTTAATCGTCATAGTGGCCTTTTTCTGGACTCTCTCCAGTATGTCCATGTCTCTCTGGTACTAAGGAGCCCGGAACTGGACAGAGGGCTCCAGGTGTGGCCTTACCAGCGCTGAGTAGGTGCTATTGCTGAGTAGTGCTATTGCTGATCAGTGCTTGCATAGACTCGAGGCTTTCTGGTCTTCCTACTCTGCCCCCTCAACAAATAGGCTGGGGGTGGGAGAGAAGCTGGGAGGGGACACAGCCAGGGCAGCTGATCCACATTGTGGAAAGGGCTGTTGCGTATCATACGGTACCATGGCCAGCAATAAAAACCGGAGTGGGAGTGGGGGATGTCTTCCAAGGCAGCAGTTGCTATGAGACTGACTGGATATTGGTCTACTTGTGGGAGGTGGTGGGTGATTGTCTCTGCATCACTTGGGGTTTTTTTTTAATCTCTTCACTTCACCTATTAAACTGTCTTTATCTCAACCCACGAGCTTTCTCACTTCTGCTCTTCTGATTTTCTCACCTGTCCCACCAGGGGTGGTGAGAGAGCGAGTGGCTGTGTGGGTGCTTAGCTGATGGCCAGGGTCAACCCACTGCAAGTGCCTCAGGACAGAATAGGAAGAAAAATCTCGTATTTTCAAAACAGATCATCTCAGTATCAGACATTGTGTAATTGGTTTCATCACGACTTCTTTGTACAACCCATATGAAAGTGCTAGTTTTAATGGGCATGCAGTCTTGCATCTGATCTATGGATGCACAGAATATTTTAAGATCTGTGAAGCTGGTTACTTAAATACCTGAGGAAGTATCCCTTGTGTGCTGTATTCTTTCAGTGAGTTCTTCAGCCTACACTGGCAGGAGCCTTTGGTGCTACAGTGACACATATAGAATGGCAATTAATAATATTTTTTTTACTACTGTAATTAGTGCTTTCTTTTGGGGCAACAACTTCAGAATGAATGGTTTGCCAGGCAAAGAGTTAAATTAATCTTGTGTTCTGTCTTTCCTGTTTAAATTAGACCAAAATTAGTCAAGTGAGACACTTCAGAAAGGTGTACTAAAGGGCCTCTAATGCTTATTACTCCCATTGAAATTAACTGAATTAAAGCATCCTAATGCTTATTGCTCCCTCTGAAATGAACACGATTAAAAGAGACAGCACACCTCATGGTATTATCATGCCTTGTCCACCTAGCCCAAACAATATGTTACCTAATGCTAAAGTGACTTAGTTTGAACAGGTAGAGGCACACATTTCTTACCGAAATTAATCCAAAAATTCCTTTGCTTGCTTTTCCTCTACCCAAACAAACTACTTTAACATGTTCCATACATATGTATGCTTTTCAGTTTCAGAATCTAACACATACTCTGTTATATTATTGTTCCTAATGAGAACGAATTAAAACCCAGCAGAGACATGATCCAGAACCTTTTGCTTCCTCTTAACTGTCAGTTTGACTTTCTGTAACACTGTGATCAACTGCATCCTAAGTGGGCGTTGACACTGGCTCAGCTTTCTGCAAATGCAGGTAAAATGGAATGTGAACTGCCTGAAACTCAATGCTGATGTAACCTGGTTCTGCACCATTACACATAATCGGTATCTTCAGCTTTGTATAGCTGCAATTTCATTTATTTAATAGCATGGACTTTGATAAGAATTGTGTTGTGGGTCTTATTTTTTTGTTGTTTTGGGTGGATTTTTTTTTCCTCTTCTCCCTTCTGGTATCACAGCTAACTTCATACACAATGCAAAGTTCATTTCTGAAAGAAATCCTGTCATTGGTCTTTAATAGCAGGTTAATGGACTGTGAAATCTCAAATTTTCAAGGCTGATTTTGTTTCAAGAAGTGTTCCTTATATCTTTTGTGTGGACAGTAAAGATCTCTTCTTTTAAAAGACCTTAATACTCAGCACACGAGAGGAATTGTATCACAAATCATATCTAACAATGAGATTTTCTTTATTTTCTTCTGATACCAACAACATTTTGGAAGAACTGCTGCCTCAGGTAGAATTTGCTATTCCTCTGTGAATCAATAAAACTTTCTGCAATAGACTAGAGGATGTGCCTGCTGTGAGCTTACAAATATTAGATGAAAGTATTCATATACAACACATCATCTATAAGTTGATAGTCTAACCCACTGTCATATGCTGCATGAGACCTTTCATTATTTGTTGTATTTGCCCTATATTTGCTATTCCTGTCTGGATTTTTCATTAAGCATGTTCCGTATGTATGATACATGTGTGTATTTGTACGTATACACACACCCATACCCATACATACATATGTATACACATGCACACATACATAAGCATCTATATAAAGAGAGACTGTAAGAGAGAGAATAAGAAAGACTGTGAATGAGGAAGACCATTCCCCTAATTTTAAAGACATATAGACTGTGGCCATTTATAACAGTGTGATACTGAATGCAGAGGACTTCAGTAGCATTTTACTGAATGACTTATCCAAAATAAATGATCTACAAGCTTTGTAGATCCTCAGTATGATTCCTTTAGGAAATCTTAAGACAACAGTTTAGGAAAAGTGCACAGAAATAGTTGCACAGCTAATGAATACCTGTGTGTTCAGTTGTTAGTCTTGGGAAACAGATTGCTTGCATTTTTTTCTGGAACTTGGCAAAGTAGCATCCTTATGCCTGTTCAGTGTTACCTTTTACTGATGTAATATCTAGGCAATCTATTCAAATTACAGTCATTTCTAAACACGAATACTATGCATGTCAGCATAGCTTTCCAAAACACATTTCACTCAGACGAAATTTCAACTTTTTTTCTTTTACATAATATCTCTGCACCAAATGTGTCTGAAGGACATCAGATAAAACATGACAATATTTGAAAACAAAGCACAGACTGTCAGAATTTAAATAATAAAAATAATATTTATCATCCACCCCACTCCCTGCCCACTATGGCTGCCTGCACCATAACCAGAAGGTCACTGTTTCAGGGAAAGAATAAAAGTATTGTTTAAAGAGAGAATCCTTTTTAAGGGGATCCCTTTTAAAGGTTATTGGACTATTAAATCCCACCAGTGCATTGCCAGAACCTGCTCAACACAGCCAGTTCTACTGGGCAGCAAGTGCCAAAGGCAAGGCTCTTGCCATCCCTACCCAGCTCACTCTTCTGTTCATACAGAACACGTCCTTACCTACTTTCCCGTTCCCATACTCTAAATGGCCTGCAGTGTTTATCTGGAAACTCTATTTCCCTCAAATTCTCAAGCAGACATTTAGCCCAGTTCAAAGTCTGACTGTATGTGTCCAGATTCAAGATTGAAGCCGTGCAGCCAGGTACAGAGTCACCGTCAGTGGTTATGCTTCAGGGGACATAGATATGCTGTGTTAACACCCATCAGAGAGGATAAACTTAGAATGATAAAGACGAAATAAATTCAGGATCCTTTGCCTTGGCTTTCTAATTTTGAATCTTTAAGCTACTTCCAGGGCCTCTGGTCTTCGGGCTCTGCTCTGCAGCCTCAAGGTCAGAAACATTTTTTAAGAGGTTCTGACCTGAGCAGTTGTCTGCAGGAGGGAAGTTTTATATCAAATGCCAAAAAATTGTGAAGCTGTGAGTTTTACTGTGAGAGCTGCCAGCTTATCTTTGAATCATAAGTAGTTTTTGCTTTCTCACTGTGTGTCAGTAAATTTCAAGCAACTGTTTCCAGTTTTGCTCATCAGACACTGTTTCTTGTAAAGGGGGGGTACTTGAATGGAAATTATTTAGCAAATAATTAAAGGATAAATATTCATCATGCTTTGGAGAAAAATAACCTCAATTCTATTTCAACTTTAAATGCATCCATCACTTTTTGAAGTGCTAATTAGACATACGTATCATATTTTATTTCGCAAATCTGCTTACTAATAATAGCATTGGATATGTATTTATCACTGGTATCCTTATTCAGCACTCATATTACAAGTATCATCAGGGTATCATAAAATTTGGAAGACTTGCCATTCTTTAATATACTTGAATTCATGAGAGACCGTTATTCATCTGATACATTTTGTAAACGTTAGAGCTTTGCCAAGTTACGCATCAGAAATGAGAAAGCCCCTCTAGGCTAGCTTAGGACTCGTGAACTCACTGTAATTCACCTTCATTAGGTGTAGGATGAAAAAAAAGCACCCTGAAAACTGTCAATATTTATACATTTATATTTAGATATTCTGACATTTCCTGTATAGAGAGAGATCGATTCAAGAGAGATGAACGAAAGTGTTGACAATTTTCTGTTGGAAAGCTTTCTGACATTAATTAAGATTTCTTAAACTCATGAACTTTGATAGCATCAAATACTTAATTTGATATTTTCACTGAAGAGGTATTAGAGAAGGCAAGTATGAAGACTGCTTTTACTTTAGTTTTTTGACATCCATCACTAGGAGTAGGATGTCCTAAGAAAAGAGACTGTCTTCTTTAGCAGCATCTCTTTTTTTCAGCTAATGTTCTCATAGTCCTTCAAATCTAGTAAGTTTCTAATTAATATTTTCCCTGCAGACCTTTAAATATTCTTCCCTAAATGTTCACAAATACAATTGTCTCCTGGAAATCCTGTTCATAGTGTTTACCCAAACTAATTTTAGGAATCTAATTTAATTGGTGACTCAGAGTCAAGACTAACTCAGGTGTTCTGAATCCTCTCTAGAGGCATCTCTTTCTCTTCAATGATTATAGGTTTATAAGCATATATATAATAAACATATATAATAAGCAGACTTAACCATCTATGCAGAACATATACATACTTCCCAGTATCATGAAGATTATATTACTTTACAGGTGCCATACAGGTGTCAACTGAGATATCAGACAATGCCATTCTTATGTTACAGCCCAAGTGAACTGGCTACAGCTTGAGTAATCAATAAATATGTGCTTGTGGACAGTCATTAGGGATGATTGATCTTTGTTATTAGCAGTATTCACTGCTGTTTTGCATAATTTATTCTTAAAGGTGTAATGTCAATATATTAGAGAACACCTAGAAAGCTAGAGTTCTGAGGATTGAAACACAAGTAAGGAAATAGAATAGAAGTGTTTCATATTTAACAGCATTTTAGAAGCTTAAGCTGATGCCAAAATCTTCTAATTAGCAGGTTGTTAATTGGATAAAGATATAGAAAAAAAAATGTAGTGAGAAAAGGAGTTAGGATTTAATACATAGAAATAAGTATGTAGTTTCCATTAACTAGAGCTGGGAGTTAAATTGGTCTATAAAGGTGAGAGAGGAAGATGAGATTATCAATACGACAGAGACATCCTAGTGTTAGTCTGGAAGCAATAAAGTGGGAAATGGGGCTAAAAGACAAATAAGCAAAGGTATGGACAGTTGAGGTATTGAATGTTTTGCAAAGTAAGACACAGGAGTGAACATAAGGATAATGAAAATAAGCTGAAACATCTAGACTTTTTGGAGAGCAGAGACACTGATACATTGCTGAAGATAACAAAAGCTGGTGAACACCTAAAGTGCCTGACAATATTGTCTCTGACAGCAAGGAGATAATATTTTTGAACTTAGGTGGCACAAAACTGAAGGAGGCGTCTGGAAAGATTTGTGCAACCAGGAAACGAGAAAAACGTGGAAAGAAGAGAGGGTACAGATGGTAGAGAACATTGCATAAAGGAGGGAGGAACTATGAGCATGAAAGTTGGCTATGATATACATGTATAAGAAGGAGTGTATTTTCCCAATTTTGAGCTGGGGGGTAAGGCATGTTCATGAATAATATGGAGAGTCAGGAACTGAACTGAGAACCTGGTCACTGGGGAAAACATGAAATCGCAGGTTGTGTTGAATGTTTGTGCTGCGAAAATTATTCTTGAGAGAGATGAAGAAACATAGGTATGGGTGGTACAATGGAGCAAGAAGTGGAAGAGTGGGAGGTGAAAAAATGGGACAATTAACAGGGAAAGATGCAGGTAGCGAGGTGGAGATGCAGAAAACATTCGCTTTATGGGAAGTATTACAAGAACACAAAGGTCCAAGGATAATGTTAAGTTTAGATGTTAACGGACAGTGGTGAGAAAGACAGACAAAGAGAAAGAAGAAGGGAAATCTGTCTGATAAACCGAGGGAGAAGGAGAGTGGGAAAGAGAAATTAAAATGTAAAAGTATATGTGGGTTTTCTGAATTCATGAAGAAAGGGGAGGCAGACAGAAGCCAATCAGCTTAATAAGGATGGAGTTACTTGTCTAATCCAAATGAGCCATAAATCCATTCACTTAATGGAGAAATGTGTCCGCAAAGTCCTCATTGAAGCAGGTCATGAATAATCAGTTAATTATCTACACATTTCCATTAGTAAAGATTGATCTTCTACAATGGGCTTGTGGTGTGTATCATGGATGTCTTGACCAAGGAACCATTTCCAGAGAAGTCAGTTACGTGAGTGACAGATTTTATGAATGGAATATAACAGAAAAACAGAAATCACAGTGCTTCTTGCCTTTCCTGGTTTGGTGCTAATTGTAAGAATCAGGGAAGAATTTAACAGGCAGTAAAGGACCTTCAGAGAAACATTCAGTTGTATTTATTTGGAGCCCTGTGTTTTGTCTGGTTTGATCCCTAAAATCAGTCAGCTGGATTGCATGAATAACAGGGAAACATTGGAGTTGTGATTTTATTAATCTAGTCCTCTCCTCACAGGATCAGAACAACCATCAGATTAGGAGGATTAATTTAGTCAGTGCAGAGGAAGCCACAATCACTATTTTGAAAAAGCATCTGCACAGCATAAAGTGTCAGATAGGTTATGCATTAAAAAAATGGGACTGCTGACGTAACCATATATTCTACTTGCTACAAAGTTTTGTGTTTTTCACACCCATTAAGATTCACTGTATTGAATTCTGAGCATTTTGATGGCCTGTGACAATGACATTTGTTCTCTTTCTCTTAAGAATTTTATAATCTTATGGAAATTAGGGAGAAATATAAAAATAACTCTGTAATAAATTGTAAGGATATTTTTACTCAAGTTGTATACTTGTAACTATAGTTTTCCACCAATGAAATTAATGAGACTTTTTTTTAAGTCTTCTTGGGGAAGCAAACTTAAATTGGGCTAGTTCTGCAGGACTCTGTCACAACACATCCTTAGACCCAAATCAGGCATCAATTCTGAATGTCACCCCTGTCCAGGCTGCATCTTTTCCTGTGGAGCCTGGGGTACAGAAAGTAGAACGAGGAGGGTCAGTGCATATGTTTTCTCATTCTAAGGACATATGTGGGTGCACAGGCCCAGGGCTTGGAAATTAATGTAGTTCTGGGAATGTACACACTATCTGTTCAACCACATTCTCTTCCCACAGCTGAAGCATCATCAGAGGAAATCATCTATTGCAAAGGAACTGCAACCCCATCTTAATAACAGAAGACCTACTGCTTCTGCCTCAGGCCTGCTCCCAAATTCCAGCTGTTCCATAATACTTAGGAAATCTCCAGCACGGCTGGGCTCCAGTAGCACACTGGATGTCTTCGTAAATACTCTACACTTACTTAATCCTTCATGGAAGGCAAGGTCCGTGGCTCAGTTCAACTCAAGTAATAACATTTTATTGGTATGACAAAATCTGCTGAAGTATAAATGAAAGAGCCAAGATCCCCTGGGGTATTGCACAAGGTAAAAAAGACCTGTCCCTAATCTTCCTGCTCCCTTCTGTAAGTCCTAGAGGAACAGAAGCTATTTATCCCAGTTTAGTGGTAATCATTTGGAAATTCCTTCCTCAGGAGGATGTGGCATAACACTCTTCTAAGATACCAGATCCCAAATATAGTTCAGTGGTTCCTTTTGTGTGTTTATCCAAGTATCCTTATTTTTATATTGTTCTCTATAAAAAAAAAATGTGCAAGGATCTTAATTATATAAAGCTTTTCCTCATGCTGCAATACCTAGAGAGTATTTATTCATTTAACTGACAAGCAAGGAACATTAAGGAGTGAAAAAATGTTATTTGTCTTGTTTTTTCTACTAGGTTAAGGCAATGGAGCTACAAGAGTTTGTACTAACCAAAGAACTTGGCCCATGCATTCCAGAAAGTGCAATAAATGCCTTTCCCAGCACTGTGAATCTCAGACTGTCAAAAAAGTCATGCTTAACAATTATGAGACATGCAAATATACCTCGGCTATTTTTCTTTGCCATCTTTGTTTTAATCTTTTGTGACAGAGTATTCACATATTTTGGCACAGCTAAAAAAAAAACTGTATTAAGAAGGAGAAAAGGTTAGTCGTAATACAATAACTGTGGTAGTTTGTGCTATGAGAAATGCCCTCACCATATCTACCAAAATTATTCATCTAAAAGACCAAATGTATATACGAATGTCAGAAATTTTCTCTAACATGGAAAAATTAAACAATTCCAGATCTTTCAATTTTTCCTTGTAAGTCACCCTTTTGACACTGCTGGTCATTCTCATAGTCTCTGGATCTTTTTCTAATGAGCCAATATCTTCTGTGAACTGGTGAGGTTTCAACAACTCCATCAGATTCAGAACAATCTACCTCACGTATCTCATGGATTATACTTCTGTGTAAGTGTCAGAATTTACATTCACCTTTTTCACTTCTGGTTCAGGTCTGGCTGTCTGCCCTTTCTTCCAGTTCTCCCCCACCCAGGATCATTTAGTTCATTACCCTTGCCTAGGTAGAAGGACTTGCACCTGCCTTCAGTGGACTGAGATCTTTGTGTCACAGTCACTTTGAGTTTGAAATCTGTTCCCCAATCTGCTTACGGCCAGACGGAGCCTGGTGCTCTCTGTAGATGTCATTAGCAAGCTCTTCACTCCATTTTCCAGACTGTTAGTGGAACTACTGTATTATTCAGGACCTACTGGACCTAAACAGATGCATTTGCTACATCCTTCTGTTTTAGGAGTAAGTCATTGATAATCTTGCTCTTGGTAAAGGTTTCTGCCCAGTTTTCTGTTTCTATTATTTAATCCATGTTTTCACAGTCAGCTTGTGAGATGGCTTGTAAAGCACTGTCAAAAGCCTTACTGAAGGCAAAATATATATATTTACTGCTTCTCCTCCATCTACAAGGCCTGTTACCTTCTCCTGTGAGGAAAGTAGAGAGGCTTGACATGATTTATTCTTGAAAAATTAATTTCGTCTGCTGCTTGCTATGTTTTCATCTAGGCTCTTTTTTTTTTTTTTTTTTTTTTAATTATTATTTGTTTGCCTGTCTACTGAAGAATTAAAATTAAGCTGCCTAGGTGTCCTGGTTTCAGCTGAGATATAGAGTTAATTTTCTTCCTAGTAGCTGGCATAGTGCTGTGGTTTGGATTTAGTATGAGAATAATGTTGGTAACACACTGATGTTTTAGTTGTTGCCAAGCAGTGCTTATACCAAGTCAAGGACTTTTCAGCTTCCCATGCTCTGCCAGCGAGGAGGTGCACAAGAAGCTGGGAGGCGGCACAGCCAGGACAGCTGACCCAGACTGGCCAAAGGGATATTCCATACCATATGACATCATGCACAGTATACAAACTGGAGGGACTTGGCCAGGGAGGGATCACTGCAGGGGACAGGCTGGACATTGGTCAGTGGATGGTGAGCAATTGCATTGTGCATCACTTGTTTTGTATATTTTTTTTATTATTATTATTATTATTATCCTCCTCCTCCTCCGCCTCCTCCTCCTCTCTTCCTTTGCTGTCCTATTAAACTATCTTTACCTCAACCCACAAGTTTTATGGTTTTTTTTCATTCTCTCCCCCATCCCACTGGGGAGGGGGAGTGAGCGAGCAGCTGTGTGGTGCTTGGTTGCCGTCTGAGGTTAAACAATGACACTAGGTCTTTAAAAAAGGCGTTTCTTTTTCACCATTTTTAAGGTAGGACTATGTTTCTCCTTTTCCTTTCTTCCAGAACCTCATCCATTGCCCATGAATTCTCAGAGTTAATTTCATAGATACCAAAAGTTTGAAAACTACTTTTTACTTGCTCCCTGCATCATTACTTGTTTTCAAATCATGTTATAAATATGTAGAATTCTCCTCTTGCATTTTTTTTCTTTTTCTTCTTTTTTCTCTTTGGTGTCAACAGTTTATTTATTCCCTGCAAATCAAGTTCTGGCTATAGCACTGTAAACAAAACTTGGGACATATATCTGAGACACTACTCACTACTTCAGAGTTGGTCCCAGTTCCATGGGACAGGAACAGTGGCAAAGCTAGGATGCATCCTTTGAAAAGTGCTCATATACAGTCTACAGAGAAATATCTTAATGCACCAGAAATTTTTTAAAAAAAATCATAATTGCTGTAACCTGTAAAATTGTGTTTTATTAATGGCATTGGCAACACTTCCATCAAGACTATAAAAACTTTCTTATATATTCTAAAAGTCAACTGTTTAAGATGAAAATTGGACATACCTTCAAGCTTTAAAAATTGTTCTTTCATTTTATCCAAACCAGTCTTAGTAGTCCTAATTCCAGTCCAGGGAAGTGTAATTTATTTAGCCATGTAAAAACATTCTAGCAAATTTTTCTAGCGATAGCACACTCAAACTTGAAATTTAGACAGGTGTATTTTTAGGGTCATGGATATACCTTTTGCCATCCATCTGAAAATGTCTCCTGTTTGCAAAGTGATGTCTTGGCATTCTCATATGCTCAGTAGAGATGTCTTCAATTTTTCATTTTCCATTGATCTTTTTCAAAGATTCCCTTTTCACTGGAACAGGCACAGCACTTTAAGGACCAGTCTGTGAATCCTCTTAGGTGACTGTTCATGTTCTATTGCACTTCCCAGAAGTGCTGGTCTGACTTGAAAATTCATTAATATCACAGAGATGTGGGAAAGCCCCTTCTTATTCTAGACTTCAAAGAGAAAACAGGGTTTTTCTTGCAGTTTTGTTGAAAATTTGAGTTGGGGCTGGGTACTGAAACAATTTTTGTTTAGTAATCCATTTTAATTCCTATACCTTTTCTATATATATGTGTCTATACAGTGGTTCCTTACCCTCTCTCCTGTTTAGTCATACCTAAAGAAAGAATTTTACACCTGTTCCTCCTGGATAACGTCACATTTTCAGAAGTGATTCATCTATCATATCATAGGCACCTTCTTTAGGATGAAAAGAACCACACTCAATAGAAATGCTCTTTTTCATTGCGTCTCTTCATTGACCGTAAAAGAAGTCAAGGACGTTTAGCTTAGGTGTAAAAACCTATAGTCTAGACATCTACAGCTAGGTGTCACATTCCCTGAGGGGCTAGTTAGGAAAAAAAATATGAAAGTCATATTTTAATCTGATAGACAAAGGCATATAGAATTAAGAGAGTAAAAATATTTATTGGGTCTATTTAGCATAAATTAAAATTTCCCTTACCAGTGGCAGGCCTTACTCCGATGAAAAAAAGCTTCACTTGTGTAGAGGTCAGAGAGGGAATCAGTATCAGACAGCTTCAACAGTGAGACCCTTATTTTTCTGAGTGTGCCACAGGTTGGAGTATTTTTGTTATATTTCTAATAACGCCATCACATTTATCATTAAAATTTTGAAGATATAGTAAGGTTAAGCAATGCTTTAAAGAAGCATTAATAGTTGGGAATTCTTCGCCAGCACTTCAAAATGCTTTAGATCTAACTATCACATTGCATGCAGTCAAATGTGTTAGTGATAAAATATAGTCAGGACCCAAATGAATAAACGAATAATTGCTTTTGCAGAATAAAAGTAGTTTCTGACTCTGCAGACATTGGCTTTGATAAATACAGCTGCCACCTAGGATAAAGCTGATATTGCCTTTCAATGTGTGGCCTTATTAAATAGAGATCTCGCTATAGGACTTACTATAGTACGTGGGATATATTTGATTAGTTACCAGAATCACTCAGGGTGCATTGGTTTTCTTTTCTTTAGAGGTGTGGGCTGGGAGCTCTTTTTTTTTCACAATGACCTACTGATTTCAAATGGCTATTTGACATGCATTGTTCATTAACATTTCATATCTTCATTGGTAAGGGAGATAAATAGATCCCTGGGCTAGTAATTGCCTATGGAGTTCAATGCCTTCAGATGAAAGAGTCCAATACTCTACTGACTGAGCAGATTAGAAGCTCTTTTAAGGATTTTGGATTAGTAGGGATCCCTAAATGATATGAACCTAAGGTTAGTTCCACAAAGGGGCTTCATGCTGGTCTTTCCAATGTAAGCCTCTGGGTTTCTGGCACTCAAGGTGGCATCCAGACTCTGCACTAGATGTTTTTGTTACTTGGATGATGCCTGAAGAAAGTTTGATCCCCCCTTACACTGGGGATCATAAGAACCAGCACAGTGAGGAGCTCACTACGAGCTCCTGAAAGCTGGCTAGTGCCAAAGGCTGAAAAGGAACACCTGGTTGCATTACTCAGGGCAAAGGAGAACCTTCCTTTGCTGACTCTGTTGGCCATAGTCCAAAACCTTCCCTAGTGGAGTTCCTTCCTCATTTCTTTTAAAGCTAGGGAAGTAGAGTGTGACTGCTTCTTTTATACAATTGATGACTGAATAACATCAACAAATACCCTGAACATGGGATACCTGGGTTTGATTTCTCCCTCTGCCTACAAATTTTCAAATCCACTTCCTCCATCTTCCTGAGAAGTGTCCTAGTTACCAGACCATTGGTCTCAGATGTCCTATGAAGACATCCCATTCTGTGTACTCTGTGTCCTCCTGGTAAAGAGCAGAAAGCACTGCGGAAGAAAAGCAGCTCCCTAGGCCACAGGAGTGGCTACTGCACAACTCCCAGGACTGAGACAGCTGGATCCTAGCTGGACTCTGGCTACCAATCAGAATAGGTGATACAGCCACCTAATTTTGCAAACACAGTAAATATTTGGGTGTTTAGCAAAGAGATTGTCTGCCAACTATTGTCTGCTGTGCTGTTTATATGTCTGTTTTCCTCTTTTTTCACTCCTTTCAGCATCTTACTGTTTCATTAAGCCAGTTGATTCATCATTTGAGAGTGGAGAAGTACAGCTCGCTGAGCACCCAGACAGTTTAATTTAATTTTCTCAGGTTTTTAGATGGGGGCTCAATTTGATGTGACCCCTTGAAATTGAACCCAGCCCTTGCTGTTGCTAATCAAATCCTGGCAGACTGTTACATCAGCAAGAAGAGTTTTAAATTGTAGTAGCATTAGTTTGTAGAAAAGTTTATTTTGTGAGAGCTGATGTGATAATGAAGCTTCTCTTTATCCATTTCAGCAGACAGAAAATTTGATCTTGGATATAAACAGCTTTGTAGTAAGGAACAAAAAATGATTCTACTTCTTTATTTGTTTATAGCAAAGTAATTTCAGTACAAGAAGGACAAAAGATGAAACGTCAACTTTCAGATGTTACAGTTTTGTCTGCATTTTCTAATTTTCGTTTGTTTTGTTTTGTTTATTTAGTGCTATTTTGCACTTGAAAAATTAGATTTTTTTTTTTTCTCTTGCCTGGGTACTCTTACCTGTTTCTGTGTTGAAGAGCTTTCCTCTTCAGTTCAATCATTTGGATAGAAAGGTGATGAGTTATCCCTTATGACTTTTTCTCAGCACTCTGCTGCATTCATTAGGGTGTGCATAATTTTGACTGCAATGAATGCAACGTACACACTTTATAGGAAAGTAGGATTCAGTTCTCTAGTAGGGCAGAACTTGTGCTGAAGATGAAAACAAGCTGATGCACAAAGAGTTGTACACTTCTAACCGGGATCACATCTTACTTTCAAATGCGTGGATTTAACCCACGGAACTGATATTTCACCACGTCACAGACACTGTATATACTATGGATAATAGTTTAACAGATAAGATTTTCTGTAATATTTGTTATTGATTTTAATGATGTAGAATATGTAGCTTTGTGAACTGAGTCGGTATAACATTCATTAGTCTTCAGGTGTAAGTCTGGGAAAGTAAAAATTTTGCACTGCCTTTCCAAATAGTTTTCTGTTCTTTCACATTTTCTCAACTGGCAAAATGTACTTTAAAGGTTTCATTTTTCTCTGAACTATGAATCTGCTGCCCAAGGCAAGAACCAATAGATGCTTGGTCAAATCCAGTACAGCAAGTCTTATTTTCTTTGATAATGGCAACTTTGATCTGCCCAAGAAACCTATTCTGGGAAATGTTCCCTGTGATTCTCACTGAAGCTTAGATTGATTAAACCAAAAAAAGAAACAGAAACAGAAAAATGCTTTGCATTGATTTGCTATTTACAGTCTTGAGAATTACAATATCAGGCATTGTTCAAAGGTGACTAGATACAGCATAACCTCAGTGGAGAAAACATACTACAATCGGGATTTAATACAGACTTCAGTTAAGCTCAAACCAGTAGCTCTTTGAACAGAAGAATTTGAGAGCTTGTTCTGCAAAATATTTCAGTATTTCTCTGGAAGGTGGCCCCATATAAATGATGGTCCAATATTAATGGTACAATTAATGACACTACCCAATACCGTCAGGGGTTTTCTATCTCAGAGCCCTATTTCTGTTTCGAGAGATTTCCCGTGGCAAATCTTGCTCTTTCTATTCTTTTATTTATTTTCTGTTTGTTTTTAAACGTGTTTCACTGAAAATATAAGACAATTTTATATTAAAATGTATTAAAGAATGTATCCAAACTCCACATAGAGGAGGAAAAAGAATAGTCAGGACAATGTCAACTGACTCTTTTATTTTAAGCTTTCTGTCACTATTCTTAATTATCAGTCATATTACTGTTTTATGAACAGTGTGCTGTATTCATGTATTTGTTCCACTCAAAGAAGTTCCTGATACTGTACTAATGTAAAACTAAATGCAAACAATACAAATATATTCATCTACTAATGAAATATGGTTACCTTAATAATTTACCATCTATTATAAAAAACTTGGGTTTATTAACACTTTAGTAATGGAAATAAAGAATACATTAGCCCTCAAGCATGTTTGGAAGGACTTATTCCTTAAGACTACCACACTTAAAATTAGTGAGAGATTCTATAACATTGATCCCTGTCTCTGGATAGCAGGAAAGCCTCAATGAGCTCCAAATGGGTCTATGCATAAGGCATAAAGTAAGATGGAAAGGGCAAAGAAGGACGTGGTACACAAACTTCCACCTTCTGTAGTACCCTCTGAACCTGCTTTTGCTATGAAGAAATTTGAATGTTGGACATTAGACCCACGATTTCAATGTTTCTATTTTGCAAACCATGTATCAAAACAAGGACTGCTTTTTTAAATTCATAAAAAAAAAGTTTTCTCAAGGCATAAAGAAAGACTATAGATTAAAATACTCTCATTTTTAAAAAAAAAAAGTGTTTTGATGTAATGCTTTATAAAATGTCAATGAGGGGAAAAAATCTGAAAACATTCACCTTTACTTTTCCTACAATTTTTTTTTTTTTTTTTTGATGACCAAAGGCTATATTTATTACATCCATTAACATCAAAGGCATTCTGCAGGCCTTTCAAAATTATACATCTGAAGTCTGTGGTGGAGCGAGAACAGAATTTTCATTTCTGAAAAAAAAACCCATTTGTGAATAACTATGCTTTCATTGTTTGTAATATCAAACAGAAAAAGAGAGGAAATTCTTTTTGGATTAGAAAAAATATTCTGGGAAGTCAGAAGAAAAACATTAATAGTAGACAATATATTTGTTTATCTAAAATAGAACATTTTGAGGTTTTAGCTTATATTTTTTCTTCACTGTAACAAAAGAAAAAATAAATTAATTGCGTTTTTTAACTGAAAAATTAGAGCAATTTCAGAAAGCTTTAAACCAGTTTTCAGAAAGGTCTTTCAAAAGCCTCAAGTGAAAACAATTTGCACCTGACAAGAAATTATTATATATTTCAACTCCAAAAGAAAAAAAAAAAGGGGCAATATTTACAATGACACTCCAGAATGAAAGTCTAATTTGTTGATGTTGTTCTAAAAATGATCATACCTCATCTCTTCAAAAGACTTGTGCTTTACTAATTTCTGATGGAATTCTTGTAATGATTTTGTTCAGCAGCACAGAAACAGTGATGGGTCTCATCCGAAATTTATAAAATGAGGGGAGGTGCCCAGCAATCTGCTGTCGATTGCCCCTGTATTTGCTTAATATATTATGGTTTGCGACCAATTTACACACTGTAACTGCACTGCACCTGCATGTCTTAAATGACTTTCTGATTAAGAAGAGAAACTAAAGGTAGGTCTAGACTGCATGTGCATCTCCAGGTTGCGCCAACCATAGCTACAGGGCCATTCCCACAACTAACGTCCCCAGTTGAGGCTACCGCTCTCCTTGCCTTAGATCTCAAAAGCCTCCACAGAGTCCAAGCGTGATCAGATTGCTGGGATGAGCCAGACTGTGGGTCTTGATACACTTTGGGTGGATTACTGGATTTATGTGACCAGTTTAGACTCGATTGGCTGTGCGAGATCTCTGTTATGCCTTAGCAGCCTTAGGATAACCTCTGAGTTTCCCCACAGTGGGGCATGTTCAAAAAAACACGTGCCAGCCCACCAAAGCTCATGAAGGGAGATGGTAACTTTCTTTCTCCGGTGACAGGAGAGTTCACAGTGGCTAGAGTCCCAGCTGAATACATCTCAGTATTTGCCTAAGTTTCGTGGTAGGAATCCAGGCCTGTTGCAAACTTGCAATTTGTGTTGAGAATTCACAGTATTTTTTAGAAGGAGAACAGAAAAACAGAGATTGCTGCTGCAGGCAACTACACGTCTACTCTTTGGTACTGCAGCTGTAGAACCTCGTGTCCATTTTGTAAACAAATTCTGGCAAGAGGGTAACTGTTACCATTTTCCAGTCAGAAAACTAGTCTCTAATCTTATCCACAACCACTCCATGTTAATTGCATGTGTAGAACATTACACGCTTATTCATTTATTTTTCTGTATAGTAGCCAGAAATTCTGCTCACCTGGAAAATATATTAAAGCCATTCTATGCCACCATAGTGAGATATGTAGCTTGTGCAACCTCATTTTTCAATCAATGAGAATTAAGGCTAGAACTTTCAGCCTGCTTAAAATGCATGGAAATTGCGAATACTTTGTTTCTAGGCTGATGCTGCACTTTAATGTTCATGCAATATATATTCAACGAAGTGTTTTAGATCTCAGATCAAATTATTTGGATGAGATTGGAGCTCAATTGCCCTTGTGTCGTAAGACAAACACAGGACTATTTTTCACAGCTCTCTAAAAAAAAGAGTCTATGTGAATAGCAAATCAGCTGCAAAACGACAATGAACAACAGAACTTATCACAAATTTTAAAATCCAGAAATGAATTACAGCTCAGACCTTATAATGTTGAGAAAGGACTTTTAATGCTTAAAAAAATGGAAAAATAATTTAGCTTGCACTGGTAGAGTGACTTCTTATGTTCAGAATTTCTAGATTTCTGTACAAAATTACAGTACACAGTCTTCAGCTAATAGAGTAGCCCAGTGTGTCGGCAGAGGTGTACATACACTAAAAGATGGCACCCATAGATGATCAGTAATTTGATATTAATTCTTTTCCAATCCCAAATCTGTCTGATGCTTATAGTTTTTAAGCATCTCTGCTAGAAAAACAAACTCGTGTTTTCGGTTTTGTTTTATATTAGTTTTCTATATAAATTGATTTTTAAAATAGCATTATAATATTGGACTGATGCTTGCACTAAAAATACATTGCACAACTTGTGAAAAAGGACTTACATGCTTCTTTAATTGCATTTGAAGAAATTTTTGTTGTTTATAATACAGAGAAGACTGTGTTCCTTTCCTTGACTGACTATGAAACTGCAAAATGTTCTATTGGTATCAGAGAACAGTTACAAATAGTGATTTCTTAATTTAGAAATCAAAATTATTTCAACTAAAAACTCAGATTAGATCATCAGTTAGTCTGAATTTTCAAAGCAAACTGACTGCAAGAATCCTGTCAGACCTCTACTAGCTGTGGCTCCTGCAGGAAATACACATTTTTTGAAACGAATGAAGCACAGGAGATGCAGCGCTGGGCAATGTTTTACCTCAACATTCCTCCCAGTTTTCAGAATGACATTAATATGATTCAAGCACTTATTAGAACTGAGTTATCAGATGGCTTCCTGTATCAAATTGTTCAATAACGTCGAAACATTAAGGGCTAAATCTGGTGGGAAATGGCACTGTTTCAAACTGTTCTTACCTACCTATTACCAGGTTGGTGTCAGTGCCTTGACTTTTTCACCAGGCTTCAGGGAGAAGGCTTTCACAGCACAGTTTGAATTTCTAAGATGATTTCTTAGACGATAATACAAATTAACTAGTTTTGCCTTTGACATGTTCTGAAGTGTTTGTGTGTGGTGTTTTTCTTGGTGTAAAAGAAGCTTAGGAAGGAACAGAAAACTCCGTTTACATTACCAGTAAAGACACAATATGTTTTCTGGTTCCTTCAGGGAATTGACAAGACTATTTCAGGAGAACATAAGATCAGTCAGAGCAAACAACCGTCTTCACAGTATTCTTATTATTTCTGACAGTAGTCAATAATAGATGATTAAGAAAGAATATACCAACATTACAGGGATTATAGTGAACGTTCTCCAGAATATTCTGCCAGCCTCCAGCAAATTCAGGAATTTCCTCAGGTAGAGGGGAGGTGTTCCTCACCTTGTGAGAACATAATTTTATTTTCTGAGGACCTTGTTTTTGAACACATACAAGGTTTTGGCATCCACATACCCTATTGGCAAGAAATTTTATAGTTGAACTACATGGTGTGTGAAGAAGTATCGCATCTTGTTTATTTCAGACCTGATAACCCTACTTTGTTATTACATCAAAGACCTCTATTACGTCATTCCTCTCATTCTAGTTCCCTAGGATGAGGAGTCCTCATCTATTTGATCCTTCCTCATAAGGAAACCACTCTGTGCATTTGATTTCTTTGGTCACCTTCCATTGATCCCTCTCCATTTCTGCCACATTGCTTAGTGATGGGGGATCAGAACTGTACGATGTTCACGATATGGGAGAACTATAGTTTTGTGCAATTGGACAGTGATTTTTTATGCTTTGTTCCTTACTCCTTTTCCACTACTTCCTAACATTTAATTTGCTTTTTTTTTGACTGCTGCTGAACATTGAGCTAGCATTTTTATAGAACAGTCTAGTTCCTAAGTTCATAGGGCATGCAGAATTTAAGACTGTTTATTCCCATGGTCATCAACTTAAATCTGTCTACACTGAACTTTATTTACAATTTACTGCTTGCCCTCTACTACTACTGTGTTAATGCCAATGATGATTCTTTGTTGAGTCTAGTTAATTGCCTCAGATGTTCAAGGTAGAATCACAGAATCGTAGAATCATAGAATCGTTTGGGTTGGAAGGGACCTTTAAAGGCCATTTAGTCCAACCCCCCTGCAATGAGCAGGGACATCTTCAACTAGATCAGGTTGCCCAGAGCCCCATCCAGCCTGACCTTGAATGTTCCCGGGGATGGGGCATCTACCACCTCTCTGAGCAACCTGTCTCAGTGTCTCACCACCCTCATTGTAAAAAATTTCTTCCTTATATCTAGTCTAAATCTCCCCTCTTTCAGTTTAAAACCATTACCCCTTGTCCTGTTGCTAGGGGCCCTGCTAAAAAGTTTTTCCCCATCTTTCTTATAGGCGCCCTTGCTAAGGAGAATGATAGCCTGAAATGAAGACTGTTATAAAATGAAAAGTTGATACCTCAGAAAGATGTCTGATTTTATTACATTTATTAAATTTAATAAATTTATTAAATATATGTAGACAATATATTCACATATCTGACCTGTTGATTATTTTACTACTCATCCAGCTTCCTGCTTGTATTTCTTTTAAATATCCACAGAGGCCACAAGTACAAAATAAAGACATAAAAATGATGTTTCGTGTTTCAAACAAAAGAGGTGCTCTTCATACCACTACCCATCTTGGACATTTATTCTACAGTTTCACAGATTTACTAAGAAGTTACATTTGGGTTAATTTTTCCTTTGTGTGACATCTTATTTCTACGGCTCAGAGCTTACGTGTAGAGATTATAAAATGTCAAATGCAAATGTAAAATGGATCCACACTGTACAAAATAGTCTCTTACTGATATTGAGCTGAGTATTCCCTTTAAATGTTAATGAAACTGTTGTAATTACTGAAATACCAAAACAGCCTAAGCGCTGGAGATCACAGCTGTAGCCCATTACTCGTAAATTACTGGCACAGGCACTATCTTGGCAGAAGGAGTTGTACAAGAACTTGTTCCTCATGCTTCCTTTTTAAGTAAGGGATGGAGACCAAGTCTAAAGAGCACCGAGAGGAAACTGAGGGACACTCCTGTTCTACTAAAGAGGTCTAAACATTAGCCCCAGCCAGGCTCCCTATCTCCCTGTCTCCTGCCCCCCTCTTTTTTTTCTTTTTTCCCCGAGAGACATGGAACCCAGATTATATCATAAAAACTATTGAACACACAGTAAAAGAAAATAAGCCTCTCTAAAACTCTTTTTTTAATAAAGATCCCCTTAGTACATTTTAATCTGAAATTTACAATTATGTTTGATTTTTCTTTTTTTTTTTTTTTTCTTTTCTTTTTAATGGGAAAACTGACTATGTTCAAAAGCTGACACACAGGAGGAAAGTGAGTTAAATCATGGGGGGGAGGGGGGCACTGTTGCATTTTTTGTGTGATATTTTTTCAGGCAGCAAGCCTGTGGCACAGATGCAGTGAAAAGGAAAATAGAGTACTTGAATGGGGTAAGTAACCTCAAGACAAAAAATGTCTAAGGGCTATGCAAGCATAACTAGGCAGTAAAGAACCAGTGATATCTATACTAAAGAAGGCTGGTGACACCTTGATTCTTTGATCTGTGAACTGTGTGACAGGCTTGCAAACGGATAGTTTATTATCTGGGAGGTGAATAGCAAAGTCCTACAGCGTTTCACAGGGTTAATATGTATAAAACAGCCATTTAGATGTGCGCCAGGAATAGAGCGTGGGAGGAGTTTGCTTCAGCATGCAAGGAAGTTGTACGTGCGTCTGTGTCTATATGTATGTCTATGCGTATGTGCTTGTGTGGAGCACTGCGCGGTACCCAGCTGGTCACAACAGCTGCAACTGGGAAGATCTGTACCGAAGCTGACCATGGAATTGCCAAATCCTCTTAATTCACCTTCTGATGACATTGAAGGTGGCCCAAGCCCGATCGGGACCTTGTTCTTATTTTTGCGGAGGATCGCTATCGTTACACTCCATTTAAATTCAGGAATAAGCATCTCATGACGCCATGCTCCACTGCATCGGAACTGTATGAGCAAGGCAGTCTTGCAGAGAGAGGGAGAGACAGAGAGAGGGAGAGACTTCCCAGGCTGAGAAGAAAAAGAGACACTATCTGGTTTTGTTGTCTGTGGGTTGATTTTTTTTTTTTAAAGAAATCTGCAGCTCGAAGGTATTGGAGTAATATTTCTGTAAGCTTTGTCTCAACAGCAATAAATTTATTTGTATCAACAGCAGAGCCAGATAATTCTGCTGTTGTTCTTACAGGGATCTGTTGTTTCATGGATCACATAGGGAATTCCAAAGAGCAACAATCTTCGTGTTACCTGACGTTATATGCGCTTAGTCATCCAAGGCAAATAACTCATCTTTGAAAGGAGCTTACATCTCACCTAAGCTTGTTTAAGTGGGCAGTCTTTCCTCAGGTGCAGACACTCGATTTCTTTTCTTTCAGTCATTTTTGAAAGTATGTTTGGCATGCAATGTACTATTGATGTGTGGTATTTTTATTTAATTATTTTTTATGGTTTTTTAAGAGGTCTCTTTTTGTTAGACACAAGTAAATGTGAAACTGCAAAACAGTAATTATTGATTCAGGGACAGCAAAGCCCTTTGAAAGCATGTTGGTATGTGATGAGAACAGGGAGACTACCTGGATTTTTCCATCATCATTATTCCACATCCATGTAACGATGAAACAATCAAAAGCCAGTCATGATAATATTCAGAAAGAAAAGTGACAAAAATGTTGCTCAGATAAATGAACATTAGCATGACAAATCATTAGGGACTTGTTTTTTTCAAATGATATTATTCTTCAAGCAAAAAAAGAAAGAGTTAATTGAAGTGAAGAGTTACAGCTGGATACAAAGATATTTTGTAAAGAAAAATACACTTAAAATGGAAATTAAAGGAAAAAAGATCTTATACCTTAACTGCATGAAAATAAAACTATGAAATACTCAAACTTACATTATTGAAAATAATTCAGTGATTAAAAATCTGAAACGAGAAAAAAAGTAGAACGGCGACTTTGCTTGCCTGATATGGTGATTGAGTAATAAGATATATTTTACTGCAAGTCGATTTCCTCATTCCACTTTAGAAGTACAATATAGCTCTGGCAAAGTAGCATCTTTACGGTCCTATGGATTGACATCACAAAGCTGTAGTCTTCTTTTGAAATCTATGGAACTGTGATAAATCTTCATGGCTCTGTATTCTAAAAGAAGAAAGGATTAAAGAAAGATTTTCAAGAGCGGCATATTACCTCCTCTACACTACTTGGAGATGAAAGGATTGCATTATGGTGGGCTAGCAGTTATCAGATTTTGGGGGATTAATAATTAAATAGAATTTATAGCAACAGGCAAATAGTGTTCCGGTATAAAGATTTAAACAATGGAAAACCGTTTAAACCACTCAGCTTAAAGATGGAATTATAGTGTATGAGTATAAACAGTATGTGTAGAAAATCTGCCTTTAAGATATATGTTTTCTTAATTGTATCCTACATCATCACCAGAGAGAACCGTAGAAAAACAACCATCCTAACTGAACTGTCTTTGTTTCTTGATAAAGTATGTCAAATGAGTTATAAAAGACAGCAACTGTCATTCACAGATGCAGATCATGGTTTATCTGGCTGAGTTGCCATTCTCTAAGAAGGAGGTCTATGATTAGTACTGCTCTCCTTATAGCTCCAGGAGTCTTCGTTTGCATTCTCACCTAGGAAATTTTGGAATAAGTGGTCTCTGGGAACAACAGAAGAAAATAACACCAACTAGGGACAGAGGCTGCTTGATGCAAAACAGTAAGTGTGTTTTGGGTTGCAAGGACCGGCGGAAGAAAATCTGTGCTGTTTCTGTGATAAAATTGGGCAGGTCAGGGGTTCTCGCTTGCTTGTTCTCTTGTTTTTCAAGTTAACTGGGAAATATTTCATACATGCAGGCTTTTGGGATCATTCTACAAGGGGACAGAAACTACATGACTTGTGTGGATGTGAATGTTGATTCCCATTATGTCATCTGGCAATGAGTTCTCCCACTCATTTGATTTCCAAGGTCCAGTTCAGCAATGTATGAGGTCCTTATGTATTCTCGGACAACTAGGCTGAACACAATTTTCTGTCTCCAGGTTTACTGAAGGTAAAAATTCACAATGAGGAAATAGGTTCAGCATCACTATAAATATTTTAAATCTAGCCTTTCTTCATATTCTGATCCTGTTTAGCTTCGTAAAAGGCTGTGTTTAATGTGCTCTCAGCAGCAAAAATTTGATGAAATACTTTGATTAAACTACTAAGGCAAGAGTTTTTTATTTTGTTTTGTTTCTCTCCCCCCCCCCTTCATAATTTGGTCTAAGTCTTCTCATTCAGCACATAGAGTGCATGTCAGGAGCTATCCCCAAATCTTTTTCTATAGCAGAATGTACTGGCCCCATTACCAAGGGATACTTTATACCTTCAGAAGTAGGCTACAGTTAATCCAAGTTTAAGTAGTTAAGGTTAAGCCACATCAAAGTTGTACACCGAATTCCTTTTAGAAAGTCATTGAAAATTAACATGAATTTTTATGAGGTACTATTGCTCCCATAAAATAATAAACTAACAAATATGAAGCAGAATTTAATTACCACATATAAATATATATGGAGTTATAATGATTACAATGCATTGATTATAATATATTTAATTTAACGGTCTATTATTAATGTCCCATATAACGAAACTTGAAAATTAAAGTACATGGCACTAAGAGCACAGTTGTCAAAGATTCAACTGTAGCAATTTTAAGATATTTTAAATAGTCATATAAATTTGCTGTCTCTTTCAGATCTAGGCTTGCAAATAGAGGGTCATGTAACAAATCATCCTCTCACGTAAGCCTATTGCTTCACTGTTGTTTTTCTTCCTAAGCTGGTAACATCAGCCTCAGAAAAACAGGTTTACAGGGAGTTCAAAGGATTCCAAATAGGCATGAAGAAAATGTCTGAAGAGACTTCAAGGTCTGTGTCAGGCCATGGAAATGAACAGATATCCCTTGATCTAAAAAGTAAAGCTAAACCCATCCTCATACACTCAGTATTAACGCTCTGGTTCTTTATTCTGCTTGTGAACTATCCACACGTCAGAGAAAGTTGAGGGTTTTACCCAGATAGTCAATTTGTTCCAGTCCACATCTTTATTTCAGCTGAAGAAACCTATTATTAGCTCAAACAGCAACTTTCCCAGTTGAAAACACATGTAACATTTTAGTAAGCTAGATTTATGTCAGGTAGGTCATGAACCTTTATTGTATTCCTGTGGTAAATAACATAAACAAGCAGAAAAGCTGTTGACCACTGGTAGTGAACTGGCTCTCCTATTTCAGTTTGGAGACAGCTTAAATGAAGCAAAAAGAGGAAAGCTTGCATGAAGCTTTAGAAGCCACAACAAATTGATTTTTTCCACTGCTTTTGTTACCTCATGGAATTTCCACAACGTGAGAGCCAAACATAGTTTCAGTTGAGATTTTTTCCTTCTATTTTAAGGAGAAATTATACACTTATCACAAAATATCTTGCACATATCCAAAGTCTAAACAATTAACTGGGTAAACACTTTGCTAAAGCAACAAAATAAATATTTTTCTGCTTATATTTGTTGTTCATTTGTTTGCAGTGGCATTTTGCCATCTTCCAACTCACTGAGTAGGCAGTTTATATAGAGTTCTCCTGAACAGATTGCACTTCTCAAAGGATTATCTGGTTCATACCTGAAAGCATTACACAAAGGCTTATAATTAAGGGCACGATTTGTGAAGCTAGGCCAGCAAAAAGCTTTTAAATCCCTGGCATCTGCAAGCTTGTGTGTCATGCTTCCTTCAGTAGTGTGGGCAATATCTGCAATCTAACTTGCCTTTTTGGACTTTCTTAGATTATTTAGAGCTATCTCAGGTGTCTAGATCTTGCTTTGCTATATGCAGTACAGTCATATTCTCAGGACATATCTATATTGCAATCAGAAGTGTGACATCTACATACATAAGCACACCTGTGGTAGCTTTTCCTTAGCTGGCTCAAATACCAAGACAAATGCTGCAGCATTTCAGGAGTGACTATATTTGTTCTCCTGAGCCACTGGGTATTTAAATGCCCATCTTTTTTACCTAGTACTTGTATTTGACTTAGAATGGCTGAATGTATGTGGATTTTGAACATATGTGCTGTAGTCACACTTGTACTTTTAATATGGCTTTAACCTGAGTTAAACAATCACTAGAAATACGCACCTTCAACTATCAGTTCATGCCATCCTGAAATACAGGAGACAAAGAATGAAACACCGTCTGCAAGGGTTTTTTCCCTCCAGTGACTGTAAGGTGAAGATGATTAGCATAGATGATTAGCTTGGACCAGCTGTCTTACTTTCAGTTGGATAAAGTTAGATAAGGTGAATTTCATCCTGAATGATTAGTTTATTTCTTTGCTGAGCTGAGTATTGAAGGTGATAAGGCTGTTTAGAAAAATTCTGATTTCCACTGGACAGATGGGGATAGTCTTGCTTTCATCACCAGTGTCCCCAGCTGCTCACCACCTCAAGCAGAGCCATGACTTGAGTTCATGCATCCAACACCAAAGAAAAAAAAAAAATATTTGCTTCCATCTGGATCAGTTCTTTTCTCTGGCCATAGACTCACTTGTGCTTCTACAAAGAAAATTGAGCACCCTTGGGAGGACGTGAGGAAAAGGGAGATTGCTTCTGTTTACAACTGCACAGACACATGCTAGCACAGAACAACTGTAAAACCACGGTCACAAACAGGGATACCAAGTCATCACTGCTCCTGGTTTTACATTGTTTAAATGAGGATCCAGATGCTGATTTCTTCTTGGCAGCAAAATTCTGTGGAAGAGCCTTCCGGACCCCGAAGTAGTTCCTCTGAGCGCTTCCACAGCTGCGTTTGAACATTCCCCATCAGCCTCGCACCTCTCCACGTCAGCTCTTTAGACTGCAGTTTCACTTCTTAAGGAGGGACAGTTAGCACCCATGCAGAAAGGCACCCTGAGTGCAGAAAGGCACTAAGGCTGTACAAAGAGATGTATTTGTCTGATCATTCACACACATGATCCAAAACCAGAACAAAAATTTGATAGAACAGGAGATTCTGTTGTAGACATTTCCCTCCCCCCCCCCCCCCCCCCCCCATTTTCTTTCCCCCACCCTCTCCCCCCTCCTGGGAAAGTGTTTCTGGAATAGGGGGGCATATGCTCTCTTCTCTTTCTTTGGAGTGACATTATGTTCCAAAAAATGAAAATACTGGAACTTCACTGGTGTGAGATTTTATTTAACACATTCCAGTTTTAAACAAATCTGCTAATGTTTTATTACCAAAAACATTGTTTTGTCTTAGTAAGTCAGATATGACAGCCACCTCCAGCCATAACAATTATCTTTCACTATTTACAAAAACTATTTTAAAAAGTAACTTGTAATTAGATTAGTGAAGGAGTTTATCAGACTAAGCATATATTGAATGAGTGAGTAGGAATATTTAATTTGAAATGATTTACAGGGAGACTCACATTTAATTTTTCCTTCAATGTAATGTTCCATAATCTTAATCTTTGCACTTACATATGTCAAAATAACAGAAGTTAGTCTTTAAAATGAATAGAAAAGCACAAAAATCCACATTCCTTCTCTGAATATTCTTACATATGCTTGCAGGTGTCTTATATGTGTGCATGTTTATGCATGTGTTATGTGTATGTGTAGAAATGAATATAAATGTTGCTGATGGTGGGAGTTTACAAGGAATGTGACTCATACACACAAAATATTGATTATATGTATGTTTGTTAGCATCCATTTGTATGAGCTGCAATGCATGAATCAAAGCACTTTAATCTACAGAGATATTCCATGCAACACGGCTTGGTTGCCATAGCATTTATCATGCAAAATCTAGCCCCAGTTCATTGCTGAATTAAATAATACATCTCCAAGCAGCTATATATACAGCACAAATTCAGTAATATATTCTATGGCAGAGAACCCATGTCAATATAGCAACCATTCCCACCCCACGAAACATGGATTTTTTTTTAATAGATTCAGTCATGTCTGGAATTCAGAGAGCAGCAGATCTTCTGTCCTTTATGTATACACATTTCTGAAATTGTAGCTCCTTTTTGCTTAATTTAGAGCTTAACTGAAATTGCTTTTTTCCTATAGCTCCCTCACCTTCATAGAAGCTAAATAACGGGCACTATTTTCCTCATTCTCTTACATAATACGTGTTCTCTTCAAGTCAGAATCTGCACTGTATTTTTATAGGGCTGTGAAATGTTGAAGGCCAGTCAGCTCTCCTCTGACACTTTTGTAATCAGGAAGACCTGGCACGTGGGATCACAGCCTTGGTTGTGGGAAGTCTAGGTTCAAGCAGTCGTTCTGCCTCAGATCTCTTGTATGGCCTTTGGCGTGGCCATTAGGAGTATCTAAGCATCAGTGCATGATCCTCATCTTCTGTAATGACGGACAGAGATGTACCATGCAACACCATTGGAGAGAACAGCGTTAAAATCTGCTCTTCCCTAGAATTTAGGCATAAAAAAGACATGTCTATATAAGGAAATGAAGCACAATCCAGAAACAGTCAGGATGGCACTAACACAATCTCTAGGTTTTCATGGCGCATCCCTACATGCACATTTCAAGAGAAAACTGTAAATGCTACAAAGTTTTGGACTGGAATTCAATTCTGAAAAAGTTTGAGCCATGTTCTGCATCAGGTAAGAAACCTGGTCATGAACTTAAGTAAGGAATGACTAATATCTAGATCCGAATGAGGGTTAGGCATGCTATAGATCTGAACCATTTGTACTGATCAAGGCAGAAATATCTGGTGTCTCAAGCAAGAGGTGGCTCTTGGGCTGTAGGAGTGCTTCTGGCTTTCATCTCCTAAATTCTGTCACTCTCCCATGTTAGGTATCTGAATTATTTCTCAGACAGCTGTAATTATTAATACTTGTGTCTGTCAGTACCAACTGAAATGTGGCAAAAGAGCTGTACTGGTGTTTCGTATCACACCATGACACCAATGACATAATTTTGTTTTAAATGTGGAGTTTATCTTAAAAGCGTTTTCTTTGTATGAGACAAGTAACTCACTTGCTGAAAGACGTGGTTGGGAAGGAGAAGAAAGCACAAAAAAAGTCTGCAAATACCACTGTGAAAGAATGCTCCTTGGACATTTTAAAGGTTTATTACGCAGATTAAAGGATTGTTATTATCTAGCAGCAACACATTGCTTTCTCAGAGGTGTAGAAAACCTTTTTTTTTTTTTTGCCTGAATGGCATGGAATAAGATTTATGAGAGGGGAATAGCATCTCCTGATTATACTAGATGAGACAGCAACAGACATCAGTTTGGAACGTTAATTCTGACAGGCCCGGTGGCTGTGTGATACCTGGAGCTGTTGCACTGAACTAGGTTGTGTTCCTAGATGTAACCTTGTGTGACCTCAACTAATGTATTCCAAAAAAAGGCAAGAAATTTTGCTTTCTTCTCTTCTCTAACATGAATGTTGTGGGCAAGCACAGAGTAACGCTTCTGAAGTAGACAAGAGGTAGGGTAGACAGAGATTTAGACTTTGTAGTCTACTAGCTCAGTATGTTCTCCTATAAACTACAGGGTATCATGAGGAAAATTGTGCTCAACCTCCTATTAGTACCAGTAAATTGATACTGAAGAAGAAGAGGTCAAATTCACACGTGCTGCAGAACATGTCACTTAGGAACATTGAGAGGCAGGGATATCGATCACTTCTGCCTACTCTCCACCTTTTACAACATATTTAGAGGGGGAATATGGACAAAAAGAACAACTTGGAGTCTGATTTCTAGGTGGTGGAAGTACATAGTAAATCAACAGGGGTGCTTGAAGTTAGGAAAGGAACAGGAATAATGGAGCAGCAATACTATTGACTTTTATTTAATTTATATTTTAGGGATTCATCTACATAAAAAGATTATTCTTACTACCCATAATTTCATCAAAATTAGCTCTGATTCTACATAAACGCTGCTCTTAAAATGTGAAACTGCTGATCTGTCTGTATAATTTGCTAAGACATCTGTCTGCCTTCTTTGAAAAGACACAATCATTTGCCAAAACTTAATTCTGTATTGCTTTTATTTATCCTAGCTATTGTCTATAAATCCAAGCATACTGATTTATATGAGAGCCAGCTAACACTGATATAGCCCAATAACCTTAAATTAAAAAAGGAGCAGAGCATGAAAGAAATATAGTTAATTGCATCAGATCATACCGTTAGGCCAAGCAGTGGAGGTTCAGACATCCCTCTGCACACAGAAGGGAAGCAATAAAAATGTTAAGTAAGTGAGAAAAACATGATAGAAATAATATCTAAAATAATGTTGATGGCGCAGCTTTTTAATGAAGTTCTCTATTTTACAATGTAGATTAATTTGTATTTCTTCCTGGTGGTTTTATAAACTTGTGTCATTCCTCCTTCTGACATCATCTTGTCATTTAAATTGCAGCTTTCCAGTAGTCCAAAGAGAGCACCTTAAAATAGTCATGCAAATGTGGTGAAAGGAACAAAGCAGCAGATCTGAAATATTTAGTGCCAATCATTTGCATTCCAGCTGCACAGTGTCTAAAACATTGTAAACATTTGTTTGGAAACATTTGTGTGTGATAAATATAAACAATAAGAATAAAATTATTTTTTAAATAAGCCCACTTGCTGAAAACAAGTGGGGGAAAAAACTGATGTGTTTAAAATAAGATATTTTTATATGATTCAGTTTATCAAAGCTTCTGAAAGAATGAGAGAAAAACATTTCTGCATTCGCTCTAAACTCAGAGAAAATTCTTAGTTATGACTTCTGCTCCTCCTTTCAAATCACAAGGAATTAGAAATAAAGTCTTATTCTTACATACAAAACCAAAATTGAGAGCATCCAAGAATTGGTCACTTAGGTTTACTTGGAAAGAGTGTAAACTGTACTGATATGCATGCTAGTTTTGTTTTTACTTTTGCATATTTGGTGAATTTTGTAACAGGGTAAAAAAAAAAAAAAAGAGGAAGGATAGTTTTCTCCAACAAATCTTCATTCTAACTAGCTAAACAAAACAGGCAAGAAGATCATCTTTTTGCTGACAAATGCATTGCTGGTGATGAGTGGCCTCTAAATTTGCCTTTCAAAGCCTCATAAAGGTTGTGTGGAATAAAATGGTTTTGTTTGTACTACCATGGATGAATCCCAAGTCATTTTGCCAGCCCATAAAAAATTAATCTGTAGCATTTGTAGAATTACTGAAGCTTTTAATCTATCAATGTTTAAAAAAACAAAACAAAACAAAAATTCAGATTTATGTAAGCTCAATGTCCTGCAAACACACTTTCCATTTTATAATCAGCCTTAAACTCAGACCAAACAGTTTTGATGGGATTTTTTTAAACACATCTGTACTCTTCTTATATTTTTGTCTCGAAATAGTGGGTGTTCATCATACTATAGCCATGCAAACAAGCATATTCTGGCCTAGAGTCTTTAATGGTATTCTCTCTTTGTTAAATTGAGTTAAATTAAGTCATAATTACTTCTTAAGTTATTACTATGAGCTATGGATATCATCTATCTGGACTTCTGTAAGGCCTTTGACATGGTCCCCCACAACATCCTTCTCTCTGAATTGGAGAGATGCGGATTTTATAGGTGGACTGTTCAGTGGATGAGGAATTGGTTAGATGGAGGAAAACTTTTTAGCAGGGCCTGCTGTGATAGGACAAGGGGTAACGGTTTTAAACTAAAGGAGGGGAGATATAGGTTAGATATAAGGAAGAAGTGTTTCACAATGAGGGTGGTGAAGCACTGGAACAGGCTGCCCAGAGAGGTGGTAGATGTCTTATCCTTAGAAACACTCAAGGTCAGGCTGGATGGGGCTCTGGGCAACCTGATCTAGTTGAGGATGTCCCTGCTCATTGCAGGGGGGTTGGACTAGATGACCTTTACAGGTCCCTTCCAACCCAAACTATTCTATGATTCTATGATTCTATGATTCTATGATTCTATGATTCTATGATTCTAATTTAAAAGATTCAAAAGCAATAAAAATTCACATACTGTGAGCCATGAATTCTTTTCTTGCATTTTACAGTGAAATTTTTCTGAAATCTCCTTTACATATAAAATGAGATTGTGTGTGGGTATTATACTGATACAGTTTGCCTCTCATTTTAAGATCAAAACCATCATTGCTTCTATACGAATGTATCGATGAGTGTCGTGGTTTAGCCCCAACTGGCAGCTGAGCACCACGCGGCTGCTCGCTCACCCCCCCCCCACCTCCCGGCTTCCCAGTGGGATGTGGGAGAGAATCGGGAAAAAGAAAGGCAAAACTCGTGGGCTGGGACAACAACAGTTTAACAGGACAGCAAAGGAAAAGAAAACAAACAGGAAACCGCAACAACACCAACAACAGAGTGTACTTAGCGGTGCTTCCCTGTGACGGTCACATGGTATAGAACAGACCCTGGCCAGCTTCTGGTGAAAATTAACCCTATCCCAGACGGACCCAGGACAATGAGGAAATGAGCAATGAAATTTTAGCCACATGAGGAGCTAATGATGCAAGGCTCAGTAGCCAGGTGACAGCCATGCAAAGCAACCAGCATGCACAGCAATATTTTGTGTCCATAGGAGATATGGGCAAATGAGTCTGAATGCATTGGTAGCAGGAATTAGTAATTTATACTACATATATCAACACAGGAGTTAGATTCCACCAAAAGGAATGGGCAAAGTATCACATTAGATGCCCACCAGTGTGAGTCACAGAGGACTTACCTTAGTTGGGTGTAGAGTCTAGTTTGAGGTAAGGAAGAATGGAAGAACTATCAATCAGGGAAGTTTTACTTATTTATCTCAAGGATAGTGTCAAAATTTAAATTAATAAATATTTAAATACCTACTTGTTTTAATGCCTGCTAAAATCTTAAGGCAGTGTTTCCCATTGAGTGCCCAAGCTGTGTGTCCCTTGAAAAAAAAGGGAGGGTTCAAGATGCAGTAATATGATATTTCCATTCGTGACATAGCCATATAATTATTTCCTTTGGAGGGCAGGGGTTAAGAATGAGAGAGTTCAAAACGTATGTCAGGGTTGGTACATGTAGGGGAAAATGGATTTTGATTTTCGATCATGTATATTGTATGCAGCAAAGGGGTTGTTAAGATATTTCTGCATAACATTTGCAATCATTTTACATTTACTGTGTATTTCTAAAAAGTAAAAATTAAACCGTCAAATGATAATCTTTACAATTTTTTTTTTATTCAGCACATTTTTATAATAGATTTGTGTATACATACAGTAGTAATGAATTATTTCTTTTTATTTTAAAAGAAAAAGTTGAGCTAGACCTTGGGGATATTGTCTTCTTTTTCTCCTTTTTTTTTTTACCCCAGAGGAAATGTAAAGACCTATACTTACTTTTAAAATATATAAGAAAAATGTTATAACAGACATTTAGCCCAACTACTCCGAAGATCATCTTCCTAACATAAATATTTCATATGCAGATCATCTTTTATTTCTACAGACTATACATAATGACTAAAATCAATTGCAGTGATCCAAATCAACACTTGAGTTTCTCCCATTCATAATACGCAAAGAAATACTTTTTGATGTTTTGATTTACTAAACCGTGGTACCTGATTGGAATGATTCTAAAGTTATTGGACTGTAAAACAAAAAGTGTGTTACAGAACTTTTCATCATACACAAAAAGGCTATTTTATTGACTTTATTAGACTATTACTTACAGTCAAGTGTTTTTTCTTAAAATGTATTTAGTACCTAAAACTGAACCTGAAATAACCTAAGTTATTCAGCAGCTGATCTTCCGTTGAGCCTCTATTCTTGGCCTAGCATGAATGAAATAAGGTTCTTTTAGAGTTTCACCTCTACGTGGGAAGCCCTTTGATCCTTCCAGAGGCAGATGGTCCCAGTCACCATTAAGGTCTCTTTACTGCCCATGATGCTGAGGGAGCACCTCTAGTATCTCTTCCTCTTTCTTCTGTACTTTAGTTTACTATTTAGTTTTTAGTTCATCATGCTCTTTCTTTCCTTCTCTCTCTCTCTCTTCTTTCCTTCTCCCTCTCTCTCTCCTTTCTTTCTTTCTCTCTTTCTTTCTTTCTTTCTTTCTTCTCTATTTCTGCCTGCCCACCCACTCTCCGCATCTCTCCCTCTCTCTTTTGATTTAGCCTGTTTAATCCAAGCAGTTTATTTAATTTATGTAATTCTTGGTACTGGTTAGTTCTATGATACAAGACCCTCTTATCATCAGTTTAGAGGCCTAAAATGACTGAAAACTAGTTGCTTAATCTGCTGAAATCCATTCTGCTATGTTAAATCAGGAAGAAACACTCTCCCAATCTACAACAGACACAGATTTCTGAAAACTATTCAACATACAGATTCTTCTCAGAACAGGTCTGTAAGAAAAGGGAGGCTGAAGAGAACTGGATCTCCTTAATATGTCAGTAGAGACTTTATCAGATCAGCCAAGTGGCTGTAGAGACTGCCTCTTGATTGAATTATTTATTTAGTGCTCTGGTTTCCAAAAAAACTCACCAGCCAATTTAAGTTCTGTCCTGACTCTAAGAAAATGGAATGCAAGGAATGTGTTATATCAAGGCTTGTATATGGTCTGCCTGCTCAGGAGGAAGAAACCTTCCAGCAAAGCAAGGAATCAAAGAAATTTACTAAGACATCTATAGTCAAACTGAAATTTATATCAACACCCACTTCATAAGTGTAAGTCTGTATTCAGTCTGATACCAGCTCTCAACTGAGCTCATCTACAACATTTAATATCCTGGTCTTGCATAGCTTTACATTTATTGCTGTGACAGTGAAAAAACCTGTACCGTTATCCAGGAGACAAATAGTATAAACAGCAGCAATTAATCCATCATTTCTAACCTAACCCTCAGCAACTCCTGGCATCAATTAAATTACCTGTGGAACCAATATTTGAATCATAGTCAGGGTAAGAGATAAGGATGGGTTCATTTAAAAGAAATGGGAGAGAGGAACACACAAACACTCTCCACCAGCACTGTGGAGTACACGTGCTTCAAGTCCTATGAGAGGGGAAAAGCAACACAGCCACAGGCATCCATTATCTATGCATCCAACCATGGAAGAAGCCATAAGCAAATCTGATCCTTGTCACAACACCTTGACACCTGTCATAGATTTTCCTACACTGAGAGTGCTTAATTGGTTTGTTTGCCGTATTGAAGAGAAATTCACGTTTTTAGGCTCTTCAAAGGAATACAGCAGTCTACTTGATTGCTATCTCTCCCTTACAAGAGCAGGTTGAGAATCTAAGGAGGAATGTGTTACGGTCATCTATAGATCTTTGGTATCATACAGCCAAGGACCCAGCCTGGTACCTTCTGATGTACCTTGCTACTTTTCATTTATCCTTACTAGCAATGGATCCTGGCAACTCTATGGATGATGAGTAAAAATTAGCTGCTTCAACAAATGTTAGAGCAAGAAATGTGTATGGTGGCTTTCCCAGTTCAAACTCAATGTTGGAAAGGGAACAAGACACACTTAGAAGATGTGAGCTCTTTTCTGACGAGGATTTTGAATCAACACTTTTTCTACATGCTCTTATCAAAGATCCTGGGTTGAAATTTTTTGTGAGTGGAGCAATGAGTCTGCATTTCCATACAGACACTTACGTAATTATTTAGTTGATACATGTTCTTCTCATGCACTCGGTAATATTCCTTCTTCCTTTGGACATTAGACCCAAAATGTGCATTTCCATTTATCCTTACAATCCCCAGGCTTTTGAGAATGTTGAAATGAAATTCAGCAAATATCACCACAGCAGTACGACTCTAATACTCTTGATGCTTAGACTTGATGAAGCTGTTGTTAGGGAAAGCAGTCCTCCTGGTGGATTTTGCTCACCTACTGCCTCAGAACAATGGCCAGGTGGCTTCCATGGAGAAAAACTACTCTGAAGTCATTTATACTATTTATTTTAGGAAAAAACAAACACAAAAACAAACCCCGAAAAAACCTTCAGTGACAGAGAGTTAACAGGTCTTTGAGATACCTGGCACTACCCATTACTTCTGCAGCCACCACCACTAGCAGTTTCTGACCATGGAAATCGGTGGTAGTGAGTCTAAATGACATAAGGTTATGATTTCATTGAGTCACTTTCTGATGCAAGCTGTCTGGGATTTCTTTTCCCTACTGTGATGAAATTTCTAAAAGAGATTCTCATAGTTTTTCATGATTCAGATAACACCTTTTTCCTGAGGAAATCATTTCAGTTTGAGCAGTGCAACTGTTGGCCCACATCAACCTTTTGCTATGATAACAATGTTCTTAATGGCTGCTATATGAGCCTAAAAATTAACAGAAATCTTTCAGTTTCTTAAAAATCTTCTATTATTACCCTGAATTTCTTCTGTATCAACCTTTTACATTGAACAATTTGTGAATCCTCTCTTTCAGCATTTAGGTACTCAAGACAGGCATGGTCCTGACCTAACCACGTAATAGTCCTTTCACTCAAGATGGTAGAAGTAAGAAGAAAAATATTCTGACCTGGTAAGTAACTTGAACCACAGAAGAGAACACATAGATTTTTGTTATGTAACTGTTGTTAATGGTACCACATATGTCCATTCTTGTAAACAGTAATGTGATTATATTTCCACTACTGCAATAGCATTCTAATACACCTGCAAATGTTTTCATTTATAAAGACAATCAGAAATCAATTGGTAAGTTAGAAGTCCTCTTTTCTTCCAAAAATTTGGACTAAATCTTTACAAATCAGTCACAATTCAATAAATGGTCTAGGCTCTAGTTGCATTACCACATTTGGTTTGTAATTTAGCTGATATAATGTTACTTAGTCTGGGGGTGAGCATCATGGGACAACAGCTTCAGTTTGGGAAAAAATCCCAAATATATTTCATGGTAAATATTTTGGGTAGTTTTTATATTTAGTATACCTGTCCTATTGTAGAGATAGAGCTGAAGGGAAACCAAGCCTAATGAACACTTATTTGCACTAGGAATTAAGACTGCTTCAAACTTATGGATCTTCCAACTTTACTGACTTTTTTTTTTTTTTCTCATTTTACCATAACTACTTATCATTACTTGGTCCAAATATTTAAATAACTGCAAATCTTCTGACTCTGACTTTTTCTTTCCAAACTGTAAGTACAGCTATAGATTGGTAGACTGGTGTTCAGGCTTGATTTCTGATCCAAAACCATTAACTTCAATGGCCTTTGGATCAGACCCTGAGAGATCTTGTTTTCAATATCCTTTTTCCAGTAATGGGTACTGCATAATTAAGTGCAGTCTTAAAACTGACCCCTGTGTCCTCTGCTCATTCTTCCTTTCCAATTTAATATGTTTCCATGCATGGCTACATTTTGCCTCTTGCTCTTTATCCTGTTTTCTATCTAGCACCTTGTCTTATCTGTGACTCTTTACCTAGTTAGTAATCTCTGATGTGGAACCTTGCCAAATGCTTCTTGAAAATCCAAGTGCATTATATCTAAAAATTTTCACTTATCTCTCATGTCAGTGTTATCTTCAAAGAATTCTAACAGGTTATTTAAGCGTGACTTCCCTTGACTGAAGCTATTCTGGCCACCTTTAATGAACTATACTTTAGCAGGTATTCTCCTACTGACCTCTATCAAGACTTTTTCCCTAAAGCTCATGTTAAACTATGTGGCCTACATTTATCTCTTAAGACACTTTTTTCTAATAATGGACTTATATTTGTTGCTTCTCGGTCCTCAGAAATGTCTTTCATATCTAGTGGACTTTTAAAACATGCAATTTAAAGGGTCACCAACACCTTACTTTGTTCTTTCATTAAATATATTTATATGTGAAAGACATCCAAACCTGTGGATAGCTTTGGTTCCTGTTGACTGTGTTACTAAAGAAGAATTTATAAAAATATTATGTGAGTAACTACACAAACATAAGCATACAGTAAACACAACTTATCAAAGTGAGCAAGGAAGGTTTTGTGAGGAGGGGGAAAGGACACCCAAGTCACAAGTTACATCTGTCACAGATAAGCAACAGATTTGCAAATTCTCCCATGCCTGACAATTAGTTCTAAGCAGGTATAATCCTCCTATATATAGATATATTTTTAAATCATTGTCTCTACCTGCTTTGGCTTCTCCCTGAATAAATAATCTTTGCTTAAATAGCTCTTTGCCCTCTTCATGTATAAACCATCAAATCTATAACTGTGTACGTATTCTGCCTCTTCTTTATCCCTGTAATTTTCATTGACACTATTTTAAGAGTTTGGATAATTTTATATTTTGACTAGCTTGGTTGCAGTGGATAGTTAGAAATTCCATTGTCATTTAAAATTCTTTTCCCTATAAAAGGAAATTTGGACTGGATAAAAACTGGCACAAGATATTTTCACCTGTCCCATGGAATATTTTTGAGATTTCATTTTTCTAATATACTGGCAATTATTCTTAAGTCTTATTTCAGTGAATATTTGAGCATAGCCCCAGCAGGAGAAAGCAAAAAAAAGTCATAGGAAAAAAATTACATTTTTCCAGGTCAGTGTAGGTTTCATCATTGGGCTGTTCCAATGGGAATTTTTCTTTCTGCTTTTTTTTATGATAAATTCCATTCTGGAGCTTACAAACTTTTGCCTTCTAAAATGTTATCTCAAAAATACTATGCAACCTTTCTTCCTATGTTTTCTCCAAAATATTGTGAAATGGTCTGAGAAACAGAAAAGGTTTCTGTGGTTGAGGAAAAGAAGAAAATTCAGAGAATAATTGAGTTCATTCCTTCTAAAAGTCAGAGTGGCAGAAATCAGCAGTTTTATAGATGTTTCCACCTTTAAATAAGTTGGAAAAAGTGTGATATCATCAAAAGATTATCACACACTACAAAGCTTATGAGGAAACTGGATGGGGTAGATCTAACTCTGTCTAGTGAAATCTGTGACCTAGCAGTGTCTGAGCAGATTCAGAGACTCCACCAGCTCTGAACCTGAAATTGCTGCAGTAAGATGAGAAAGCAATAAGGAGTATTAGAACCTAATAGCTAGTTTCACTAGATGTGTTTCAAATAAGAGAAGCATTGGTAAAATCCAATCTGGCAATCATTAAAGCCAAAGACAATAACTAAAAAGGATTAGGGAAAGCCATGGATACATGCTATATGAAACTAGGAGGTGGGGTTGTGAAGAGGAGCAGAAGTCAAACAAAAATTATAACAACTATAAAATAGTAGGATAGAGTTTCCAGCACAGAGGACTTCTTGGATGAGAGGTTTCTCCAAAACTGGACTCAAAAAGGCAACAGAATCCTTATGACTCAACTGTGAGGAAACGTATATGATAATACAGTGACAGTGTTGTTAAAAAGACAAATAATTCTCAACAGACTATTATACACTAAAGGAGGAGAAGGCCTTGATTAGTAAGACAGAGAAATCGTTCTCTCCATGAAACAGGAAAAAGGAATCAATAGACTGGGAAGTCTACTTGAACATAGGCTAGGTATGTGTTTGAGCTGTGCCCGACTCAAAATGGGCCACTCCACAGGTCTTAGCAATTACCCTTTTGCTCACACTCTGTCCATGAACATTGCAGAGTTACAGAAACTCATACAGAGGAAGGGAAATGCAATGGAATTGCCTTATTACGGTCACAGATTAAGAGCTAGAACATAGCGCAATTGCAGTGCAACAAAGGTTTGATTTGAGTTCTTAAAAACAAAGAGCATAGTATCCAAAACAAAGCCATTCAAACTCATGTGGTTATCTCCTCAGATCGATATTTTTCACGCAGTGGAAGCCAGGGTCCCTGAGGGAATCACAATGTAGTAACTGTTAGCAACTGTGGACTATTTAACAGAAACCCTTGTCTGGAAATAATCAACTGTAGAAGAGAGAGCAGAGAAGCCTGTCTGGTGACAAGTAGTCTTAAAAGTAAATGGTTGCCTGGTATTATTAGTGAGGAAAGATAATTTGACTACCTGTCCTCTTAGCAAGAAACCTTGCAAAGACCATGTGAAGTAGATACCTCAGTGTTTCAGTGAACAATTTTTCACAGTCAGAATATTTCAGTTCAGCACCTTGCAATTTTTTGTATTAATTTAAAGGTATAGTAGTAATTTGATTAATTACAGACATATGTGTCTTCCTTCGCTGCTGATGGAGGTATTTTGTATGCTCTGACATCAAGCTTTTAATGTATAAATAAGTAGACTTTGAATGTCATTTGCACCATCTGTAATGTCACCGTGTATCTTTTCTCCCTTTTCTTAGAGTGCAATAATTCAGTGTTTGACATTACAGAGATTCAGATTAACACTACAGATAGTGCAAGGTTTTATAGATATTTTTACTGCTATTCTTTTTTCTGCTCTGTACATCTTGCAGCCTTTACTATTTAAATAGTGAGCTGTTCCCACACAGAGAAGTGGGAAGTTGTTACAAAGATGATGCTATTTTAACATTTATGGAAATCTCCAGCAATGCTTTATGGAGAAAAGGGAAAAAAATCCATTTCCTCAGTGTTTCTCCATATTCGCAAGGTTGCTATAGTTCGTTTCATTGCCAGCTGAATTCTTGAGCTTCTATATGGCAGATTTAGATGTTCTCAACTCTTTAATTTTTGAGTAGGCCCAGTTATCAAACTATTTTTCATGAGATAAGCAATATGAATCATACAATACATTAAATAGAACAGGACAAAATAAAAGAAGACAGTTCATAGTCTATCCCACAAAGAAAATATACCTACAAAATCATCCTGTTCTTTGTGTAAATATAATGCCACCATCATCACCACCACCTAGGTATTCAACCCAACTCTGCCTTACATGATTTCCTTAAGTCCTTCTAAATGTTTCTGATCAAGTCAATTTTCATGGTAATAAAATCTTTTTCGAATGCCAGTACTTTAAGCAGTTACACCATTTATTCCATAATAAATTGTTTCTTGGAAAATGCTATTTACAAGCTGAGTTTCTTTGCTCTGGGCTGACTGCCACCTCATTTTGGCTTGCTTCATAGGCCTCTGCATTTAAATATGGCTATAAATTAGTATAAATCTCCTGTAAGATTCTCCTACAGCTCTCCACCCAGAAATACAATCTATTTGCCCTCTTCAGCTTCTGAGAAACAGCACACCACTCATACTCGTAGAATGTGTCCTTCATTCAACAGAGATAATTAGTTTCAGTTACTTAAACTGAGCAACTATTTCCCTTCAAAGAGGATATTATATTTGCCTAATTGCTTTTAAGTGCTAAACACTGTAAAGGATAATGTTTCCCGAGAATGGTGTTTTTTTGGGTCTTTGCTAGTAGAAGGCTAGCTGCCTGTTACAAGGGTCAATAGAAAGCTACAGACAGTTTGAGTAACGGATGAAAATTCACAGACCACTGAGCACAGGCGCATTTTTTTCTCAGACGACTCACAGTGAATATTTCCCATACAATTCACGTCCTTATCACATGCACTGAGCAAGCATGAAAGGTAAATTGTTGACTTTCTATTATGTTATGAAACAATCAAGATTGAGCTGAGCTAAGCTAAGAGAGAAAGACGCTAGTCTGCAGATTTCTGCAAAAGACCTACTGAGACATCAACCCCACCAGCCTTTTTTGTGTGTGTGTGTGTTTCCCTGTCCTAATTAAAGAGCCCTTTCCACTAGCTTGTTCCAGCAAGACATTCACAGCGCAGATGCTGTGGTTTCATTCCAGTCAGAATAGAGACATGCCACACAACTTTGCCTTTAATTTTTGGCTAAACAAACAGGCAAACAAACAGTAGATGAAACTAATGGAGAGCTTAATTATATCTATCCATCAAGCCCTAAATTTGCTTCCTTTCAGAATAGCAGGCACTGTCTTTAAATCCAAAAGGACTGATGGCGAGATACCAAGTTTAAAATTCTCCCACTGTCATAGGCTGTTTTACTAATTATCCAGATTCCAAGGCAATCATACAACCGTAATCATTCACCTCACGCCTGGAAACATAAGTCTTGTTCTTTTGATGAATATTTATAAGACAGTGTAAAGCAGTCTACTTTCTTTTCCCTTCAGGCAAGACAATTTGGAGTTCATCAATATGTATTACCAAGGACTTTTATAAAAGGCACTTCAAAGGAAATTCATCAGGCATTCCTTTTGTCTTGATTTCTGTTAGACTGATACTTCCTTTTGACAAGTATCAATAAATTATCCTCTGATGGCTAGAAACTTGATGTCTTATTCAGAAACTTCCTCACACAGCAAAGTCTGGTCCTTAAGCTTCCAATGAAATTTTTAGCATCTACCTTCTAATTTAAGGATAAATGAGGACAGAGGAAGCAAATGAAGGACAAAATAATCAATGTATTTATACAGTGGTTCTATGACATATTTTGCTTTCACAGATGACGGGAATTTGCCAGTTAAGAATTTCCATGACCTACATTCCTTCTTACTTTTTCCATTTGACTTTTGACCATATTTGGAATTCCTTAAAAGAAAAATTGAGACTCTTAGTCCCCAGTGCTCAGACTGAACAATAAGCAAATTAAAACCAGATTAATGCAGATACATAGTGTTGAATGACAGAATGTCTCTGTCCCAGTTGCTTATTACTTTTCCTCCTTTGGATGCTGGCACAAGGGCTCATGTTTCTGGGAAAGGAGGGTGGGATCTTAAAGTGAAATGGAAAAAAAAATGCTTTTCTGATTAATATGCAATAAAATAATGTTGCATATTGTTTCCTTTCCCCATTTAAAAGTAAACATCATTTTTGTGATTATTTGTTTATTTATTTAACCAAATATGCATACACAAGCAAACTATCATGGAACACACAAAAACGCATAAACTAGTATGTGGTGATAAAGTAAGTACCAGTCTGTGCAGTAATGGGGACAATAATGGGGAAAAAAATCATAGTTCAACATTTTCATGTTTTTTTTTTTTAAAAAGAAATGGAATTATTGTAAGACTGCTTTATGAATGTGTGCGTGTGAATTGCAATTTTAGCTTTAAAAGGAAGGCAGGCGTTTCCACAAGTAAAAGTGAACTCTCCAGTCGTGTTGTGCCATAATGAGCCCACATACTGTGATCAGGCTTGCCTCAGTTCCTTGGCAGCAGAAGCAGCAGCCTGAAGGGTTGGCCATTTCGGTCTTCAGTAAAATGCATGCAGCAAGTGCCCACTTCTTCTGCCACGCCTGGTGCTACGCTTGGATCATTAACAAAACCATTTTGAAACATAATTTCTTGTCAGAACACAATCCACAATTGACGGGCTAGTTTGTGCGTGCACTGGGGGAGGTGAGGGATGATGGTACTTGTTCTCCTTCTAGAACACATCTATTGTCAGGAGCACTTCAAAAAGTTGTGTCTTTTCTTGAAAATTTCTGGAAGAACCTGGGGAAAATTAGTTCCCCTCTATGGCTGTTCACCAGAAAAGTGCAGTAAAATTAACTTGAGTACTGATGAAGGTTAATTTGTCATTTAGAATGAATTTATCTGGATCAAGATACAAACTGCACAAGGGACTTTCTGAACCCTCCCCCAAAACCAGACCTGAAAAAACAGCCTATTTTGCCTTGACAATAAAGACTTAGAATACAAAAAGACACAAATAGCAAAAGACCTGAGGAAGCAACTGCACAGAGCAGCAAGTATATGCAGATATCCTGAAAATGAACTGAGAAACTTTTCATGACTGGATTTGAGTTCTGCTTAAAACTTTCTTTTTATCTCTAAGGGTACAGAGAGACCTTGTAAATGTACAGTAAGTAATAACCTTAAGTAATTGAATATGAAAAAAAAATTACAGAACATTTGTTGTCATGAGTAATATTATATGAGGTAGAACTAACTTCTGTGTATCTAGAAAGTAAAGTATCTTGATAGAAGAAGGTAATAGGAACTCTGATGGCTGATACTTATCAATTGCATAGTACTTAAACCAAAAAAAAGGTAACATGCCATGGCACATGAACAAGGTTTACTATTCCAAATTGGCAAGATGCTGTGCCTTGATCTCAGCTAAATTGGATTGTTTACCAATGGAAATAGGGGAAAATTAATTTTCTCAATCTTTCTCTGAAAAAAAAGCCCACTTATTTTCCTCATAAATACATTCTTCGTGCCACATGAAGTGCTTAATGTTTAGATTTGAAAAGCTGGTTATTGTGGACATCTAATTAGAATAACTCACTGTCTAAATTATTGTGCTTAATGTGTTACTCTGAATAAATATTTAATATGCTAACCTCAGGTGTTCCTGACTTAGGATTTTGATATCTATTTCCTAATTACAGCAGAGCAGTTGTAATACTGAAGCTTACGCCACGGCCAGTAGAATTTCTAAGGAGAAGTTTGACATGCATTTTAAAATATTCATGCAAGGTTAAACTGTCAAGACTTGTGAAAATTCAGGATGAAAATAGGTAACTATCACCTCATGCTACTGCTGTTAAATAAGCGCATACTAATAGATGGATGAAACTTCCCTAGGGTTCGGTTTATGACAGTCAACATTTCTTTCAAGCCTTGATTAGAAAAAAATACCAAAATCAAGCAATGCAAGTGGGGGGAATGACATATGACAGTCAGTCTCCTGGGATATTATCTTCCTGAACTTCTGATGCTCCTGGCATCATATTTTTAATTCAATGCAAAGTTTTAAGGTAAGCAACAAGAAACAGCGTCCTTGAGTGACCCTTGAATGAAAACACATATGAAGTCCTACATCTTGGAGCTCTCTTTCTCATGTAATTCTCTGTCTTGCCTACTCTTTCTTTGGCATCATGATTTTTACAATCAATTTGACATACTTAGCATCAGATGTCAGTGCAGAAGATTCCTGTTTCCTCCTGATTCTTTGTCTGCTGGGTACGACATGCTTCAGTGCCTGACTCCAGGAGCTGTACCGCTCCAGCCTGAGGAAAAAATTAAACCTAGCTTGGCTGTGTCAGATACTTCTACTTAATGAAATATTTTGGGTTGTGAATTCGGGGGGTTTTTTTATTTGCAGTGACACAACTCTGAGCCTGATGGGGTGGGGATTGAGGGTCATGTTCACTTTGATGTGTTTACATGCTTGCTGTGTAAATGGATTGCAACTTCTAGCCTTTGAGTCTACTCTCTTCATCCACCACATATGGATCTGGGGTGTCTACCTGAGCCCTGGCAGATAAGCACAAAAAACTTGGATGCAACGATGCTCAACAGAACTACCCTTGCATTCTTTTGTGAATTTGAGCTGAGTGTTTCATAAGAATGCCTGCAACAGAAAGAAGAGGACTGGGAAGGAAGCAGCATCTATAACACAACTAAATCAACTCCAAGTTAAAGATGAAAGCTTGTCCTATTTATTAAATTTGTAAAATCTTGTCCTGTTATTTAGGACTTCCAACAGAGTTCACTCCAGCTGGTATAAATAACTTCCTCACCAAAAAAAGGGGCTGAACAAGACCTGGCCACCATCACAGCTCTAAAACCACTTGCATGTGAAAGTTTGTAAAACATATAATCATAGCGCATGCGGCTATCATTTTGCTGATTTTCACACTTGAGATTATACATTTAAAAGTATGCAGGGACAAGAGGGATGCTAGGTCAAATGCCCTTTTAAGACCTGTATCAGGGTGTCTTTTTAAGTTCTGCAGACAGAAAAAGTAAATACATGTCCTGAATGTAAGTTTTAGTGATAAATAATATTCCCTCATTAGACATGTTCAGTTGCCCAAGCTGAACATAGAGGAAAACAAACTTAAAAATAACAGAATTCGGAAAATAATTAGGGTAGAATTCTGCCTTTCTATTCCAAAGGTTTTGTATTTGCTCTCCCTTTTTACATTATATTTTAGAGCCTTTATCAACAGCTTACACATCTGGAAAAGAAAGAGCAGGAGAAGACAAAAGTGGGTGACTAATTTCATGTCATTTTTCCTTCCATTGGAATAGTTAAAAGCTCACTAAATCCAAACTACCTGATGTAAGTGACTTATGCTGGATATCAGGGCACTTCTCCTTTGTATCAACAATTGAAAGCTAAACAGTTGCTTTTGTTACACATGAAGACAAGAAAGAAGGTCTTCTGAATTGTTTTGCTTGCAAAATGAGACATTGTTTTCAGGTTAGGTCTAGGGGGTATTTTATATTTGTCAAAATAAAGAATAGAAAGCATGTGAACCTTTGAGAGTGAGTGGGTGTAACCATTTATGACAGGGAGAGAAAGAGGTTACCTTTCTATTTTGGAAATTATGCCTTGAAAGCCTTTTAGAGTAAGTTCTGTAAAATACATTAAAGTCTTCTCCCACCAGATTATAAAAATTTGGTCAGAAGTGTTCCCGTTAGCTCTCTAAACCATCAGATTGTGATGTCTGTCCTCTGTCAGGACTCTCCCAGACACCAGGAATATAATGAGCTAGGACTTAATTACTAATAAGTACTACTAAAGGAGAGCTATTGCCCTTCCTGTTTGCAAGATAGAGATATCTGCCGTGTTGTCATCCACACAGTGATGAGTTTTCTCCTCAAAAAGGGGAGAAATGCCCTCTCTCAGGGGGCATTTTGCTCAATGACAAAGGATTATGAATTTCAGATTTGATTCTAAGCAATGACTGAGAAAGATTCAAAATACACATATATCTGCTAAAATAAAAAAGATGCAGATCATTTTTTACATCTTGTAGCACATATACTATTTTCAAGTTCACGGGTATGAACTTCATACTGGTGGCCCAGCATACCTTGTATACAGAATGAACAGCTCTGAGCACTGTAGTCTCACAGAGGAACAGATGGGGATATTCAAGACATTGGAAAAGCCATAATACTCAGTGTCTTCATATTTGCAATTCCAGTTGCAATGGTAGTGTATTGCAATGATAGAAAACATGGCAGAATATTAACTGACACAGTAGTTTGACAAGGTTTTTGTTATCTTTCATCAACTACTCTCTGTTTACTCTTACCATCATTTTTGCATATTTATTGAGCTCATTTGAATAGGACCAAGATATTTTAATGCTATTACTGTTGGTAGCAAAACAACAGAATTATGTAAAGGGACTGTAGCACCTCATATATGAGGAAAAGCTGAGACAGCTGGGACTGTTTAACCTGGAGAAGTCTCAGGGGGATCCTCTTAATGTATAGAGCCAGGGTCTTTTCAGTGCTGCCCAGCGACAGGACAAGTGGCAAAGGGCACAAACTGAAACACAGGTTCCCTTTGAACATCAGAAAAAACTTTTTTACTGTGAGGGTGACGGAGCAGTGTCAATGGTTGCCCAGAGAGGCTGTAGAGTCTCCATCCTCAGAGATATTAAATAAAACATCTAGACGCAGTCCTGGGCAACTGGCTCTGGGTGGCCCTGCTGGAGCAGGGGGATTGGACCAGGTGATCTCCAGAAGTCCCTTCCAACCTCAACCGTTCTCTGTTTCTGTGAATCTCTGAAGGAAAATATATAAGAGAACAAAGAAACAAATGCAGTTTTAGCATCAAAGGTTTTCTGTGCTATTGGTAAATGTTTGTGGTTTGTGTTAAACGTGGAAGGTTTTGTGTCAAATGAGTCAAGATCAAGAAGCATTAACCTTTACTATATTTGATGCTTCAGAGCAATTTTGTGAATAATTTTAACTTATGGGTTTGTGTACGTAAAATACAGTGAAGTATCCATGTGGAAAAGGAATTGGTCTGCTCAACACAAGTAAGTAAGTTATGTGAGACCTCAAGAAGAGAAGAGTAGAAAACCATTATATGGAGTATTGGATGCTTTTATTTCTCTAGAATCTACAGACCTCAAGGAATGAGCTTCAAAACTATATTCCACCGTACACTGTTTCATCAAATTTATTTTTTATATTACAGTTATAGGTATCGTTAGAATTCCCTAATAGCTCATTAAGCAATGGTCATCATCTGTTTTTTTCTTCCTCTGCAGTTTCCTCCTTCAGTTGAGTTTTAGGTGTTTGGATTGCTTTTCATTTTTTTAACTCCTCCCTCCTGCCCAATTCACAGAGACGCATGTCTAGGATATAATACCAGAAGAGTAATGGTCAAAGAAACACGCCTTGCACGTGCAACAAATGATGAGATCTGCGATGGCCCCTTGGTTATTTAGGGAGCATATTCTACCATATAAAACCAGCATATAGGAAAGTTTTGTTTGCCGGAGAGTTGCCCCCTTTGCCCTAGCTGCTGCATCAATAAAGCAGATTTGTACATCATGACCTTTCTTTTTGTGTTCCAGTTGGAGCTGTAGATATTTTAAATCCTGAACTGCAATGTCGGTTAGGGAGCCGAATAGAGAGCAAAGATATATCTGTCATCTGTCACGCTGCTGAAAAGACAAGCTGTAGTATTCTTTACTAGTGGCTGCCCAGCTCAGAGATAGCCAAGGGAGGAATAAATAACAGGCTCATCTTCTGGGTCTGCTAGGATGGGACAAGGTTTCCCAAGGAACCACAGAGGTGAGATGTTGTTATCAGCAGCTACTGGTGCAGATCTGGTGTTTGGACTTAACTGTTTCAAGGAGATCTAAGCTTATTGTCTGGTATAAGATAATAGCATGTGAATAAACATTAGAAATAGAATACTACGCAATTTAGTATATATGAGTAACCAAAAGCATATGTTATTGTAATTATAGGAAGTCAAATAGGAAGATAGATCAAAGCCAAGAAGATTCAGAAAACAGAAAGAAGACGAGTTTGCCACAAGTAAGATGTCAGAAATCCAGATTAATTGCAAACAAGCTTTTCAATTTCTAATGACACTCCACAGTGTCCTTCATGATGTTGTGATCTTACCATGCTTGGGACTGTCATGCTGGTACATGTGTAGTTGTATGAACTGCAGCTGGGTTATGTGTCATCTACAAACTGCATGCAAATGCAAGCCACAGCAAATATTTAACTCTTCAGCAGTCTACGTTAAACATACTGATCATCTGACTACCTCCAACAAAGTAAATATTTCAAGACCCTACCTTGGTTTTACATTTGACACTAGTAGAAGGCTTGCTGACAGAGTAAGAATCTACAGTTCAATGAATGCATCAACACACAGACCCACAATATCAGTGAATCGTACTGTTATTAGCAGCACAGGACAGAGTGTATAACACTGCTATATGTAAGCTGAGTATCTGTTCTGAAACCTGCAGAAGAGCTGAAGAAATCTTTGTTCCCTTCATGTCCGTGGTCTAGTTACACTTTGTACTTAAGCAAAAAAGCTTCTTATTTGTTGAAGGATCTGAGCATCAAACACTTTCCTATACCTTTTTTAAAAAAGGTTGAAAAAAAAGATATCCAGAAAAGCATTCTAGCTTTTCATATATAGGGCTACAAAGATGATTAGGGGAGTGGAGCATCTCTCCTATGGGGAAAGGCTGAGGGAGCTGGGGCTGTTTAGCCTGAAGAAGAGAAGACTGAGAGGGGACCTCATTAATGTTCATAAATATCTCAAGGGCAGGTGTCAAGAGGATGGGGCCAGACTCTTCTCAGTGGTGCCCAGCGACAGGACAAGGGGCAACAGGTACAAACTGGAACACGGGAAGTTCTGCCTGAACATGAGGAAAAACTTCTTCACTGTGAGGGTGACAGAGCCCTGGCACAGGCTGCCCAGGGAGGGCGTGGAATCTCCTTCTCTGGAGATATTCAAAACCCACCTGGACGCAGTCCTGTGCAGCCTGCTCTAGGTGACCCTGCTCTGGCAGGGGGGTTGGACTAGATGATCTCCAGAGGTCCTTTCCAACCCCTACCATTCTGTGATTCTGTGATTCTGTGATATATAGATTAGCAAGTTTCAAAGTACAGCAAGACCAAAGAAGAGCAATGAAGCTGGTGAAGAGTCTAGAGAACAAGTGTTATGAGGAGCAGCTGAGGGAACTGGTGTTGTTTAGCCTGGAGAAAAGGAGGGTCAGGGGAGACCTCATCGTTCTCTACAACTACCTGAAAGGAGATTGTAGTGAGGTGGGTGTTGGTCTCTTCTCCCAAGTTACAAGTGATAGGACAAGAGGAAAAGGCCTCAAGTCACGCCAGCAGAGGTTTAGATTGGATATTAGGAAAAATTTCTTCACCGAAAGGGTTGTCAAGCAGTGGAACATGCTACCCAGGGAAGTGGTGGAGTCATCATCCCTGGAGGTATTTAAAGGATGTGTAGATGTGGCACTTAAGGACATGGCTTAGTGGTGGACTTGGCAGTGTTAGGTTAGTGGTTGGACTCGATGATCTCAAAGGTCTTTTCCAACCTAAACAATTCTATGATTTTAAGATAGAGGTTGAATGCTCTGTGAACAGTGTGGAGTTACAGGTGGAAAGCAATAGCACTACTGACTGTCAAACTTTTGGGTTTTGGCTCTGACATTTTATGTCTGTGAAAAAGACGGACAGATGAGAGAAAGCAAGCTCCTTTACTCAAAAAAAGAAAAAAAAAAAAAAAAGGTGAGGTTTTTTTAAGAGTTTTCTCCTGAGGCCATGTAGGTATGTGCTCTGTCAAAATTTAATTTACTGAGGACTTTTGTACTCCTAATTAAGTGGTCATGGTATGTAGTATGTCACTTGCCTCTGACCTGCAGATCAAAGATATCGTGTAGCCTATCTTTAATATTTGCATTTATAACCTCCTGCTTTTTTGCATACTCTGACTAGATCTACTCTTAAAAAGACTCTAGATATGTGTTTCAAAGAAGATTAGCCACAATCTAATTTTTTTAGGGAGCTTCAGAAGCAACTTCTTAGAATGTTCAGAATCTGTTCTTTCCTTGCCTTCTGCATATGTACCTTTTGTGCTCATCTTGGATACTTTTGGGCCTGTCAGGTTTTCCTGTGCAGAACTGGAATAAAATAAGATTTATCCTATCATAAAGGAAAATTTATCTACTTCTCAACACTTTTATCCTTTGGACCTATAACAATTAACAGTGCAGTGCAAAACAAGTAGATCTATGTATACACCTGAAACTAAGAGTGAAGCAAAGTTACTCTTACCCTAAATTGCATGTTCTTGGGCGGGGGGGGGAGGGGGGAGGGTGTTTAATAATGTTTGTTTGTGGGGTTTTCTAAACTTTTCTTTATCATAGATATATCAGGTAGACTCTAGGACTGCTGAGCTACCTTGGAAATACAGTTAAGCTTTCTGAAAAGGAAAAATACTGTGTGATATACCTGGTATATTAATTATACGCTAGTCCAATGATTGATTACACTGTGGAGTGGGAATTGCTCTCAACCCTCTCCCCTTTGAGATTCTACCACAAACTTATGATTAGAGCACCTGCATCCTCACATAGGCATTCAATGATACCATCACTGCTTTTAATCTTCCTGTAATTTTGGGAACTTGCTCTATGCTCTCCAAGGTGCAAAAAGGACACATTGCACCCATTAACCTTTCCACACAATGAGTTTTCGTTGCATCCAGCAGTCTGACAGAGGCCCAGTCAACAACTGGATAGGACCAAGCAACGAAATGCATGTGTTTTGTACAGCATATGCCATCAGCTAACAACTTGAAAGTCATCTTCCGTGTGGAGTGAACTTAGAGCGAACAAATTAAAGCTCATGTAGTAAATAAATCATCATGATAATGTCTGCTTGTATTTGCTAAAGGAATATGGGAAGCTGGGAGAGTAAAACATGAGGATTTTAAGGGCTGTCTCAGTGACAAACTGTATGAAGTAGACAGATATAAGGAAAATATCTTGTAGTGGTGAATTTTTCATTAGAAGTCAATAGACTCCGTAAAGCTGTCAAATGTTAACTAGCTTACCTTCTGCTCTTTGCAAAAAGGTTAATGGATACAGCACATTTGCTAGTGTGACACTGAAAAACAAAGCATGACAAATGGTATGCTCTTGTATTTGTTTTGCACCCTTTTTTAATTTTTTAATTATTACTTTGGTTTTAGGTCTACTATATGTAAAAGTGGCCAGAGTGGAAATTGATATAGATTGATATAGATGATTTTTCTTCACTGAAAGGGTTATCAGGCACTGGCACAGGCTTCCCAGGGAAGTGGTGGAGTAACCATGCCTGGAGGTATTTAAAAGATGTGTAGATGAGGCACTTTTAGGGACATGGTTTAGTGGTGGACTTGGTAGTGTTAGGTTAATGGTTGGACTCGATGATCTTGGAGGTCTCTTCCAACCTAAACAATTCTATGATTCTATTCTATGATTCTATACAGACTAGACATAAGGAAGAAGTTTTTCACAATGAGGGTCGTGAAGCACTGGAACAGGTTGCCCAGAGAGGTGGTAGAAGCCCCATCCTTGGAAACATTCAAGGTCAGGCTGGGTGGAGCTCTGAGCAACCTGATCGCATTGAAGATGTCCCTGCTTATTGCAGGGGGGTTAGATTAGATGACCTTTACAGGTCCCTTCCGACTCAAACGATTCCATGATTCTATGATTCTGTGATACTAGGGCTGCTTGAAAAGCCTTACCCAAGTACAAAATATGACATGGCCATCATGAAGGCCCAGGAGACAGATTTTCCCAAGACTAGGCGTGGATGTAGTGCTGAAGGCCCTTGTCCACTGCCCATTCAGCTCTTCTGAACTTCTGCAGACCATGTTGTTTCTCTTTTGTCTTGTCTATTTAAACTGGGGGCTTGGAAGTCAGAGACTGTCTCCAGCAGTTTCATGCAGCACATAGCACAATGAAGCTTTGATTTTTGTTGAGGCTTCTAGGCATGGCTATAATACGAGTAATTAATAATAATCGCATGAGTGTTGTGAGAAAAGCGTGTGTGCGTGATTAGCATATATCATTTTGGTGTAGCTGGGGAGAGAACATGAAAGATTTTAGCAGCCATCCTTTTCCTTAATCACATCAATTCTGTGTAGTATGTTAATCTTTTACCTGAAGTGAAGCTCAGACTTTTTTTTTGAGCTTTACCTGAAGAAGTTCAAATTCTGCAACCACACATTTAACTCATTATGGGAACATTTTTCTAAATTCCTAACATACTATTCAGTACAAGCTTTGTCAGAAATGAGTAGGACTAAGCTTTTAACTTGTGGCTTCCAAAATTTTTTTCTGTACTCTTTATCACTACTATAAATTGCTTCGTGAATATCACTGGACCTAGCACTTCTAAGTGAGTAAATTTAAGGATTGGATATTAGCTGGCATCTTTTACCAGCTGCATGATCTCATTCAAGAATAGGATGAACTGTTCCTACAACACATACACCCAATAAACAAACAAGAAGACTGCAACCAGACAAAGAAAAAAGCCTCAAGTGTCCAAGGAAACTGAACAAGTTAATGCAACTACCAAAAACCTCCATCAAATTTTGTGAAAAATCACTGATGATTGGTGGGTGGGGTCGCTTAGGCATTTCTCACTTGCCCAAATCCCTGCAGAAGTACTATTTAATTGTAGAACTTCTCGCTCATCTGTCATCTATTTGGGGAGTGATGCACTCCAGCCAAACTAAAATCTTTGGATTATTTATAGGAATATCTTGAGAAAAAATTAATGACCTGTGATCTTCAGGAGATCAGACTAGATGGTCTTTTGTGGCCTGAAACTCTATCAAATTATGAATAAGGTCACTCATCTTTTGCATCTTTCAGTCCTGTGATTTAAGATGTATATGATCAATACTTCCAAGTGGAAAACTCTCAGGTCAGACTCTCAAGTCATAAACAGAAGAATTCACACAAAAAAAGTGAGACTCATAGCCATGCAAAATCTGGTTTGGGCTGGTTTTTTAACCCCTTTTCAAAATACAAGAACCTTCATCAGGCACTAGGTGGCTGTTTGCACAAACTTTAGAAATATTTATAGTCAGGCTTGACTTTAAAAAAGTAAGTCCTGAGGCTACGCAAACTTTAAAAATGTCTTAGAGACAGTATCTAGTGATACAATGTTCCATTAATTTAGCTGCAAGGTTTCATAACACTTTTTAATAGAAACCAGAAACTGCTTGTTAGAAAAGTTTAGAAATTGTGGTTAATAGGAACCTGAATTTGATGAAATACTTGTAAGTGCTGCTTTGTGTCCTTTTCAGGAAACTTAATTTACTAACCTACTAACAGTTTCAATCTTGATTTCTGGGGGAAAAAAGGAGATTTTATATGTTCAACTTGTGAAATATACTGTAGGGTTTAAAGAAAAGAAATACCAAAAGAAACTCAATGCTTTCAAGAGTCTAAATGCAGCTATGAGTCCACCTGCATCTGGGGAGGATTTTAATAAGCTTTGGCAATGCAATTGTACCTTGGAATTTCTTATTTTCTTAATTCAAGAACGAGAAATTTTGAGAGTCTGCTATTATGCTGAATCCATTCCATGAAGAATCCACTGATTATAAGTAGAAGCAATGAAACAAAACCGGCTGAGAACATTGGAGAAAAGACGTAGGAACATATACTTCTAACGGAATTTTCTGGTAGTCTTTCCCTAGGAAGAAAACAGGGAGGAGATTCCTATGCTGGCAAGAAATAAAGCTGAAAATGGAAACCAAAGAACTGCAGAGGCAGAGAAATTGTGATGGAAAGCCTGAAAGTGCTACACAGCTTGGCTATCCCTAGCAAAAACAAGATTGAATTACTAGTACAGGAATGACCGTTGCAATGGGTTTATGTAATACTACCATGGAAATGAATTCCAGGGAATCTCTAAAACCTACCAATTTCAGACTGTCAGTGATACTTTTCACGTTAAGGGAATGTACTCCAACAAGCAACTTTCAACAAGCCTGCATGTGACGATATGCTAAACTTCAGAGTCCTGGACCAGCATGGAGCCCAGCCACCATGGCACAACTGTGATAGTAACTTTTTTTTCGAAAAGATGACAGAAATGGAGAGCCCAAGCAACTGCCATAAATGGTGCATGCCAAAGGGAGGTTAGAGATACTTGTTTGTTCATCTTTACTTAGTGGCTTTAGACAGACTTAACCAGCGCTTTTCACTTGCTAAAAGTAGCCAGTATAGGCATTTTGGATCCCTTGGTGTCTGTTTTATTTGCCTGCATCCCAAGTTTGCTAACATACTGCCAGAATTTGCTTACAAATTTACATTTGTTAAGCAGCGTGCCCATAATGCTAGTCTATAATGTGAAAGTCAGAAATTATTCTGCAGTGTAGTTGTGCACCCTGGGATAAGAAATGAAGGACATGGAAGCTTTTAGAGGGAAGATACCTGCCACCTTCTCCTACTCTCCAAATTAAAGAAGTTCCTATAGACATCTATTGTTTTAACACTTTAAAATTCACCCATACTGAAACTTTTTGTCATTTCTGGGACTCTTCTTCCTTCTTGGTTCAGCCTTCTTCCTTTTAAGTGTCTTTTCCTCTTCTCTCTCCACTGCAGTCCTGCCTTCTGAGAAATGCAGTCATATTTGCCTCTCTTTGCACCCTACGTCCTTCTTACCTTGACCTGCCCACTTTGATAATTACCCAAGCTATACAGTAAACATTTAATAGTCTCTTCGGACTTCAATAAAAGAATGTAGCAAATTATGTCTTTGAGTATCTGTATTCCAGGGCTTCTTGTGTCTGCAGTGAGACTAAAGACAACAATAAGCTGTCTTCTTCTCACATGACATATAGTTTCTGTGCATTAGATGCTTGCATGCTCTTGAACACTTCTCATTATAAGGGCAGCAAATAAAAGATCAGTGGAAAGAAATTTTTGTAGTAACAGACATTATCCCAGGAGCTAGTTTGAGGCTTAGAGTAATATAGAGATAAAACAGAAAGGCTGTGACCTTCGTTCTTCATCTCCTTACAACTTGATAGCTCATTCTTCAATTAAACCCTTCCGGCTAAAAAGGTAACAATATCAACAACAAAAAGAAAACTGAAAGAGATTATTTTTAAGGCATTCCATAGAACAGGTCTCAGAGTTAAATTTAGGATAAGAGCTTTTTTTCTTCAAAAGTAAAATTTGTTTTGTTTGATTTACTCTCAAAAGCTTTCAGCATGTACCAGCTCACAAAACCAGTTCATTAAGCATTTAAAAGCATATTGGAAACTGTGTGACCTAAAGAATAGCACCACAAAGCGATATAACCTATTGGTATCTGTAGCATGCTCCTGTCTTGTGTTTTCTAACAGACATCAAATGCAGTTTCAGAAATGAATAGCTGAGTGCTTAAACTGAAGTAAACATTGCATTAGGAGAAAGATAAGAACAAAGAGGAAACATGGGAATCTGCATAGAAAACAGTATAGGACTGTGCATCTGTTTCAGATAATAAAGATTTCCTTGTGTCTAATTTCCTTCAGTAACATTCTGCAGTTGGGGTATTTTATTATCATTACTATTATTATTATTATTATTATTATTATTATTTTTCTTTCTGAAGCAAGACTCCATCTGAAAATTACACAGGAGGGACTTCATGTGAATACTCCCATCCTGAGCAATATACACAGCCAAGACAAGCTGCAAGCCTGCCTTACAGTAGAATATAATTTGACAGGCACAGACACAGCATGATAAAAACTTTTTCTCTTTTACTATTTTACTTTAAGTGCTTAAAACTGTCCATCATTTGAGTTAATTAGGTAAGGCTATTTGAGCAGCATTCAAACCTATATTATTCTTCCACTTCTCTGCCCACTGAGTTTTTCACTTTTGTCCTTATTCATAAAAGTAGTATTGACTTGAAATTGAATAATAGCTTTTTACTGCTTTTATTGTTTTGTTTGGTTTGTTTTATTTTGATTTGGTTTTGGTTTGGTTTGTTTTTTTACTTAAGTTGGGAACAAAAGCTTTTCTATCTTTATGCAACTGGTGGATATAATCATCTTTGTTCTGTTCCTGGGTATTTTTTCCCAGAGTGAAAAAGAAACCTACATTTCCTTTCTGAAGTTAGAATTTCTAAATTGAAGTGTAAATTTAAAATATTTTAATTTTCATCTAGTTAAAATGCTCAAGACACATTGCTAAGAATGAAAAAATCTCGTTATTTTATCAGCTATTAGTAAATTTAATGTGCCTAAGACTTCAGCTGTAATTAATGACACTCACGACACTTTGCCTTTGATGAACTCTGTCCTTGCTGTTATGGTAGCACGACCTTTCTCATCTGAGGAAGTAGATGAGGAAGTACAGAGTATGGAAGAGATTTTGTCTTAGTTATGAATGAGCACTCTGCTAGATTATGTCAAGTAAACCTTTCCTTTATTCTTGTCCATCTCTCTTCTCTCTTTTTAATTTGTTATTTTTATTTCTTACTATTGCCTGGAAACTTTGCTATCAGTACAAGTAATTTCAGATAAGCCCTTTTCTGTTGACTGGTTAATATATTCATTTCTAACACGATTGTAGATCTAACAACAATAGTTGTTCCTTTCTAACAAAAAAAAAGGGAAAAAAACCCCAGCCTTTTCTGTCTAATTCAACATACCAAGTGGAAAACAATTGGTTCAGTTAATATAACTCATCTATTAAAAAAAAATGTACTCAGATAAAACATATCCATTTTCCCGCCTGTAGACATTGATGTTTCATTGACATGGAAATTCTTGTTTACAACAGTCTGATGACATTGTTTACAGGTGTTGCATAATGTTATTGACAAGAATAGTGTTGTTTATATAAGCAGAATCACTGCGTGCAAAATAGTTTCATATCTACGTGTGCTTGCTCATGCAGTATGAGCCTACTTACTGCAGACTACAGTGTTTGATCCATAGCTATCAGCATTCAGCTGGCAATTTGATTTAGAAAATATAGCCTGAAAATAGCTTCATTTCACATATATTACTTTCTGACTGCTGCTGTGATTGCTCAGCCAGAGTCCAGCTGTGGAAATGTTAAAACTATTCATCAGACATGAATATTCATCAGAGCAGTATTCTTATTTTCCTACATATCACAGGGATGGCAGACACAACTGCTAGGTGAGAGGTGTGAATAAACCCTCCAACTCTCTTAAAAAGTAAAAAAATCCCCCACGCGCACACTCAGGCACATCAGGAAGCCCAGTGAATTATGCCCGTGCAGTTGAAAGGCAATACCTTGTGGGTCCTCCTGATGCAGTTCTATTCAATGTGCTATTTGTCATATCAGGGGATCAGTCTGAAAGAAAATGCCAATCCCAAATAATTACAAAATCATGACTCAAGCTTCCCAACTCCTGGGCTCAGTTTAAAATCATGAAGGTTTCTTAAAGGAATTATTTATACTTGCTGTTACAGACTCGAGTCTTTAGGGACTAAATGACAAATTAAAACATGCTGGTTTTAAATAGAGGTTGAGACTGACGAGTAATCAGAGGATCTGGAGCTTCAAAAAAAGCCAATAAAACACAAAGACTTGTAAAACTGAAGCTAAAATGGTGAAACTGCTTTGCTATAAATGTTGATTGATTTCAGCAGGAGTGGGATTTGGGTCCAACCACAAAGAAAGGCATATTATCTCAAAAGCCGATTCTGTAACCCTTACTAATTTCATGCCACATATCCTGCTGAGTTCAAAAGACGACATAGGGTGAAAACTGTGTATCTTGCATCCTAAATAAAAAAAATGCATCCAGCAGCTCTGTTCCTGACGCTGCATCACGCACGACGTTCCTCAAGGCTGAGTCCTGGCACCAGACCCTCAGTTGGCATAAGCCACTACAACAGTATTGATTTTGGTGGAGCTACAGTATTTGACATCAACTAAAGAGAAGGTCCATTAACTGCCTATTGTCTTTAGAGCATCTGCCCATAGCTTTGCCCTGATACATATTCATATGGTAATGGAGTTAATACAAAAATCATTGTCTGGCAATATCCAACAAGAATAAAATCCACTCTGTGGCAGAGTGCTGTGCACAGCCTATACGACATTTGTCTCCTAGGTATTTTTTCTATACAAGCCTTGTATAAGACTTTTCTTTAGGACAGGATTCAACTCCTATTGAATATTTGTCTGAGAAGAAAAAAAACCAAACAAGCAGACAAAAAAACCCAGGCATAAAGCATTTTCCTAGTGTTACCTGGAATGAATGCAACAAAAAGTACTGCTTTAACAACAATGTGGTTAATGTAATTCTTTGTCACTTACAGTTTTTGATTCAGATACATGAATCTGATATTGTAGGAAAAAAATATGTACCTGGTTCTATTAATATGAATTAAAAGGGATTTAAAAAAAAAAACAAAACCAAAAAAAACAGTTTAAGTTAAAACAAACTTACTCTTTTTCAAAAGAATACCAAATAGAGTCCTAAAAGTACCACGCTTTACTTGGTCTTTGCTTGACAGGATAGCTTTGCTTGTTCTGTAACTCCACAGCTACCATTACAGACATTTATTTTCTGGCATTATTGTACTTTTCTAAAACATCCCAGAAAGCTCAATGCCACTTTAAAGAGTTGATAGTATTATCACCAATAATTAATAGATACTCTGTTAGACTCTACTGCCCTGCTTATAAAAGGTGAGTGCTACCCATCCTGATATTATCAGGGTAAAACAACTACAAGGATAGACAAGAAATTTTTACTTTTTGTACATTAGTCAATATATTTCTTTTTTTGTTGTTGTTTATTTGTTTGTTTGTTTTTCCCTAAGATTGGTATTTCTTACCCACTAATCTGTTTTCCATTTCCATGGCCCAGGAACTAGTAACCAGAACTATGAGAATAATCCTTTTTTAAATATTATTTTATTCTAGCCAGTGTGGCAAACAAAAGAAGAGGAAAAAATAGATCAATCTGTTCCTCACTTTTCTTTCCTCACTTAAAAGGATCACAAAACCACATCTCTTTCAATTAACACAAAAAAAACCCCTTAACTTGGGCATCTATTTATGATTCTATGATTCTATGAGGAGCATCTGACTAATTAAGTATTCTGACATAATTTTTCACAGTCATTCTCCATGAAGCTGTATCATTTTGTATAAATGATTAAATTGCCATGGGAACCCAGAAGTCCATTTCTGAATTAAATTTACTGAACAGTCATTGTCTGCCTTTCCTTCGATGACTATTTAAATATTTAGAGTTAAGCAGATGCCATACCAAAGATGGTTTGGGGAGATGCCTGTTTCAGCATATCCAGAGAGGCACATGTGGCATGGAGCTGCATTCCTCTTCACGGGACCGACATGTGTCAGGCAGCAGGACGTTACAAGATGAAGAAACACAGGGTAACACCAGCTTTTAGCTTGAGCTTCCATCACCTAGCTAGTGCACAATGAAGAAGTAATTAAACCATGATTTATCTCAGCTGTTTTGGACATGTGTATGTATGCATATATATGTATGCACATGTGTATGTATGTAAATATAAACATATGTGATCAAGTCAAGTGGGATGAATCTCAGGTCATGTGGGATGAATCCCACCCGCATGCTCTCAAGGTGGCCGTAGGCAAGGCTCGGAATGTGTGAGATGAAGGTGCCATTCAGGAAGATTGAGAGGATAGTCATCAGTATATTTAAGAGATGTCACTTAGACAGTCCCAGCTTATATTCCTCCTGGTAAATCTACTCCAGTCTGGAAGAAAAAAAGAAAATGGTGTGGGCTTCAACTTGAATCTCTTGCATCTTAACAGATAATTATAATTGTCAGGGTATGGTGACTTCCAAAATTTTTTTTCTGTCAATTCCTCTTGTTATACCATGTACCAAGTATCTGGTAATAAAACAGAATGTTAGTGATCCTCTATTTTGCTAGGACACATTATGAAATTGGGACCCATGTACTCAGATGCTCTCAGTAGGGGAAGGACGTGAACCTGACTCATCATTTTTCTAACCTGCGAGCTGTGGGCTGAGCTACATGCAGTACTATTGGTTTCTTGAGAACCGGGCCCTGACCTAATTTGGTTCAAACAGATGAACAGTTTGGAGATGACTGAAACTGTATTTCCAACTAATACGGGCAAGAAAATCTTAAATGACGATATATATCAAACAAGCTAAAAACTGTACACTAAAATGATAGCGTCGTAGTTTAGGGACCACCAGCAAGATTTCTGAAACTACAGAAGCCCCATTTCCAAAAGAATTTTACTTACAGAGGATCATTAATCCTACTGAAAGCCAAAGGGACTTAGGCTAGATTGATTTCAGTGGGAGTTAGTCACTTTGAAAATCTCGTTAGGACACCTGTCTACATCTTTACACTCCCAACTTAAACGCTTTTAATGTTTGGCTGCTAAGTAAGTCCCTTCTCAAAATGAAGGCTTAGGCTCTGAAACTACATAGACTTAGATTGTTAAATATATTTATTATCTTTCAATGATTTCAGTGGAACTGAGGTACCTAGACACCTTTCAATATTCTAACTACTATCAAAGTCAAACTTGAAAAGTACGGATAGGTAACAAAAAGGATTTGTAACTTCTGAGATTATATAGCATGTTTCCCTGACCATTATTTTTCCCACTTTGCAATAAAAGCAGTATTCCGTTCAAAATTAAGCCATTGTTTCCCGTGCTTGTGTACCAAACAAACCCACTGCACTTATGCAGGAAGGACAGAAAGAAATGTTCTGATCGGGAGAAATGCATGGGGACTCAGAGTAGTGAGCTTCACCACCTCATCTGACACGTATAGTGGCTCAGAAGCACATTGCAAATCCAACATGCAATGACTATAACAGCTCAGAATCAGCATGCGGTGCCACCGCATGACACCCTGAGCAGCTCAGAGCAATAGGCTGTGCCATCGCCTTCCAGCGGTTCACACATTATACATGTTTCTCTCAATTTTTATTTAGGGTGGATGGAAAAAAAAAAAAAAAAGAGGCGGAGAGGAAAGAAGAGTGGATCAGGGTTCAATGTTCAAACATAATTCCAGGTCAGGGTGTACATTTTGCATATGACCTGATCACTCAAGAGCTCCATTAATTTATGGAGAGTTTATGCTGTTTCTTGGAGGATTTATGTTTAATGTAGGATTTCTGCAAAATGCTTTGTGGTCTCCTCAGTTTCTTTTGGAAAATAATAACTAGATTGAATGGAGCACTTCAGAAGATATTTCATTTCTTGGCTTTTAAAATCAATATTTTTCACATTGTCATGAATATTTTTTGTAGAAGCCTTGGCAGCTATTTTTGTTCATTGTAATTGTGGCTATAGGTGAAGATGGAGTACCTTTCTCTCATTATTAAGAGCTTAGTAGCCCTGAGCTAAAGGCTGCAATTCTTCATGTCACCACTGTGGTGGCAAATAAGATTTTCCATTTAGTTTCTAGTAACCTCATTTGTCAAGGAGACTGTATTTCAAGTTTATATAGATTTAAGGCAAACAAAACTGGACAGTTAAATGCTTCTTTTGTCATAAATTGAATTAATCCATTAGCAAAGAATTAAACTAATGGAACATTAACATTGCTGATACACTGGCCTATTTCAGACTTTGTGTAAAGAAGGTTTGTGAAGCTAATATAAAAGCTAAATCATCTTTTCATTAATGACAGTTCCAGCACACTGCCAGCACACTCTCATACACTGACATGAGTTTCGTCCAAAATTATGGATATATTTTTCTTCATGGAATTTTTCCCTTTTCTTTTCACTTTATGTTTTTAATTTGCATGTGCGTGTGCATGTGTGTGCATGCACGCAACAATCAGGAGTGTGGATCATATGAAATCTGGCACAGATGCTTAAGAAACTTTAACAGAAGATTTCTGTTAAAAAGAGGGATCTGTTCTCAAGGTTTCCTTGCCGGTTTTTTTTCTTTTTTTTTTCCCCCCTCCATTTTCCTTATTTTTTCCCAGTGGTGGTTGAGATAGAAAAGGTCATGTTAGCAGATAAGAAGTGCTGACTGCCTCTCAATCTTCATATGACATGCCTTCTGCGCTCAGTGACTAACCCTCACGTCGATGGATAGTGTGCGCTAAGGGGATCGGGCTGAAGCTTCTAATCAATGCAAGAAATCTGACTGAGGCACTTGTGTACACACCATCTTAGCCAATACCCTTTTTCAGCTGGTTGAGATTATCCCGACTGAAACCCATAACTGCTGGGGTTTAGCTGCAGGTTTGTGATTTGATGCAATTTAAAATTCAATGAAAGCATGAAATTGCAAATGACTCGCAAAATGAAATTAACATAGCCTGCATATCATCCAGCGTGCTGTGCTTTCTTCCCCCTTATCTCACATCCATTTCTCTTCCTCTAGGGGTCTTGAGAAGCATTTGAAAATTTGGGGTAGGACGGTACTTTTCATATCATGTTGCAAACACTTAGGGATTCCCAGAGGCGACCGTGCGGATTAGGATTTCTGAACACCCAAAACTTTGATTAGACATGCTAGAAAGGGCCATGAGATTATACAAATATCTTTATTCTACTATGTTCCTGTTGAGTGCAAACAGTGAAAAAAGCTCTACATTTTTATAGTGGAGATTATGATTCTGAATAAAACTGAGTCATGTCCCATCATGGAAAAGGCTACAATAAGAATAATTTCTTATGTCATACCAGAGTGGGGAAGTCCATGACCTTCGACGTTACTTTGAGCACTTTCTGGCAGTGCTTTGTAGACAAATTTTCAGCAATTCCAAATTTATTCTTCCTTTTACTAATAAAATTACTTTCAGCCTTTCAATGTGCTCACTCATTCAAATTCAGGAAGAAACTGAAACTTAATGAAACTTTTTAGATGGTGTATGTCTTGTTAATTCCTCATTATCTTGATGACAGAAAAAAAGAGAATCAAACTTTAACAGTTGAAGTTTGCATTTTATTTTTTATTTTAGCTCTGCATATTTGTTAAGTTTCATATGATAGACTGATTATTTTTATACTTTCATTTTTGTTTCTTCGCAGGACCTGAAATATTAATGACTAGACTTTTGAAAATCCACTTTGTCACTTACTTAGCAGTTACAAAATGATTAGATTTCTATAATAGAAAGGTATTTGATTTTGGTCATTATTATAAAAAATAGTGTTTTCTTGGCAACGGTAGTCTGAAAAATGAGTCTTAGATGAAGAAAGCATTTTGTTTTCGGAGTTTGATTGAATTCTGATTCAAAAATGGATCTATCCTTATGTCATTTCGATAAGGCTGTTTGATCTCACAGGGTTAACATTTCTTTTCCCATTGCATAACAAATAAAATAATGAGACCAAATCAAATTTTTCACATCCCTTTAGCAATGCATTTTTAAAATATTTTAAAACCTGAACAAGTTCCCTAGCTATTTTCTTGTAGCAAAAGTTGCTGCTATTTTATAGTAGCAGTAAAATGACTCCTTTTTCCACTATTCCATTTATAACTTTCTATCAGATTATTTACAAACTCAAATACTTTAAAGCCAAGAATAATCTCTTAAGGGCATCAAAAATCTTACCTAAACTCATTTTGTTATTACAAAAATGTATGGAGAAATGTGTTCCAATCACAACAAAATAAAGTGAACATTGATTTATCAATAGATGTTGCTTATTTATACATATTATACTTATTATTTCGATTTGGTTACTAAGGTTACATTCCTACAAGGATTTTCACAGTAGCCACCTGTACTTCATGTGAAATTCCACAGATTTAATTGGTTTTGTGTGTGTTGAAGAACTATTATTACTATTTTTATCGATAGTAGAAATAGACTGACTGTGCTTTAGAAAGTACCTTTTTATAGACAAAAAGAACACATACACCATTTCCATAACTTTTAACCAAAGGAGGAATTAATCTGGTAGTATTCATACCGCTTTTCTTTCCAGAACTTTAAAAATCTCCCTGAGAATCAAAGATTTTCCTTTCCTGAGCCCTGTGATGCCAAGGTACAGAGGAGAGCACGCAGCCGGGAAGGAGGCAGACCTCACCACCCCCGGAGCTTTGCACAGCAGCGTGCTGAGACCTGGTACCTCTTATGCTGTCTGCAAAAGCTGCATTCACTGTGGATAAGGAATATATTGTTTTTATTGCTGGATGCGGATAAATGTTTACCTGAAAGCATAGATTTCAAAGAGGAAGCAAATTAACAGGAGATAACCAAATACATTCCTGAAGCTTGTCTGTAGCAATAAGAATATTCTGTACCAGCTTTAATATCTTGGTTAGTTTCTACTTCTCTTTTCTTCAGCTTAAAAACTCGACTCTCCCCTTATCAAGATGCAGTTTCATTGTCGAAGAGGCTGGCTCCACATCTGACAATACTACCAACTCTTTCTTGTCTCCGGGCATCACCCTGCTGCTCCATCAGTTTTGCTGGCACAAGCATTTGTACAGCCATAGCGTAAACAATATCACAAGTGCTGCCTAGCAGTCTTCATTGGCAGTCAAATGAGGTATTTTCTGACAGAAATGTAGATCTTGTCTGCTGACAAGCAAGGAGAGGGGTCCTTATGTGATATATGATTTTTGAAGCACATTCACTGATTCAACAAAATCCTTCAGCACAATCATATGCTCATAAACGTTCACATTCTTAGTGGAAAATTTAAGCATCGGCTAAGTATTATCCCATTTATTTCAGTTGACATGACACATACACCTGAGATTAGATGAGTGTTGAAGTTCATTTAAATTATGTCTCATTTCCTGAAGTTTCCTTATGATGCAACATCAACATGAAATATATATTTTGATGAGCGAATTTAACTGTGACTCTAAGTATTCCCCTCTTAGAATCTGATCCAGAATACTAAACCACCATTAGCTACAAATCTTTTGAACATTTAACTGTTCACAAAAGACAGAGGAGAATTGTATTGTTATAGTCGCTTTTAAAATCATTTTGTCATCACAGTATTCTGCATATTCTAATAGTCTAGTTTTTGTGAGCTATATTAGAGTTACAATAGCTCTGGGAGCTTTGTTGATGAATTCTCAGTGGTCCATTCCATTAAGCAAAGATTGGTTTGCTTGACTGGAAATGAACCAACAATGTGTTCAATGTGTTTTATACATATTCTTGGTTAGAAATATGTTATTATTATAATGTGTCATTTGTATTTCCACTATTTTGAAAGAGTAGATCAGTTATCTAGTATGCATACTGAATAATTCAAAGAAGTGTTCTCTATTAAATATTTAATCCATTCAAAATTATACAGTCCCAATATATATCAGTTAAATGCATACATTTATGGAAGCCCACTTTTATTAAACCAAATTAAATATTGAATCAAATTTAATAATTAAACTAAATTACTTAGTGGATCAATTTAACACATAACTTCAATTTATGCCACCATACTCGAATAACAGAGGAATAAATATTGAATGGGTTAAAAGTAACCATACTTATCTGCTGTTAGAAATATTTCTTCTAAACTCAAGAACTAAGAGGTGTGTGCATGCGAATATGCACAGACATATACTTTTTTCTTCTGTTGATCTTCTTAAACTAGAAAAGAGAAAATGTCTGCCACTATATAGGCCACTATGGGCAAAAAAGACAGTAAAAAGAAAATGTAGCGTATATACACTTGGGTTTTAGAAACCCGTTCATAAATTATCTAAACTTGATTTAGTAACAAAGGACTTGTTAGGGGTGTTCTTTTTCAAGCCCCTCTTCCCTTTCTTATTTCCAGCCTGAGCTACGCACCATTTTCCATAAACCAAAACATTATTGATGATATTCATCCATTATTTCTTTGGATTTGGTTAAAGGCAGCAGAGAAAATGTTGCATATTTACTGTCAGAGATGTTAGGAGTCCATGCGCACCTGAACATCATTTAGCAAAAATGGACTCATAAACTGCGACGTGCTGTAGGCTATTTCAGCCAGACCCAGAAAAAGTATTGGTTTGAACTGAGCACCCAAAAGCCCAGTGGTTTGGCGTATCACACTGCTTTCATATAAAACTAACTCTCCATCTTATGAAATACCTCTTTCTAGTCCTTTTCAAATTGTAGATCAGCAAGGAATTCACCTTTTATTATTTACCTGCAGTGACAATTATGTGTGTATGACAAGTATAGGAATCTAATAGTCTCACTCACTTCACAGATATCCAGGATCAGTCAAAACCAGAGGCGGACAGCCACGCAGGATTGATCCAGATCACTAGTACTTAGACTTTGATAGATAAAGGCAAACTGGCTTGTTGTAAGTCATCATTTAGTCAATCTTGTAAAATACCTTAATCTAACTAAATATATCCTACATAAAGAGGACAACAAGGAATAAACAGTATCACGGGGAAGAAAGATGGAGAAAATTGAGCTAAAATTGAACTACCTGAACAACAGGAGTATCAAAAGAATTAACATGGGTATCACACCTTTAGAGCAAATACATAGGAGAGAACAGAATGAAGAGAATAGAACTTTCTTGCTTCAATCAGCAAATGGTAAAACAAAGTAATATATGGAAATCAATGCAGAAAGAAAAGATTGCTTTTAGCACCACTAAGTTTAATGACCAAACAGAATAAAATTCTCCAAAGGCAGGAAGTTCTTACAAATATTTTCATAATCCAGATCTTGTGAGATCTATGTGCAGGGAAGTCCTATGTGTACCATATTTCCTGAAGCTGACATTTTGCAGCTTTTCTGCAGCAAGAAAATCAAAGAAGAAAGTGCTTGAGAGAAGACCTGTAGCCTAACAATTGACCATATTTCTTTAAAATGTGTGGTAATGCCACCTAAAGCTGTTTGGTCTAGCTTTGTAGTAAGAAAAGAAAGACGACAGTAATTTGGCAACTGTGACATTCTCTGATGCTTTCAGTCTGATTACATTTTTAGAATGCTGAAAGACAATTTTATTTATTGGGAGTTCATATTCTGAAAAAAAAATCCAGAAAATAAAATTGTTTCAATTATTAATTATAGTTTATCATAATCTAGGTGTTTTCTTATTAGTCCTCCTTGTACCCTCTGATCTTTTTTGTTTCATTAGACAGATTATAAGTTTCTTAAATTCATTTAAGAAATTTAACTTAAGAAATGAGGAAATGCTCCCTTAGTCTCAGTGCATGCCCTCTCTGCGTCTCAGCTGCACACCGGGATGATATGAGACCCTTCAACTCAGAGTCCGCCAAAAGAAAAATTGAGTGAGCAGCTCACTAGCGACTCTCTGTAAGGGACAGACAGTAGAAGAGGGCCCAGGGGATAAACCAGCGTACTCCGGGAAGTGAAAAAGCAACTGTGCACAGCAACTTTTTAAAAAGTATATAGTACGACTTCTTTCAACTTCTTCATTTTCTGAAGGTAACGTATCAGAAGCACACATCTGCAGGCTTCAGCAAATATTTGCATTTAATATCTGAAGTCCATAAGTGAAACCAAATCAGCAGAATTCAATGGTTTGCTACCCTCAGTGCGTCTTCATCTCTCTCTCCTCTTAAGCTGTACAAACCAGGAGGAAGAGGCAAGCATCATTATTTTTTTTTTTTGTAGATAAAGTCACAGTACAGTAATGTCTATACTGATATTTCTCACTTTGGATTTTGAAAACAAACAATGAACTTTTTCTACATATTTTATTAGTGATGCAACAGGACAAGAAACTCCAGCATTTTTTGGACTGGCATGCTGTTTTTTTCATGCTTTCGCACACTGACAATATAAATAAGTGACTTGTTCATCTAAGTCACAGTCTAGTGAGATTTTGAACAGGTTTTGTATGGTGTGAGTGCCTCCATCTCACATAACTCTGAACTCTTGAAGAGTACAAGCTGAGAAATGGCAGGATTTCTTTTTCTGCATGTAACTCACAGGTATTTAAAGACCTTCCCATTTGCCTTTTTAAAAAGTCTTAAAATTAAATACTGTGTAGAAGCAGCAGTATTTTGACAGATTCTTCAGATTTGAAAATTAGAACATGTCCAAAGGCTAGGAAGAGCAATAAGATACAGCAGTAGCCCTTAAAATGTCGGTTCCTCATTTCCTTTCTCTTTGCATTCTGGCACAGCAATACTTTGCCTTCAAACAGTACAAAATTTGGCATGCTCCTACATCGTGTCAGTTTTGCTCAGAGGTAAGATGACGCAAGGACTCTGACTCCTTTCGATCCCTTCCCTACCTTGGGAACCTCTCCTCCTGCTCCAGAGTCTAAGATAGCATAGAAAGAATATTATGGAAGGATTCAGGCATCTCATCTTGCATAGCTTGATCTCAGTAGTTTACTCAGGAATGTAAGTAGATTCGGACTCCTTTTTCTTCTTCTATGTGGGGTCATATAGTGTGCTTTACAATTGAGTCCCTATAGAGCTGACAGAACAGAATGTGCAGCTCAAATCAGAGGAATTAAAATGGGTAAAATACCTGAATCTGAACACTAAAGGGTGTATCTGTGTTTTATGTATATATTGTTTTAAACTGAGTGAATGTAGAGAAATACATATGCAGTCTTTTAGTGGAATGAATGAGAGAGTGGGAAATGAAAATACTGTAATATGAAATTATATTTCAATACATTATGCTTTCACAGTAATAGGAACATAAAAATGCGGAAATATTAAAACAAACAAAATACAACTCCCCTTCCAAACCCCTGAATTTCCCAGTATTGCTTAACTTTAGGAGAATTGTCTCATCCAGCAAGAAGCTGGGATGTAAAAATATGTGTTAGTGGGATCCTGCAGATCTGCGCCAACTGCTGAACTCACAGTACTACATCATTGTGAGTGCAGGTGCTAAGCTTCATTAGAACAAGTCCTTTTTATTTCCTCTGTGACATTCTCTCCTCTTTCCACTAAAGCCAGCACTTTCTCTCTTCCCTTGTCTAGATGACTGTACAGCTTGGGTGTTCAAGCCAAGTAGGGAATTACAGCATTTAATTTTGAAAAAGCAATTGGGAGGATGATTATCAAAGGTTATCTGGGGAAGGAAACATTATGAAACAGATTTCTGCCAACTCCTAGGCTTGTTTGCAGGTGCACAGGGACTTGAATAGCTCCCTCATGCAGACCTCAGCGCTGTTCTGAGCCGTCATCGATTCCTTCTCTCTCCGAGACTTCTTGAGTGTGTGAGACGCCTAAGAAGAGGCTGGCTGGAAGGAAGGTAACAAGAACGGCTCCGTCTTTTATCTTTGCATCTGCCACACTGCTGGGGAGAGAAGTATACTCCACTTAATTGAAGAGAGATGAGCTAATCTACCAATATATTCTTTTTATCTTTTGGATGGCTATGAGTACGTGACTCACATTTGACTATTTTAATGCAGACAGCAATCAGATACTGGCGAACTTTACTCGGGTCGGTATTCATTTCTTCACTTCTCCAGGTTTAAGTCAAGTCTAGAAGTCAGATTTAGAGCCTGATTAAGGCACCTACCTACAGATTAAGGCAATTGCTAACTGTAGTGCAAAGTGTCTGTGCTCACAATATAGTCAGTGGAGATAAAGTCAGTGCAGAAAGTAGAGAAGAGAGAGCAATCCAGCTCACTCTAAAGTGAAATTAAATACTTCCCTTATGATGGGACTTAGCTGCCTAAACATAAGTTTCTAGTGTCACTTTAGATGCTTTGAGTTCCCCCAACGTCCATAGATCCCAGCTTCCAGCTGCCACTCTTTTGAGTGTGAGCCCTTGGATTGCAATGGACATTCATTGGTCCTTGGGTCACATCCACCTGCCTGTGCCGACATACTACACAAAATTATGCATCTGAAATGTTACTAGACATTTGTGTTTAGACAGTTCATGTCTGGTCAGCTGAATCATTCCCTAAGTTTCATATACAGTAGGTGCTAAATCTCTGTAGGTTATAATGGGAATTTTAGAGCCAAAATCTTATTTTAACTGAATACCATAATGGTATTCAGTATCGTCTGAGAAGCCCTAGAACAGGTAAAACACATGTAAAAGTCTGGAGATGTGACAAAGACCTGTGGAAGATCTGCTCTTTTCAGGCCAGGTAGAAAGTCTCAAATGCCTGAATGGGCAGTAGATGCCTACATGCAGACAACCAAATCAAGCTCTCACTCACAGGTACACATCTGCATACTGACTCCTCAGTTCAGATGCCTTAGGGTGCAGTCCACTGGCCGGCCTCACTGAACAAAAAGACTTTCAGATTGAAGATCACACTATCTAACCTTCAAAGTTTAGTCCATGCCCTATGTCACGGCTTATGTCCTAAAGTCTGCGTGAGTTTAAGTAACATTTTGCCATTTATAATGTCCAAATGTCTGTCCATTACAAAGAAATTCTGTTGATCTGACTTCATTACCATTCATTCTTATTATACAAAATCAGTTCGTTTGGAGAGGTCCCAGAAAGGAGGCACTCTTGATCGTGTGCTTCCTGCCTCAAGTAAAGAGTAGTGCTTAGTTTGTTGGTTCCCTTTGCTGTCCTATTGTAAGATCACGATGTAATCTTCAGTCAGGTGAAGAAAGAGGTTTTGAAAAATCATCACCGTCCTCATAATAGCTGCCGATTGTTCATCTTTCTGAAAATGTTGCCTCTTTCACAGGCTTACTAGACAAGTCTTCCCTAAATAACATTGTAAGGTGATCAACTTATTTAAGAAATTGAAACCTATTAAATGATATTTTTCCTGTAATTGTCTTCCTTTTTGTTTTGAGCTTATGATAGAAAGGAGGAAATGCATCTTTCAGAGTTCAAACTGCAAATTATTTCTGTGCTGCTACATACCTAGAGAGAGGATGCTTATTGTACTTATAGTTTCAAAAGTTTAAAACCTACAATATTTGAGCTGACAATCTAAATTTGATGTTCCAGCCAGATGAGAGAAATTTTTGTGGTATTAAAAGCCCACAAACTGGGGTATCATGCCTGTGACCCCCAGAGGCACTATCATCACATTGGACTTTATTAAACTTTTCTGATATGTGTGGGAAAACAAATTAAATTATGACATATAATGCATATATTTGCAACCTGCATGAAGTTTATTATTTAATTAGCAGGTAATTTGAAGGGTTTCTTTATAAAACTGGTCAAATTACAGAGCTGAAAGTAATCCAAGAATCTCTCAAAAAGACTGCTTCTCAGACAAGAAGCAAAGGAAGGGTATGAAATACATCTAAAGGACAGAAATCTCAAGCAGGTCTTGGGAAATACCTCCAAAGACAATCTACTCCCATGCTAATTTTTTTTTGCAGAAAAAACAGCTGTTGGGGAGGAGAGTCTTTGAAGAGGGGGACAGATAGGAGCGATGTTTTGGGGTGTCTGTGTTTGCCTCCAACCAACAGAGGATAAGAAGGTCTCATGTGCAAGTGCACGTGGAGTTTCCTGTGTCCCTTGGAGACTTGGTGCCATGGCTGAGGGTCAGACAGGGCTCATGCTGCTGTGCCCAGCTCCCAGAAAGTCCAGACACGTGCTCTGGGTCCCCAGCAGATGCTCTGTGGCAACACCACCCACAACACCTTCCCTTTGATGCTTTCTCCAGAATTAAAATGGAGGAGAAAACAGCTCAGTCGGTCTGGTCACACTTAACTCGAAGATCCTTCCAAGGATCAGATAGGCTCCCAGGTTCTCCTTGTTCTCTCCAGATAATTCTTTGTTGTGTCACCCTGATTTTCATTTTCCTGCTGTCTCAGAGAAATAATCACATACTCTCACTGGAGAGAGGTGTTAGCTAACTACTGATTTAATTTTCACAAGATTGGTTGCTGTTCTGTCTTCCTCTGCTGTGCTGTTGTACATAGAGGGAAGGAGGAAAAGGAGAGTTAAACCTATAGTTCTCGATCTGGAGGAGGGGGCTGTACCCTGATGCCCTCTCGAGAAAATAGTCTGAGAACAAGTAATCCCAGAAAATAAAGACACTGTCATCCAACCTCCATGCAATTCACAGAGAGGTCCCCAGGTTGCTACTGGAGTGATGAGGCCAGGTATAAGGGTCAAGCTTAGTCCCACCTTTAAAGTGGTATACCGATATGTCTTAGTCACACATTATCACATTGGGCTTCTGACAAATGCAGGAGTAGCTTTTTTTAATAAAAAAAAAAAACAGACAGAAACTGAACTTCCAGTAACTACATTTAAAGCAATACTATATAATATTTAGTATTCAAAACATTTGTCCAGGGATCTGATGACATAGATTACCTTCCCCCCCCCAGCTTCAGAAGTTCAGATGCACAGCTCTTTGTCATGAAAAATTGAAATGCACTTCACAGAGAATGACCTGGAAATTTCTGTTTCAGTTTAGTGTGAAATACTCAAGTTTCATCATACAGAATCTTAAATTACAAAAAGAAATAAAATGGTTCTCCACGGAGAGGATAATGCAGAGATCTCTGTGTTCTGTGGGCAACAAAAACTTTCTCACGCACTTCCATTTGTAAATGATACTTCATTAACACCTTTGTCTCCGAGACAGACATTCATCTTGTTTAACTTTAGCCTTCTAAAAATTGTCTACTCTGTGTAGTCAATCAATCAGATGGGCTGGCATTTCCAAAGAAAGATTAATCATCTGCTTAATGATTCTGTAGGTGTTTATTTCTTCCTTTTCAGTACATAGTTCAACACCTTGCTTAGGCTGGCCATGCAGGGGTGGGATTCAGTGGCTTAAACAAAGGTGTGTCATGCCACTTGTGACTCCTAAAGGACTGCAGAAATTTGCACGCAGCTGAAAGGTATTACACAAGATGTAAGAAATATTGCAGAGAGGGAGAGGTCAGGCGGGATACTCCACCTGACACTAGATACCCAGCAGGGCGACTTAGACCCATTTCTAATTTCTAGACAGCTAAAGATAGGTGAGTCAAATCCCACTCTAAAGATCTAAATGAGCTTCCCAGCACTATACCAACAGTAAGCTAACTTTACCCAGCCACAGCAGAATCAGCAAGGCAACAGGTCTAAAGAAAAACTGTGTTCTCTTCCAAGAACAGTGTTTAATGAAGATCTACTTCAAAGACGTAAGTTCAAAGATGTCTTACTGTTCCAGCTTCCCACATCAGTTTTGTAGCCTGATGCCCTTCAATGCTTCCCATTCACGACGGGAGCAGGCAGGACTGTACTCTTAACTTACCATGCGGTATGTGCTGTTCGAATCTACCACCACAAGCACTGCAAACAGCTCTGCAGAAATTCAGGCTAGTTAGACCCATTGACTTTCTGGTTTGGCTTGCATAATGGTGTTTCTAACATTTCCAGATGTATGCTTCGTATGAGGAGTAGTGTTCATTCTGTGGTGACATTGTTTAGTTATCTAAAGTAAAAATCAATTTATTTTATTTTCTAAGAATGACTATTGCACTAGAAGAGCTTCTGCTACATAAGATCTGCTACTGAACCTCAACTGGCAATTTAGAGATCACTAAAACCAGGCAGAAATAATTCTACGTGTCTCAAATGTGATACTGAATATGGAACTGCTTTCCTTCAATGTGATCACTTCAGCCTCTTATCCATGCTGACTATTCGTACTCTGACCTTTAGCCGTGTGCTTTACTTTTCCTTTTAATAGGGAATTGATGAATCCATCTACCTGTTGTTGATTTGTTGCCCATCAATTCTGAGCAGTAAATTTCATTGCCTACCCACTAAAAATTCAAATAGTAAGATGTGTCACATATTTCTTTAAAACTAAGGCATATTTATTCCAGGTATCCTTTAAAAATGCAACCGATAAAATTGCAGTACATAGCATATCTATAGTTTGCAATGTAGAAGGAAAATAGCCTCCCAAAGATATGTAGCATAATAAAAAGTACAAAGCAATACACAGATAAAAATTATAAAAACCAATAATGAAATATTAGTGTGATGCTGAGTAACAGCTAATAGTAAGTAAAATAAAAAATGACCGCAGTAATAGAAATCACATTTTTAAAGGTCAGTGTTTTCTATGAGATTAATGCATAGCCATATCCTTCAGTCTTTCCTCATCTAAGGACTCATGAACTCCAGCTGGGAGTACACCTTAATCAAGACTAAACAATACTGCCCCAATATTTGAGAATTATCACAGACAAATCCTATAGACATAATTGGTCTTCATAAGGCAAGAGGAAGGGCATCCAAAGTCCTTATCAGAACTGTTTTTCTACAGTTCTCTGAATTCAGATATTAAAAAGACTAGGTTTTGCCAATTAACTGGAAATACAGTCATTTCCAATATTCTGATATGAATCTACTGTTAGGCAGGACTTTTTCTAATGTAGAGTCAAGAGTCTGCACACATTCATTTCCCAATAGATAGTGGGTTTGCACAAGAGATATGATGAGCTGTGGCAACATAAAGATATTGTCAGTCTTATATGAAACTAGAAACTGGGACTGTGTCTCAGTCTTTTGTCATGTATGCATTTCAGACATCCTCATCACATTTATATGAGCTAGGAATGAGACACTAAAGATGAGGGTTTCTTTAGCGCTTTTTTTTTCTTTTATTCTAAGCTTCTTCAGTTTAAGTTGCCTCTTACAGATAATGAATTTTGAGTATATCTTTATGAAAGAAGCTAACAAAATGTGCAATTATATACCCCAAATTGACTTGTGATGGCAAATTTACAGAATATGAATCTTCTGGTAATAAGTTGGCCTGAATAATTTATCTGGTATTCCAGCATTCACTTTCAATGGCAGAGATCACCAGCGAGACATTAAAGATTATCATGTGGACTATTTTGCCATGAGATGCTCCTGCAATAAAGGAAATTTAAGAGGAATAAGGCTGGTTTAGAATCCAATTGAGGCGCTTTGGAAATGTGCCCTCTGGCAAGCATCATCAGGCCTCAGGTAATACAGGCCCCCAAATGTATCAGGATCCCCTTTGTAAACACATTGTTAGCATGTTCAGCGTAGTTGTGAATTTACAACCAGTTAAGTCAAGCTGTAGAGCCTGTGCTCGTTCTCAGCAGTAGACTTAACAATGAATGTGATGCATTAGAGAGGGAAAAGAATAAATCCCCTTTCCCCTGGCTGGTGAAGCTGTACCAGGACACTGGTTAGTAGCATGGGCATGGCTGGAGGATCAGAAAGAAGAGTCATGCATAGAAATGAATGTTCTGATTTACCAAAATGTTCCTTTTGCACCGAGTATCAAGTTCAACGCCTTGCAGAAGGCCGGGGAGGGGGTTGGCATTTAACTGGCCAAAACCTCACATTTTAAGCTTGACTCGCCTATGTTAGGTGACTGACTTAGTTGCCCACAGCTTCAAATCTTTCCCTATACTTCAGATATTTGAGTCACCTTGGGTCTGTCCTGTAGATATGGTAACAACCGTAAAATCTCACACAGAAAGAAACAACATCTTTACATTTCCACCCATTATTCTTCATTCACATCTGTCATCCTCAGTCTCTTAGCCTTTAGGGTACCACTATCCATCTCTGCACTTCTTCGGACCCCTTTCTGGGTGATGAATTAAGCTCCCTGACCAGAAAGGTATAGTTTCATGTTGTTGCTTAAAATAAAGATTGTCTTAATGAGGTATACTTTGTCTCAGAGACAGAAAGAAACCACGGTTCAATTTCACGGAGGAATACCATGACAATGGGAATATCTTTAGGGAAGGTGAAAGTGTATGGCTTTCGGCTCTTCCAATCCATGCCACTAGTTATTACTGCTGGGTTGGTTAAACAGGTCATAAAACAAAGCGTCCTTGTCTGTGACAGGCAGGCAAAGTAAAAGTCTTGCAGGTTCATGCACTTCATTTGTTACGACCTTTTGTTTCTTGGTCTTTGACAATTACACAAAGGTATAGTTAATTAAACAACAAGAGAAAACTGCAGGAAACACCTTCAATTTCTTTTTCCTTTAGTTGTCTCAAAAATCCCCATAATAGTTTTTACATTTGAACCAAGTTTCTTAACAAACATATGGTCATAACAGAGAAATCATTCTAGTCAGTAAAGCCCTAAGCTAAGCCCAAAATAATTTGATCATTTGTAAATCATTGTCACTTGAATGTTTTCTCAATATGGCTTAATTATAATTCAACACAATGTTAAGCTTCTGGGAAAAGACCTCCATTAAAAGGTACGTCCTGGGAAAAGCAGGAAATTGAGAGCTCTCAGCTAGCACTGCACTTTATTATGCATGTATAATTCTTCCGCATCACTGAATATCTGCTAATAAATTTGATTCAAGTTTCCATGATAGTTTTACCCTCATCATTCAATCTCTGCATGAGCTTTGTATCTGATGAGAACTGATGCTATTTACTTATTGCTGAGACTTCTTATCCTATTAACAATTTAGCCCATAAAGCCATCAGGTGAATTAAAGATGTTTATAACGACCCCCCTTCCCCAATTTAAAAATAAAATAATAATCTTGATTTAGAAGAGAATTTCAGTAGGTTCCCTGGAAGCTAACTGACAGATGGTCACCTTGGCAGTATGCTGCAATAGTGCAACCAAACATTTATTAGGAGTTTCTGATGCAGAAGGTGATCAAGAGCATCAGAAGCTATTACTTCTAACTCCGAGTTTTGTCAATCTTCTTTTCCTTTGTGCCTCCACATTTATAGATAAGCTTAAACCCAGATCAAATATAAAAGTTCCTTTGAACAACTACAGATCTGTCATATTGATTTGGTGTATGACTTTCTTCCACGTGATATAGTTATTTTCCATGTGATTAGACCACGGAATTGAGGGTTCAGGTTTCCTGTCCATTCTGAGATCTCCCACTGAATCACTGTCTGGCCTTTACGAAATCACTAAGGTCAAGCTTATCAGAAATACTTACCAATGTTTCCATTTAAGCCAAGCATTTATTTGTGCCAAGCTTGAAACACCCCTAGTGGGTGAATCCTCTTAATATGCCTAGCCTTAATCTCCATATGTATCTCTTCAACTACCTTTATAAATGCAATAAGACTACCTTATTTTGTACCGTTATGCGACATAGCACTTTTGAATCTCTCAGAAACGCTTAGTAGAAAGGTCTGAGTGTAAAATCAGACTTCCAGGGTTATACATGATAAAAGAGACTATTACTAAACCAGAAGCAGTGAACTAACAGCAAATGCTGTTTGTCCCCAAATATTCACGGTACAGAACATCAGCACACACAGGAAAGGGCAGGCAGTGCCAACTGAGTTCTGCTTGCCCAAAAGTGCATCAGGAATGGTTAGGCAGGGGTACTACACGGCTAGCTGAAGTGCTCATACACCAGCCAGTGACTCACCCAGAAGGGAATTTCCCAGCCAAGAAGGGAGAGGTTGTTTTCATTCCCTTTGCAGCTTCTCTTCCCTTTCCCAAGGGAAACAAAATCTTGCAAGAATTGTAAACAGACCTTTCATTTCATCCTGATCAATTTACTTTATGGATTCTGTAGCTTTCTTTGTAAGATGCCATCCAGCAACTTTGAATATGTTACATAAAATAATCATGTAACATTGCTGTGGCTACAGTACTTACTGTGTCATGAAGCAGGAAAGGTTAATTATTCGCCTGCACTATTGTCACAAAGTTTGTTATTTGAAGCAGTGCTCAAAAGGTAACGCATGAATTGCCGTATGATTTAGCATATTTCAGGTTTTATTATGTTTCTTTTTCTATTTTCATTTGCAATTGCTCAGGCTTTCTTTTCCAAACCTCTTTTATTCTCTTTTTAGCTTATTTTGCAAAACTGACACTTTTGAAACACGGAAGAAAAAAGTCAATTGCCTTGGTGATGATTCTATCCCCTATTATCCCTGAGGCAGGCCATTTAGCCTTCCTGTCCAGTACACATCTCTACATATGCATTTTTTTTTTCTTAGAAGCATGTTGCAATAGTTATTATATTATATCCCTCCTTGAGATTACATTGCTACAGCAATATTATTAAGTTCATTTGATTGGATGACTTGACCCTTAAATTGTTCTACTCTTCCAAAATTACCACTAGGAGAAAAGTTCTGCAATCATTTGAGATTTTATTCACCGCTGCCGATTTTCTGTTTAATTCTATATTTGAGATCAAAGCACATTCTACTTAATAATAACTAGGCAGATCAGAAATTAGGATAGCAGAGTCTACTCATTTACTTCTGAGTCTATTTGTACTTCACAGTGTCCACAGTAGCCCCACTGATCCTAGAGTCAGCTTTTACATACAGATTGTAGGCACCATATGACTTTTTGTATAATGTGAGTATTGTTGTAGATATGGCATAAGAAGTCTGGATATAGTCTTTTTATGAACTTTTTCATTTGTAGTTTGAACTATTTTACTTTTTGTACCATACTGTGCCTTTCTGGTGCATAAATACTTCACACTGGTTTGATAACCTGTAAATTAAGCATTAACTTAATTAACCAGCCCACATTTAATGCTGGCTCCATTAGGTTTTACAATTAGAGGATGTCTGTAGAGCTTACTCAACCAAAATTTTTTTTTTCAAGATCTGAGGCAATTCACAAGGTTTCACAGCTGAACTTCATCAAATGAAACTGCGTCTAGAAGGACAGATCTCTAGTGGGCTTGATTTCCTACTGCCTTACTCCTATAGGCAATTACATTTATGCAAAGCACAAACATTACTAAATCAGAATGACAGCATTCTGTATCCAGTTTGGACTTGGGTACATTTTTATCTATGCAAAGTAATGAATATTCAGATTCTTTCTTCTTTCCTTGGTACAGTTAAAAGAATAAAGTGAGAAGACTGATTTACTTAACAGTAGCTTTATAACATCTTTAACTGAGCAATGCACTCAGTTTATTGCACAATGAAATCCTGCCGCATCATGTCAAAACGGAGGATAGGCTGAGGGTCTACAAGTACTTACACGCGTATGAAAGATTTTCACATATTTACCGTCAGAAGGTTTTCCTCCAAGATTTCTATGATGATGTTCACAGTCACTTTCTGGCCATGTTGCATTATTTCAGTGGCACAGGGCATTGAATTGCTGGAAACTGTGAGATAATTTGTTCTGGCTAGTACAAGGAATTAAACATTTTCTAGAATGACCCTTTTCTCAAATACAGACAGTGTTTTATTTAAATTTGTCAAAAAGTGATAACGGAGGACTTATGAGGGAACAGTCCCTTTTATTTACACATCTGGCATTCTGGAAATCAGTTACTTGTAACTACAAGCAATTATGATAAAAATGCAATTTAGGAAAGTTTCTAGCAGTAATGATAATGAAGCAATGAAATAGATTGTCTGGGGACATTGTGGATTCTCCACCACTGGAGGTCTTTAAGAATAGGTTAGACAAACATCTGTCTGGTATATCACAGCACAGACACATCTTTAGCAGGGAAGTAAAATCATAACACAGTGCCTTTGCTTAAGGTCACAGCCTGCCCCAACACAATGGTCCTAAGCAAAAACAGAGATTGTAGTTCCACTGCACAAAATGGGACCGGCTGCATGGACTCTCTACAGGTCACTGACAATATCTCCGTATGCAACCATTTTTCTCTGACATGTAGAATGGTTAAGCAATGACAGTAGCTCCATGGGTATGCACTTTACGTAGTGTGAAGGGGGTTTTTTGCAACATACTGAAGTCCTTGATCTGCACGGGGATCTGGGGAGGCACAGTACTGCCACTCTGAGGTAACAAAGGAAGATGGTTCTGCTCTTATTTCTCTGCCCCCTCTTTTGAAGGGAACCCCTCTTGCTACCCTGCCAGTCAGACTGAATACTGCTTCCAGGTTGTAGTCCTAAAAGTCATTACTTTTACAAAATATGCAAGAAAATATACACATTTACAACAGCAGTATTCCAGCAAGTATTCATATGAGTAATTAAACTGAAACTACAGTTGTCAGAAACACAAGTAAAGGATATGTTGTTCATTATTACCTACACCTTTTCTGTTCACCTCCTGACTCTCTCCACTTCCAGGCTCACCCCCGAAGAGCCAGCTGGTGCAGAGCGATGACGCGGGGGCAGAGGGGCTGTCCCGCAGCAGCATCATGTGCAAAAGCACATTTGGCTTTTTAGGACACCCACACTGTAGGCGGACATAAAAACACTGATGGCATTACTCAGTAGCAAGGAGAGGCTGTGAGTGCTTTCTGAAAGGCTGAGCATGGTGCTAGTGTGCAAGAGGGGACACGTCCCTTCACAGCTGCAGGCCACAGCCATAAGTTGTCTTTTGAGGGCAAGCTAAATTTGGAGGTTTTTTCCTACTCAGTACAAGCCTAGAGAAGGCAACTCAGGGTGGGTAAATTAGGCTCTGGGGTTCAAGTCTGGGTGGGGAGGAGTCGCTCTATACTGCCAGTAGATAATGCCTAAGTGGAGCTCATTCTCGTTAAGCCAGAAGTGCTGCGTAGTTTTACAAAGAGTTTAGATCATATAATCATCACTGCTTCACATTTCTGCTCCTGCACCACCACCCTTTTCCTCAGCCATCTTGTTTCTATGTAGGCTCATGGGGAACCAGGTTAATAGCATGATGCAAGTTAATTTTAACTTTTTCATTTAAAGTTGGGCAGTTTTAGCTGATCATTAGCTGCCCACCAAAGACCATAACAAATATTTGCTCCATCGCAAGTGGGAATGCCTGTAAGGAGCCACAGGCAGCAAGAGGGAGAAGGAACCAAAATACCTTTAAAATTTGTGAAGTAACATCATTTTCCAACTTGAATCCATTCCAAAACTTCCAGTTATCATCCCTTATGCCCCATATATCTACTTTCTGTATGCCTTTTAATCACTAATGAAATTGCCTCGGTCAAATGCCTGTAATTCAGACTCATTGCATCAGACCAAGAAGCTTAATTCTTCTCATCAACCAGCGAATCTCAGTTCCACTGAAATTTCACTGAAGTCATTGCAGCAGTAAAAATGATGTGAGAGAAGAATTAAGCTCTGTCCTAAACTACTGATTTATTTACTGTGTACAAACTTTAAGGCATTTATTATTTATAGATACGGACATGCAAAATATCCTCTTTCTGTTTATTTTGGGGGAAATTGGGATCACGCTGTTATTTGCTTGTTCAAGTATAATCTGTGATTGCATTCAACAAATAATACAAGCGAGATCATTTAGAACTTTTTTCCTTAAAGTTTATTTAACATGAAGAGGCTTATTCTCTTTGACCAGTTCTTTGCAAGCATTTTCCCTAATCTTATCTGATACTTTTGATTTAATTGAGAAAAGTCGGTCTAAAAGAATGTAATTTTTCTTGCATGTTTTTGTAAAAAAAAAAAAAAGTAATGTGATTAAGACTATGCAAAGTAAAGGAAAAGCAACAACAACAACAACAACAACAACAAAAACCAAACACAAAAGCAAAACCAGCAAAAAAACTCTTGAATGCCCAGGCAGAACGAAGGTACGTGCATGTCTACAATAAAAAATTGCTGCAGTCAACATCTAAACAGGTGACCTGTAGATGATCTAATTTTAAAATATTACATTACGGTGGTTTGAGGGGGGGAGGAATAAAGGAAGGAGGGAAGGAAAGGAGGAAGGAGGTGTTCTAACTACCAAAGGATTATTCATAACAAAATATTTTTACACCACTTTTATCTCAATATTTTTTTAAGACTTCTAGTTAAAAATGGGTCATAAGCTTAGTGGAACACCGTTGAAAAGGATGTAAAACATCTGCTGAAATCTATTTCTGTATCATTGATGCTACAAATAAAAAAAAAATCACCTTTACTTTTAAGTGTTTGCTGCAAATTATGGTATAAAACAGGCAAAGAATCTCAGAGGAATCAGTGGGGGTCACTACATTGCTTGTGCTGTCCACAGGCAATGGATCAAGCCTCTAAACTTGAAGCCATTGGCAGCTCTCTCTTTGACTTTACTCATCAGCAAAATTACGTCGTTCGAATCCTCAAAGTTAATGCCAACAGTTATCGCTGCTGTGCTGTCACCTGTACAGGCCAGCAGCTCTTCTTGGAGGGAGAAGAAAGAACTCCTGCTTAGATTAGATTAAAGACACGATGCAAAGGAATTGGTATGAACAGCTTCAAGACACACAAGCCTTTATCTGCCTTTGTAAACTACAGGACATTTGAATGGAATTAGATAGTTGAAAAGTGAGCCAGAACACAGACATACTGATTTTCTTTTTGGGCAAATGCCTAAGAAAAGGCCTTTCCCATCAAAACAGAACGACAAGAAAAGACGCAGAGTAGTTTGTATGTCATCTGTATACAAGATATTTCCCCCCATCTTCAGTATGGTATGAAAAAGGAAATGTGACTATTCTGTGAGCACAGAGTAAAGATGCCAACATGATTTCTCTCAGTTAGAAAACATTTTTTCATTAAAATAAGTGACTAAGGCCAAGAGTCCAGGCAGCTAAACCCCACTGAAATCCAGGGGTACAGTCGTCATCAAGGGACTGCAGGAAAAGAATGACATGAAACAAACTTCCTGACCTAAAGTAGGCCTTGAATGGCAGAAAACAAGGAAGCCCCCTTAACCATCTTATTGTGTTTACTCTTTGTAATTAGTCTCCCTAGAACCATGTCAGGTTATTGCTGTAAATGGTAATTATCCACAGGGATAGGTGGAAGGAATACTTTAGCTATGTTTAAAAGAAAAAACAACAAACTTTTCAAATTCAAAACTTTGCTTTCATTTCAATTCCATTTCTAAGAATATAATGTTATATTCAAAAAGTCTTTTTTTTTTTTTTTTTATTAGTAAGACTCCAACAGTAAACACACTTTCTTGGTCTGAGTAGAGCAAGACTTGAGGTCCCAGAGTGTGAAAATTTTTCCCACTCTTTTTATTTATTTTTTGTTATTGTGACATCTTTATCTCTATTAAGGACAAGGTCGTAGTCCTTGCTGTATCTGAGCAGGCCATGGAAGGGTTAAGGAAATGGCAATGTTTCTACATTGTGCACACATTGTAGTCCTTGGCAGGCTTGACACCCTTTCATGCCCTAGGACATATTGTACAGCAGATATCCAGCAAAAGGGCAGACATATATCCCCAGAGAGAAATATACCCTTGGTCATTTTGCTAAGTTGGTCGCTGACAGCAGCAACAGAGACCCAGAAGAAAAATGGTCACATTAAATGATCATTTTCAGAAACGTTTCAGTGTGCGGTGATGACTAGTTCTCTGCCTGGATTCCGCCTGATTGCATATACAGGGTCAGGTAGTCACCATATGTTCTGCTAACAAACACTGTGCAATCACTCAGGCAGATTACAGACGCAAAGAGAAACAGGAGCTTTCAGAGAGGGAGAAGAGTCATCAACAAATTCTAAAGAAAAAAGAAAAAAAAAATCCTTATTTTCTTGCACTTATTTATTTACTTCTCCCCTGCTTTTAACCATATTTCTTTCCCTTGAAAGAAACTCTTTCTCAAATTGCTTTTCTCAAATGACAGTAGAATGTGGGAATTTTTCAACCATTAAAAGCTATTATTTCTATTAGTCTTCTACTATTAGCTATCTTGTACTTAGAATGGCAGTTCTGAGAAGCCTCGAAAGGCAAGACAGAGAAACAGCCTCCCCATCTACAAACTGCATTCAATGATTCGTCTTTACACAATATTGTAAGCTTCAGTAAAGTACCAGACTTTGCTGTTGCCTAGATTGCTGAGGACCACGGTGATTCAGCTGTTCTTCTATCATGGGGTCCAAAGCGTGGTGGCCATGAAGCAACATTAATAACAGGATGAGTGCCACCATTTTTAGTATTTCGTCCGTCTCCCATCTCAGCAAGACTAACCTGTTGCAATGCAATGTAAAGTTTGCTTCCAGTCATCTTGTTCTTATCACTGGTGAATAGCTTCTTACTATACAAGTGGCCCATTGAAAATACTTGCCAACATACATCCAGTGTGAACAAAGAAAGCATGAACAGATATTTATTACTCTTGATAACACTGTATTAAGTCCTTTTTTTGTATTTAGGTGATAAGGATTAAATCACTTAAATCACTGACTTATATCACTTAATTTGAAACTCCTACAACGCAGACTCCTGCATGTGAAGTACTGTCCCAAGGCTCCTTACATAAAGGGAAATAGGTGCTCTAGGGCACAATGTATCTGAAGAGGAGGTCATGTGGATCCCATCACTGCTTTCTAAAAAGATAGGTACGTATTCTAAAATAGTGTCTCAACCCATCATCCACCTATTTTATACCAGTTTGAGGGTGAAATGGTTTGCTTTCTGGAGATGCTAGGCTCTTTTTATTGATTTTCAGTTCAAATAAATTCAGCCTTCTAAATAAAAAATTATTTAGTATACACGGTTTTCTAAGCCACTTTTTAGTTATGGAGAGAAACAGGGACTCCCAAAGATGATTTAGCACACCCTAAACATCTCAGTAGTTCAGGAAGGTAGGATAAGTCAAATTCTAGAGGAGACACTCTCTCTTCACTGGCATTAGATGAGTAGCCAAAACGAGTATGCTGAAAATAGATGCCAGATTTTAGATGACTGAAGTTAGATCAGTGATCTAGCTGTACAGGTTCCACAAAAATATACCTGTTCCTAATTTACTTAAGTACTTTCATAAAACCTTTGATGAAGAAATTACCGTTTAGACCACCCTTCTTCTAGTCCATTACCCGGGCTGATTATTAACCATTTCTGGGAATTGTATTCCCATTTTACACAAATCCCTTCAGATTTGATCAAGGCTTCTAGTATTTCCTTGGCCTTACAGAAGAAATCAGAAGAATATAATACTTTTTAGATTGTAAGTACTATAGAACAAGGATGTGCATGTATGTGCATATACGCGTATGTGTTTAAGCACTGCAAAGAGTCTTTCTTTCCTGTCAGGGCTCACAGAGTCATGCTGTTACACTGATCATCATAATAATGGTGACAACATCAAAAACTTGTGCGCACTATATCCTTCCCATGAAAATGAGACAGCACATGCAATTTGACATGTTCTCGGAGCAACAATTAACCCACTCAAGGACGTTATTAGGAACATGCAAACAGAGTCATCTGTCACCCCAGGTGGTGCATCTTTACCTCTCACTCTAAATAGCTGTGCCTGGAAATGGAGGTTAGATAGTTTCCCCTTTTGATTTCTGTTATCATCCTGTCATGCTGCTCCTTCTGATCAGACAGTGCATAGTGAATTTCTATTGTCAGTTTACTCCCTTCTTAATTTCAAGCTTTAATTTCCTAGTCCACCCATATTTCTTCAAAAATGTCACATAGGCTGCTTCAAAAACTTCTTTTCACAGAAAGGCAACGCTTTCGTCTTCTGTTCTTTCTGCATCTATTATTAATAAATCTATGTTCTAAATATGTAGTCCTTCATTGATGAACTCTCTTTCCCACACTGCATTGTTTAAGCATGTTATACTGATATTGCTTATGTATCTATGGAACACTCTAATTTCACTTAATTAGCCTGTTTGGGGTTTTACATGTGTATTCAAGCCTGACTTAAAAGCAGAACTGTTACTGGTATCATTACGTTTCAGAACACTTAGACCAAAAAATGCACTAGTGCAAGTACATGTCAGGCAGCGTCTGCATTAGCAAATAGCATGGCCCAGTATGTTATGTACTAATCATCTGTGGAATGAGATAGTTGGTGACAAAGACCTGACATCCATACCACACATGTTTCACGGCAGGGGGATTACTTCAGACTAGCTCTCATATGGCTAGTATGGGGTGAATGTCCATTTGTGGCTGGAGTGTATAAACTTGATCCATACCTCCATCAAATCTTCCAGCTTACCTTCTGATGAAAGGAAACCACTTCATGCACTCTGAGATCACTCCACAATAAATGGAACTGACTGGAGAACATCCTAATCTTAAATGCCAGCAAAGAACACGTGCCTAGAGTGTCATAAGATACTGCTTATTTTAGCATTTTTGTTCATTTTAGTAGTGGAAGTGAAAGCTATTTTAAGGCTACTTCATGTGCTACTTCAGAACAACCACAGAAATGTCTGCAAAGGCACTACCAAGATGTTTCAAAATAATTTTTAATGTTGTGTGGTCAAGCAAATTGTTGCAAAAACTGCAGAGATTCCTGTAATAGCCAATTAAAGATTTTTTCAAAATTCAGCCTGCAGCAAAATCATCTTTCTACCATTTCAATCTTATTACATCTCATGCATCTAAGTATCTGAAAGGGGAACACTACAAGTTAAGAAAATATCAGATTAGTATTAAGAATCAGCAGTGGTCTTAATGGTCAAGAAGAGCATCATCAGAGATATGAGCAGTGGCTATATTTATTTTTTCAAGGTTTGTACCTACATGAACTAACCTATAGAGTTCTGAGCATATTTTATAATATTTCAGGCCCTCATTCACCAACAATTTACATATATATTCCACTCTACACTTCTGAATATTCCCACAAGGCTCCTTCAGATGAATCACAGAATCACAGAATAGTTTGGGTTGGAAGGGACCTTTAAAGGTCATCTAGTCCAACCCCCCTGCAATGAGCAGGGACATCCTCAACTAAATCAGGTTGCCCAGAGCCCCATCCAGCCTGACCTTGAATGTTTCCAGGGATGGGGCTTCCACCACCTCTCTGGGCAACCGGATCCAGTGCTTCACCACACTCATTGTAAAAAAATTTCTTCCTTATGACTAGCCTGTATCTCCCCTCTTCTAGTTTAAAACCATTACCCCTTGTCCTATCACAGCAGACCCTGCTAAAAAGTTTTTCCTCATCTTTCTTATAAGCCCCCTTTAAGTATTGAAAGGCTGCAATAAGGTCTCCCCGGAGCCTTCTCTTCTCCAGGCTGAACAATCCCAACCCTCTCAGCCTGTCTTCACAGGAGAGGTGCTCCATCCATCTGATCATTTTTGTGGCCCTTCTCTGGACTCCATGATAATTCACATCACAACTATTAAATATATCAGAATATATTTTTCCCCCTTCTTTTTCTAGTACACTTTGTTCAAGTTAACTCAATAGATTGTTTCTTGGAAAATATAACATAATCAAAATAAAGGAAAGTCTTTTAATTGAAGGTGGATAAAGGGTACCTAATATAGCTAACATCCAGCATTCATCACAAAGCAAATAAGTAACTGGCTACACTAAAAAGTAGACTGCAATTGTAAGCTGTATGCCGAAAGTCAGGGGACTTCAGGGAGTGTAAACAAAGAGAATAAGATACAACTCCTAATAACCTTCTTCACTGCTTAGAGAACTTTCACCACTGACAGCATAATGAACTGGTAATTAAATAGGGTAAGCCTGGTAGAAGCTAAAATAAGAACCAGTCCAATCTTTTGAATTTTATCATCAAAACAATCTAAATGTCAATAATAAAAAGGTCCTAATTTCCAGTAAATGTTTCAGAGAGCTTCTATTTTAATTCCGTACACTGCGACATCAGAGTGAATACTGAGAACCCTTTACTGAATAAAAAAGCCAAACATCAACCTTACACCATTTCTTTCTATTCGTCTTCCCACTGCATGGGGGTTATAAACTGTGCTGCTATAAAAGCGGATGATTCACAATAATCCTGTGACAAGTTTCATCAGAACAATCATTCGTAATCATGTGTTGTGAATAATGCAGCCACAGATTGATTTGGTGCAAATCCACATGTACATTTCCACATGCTCGATCAGAAAGAGTCAATGCTTTGATGCTTTGTAGTACAGAGTGTCTTGATTTTCTACAAAATAACGCCATTCAGGACAATACTATTCAATGCACACACACCCCTGTCAATAGCATCAAAACACTTTACATCAGTACAAGGCTCAAAAATCCTCTTATGCCACTAAGCTATGTCATTTGCAGTCTTAAAAGGAATATCCATTTATTACAGCAACTGAGAGAGAGCTTGCCACACACTGACTGTTTTAATCAGGTCAGAGCATGGTAGTTTGTGTAAAAAAGGATGTGTTTATGTGTGTGCATGCATGTACACGTATGTGTGTGCATATATACTTTATGTATACACATGGTTACATTTCACTTTGCATGAGATTAGTACTGCACAACAGTCACCGAGAACAGAGCAAAGCAATATGGATAGCAGCTAGGAAACAAGTGTTTCAGAGATTTTCATACGTGGAATTGCTGGCTTTTCCCTGAGCCTCTTTTATGATATATACTGATAAGACAAAATCCTTGAGGTAAAAAATATATCAAGAAGGAAGGCAAACCATGCAGACTAGAGCTCAACTACAAAGAAACTATCTCTAGGAGGAGAGTCATACTCCTCAAATGTCTGAACAATTGGTTTAAGCAGTCAGCTAAGGCCAAATGGCTCCAATGCTTGAAAATCTAAGAAAACAATTAAGCTGTCCTTCAATGCCACAAAAGAGTTCTTCACTTGGAAATGTAGCATTGTGACGAGGTCCTAGCTCAAAATGACATCCATAAGCCCATGACCTTGGTCTTTGACCTCTACAATAGTTAACAAGTATTTTCCAGATTCACAGAGGAGACAAGAAACCAGCTACACCTTTATCACCAATGTTTAGCTACCAATGGTTGCTGCCTAACACACACGTCTTTAGGCATGTGTGCCCTTAGGTACCTTCACTTAGATGAACGGAGGTTTAAAGAAACAACTTAACATTGTACTGCATGTACTAAGTCAGTTTGCAGTCTATCGGGATTTGCAGAGCAGGTAACATTTGTTTGGCCAAAGTACCCCATCTGATAGCCATGCGTAACACAAGTATAGCTCACCTCCCTATGAACTGAACTGAATAATAGATGTTTAAAAGTTGAATGCTGCAATAGTGAACACTGTAACGCATAAGCTCTTTTACAGCACCACTTGCAGAAGATCTACCTGGATGCCTACACCTTAAATATCCTTCAGCAAACCCAGCAGATTCCAGAAAAAAAAAAAAAAATCATCCTATTCAGTTGTCCTTTTTTACTATGACAGCAAAGGCCTTTGGAGTCTGTAAGGAAAAAATTACTTCTAGAGATGGCAAAGGTCAATCTTGAGTCCAAAGATGCGGTCAGGATTCTGGCTAACTCTTGGCTAACAAGGCTCAATAGATTAGGTAAACTCCAAGCTCCTAAGAGTCTGAGCTAGAGTTAGGCATAGGAGAGAGAAAGGCAGATAATTCATAGTAAAGTAGGAGAATAGTTAGGGATTTGGGGACAATGGCTAAATATAGCAAGGGCTGACAATGTGGGGTTTTTATTGTTTTGAATCCCATTAAGCTAGGCTTGGCTTGGCAGAGTCAGCCTGAGGGGAGCTGCTCCAGAGCTGGCCTGATCTGCAGCGGAGCGGCAGGTCTGGGCACACAGGGGGTTTTCCTGAGGCAGGGAAACACCAGGGCAGCGGAGAGACCCGCCAGGAGCCGGCAGCTCTCGGGGAGACGCTGACGAGGCCTGGGCACTGCCAGGGCAACCGCCACCACCCCCACGCCTGTTCAAAGCAGCCGAGGGAGCGCCGTGACCAGAGCGGGCAAACGGGGCGTGGGGCGGCAGCCAGGGCCTGGCGCGGCAGTTCGGGCGGGAAGGGGCACAGGGAGGGCGTAGTCACCCGACCAGCTCAAGAGGTGAGGTCAACTGGTGATCATCGCCCTCTCAGAAGGAGCTCAGCTATGGTATCCACCCGGCGGAAAGCCATGTCCTCTGCACTCGCCAGAATGGATGTGGCAACCCAGACAGAGCTCCCGCGACAACGTGCAGCCGTGCAGGTGTCAGGCTGCAGGGAGTGCCAGAGCCTGTCACTGGTAACAGGTGGCAGTCGTGAGAGCAGCTGTGTGAGGTGCGAGCAGGTGGAGGATCTGCTCAGCCTGGTGGCAGAGCTACGGGAGGAAGTAGAAAGGTTAAGGAGCGTCAGGGAGTCTGAGAAAGAGACCGACTGGTGGAACCATGCTCTGAGATGTGCTGGCTACACTGCAGCACACTTGAAGTCTTACAGAGATGAGCCAGGGGCTCCTGAGGTAACAGGAGCCAACAGGGAAACACCAGTGAAATACCTCAAAGGAATTAAGGGGTGTTCCTCTAAGAAGGTGACATGGCCGACAGCCCAGCTGAAGTGCCTCTACACCAACGCATGCAGCATGGGCAACAAACAGGAGGAACTGGAAGCCACCATGCTACTAGAAAACTATGACCTAGTTGCCATTACTGAAATTTGGTGGGTTGAATCCCATGCCTGGAGTGCTGCTATTAATGGCTACAGGCTGTTCAGAAGGGACAGGCGAGGAAGGAGGGGCAGAGGGGTTGCCCTCTACATCAAGAAACAGATAGATTGTGAAGAGCTGTCTCTGAAGAATAGCCACGAGCAGGTTGAAAGCTTATGGGTAAGAATCAGAGACCGAGGCAACAAAGGGAACCTTGTGTTTGGGGTCTACTACACGTAGCCTGATCAAGGGGAGCCTATTGACGAAGCCTTCTTACTCCAGCTACAGGAGGCATTGTGCTCACAGGCTCTCATCCTGCTGGGGGACTTCAGCCACCTTGACATCTGCTGAAAAAGTAGCATGGTGAGCTGTAGGCAATCTAGGAGACTCCTGGAATGCATTGAGGATAACTTCTTAAGCCAGGTAATAGACAGCCGTACCACAGGGGATGCGACACTGGACCTGTTGGTCACCAATGCAAGTGAGCTAGTTGGCGACATCAAGACTGGAGGCAGCCGGGGCTGCAGTGGTCAGGTGCTAGTGGAATTCGCAGTCCTGAGGGATATGGGTCAGGCAAAGAGTAAAGTCAGGACCCTGAATTTGCAGAAAGCAAAATTCCGGCTCTTCACAGAGTTAGTCAATAGGACCCCCTGGGAAACTGCCCTCAGGGACAAGGAAACAGAACAGAGCTGGCAGATCTTTAAGGATGCTTTCCACAGAGCGCAAGAGCTCTGGATCTCCAGGTGTAAGATAAGGAAAGGAAGGCAAGAGACCAGCATAGCTGAGTCAAGACCTGCTGTTCAATGTAAAGGGGTACTAGCTGGAAGGAGTTCCAGGAATTAGATTTAATGTCAAAATACTAGGAAAACAATTTAGAGATAGAGGACCTTTTGCGGTTACAGGCTAAGTTTAAAACTAGGTTTGTCACAGAATCATAGACTTGTTTAGGTTGGAAAAGACCTTTAAGATCATTGAGTCCAACTGTTCACTTAACATTGCCAAGTCCATAACTAAACCATGTCCCTAAGTGCCACAAAAAAGCTTTATCTGGTTGGGTCCTGTGATTATAGCTTAGGGCTCAACCTAGAAGACAACACTGGTTTATCGTTAGGTTTGTTCCCAGCTGGTTTAGGGAAAAAAAAAAATTAGCTGGTAGCGACTGGTAAGATAGGTCTTCTGGCACTGCTCAGTTAAATTCAAGACTCAGCATGATACTAGCCCACGTTTTGAGGTCAGCTTTTCAGAGGCTTTGGATGAGATTTAGTTTCTAAAGCGGGACAGGCACCAGAAGAGCTACCTGTAAGTCTAGGTCAAATAGGACTTGATGAGCCAGGGTTAGCGTGACCAATAGCAACAGTCTCTGCTTTGAGGACTGAGGCTAGCAGGAGTTTCTGTACTGTGTTTAAAGCCAGCTAGGGTGTGATTTGACCAAGACTGTCACATTTTTAATACTGTGGGAAATTTATACCAAAGTATCTTAATCTATTAAGGATAAAATTTAATGATTGCAAGTCCTATATAGGCAGGTTTCTATCAGTATTAGTCATAGTTTAAATAAGAGCTTGGAGATTTCAGAAATTAGAAATGGAATATTAAAAATGCATGAAATCAAATCTTTCCTGTTCTTGTCACAGAGATTATCAAAAAGATGAGGGTTAAATCTAACTTTTATTTTCTTATTATTGTCTGTTTTTCTGTATATTTTTCCCTTTTGGCTAGGCATGGACCAAAGATTTATCAAGGTATAATTCTTCCCCTCCTACACACACAAAAATAATAAATAAATAAAAACCAAAACACCTAAACTGTCACTTCCTAAAAGAAAAGAGAATGAGGAGGTCAGAAAGCAAATCACTTGCAGAGCTGTGAACAGAACTCATTTTCAAGGCTCCCAATTCAGTGTCATGGCCTTTACTTTGTGCTGCTCTTTTAAGAGTCCTGGAGGCAAGGGAAGAAAAATGACATAAAGTACCGTAGTTACTTTTTTACATCCTTGGAAATCAGAATAATTTAATTTGTAAATTTTAATTATGTCTCATTTTTCCACATTTCTGTTCAGCACTCTTGACTAAAAAACCCTTGATTAATTTTAGTACAACAAAATTTCCACGAGCTTTCAAAAACTTTTTTCACTGTATACAACAGATCCTTTAAATATTAGATGTATATTTCATCTGGCTAAGCCTATTATCATCTACAAGGTATTAGCATACTTTGTACAATTCATTCTAAAGGCTCAATTCAAAAAATAAGGAGACTTGTTTGCGTGGTACAAAGTCTGACAAGAAAAATATGATGATAATTGTGGTTATTCTATGACATATTAACAGTTAATGCAATATAGCTGGGTAATGTTTTTCCAACATAGGCTCTGGGGTTCAATTCCTTATGACTTTGCCAAACTTGTGATTCGAGACAGCCAGCATGGTTTCACCAAGGGCAAGTCCTGCCTGACCAGCATAGTGGCCTTCTATGATGGAGTGACTATGATCAATGGCCAAGGGAAGAGCTACGGATGTCATCTATCTGGACTTCTGTAAGGCCTTTGACAAGGTCCTCCACAACATCCTTCTCTGTAAATTAGAGAGGTACGGATTTGATGAGTGGACTGTTCAGTGAATGAGGAATTGGTTGAATTGGTGACACCACATCCAGAGGGAAGTGGTCAAGGTCTCAACGTCCAGATGGAGATCGGTGACAAGTGGTGTCCTCAGGGGTCAATATTGGGACCAGTACTGTTTAATATCTTCATCAATGACATAGACAGTGGGATCGAGTGCACCCTCAGCGAGTTTGCAGATGACACCAAGCTGAGTGATGCCGTGGACACGCCTGAGGGACAGGATGCCATCCAGAGGGACCTGGACAAGCTCGAGAGGTGGGCCCAGGCGAACCTCATGAGGTTCAACAAGGACAAATGCAAGGTCCTACACCTGGGTCAAGGCAATCCCCAGTATCAATACAGGCTGGGGGATGCAGGGATCAAGAGCAGCCCTGCCGAGAACGACTTGGGGGTACTGGTGGATGAAAAGCTGGACATGAGCCAGCAATGTGCGCTCGCAGCCAAGAAGGCCAACTGTATCCTGGGCTGCATCAAAAGAAGCGTGGCCAGCAGGTCCAGGGAGGTGATTCTGCCCCTCTACTCCGCTCTGGTGAGACCCCACCTGGAGTTCTGCGTCCAGCTCTGGCACCCTCAGCACAGGAAAGACATGGACCTGTTGGAGCAGGTCCCGAGGAGGGGCACAAAAATGATGAGAGGGCTGGAGCACCTCTCCTATGAAGACAGGCTGAGAGAGTTGGGATTGTTCAGCCTGGAGAAGAGAAGGCTCCAGGGAGACCCTATTGCAGCCTTTCAGTACTTAAAGGGGGCTTATAAGAAAGATGAGAACAAACTTTTTAGCAGGGTCTGCTGTGATAGGACAAGGGGTAATGGTTTTAAACTAGAAGAGGGGAGATTTAGACTAGACATAAGGAAGAATTTTTTTGCAATGAGTGTGGTGAAGCACTGGATCCGGTTGCCCAGAGAGGTGTTAGAAGCCCCATCCCTGGAAACATTCAAGGTCAGGCTGGATGGGGCTCTGGGCAACCTGATCTAGTTGAGGATGTCCCTGCTCATTGCAACGGAGTTGGACAAGATGACCTTTAAAGGTCCCTTCCAATCCAAACTGTTCTATGATTCTATGATTAAAGCTGTTATGCTGAAATTTGCTGTGGCAGATCTTTTGTTGTTCACAATAGACAACAAATTTCACTGAATGTGAGCAACTAGAGAATAAAGTTTTCAGTGCATGCATTATTTTTTATTTAAAACATAAATACTATTCCATGGTCTTGCAAGGACATGTGAAAGTGGATTTGCAGCTGTCTGGGAAGTCCTAACATTGCATACTGATGATCACCTTAAAAAGAAATCCACATGTCTCCACAGACACAATCTGAGCAAAGGCCACTGATTAATGCATGGTATTCTGACTATCAGATAAGGAAGGAGTCACATGGAAAAAAGTAGCATGTGATCACTTTAATTACAGTGATAGGAAATTAACAGATCTTAATTAAAGTTGCAGAGTCAACCAGCTTTACTTTCTGTTGAAGAGTTTGCCTTTGCAAACTTAGTAGTACTCTTTTGCCATAAGCTTTTCTGGGTATCTATTCCAGGACAATGTATTATTCCTCAAATATTTACATATAAAATTTGCAATTTGGAAAAAAGTATCTCTCTGAGCATCGGTTCATAAATACTTTTTGTGCTATCTCAGCTAAATGAGTCTCCATTTGATTGATTAGTATTCTGCTCTTATGTTCTCATCTAGCTTCTATAATAAAGCGTAATCAAACTGGATGTTCCATGAATTTAAGATGTGTTATCCATGTGCATACTAGGTCAGCGTATCCCAACTGAGGGAGTGGAAAAAAAGGAAGAAGGGTAAAATGGAGAAAGTTATTGACTTAATATCACTCAAGTTATTTGATTTGACTTTCCTCCCATCATCAGTGTGCTCCAGGGAGTCTGGATGAAATAATATATGGTCCCAACTTGCTTTTCATCTTTCTTCCCGGAGTAGCTTCTAATGACAGTAACAAGAGGAATGAATCATAATCAGAAAGCTGCAAGCTTAAGAAACATCCCTCAGGTGAAAGCTTGCCTGTTCAGCTTCAGCAGTATTCAAATAAACTCTACATATAGTTGCAACCCAGGTTAGTTTCCCGTCTTCATACTAAATCCCAAATCCACAGAAAACAGGGAAGAGGGAGCGAGAGGGAGTAAGTAGAATATGCACAAAAGCTTCTTTGGAAGGATACAGGTGTCCATTCTGGCCTTCTTCTCAGTAGTGTATCTGACAGAAGAATGAGGAACTACTATTTCAATAGAACAATCTTGAGCAGCCTTTTACATCCAGAAGTTTGATCATTCTTCACTAAATGGTGTTCATTTATCTAGTTCAAAAAGTTTATTCACTAGATAATACCATGGTTAGTATATACCTAACTAAGCTAACTTATCTAAACCAACTTCTCTGCTATTCCAGGTCAGGTGAATCAGTCATAACTGATTTTTCCATTCATATGCTGAGCAGTTCGAGGGACCCACCTCAGAAATGCAGCCTTAATCCCTATTTTTGTCTACAAAGACTAGCTAACCTGGATATTTTCCTTTAAACCAGCAGAATATTAGAAGTGGATGTGATGGATGTATTCAGCTGTAAAATTAAACTGCTTGGGGGATGTTTAAACATGGAATAGAATCATAGAATCATTTAGGTTGGAAAAGACCTTTAAGATCATCGAGTCCAACCATAAACCTAACACTGCCAAGTCCACCACTAAACAATGTCCCTAAGTGCCACATCTACACGTCTTTTAAATACCCCCAGGGATGATAACTCAACCACTTCCCTGGGCAGCCTGTTCCAATGCCTAGTAACCCTTTCAGTGAAGAAATTTTTCCGAATATCCAATCTAAACCTCCCCTGATGCGACTTGAGGCCATTTCCTCTTCTCCTATCACTTGTTACTTGGGGGAAGAGCTGACATCCACCTCGCTACAACCTCCTTTCAGGTAGTTGTAGAGAGCAATGAGGTCTCCCCTGAGCCTCCTTTTCTCCAGGCTAGACAACCCCAGTTCCCTCAGCCGCTCCTCATAGGACTCGTGATCTAGACCCCTCACCAGCTTTGTTACTCTTCTTTGGACACGCTCCAGCACTTCAGTGTCTTTCTTGTCCTGAGGGGCCCAGAAATGAACACAGTATTCAAGGTGCAGCCTCACCAGTGCCAAGTACAGGGGGATGATTGCTTCCCTAGTCCTGCTGGCCACACTATTTCTGATACAAGCCAGGATGCTATTGGCCTTCTTGGCCACCTGGGCACACTGCTGGCTCATATTCAGCCAGCTGTCAGCCAACACCCCCAGGTCTTTTTCCCCTGGGCAGCTTTCCAGCCACACCTCCCCAAGCCTGTAGCGTTGCAAGGGGTTGTTGTGACCCAAGTGCAGGACCTGGCACTTAGCTTTGTTCAACCTCGTACAATTGGCCTTGGCCCATCTATCCAGCCTGTCCGGATCCTGCTGTAGAGCCTTCCTACCCTCAAGTAGATCAACGCTCCCACCCAACTTGGTGTCATCTGCAAACTTACTGAGGGTGCACTTGATCCCCGCGTCCAGATCACTGATGAAGATGTTAAACAGAACTGGCCCCAATACTGACCCCTGGGGAACACCACTTGTGACCAGCCGCCAACTGGATTTAACTCCATTCACCACAACTCTTTGGGGCCAGCTTTCTTCCTCCTCCAGGAGGATGCTGTGGGAAATGGTGCCAAAGGCTTTACTAAAGTCTAGGTAGACAACATCCACAGCCTTTCCCTCATCCACTAAGTGGGCCACCCTGTCATAGAAGGAGACCAGGTTGGTCAAGCAGGACCTGCCTTTCATAAACCCATGCTGACTGGGCCTGATCACCCGGTTGTCCTGTACGTGCTGTGTGATGGCACTCAAGATGATCTGCTCCATAGCCTTCCCTGGCACCGAGGTCAGACTGACAGGCCTGTAGTTGCCCGGATCCTCCTTCTGGCCCTTCTTGTAGATGGGTATCATAGACACATAGATGTCTAGTCTCATTTGAGACATCCTACAATATTCAAAACACATATGTGCACCTGGTGGATTTGGACAGGAACTAGAGGGCATCTGTGCTCTTCAAATGCAGCAGTTGCAAATCAGGTGACATAACCTAAGTGGGGGTGTGTGACCAACTGAATTGTGAGCAGGAGCTTGTATATGAGTCATTATATTCGTATGGAATATAGAAAGATGCCTTTGGAATACACCTGCAAAGAAAATGATAATTCATTACTCTAACAAGCATCAAGGTTATAAAATTTTCTCTTCTGTTTCTGTAAAAATAGAAGCTTTTTTTTATTTTATTTTAAAAAAATGTGTCCTTTGAGAGTTTGTAGTCCATTTGTTAAGGTACTGACATAAATAATGGCAAGTGTCTTTTTCTGATTTGGAATAAAACTGATTCCCCTAAATTACCCTAAATAAAGCACACTAAGGATCTGAAGCTGGGTCTCTGGTGCCTTAGTTGTCCTTGTCTTTGTCTTCCCCTGACAATGCCATGGATCCAGCTATCTCTTCATAAAATATCTCGGCTTTGGTAAAAGAGTAAATTTTGACCAATACATGACTTTTGTGCTTAGGTTTTAATATGCCAGCACTTTCCAGATCTGGTCAAAGAAATGTTTAAGAAGTTAATAGAAATTTACATTAAATTTCTTAAAGCTTTAAGAGTTAAAGAAACTATTTCTTCCAAATGTATGTCATTGTGGTTATATTTAATCATTAAAATGAAACAAGACTTAAAATATAACAGTTATAATGAACTCAGAAGATTTCTATTATCATCCCTGGACCTTCCATTACTCTTTCCAACTCTACCATTGTGCTTTGGCTTGTTTTGTTTTAAATTGAATACAAATAACAACATACTTTCAACTTGAGTTTAGAGTTGTTTGCCTTGAGCTAATTTGTGTCACAAATTTAACATTATTTAAATACAGTTTTTGATATTATTTATTGATACCAATTTAAATGATATTCAAGAAACATTTTACTGAAAGGTTAAATAATTAATATTTAAATCAAGGGTTATTTAATCATAAGTTTGTTTTCTTAATGTGAACGGAAGGAAACATTGACCATTTAAAATGGGCTTTTGGGAGAAACACTAACAGATTACAGATCTTCACATTGTGACCAACCAGAAAGAATTTGAATCCATCTATTTCTTTCCTTTATGCACAATTTAGAAGCTTTAGTTTGTTCATATCTGTCAAAATATAATTACATTAAGCACCCAGATGAACAAGTTAGAGTAATTTAATTTTGCAGTTTAAACTCTGATTTGCCAGATTAGTTCAAATCAAAAGGAAATTTCTGAGGAAAACACATTTCTGACAGCCATATCATAGGAGAGGAGCTGATGAGAAAACATGAAAGAAGTATAAAAATTCTGCTTTCTTCCAGCTAAAAATAAAATTGAGCGGTGCAAGGAAGAGCTAGACCTTTTCTCTAGCAACACAGGTCTCTCTTGAAAAGCAGTTGTCTCAAGATGCAATAGTCCCTGCAAAAAGAAACGAAGGCTGTATGTGGATGAAGAACTCCAAGGGATGGAGGGGAAACCAGTTGCTGTGAGTAGTATTTCTGCTGCTCTTTTCACTTGAACTGCACAAAACCAGTGAGTTATCATTACAAAGCAGTGCTTTCCTCTTGTGCTCTGACAAAAAGGTGCAGAGATGCCTTGACAGGGTGCTAAGACATTCCCTGCTGAGTTCTTCTTCTGTCAAGGTTGACTTTACTTCCTATCATTCTGCACTAGAAAGACTTCTTAGACGAGGGACAACACCTCAGTGAAATGCTGATGGGTCATGAATCATTTCAGAAAATATCTTCAAAATAGTATTTGAGTAGACATAAATAAAGAACACTTAGGGCTGAATTTCAGTCTGAGGTCTTCCCATACTCCTCAATGTCAGTTTCAGCAGTAGAAAGATGAGATTATGCTGACTTGTAATCACAGTGTAGCAGTTCAGGATTTCCCAGCCATCAGATAATTCTGTCAAAGTGCAGAACAATGAGCCTTCATAACTAATCCAAGCTCATTCCACAAACTGCCAGCTACAAACTTTCTGCATATGACCCCGTCACTAAAAACTCAGCCTAACACAATTGCTTGTAACAGCTCCCTACAGCCTGGCACTCTGTGATATAATCCCACTTCTATTGCCCACAAAGAAGACTCCATCATATACCTGTTTGTGTATGTGTGCTTTGATAAAACTGATAAATGTTGGGCATTTACTCTTGTGCAGGGTTGAAGATGCCAAATGGAGCTGACAGGCTTGAGAGAGATATTTATAAGCACTGATAAGGTCTCCTCTTAGCCTGAGGAACAGAAGACTGAGAGGGGACCTCATCAATGCTTATAAATATCTCAAGGGCGGGTGTCAAGAGGATGGGGCCAGACTCTTTTCAGTGGTGCCCAGCGACAGGACAAGGGGCAATGGGCACAAACTGGAACACGGGAAGTTCCGCCTGAACATGAGGAAAAACTTCTTTACTGTGAGGGTGACAGAGCCCTGGCACAGGCTGCCCAGGGAGGGTGTGGAGTCTCCTTTCCTGGAGATATTCAAAACCCGCCTGGACGCAGTCCTGTGCAGCCTGCTCTAGGTGACCCTGCTCTGGCAGGGCAGGGGTGGACTAGATGATCTCCAGAGGTCCCTTCCAACCCCTGCCATTCTGTGATTCTGTGAGAGTAAGATATCAGAGTCTAACTGGAAGCAAATGACTTGTTCAGAGTCTTCACATGTAAGATTATGCCCACATGGCAATTGCTTTGAGTTGAATAAAAGGAGCCATGAACATTGTTATAAGAATAAGCCATTTTAAACATAATAAGCAAAATGTATAAACATATAAAATAGTAGTAGCACTAATATATAAAATAGAAATAAAGTTATTTCATAATTAAGAAGACACTATCCATGTTCATGGCAGACAAAGTAGCTCCTGTGGATGCACAAATGCACTTATAACTGTTTTAGGGAAAGTATATTATCAGAAAAATAAAACAGAGGTAAAGAAAATCCGATGGCTGTGTAAAGAGATATCTCTGTACTGCTGTGTTTTTAACCAACAAGTAAGATCTATGTAACAAAGGAGAGCACTTTGATCTGTTCAGATTATTGTTCCTCTTGCCAGAGATAGTTTCTATCATAAGCAACATCTTCAGAGAGTTCTGATGTGATTTTTACCTCCATATAGTTTTCTTTTTCCCATCTGTAAAAAAACACATTAAAAATAAAATAAAACACATCAGTTCTGCAGCTGCACAGTAAATAACAGGCTAAATGGCTTTAATTTAGGTGACAAATTGGTATAATAATGTAATGTCACCCTCAGAGACTGCCTCAACGAACAACTGACCCCTTGAAAAAGGAGAAGTTATAATCACTTTTTTCTTTGGAAATCTCTCAAAACTTGCCTTGAACTTTATTCCTTTTTCTTCTTTGCTGTTAGCATCTCAGTAGAGTAACAATGAGCGCAGTATCACATCTCTGACTACTAAGAGGGCTTTAACATTGTTTACATAAATCAAAAAAAGGCTCAATGTGTGAATAAGTGGATGTTTCTGAACCTCAAATATTTTGTGATATAGCAATGGTAATCAGAAACAAATGATTTCTGGTGGCCCCCATTCCAACAACTGTTACCTGAATATGCATTTTTACCTCTGATACTTATTTTAATTGCAATTTTTTTTTTTTTTTAATCAGTAAATGAGACGTACATGAATTAAAAAACAATGCAATGGCTGATCAGATGAACCTGGCTTAACCCAGAACACCTTCCCAAAAGGACTGGGCCAACCACCTCTTTTGTGGCATCTTTAACCAGCTGTTCTTGCTCTTGGCTGCAGTGGCCAAGGCATAATGAGGATAAAGAATATCTATAAAAATGGAAGCAAGATCCCAACTGAATTACAAGCTACTATGTCAAATGCTAATATTAGGGGCTACTACTTTTCTTTTACAGGAGTGAAATTTAGGCATTAGCTGTGAATAAAGGCATGCATATTACTTTCTAAATTGGATGTGATTTAATTACATTCTATCCCATTTTCCATTCTCTGTCATTAGTTTTAGGTAAAAGGCTTCAAATTTCTGTTCTTACACGGCAGCTCTCTGCCACCTAAATGATCATGATTTCAAGTAAGTATGGATGAGCACAAAAAGAGGAAAAGCTAAAAATAATTTTCCCAGCACCTCAGTCCCCTCTGACATACCTATGAAGAAATTCTCTTTGGAGATGAACACTGATGATATCAGTATTCATTTTTAAAGGAATTCTGACATACTGTTGATGTATCTCAATGCTTTGTCATGTCATTCCTTTCTAGACAGTGTTTTTATGATCTTGTGAAAAGGATGAGCCCATGAGGGAAAAGTTCCACCACCAGAGTTGGCAGAGCAGCCAGGAGACCTTCAGTCCTACTGTGGGTGCTTCTGCCAGTCTCACTAATCCACGGGGGCTCTGAGATGCCTTATGGTCCCCTACTTGTTCAGAAATTGTTCTTAGGAAGGGAATTTAGGGAGATCTGCCTCATTTAGTATCTACACCTCTTGCAAAGAACTATATGCCATACTATTCTGATTAACTTTGGGCATCACACTGCCTTTTTTTTTGCACACAAGGATGTGATCTAGCCCACAAAATCTAGCAGAGCTTGTCAAGAATAGATCCCAGAGTACCCTATTCTGTTACAAAATCTACTTACATAAACCAGTAGAGGCTGAGCCTCCACATTTTTTTTCCCCTACTGGCTGTCTTAATCAAAAATTCTTCCCAGGTCGATAAAGGAGAAATGATGCTGTCACAAAGTCTCACCTAGTTTTGTAAAATGCAAATTTATAAGAGGTAAATACATGTTACTTGCAGACTTTCTGAAGCCTTACTTGAGCACAATGTGTATTATATGTTTTTGTCTTTTTTTTTTTTTCGTTTTCACTTATGACTTTGAACTAAGAAAGAAAAATCTTCTAAGTAAATGGTAAGAAAAAGTCCTAGAATCATAGAATCATAGAATGGTTTGGGTTGGAAGGGACCTTAAACATCATTTAGTTCCAACCCCCCCTGCCATGGGCAGGGACACCTTCTGCTAGACCAGGTTGCTCAAAGCCCCATCCAACCTGGCCTAGAACACTTCCAGGGATGGAGTATTCACAGCTTCTTTGGGCAACCTGTTCCAGTGCCTCACCACCCTCAGAGTGAAAAATTTCTTCCTTATAGCTAACCTAATTCTACCCTCTTTCAGTTTAAAACCTTTACCTCTTGTCCTATCACAACAGGCCCTGCTAAAATGTTTGTCCCCATCTTTCTTATAAGCCCCCTTTAAATACTGAAAGGCTGCTAGAAGGTCTCCCCAGAGCCTTCTCTTCTCCAGGCTGAACAACTCAATAGTCTCAGCCTGTCTTTATACAAGAGGTGTTCCATCCCTCTTCATGGCCCTCCTCTGGACCTGTTCCAACAGGTCCATGTCTTTCCTGTGTTGAATCACCTCCCTCAACCTGCTGGCCACGTTTCTTTTGATACAGCCCAGGATATGGTTGGCTTTCTGGGCTGTGAGCACACGTTGCCGGGTCATGTTGAGCTTCTCATCAACCAACACCCCCAAGTCATTCTTGGCAGGGCTGCTTTCAATCCACTCTCTGCCCAGCCTGTATTTGTGCTTGGGATTGCCCCAACCCATGTGGCTGTTTTATTGACAAAAATATTTTTTTCTTAAATCTTTGTTAGGTGTCTTCTTTGTGAATAGTGTGTACATGTCTGCTTTCATAATATAATGCCTTTACTTTGGCTAAATCACTAGTTTTCAAGATAAAAATAAGGATTAGTTTACCTTTAATGTCGGCACTGGGAAAAAAATTAAGCGGTGGATAGAGATTACTACTTTTAATATGTTTTCCCTTTGGTGTCAATTATTTCAAATCCAGGTTTCAGTTATTTCTATAAAAGTGTGGTAGTCATTTAGGCCATGAATACCCTTAAAGAGATCAAAGACTACCAGAAGATTGATACATGCTGCAAAAATATATTCTTTTGCTTTCACTTATTCTTCACAGACTCTTAAAGCAAAAGTCAGCAGAGCGTGCTCCCAGCAGAAAAAGTGAACGCTTTTTCCTCTTTAACTCTTTGGACGTTAGATTAGAGCAAAACCACTGCAACATAAGATAAACTGCCTACAGGTAAGAAGCCTGAGAACATAGGTATCAATCCTATTTTTAGACAAGAATTGTAAACCTAATAATATACTGAAATGATATTTGGCTCACCAGTGGAGATAAAAGAGGTTGCTTAAGCACTAGGCTCTGCTGAGATCTCAGATTTTGTTCTGAGCCTTCCAGAAAACCCAAGGCCTTGGATATTCTTCTCCTTATGACAAAAATCCCTCCTGTCTTAGTGCAGAATAAGCACAACCATGGTCAGAACTCCAGCAAGTTATTGTTGCCATCAACATTAGCACCAGTAGTTTTCAGGCTGACACATTTTAATGGTGATACTCAGCATCCTCTGTTTCTGAAGTCTATTAATTGTGTGTTTGAATGCTTAAAAATTAGTAGTCACTTTTAAAGACCTGGTTCTATTTTGTATGCATCAGCTGCGTGCTAGCTGCATGCAACTGATGCTGCATGTACGTAAAAGTTGTCTCTGTATCAAGGACTTTACAACCTAGTGCACAGATAAAACAGTTTAGGTACATAATATGCCAAATGATAATACATCTATAGGCTACAGAAATGTTTCTGAGAGAGAGGCAGAAGAGAAAGCTAGCATGGAAGAAATGTGCTCATACAGGATTAAACAGCTGAGAAGAGGTCACTTGATAGAGGAGGAAAGAGAACAAAGCCAGTAAGTCTCCAAATCCAGTAAGTCTCAAGATGTACTGCACAGGGAAAGAAGTCACTAAGTGCTGCAAGAGTAAGAATGTGCAGATCTTGGGAGACCTTTGAATCCTTGTAAATCCTATTTTCTGAGGAAATTTTGAATAGGGGTTATGAACAGCAAAAATTACTGGCAAATATGTTTCATTTAATAGCTAAAAATATATTTTATAGATCAGTGCTAGGTTTAAGGTTTTCTTTTTGTTTGAATCTGTCACTGCAGTTGTCAAATGGAACAGCTGATACTTAACCCTACCCCAAAACTGCATATTACTTCCAATGGGGATAAAGCAAAATATTCCATTTCCTTCTTTCACAAACATCTTTGATACATGTCATTTTTACTGCAGTTACTGTGTAGTGAGAACATCCTTCCCTTCTGACATACTGGACCAGCTGCTGTGTATTGCTGCACCCAGTCTTGCAAAATCCTCTTAACACAGCATTTCTAGCAGCCTGCTCATCTGCAGAAATGCTGTTCCACAAGAAATTCCAGTGTTTTAAAACATTATTATCTGATTCAGGAGAGGAAATTTAACTATGAAATTTCCCAGGATCTCCAGTTATTCAAGGAAAGAGGAGAAACAGCCTTCTCATACTCCTTAGTCAGTAATGCGAAAACACAGGCAGGCTCTGAGGTGACCTTTCTAAAGGACCATCCTTAAGATGATGGTTCTGTTGCGGAATCAGCATTTGGTTTTGAAATGCACTCATTTAAGAGTTTCGAGGTAAAAAATAGATGTGTCAGCAAGTTTGTTCTCAGACCGAGATCCGATTTTCTTTCTAGATGCAGAAAAGCAAGTGTGTATCTGCATGCAGCTGGCTGGCTGGGAAACTTAGCTAAGCTAACAGAGGATCAGTTTCAAACCCTTATTTAATCACTCTAGGCCAGCACAACATCAAGCGGAACCTTAATCATCTTCATCACTAACCAGTGCTCAGCCCTCAGGATGTCTCACTCTGCCAAATGATACATCTTTATGTACTATTTTGGCTCTGATATAATTGGAATTTGACTTTTGACCAGCTTTGTCTAAGCTTACTAGGACTTCTTTAAAAAACTCATTTAGAAAGTTTAGTTCTTTATGAACAAAAGTATAGGGGGAAAAAAACAGGTAGCTTTTCGCTGCACACAGCTTGCAAATTCAGAGTAAGTAATTTTATAAGAGCACATAAGAAACTCCTACCCTCTCAGCATGCATGTATTCAAGAACAATGGCTTCCTACAAGATCTGCCATCTGGAGAGTAAAAAGATGAAGATAGTGTAAGAAAGATCTCATTCAAACTATACTAGAAGATGCTAGAGAATGGATTTGTTTTTCCCAGCTTCATTCATCTGGGGGGAAAAAAAAAAAGTCTAAACAAAGGCACTGTCTGGGCTCCCTCTTCACTCTTCTGAAAGTAATGAAGCTCAGCGCCACTCGTGAAAAGAACACCAGCTAATACTATCAGTTTGTCTTTATATGCTGTCCAAACCCCAAGATTGGGCCCCTCAACATAAGAAGGACGTGGACCTGCTGGAGCGGGTCCAGAGGAAGGCCACAAGGATGATCAGAGGAATGGAGCACCTCTCCTATGAAGACAGGCTGAGGGAGTTGGGCCTGTTCAGCCTGGAGAAGAGAAGGCTCCGGGGAGACCTTATTGCAGCCTTTCAGTACTTAAAGGGGGCCTATAGGAAAAATGGGGAGAACCTCTTTAGCAGTGCCTGTTGTGACAGGACAGGGGGTAATGGTTTTAAACTAAAGGAGGGGAGATATAGGTTGGAAATCAGAAAGAAGTTTTTCACAATGAGGGTGGTGAAGCACTGGAACAGGTTGCCCAGAGAGGTAGTAGAAGCCCCATCCCTGGAAACATTCAAGGTCAGGCTGGACGGGGCTCTGAGCAACCTGATCTAGTGAGGTTGTCACTGCTCATGGCAGGGGGGTTGGACTAGATGGCCTTTAAAGGTCCCTTCCAACCCAAACTATTCTATGATTCTATGATTCTATGATTCTATGTGATTCTGCAGTGATACACACAGATCTTCTAATGGACATGCATTTGTAAATGCATTTGACTTTTGTTTTTAAATTGCTTCCTGGGTTGTCCATGTACATAATTAACCATAAAAATAAATCCCGGGGAAAATAAATTAGTAATAAAGCCAGCTAGGCATAAACATATTTACATTTTATAAAGGCACTCACTGCTGACTCCAACAGACATCTAGGAATCTTATGAAAGCTAAGGAGAACCCTTTACTATTTCTACTCTGAGCCACAATACACAAAGGAGAGAGAAAATTCAGCTATTCAGATGTCTGGGGGAAGTGACTGTGGGTTTTGCCACTCAATGTGTCATTGGGCACAATTCATTTCATAATCATGTTGAACATCTTCTTTATGTCACAAGCATTAAGACCCTTCCCTCCCTCTAGGGAACCAAGGCAAGTGCTTCTACATCGCTTTCAACATGCTTTTGAAAACCTCATTAAATTAGAGAAGAGGACATTCAATACCCATGAGGAGATAGCATGCCTTGAAGCACTGACTCATTAAGTAATCTTTATGTATAAATGTCATTAGTTTCCATCTCTTCCAGATGTTCCCCTTAGCCAATAGAACAAGCACAGTTATCAATTTCCTAACATCATTCAGAAACATTAATTCACCCTCTTTCCCCACTATGCACATATAATTATAATATACATATAGTTCTATGATGGTTGAATTCAAAGGCTTGTAGTTGATGTAGGAGCTCTAAATAGGTGTTTTCAATAATTGCACGGCTTATGGCAGGAGTAAAGAATATGTGACAAATTGGCCTAGTACTATCTCCGCCTTCAGCATTTCCTGTGACTGGCTAAACTTGCTTCAAATAAGCACTTTGGTGTCTAGTAAACTCCATTTAAACTCTTATTTAAAAATAAAACCCAATCAAATACAGAAACTTTGAGGTATATTTATCATTTTGCCACTTGGTTTCACAGACATTAGGAAGAAAGATGGGTTTATTTCCTTTTATCATGTGCTTTTAGACTCCAAATTAAATGGGTTGCAGACTGAGTCCTTCCATAGATACAGAATCCAAACAAAATGCTTTCTGTTGCTATGTTTTTAGCACACCTATCTACTTGTCAGCCTCTGTTGCTATGTTATCATAGCTCTCCTGTTTCAAATGGTCCATCGTCTTTGCCATTGTCAGAGTCGATGGTTTGTCTCTGCTAGGGAAGTACATGTATTGGGTCTGGCTCAAATGGAGTTAACTTTCTTCACAGCAGCCTATATGGTGCTGAGTTTTGAATTTGTGGCTAAAATAGTGTTGATAATACACCAATGTTTTGTCTATTGCAGAACAGTGCTTACATAGCATCAAGATTTTTTCCCACTCTGGTGCACCAACAAGTAGGCGAGAAGTTGGGAGGGGACCCAACTGAGACAGCTGATCTGAACTGGCCAAAAGGATATGCCCCACCAAAAACCATCATGCTTTTGCTCTTCCTATTCTCTCCCCGTCCCTCTGTGAGGAGAGGGAGTGAGCGAGGAGCTGTGTGGGTGCTTAGCTGCTGGCCAGTGTCAACCCACCACAAGAAATCATTCAAAGTAAGCATGGTACAGCTGTTCAGAGGTCTGTTTAACTGAACTTTCCATGATCTAAAGTAAAAAGCTTTGTGTTGTGTGTGGCTTGGTATATAACACCAAAGTGCCAAAGACTGCAAGGCACTCACCATTCGATCTGACCCAATTCCGGTGCCTTTCTGGCTGCGTCAAAATCCTTCCAAACTGAAAGCTGATGTCCAACAAGAATTAAAATACACTTGACTTCCAGTGTCTGAGATTTATGTATAGGTAATTCAAGTAAGTATTTTCCCTAAAGTAAATTTTCTACAGACACTTGCTTTTTTAAGAACCTGCAAAGCAGGTGTTAAGTGTCTTCCTCATCCAAATCAGTGGGAAACATCTGAAATCTTGTTTCTGTAGCACTGCAGTCATTCAGATCCTGCTTCTGTTCTCATCTGGAAGCTTTTTGCTGTCACCTTGTGAAAAGACTTTCAGTAGAGGGTCAGAGTCTGAGAGCTTTCCAGAAGCTGCAAGAGCAACAGGATTGGGCATAATTAACTCCTGTAAGATACGGGTCAAACTTTGGATAAAGACTAAAAGAAATGGATCTGCATTTTTTTGTATAAATCTAACATACTGCAATTCAGACTTCTTATTGCCATGGACAGACTACTGATTCTTATGTTTTATTCCCTGTTAGCTAAAAGACTTCTGAATCATGTGTTAGTATGGACATTCAAATATGTTAATACAGATAAGAAAACTACAGGTGCAAGCAGCTACATTATCATGTACCTATCAACTTCTGAGCACTCTGAGATAAGATATTTCGTTAGTTATATATTTTTATATTTTGTCCTTGTACTTGATGTTCAAAGATATTTTCTTTATTTAAATCTGCACTTGAAAAATGAACTGAAAATTATCAGTTGGAAAGATTACCACCATAACCTGTTATTCCTTAGCCAAATGTACAGACTCAGGTAAATTACGTGACTCCTTGGATTTGTCACTGTGCCTGACAGTTTGCTCATATATCCAGTTCTGATTATGCTAAGATAAGCATGGAAAACTTACTGTTTCAACATTCTTCCTTATAATAGATTGCATATACACATCATACTTGCTGGAGCTGAAATGCTAAGGATTAGGACAGATTAGTAATGCAAAACATGAACCTGAACAACATGTCTTTTCTCTGAATATGGAAGAAGGTGAGATCCTGAAAAGCATCACGCAACAAAAGGCAGAGGAAGTATTTGTATGAATCTTTGTTGTTAGAGCTTATGTAGCCTTCCCCATTTCCTAAAATGAACATGTCCATTTCTTAACATCTATGGAGAATGTAGCTACCAAACCCACTGCTCAGCATGGCTACTAGGACTAGCTTCTAATCACCACAGCGGAACACACACGAAGAAAGGAAAATGATCAACTGGGTGGAATACCTTAAATAAACCATATAGGTGTATTAGATGGTGACTTTATTTTGTTTCCTTAAAATTACTGAATTCTACAGCCAGAATATTTTTGGTGTAATAGAATAAACTAAAGACAAGAAAATTTACATTTTCCTGACTCTGTAGATGTCCTTCAGTGCTGTCATGTCTTGTTCCTATTTTCCAAGATGCTTAAGCAGAGGTTGTCAATTACAAGTGAGTTTGATCAAACCGAAGTTAATGAGCTTCCAAGTGACTCTCACATAGTTGGGAAGTCTCACTTGAAGCACTGGTTTTGTTGCAGGCAACACGGCAAAAAAAGATAAAACTACCAAATTGATCTTCACTGCTGACCTTTGATTTGCCTAACTGATTTAAAATACCTATTTAAAACTAGTAATAGACTGCTAGTCTGGAAGAATTTAATTTTGTATAGATCTACATAACGGTTTGCCATCAATGACATTTTTGTCCCCCACATTGCTGGTCTGGCAGCTTGTGGCAGTGCATACCATTGCAGCAGGCAGGCATAATTATTCTATACATTATTCATTCTTTCTGTGAATCAAGACCATGAACCTCATCTCTTATTTTCCAAAACACAGGGGATTTAAAAAAAAAGCTTGTTTAGCAAGTGATATTAGCACTTTCTGTCTGCTAGTCCCTGGAAGGGAACATTGTCCAGTTACTTGTACCCACAAAGCAAATACTAAAAAAATGTTACGAGATCACTTCAGGAACCATATTCAGTCAGCCCTTGACATGTATAATAAGGCTGTCAACAAAGGTGCTATGGTGGTGCTGGTTTTTTTCTGTTTAATAAGCTGAAACGAACCCAAGAGCTTATTTCATGTAGTCACCAAACCACCGTGAGGTGTCAATAAAGCCTGCCTTCTGAGCAGACAATATACCATCCCTGACAGAAGGATGAAAATTTCCTGTAGTAAGTGTTTCCAACCACAGAGACCACCTAATGCGTTAGTTGACTCTAAAAAAAAATCTAATCATCTCAGATTTACTCTTGCTGCCACTGAAAATAATAAGGACAACACTGAGAGAATGACCATCTTACACATCTTCAGTATCTAACTACTGTTTTTCTTTCTCTAGATGTAGCAACGGTAAACTTTGCTTCCAAATCAGAAACCTATAAAGAAACAGCAGCCCTGAAAAATCTGTCTTGAGTCCCCAGGCTATACTATCTGATACCTAAAGCTGCTTGAAATTGTTTGCCAGAGATGAGAGCTGTGATGGTGTTGATGATCCCTGCCTTCGAAAGCTTTTCAAGATAACAGTCTAGTTCAACTTTCTCTAAGTCTGCCTGTGAACTTTGGGTATAATCTCTTTAAGGCTCCAACTAAGCTCACCAAGCTTTGCTGGGTTTTCCTTCCCACAACATTTTTTTCTTACATTTGAAAAGCTTCAACAACCTATCAAGGAGGCTGTGAAGAGCCCTTTTTTCTTCAAATTCTCCTCTGACAGACGAGAGAGCCAGAGAGCTCCACAAACCATAAAAAAAAAAAGGCAAAAAAAAAAGTTTGAAAAATGTTTTGAACATTTTCCCACTGCAGGCTTCAGCTGCACCACCTTGGCAGATTTTGCTCAGTCTTGCCAGGCACAGACCTAATGGTCTGACCCGTGTCATGAGGGCATTAGTATTCCACTTAAACAAGTAAGCTCAAACCTAGATCAGTGTTTTGAATTGTCTCTGACATGTAAGTCCAATACCATGGTTTTAACTCACCTTCATGTTTTAAACAGTGAGCTGAGATGAAAAAAAGATCTATGTCTTCTCTGTACTGGTGCGATTTTAAAGAATGTTTCTAGCCAGAAAAAGTCTAGTGCTGCTGTGTGGACAGTGGCCGATAACTTGCTCCCATTTGGGACACTGGTGCGTTATGTCAGCCAGTCCTGCAGGCTATGCTTCAGACCCAGCATAGATGCCCGAAGAGAGACAAAGGTGTGAAGTCTAATTGGAATGTATTCTAATACCATCAATATTATCTGTCTTGTACAAACTAAGGATAAAGGGATCAATTCAATTTTAAAAGTGATAAGGTTCTTACTGACAACAGCAGAGGTTTGGGGAAAGGTCTTACAGCTCATATTAACTGCTATGTAAGTAACTGGCCAGGCAACGTTGGAAATTTACCTTTTCTGTGCTTTTGTCCAAGCCATAATGGCAATAAAAGTCTGATTTGCTCCTAAGTTGAATTAATGTTTGAAAACGGAAAGACAGGTGATGTGTAAGTGACACGGGTGAATTCAGGGTATGGTTTTCTGTGTAACTGGAATAGAATGAACAGGTCAAGTGGGAAAAGTGGTCAGGTATAGAATACGCCTTTGGTATACAATGAAACCGATTTTTTTAATGTGTTTGCAATATGGCTACTGTGGTGGGTTTTTAAAAGTTTTTTTCATTTATATTTGTCAGTATCCTCAACCAATTGATGAAAAATGTATGAATGCATTTGGACTTTTTCAGCTACAGTCCACGTTTTACTCCGTACAGTAGAATTGCCAGGAGCATGTAATGAATTCCATATGGAAAGTAGATTTTCAGTCATGAAAACATGACTGAAATGTTTAAGGTGTTTCAGTCATGAAACACCTTAAACATTTACTCTAGAAAAACATTGCAACTGCTTTTAAAGAATGGACTAGGAGAAAATCTGAATCGTCTTTTAATTTCCATCCCTTTGATTCCCCACAGTTTTACATTTGATGTCATGCTGATGAAAGAGAAAACTATAAAGCCAAAGAAAACAAGAAGGAACATGTCTTTGTAATCATAAAGAATTCTTGAGCAAGGTATACTCCTCGCATATATTGCTGGTAGTGCCCAATGATGGGCAGTCTTAATGCATTCAAATATAACCTATTTGAAACTCTTTGATAGAACTTTGATAGAACATGGTGGATAATATTTATTTCATTGGGCCCAAACGATCTATGGAGGAATGGCACTGGTCTTATCCATGACATTTTATTACGTCTGTGTATGCTACTAATTGCTTACAAATCTTACAAATATATTCTCAGAGAATGTTCAAATATTTATAGTCTGTTTAATTCATAAAGAAAGTATGCTTTAAATATGCATTTTTTTTCTGCAGAGTCTACCACTGGCATGGCTCAAACTCACGATTTCGTTCCCAGAAAGTGCAAATGCCGAAAAATTAATACTATTCTCTAGAAGATGTATACAGTATTGCAATGTATGGTTAACTCCTAAGGCTTAAGAAAAACTGAACGAACAAAAAAAGCCATTCTAAACTGAACATATCTAACGCAATACTAATAGCACTCAGATTTTTTTCTAGATAACATGCATCATAAAATTGCATTAAAATATTTAATTTGTGTTTTAATAAAAGCTTTTTCATCCACATCATAATGATGCACATTCCTTACAGTTGTTTTTTCATATTAACCTTATGTATTTACATATGGGCAACAAACAGGAAGAGTTAGAAGCCACCGTGCTGCTGGAAGGCTATGACCTAGTAGCCATTACAGAAACTTGGTGGGATGAATCCCATGACTGGAGTGCGGCTATCGGTGGCTATCGGCTGTTCAGAAGGGACAGGCGAGGAAAGAGGGGCGGAGGCGTTGCCCTCTACATCAAGAAAGGGGTTGAGTGTGAGGAGCTGTCTCTGAGGAATAACCATGAGCAGGTTGAAAGCTTATGGGTAAGAATCAGAGACCTATGATTCTATGATTCTATGATTCTATTTTTCAAAGTGTAATGAGAGTTTATGATAGTCACCAGTGTTCCAGAGGAAAAAGAAATGTCTTTAAAAGAATATTTTATGTGACTTCAAAAAGGATAACAAAACAAAACTAGCTCTACTTTCCTATGAGCTTTAGAAAGATCAGAGCTGAGGCTTATAAATGGAAAATTTCCTAAATGATCATAGAATCATAGAATGGTTTGGGTTGGAAGGGACCTTTAAAGGCCACCTAGTCCAACTCCCCTGCAATGAGCAGGGACACCTTCAACTAGATCAGGTTGCTCAGAGCCTCGTCCAACCCGACCTTGAATGTTTCCAGAAATAAGGCATCTACAACGTCCCTGGGCAACCTGTTCCAGAGTTTCGCCACTCTCATGCTAAAAAATTTCTTCCTTTTATCTAGTCTGAATCTACCTTCTTTTAGTTTAAAACCATTACTCCCTGTCCTATTGCTACAGGCCCTATTAAAAAGTCTGTTTCCATCTTTCTTACAAACCTCGTTTAGGTGTTGAAAGGCTGCAAAAATTATATTTTTACAGAGTAATGTCAAGAACATGGTTAAGATTCAACAAGGAATTTGAGGGATATACCCAGTCAGAACAAAAGAAGGAAACTATTTCTGAGGATTTTAACCCACGGTAGACTAACATTTTGGCTTTTCCTCTGTTTTTCTTTTCAGCCATTAACTGTTCATTAAGGCCAGGGCCTGAAATAGATGGAGGCAAAATGCTAGTTCATTGCTGCATTGAGAGATAGCCCACTGATTTATGAATATAAGCTGTGAAATTTGACTTTGGAACATGAAAGGAAGACAGCGCATATCTATTTTGTTCTGAGGTCCTGTGTGCAATCAAAAGGAATTGTAATTATAGTCATGTCAATGGAATTACAGTAACAAACCACTATGATAGAGGTATACCTCACCTTGGAAACATAGTTCTTTTGTGGATTGAGTTAACATCAATTTCTTGAAAAATTAAAGAAAAAAGAAAAAATAAAAATCACACACGGGAAGAATATTTTGCTAATGCCACCATATCTATTCAAGCGCTTTTACCGACATGACTATATCAGCAAGTGGTAACAGGAAGAAACATACTAAGTGACATATGTTGGAAAATCACTGCTATAGACCATGCCTGATATCACGTATTATATTTTAGACCTTGCTACAAAAGTAAAATTTTTTTAGTGACGATAATTTGAAGTATTCAAAGAAGCTCACACTGTAACTTGAGAGATAACTCACACCTATAGAAACATGGCTGTGCTATTTCATTCATATGGGTTCCCTAATTATTGTCAGGTCTACTGGCAAAATTTCTTACTTTTATTTTATTGGCTTAGTTTCATCTACCTTAAGATGTTGGTGTAGTCATATGAAAGGCAAAAGTGATAAATGTTTCTATAACAAAAGAAGCCCTTAATTTTTTTTAATGTTTGAATAGGACGTCTATAAATGTTAGTGAATGCTGTTTTACAACAGTATTTTTCTTTCTTTTTCATGAAGTAGCGTATCAGTTTCCTTATTAGCATGATTTTTGTTTGCTATTTTTTGAAAGCAGACAAGAATGTTCAGACTAGAAATACTGACAGAAATAAAGAAAAGTGAAGGGAAAGTGCAATGTGGTTTATTGCTAATCTCTTCCCAAATAAGTGGTTTTATTTAAGAAAACAAACAAACAAACAAACAAAACAACTAGTTACATTTTAAATTATAAATGTACTACATGATTTGGCCTGAAGGAGATTTTACAGTCCCAGAAAGGAATATTTCAGACTCAATTGTTGATGCAGGAAATCAGACACACAGTAAATCTGACTGAGAGATGTACATTTGTGCATACACGCATGTATATGAAAATATTATTTTCCTTTCCTAAAATTTTATTTCGCAGAGACTTCCAGGTGTGAGATATTCTATGAAATCTGAAGAAGAACATTAAATTAATAAAGTGGAAATGCAAATCTGATTAACAGAATTATCTTCTTGTATAACACGTTTAGATTTTGAAACAACTTGCTACAAGATCAGTAATCTAGCAAAATTCAGAAATAATTGTAATCTTATATAAACAATATCTGCTCCTAATACATAATGCCAACAGAAAGTTGAGAAGAGAAAAGCCTGCATCAGTAATATAATTCAATATCTGTCTCCCATCTTTAACCTTAAACTGAGACAAAATCATTATGCTGTAAGGAATCTTCCCCACCCCATCCAAAATTGTATTAGCAAGCGTAGGAAGACATTTAAAGAGAAAGCATTCAAGGAAGAGAGTAAGATCCTACTATATAAGACACCGCTATAAAGCATCCCTGAAACACACCACAAAATTCAGTCAGCGATTGTGGTTAAGAGCTGAGAAGTGCTAGGTGGCTGAGGTAGCAATGGGATTATTGAGAAAAGTGACTTTGATGCGAAAGGAGCCCTAAAAATGATACTGCATAAATGTTCAAATTCTCAAGTCTATCCATGTTCTCCTTTGAAAGATCATTTCCAAGCTCACAGTAGTGTCTGAATGTTTCTCATTCCAGGCTTTAAGTTTTCACATAGAGGTAAAAGCATATTCAGTATATTCAGTAGCATCCGAAATTACATTGCTGGCAGAAAACACTTCAATGAAAGAAAAATGAACTATATGTCAAAACAGATTATTATGCTGTGGAAACAAAGAGAAAAGCTACTAGTTCTGACTGGGCCACATCTAGTGGTGCCTAGCCACAAAATCAACACAGAAGTAGCAGGACCAAACATGCGGAAGAAAATAAATATCTGACCTTGCTCCAAGATGCGTGACTGAAACACAAGGGCAAACTAAATCCAATAATGACCAATTACATGACCAGAAAAAAAAAGAATAATGTTAGCCTTCTCTCTGGCAAATGTCATAAAACTGCCTAAACACGTTCATTTTCGGTGCTGCAGGAAGGGCTAATCTGTAATTAAAGCTTTATGAAAATTAGGGCTGCCTGTACAGAAGAATGTGGAGCTTGAAAGCCTTGACAAAATAATGCAAGGTCAAAGTAAGAGAGACTAGTGGTTCTATTAACACAACAAAAGAGCAAATATCAAAGCAATCTCTGGAACAATTGCAGCAACTAAGTTGCTACATGTCAAAAATGAACAGCCACGCAAAGCAGAGAAAAAGAGACGAGGCTTATGCAGAAGAGAAAACCTAAAATTTCCCTATCACACTGCTGATCAGCAGTGTAGCTGATACATGCTCAGCAACTGAATGGAATTCATTCCTGAAAAGAAATTTCCTATTAGTGCTGAATGCATGGTGTAGAGGAATAACATAAAAAAAAAAAAAAAAAATTAAAAAAAGGACTTCAAAGGCAAATGCCATTCCACGGACCAAATCCATATCTGTCTGTGTATGATACTGACGAAAGCTAAATGGAAATGGGGTGATTTGATATGCCACTGCTGGAATTAGTTCTGCTGGCAACACCGTGCTATCCTGTAACATTAACTGTATTGCAGCATGATCCAGCTTCCATGCGGTCTGCAGGGGTCTTTCCTTTCACTGAAATGGGAAATGAATTGCCTTCTTAATAAGAAAGGAAGGATGAGGGGAAATGACAAACTAAATACTGGAGGGCATTCATTACCGCTGCTTTCAGCCTAGCCCAGTGCACAGAGCAGTTGCATTGCCCCAGTATCAACCTGAGATGGAAATTGTGGGTCACAGACTCTCTCTCCATCTCCCAGCTTCTCCAAAGAGGAGAACAAGCCTCAGTCTGTACCCAAACCACTGTACCCCCCCTGCCATACTTTATGTCAGAAAGTACACCAAAGGTGGAAAGCAACTTTGGATATTTTCCACTCCTGGACTCCCTGGTCACCTGAGTGACGAAATATGTCTCTGTGGAGCCTCCCCTCTGCTAAATACGGTTGGCTGTGGCATGCTATGCCAAAAGGATATCGGTACACTTCCCTGCAGGCTGAATAGCCCATGGCCTGACCCCGAGTCTTACTCTTTTCTCTGTATGCATATGGTAGAGAAACAACTCTAAGAAAAATACGACAGAAGCAAATCAATAGTAATAAAGGCAGTGGCTACCTCCTTAACCAACATGTGGCCCAGGTTCTTTTAAGAAAATAATGTCTCACAGTAGCTATACCTTTCATACTTTTATACCATTTTCCTGCTGGCTTCCCCAAAACATTTCATTTGCCTAGCAAAAAAGAAAGGCCGCTGACCTTCCCATTTCCAATAACCATTGAGAGGGATTCATCTCACCTAAGCTTGGTCTTATACAGAATAGCTCAACATAATCACATAGGCACCTTTCTTAGAGAATGTTGCCTGTATTGGACACTCATTTCAGGATGTACTAAAACATCTTATTGAAGAACCAAATGTATATGTTGTTGGCATAAATCATTCTCCTTATGTTTTTGTGTCCTTCATGAAAATCCTACTTATAAGATGCTGCCTTGATATACTTTTTTTTTTTTCCCTGAGGCTTAGCATGTTTTGATTATAATGAAATCCATGTTAATTGACCACTCAAAGACTGGGTCTATACTTCAGTCACAAACTTACACATCTCAGCTATTTTTAAAATAGCTGGTCTGGTATAGTAGCAGTTTAATCAAGACAGTATGGAGCTTAGTGCAGGCTAAGCATTTCTGCTCTGCACAGACAGTACTGTGTTATTCTCACAGCAAAATAACATCTAGAAGCTGTCCTTTAAGGTATGTTATTGTAATTGGAACTCAGAGCTTTGTAAGGACATAGTAAGAAGGATACAAAACTAAAAGTGTAAAAAGAAAAACACCTGTAAAATGATGCATAAGCTCAGGATGTCACTAAATCTCATAAAAGAAAAATGGCAAGATACCTTTCTTGGAAAGCTGTTAAGAATCCCCATTTGTACCTAATATTTTGCACTGCCAATCTTAATGATAGTACAGGAACATATAGTTTTAGAAGATAGGAACAAAAAAAGATGTCTAGAGGTTTTCTAGTCCATTCTCCCAATTTTAGCACTTATCAGTATTTTAGAATGGCAATACTAAAGTCCTTACAGAGCTTTCCAGTGGTCCTCTCTCTGCTCTGGAGGCAATGATGTTCAGCACGGGGTCTGTTTTTTGTAGTCTAGAAGAAAAGGAAAAATAACAACTGCTAAATTCCATAAAAGTTGTGGTTTTTAAAACATCTGTCCAGTGTAAACACATGTGAAATAACATTTGAATGCTTTTAAAATACCTGAAGCATAAATTCTTTAACACATTGAAGTTTTATAAAATACCCAAAATACTAATTCAGATCAAAACCAGTTTGTTAGCATCCAGAAGGTCAAGCTTCACCTAGCTTCACTTAGCCCAGACTTTGATCTATCTTTCCATTTATTAAATAAAAATGAAGCTTTCACATTCACTGTATTTTACTGGAGTCTGGTATATCTGTTTATTCAAAATAAAGCTATCTCCATGACTATTCAAAGTGGGGAGCTCAAAAGTTATTTTAATTGGTACTGGAGTTCAAAGCATTTTAATCACCTTGCTAAAGACAGGTGTTGCTGTGTCTGAATTTGGTCTAAAGATTTAATGCTGGGAATGTGATTTTGTTCTGAAGAGGCTTCTGATGTCCTTTTAAAGCAAATGGTCATTTCACAGAGATAGTCTTTAGACACTTGCTTCCCTGTAATTATTATTTTTTTCCTTTAATTTGAATAAAGTTTATTAAAAAAAGATTGGAATGAACGATCACACTTTCCATGGCCATTCATTTGCCTGCAGCACCACTTTTTAGAATATTCATAATGCAGAAAATGTGATTAGAATAATTTACTGTTCTTCATGAATAATAAATTATAGAATAATTTCTTATTCACACATCTCTTACAGAATAAGCTTGTTTGGATATATTGCTTGGTATGTTATTATGAAGCTATTATAACTTTTATGGGTTAAAAGTAAGGATTCCGTAAGTTTGTTTCAGTATATTTGGTCGCATCTAGTACAAGTTTAGTTTAGTACATTGCTATGTTTAGTGCATGTTTAGTTTAGTACATTTAGTTAGTTTGGATCTGGATCCTGCTGGATTCCTGGCAATAGTTCCATTGTCTTCTTGGAGAATCCGATATATGTCTTGTCTAAACTCCCTTAGGTTTTATGTTAATTTTCTTCTTCATTTGCTAATGTTTAGTCTTGTGTAAAATGCCTTATAGCAAAGGGATATTTTCTTCTCTTCTCGCACTTAACCTCAAGTCCAAGTTGAAGCACACAAGTTCGTAAAATCCAGTAAGAACCCAGGTACTGTCCAAGTTGCATCCTCTACCAGAAACCATTCTCTGATGATCGTGAGTGAACACACCTTGTGAAATCATTTATCATTCTCCTCCAGCAGGACGGTCCCTTCCCCCTCTTCCACTGTATGGTTTCACCAATCCTGTATTGTTTTCTGTTCCACTCCAAGAGCCAAAAGCATGTTGTGTCCAGCTCCCTCTTAATGCCTGTCCCTCATCATTGGCACAGCAATTACTGAAGTAAAATGAGCTTCCTCTAGCAGTGAAGTGAAAGAATTGATACTGGATAAGAATCAGAACCACTTGTCTTCTCTCTCATGGTTTCTTTTAGTGGAAGACGGATAGCCTTCAAGCTGCTTTTCTAGGAACCTCTTAAGAGTAGGACAATGGACTTGTTAAAGACTCCTAACTGCAAAAATCTCATTTGTTTTATTGTGTTGAGTGGTTCCCAAGTTCTTCTCATGACAGTCTATTCATTTCACTTTATAATTATCTCTTTATTGAAGCTGTTTGGCAGCAGGAAAAGGGATAGAAAAAGATTCTGTGAAACATACACGTAGTGGTAAGCAATGTCTGTGTTAACAATTAGTGCAACACAATCCAGTGGATCTCTAGAGTTAATGAGTTGTTCTGAAGACCCAGCATCCGTACTGTTCCCCCTCTATTTAGTTTGGAGAGGACAAATCTTATGATGTTCAGTAACTCCTGGGTCATTTTGGTCAGTAGTAAGAAGGAAGGGAAGAGGAGGGTTCCAGTAAATGCATAATGGAGATCTACAAGGATTCTGTGAGTACCTGCTCCATGCTCCTCCCTCCCTTGAAGGAGGCAGCTGAGCCTGGACAGTTGAGCTGGCAAAACTGTGATAAGAAGGTTCCACCAAATCTTTATTTATTGTTATCCAAACTGTGATAATCTAAGAGCAAAACACATAATGGTTTTGTGTTGTATTGTAATAATTATCTGTCTGGAACTTATGGCCTTGCTGGCAGAAAGTACTGCCTAATAAAAATCTCCAGTGATTGCCTGGAGAAAAAGGAATTTCTTGCTAGGTTGTTTTTTCTAAGTGCCTTTCTTTAGTCTTGACATCTCATCACATCTTGTGTTATGAGATACAAGATTATTCCTACAATATTTTTTTTACGTAATCTTCAGATAGAACGTATTTGTATGATTTAAATAATTTATTTGAGCAGGACAACTGAGCCAACTAAGTTTCTTCAGAAGGCGGAAAGATAACTAAAGCGTGCTTCCCTTTTTTGTTTCTCCATCTGCTGGCCATAGAAATTATAGTCATTCTTTTGGGTTGGAAATAGCCAATTAATATGGGAAAAATATATCTTGTATTGATTTAGAAATAATTGTATAATAATTCCCTTAGACTATTTTTTTTACTGACTCATTGTGCAAACTTGCAAAATTCTCCACAGTCAAGTGTGTACTCTGCTGAAAAATAGCTACATAAATCTTCAAAAAGTGATTCTTCTAGACTGGAAGGAAGAAAGAGAATCAGCGAAGTAATGTGTCCTGGACACAATGACAGAGTAAAAAGGATCCAATGATTAAAAGATCAGTGCATCACATTCCAGCAGACAGTTTCAAAATGTTGACATTTCCATACAAGGGCTAAGATTATTAAACATAAATATAGAGCTTTGATTGACAGAGCAAACTCTTAGGAGCTCATTCACCATTAGATGTACCATCTCTGGCCATGTGCTTCTGTTAGTATGAAAAAGTTGTATGACTGTATCCCCATTCATTAAATTAAGAAATCTGCTGGTTTACATGACATAAAAACTGATGGGTTTTTTTCATTTCTGATAATTAGACTTATCTTCACCTAAAGCCACAAAATATTCGCTCTGCATAGTATATGGCACGGATATAGTAATTATAATATTTACTGTAGATGAAGGTACAGATATGGCAACCACTATATTAAGAACAGGACAGGAGAATTCAGGACAAATATTACATTCAGACACATTCAAAACTTTGCAGTGTTAAAGGAAATGAGCTTGTTGAATCATCTCCCTTAAAACACATTATTCTTTTGCATGAACTTATTTTACAGCCTTTGCCATACCAAAAATCCCCCCCAAAATGTTGTAACATTTTAAAATGTGGCTCCCAGTGCAACTACTTTGTGGCAGCACATATGACTGAGGAATGCTTAGCCGCCACAGCTGCAGCTGCCGGCAGAGCTTGTCTGGTGTGACAGGCAGGATGACCGCGTGAGTCCGTGTGGCCCCTCTGCCGTCACATTTTGGAGCAGACCTGCTCTGTGACAGACAGCTAAGTAGGTGCCAGGCAGGGACCGGATCTCTAACAATCATACTCTGGAAAGATGAGCTGTCCCTGATGCAAAATTCTCTAGCAAAATAAATAAAAAAAAAAAAATCCAACATAAAACCCAAGTTATATTTTGGTTGATCTCAAGAGCAACAGGCCATGACTGAACAAAAAGCGGCAGACCATGGGCAGATTTGACATTAACAGTTCATTGTACTTCTCACCTAGGGTAAAACAGAGAATCTACCTATCAGTAATAACTTGTTCCTTAATTCTTTTCTTTGTTCCTTTGGAAGCTAATTACTGAGGTGTTAATATACCAAGGCTTTAAACTTGTAAGAATATTTGAGATGAAATGGTCACAAGCAGAATACCAAAATAGTTGTATTCACCCACAGAAGCACAAATACATACACACCCTGCTTCCATTTCCCCTGCCCTTTATCAGTAGAGATAAATGAGCTTCATTTCTCCCAGAAAAATACAGACCTTCCCCTTCTTCGCCACATTTTCCATTTCAGGGTTTTCTTCTCTTCTCATATTGCTGCTTACTAACTTAGCAGGAAAATTGCCCCTCAGTGCAATATCCACATAATATCCTTTCATTAAGGAGCTTGGGCTGAAGATTAGGTTGAGGAAAAACTCCATATGACTAGGGAACAGATTATCTGGTATTATACCATTAGTATTTCTCAGATGATATTTACAGATGAACTTTTAACTTTTTAAGTGAAAATGACATATGTTACTCAAAAATGTGTTTTGTTCTAATAACAATCTTAAATGTGATCACACTTTTTCATACCATTTCAGATATTGGACCTTTTTCAGTCAATTTTATTAGACTCTAGATTTTTTGCTTTCTTCCCTTTTTAATCTCTTTATTGAATTTCCATGATCAACTAGATTCACTTTTAGTGTTCAGTCTTGATGACTTCTTCAAAATTCCGCTTTCAAACTGTTTTCACAAGTGTTGCAAACCCGTTGGCTCCAGCCAAGTCTTCTTCAATTAGCATCAGGGTCAACCTTTCCTTCACTCCTTCACTTGATCACACAGCTGATTGATAGAAAAACACAGAGAAAGTGGGGAAGGAGGGAAATGAGGGGTTGCCTGTTTTACAGTGAGGAATTCTGATTGCACAGCACTTTGACCTGTTTTTATTTAACTTGGTAGGAGTTTTGCTACTGATTTCAGTGCGTATTGGTCTAGACTTTATTAAAGAGATTTTTTGTGGGATTTTTTTTTTTTAAACTCCACATTATATTATTCAGAAGGGAAATCAATCTACCAAGAGCAGTCACTTCTAGAGTAAACATAGTAGTGAGCTGTGGAAATGCACATATTTAACCTTTGAAATCTCTCTGAAAAACATTATGCTATTCTCCCCAGTATCACCTTCAAAGGGCTCACTGTAATATAAGTGCTCTCTGTTTCTTTTGATTTCAGTCGGAATTGGAGAAATCGGTGCCATTAAAAGGAGGCTTGAGGTTTGATACTAAAGGAACTATGGGGTTTCTGACTGTTTGATAAGAGGTTAAATACAAAATGTATACAAGCCTCAGATTAGCTGTATACTAGCACTAGACAATTATTTCTATATGCAGCATGGGAATCCTTCAAGTACTTTTATCCAGTCTTCTACATGCTTGCGATGAGTTCGCATAAGAAAATCAAATTATTTCTCCCTGTATTAATCAATAATAAAATCAAAGGCACTCAGTCACTAATTCTGCTGTTTAAAAACCAAAGCAATAATTAAACATTCACTAAGTATACAACATAACAGCTTATGTGACATAACTGTATATGATCTGATTATTATCTGCACTATGTATAAATTACAAATATACTACATGTGTATAATAGATATGTGTACATGTTTATCCATGCATATATGTATAGATGATTTGTCTATGCAGTAGTGGTATACACAGCTGTTTGCACTTTTAGTTAGGGATTCACCACCCAGTCCTCTGAAAAGACCAAGCACAATTGCAACATCTCCTGTAAATCCAACCGCCCCACAAACATCAGCCATTGGGCTGCGCTGCTCAGAGCGGGTGTGGAGTCTCACCTTCCAACGGGAAATGTGGTGATGATCCTGGTCCTGGAAGGATTTTTCATTTTCCCCTCAAGTACCGATACACTTCAGGGTTTAATCAAAACAAAATTTGTACACCAATGAGGTTGCACAGCTTCTGTGAAACAACCTGATCTCTTGTTACTATATGTGTATCGACTTACTCTATCATTACCTAAGGGGCGGATGTAGGGAAGATGCAGCCAAACTCTTTCCAGCAGTTCACAGTGAAAGGATGAGAAGTAATGAACACTTGATACAAGGAAAAGAAATTACAATGAGAGTGGTCAAACACTGGACCAGGATGCAGAGAGAGGTCTAGATTTGCAACTTATTCCTGTAAAACAGCATAATGATAAGATGCTGAGGCAATTGATAAAGAGATCATGAAGTTCCTTACCGTGGTGTGTAAGAACTGCTACAAAGTATAATTTCGGAAGTATCCCTGTAGATCTCTCATATTTTCAAAAATAACTAGGTTATTAAATCCCTTAGGGATCTAATTCTACTTTCCTTTTATTTCCAGTAGTTCCTTTTATTTCCAGGAGTTGTGTGCCAAATTCAGGATTATGTGGCAAGACTGGAGTGCATAACAAACAGCCTGGATTGCGCAAGCATTGCCTCCCTTGCTCTCCCAGGGAATAACAAGAACACATCTCCAAGAAATGAACCATGTCCTTTCATCCACCTGAACTGAAAGACACTATGCTGAACTGCACACTAAATCTTCTAATATGCATGTGATATATTCACATGAATTAACCACACACATCTAGATAGACCTAGATTTAGGAGACAGAAAGAGTGGGATGGAAGTAGAGTTCAGCTCAAAACCCATGGGCATCTTCTTTGTGACGTTCCTTAAAGAGGATCCTTAGGGCTCAGTCCTGCGGAGTACTGAGTTACCTCACCTACCACTAACTTCAAAGGGATTCAAGGGCACTCAGTGCCTCACAGAACAGAGCTTTAGCCTGTCGACATGTTTAAACTCCAGACACTTATTTTTAATGAATAAAATAACATTCCCTTCTATGCTCTCCCCCTTCACTAGCGCTTCTGTCCTTTCAGGCCTGATTTAGAAAAGTGCTAAGTACAACGAACACTTACTCCTTTCCTTTTCCTGCACCAATTATCGCTGACAGGCTCAGGGCCGAATGGTTCAGAGGATTTCTTTATCACATGGGTGGTCTTTGGGCTAGAGAACTGAAACATAGTACTAAATTCAGCACTGTGGAACATCAGGCACAGAAGCAAAAGTAGAGGGAAAGTAGAGTTATTTTTTTCATATTTTTCTAAATCAAACTTAGAAGTATATTTCTGCCCAGGAACCTAATTCTTTATAAAATGTGGCATCTATCTCTTTATCCTGCAAGTAGGATAATGGCCTTAACTTATACTAGTTACTGAACTTCTACAGTGAGATGAAAGCAATACCACAACTGAATCACTCAGCCCCCACCACCACCCAAGCTGGCTGAAATATCGTAGCAACATTAAATCCAACAGGAAAAGAGGTTGATGAGATTTCCAACTCAGGTTTCCTGACCAAGGAATAGTCTCCTATCCAAGGGACAGTATAGAGACTCTTCAAAAGAGAGTATAGAGCCTTTCTTTCTCTTCTAGTTTATTTTGCCTGAAAAGTTCTTGTACGGCAAAACAGGCCAAAAAGTTGGAGCACACCCTCCCACTGCAGTGAAGCCTAGCACACATCATGTCGCTTTGCAGTTAATGTGCAAATTTGGATGAGTCAATCAGTCAATCACAGAATCACAGAATCATAGAATCACAGAATGGTTTGGGTTGGAAGGGACCTTTAAAGATCATCTAGTCCAACCCCTCTACCATGGGCCAGGACACCTTCCACAAGTCAAAAGGAAGCACCTAAAATGAGGGCACTGAAAGTGAGCTTCATCTCACCTAATGTCAGATGAACAATGCCAACGTAGCTGTTTTAATTCCCTCTATAGTCAGTAGGAAGAAACAGGAGGTTTTAAGAGGTGTTTTCAGCTGTACTATTTAAAAGGTTTCTTTTAGGATGGGATGAGTTACTTTTCTCCATTGACTATGAAAGTGGCTTTGACAAATATCTTTAGTTTCAGAAGTACAGTTTTACATGTAAGATATCTGATGTTAGGATGAATTTCATCCGTGTGTTAGAGACCACTGACATGATAAAGCCTTAAGAGGACCAAAGTGCTGAGAATTATTTTAATGTCTTAAATAAACAAGTCAGCCAAAGGTTTCTGTGTCTTTTACTGAAGTTTTAGCTAACTTGGGATGAAAATATTTTGACTTTGACTAACCATGAAGAAAGTATTCTTAGTATATGAAAAGATTCACAAACAACTGTGGTCAAGCCTGGGTCGCTCATGTCTTGCAATTCCACATTCAACACCTTGGTACAAATCGGTACCTTATTTCAAGATGAAAGGAACAGGAAGCATGAATTTCGTCTTCCAAGCACAGCAAAAGATTTTGCCAACTATGACGACAGATGATATACTGTATAGACCAGGTAGCATACATTCCTGAGGCTTTGCTCCCATGCTCCTCTAGAAGAAATCTTTATCCAGCTTTGTATTCCTGTGCCTTGTTTGGAGTGAATTTTCTGAGTCCCCTATATTATGTCATATCAGAGCCTTTGTTATTCCCCACCATATGAGCCTTGGTCAGTTTTCTAATCTGACCAAATGGCCATTCCAATCCTTGCACTGGCAAAAGGGAAGAGAAAAGAACAAGCAGAAGGCAGGATTCCCTGTTTCATCAGCAGAACAGTTTATGTTGACTTAAGATGTATACCAAATTATGGCCCTAAATGGGTGATAAGACTGTACTTTGAATAGAGGGTGGATAAAACACCAACTAAAGAGAAATGCATATACAATTATTCTGCATGGCTCAGGTTAATTATTTGATCTTAGATTAGTCATTAAAGATAGATTTTGTAAAGGACTTCAGTACTTAAAGCATCTCATTTCCTTTGACTCTTCTACTGAGTAATGACAAAGGCCTTCATTAGCACAGAAGATGATGTGGTGATGTGACCCCCATCAGGATCAGAAAGGGCTTGACTAGAAAACAGAGCCACAAGTGAGGGCCTTCCAGTTCTACAGTGTCACACAAAAGTTTGACACCAGCCACTTGCACTGCCTTCACTCGGGGGAGGACTTTGAGCCTAACTAAAGCCATGAACCAAGCCACAAGAGGCGGCATGCAATCATTTCTGTTGTATACACTTGTGCTCAGTGTTTGGTATTGACTAGCACTACTTCTGTTCAGCAGGCACCAGCGTGGGGTGTTTTGGTTATTAAGATCTTGGTGTTTAAGATCTGGTTTTTAAGACCTTGAGGCATTTAACGCTTCCTATGCTTTACACACAGTACAGAGAAACTCTACTGCATTTTCACTACAGGGTGGCATGAACCTGACTGTAGGTGCAGGAACAATTAATTTATGGGTCCGAGAGTCCTTTGTTTGTTGCAGCCTTGTGACTTCTCTGCCTCTGCATACTGTACAGTGGACTCAATAGTGCTCTCTGTTATCTGTGTTCCAGTCAGATAGTGAGATAATTTGGGCCAGGAATTGGCTTCCATGGTAAGTCTGTGCTGAAAAAAGCACAGTGGAACACATATGTGTACGTTCTCCAATTAATAAATACAAATGCTGAGCATCTAGGGAACAGGACAGGGGGAAACAGTAAATAAAACTGATTTTAGTTTCTGAAATGTTCTTTATATAAGGGAGAAAAGTTTGTTATTTCAATAAGGATGTCAGCTGCTTTGATGGCACTACTTTTTAATAACAACATGTTGCAGGGTACAGCATTACATTAAAAAAGCTATGGTTGTATTAGAATTAGGTAATTGCAGGGGCTGAGTGGATGGAGAAAAGAGAGTGTTCTTTTATTGAAAAAATTCCCCACCACATCACTTGTGGATTAGCAGCAGGGGCAGGGGTGGGGGAGCTCATTGCTTGCAAAAGGCTGGGAACAGTTACAACATTCCCACTGCCAGAATACTTTATTAGTATTCCTTGTCTTACAGCCTGGCAAGTGAAAAACTAGAGACCTGTCATCAATTAGAATGGTGATGATGAGCCAGCCTAAAATAGGCCAGTGAACAGAGTAAGTGCCCCTGTGGCTTGCCAATTACCTAAATTATTTGCAGTAGTTTTAGTGCACATCTGCAATGAATACAAATAGAAAGCACATGATGTCTGGAATGCAGCATGTTTAAGATCAGCTTTGGTGTTAACAGAGGAGGGGAAACAACTGACATGTTTTAACTGAAATATTTCAGAAGAGGAGCTCTCATTCACATCTTCTCTCTCCCCACCTTCACGCATGTAAAATAGACTCCGTTCGGTTTGGCAGCCCTGTGCTTTCTCTCTAGGGTGAACCTGGTGGAGGGAAGCGCAGCTCTGCCGACCCTGCAGCCAGTGTCACAGTGTCACTGGCCGGTTTCACCGGTCCTTGGCAGTGATTCACCCAGAATGACCAGGGAAATGGGCTGGCAGGACCGACGGCAGAGGTAGCATCAGGGGACCTCAGCTCACCAAGGCTTTTCTCTTCCAAGAATAGTCTGTTGTAGGCAGAAGGTGACAACGAGCAGAAGAAAAAGAGAGAGTTAGGCAGCCCAGTACTCCTGAATTCAAACAGATTATAAAGAATAATTAAAAAAAAACCCCACACACAAAACAAAAAGAAAAAAAAAAGAGATTGATCTTCTATTGTGTGTTCGTTCAAAAGCTTCTTACAAGCTTTTGTTGTACAGTTCTGTGAGAAATCTTTTACAGTGACTCAGAAAAGGTTATACTCTTGTAACAATGAACTTCTATTCTTTATAGGGAAAACAGCCAGACTACCACTGGTTTAATGAATATGTAGACTGATCGCTCTTTTTTTCTTGGTCTTCCTTTTACACTTCTCCTTTTCTTTATAACCTTCCACATTTCTCTTTTGCTTTATATTCTTCCCTCCCACTTCTCCTTTAACTGCTTCAGAAATCGTTAGGTAGTTGCAATGACTTGACATTCATAATTCTTCTATCTAGCCACATTGACTTTTTTTGTTATTTAAAAGATGCATGAGTAACTATTGGCATCTCGTCCAGTTGTCTGCTGGTCCTAGAAGACATTTCGAAACATATTTTATGTGGCCTGATAAGCATCTGCATTTTAAGTAAAAAGCACTGAATACAATAAAGATTTGGAGTGCTACAAAGGGACTTATAACTCTATAACCTTCTCCCTTCCTCTTGGCTTTCATATAACCCTGGAGGCTAAATCCACTACAAACATCCATTCTTGTTTAAGAAATTAAAAATGTAGGTGCTTAGAATCCTGTCACTTAACATGGCTGGCCTCACCACTGTCTAAGCAGACAGACCAGGATAGAAGAAATAGGTAGTTTTTTATCTAATTTTCCTCTATGCGCTCAGGACATGCATAATATGCACCAGTAGAACTGACCTCCCTACAAAAGACAGATAGTTTAGGAGAATTAACACAGAAGCTCAACAGCTCACCTACAGGAAAAGCACAAAGGTTATTAGTCTCTGCAGGGCAAGTATCACAAACAACAGGCTAGGAAGTCTCGACCGTTGGAATGAAGCAAGTTCTAAGACGCAAAATGGGAGCAGAGATCATTGTTTTGAAAGGAGGTCTCTAAACCAGGGCTAAAATATCAATTGATTTTATTCTGTCTACCAATAACAGTGACTGCAGCTTCTAAAATGAAGAAAACGTTTAAAGAATTAAGATTGCAAATTTCTTACAACTTCAGAGTGTACAAAATATTCAAAAGGAGTCCACCATCATTGGAAACACCCCCCCCCCCCCAAAAAAAAAAAAAAAAAATCCCCAAATCCTTTAACTCATGTATACCATAGAAAGTATGGAGTAAAATTTTGGACACTTTATCGCTTAGTGCACATACTGTTGTCATACTACTAACATTAAATGGGCTGATTCACTTGACAGAATACCCAGTATTGTTACTAAATTCCACAGTGACTGTTTTATTATGCTAATTGATAATCTAGTGTGCTCCAAAGATTAAAGAAAAATGAAATTAAAGCTACAAAATCAAAGGGTAACAACTTTATAATGCCTCTTTAATTTAGTGAAATACAATTAAAGTCACACAGAGATAGAATTGACTATGAATACCAAAATGAATGTAATTGACAGAGTAAATGTTACAGAGCAGGGCTGCATAAGAGCAAAAAGAAATGTCAATAAACTTCAGTGCCACCGAGCTGTCTGGGCAGGCGCATTGAACAGCACAAGTCTTAAAGTCCTTGGGGACAGCCAACAGCAAAGAAAGCTATGATGAATGCTTATGAAATTACAAGTAGATAGTATTGGAAGGGTCTGATTTTATAGGCATGCAAAAAGCACTAGAAATGCAATGTGGACTGTAATTACAGAAGAAGCTTGACAGTGCATAAGAAAAATGCTCCATTGATTGGAATAATTTGAGCTGAACATACTGCAATTTGTAAAACCTTCAGTGCTGGCAACATGCATTTAAAAAAATGGTTTCTTATAGACTGTAATCTGTGGAGAAGTTGCCTCAGTATTTACATTAAGTTTTCTGAAGTTGGTAGAGACATTGTAGTATAACCTTCCAATTCATACTATTGTAGGCCAGTAATTCAATAGTTCTTCTATGCTGGGCTACTTATTAAAATAACATCTTCTCATATACCAGTTCCCCTGACATCTCCTTACTGATTACATTCTGCCTGGGAGAACTGCACCAATCCTATTTACCCACATATCATACCTTCAAACTACTTTTGTGGACTGCCTGGATCAATAATGGTCTATAAGGCCTTTTCGGATTGCCAATGCCAATCCAATTCTGCTGTTAGTAATTTGAAGGTGTTAACCTTCTGCAGGCCTTGTGGCTATGGTGATAAATGAGTCAGTCATGGTCTATGTCCCACGTGGCATTCATATTTATCACAAAAATCATTAGCATAGCTGGAAATGAGTTGCATTCCTGTTGACTGTGTAGCGTAAAAGTACAGCTTTGTAGAAGATTATCCCTAGAAGTAGCGTGTATGGATCCAGAAAAAAAAATCCTTCTTGGGGTATCTTCACTAAACCTGTTCTGTGAAGAGAAAGTAGGAGTCCAGTCCCTCTAGCTGTCAACACAACACATTTTTGAAATGATGAATTCCCAGCCAAAGAACAACTTGTAAAGTTGCCTGTATCTAGCAGACTGGAGTTTACATGAGTATAATCAGGTTTTACACAGTCAAGTTTTCACAACTCAATTATTTTTAAATTGCATAGCAAACACTAAATAAACCTGTGCTGGGAGATTCATCTTAGCTTTTTAGACATCTACAATGCAGATTTCTACATATAGCATCTAAACAACCTCTATACTGGAGGGAAGAATAATAGCTTCTAGAAGATGACTCATTTCATCTCAGGAAGATGCCTAAAATAAGTTGGATGAATCATGGGCAGTATGTGTCTAAAAAGCTCAGATGTAGCTATCTACATTGTCAACTTTTGATATTAAGTAAAAAGAATCCTTTGTTCCTAGTTAGGAGAGTAGAGGTTATAGTTATGCATTCTCTAGAAAATAAGTTCTGTTTATGAACAATTTAATTAATCAAATTTACTTACATTCTACCTCAGTATCATTTTTATTCTTGTTTTTTCATCAAAAATTGGAGAGAGGAAGAGAGAGGGAGAAGCTCTTTGAAAGAACTCGATGACTGCATCTTGCCTCAAATATGGGGGATCTACATTCAGGTCCTACTCTGAATAAGAATCTTTGACTTATTTAAATAAGCCTTGCATCATCAGCTGGTATTTTCCCCACTAATTGCAGTTCCTGCAAATGTTTCAGTATTTGAGTTCCTCTTACAGGAAAGTGACAGATTCAATGGCGATACGTACACCAGTAAATTAAGCATTCCCAGACTGGTTTTGGCACTGAGATTCACTAGCACAGAATGGCCCACCTCCATACTACTAAATCTTCGTATTCAGCAAAACATAGGGCCTGCAAGCTATCTGCTGGGAATAGCACCTGTTTCAATTTAATTCCTGAACTGTGCCTGGGAATTGCTTGGGACTGCTATTTGGTCCAGATTCAAAATAATGCCAGGTGCTACACTAACCATTTAAAGTATACAATTAAGTTAGACAATTAAGACAATCAAGGCCAGTGATGGCCTCAACAAGTTTGGATTTTCTAGTGGAAACTGTTGTGTTGTAAATCATAAATTTTTAGCTGTTATATGTAAATAAAAAAAGTTATTTTAGACAGGTAAATCAAAGTCAAAACACAGTGAAGCTGCAAGATAAGGCCAGTGCCCTAGATGATGGTTTACTGCACTCTGCTAAACACATCCAATTTCTCTGCAATTTTCAGAAGGCAGCTTATCACTGATTATTTTTCTTTTTTAATATTGGGAAGTCCATAGGCTTTACCAGTCAGCTAAAATAGGTCTCTATAAGAATGTGAATTCAGTTGTGTGGTGGGTAGACCCCAGCCAGCAGCTATGCGCCCACACAACCAGTCAGTCACTCCCCACCCATCCCAGCGGGACTAGGAGGAGAACCAGAAGGGCAAAAGCAAGAGCAAACTCTTGGGTCAAGATAAAAACAGTTTAATAAGTGAAGGAAACAGAGGTAAAAAACAAATAAGTGATGTAAAGGCAGTCACTCACCACCTCCCAGAAGGAGACCATACCCAGCCAGTCTCAGAGCAACCACAATTTTGGAAAAGACCGCCCTCTCAACTTTACTGTTGAGCCCAATGTCATATGGCATGTGATATCCCTTTGGTCAGTTTAGGTCAGCTGTCTTGGCTCCGTCCCCTCTCAACTTCTTGTGCACCCCCAGCCTATTCGCTGGCGGCCAGAGGGAGAAACAGAGAGAGCCTTGATGCTGCAAAAGCAGTGTTCAGCAGTAGCCAAACATTGGTGTGGTAGCAGGACTGTTTAGGCACAGATCCAAAACACAGCACCATACAGGCTGCTATGAAGAAAGTTAACTCCATCCCATCCAGACCCAGTACAAACAGTCGTTACCCAAAATGAACCAGAAAATTTTGACCAGTGAAAGAAACTCTTTCAACTGTCAAAAATCCCAGATTATGGGAAAAACATTTAAATATGTGACTTGTTTATGAAACGAAGACATTTAGAAAGGTGATACTCTTTGATAGATTGCTGGGATCAAACTTTTCTTAAAGCAACAGAATGCAAAGATACAAGGATCAGTCATCTGAAATAATGCTTTCTTATTAGCCTTCCAAATTTTGGTTCAACTCAGCATTAAAATTTCAAGATTAGCTGTGTTTCAAGACCTGGGAAAATGTACAAATTATAATAATTCTGGTGTCAGTGTGCTCTATAAATTATAGGATTTCAGAAGTAGCCAAACTGTACTATGCTATTTAGAGTATGGACAGTAAGTTTATAATGCTCAGGAATGTTAAATGGCACTGGTTACTTGAATAGTGTAGAATAGTATAGACATAAACAATAACTTTCTGATCTACAGAGTAACCCTAAAACTAGTCAATTTAAATAATTATATGCAGACCAAATCAGGGATGTATATTTCAGCTCAGAATAATACATCCATTAGATCATAAAATAAAGTTTAGCATACTTTGTGGGCAATGCCAAAGTCAAGAAAGGAAAAATGTTCACTTTCTTAAGCATGTGCACCATCCTATTTACAGCAAGAGAGAAATAAGACTCAGAAAGCTTTTACTGAGGGATATGAAGTTCTGACTCAATTATGCATAAGGTAAGAACTACCCAGGGTTCAGTTATAGACTTCTTGGCCAGAAGTGTGGTACATAGAAAATAAACAGTCACAGTGACTAAGAAATAATTTTGTCTAGGAGATGAAGAATCCAAGAGCATCTTATGCTCATCACAGATTCTTCAGTAGTCCAATAAGCCAGTAAAGCTCATTTGTGAGCCCTTTGCGAACTGATGACATCTTTACAATATGAGGAAGCAAACTAACATATGGGTTTCCGTATTAATCTGTGGGTGATTGAAATATCTTTCAAAAACTAATGTACCCAGGATGAAGGGAAAGCAAAAGGAGTCTCTGTCTAGAAGGGAATAAAGCATGGAAGAATGAAGATCCAGAATTCTCCTCATAAGCACATTAAAGCATCTATTTATGTTGTTGGCATAGACACCCATTCTTGTGACAGCTGCAGTTTCCTGTAGGCCTGTATAATAAATATGGCTAGGCCCTGGATGAAATCCTGGATGAGCACTGCTAACTCAAGAACGGTCCAAATGCGGGTTCCACTTCAGCAGGAGGAACATTTCATCTGCAGCTGTCAGTGGAGGAGATGACAACTCCCAGAGCTGGTGCCAGCATGGTGGTCAAGGCAGCACCTTCGTAAAACATCATAGGAAACCCTTGAGAGGAGATCAGTTACAAGCTGGCAAGTTGAAGTCTCAGATACTTAAAGGTGCCGTATCTCAACAACAGAAAAATGATGAAACATTTTTCCTATGATAAGAAAGCAAATTGGATGTAATAAAGCACAGGAATGCAATGAAAATTAAAATTTATTTCCCTGACTTAAGAGCAAAAGGGAGAAAGAGCTATTTATCTTTCCCCTACTTCTTTTGCTGTGATATCTGAAAGTAAGTTTTCACCTTTTTCCTTCTTCATTTGCAAAAGGAAGCTGCAGAAAATCCCAAGTCTTCACTGCTAAGTCTATGGAGACAGAATCTTTCTGACACCAATTGGGATGCAAACTTATCTTCTGTGGTCATCTGTGGTCATCTGTGTCATTTTAAAGGCAGAGAGGAGTGTCTGACAGGATACAGACCTCATTTTTTCTTCTATTTTAGGAATTGAAATCTGAAAATTTCAACTTACCCTACATATTTACATTACCCTGAATTGAGGTCCATTTCAGGACCCTTCAGAGAACTGAGCTAAATGACAGCAACGCAGTTGTCCAAATCCCAACTGAGTGGCCAGGGCGGGTATGTGCTCATACACCTCAAGGCTCTCAGTGGTATAGACAACATTGTCAAGTTTTGGTACCCACGATGAAGTCAAATAACTGTCCAGGATATCTATATCCTCTCCGTGCTCTGCACCAAGAGATCTTCAGCCTCCAGTGCACAAAGCTATAGATTGTGAATCTAATGCTGAATTAGCACAGAGCAATGCAGGACCGTGCAAGGACAACTAACTTTGGTCTAGAGAGCCTCTCAGGAAAGTTACCTGGTACAGAAAGGGTTAACATGGCCCCATGTATGAGTGGTGTAGGCAGCAGACCTCCCTTGTCTGTGTCAGATCCCATAAAATCTTCTTCTTTCACTTCAGGTTACATGGTGCATGAGTCACTGCCTGCTGAGATGAGATGTAGAAACTCCCGGAAATGTATCTCTTGCTTTGTATAAATGACACGGGTGATACTGCAAATGTGTGATGTACGTCCTGACAGGGAGTGGGAGACACAGAATAATGAGGGCTGCTTTTAGAAACCCCTTAGGTACATGTCTGACACAGACCTTTGCTGTTGGGTCTGGACTTGTTCTGGTCTAGCTCCATAATATTTACATGTTGTAGATAGACCATAGAGAACACAGCCTCTAAAATTAAGATTTGGTGTGTACAATATAGTCAGGCTGCCTTTCTACACTCAAAACTGGATTGGATTGTGACTATTTTGTAAAGTTTATTCCATTGTCACTCAGCATTGCACTCTGGTGGATTTTGAAGACAAGTAAGAAGAAAGTTTGTAAACATGCTAAGTTTTGGCACCACTAGATTCACTTTAGTATTTGATTTCTTTTTTTTTTTTAGGATTATAGATAGGTGCATTCATTCAGTGCATTATACTCACTGAATCAGCTAGGAGAAAAAGGAGAGTCATTTCATGCAAGAGGAACATTTACAGTGTACGGTCAACATTTCTGGGAATTTATGACAGACACATTTATTTGAGGTTGTTAAGGAGGTCTTGCTCTGACTAATAAGTCCTTAGAGAGCCATAATTTAAGCCTGATGGATTGATTATAGTAGATAATTCCTTGTTTCCCAAGCATTTTGTTAAAAATTTCTTGTACTTTTCCTACTCAGTTGTTTATAAAATATATTATCTTGTTTTCATCTTTGTAAAAATGTTAAACTAAACATGCCTTTATATATCTGTGTTACATTTTCACAAAATATTGTCTAGAGTAAGTCTTCCATATCTACAATTTCCTTTACAGTAATTTTTTACAGAAGTACAAGTGCTGATTTAACTGGCCATAAAAAGAGAACATTTATTCACAGCATCTGGCTTATATGCTGTGTTCAGAGTGGCAAACATTTTTGATCAAAACAGCATTGGTTCATCTAGACCATCCCCCTGCCTGTGTTATTGCAGTTCATATTGCACCATTTAATTGAAAACTAAGCAGCCAAATGAATACTATTTTGCAGCATCCAGCATTCCTCCCAAAAGAACAGTGATAAAATATATTGTAAGAACTAGTACCAGCTGACAACAGACATTTAGCGAATCACATTTCAAAGAAGAGGAAAAGAAAAAGGATTTCAATCATGTTACAAAGTACAAAACTCGTGTTTGCTGTAAGTTCTGATGCCCAGATCTCTTTCTTTCTCTCCATCTCTCTCCAACCCCTTCTCTTCCTGCATCACACAACATTTATTTTCTCAAAGTTTTAATGCCAATTTCAGTATATTGGATTACAGGTGAGATAACTTCATTGGTACAACTGGCAGTGTGAACATCATTAAGTTTGTATCTAAGTGTTTTTACAAGCCCAATTTTCAATTTGGTATATTCCCAATTTTTTAATTTGTGTAGTTAACATAAAAAGAATGCAAAAGTATAAATACTGCCTCGTATATTTCTAAAAATGTATCCTCTGATCTGTTGTTCACTCGGACAGGTATCAGAATCTTATAGCATGATAGATGCTTCCTACTAGTTTCAATATTAGAAAATATGCAAATTGTTAAAGAAATCAAACAATTGTTTGTCTTTATTATAACATTTTATTTCTTTATCATAAACTATTTTTGGACCATACTACACATTCCTCTCCCCAGTAAGGCAGAGAAAACTTAGTTTCATTTTCAGGTCGTGATTCGGATTTTAAAAATTACGCAGACAATTGAATTATTTATTCATTTTCCCTTTTGATTGAAACACCTCACATCAAAGAGTATCTGTCTACATCCTTGCATAGCATTGACCTAGGCTTTAAAGCACAATAAAGCAAGGTTATGTGATCAATTCACACAGCAGCATCACCCTTTCTCCAACTGTGATCACATCTCAGGCAAATCAGGAGCTGGCAGACTCAACATGGATTACAAATCTACTCCGTACTGTATTTTCCCCTAAATAACACTCCAACTCCCAAAAGACAAATTTTGCAGTAAGCTCCATAATGAATTACTGGAGACCAGAGGAGGGACAGAATGCTTTCTCATGAAAGGGACTTCAAATTCACCAAGTCCCTTTTGCATCGTCAGTAAAAAGTGCATGCAAGTGTCACCTTTCGACCTTCACCCTGGGCTGAGCATCACAACTCTGGTGCAACAAAAAGTGCTAACGTAGAAGAGCAATCTAATGTGACCTTCAATAAATCATTAGCCCATAAAACTCCTACTTCTCTCAAAGACCTGAGCAAATAGCTTCATCATAGAGTAGTCATTTAACAATTTCACATCAGGAAGAGAAAATACGCTGCTGATATATATGTGCTAATATATCAGGTTCAATATAAAGAATACAAACTGAGAAGAATGTTGGCATTTGAAAGGAAGTGGCTCAATGGAACATAAATTCACGGACAAACATGAGAGATGACTCCGGTGCAACAGAAATGGGCAATGTCCATTAGATGTGTTCCTCATTTCAGACAAGTTATGAGTGGTAAAGTGAAAATCTAGGAAGGAGTCACAGTAAAACCGAACGTGTCAAGGATCTATGCCTCTAAATGAAGTCCCATGACACGGAATTGAATTAGGAAGGCTAAAACCACAATACAGTAGTGATTCCAAGTCCACATCTGTCACTGATAATGTTTATTCTCAACATCCTATCGCATCAGAAGGCCTATCTCTAAGTCACTGTTCTAGACTTAGAAGAACTGGGATGAAACTACTGCATACTATATTTATTATCTACTCTATTATATCTTAATATATCCATTAAGAATATAGCTGGTAAAATGTAGGAGAAATCTGCAATAATACAGTAAAGGAAGAGAGAACAAAACATTGAATTAAATAGGAAATGCATTGATGAAATAAAGTGCATAACAAGCACCTTGCTATTTTTATTGTCCCATGCCTACCAGAAAAGGAATTTGTTCATTATTGACTGAATTTGGAGTCCCTATGTAACATCTCATACCAGCTCTGATTAATGTTACTTAGCTAGTTTTCATAAATGATCTTTCTCTCACTTATACCTTTTAAAAAAAAGTCTCATTGACTTTAAGTTAAACAAGATAGAGTATTCAAAGCCCGAGACCAAAAACCCTCTAAGACAATTGAAAACCCGTTCCTAAGCTTTAGGTCTAGAAATAAGGCTTTCATTTAGGAATGGAATTCATTAATTTCTTCAATTTGATTGCACACACAACTTTTTACTGATTGAAAATGTAGAAAAGAAAAACCTCAATCATAAATATTCACATTGCCAATTTTACAGATATCATGTCTAGTTACCAGCAGGTTCACCACAGAAAAACAAATGGACACATTTAAAATACACCAGAAGCGTTAAAATATTTCTGAACTGTTTATAGTTCCATAGACAGAAAAGCTCCCATAGAAATTCTCACAGTGTTTACACCAAAACCAAAAAACACCCCCAAAAAACATCAAGAACCTACTGTTCCTTGAGTTCACATAATCATTGTTTTCTTCCTACAGAAATATTAAGAAACATTTTAAAATGTTTTCCCCCTGAGTTCCATGATGACAGTTGTTATTTGTCATTGTGTGCTAAAGTGGTCACCTGCAAAAACAGTTAGAGTACAACTTGAAGCTTACATTTGCAGTCCTGGACCTTTGGTGAATATGATGGATATGAAAGAACATGAGTTTAACAATCTGCACATGCAGCTTTGGGAAATAAAATTCATGGCCTCAATAACTGCCCTGAGACAGGGCTTAGAAAAATATTTTGTGCCCCAAAACTAGCCATCTTCTGAAACCATAAAGAGGAATGTTTGCTCCTGCATTTATTCAAACAGAACTATAAACAATGTGCATTTTTAACACAGCTTTAAGTGTTAACATATATTTTAGAGGACATGAGCTCATTGCACACTACACAGTCACTATCACAGCAAATGTTTCCGCTGTAGGTCTTCGATGGGAAGGAACATTGAAGATCACCTTCAGATATCTTGACCTCAGGGGCAGACCCATTAGCTTATCGTCGTCTTTTGTAACTCTTCTGTCTCATCCATCCTCTCTACTTCAGATCACTCGGTCTTTGAACCTTGCTCTCTCTGTAATGTATCGTGCCACATTATTCAAACTGCAGTATATGTTTAAAAAAAGCAAGTAAGCGAGCAGAAGATGCTGTCTGGTACTCTGTTCCCAAGTTGTTGGATAATGGAGAGTTCTCTGCTGTTTTTTCTAACTGCTGGCTATAATACCGGCTTCGGTTTCTCTTCCCAGCCTTCCCCTCTGCTTTCTTTCATGATCCTGCTTATTCTCCCCACTTCTGCTGTTCTTGCGAAACAGTAGAAGAATGCTGTTTGGACCACAAAGACAGTCAGATTCCCCCAGGCGCCACTCTCACATATCCTGGCTTTCATGACATGTTTCAGTCAAAGCAGTCACTGACAGGCATTTGTCTACCTCTTGAAGTACCATAAGGCAGTCAGGACCTCCCAACAAAAAATATCTGATGAGAAAACTGTCCATTTATCTACCGATAACACCTATTTAAATGTGTTTATATGTAGGTGTTGATAAATGGAATAGATTAATTGAATGCTGTTATGGTCAATGGAGAGATCTCCATTTTATCTACTCAATGACCATTTGAGCCTAGTAAGAGATTCCTCTGGTCCATCACTGTAAGTTCAACTCGGTTGCACACATGGAGGCTTTTAGTGCCATCTGAGATCTCACAGGTTATCTTGCCAGAGATCCAGCTGTTTCTATACTAACTTGAGTGTCCCCTGAAGGTACTGCACAGCATCTGGCAGCTCTGAGCAGAAGTCTACCTTCTCTGTGGAGTCTCAGATGGCAGTAGACACAAGTGCGTAGCTGAATACTCTGGACTTCACTGAACATATTGATAGTGACCATAAGGAGGATCTAGACAACTATCTCATGTACAGACATGTACATGTTGAAATTGGCAGGTTAGGTGACTAAAGGCTCATCTCCACACACACAGAGGAGCTCAGAGACACAGGGGCAGCTGGGGGAACCCCAGTAACCCAGCGAGAGGAATGAGCCCCTGACTCATTCCCTCATAGGGCATGCCAGGAGGGTGTCAGCCCCATGGGCTGGGAGTAAGACCCATCGCCACCAGACAGTTGGATAGGCTCCCCAGGCAGCCTTACAAACTGAGGGTGGATACTGTCTTTAGAGGTATGAGACTTCTTATGGGATGCAGGGGAAAAGCATCTTGGGATTGCACAAGATTTATTATGCAATGTTTAGGGGAGGAACTAAAGGCAGGGAAAGGATGGAATAAGGTGGTCTGGGGAGGAACAACAGTGGGAAAATAGAGAGATAAGGTGATAAACCAGCCAAACAAGCACATAAACAGGCTGCTAGTTAGTACTCATGCCTGGCCAGGTTGTGCATCTGATCTGCACAGTCTGGCCTGTCCTCCCATGAAATGTCATTTCTAATTATTTTCCTTATGAGAGTACTGTCTATTCTGTGAGCATGTGTGTGTGTGGAGGTCTAAGTGCCAGCAATTGGTGTGGGGAGCATGAGTCGTAAGTGCTATGTGCTCAGGGTGCCAGAAACTGGAGACACCAGAGTGTGTGCACCTTGTGTGGCTGTATATGTCGATGTGTCATCACTAGCAAAGATAAAGCTGGACTAGCTGGTGAATAGGATAGAAGTTTTGCAGACAGATATTAGAGCAGCTGTAAGTCTGGGCAAGATACTGGAGAGACTAGAAAGCCTGAGCACTGGCTACTGAAGGGACCAGGAGGTCCAATTCAGCATCTGGGGAGAACGTAAGGTCTGGCAGTTGGCTACTGGTAAGGTCATAAGTCTAGACGAGAAAGACCCTTTTGTATGTGTGTGTTTGTACATGAAGCAGCTGCGATACCAGGGAATCCAGTGGCCAGCTACTGGTTAAACTGGGAGCGTAAGGCCAGCTACTGGGGGGGATTCATAGTGCATGTGTCTGTGCATGTGTGTGTACATCTAAGTAACAACAGCTGAACTGGAGCTGTGGGCCTTGGGGATTCATGTGTCCACATGCTGGCAGCTGGGATGAGACCAGGGATCCAGGGCCAGCTACTGTATAGACCTGGGTGTTTAAGGCCAGCAAGTGGACACATACTGTATACGTGTATATATATGTATATATTTCCTGCTAACAGGCCTTCATCCGGAGCAGCCAGAAAGGGCGACAAGATCAGGCCATTTGAATTGAGATCCTCAGTTGTTGCTGGAAGAGTGATTTTATTCTTGATCTCAACAGGTGCTCTTCAGAGCTGAAAGTCACTGTGTCCTTTCAGCACAAGCCATTTTCTTTCCTTAGGAATGGCAAACATACTTTCTCTTGGCCTAATGAGTTTCTGTATCATTGGAGGACTCTGCATGCATAATGCCCCGGATGTCTTCACAGCCATGGATGTTTCCTAGCTTAACTACATTCCCCTCAGCTCTCCTCCCCACATCTTAGACAATTTCTTAGACGAAAGCTTTAATACACCTACAGCAATGCCCTTGCCACCCTTGGCAGACAGAGTTCACACAACTTCCCAATGAAAGGCACGATTTCAGGCATCCTCAGATGGCCCTTGCAACTGCAGGCAAAAGATCAGGAGTCTGGCTTTCTGGTTGTGCTTCATGTACTATCGTGCTCAGCTGCATGTTAAACCCACAGTTAACATACTTTCCTCAGACTTCTCCTTTCAAACTCCTCTTTGTATCGCCTTGCTCCCATAAGCAGGTCCAAAGAACTTAGTTGGAGTAGGAAAGGGAGACACTAGTCATGGACCCAGCTAGGGACCCTCCGTTCCCTACAAGCAGACACCAGTGTCATATACTGTCCACCTTAACCAGCCAGCCCCTAGCTTCCAAAAATACCTCCTTTTCTCTTAAATCCCTTAAGTTAAGGCACTTAAGTTTTCTTTACCTCTAACAGTGGCCAAAACAATCATTGAAAACTTCCTCTCTTGGCAACTTTAATTATTCATGTAAACACAAGAGAAAATATAGATGACACTATGGGAGAGTTTATTTACACATTTGAGCCATTTAATTTTCCTGTATCCTACCTGAAGCAAAGGCTATATAGCACTGACCTCATGGGCCCACGGAAATCTGTCCATGTGTAATATCTGACTGTTCAAGCTTCACCATTCAATAGTATGGTACCAAATACAAAGAATTTCATATAGGGTAGCAGAGCAAATTAAACTTCCTCCCTATAGAAATACACTAACTTCCATCTTTTACAGGAAGCTTTCTTACAGGAATATTTCAGTTGAATGATCAGCCTTTCTGATAATCTAAGGTAAGATTTTCAAAAATAGAAGCCTAAAGTTAGCTGCCTAAATCCATATTTAGGTCTCTACCTGATTAAAAGCTGAGCTCTTATTCATTTCTTTCGGATTGTTTCAGAATCAAAGACTGTATCAGCAGGACAGCCAGAGAGCACACAGCACTACTGAAAGGCAGGCGGGTGTCTGAATAGCACCTTATATTTATCTAGTCCTGAAATTTTATTTCTGAAGGGTTTGGCCCAGCATTCTAGTTGTTTCTTTGCGGGGGAAAGAAGTAGGGGGAGATTGCAATAAAAAAACAAACAGAAGAAGGTCCCTTCAGTTCTAAAAGTCTCTGACTACCCTTTCTGATGCACATCTCATTGCTGGCTGGGAAGGGAATGAGTTTGCATAATGAATAATAAACTCTGCTGAAGCTCAGATCTGTTATGCAAATAAACATATTAAATGAATGCATTTTCCATGCAGCATAGCTTCTGCCAGGAAATTTGTTGAAAACATTGTTTTGCCATTGACAAAGGCAATGTGCCAAATTCAAACCTGGTGTGAGTGGGCGCAATTCTGGCTGGTTTCAGTGGCACTGTGCCTGTTCACACCAGGTCTGTAATTGGCCTATTGTGCTTCAAAGGCTTTCATTATCCAAGATGTGCCAAAGTGCAGATAAACAAATTCTCCAACTACAGAAGAGCTTTTTCAGGGTCAACACTAATTTTCAGCTCACTTAGCAGGCATAAACTCCTTCTGGCTGAGTTCAGTCTGTGACTATACCAACTTTCTAACCTACAGAATGAAAATCCTTGGGTACTCTCAACTCCCTCTCATGTGCAGACCTGCCAAAATGAGCCAGCCTAGAAGGCAGCAGCTTCAGAAATTGTATCATCTCAGTAAAGGATGGGAAACTGGATTGATTCAATAAAAATTGACCTGACCTTCCTGTTTTGACTTCATCCCAGGCAAAATCTCTTTCAAGTTTCAGAAATGTTTTATTTACTCTTTCTCTCCACAAGTTATGTCAAATGTCAAACCAAAAGGCTAAGCATACAAAAAAGTATAAGACGGACTGTTTCTGTGAGATCTCTAACATTGTTTTATGGTTCCAAATTATGTAAATAAACATCTTAATTTTGTGTGTTGTGCACACAGAATAAGTCATACCCCAGAATCTTTTGAAGTATACCCATGCGATTTTAGAGAGAAGATGTAATGTTTCTAAACTCAGCATCTCCTTTATCTCAGATACACCAAACACTGAGGACTATCCTGATGACTGTCATATAAAGACAAGCTAACAGATGTCAAATTTGGCAAACGATTACTAAGGTGAGCAGGACAATATTTGCCCTGAGATAGGTCTAACGACTCTGTCACATTCTATAATCATTATAGTAATATGGGTATCTAAATGGTTAAAATAATAGTGACTATGAGATTTAGATCCTAAGGGGTGAGAAGCAAAGATTAATGTGAGACTTTGTGAGAATTAACAGAGCTGCGTGTGGTATAAGAATAGCAAATTTGATATGATACAATTTCTTATTCAAGCTGACTTCTTTAACTTTTTTGGGATGTAAACACAAAGCTGGCTGCATAAGATCAGGTCACCTACTGCCTGGGGAAAGCAGACCTAATTTTATTGTCTTGATTTGGGGAAGTTTACATCCTGATCTGTCTTCATCAAGGCGTAAGAAATCCTGGTGCAATTTGTCTGACAGACAAATTACTGACTTCCATAACATTTTCATCATAATTTGAGTTTGTTTTTCTATTTCACCTACCTTTTTTTACATTAGAAGTGCAGCTGTTACATATATGAGCAGCTTCTCCGGCACAAAGCTTAAAAACCAGGTTCCTTGCTATACAAGCATGGCATAACAGCAAATAGTGCAATTAAATCAAAGCTGCGATAATCTGCAGTTCCACTGACAGATATCTGCACATAACTTCAATGTGACTTCTGTGCAAAGATAATGAATTCTATAATGCAAATTTATACATGGGGGTCAAATAAGGAACTTCTTTGTATTTGACAGTACATTAGGTATTAGGTATTTGTCACAAAATAAATAATTCATCTCGCATAGCCACTTGCTATGTAAATGATAGTCTATGTATATTAAAGCATTTAGCACTTAGAATAAAATGGACAGCTGGGGCCAAATGAATATCTCTCAGGACACATTACCATTACAGTTCCCCTGTGAGTTTTTAACTCTTTTCACTTCTGAGGGCTGTCATGAGGACATTAATTGAATAAGGCACAGAGTTCGTTCTAATGCAGGCAGAGCCACAAAAAAAGAAGAAAATAATGCAAAGCAGTGCATTAATTTCAGATTCTACTTTCCCCCGTTTTTAATGTTTCTCAAATCCCTGGTGTAATTTGGATCTGATTCAATTTAGGAAGAAATAAAGGTTAAATATTTTCAAAATATCAAGCAGATGACAATCAAAACATAATTAAAAAATGTTTAACATAAACTGGGATTTGGGCAGAATTTGAGGCCCAAATCTATGCTTAAATTCCACGTGAATTTAGGACTCTCATTGAACACATCCTCTTATTCCAGCCCTCTGATAGGTTCCTCTCCTATTTACTCGGACTCAGAGTGAACTTTGAGTTAGAAACACCACGAGAATCAAATCGTCTCTCACACTTGTAGTGGTGAATCCAAGGAAACGCTGCTAAACTCCGTAGAGTTGCTTGAGACTGTGTGCTGTTTAAACTCAGCACCTTCTCTCCACTGGAACTGCACTGATATAAATGCGACTTCTAGCATTCAATGGTTGCTTTGAGCATGGTATAAACCGGACTGGACCTGATTTACTGATCTTTCTGTTACATATATTTCAATTATCTTTTCCTCAATGGTTTCAGGATGCTTATACGATACCCTTGCCAGCAACCTAGGCTTCTCTAGGGCTAAGTTAACAGCTATAGATCAGATTATACAGAAATATGATATAATATACAAAGAAGTCCTTTAAAAAATAAAGTCTTAGCATCTGTGATCATCACTGTTGTATCAGTGTAAAATCTAAGCTACGGTAAAATAGATTATACAGCTGAATAACGAAGAAAGATAAAAAAATCTGATGTTTTAATCATTTGCAAAATATGTATGTTCCCAAGTTAACCTCCTAAACTCCAAGACAGCATGAACTGTTATTTTTAATACTGCATACCAACATTTATTTCAACTTCAGTTTATGTTATAATGATGCTAGTTGTCGTAAAATGAGATCCCTGCTGAATTCATCTTTGACTTAAGGCAATGAAATTGTAAGAGTTACACCTATATGTGTCTTGGATTTTCAGTATCCTGGTTCAGCAGAAAAATTGTTAACATAACCAGCATTTGACCTCAACACATTCTCATCCGATTGTGTAAAACAAAACAAAGAGGAAGAGAGTGTTAGATTAAAAAAGATACCTAAATCTTTTTGTGTTTCTCTAAAGTAGAATTTCAGTGGTTGAGAAGATAGAGGTTCAGCTATAAATGCAAAGAAAAATCTTTGTCCTTCTAACTCCAACTCCTGGCCATTTGAACTTTCAAGTATAGATCAAAGACACCTGAAGGAGCATTACTCTGGTTGACAAATGCATCTAGTGTAGCGCAAACTGGAGTTTGGACCTCAAGTAGCAAGGCTGGGATAATAATGGGCAGCACCAGGCTCTGCGCAGGAATCTGGGCTTTGCTATTCAGGTCAGGCAGAAACCAAGCAAGCTGTTTCTGGGGTGCTCCTTATTCTGCAGCTAACACAGGTGGATGCAGTGCCCCACTGCACTGTCAATATGCCCTTAGCTACCTGGCTGGTTTGCTTTATTCGGGGCTGTAAACAGTTTGCCACATTTCAAGTCAGAAAGGAAACCTGTCAGTGGCTGTGAGGGTGGAGAGCAAGCAGGAAGGGGGTTCTCTTTGGGGCTGGTTAGGGTCGTCTAAACATAATTTACTTGATCATTTCAATATTATAGCCTTCCTCACTGCTTTAAAAATGTCTGTCTACAATCTGATAATGCCTCCACAGTCAGCAGTGTAGAAAGAAGACCTTAGACCTTTTCTGCAATAACTCTAGTCCTGGTGGATTCAAACTCTCATTGGTTTTGCTCTCAAACACACATTTGTAATACGGTGACAGCTGGCTCAGTGCTTTTTTATGTCATTAAAATCCAATACCTTAAAAGAATAAGTTTTGTGAAGCCAAAACAGCATTTCAAACACAGAAAACAAAAAGTGTACTAAAATCTGAGTTGAAGGGGTTTTTTGTGAGATAACCTTTCCTTCACGGCAATAATTGAAGGATACTAATACGTGGCATGAAGTGGGCATGCTGCTGCTGTGTGCAAGTTAGTTTGGACCTCCAGCTGTGGAAGCTGGTAGACAAGGCCAGGAATTTTTCAGTGTGACTAGTCCCACCTGAAGCTGATGGTCTGTTGAAATCGATGGAGCACAAAGAGGATCACGGACCCCGCTTTGAGACCACCAGCTGTGGCATACAAATGCAGTGCCCCTTCCAGTGGCATGTGGATCACATGCAATATCTCTCCTTGGAGGTGAGAGCTGTTTCTGGCTCTCCCGGTGGCATGGGAAGACACAAGGAACTGATCAAAACGGTGAATTGAGACGGTTGTCAAGAGTGCCCTGACCACTGGATTAGTGGGAGATTGGTCAAATGCTGATATTTCTCTCTTTCTCTCTCTCCTGTGCTTCTTCACTAGCAGAATGCACAACTTCTTTGCAGATGAAAAGCTACATCATCTCGCTCACGAGCTGCTGCCTTCCCTGCCTGTCTCCCTCTGAGATTGCCCTTTCTCTGTGTGCTCTTGTCATATCCTCAAGGTCAAAAAGTGTGGAAGAAACGTAATGTTTTTCCAGGTGTTTTTCCTAAAATGTTTATTCTCTGAAGATGCCATTGTTAAAGACTGCACAATAATAGCAGTAGTTACATGCAGAGGACAAGTATTTCATGCAGCATACTGAGTTTTCAAATCTCTTTATTTCAACTTGGGGTGGAGATATTGCTTGATGAGGGAAAATTCTGAAATGAATAACTGGAAATTGATTTTGATCAATCAAAACATTTCATTTTGATTAAATTAGTCTTGCAATATGGTTTCGAACTATCTCAAAATACAGTGGAATAATAATACATATAATAATAGAATAGAAGCTTAGTCATTTCAAAGGAGAAATTAAACCATCTTGTTCTAAGAATGTCAAAAACCGGTTTTCGGTTTTGCCAAAATAAAGTATTAATTTGATGTGCATACCCCTACATACCATTACAATTTCAGAGAAACTGTATTTGCAAGTGGAAAGTTCTTCCATCTTTTTTTTTCTGACCAACGCTAAACAGAAGTTGCTTTCACAGGAAAAGGGAAGGAAATCAACATGCACAAAAAGCAAATACATGGTTTCCATTTGTTCATTCATGTGTACATTTTATTTCTTCCTGATCCAAAGACCATTGAAGTTAATGGAGAGATTCCCTTGAACACTTACCGTGCCTTTAATTTTTGAGCAAATGTTGAGACAAGCACAAAGCAGCTTATGCGCTTCCTCATATCGCACTCCTTCCATGAACCTGCATGCTAATCCACAGGTTAGCAATTCGGAGGTCTCTCTTGATGAACAATTAGTGCAGCAAACTGTGAGGTGTTTATTGTGATGTGTAAAACTTTGGCGAAGATATTCCCTAACCCATTTTACCTATGAAAGGAAGTTGAATTGTTGATCCCAAGAGCACACAGCGCTAATCTGCTTCTCGTATAATACGCTCTTTTCCTTTCTTTCGCACTTTGATTACTTCTGAAGTCTAGTTTGTTATTGTTATTTGTTATTAATTTCTTAGTTTGCTCTTGTTATTTGTCTTATTTGCTATTATTTGTTTGCATTCTGTTTCTACAATATTTTTTCCTTATGCTATTATTTTTCTTCATTAGTTGCAGTGAAATTTTGTCTCTGCATATCACGTAGCCTGTTTTTATTTCATTATTTCCCGTGTTTGTGTTACACAGCCACCACTGCTCAGCCTCCCAAAGTCTTCTAAAGGCAACTCTTATCGATACAGCACCACTGAACTCCACAGATAATGTTTTATTAAATGTTACACTGAAGCTGAAATCTTACACCATAGGTAGCATAAAATCATTACCAGCTTGAATATTTTTGAGGATCGAGATGATAATGATAAGAGCAATGTCCCAACAGGGGACTTGCCACTTATTACTTAATCCACAAGTCCCCTACAGGTGTGTTTTGGTGTCATTAAATGCCCACCCAAGGGTTATATGAAAGCCTGAAGCTAAGACACATAAATGGTTCTGTAGAGGTCTTGTAACACAGTCTAAGCCCTGTCCTTTTTAGGGACTTTATGTTATTAATAAGAAGTTAATGGGAAGTAAAAATATTGCGTGGGAAATGCGTGCATAAAAGCCGTACTTTCTTTGTAGCTCTCTCCTGTAAAACTGCTCAGGGAATATCATCCCACATTGTCTTTTCTTTTTAAAAAGAATATATGAGCCATCTCTCATCTCTTTTTTATCTGTGGAATATTTAGATATGTAATATAAAAAGGATTTGTAAAACAAATAGTGGTCCCCACAGTCTGGATTTCTCCAGTCAGAGCAAATGCAATGTTATTCATTTCATAATCCGGACTATATTTCAGATATGAAAGGCCAAAGTAAGTTAATATTTTCCTGAGCAAAGCTATCAAGCAGACAAACACTATAAAAATGTTATGTGGTCTTTCCTTCTCATTGTGTTAGTGTAGATCTTTGATCCTCAGATCCACAGTTTTAGAATCTTAAAGGACTGAGAAGATCTACCATTTCTTTAATAATACTGGGCATTTTCATGAACTGTGTAATGTCCTCTGCCCAGATGGTCAAGATTTTCAGTCTGATTTACGTCTCTTTTTTGGATTATTAATAGCCTTTTCGAAGTTCTGTGCTCTACTACAAGTCTGCATTTCCCTCTAAATCTCTTAGAAAATCTGTTCAGGAGTTATCTATTGGAACAGTTGGGGGTTTTGGTTGGTTTTTCTTTTTTCCCCCTTTGGAGCTTTGTATAAGCAGGTCAAGCCCAACACCCTCCAGTCAGATCAGTGTTACAGGAGCATGGACTTTGCATGTTATATCTGCTATTCAGGGAAGGGATTCCCACAGTGAATCTAATCTGTATAAAATAGCAGGGCTCCTCACCGTCTGTCACTTTTACCATGGACATGCAAATGACAAAGCCCTCAAGTCAAAGCTATACCACATCAGCCAAAGAAGCAGAGTTTGAATGCTAGCCCTAACTGAATTCCCATAAATCACAGTGGGACGAGGCTTTTAGCCACTGCTATGCAGAAGGTGTTACAAACCAGGGATTGAAATCCTTCACAAGGTGTACTTTTGTACCAGGTGTCTGTGTTGTACCATTCTGTAAATCATATTCAGCATGAAGGCCTTATTTCAGATACTTTGGACACTGTGAATTAATGTGTCTGATAAGACCAAATCTCTAAATTTGAGATATCTTTCCCCTCTGACACAAACAGGACACAGAGTCTGCAGCAAGAAGCTTCATTAAGTCAAGTGTTTAACAGAAGCTTCCCTCTAGCTAAGTTTGTCTAAAAGATGTAAAACTTCTCTTAATGGACCCACAGGCAAATACACCAAATACACATTATAAAAGGATAGTGCTTAATAGATTTCACTGAGACTGAAGCCTAAAGAACTATATTGAAGCCTAACGCAATCTTACAGTGAGATCCCACCAGTTTCAGATTGCACCTCTGTGACTAGTTCTCTACGTAATTGCTTTTGGTTTTCATTCTCTTTAATGCCAAATTTTGCAGTTCTTGCAAGTGGTCAAATATTACCCATCCGCATTGGTGTAAAACCAATGCAAGAAGGATTCTATTACTTTCAGCTAAATAGTTTTCCTTAAAAAAAATATATACTCACATACAGCGGATGCCTTAGAAAATTGAGAGGAGGAGGAGTAGATATACAAACCCTTCTCTTTCCTTCTAGTAGCATGAGGTAAATTACACAATAAATCAATTTTTATGGATGCTGTTGACTTGCAACATTTGCTGCTTTTAAAAATTAATAGCTGAAATAATGAACATTCTCAAAAACTCTCTGAACAGCCAGCTTGATTAATTCCCTGAAATGAAAAGCAGTTGACAGGTGCAATATTCTCAGCTGAAATTTTCTGTAGCCTGATCAGACTACAACCTAAACTTATTCCAGTAACACAAGTTTGCTTGCTTTGGTTTTAATTTGTGGGAAAATAAACAAACTTAAGTCCCATATTGTGCTTTGCCTAGACATGCATACACACCCCCCTACAAAATAGTCCTTCCTGTAAAATTAAAAGAAGTTTAATTTTTGAGTAAATATTATTTTGAAGGCATAATAGCACTGCACAGTGCCAGTGTCATCACCTCATATTAATATTGCGTTATTGTCAAACCGATAAGACATTCCTGGGTATAAGGAAATGTGCGCTGCATTTTGAGCACTTTCTAGATAGTGGTCCACATCCCAAAGTGATGTACCCAGGAGTACCTCCTCTGAATGAAATGTAGATACACAGCTTCAAATCAGTATTTCCATTTACCTCCCTTTCTGGGTCTCATTTTTCATGGTCCTTAAAATATGAGCAGGAATTAAACGTGAAAAAGTGTTAACCGTTTCCCTTTCTGACTTTTTTTCTAGAGCTGGAATTAAATAATACTTCTGTCTACAATGGGAAACATTTGTGATATATTTCAGGTTAGGATAAAAAATCAGAAATTAATAATGTTTTGGTTAAGCATTAGGGCATTTGTTTAATTTTTTAAAAGGTACATAGGATTAAAAATATCTGAAATTTAATGCCGTTCTATGTTCTTTATTGCCCTGCTTTTTATTGCTGACATATTGGTCTGAAATAATCAAGACAGATGCCTGAAGTCATGATTAATGAGGCTGCCTGAGATACTCGGGTGATCCAGGTGACCCCATCCCGCATCACAAGAAGTGTATGGACATAACAGCCTCACTTTCAATGAATAAAGGTCATCAGTTGCTCAGCCGTATACATTCTCTGCTACCTACAGATCCTTTAACATCAGCATTTGTGAGGAACTCCTGCATGAAAAATAAGCAAAAGGTGTTTTCAGCGTGAATGTAATCAATTTGATGCTCTTTCTTATTTTTCAAGACATTAAGGTCCATAGTGTCTCTCTTTTCACCTACGGAAGTTTTTCCTCCATTGTTCAGAAGTCTTCCCTGCTTACTAACAATTCCTTGTTACTGGGAGAGAAAACTGTGGAGGCGACTGTGTTCCATGTCCCGCTCAAGCATTCAAGTAAATAAAGCTATATATGAATGTGTGAGTCAGGCTGTTTGAAGGAAACCTTCGTGAAAATTTCAGTAGGCAGACGGGGACATCATCCACGTTGCTGTTGAAGTCTTCCAAGATAATAAATATTACTGTCTTGATAATCATGTTAGATAACTTCTCTATCAGCAGCTCTTGCAACTGTTAAGTGTCTGGGGGGTTTATAGATTAACAAGATGTCAAGGCTGGTCTTTCCTGTAGTCTTACAAAATAAAGGGAAACACTCAAGGGAGTCTGCTTCAGCTGAATTCATTAAATTTCTCAAATATGCAGTGGAATTACAGAGAGTTAGTTAATAAAACCATGCAATCTGTTTGTCAGATATGTCAAAAAGAGATTCATTTACAAAAAGTAAGCATTTCCGCTGCAACACGCAGACCATTTTTAGGATAAGACTTCCAAACACACCTACAACCCATGAAAATAAGGTATCAGAGGACAGAGGAACATGTAGCAGGGCAAGATGGGCTTAGATATATGACTCTGGAGAAAAACCCTAACCTTATCAGGAATAAAGAAGCATGAAAGCAAAGTTCTGTATAACAGTGCAGACAAAGTGAGAAATGTGAAGGTTTGCTTTTAGCTCAGCTCTAATCAAGGCATGTCTCTTTGTTCAACTGAAATTACATTGTGTCCCCAGAGGACTAGCACATCTTTCTGAAAGCAGAGCAACATCAAGGTCTTTAGCATCTGTCAATATATTCTTGCTAAGGGCTAAATTCTGGCTCTGTTCAGGTAAAGATGAAGACTGAGGGATTACCGAGTTCTCAGAGACATCCTGCTTACAAACAGCAAAAGGCTTCACAGAGTAGGGTGCTTTTCAGTGCTGCTTGGCTTGATTGGAGAACGGAATAGCTTATATCGCCCGTGGTAACTTGCTCTCAGATGTAAACTAATTAGAGTAGTAGAGATTGGGCTCTTAGTACATAGCTGGTCTCATCCTCGTCTCAGGAACCTCTGCAGTCATGATTGTTCTCTGCTTTTACATCTCCATTGTGCTTGAATAACATCGCTGAAACTTAGCCTGATGCAGTGTGTACGTATATAAAGGCTGTGTAATCACTTTGTCTCAAGTACGCCAAAGCTGTATTATGTGCATTTACTACCCAGAACTAATCTAAGCATTTGCTTAGGTTATGAAACATTGATTTTCATGGTCCTGGGGTGGGGGTGGGGGGGTGGAATTGAGATCTCGAAATCAGACCAAAAGGCAAAGCACTGGAAGTGGCATTGTACAAATTAAAGTACATCAGCAGCAGTGCCAGGAAAACACGTCACTGAGTAGAATAATAGTGTATTACAAGTTAAATAACAATGCCAATAGGAAGATAGGAGGCCAGAGTCAAATAAAAGACACCTACTTATTCACAATTCAATCTTAAACTTTTGTTCCCCAACTCAGAATAAGCCTACTTGCATCCATAAAATGTTAACCCCAGATTTATTGAAAACTCAAGATGGATGAGCACTTCACCTTTTTATGATTCATTATGGACAGATCTGAGCACCAGGAATCTGCTCCAATAAGCTGCTTGGGCCGTGAGGAAAGAGAATATACCCAGAAAGACCCAGCTGTCAGCTTCACTGGAGTCATTTTACTCCAGGGAACCAACTTAAGGCAAAGCAACATGAGGATGGAAGCAACATTAAGGAGGCTAAAAGACTGTCTGTTTCACATCTTAATTGCTTGAGCTATTAAACAAACACATCTGGTGTTGATGTCTCTTGAACACTGTACTTTTTATGTATCACATATGCCTCTGTGTTAATGCTTTTATGAGCTGCTCACTTTGGGCTTGGAGTTAGACTGCTAGCTTGGTTTTTTTTTCTTTTTTTTTTTTTCATCTTCTAATGCAAAACTTATTTATCTATTTGATGATTTCATTTTATTTGTTTTTACCCTCAGCCTTTTGGGTTTTGCATATTGCATTGTCTATCCATTCGCCTTCCACCACGTCTCCTTCCCCAGTTTGTTCAAGAGAAATTAGCAAAATTAAATAAAGGAAAATTCCACTTCTGGCAGGCATGAATTTGTTAGAGTTAAAGGAGACAAGTTTGCAAAATTTCATTATGGAGCCAAGTAATTGTTAAAGGAGATGCTGCTTCTTATTTGTTCAATAATGCTTTTATACATTTCAAGCTTTATGAAGGATTGATCTGATAAAAATATCCTTGGAGGATTGTGACCTTGAGTTGCCTTTTGTGGAGGAATTTTCTGGGTCTAACCTAAAAAGAAATTGAAATGGAGACTGTGGAGGATTTATATTTGAAAGGGGATAAATTTGTGCAGGCATGCAGAATAACTGTTATTGATAAATTTATTTCTAAGTGGTACAAGCTACAAAAGGTATTTCCACTTGGCTTCCTGAAAATTTCCTGTATTCCTTAACCTTTAAAGATGTAAAGTAAGTATAAAAATTACACGTATCATATAGGGGCTGAGACAGATAATTACTTAGAGGGCAAGGATATTGTAAAGGCATAATCCTATGTTGTTATCCAATACCATAAACGTGCCAAACTGCAGAAGGTATTTTGGCTAATAGAGCTAAATTTTCCCTAGCACTTTGTGTGAAATAACCCATAAGGAGCTGCAGTTCCCTCAAGAATGGGCTAGCTGTTTATTCCATATGAATGGGAAACATTTCTTGTTTTCCCATAAAAATATAGTATATTATCCTGATACTATCCCAATGGCATCTGCTCCATAGGCTAAAATGAGTAGAAAGTAGACTGTCTCTTCCTGTTCATACACGTCAATGATGTTCTGTCAACATTATAGCCTGCAATGTTTCCTCTGAAATACGGAATGTTTACCTGTGTCTATATGTAACATATATGAATCTTTTTTTCCACTTTACAGTGATATAGATAAAATAGTTACTCAAGATTCTTGAAAATCAATGTTATATGTTCCTGCACTCTAAATACATTTCTTGTAATTTTTTTGGTGGGTTTATTTAGTTATTTTTCCTTCTGCAAAGTAGCTAAAAAGCAACAGACATAAGAAAGTTATTGTAGCTGTAAGGTTTTGTGGGTTTTTTTCCAAAATATTATTTCTAATATGGTTAAACTGTGGATTATTTATTATGGGGTTAATCATTACATTCAGACTATTAACCTAAAATTCGGGGTACTGAGCTTTCAGAGCAGAATGATTTACCTCAACTATCATTTCAACTTTCCTGCCCTTTACTATACGCTGACAGTGTTTGCAACATTCAAGGTTTGATTGTATTTGTATCTAAGAAAAGTAGATTTTAGCCTTGTTTAAATGGAAAACAAAGTTCAGATAGCAATGAATATAATTTACACTGCTGGGTTCATTCTATCATATTCATTCAGTCAATGGCATTTGGTAACATTTGCATCATTCGCGATGGGGTTATGTCAGTGCTAATGAAAAGCAAAAGCAAATATTTAGTCCTTTATTAGTTTGAAAGCTAACACACAGCATAAAAATCTAAGTCTAAATTTCTAGAATTATTCTATAACAAGGTAATTTTTCAGTTATTCCTGTCCTCAAGGCTCCCAAGGAGAGTGCCTGTGTATGATTGTACTTCTTGTTTACAGAAAGGAGCTAGCAAAAACCAAGATAAAATAGTTATCATAACAAAAATGAATGGTTATTATATCACTACAGTTTTTGCCTGTACAAACACAGCAGTCTAACAGAATCTGTAATGTCAGTTACCTGTGTAAACTCTTTTCAGCATCTGGAGATATGAAAATGCATGGGATTAGCAGCTACATTTTTTTTCTCCTATAAACACCTGCTTTAATGAACTCAGTGTCTCTGACGCCCAGTTATGAGAATTATCTAAAAGTACACAATTTTAATTTGCATACTCATTCCTGTGTTTTGGCATCATTTTCAGAGGACATCAGTTCAACAAGGGTTGCTGTAAACTGCATTTGTCTTCTCCAAATCAGTGGCATTCTTTATGGTTGTCCTCCTAAAATCTACGTGACTGATGAAAAAGGTCCTCAATGTTTATAAAATTAATGTAGCCCAGCCACTTATAAACTTGTTTGCAACAGGTATTCTGAAGGCTAACAAAAAGATATCCAACTCTTACTTTGTACTAATTTTCATTTGTTGAAAGAATTAAGAAAATATTGAATTGTTGAAGTGGAAGTACAGAGAGAAATGAACAATAGGAATAATTCTGGCCATTATATCTTGCCTAATTGAAGACCAGCAGATAATACTCACCCAGTCAATTCCAGTGGCAGCAGGGCAGCCTTTCTAAATGAAAAACTATTTAGTTCAGATTAATTATATACCATAGACAACAAAACTCATAGAAAATATTGCTGATACACAGTATTTTGAGATAATTGGAAATGTGTTTGTGAGGAGTCCAAAATTTATGCAATAGAATGTGATGTGTGTAAATTGTAACAGTAACTGAATTGAAAGAAAAAATAGCATAGAATACCATATTCTGAGAATATCTTGTATCAGTTCACAGCAGGACACACACAGAAAACACAACAGGACTGACAAACACACGAAGCGACGTAGCTCATTGACTTAGTCTGCGGTAGGATCAAACCCACGTCTAGCCTGTTTTCAAGAACCACCTGTGAGAAGGATTTCTACCTTCTGCATAGAACCCAGTGCTTGGGAGATTACTTACATGCAGCAACAGGCCACTGCTGTTTTTATCATCACTTTCAATATACCTGAAGCCATCTTTCTCCTTTCTACAGAAGACATGATCTTTTCTTTCAACCGTTTCTCAGAGACCACATTTTCTAAGTCTCTGCTCGTTTATGATGGGGTTTTTTTTTAAGAGCTTCTGTTTTACTGATATTATTCTCTTAAAATGTAGTGCCCAAAATAGAACAGAAAATAGCATAGGCTGAATAAACATTAAGGGAAATGTAAAAATTACTTCCCACATATTATATACTATACACTGGTAAATAAATATCTATATGAAATTTACCCATTTTTACAACAAGGTTATAACATTAACTGCCTATGATGTACTTCATTACACCGTACATTTTATGCAGGGTAATTTTGTAATTTTGCAATAGAGAGATGGCTCTTAACTGCACTACCTCAAACTGGTCTTCAGTTAATTTCTTTTCATATACTTTGGATGGTTCTCTTTTCATTAGGACCATCTCCAATTTCATTTCCATCCTTAAAAGTCCCTACTTTATAAAATGTTCATCCAAATGCAATTATTTGTGATCCACAAAGAAATATATTCCCTACTTTGCTGACCTAGTTGGTAAACAAAACTACTGGATAGCATCACATTGGAATAGCCTCCTACAAATAAGATTCCCTCCTACTTTGATAACAAACCATTAACGTAACCATATCTTGCTAATTTCTCCTGGAGTACATTTTCTTTCTTTCAGTATTAGTATATTTTGACCATGTGAAAAATCTTGCTAATATACTACATATGTCTTCTTCCTATGTTTCACAGTTGCCCTCTTCAGGAATGAATGTGGTGAGGTTTGAGCGTATTTGTTCTTAGCAAAATCAGGTCTGCCTTCTCTGGACTTCCATAAAATGATTGTTTAAAAATGTGTTACCATATCTTTGTAGATAAGTTAGGCTGGATTGTCTATAGCTCAACTTTTTTTCTTTCCGTCGTGTTTTTCCCTCCATTTTTTATAAAATAGTACTGTATTTGCCCTTTTCCAGTCTTGTAGGACTCTGCTTGTCCTCCTAGAGTTCTTGAACATAATTACTAATGGTTCAAAGACAGTTCTGGCTTAGTTAATTTCATCAGATCCTGACAACTTGGCTACATCTAAATTATTTAATATTCTTTAACCTGTCCTTTCTGTGTTCTGACCTATTCCCCTACCTTTTGTTAAAATTAATTGTGTTAAAAATTAACGGTTAACTTGTAATATTCAAAAATCACCTCTGCATTCATGCAAATATTGTATGAAGGCAAGCTAGACTTTGAAAAACAGGGGTTTTCAGCTAATTTAATTCAACACAAAGGTCATACTGACAGCTGCAGCAACCGAAAACCAATCCCAATAGGGATACAGATAATACAAACTTCCTCACACTTCCCTATCCACCTATTAGTTCAATATACAGTGAGAGGATGAGGTTAAAAGGGCCATTCAGTCTTATGGGCCTGTAAGATCTTTGATTTCTCCAGAACATTGCCAAAGTACACTAGAAGATTTATTGCTTTTTGCAGCATGGACATTCAGTCCTGAAAAATTGGTTTAAAATCATCAATTTATTTGAGATTTGCTTCCCAAAGTAGTGACAAATATTAACTGCCACCAAGGGCTGTGTTTAAAACGGTACTTTGGATATAAAAAACATTTTAGAACAATGAGCAACTTGACAGGAATATATTAATTTTCTCTATCATCTTCTTATAGAAAGTCCCCCAAAATAAATGCAGTTGTGTTGCTTCTCTGTCTCTCTTCTTTCTGTTGACCATGTGGCCTCTGGCGTCCGGCTGTATGGTATCCTGCAGCTGGGGAGACCCAACATGATTCTCCCTTTTTCTATAATCCTTTACATGAGGTATTACTGTGTTATTAGAGCAGGAGCATTACTGCTCCAATAAACCCAGCAGAACCCCGCAACTTAACCCCAAACCTATGTCAGTATATATATTCAGAGGTTTTTCCGTTAAGCCCTGCCATTAAAAGTTAATCTTCACTGTTAGAGACTTAACCACCATATAATAGATATATGTCCTTGTAGTTTGCTCTGAGAAGGAACAAATCAGCTGCATCAGAAGTGGATGCCGCTGGATAGTACACAAAACAATCTGTTATTTGGGGGGCAAGAAAGCACCTAATGAACCCTTTGATCTAGTTCTTCCATGGGGGGGAGGTTCTGGTAAAGTTAATGGGATCTGTACTTTATCTTTGCAGGTCATCTTCAATTTATCACTACCAAATCAAATCTTTTGGGAGCACCATCATTAACCTCCACTAGGTTAGGTACATCCATCAAGTCCTCAATCCGTTTATCATTATTATCAGTGAAGTCATTACTCTTCAGACCACTGTGACTATTAATTTCCTACACATTAGGCCATAAAACCTATATTATCCGTAAAACTCAGAAGTGCTGCAACTTCCACAGTCTAGATGGAGTATATAAATGAGTAGCTTGTGACTTTGCATTGTTTTGAAATATCATTTGTGATAATATATTTAGTATGGCCAGATAAGGAATCTGCACTAGATAAATGCCAAACTTCCTTTGAATAAAAATACTAGCTTCTCTTCTGTGTTCTTAACTGTTTCCTTTAAAGAACCTTTTAATGAAATTTCATGCATTTGAAAGACTGATGAGCAACATATTCAGCAACCGTGTCATCTATTCTCCACTCGGTGAGTGCCAGTAACTCCTTTTAATGTCAGTGAATATTATGTGCATGCATTTATAAGAGAATGCACTCCCACAGTACAGATTAAAGGATTTCATAGAAACTGCAGGTCTATATATTCATTTTCAGTAATTAATATTCCTTAAGATAGGAAAAAAGAGCTTCAACAGCCTGGGTGTCAACAAATAGTGGCAACAGAATAGACTCAGCCAAAAAAAAAAAAAAAAAAAGGAAAAAAAAGGAAAAAGATTATCATCTTTTGACTAAATTGTTTAATCTCATTTCTTCTACAATTCAGCATTCACATTAATTTATTTTCAAACAATGAACTCTTAAAGTGGCTGCAATTTAAAGGTCAAGAGCTGCCATGTCATACAATCTGTTACACCACTGTAATTTGCTAGTTTAAACATTGCAGATACAATGGGGTGGCAGTTTAGTATTAGATGCAAACAATGACTATAAACTATAGATGAGCACAAAGCACTCAAAAAATAAATAAAGCAAAGTGTAGGATATTCATGACAGGAACCACATAGATCCAGTCATTTAACTCATTTATTTCCCTGTAATGGTTTGAGTCTACCTCTGTGCTCCTTCCTCTGGGGATAGACTATACTCTCTGCCCCATTCCCCAGTTTGGGGATAGCTTAAGAAAGGTTCATTCCCAGGAGGAGAAGGAGGAAGGTTCCTCCCATACAGTGTATCTTGGAAGGCACAAGGGCCACAAGCTGCTGAGACCCATATCAAGAAAGCAGAGACCAAGAACGTGAGAAGGTATCCCAGGAAGGCATAGAGAAGGGCCAAAAAGGTCTGAGGTGGGCAGCACCACAGTTTTGGGGGGGAGTGGGGAAGGGAACAATAAATTGAGAGGCTGCTGCTCGGGAGACCCGTTAGAGTTCCTCCCGTGGAGAGGTTGTTCTAATCAAACTGTGCACCTAACTAGACTACCATTGTCTTCATGACAGTGGCCAGCGTCAAGTGTGTAAGGAGAAAGACATATAAATCTTTTGTAGCGGAAAAGTTAATGTTTTCACAACTCTTTCTATTACACTGTACTTATCAAGGGAGAGGGAAGCGGTTATGTGGAAATGGAAACTGAAAAAAAGGATTAACCGTATTAATTCAGGGACTTATTCAGGGCTTCGATCAGTTAGCCCCAAGAGGATCTGAGAGAAGACAAGCGCCCAACCTGGCTGAGAGATACCATCTTTTCCGAACTCTTTCACCCACTCAGTTGACAGGACATAGCCAGGTGTACTTCAGCAGAGGTATTAAAGACTGAATGAAAAGGGAGTACACTCCCTCAGGTGAGCACTGAGTGGTAAGAGAAGCCACCTTCAGTGGACTTGAAGACCCTGGGGACTTCCCTTTCCCAGACTGTTAGCTGCTCTGCCCCATTTCCAGGCCTGGCCAGTGGCAGGGCTGAGAGCATATTCCAAAGATGCAAATACACACACACAGAATACAAATGCAGCCGGCCACACAATAACACACGTAGAAGAGCAAGGCCTTTACTGGCACCCCCATTAACACAAACAGCACTTACGCAATGGAGAACACCACAGACAGCCTCGTCTTGCTCCTCTTTGATTATGAAGATTATGAAGACAATGAAAATTAAAGCTCACAAGGGCAAAAAGCTTGATTCACCAGCTTGCTGTCATTTCTGGAAGATCTATAAATATTAACATGGACTTGACATCCATTTCTGGCTCCTAAGATCTCACAGCTTAGGTCTTTACAGAAGTTAGTCTTCTACCCTCAGGCTAGTCCAGCTTGTTAAAGTTCACTAGCAAATATGCCCACACGCTTACACAGCCAGTCTCCTCTATCCCTTCTCCTCTCCTTTTTCCCCAACTTGTTCCTCCCTGATCCACTCCAACTACACGTCCCCTCGCCCTTTCCCCCGCGTTTGGCCCTTCCCCAAACACTCTATAACAAGTTTTGCACACCCTGACAGCCCCCTTCTAGCATCCCATAACAAATTTCACACAAACCTTCAAGCCCTCAAGTATCACATAAGTTTGCTTTTTCCAGTAAGACTCAGCATAATCTTGCTTCCCCTTTTTCTCGTTGGTTACAAGGTTCTAGTCAATTATCGTCAGGTTACATGGGAGCGGTTCTTTCAATGGCTTATCAGTCTGTGATCTAAACCCCTCTGTTATTGTTTCCACTGTCTACCATTGTTCAGGTTTGTACTTCTGAGTGTTTAATTTACTTCTTTTCCTGTCTCTTCTCTTCGTCTCTAGAGCTGAATAACCATTAATCAGATGTCCGTAACAGACCGGGTATTCTTGAATTCCACTTATCCTCAAGCTAAGGGCTTCAATCTGTCGAGAGGCCAGAGCTTAGCATGTAACTTTAGTCTGCAGAAGGTTGCAGTAACACCTGCCCGGCAAGGTGGCTCTGGTTCCAGTTCATTAGAGCAATCCTTAGAGTAGGACTTTCATTTATTTCCATGCAAGAGACTTCATACCTGGACAGACTGAATATGATTCTAGGCTAAGAATGCAAAGGGAGATTTCTTGTGTTCTGTTAAGGTTTGCACACTAAATGATCTACAGGTGAGGACACAGCTGTTAATATAGCCCACTGTGTAGTTGTTAGGACTACCTCATAACTCTCCACAGCTGAGATGTTGGTACACAGCACAGCTGTAGCCGGTTTTGTAGAAAGCATTAATGAGATGTCTGATGTTGCAGTTACTGCTTCAGTAGATCCATAAGGGGGAATAGATGACCAAGCAAAGATAGAGAAAAAGTCTGTGGGAAAGACTTTTCTGTGTCCAAATCCATGAGATGCCCAACATTACCTCCCTAACAAAAATTACTCTCCAGAACAGTGGGGTTTAGCCCAATGCACCTACACGACTACTCACATTTCTATATTCCTACATCAGCAGAAAACGTAAAACAGCACAAAGACTAATAGTTCACAGACCGTTTCTTTATTTCCTTTACCTTATGCAACTGCAAAGCACCTAATCAGTTTCTTTCTTCTTTTCTCAGCCCCAATACTAGTAGTCCACTTATCGGCAATGGTATTTATTCTATAGGCTACCGCAGCCCATGCTATTTCAAGTATCTCTCTCTCTCTGCCCTCCCTTTCTCTCACTCCTATTTATTTCTTCTTTTCTCTTTGGAAAAGTGGGTTTGTCTAATATGACCCATTTTGATTTTATAGAAATAAATTAAAACTACATGAAAAATAAGGAAAAAATATTTAGGAATATTTTAAAAGAAAAAATTCCCTTCCAAATCACGTGCTTATCTTTTGTGTTGTTTTCCATTGCCCTAAGATGTACAGTTCAATAGTCATAAGATTCAGTTGAAATATTTCTGATTTCTTAAAAAATAATCCATAATTGTTTACTTGAAATTTTCTTTAATTTGAAGAGCAGTTTTAACTAAAAATAACTTTTTCTCCCACTGTTGGGGTTTTTATTTTGCAAACTGTCTGTCTCCATGTACAACAAGAAAAATAACATTTTCACTGTTCTGTTTTAGGTAGGAATTCTTTTAAAAAACCCACAGGCTTTAAGAAATTTGGATAACTCAATTCTGAAGGTAGAGTTTTATGCCATTTCCTAATAGGAAATTCCTGAAAAACACAAACAAATTGTAGTGTGTCTGTGACTAGCTAATATTTTCCATGCAAACAGTTCCTACCTAAGCTTTAAAAAATTTTAACCCTTTACAACACTAGATAAGTCAATATTTTTTTTCATGGTAAAGTGACTGAATTAAGGGGGTTTGATAGCTGAAACCAAAACATCAAGCTGGATAATTAAGACTACAGTACTGAATAAAATCCCTTTCCATTTTTTCTGTTTTGCCATAATATATTTTTAGTTAAGACTTACACATGAGAACAAATAGTTTGCCATAAATTCCTTGTGGTCACTTACATTCCTGTTAATGGATTATGACATGAACTTCTGTTTATATCATATCAAGTTGCTTTAATTCTAAATGTATCATATTTCTTACACTGATGTAAGATGTAAATATCACTTAATCAAAGAAAGTGTCTCTACATCTTTCCATTTTAAGAAAAAATTCTTTAAGAACCTTAAAAAAAGCCTGAGGAATGTTTGCAAATACAAAATTGAAGAAGCTCTTTTCTAATAGTCAGAAAACATTGAAAGAACTTTCAACTTTAGTAAGAAACAACTATGTTATGAGGATGTACCTTAATTTGTCCTTCTATTCAAGAGTGATGAAATGTGTCTTATAATTCTGATTTTTTTTCTAGAGGATGAAGGAAAGTAATAACTAATATCTGTTTTCCAGCACACAAAATAAGTAAATGAACTACATATTGACTGCAAATATTTTTGTTACATTTAGGCAAGGAAATGCCACCTGAAGTATGCACTACCAAAGCATGAGGTATCTACCAAAATTCAAATTACTTTATAGTGTGGGACACCTTTTTTCAGACTTTCCCAGATCAGTCTCGTGGTACCTTGGAAATGAACAAGACAAGAATGTTCTACTATTTCCATGGAGCAGTCATGAAAAATAAACAGGCATCCTTACATTTCCACATTTTGAGTCATCATTAGACATAAATATGTCCCTTTCAGTCAGGTTTGTAGGGGAGCCTTCAGTTCTAGCAACTTAGTAACCATCAGTAGTTGCCACTCTACTCTTCTTTCTGGCATCTGCTCTCTTTCCCCGGCCTTATCTCATTTTCCTCTCTACAGCAGGCAAAGAAGTGCAGGAAGGAAACGTGAGCTTCCAGAGGGGAGGGGACTTTCTTCTAATGCAGGAACAGAAATAGATGATTGCCTGGGGATGAGGTAAACCTCATCTCAGGGAAAGAGGGGATACAAAGAAAGGAACATTTCAGCTGTTATTAACACCTCTCGTCCTCTCCTGGAACAAGCTGGTCCCTTCTCACTTCTGTTCTTCCTTAGTCTAGAAGAAGCTGTTCTGCCACTGAAGCAAAATTACTTTTTGTGTTCCTCACTACATGGCAAAGAAGGCCTGAGACATCTCTCACTCCTTTGGCAGACACCTAGAGAGTCTCTGTTAACTTACATTACCAGTAAAAGAGTTTCAGAAAGTTTGTTCTTGGAGTTACTGTTTATGATCAGCTCTTCTTGCACAATGGATAGTCCACCATGAAGTCCGTCATAAAGAATCAATGCTTTTTCTGCATTAACTATGGAATGGCTTATGGCAATTATTGCTGATTTCTGGTCCATAAAAAAAATCTTTATTCATGAGCTTAACCTAATAATTATAATAAGTGTCTACAATGATCTACTGTCTTCTCATTCTGGAAAATGCTGATCATACTCTTCTTTCAGGGAGGTATATCTAGACTTGCTGATGAGATGTTACGACCCTAATCACTACCACAGTCACAGTCTAGTCAAAGACATTATTTCACCAAGTAAAGGTACATAAATAGCATTTTCGCTCAGGTCTAGGTCATGATCAGACTGCCTGCTTACGACCCAATGGCCTAATTCTGTAGGCTGCAGGTACATGTAGGCTCTGTAGTCTGCATTTGTTCATTACAAATATATGACATAAAGTAATCCCAAGACACTGAAAGACTAAATATATGACTGACTACTGTTCTTTATGGTAGACTGGAAATAAATGTAGAACTTACTTATCTTTTAGCTCTTCTGTAGTGTCTCACTCTTTTTCCTCCCCTTCTTGTATTACAGGTCAAGTCTGAATTCAAAATTATAAATACGATGAGTTTTTATTAGTAAACAGAGGGATGAAAAAACATTAAAGAAAAGCATTTGTGAGGGAAAAGAAGAATCTCTATCTAGATCAGACTGTTAGCATTATCTCAATCAAAGTGTTTTATTTTAGCCCAAACCTAAATTTAAAGAGCCCAGCTCACTTCCAGTTATATTCAGAATGCTGAAAGAGAGCTGTTCTAGTGGCAGAGACTGTAGAAAAACACACCTCTGCTGGAAAAGCCAGTTCTTAAGAGTCAGCCGGTGCTTTGAACTCATTGTGTAAAAGGCATTGAAACTATAGTCAAAATCCGCGGATAAAATGACATGGTGAAATATTTAAATACAAAGAAAAGAATATCCTGCCCTTATTTCATATAACACTTGGTAGGCTACACTCAAATTAAAATGTGGTGAAATGGGCGTGAAGCCATAAGAATTTGAGTTATTGCCTTGGAAAGAGTATTGTATGTCTTTTAAGACTAACTGGTTTAAATAACCCAATTGACAAGGTGAGATTAAAGAACTTGCCTTTTTCTTAAAGACTTTCTTAAAAGTGGGTAGATTGGAAGGTCAGCACTTAGACATTATAGTAATGGATATCATGGAAAAACTAAAACCAGAAAAGTTCCCAAAATGATAAGAGATGGATTGACCTGGAATGCAGGGGGAGATGGGTGAAAGGGAACAGTCAACCAGAAGAGACCCAAACCTATTCTTATCACACTAGTGTTGATAGAAAAACCACATGCAGTTAGTGTTTTCAATTTCCTTAGTGTGCAATGTTACGCTGTATTAAGTGACACAGGATTTTTTTACTGTTAAATAAAGATTTATTCTTTAAAATTTGGGCTGTGGTCCTAAGAACTTGGTAAATTCAACTCACAGGACCTTGTACTGGTGTAAGTTTCCAATGATTTAAATGTAATTTTCTAGTTGCAGTCAGCATTTTTCATGACATTTTGTATTGAAAGAGTTTACCATTACCTTTCCCTCTCCCAAAATACACACCTTTGCAGTTTATAAAAAGTGAAGGTGGAGGGAGTCCCTAATTATTGAATTCTAATATGTAGGTACAAAATTGCTATACTAAACCTGAAACGTGAAAAGAGTAAAAACAAAAAGCCTTCTCAATCTTATTATTGACATTGTTTGCAACACGAGGAACAGATTCTCTGTCGCATTGAGTTTTCCAGGTAAAGTTAATCAGAAATAATTGTATTCTATTTATAGAGCTGTGTTTTCTTGAATGCCAGCATCATGATAGATATTTTTTAGACATATAGTTTTGGTTATAGATTCCAAGGCCTCTAAGTCCTCCAGTCAAGCCCTTATTCATCAGAACCCAAATCTATGATTTATGTGAGACTCTCCACTGTTGGAGAACCCCCCCAACTAACCAAGTCCAGCTGCTTTTCATCCCTTCTGAATCACTCATGAAAAACAAAGATACCAGAACATTTGGAAATCTGATTTTGCATGTCAAATTTTTGTCCAGTCGCTGCTACCAATCTTGGCTTCCGTCTTAACTTGTGCCAGTGAATTCCATTAGTTGTACATTATGAAACTATATGTTTTATTTTATCACTTCTCTTCTTGTTGCCGTTCTTTCTGTAGTTGGGACTAGATTCACTTCCTCAGGTTGCTGGTGAGTTTTATGTTAAAACTATCCACGCTGCTATCCCTCCCCTCTTCTTTTACTGTGTACTTTTCTGTTGTGACTTTTGGTCTTTTACTTCAGGTCTTAGTTTGCTATAAGGTCTTGGCAAGTGTTTCACAGGATGTAGCTGGAGGGTGGCATGTAGTGTACATGTCCTGTCAGCACCTTGTCCATTTGATTGCTGGGAATCGGTACCAAAGACCATCAGGTATTAATCACTCTTGATCACAATTGATCTAGGGTGGATTCAGACCTATAAGTCACAGTCAAAAATCTCTCCACCGTAACATTGTCTTTTACCTAAGCATTCAAGCCTCCCAGAACATATTCACCATCTCATTTAAAAGGAAAAAAAAAAATCAATGTTTTTGTAGCACATAAAGTTTTGCAACAAAAACCTGATATAATAATATCATGCGGCAGATTCCACAGTCCTTAAGCAGTCCTGTTGATGAGGTCCAATATGAGGTTTACACATGACTGCATACTCATAATCAAAAGCCAGGCTTGCCTGGGAAGGCGGGGAGGATGACATTTTGATTGTATGAGGGCTCTAATTTTTCATAAACTTGACAGATAGGAGAAGGGAGATACGAGAAATGCAACTTAGGCTGATATGGCAACATCTGGAATACAGAGAGACTCAGCAGCCTTTGGATGAGATTTCTACCTCAAATAAAAGTAAGAGGGCTGAATAAATCAAATACACACTGTTTAGAACTAGCAGGGGCACTGTAATCTTTTCCTTCCATAGCTTACTTGTCCTTTATGGACGTGAATTAAACAACCTAAGGCGATATGAAGAAGCTGTGTGAGATAACCCCCCAAAAATCCCTTAACCTTTTCAGATTCAGTAAAGTAGTTTTTGATAAGGCCTCTCCAGCTAGATATATACAAACAAGCAGCAAATACGGCCTCCAGCACTACATAATTGTTCTGACTAGCTGTACACTTACTCATTCCTCACCACTCCAGGGCCTCCTTTTATATGTGAAATTTAATACAACAAGCATTAGTGCTGTTCAGCACTTCAGAAGTCAAGGAACAAACTTTTCTAATCAAGGAATTATGCTTCCAAACTGAGGACAAGAGTCTATGGTAGGAATTCAAATGAATAACAGTTTACTGATGCCATGGAGAATATGAACTGATCTGGTTGTGCTTGGGCATGGAAGCCAGAAATCAGGGTTCAGGGTTTTTACACAAATCTCAGCCACCCTCCGATCCCAGATTACAGCTAAATATAGCTGACGTAAAATACCTCTTAAGAACAGCAATCTCATAATCATTTCATCATATCTGCCCAGTTGCCTCAGTTCTGTAACCTTTCCATCCTTTTTCCTTAAAACTCTTGCGTGGAGGACTGTTCTCTCAGGTATTTCCTTAAAAAAATAATCACATCCTCCCTAACCTTTTCACATTCAGTATTAGCTACATCCCATCGTAACTACAAAGGCGAGAACTGGTGCAGGATCTGTTTTCTTAGACGGCTGTCTACATCGTAGCCCCAAATGAGGTGTTGAGGTCTCTAAGGAGCAGAGACCCGCATACAGTCTGGAATCTACCTATGTGGACTTACCATCTTGTATCTGAAGCAGTATAGGTGCCTCTTGGCAAGGCTTACTCCCTCGAGCGCAAAACCACTGTCATTTTTAGCTTCTCTGCGTTGCAGTTCTGAATATTTCTGTTAGCACAAATGAAAACAGTTCATATCTGTTTGCAGCTGAAATTCGTATCTAAATGTAAATGTGTCCTTAACCTAGCTGGGGTCCATAGAGATTAAATGCAGAAGGAACTGTTTAGTCAGCCAGTCTAGCAAACCCTCGTATTTCATCCAGTTACCCTTTGCATATCTGAGGGATAGTAGCAAACCCATACTGTCAGGAAACACAGTGCAACTAAACTGATTATATGCATATGTACCTGCACTTATATATACTACACAGTGGAATCAGATAGGAACAGAAGAACTAGATAGTGGTTTTGCAAATCCTTTTTTTCTGAACTATGATATGGTTTCACCTAAAATTGTCATATGAAAATTTCATGACAATTTTCATTTCTCACACAGTGAAAATGTGGTAGATCATACTTTCTTATGGTGACAATCATTATCAAAAAAGTTGGGACTCTTTGGCCGGATGAGCAAAACCATTAGCCAGCCTCCAAAGGAAGGAGAATACAGTAGGGCATCCTAATGTTCTTACTGTTCTTAGACACATTCTTTGCTGAATTTCTTTCCTGCTAAGGAACAGAGGCACAGTTGAAACTAATCTGAGCATTAGAATTAGCAGTAGGGTTAATGGCTTTTTGTATTAGTAGTATTTTAGTGGTAGCATCCTGTATCTTATCATGAAGGTTATTTTATGATTTCTCTTTAGATTCATATCATTCCAGAATTATTCTTTTCACTTGGCAGAAAGTCTCCAGATATGTTTTCATCTAATTGCCAATAAAGCCTTAAAAATCTGAAAGATTAAATATAGTTTCTTTTCTTCTAATTTATACACCAGGAATCAATCAAATAAAGGCCAGGTGCTTCTTGTGTTGACCAAGAAAAAGCAGATTCTTTTTTTTTATGTGTATGTGGGATGGGAATCTGGGGGTGAGTTTAACTGAAATGTTTCACATCATTAGTCAATAATGTGCACTTCTGCCTTTAGGGATCTTGGGAAAAAAATTAAATCAACAGAATTATTTCATTTAGAAATGCACCTACTGTGCAAAAAATAATTTTCATCAAAAATTTAATAATGCAGTACCTAAGCATTGCAGTCCTGTTGGCATGATACATTATGATGGCTCCAGAGGCTCATGCATTGGTTACAGCTTATCATGTCAGAATTGTTCATGCTAGGAAACACCTATGGAGGCTTCAACACAAAAGCAAAAGAGCTGTGGGGGGCTCAGAGGATCGTTAACGGGCTATAATACTTCTGCCATCCATACTGTGATTATAAACCAGCCCAAGGCGATAACCACGGAAAGGTGTTGTCACCTACTGGCTGCTCAATAGGGTGCACAAAAAGAGTTTGGTCTTCCAAGATCAGCTCCAGCTGTGTGGCCACGTCTGTAGCAGCCAGGAACCAGGGCATCCACTGCCACCTTCAGCCGTGTCAGAAAGGCCGAGATCTGCAGGGCAGTCTGTGGTCACCCCAGAAAGGGCACCTGCAGCAGCAGGCTGTTAGGATGTCTGTACTACGGCTGCCTGGGCTGACCACCCCACTGTCACCCCAGAGACAGACCAAAATTTCCCCATCTATCTTTCTAAGTGTTGGTCAGCACTCAGTGTCAGGAAGGAAGGAAGGAAGGAAAGAAGGGAGGAGTAAACGATAATCAGTATAATGGAAACAAAAACGTCACATTTGAGGTTTGTCAAGAACAGCAAATCAAGAAGTGCCAGGACACAGTCCCAGGCACCATGACTTAGTTATCTATGTAGTTAAATTGCTAGACCAGACCCTGGTATACTTTTGGCTGGTAGCAAGGAGCTTGCTTTCACTAGGAACTGTTCAGGAGTTAGTAAGATCCAGAGCCCACAACAGTTTGGATAAGAACACCTGATTTTAGGTTCTGAGGAAGTATTTGTTGGTATTGACACATTCAACCTGTTCCTTTTGGTGTAAGGGCAAGAATATGCCATGGTACTCTCTAACCTTGTAGGACAGCAATACTCTTCGAATCCCCATAGATATTAGCAGTGACATAATCAATACCTGCAGCAAATTACTGTAAACTTCTATACATTTTGTTGTGTCTGTCATACATAATGTTATACAGACTAAAGGTTTCAAATGTGTTTCAGTGATAACAAGCATTCTAAAGGTGTTTGGGTGGTCTTCTGGATAAGATGTGTTGTAAAAGCTTTCAAAGTATCAATGCAAGCCAAGCTTTGTTAAAAAAAAATGTCCCAGAAGGACTTGCTCACATTTCATGTGATGTTTTCCACTTTTTCTGAATGTTTGGTTTATACACATGCTCACATAAAATAAATTTCAGAAGCATATTTATTATGAAACGGAAAGGTTAATTCTTCATGAATTTCCACAGAGGAATGCCTGCATACTTATTTCACACAAAGAAATATACATAGGACCTAATTATTGAATAATCTCTCAGGGGGTAGAAGGGATGAATACAGAGAGTTAAAAAAGAGGAGAGGGGGAAAAAAAATCTGAAAAAAAAAAATCAGAGAACAAATATGTATTTATGGATACCTCACAGGATTGTAATGTGAGCAAAAAAACGAAGCTATAATCTTAAATTACATGATTCACTGCACATCACTGCCCTTTCTCTAACAAATAGTACCTAAGTGTTCACGGAGTATAACTTCAGTTGTTACAGTTCTCTGAGAGATTTTTGTCTGGTACTCTTTTTAAAATAACTCTAACAGAAAAGGAAATGAATTGAGAAGAAAACAGTTCATTTGTGCTGACACTAACTACCGAAAACATTCAGCTCTGAATATCCAAATTGAATTGAACTTGAATATTATTTGTGTATGTACTGGGCTAGATAAATAGTGAGGACGTGGTGACATTACCAGGCATGCGCCTTTACTCACTCCAGGAATTGGAGCTTAATCAGTGCGACTAATTAACACCTCAGTGCTTTGCATACATTGTGTAATGGAATTTTCCTTCCAACTGCAATTTGAAAATAAACATGATCTCCACGATAGTGATCTCACCTTTAGTTTGGAAAGAAGCGTAGGAACACTGGCTTGTGATGTAAGACCTTGTAGTCCGCAGAGAAATAGGCGTTATCAGAGACAAATTTACCTTAAGATGGGATAACCTTTAATGTATGTTGGACTGTCTTCTGGAGGTATCTATCTGTCCCCATTCCATCGCAGAAGCAGAGACACCGAGGGTTATATTCACTTACCTGATGTAGGCATCTAGAGCCCAAATCAATTGTTCACTCACATCTGGTATCTACTGCAATTGCACTACAAGTGTCCTATTTGCTCCCATCTCTGCTCCTCAGTATTCCTTGTGTATGCAAAGACCTACTCAATTCAGCTGATCGAATGGCTCTTTACTTTAGGATGAGCTGAACAGCTTTCTGGATCTACTGACTGAGTTGATTATGGACTTGCTTCGCTACCCTAAACGTAGACTTTAATCTCCTCAAGCTGAGAAAGCATTTGAACTTAGTGCTCTTTCCTCCTTTGCATTCATTCCAACCTCTTAGATAAAGCAACCACCACCCTTTTCACCTCCTCAGTGCTTTGGAAGAGCAGCTATATGTGCCCACGCTCTCGGAAGGACTCCAGCTCCTCGTCACCGATTGAGCTGAGGGACGTCTCAGGCTATCATAATCAGAGTATCAGGAGTTGCAGACAGAAATATCTCCATGCTGAGTGTTTCACATGGCCCAGCTCGCCAGGTCAGTAAGCAGATCTTTGAGCCACTATTCTAAACCACCTAATTCTTCTCTCAAACTGTACAGCAAGGCTCAGAGCCTAGCTCTGGGCTTTGGATTCCTTTCTAGTTCACTGGCACCCTGAATGCCTTGTAGGTACCTCACTTCTAGATTAGAATAGAAGAGGCAGCTTCCTGATTTATTTATTTTTAACTGCAGAAGAGTGTAGAAAATAAGCATTAACTCTTCTTGCCAAAATGATACAACTACAATGGCAATATTAGACATGGGGGTTTTTTTTTACAATAATTTACAATCACTGGAATAAAGGATCAATTTCTGCAAAAAAAAAATTAGGTTACCCTTGATCTGTAACTAGCAAATATTCCTAAAAGCATGACTGATTATAACTTTAGTTGCTGCAATATCTTTTGCGTGCTTTCACCAATGTGAAACATTTTTTCCCCTCAAGTACTAAGGAGACTTTTAAGAAATCATGTGGGTCTAATACATTGCTGAAAAGGGATGTAGTGATGCCCTGGATTGTCTGAAATATTTAAAACTTAGCTAGATAAAGAACATGAAATTCTCAAGCATGATTTAACTTTCCCTTGTTTTTTTCACAGATGTTTTTACATTTTCAAGTGCAGAAACATGGTAGAACCAAAGAGTTTGTTTAATAAAGACAGTGCTGGAAATGATCTAACTCCTGGCAAAATCCAAAGTCAGGTCTCCAGAACAAGACAGATTCAGCAATGGATGGCAAGACAGGAATTTTATTTGTCTTCTTTTGATTCTGAAGTGGCTGCAAATGGATTGCTTGCCTCATTATGCACAGAAAACAGTTCTGTTTTCTAATTAGCAATATATTTCCCCATTACTCCTTCAGTCAGTGAAAAACTGGAAAAGTGAACAAAAGTTACTAGAACCAGAATATTAATGAAGTGTCCAATGATTTCACATAGTTCATATAATTATAATAATAATCGGTTGTTCATTACTCTTTTTTTAAAGTAGTTCAAGCTTCAAGCTTTGCTACTTTTTAATAGTTTTTTTGTTAGGCAGGATGATCTGGCAGATATGTATACTCTCTGTTGTACATACTGATGCATCTATTCTGATATATCTGCTGCAGCTCTGTAAGAATCATGCCTCTCCTGACACGACTAGCTGCCTTTGCAATATAGTCTCTGCGTCTGTGTCTATAATGTTATATAAAATGTAACAGCTCATCCAGCTGACATGGTACAGCTCACATCCATACAGCTAAATGCTTCCAGCTTCCCGAGGGAAGCTGGCCACGTACAACTTGCTTACTGAGAACAACCCTGGCCCATGGCTAACCCCAGCAGCCGGTAGCTTAGCAGTAGCGATATTTTGGTCCCAGGACCCAGGTACCAGACCCTGGTACTGTTTAATTTATTGGGACATTTATTCTTCTAGAGTCAGGTCCTGTGCCTCAAGATACAGAACAGCACCTTTTCTTTTGGGCTCTGAATCAGGATGTTCCAGGAGGCAGTAATCTATTGCATTTAGTAACTTAATCTCTGCATCTTGTCCTGTTAAGGCATTGATCGAGCCAATATGCAGATAGTTTAAATCACTGACCATCACCACCTATGCTAAAGCTGCAGCTTCTCTAATCTTATTTAACGTGTCCTGATCACATCACATCACAGTACAAGAACAGCACTACATTTTTATTGTTGGAGTATGGGATTTCCATCTGCAAGTATTTTTCTATTTTCCCATAATATTTTATGCTGTAACACTTTATATTATTCTTCACGTGCCGTGCCTGTACATCTCACTCTGTCATCCCTGGAAAGTTAGCACCAGCGTCTCCTAAAAAGTTCCACAAGGTCCCTGAGATACTTAAATCAGTATTGTCATTTGATGCCAAGCACTTGTTTCCCCATCTTATTCTTAGGATTCCAGATTGGTGTAGAAGCACTTACAAGTTTTGCCCTTGCACTGTCACTCAATACCACATGTGCCAGTCAACTGGCACTGCAGGAGGTCTCATTTGCCTTCCCTATTTATTATGATTGTGCTGTTTATGTCTCTCCTGGCCCTTTCAGAGACACATTGAACATTAATTATGTCCCCTTCATCCCTGTTTTACTGAAATAAAAACAAACAAATGAACTTAACCTTGAACTGTGCGTTTCTACACAGATTTTCTACACTGGATTTACAGAATTTGTACCTAGGTAGTGCATTGGAATGAAAGTCTTAAGTCATCCTGATAAAAACAATTTATTAATCAAACCAATGTACTCCTCAGAGATATTTACAAAGGAATCTTTTAGATTTTAGTTTGTGAAGCAATCACCTTTTCTATTGGAGATTTCAGGTGGAGAGTAAGGTTTATTCCTGATGTTTTCCAAGAAAGTACAAGCTATTTTATTTAACTTGGGCATTGTTCTAAAATCCTTAATGAAAACTTTCACAGAAAGCACTTTAGTGCAATGTTACTTTTATGTCTTGAATTAAATTAAAAGAAACAAAACAAAACAAAACACAGAAATTCCACTTTTGTTCAGCTTCAGTTGAATTTGAATAGAAAGATAACAGCAAGAATGACTAAGACCTGAATTCTGTCACTCCTGTTGAATGAGCTTTTCTCTGTATTACTCAACTTGAAATCCGTGAGTTTACTCCCCCCCAAAATACACTGCAAATTCCATACATATTTTTTATTTAATCTGGCTCCAGATAGGAAAAATTAAAAATAGGAACTGAATGGAGAAATTTTCAGTACCAGCTACACAGCTCAGTGACAGAGAGTATAGTTCTTCAACCAGAAACTCCTTTTTTTTTTAACTTTTTCCCAAGCCCTCTAACACATTAAGTACACTGGTCTTGGGACCTGTTAAAATTTTGAGTACTGATCTCTAATGAGTGATGTGATGGGAGTGGCAGCTGGACTATTTCATGTTCAAAGACCTGAGAGAATTGACATAGACGAACATTAGTCCTTGTGTGCACACAAATAGTTACAATTTCTTTGTTTTCACTGTTTTCCATACTGACAGACGTATTGCCCTTGGGGTCCACTATTATGTGCAGAGTGAGTGGTTTAGCTTTGTTTCCATTAGTATGAGCGACAAGAGAGTGACACCGTGCAGAAAAGCAAGGCAATACTGAGGCGGATGTTCAAAACAAATCCAGTTTCAAAGGCCTGTGCTGAAATGGAAAAGCCTGTGTGTGTGTGTGTGCGCGCGCGCGCGCCGGCAAATGTGTGTTCCATTGCAATATGAGGTAAAAGGCATTTCGAGTGCTCCCTGAATGACAATGAAGTATTGGAAAGCAATGACATTCTAATCATTGCTGCAAATGTCAGCACAAGGAGCCTGTGGGTTGTGGGTCCCCAGTGCACAAGTTAACAGCTTTACAGTAAAATCACCAGGGATCAATTAAAAGGAAACTGTTACTAACCTTCATGCATCCTATTGCCAAAATGTCTAGAGAAAAAGGTCTAATTATAGCCCTAACCTTTCCCAATGGGCCATGAATGAGCTTCCAAATATGGCATGGAAAAAGAAGAAGAAAAGCTATGGTGTGCTGTTTTCACATGTTTAGGGTCTCTTATGCAAGGCACTCAATAATACAGCCCGTGACCAAGTACACTGAGCTTTACCCTGAAAATCAATACCCTGTAATGCTAACTATTGAGTTAGGAAGAGCTTCAAAATAAAAATAAAACCAAAAATGTAGTGAGATAGGAATTCAGGCTTGTTAATGCACAGAGACAGAAATCAAAGTCAACCTGAAAAGTAAGAACAAGGATCAGATGTAAAAGCACAAATCACATAGAACTATTGTGTTAATAAAGTTTGTGGGAATTTCTCCATATTACATTTCCTCAGTTTCATGTTTCATTTTGGCAACATTTAGAGTCAATGTGAAAAAAAGGAGGAGGGAAGTGATTGAAGACTTTTACAGCAAATGAGAATATTACCAGATTTTTACCCAGTGATTTGTCTGGAGAAGTGGGAAAAAAGATTCCCCTAATTTTCTTTCAGCTGTTCACAACCTTAAAAAAATGTTGCAGTCGTGAGAGATCAGAGAAAAGGAAGGGCCTAGTGAGGACTCCCTCTTTCCTTCGGCCAAGCGTGGCAACCTCTTGAAGCTGGTTTTCAGGCAGACTAAGCTTTTCCCATTCCAGAGGGACGCATGTGGCTGGATCTATCAGCCTGGCAAAACCAAGTGTCCATGGACCGATGCAAAGCAGACACAGCAATGAAATGCATAATGGCAATAAACCACTACATGCTGGTAACATGTGAGCCTTCTTTCATTGTCCTTCAGGTACGTTCTTTCCCTGCCTCGGGCAGCCTCTGGGGTCTCTCTCTTCCATCTGAGCAGCAAGCAGAGCTAATGGAGGGTTACAAGAGGGACAAGTTTCTAATTGTCTGTTCGAGGAAGGTTGGGAGTTGAGAAGAGCAACTTCCATATGTAGGTTTAAGCTCCAGTCCTTCTCTATTATCATCATGAGACAATGTGCAGTTAGAAGAGGGGAGAGGGGAAAAAAAAAAAAAAGACGACTATAACCTCTTGGGATCTCAAAGACTTTTACCTCAGGTGCTGGCACGTTGACTTGTTTTTGTGAAGCTATGAGCTTATTCTTAAACAGTATCGACAGGAAACAGCAGATGGCCAAATTGCTTGCAAATGCTTTTATATTACAGTTTATATTCACCGAGACACTTCCACACTGACATGAGCAATGTCATTTTCTAGTAATGTTTGGAATTAGTCCCTTGGGTCACCAATTCCCAGGCATTATCAGATGATAACTCTGAAACTGTGATTACTTAAATATTTTTCAAATCCTGAAGTACTCTTAAAAGGATACAATTTGCAGCCATGGGAGCCTTGTTACAGTGTTGCTATCCATACAAATATCACTATAGTTGTGTTTTGACTCTCCATCATATACCCCCTGGTGAAAGAGTTGATAACTGGAAAGCAAAAAATTGCTTTAGGCTGAAGCATGTTTTATAAGATCTTCATCAAATGTGGTTTCTCATTTTCCTTTAAAAGAAAAAGACATTTATTTTTAAAAGAAACCAGGTATATTTAAACTAAAACAGATCAAAAGATGAATTCCTTATCAATTGTTTTAGAATATTTCTGACCTTGCAAAATAAAAGAATACAAAAGAATACACCATTTGACTCTACACAAGTATCAAAATATGCATAAGGGAATTAGATATTCAAAACTTGCTAACATTCAATTGTCTCCAGCTCCTCCATAAAACTTCACTGCAGTTAATTCCACAGATTGCATAGATTCATGCTGAGTATTTTATTTGCAAATCACAAACTTTTCACTCATCTTCCTACGTAACTCTTAACTAAACCTAAATATTATCCTATTCATGCTTGTCTGAAAATGTATAACTTACTTCAGTAAGTGCAAGGCAACATGCAAATAAAAAAACACAAGTATACACTTATTTGTAAGATCTTGCCTTAAACATTTTACATTAATGATAGCATTTTCCTGTATTAATTCTCCAGTTTTGGTGCATTTAGTAGTTTGGATTATTTTTAAATTAGTATTGCAAACAAGTTTTAATCTATTAGAAAGAAAAAAAATATATTAGATGGAAAACTGTTTACTTCCTTTTTATATATATTTTATTAGGAACACAGAAAAAAACTCAAACCAACTACATTTTAAAAGGATTTTATATTTAGTGGTGATCTTGACATCTATTCAGTAAATTTCTGGAAATCTTAACGGCTTCAGTGCTCTATACTTCTATGTACAGAGTAATAAAGTTACTGAATCAAGGCTCAATGCAGAATATTTCAAGTAAACAGAAGAAAGAGATGTATATAATGGTAAAAAGAATCATACATTAAGTAAGCTGCCTGTAACCAGTAATAGCATGAATAGTGATATCAGGATATGTGATAGAGTATATAGGACACCAAAAAGTCAAAGACTGAACGTGGACGATATCTATAAACAAAAATTGAAACCATTAAAAAACCTTACAATGCACATTTATAAAATAACAAAAAAAAAATAAAAGCCAGACAGAATGGCATCACTGATTCCTAACTTCCTACTATAAAATTTCTGATATATTGCCAACAGCTATATAAATTAACTAGCTGTGACATATTAAATAACATCTAGATATTAACCTGGAGTAGCTATTCAACATATCTTCTGTAGAAATGCCAGTGCTGATATATCTAAAAAGGTTCTAGATTTCAAATGTTAATAAAGTTCTTCTGAGAGTTTATCAGACTAATTCCAGCTAAATGAAATTTTGTCGTAACAACTCATTTTACCAAAGCTGAAAGACTGTGTAGAGATATACCTTTTTCAACAACCATTTCACTAAGAGATTTGTTTAACAGTTTTGGTACATACATTTTATTTAGTATGAATGTTGTTTTGGTTTGATTTTTTTACATACCCAGGGCTGTCTTGGCACTTCCTTCAAACTCCATAAAACAGCAGCAATATGGAAGTGTCATGTCCCAGAGAGGTCTCGCTCCCATTTTCAAATTTATATTTGAAAGATGGACTTGAGTAGGCTTTCTCACAAGCTCTATCCGAATTAAAAGCATGTAGATATCACAAAATTAACATTGTTTCTATAAATTGCAGCACAAATCTCTTCAAGCTGGCAGTTCAGACTAGATGATATGCTCTTCTTTGACAGACAACCACCTAAAGGATGGTGTTCTACTTCTACATCTCTCTTCATCCCCTCCAGGGAGCTGAAGCCCTTTACACATAGTTTTTTTGACCATGTCTTCCACGGTGGGTGTGAGAATAAGATGTCTCACCTATGCTTCATATCAGGTCTTCCTGTGCCAGCCTCTGCACCATGGTACAACATAAACAAATCATAACCTATGGGGAAGGATCTAGCTAAACATCATTAAACTTAAAAGAAATTTCAGCATAACTCCCTCCTGATACAGGATGTCCTTGACTGTATTTATCTGTTCTGGAAATGAGCAGTACAGAAAATAATTCATTAAAAAGTGATAAACTGCATTATCCTTCAGCAGTTGATAAATGCCATGACTCCCAGCTGATTGTAGCATATCTATAATGGAGTGTGGGGGCGTGGGCTGTGAATATCTTCGTTATTCATTCTGAGGTTTAGAAAATGCCTACAGCCACAATAGTGAGGCTTTATATACAAAAATTAAAGGCATAAATTTCATACACAGCCCACAGTGGGATGTGCTACATAAAATGACTGCTGCTGCTGCTGCTAGAAATTCATTGACAATCCAAGCAGGGGTGTAAAGTAAGCTGGAAAGGGACCAATTGACTGAAAAACAGAATCAAGTGTCTAAATTTCCTCTCAAAGGGAATTATCCACGGCAGCACAGTTTTGATTCTGCACGAAGCTCAGGAGCTGGATGAGCCCAAGCCCTGGTTTAGGATGCCAGGAGTAGATTAGGGAGACTAAACGTGGCTCCAGGTGGTTCTTTACGTGGGAGGTTTACACTAGCCATACTCCACCACTGATTAATTGCTGCATCACCTGGAACACCACTCCATTTACTCGCCAGTTTCTACCCTCAAAGAATAGACCAGACACACATGGAGGCCTCAGGCAGTGGTGGGTCAGGAAGGAAAATAGGACAGCAGGAGTACAAAACGTTACAAGTGACGAGCAAGAACATCCATAAAAAAAAGAACCTTGTAAAGTGTGTGGGAGAAGTGAGGCAGGACATGATGAGAAAATGAGTGTCAGATAAAATATAGAAGAGAGACAGATGGGAAATGGGTGGCATAAACACGCTGACTGGTGAGCAGTCAAACTTAACCGAGTTCTTGTCCTTCCCCTTTGAAGGGGAGTCCTCCCCCTCCTCATTGAAAGGAAGGGAGATGGGCCGTCAAAAGCAAACATAAGGGAAGAACAGGACGAGAATGGAGAGACACTAAGATGAATCTGTAAGATTTCCTACTGATGTAATGCACAGAGTGGAAGAAGTAGGTATCAAAAAGAGGAATTTCCTCCTATCTTTGGCAGTGAAGGAAATCTATTGTTTTCAGGAGAGACCTCTAGAAAATGTCAGAATCTATATATATAAAAGGCCTAACATCCCACAGATGCCTCATGAACAGCATTCAGGGCATTTCATCTGTGTGGATTTTATTTTGGCTTGTTATCTTGATATTTTAAGGACTCTACAGGTAACTTCAGCCAGCTAATAACCTCATTTGAGAAACTGAAACCTGCTTACGGAGAGTGGACCAAGTACATAGACACCAAATAAATCTGGTACAGTGCTGCAAATGATTTAATTTTCCTTAGATAAAATTTGAAAGTTTTCATGGAAGTGTAATAACTCTTGCATGTTATTTATTTGGAAGACTCACCTTATAGGAAGCCTATACAAGATCTACCCAAAGCCTCTTGGATTCAAATTAAGATATATGGTCTTAGTGCTAAAAAGTAAAAGGAGACAAAAGAGGTTGACTTAGCCGTGAATTCATGGCACAGACTCATGTCTTGCTAGGAGTAATATGTCTAGTGTATTCCTACCTGCCTGTCACCTGACTCAAAGCAAGCAATTGGCAGTACCCCTCCAAAACAGAAAGTAACATTCTTTAGAATTCACATCCTTCTTTATCGAAAAGAAACAACTTAACAACTATCCAAAATAAAATATGTTACAAAATGCATTGTCTGTGAACCGAGGAATCAATGAAACTGTATTTCCAACTGATTTGTGTCATACATTTCATGTGTCACCTATTCCTTATTGCAATACCACATCCTACGTAACACCCTGATTGCATCACTTCCAGATCCTTCTCATATCACCAGACAATATGTTCTATTGTGTCCCATGCCACCAGAACTTCTGTCCCTGTTTCCTCCCACGTGCACTACCTATGTTTTTGTCTTCTATCTGGACAAGAGAGAACATGCACTACAGCTAATCGGGAGCTATGTGTACCCCGAATGACCAGCTAATGTATGCATGCAAACTGGCAAGGGATTTGCTGAGGTATAATGGACAATGGTTGAGTTCACCCTGTACTTCCCACAGAGAGATGTATTAAAAGAACATAACATTTTTTCAAGTATTTAACACAGGATTCAGTTTCATAAAAAGACATCTAAATTTAGATATCCACATTTAGGTATCTAAGGGAACATTATATCTCTCAGCTCCAATTTTAGTCAATGGACATCTTGTCAATCCAGGCAGTTGAGCCAAGAGAATGATTCAGCTGATAAATTTACGTCTGGGGACACCAATCCCCTCCCTGGGCTTCGTCAACTGAATTGCCTTGGAGCACGATTCTTTGGTCAGGTGTCCACCACTATTTGAGGTACACTTGGTCACCATGTGGATCAGGCAAATTGGACATAGGTCCTATGAGAGACTTTTCTGCAGTGGCAGGAGGAAACCGTGCAGGATATATAAGTTTATATCAAATGGCACTGGACAGTTGTGCGGGCAATTGAACTGAGACTATGTCTCCACTGACTGTATCAGGAACTTAGACACCTACTCTCTGTCGATACCTATCTTAAGATACCTGCATTTACATACTTACCTTCAACCTGAATGCCTCCTTTAGTGTCCTTGAAATTTTGCCAAGTTTGGCTGAAATTGGTGAAAGAGAGCAAAAGTTCCTGTGGAGAACGTATGATGACATAAATCAGCCTAAAGTTTTGGTTTCCAAGGCCTGCAAAACAATCTGCATAGAAAGGACTAAAAATTAGAAAATGTCAGAATTCGAGTTGCCTTAATCTGGCTCCCTCATGTGAACACATAATGATATATTTTTTAATTACATAGTCACATACTTTTTTTCCCAGAGGACCTCTACTTCATTCAGCGCACAGAAGAAACAGTGCTCATTTAATGAGCAGCAGTTCAGTATTTTGTTTTCTCCTTATTCTTCACTGCGCAGCTCTAGGCCTTATTTATTGCACACAATTATAACACTGCTCGGAAGACAGAATTATTAATTTCCTCATGGGCTTTTCTGTGTAACTCATCTCTATCATGCATTCATTTTCACTGCACCCTTTTGAAACATTTCCTCCATTCGCAACTGAGATGCTAAGGCTGGGAGAGATTAAAGTCCACGGTATCCATAGATTTGAAGTGGCCAATTGAAGTCACTGAGGAAATTATTTTTTCAAGGACTTAACATTGCTTCACACTTTATAAGCTCTGCACATAGCCCCTCTTGGTATCATTCTTGCACAGAGTGCTCATCATTCCTGCAAATTGGATGCCAGGAGTTAGCTAGGTACTTACAAAAAATAATTAGTGAACCGTCATAAAAAAATTGGCTTATGTGCCTTGATTAGCATTATAGGCTTCTTGACAAGCCGTCTCAATTTTCTATTGATGTTCTTCACCTGCTTGCTTACTCTCCGTCCCAGTTCCCTTGTTGAGTTCATCTTAGTTTTCCTCCTGACTTTCCATTCAAATTCAGTCTATTCCGTATGTAGTCTCTTAAAGGAAACACACAGCATCAGAAACTAAAAACTTCTCAAAGTCTTGGTAAAACTCAATTTTATCATGCTCAATGCCTAGAAAAGGCTGATTGAGCCTTCTTGCAGTGGCAGAACTGGCACACAGAGCCAGGAAAATCCTCAGAAATCGAGGGTTACTAGTGCTGTTTCTGGGGTGGTGAAGGGGGCAGAGTGTGTGTGTGTGTACAGAGATGAAGGATTACTAGTTCTTCCCCCAGTCTTTAGCACTTCACATCACCCCCAGTAGGTGCCATACGAATTTAGCAAAGCAAAGAAGGTGACAATGACTGCTCTGCTGTCTCCAGCTGTCTAATTCCCTAAACAAATGTGTATTTTGTCTATGCCTTGAGTAGCCCTATCCAACCTTTCCTTTCTTCAGCTCTCCCACTTCTTTTTGTCTTTTCCGCTCTCCTCGCTTACAGAGGGATAGCTCTATCGCTGTCACCGAGGTAACCAACCACAAGCCCTGCCTCAGCTCAGTACAGTCCGCATCTATCATGTGCCTCCCATGGCATTTCAACTGAGTGATATTTAAACGATGCTAAGAAATCAAGAACCATTTGGTGTCATTCCCATGAAGCTGGTGTAAGAGGATATTGATTTTGCAATTTGATATGGATAACCCGCAGTGCTTTCCATCCCTACCAGCCATAGCTCTCTGCCCTGCATCTTCAATAGCTGCCTCTCATTTCAAGCTCCTTCACAAAGAACTGTCCGTTCCCTTTGGCACGATCCTTTCTCCAGCTTTGGCAACATCCGTTAAATACGGAGTTTAATATTATGAACATAACAATGATTCATATCAATGGCAGCTCACTTTGGCCTTCTCCAAAAAATAGAAATATCCTCAAAAAGTACAAATCCTGCCAGTCTTCTATAGAGTATCTCTAGAGACACTTACAAAAGGTTGAGCAATGGACAAATTTTCTTCAAGCAAAAACCAAAGAAAGTTTTCCTTTTAAAGAGACAATGCTGACAGGATTTCAAACCTAGCACTTCAGCATAGTATCATTGCTGAAATGCAGAAAACATTGTAAATGTATAATATGAAATGAGATTATGTTAGAAGTGAAAATGAATAATAGTTTCCATGACTCTATGCTAGCTAAAGCCTAGTAGATAAAGTCTCAAAAATCAAAAGTCTCAAATTGCGAGGATGTTCTGTTGAAAGGAGACTATAAACAGCAGCTTCACACAGTGAATACAAATAATGAATGCTGATTAATGAACATACTAAAAAAATAATGACTAAAGGTAAAAGAAGACATCCGTTATATCAAAGACCATGAGAAACATTTAATTTAGATGTTCAGAAGCTTATGCAATCAATACAAAAGGTTCCAGCATGAGAGTTAAACAAAAGCTCTGGAAGAATAAATATCTATTGACACAGGAGTTACTGAGTTCATTTCATCCCGGTGGTGTTCATTTCATCCTGCTGGTGTTGAGCTGTGTTAATACCTTGTGAGAACAGATTCCTTGTGAGCTTTTGCTGGAAAAATGAGAAAAGCCTGACTGAGTTAATAACTGAAAGATAATGTCTGTGGTCTAAAAAAAAAAAGAGGGGGGAGGAGGGGAAAAGGAGAAAAAGGGAAAAGGGGAAAAGGAGAAAAAGGGAAAAGGGGAGGGAAGGGAAGGGAAGGGAAGGGAAGGGGGAAGGAGGAAGGAAAACAGGAAAAGGGAAAAGGGAAAAAGAAAAAGGAAAAAAGAAGTGAAAGAGAAAAGGAAAAAGAAAGGGAAAGAAGGAAAGAGAATCTAACCTTTAAAATGTATTTTGCAAAGAAAAACACTCTATCAACAAAGCCAACAAATAGACTCCAGTCCAGTAGTCATTTAAATCAGCAGAAAAGCTTTCATTTGTTGTCACAGGCTTTAGATCAGGCCTGAAGATCAGCCTAAAGAGCTACAACATGCCAGAAGTAAAGGTCCTGTGGAAGGGAACTGGAAGGCAACTAAATTGCACTTGGTGGAGCAGGACGTCTAAAAGGATTTCCCAGTTGGGTGTCCATTATTTATTTAAAGGACTGAGATTCCATAAGCAAAATATTTGCAGACGAGGAATTAAATCCTCTGGGCTCTGTGACCAAACATGTGGCGACAGTCTCCCAAATCTGAACCACAAGAGGGCTGTTTTCTCACTCAGCTGTGCAAAGAGTCAACATGATGCAGACTTCCAGTTCTGATTACACCAGCTCAGCCTTTTGTGGGATGCAGGGATTATTTTCTGACTGGTCTGCACCAACTTTTCAAAAAGGCTAGCAGTCAATGAATTGCCCATTACAACTGAATAAAGGAAGCTTAATGCCTTCAACAAATTGCTTTGTACAAGCTGAAAAATACTGACGCTGAAACGGAATCGTTTGGCTGGCTACCAAGCATCCTCAGTATTGATAACAGCAAAGACACGATTACCTTCTCTATGCTTTATTTTGCCTGCTCTTTTAAAGCATTTTGACCTTGATTGATCCTCCGCTGCTATTGGAAAAAGGTACTCCAGATTGATCATTAATTTCATAATGCAAATTGTCAAGCAGTACCGAAGTTATTTGCTAATTTGCATAAGGTTTTTAGTGTGCTGGTGAAAGAAGACAACTTAAGAGAGTGTCTCTGAAAATGCCACCCCTCTGCCCAGCTGCCATAACATGCATTAGCCCAGCACAGGAGGCAGGGAGCAGTTGGCCCTTCTGCTTGTTATGGAACCTAATTATTGTGTGCACCGCTGATGGCACACATGGTAGCACAAAACTGTTAAGGAGAGGCAGATCAGTTGGGATAAATTGCAAGCTTGTCTGCTACTTGTGCCTTTAAAATTTTCAAGTGTCAAAATTATTGGACAAAAAGACAAATCAAATAGTTTTATTTCACCATATATAATATGTTCTGCTAGGAAATCCAGAGGAACCCAGAATGGATATAACCATGTATAATAATAATAATAATATTATCTCATATATTATATAAATTCTGTTGTGCTTGAAGGTATTCAACACCTCTAGGGTCGTCAAATTCTATAGTATATCTGGACCAAAATATCAAAATCTCATATATCTGATTAAAATATTGGCCATCTATCACTATGTTTCATGCCCTCTAACAAGACAAAAATCAACTCAAGCAGTTCTACAGTACTGGAATCAGAAAAGCACTGATTAGCCTAGTATGACCTGAGCCACAGCCTCGGCAGCAAAGGTGAAGATGTCCTGAATTCTGACACGGATTCTTGGTGTGGCCTTGGATATTTCATTCCCTTTTGCTTCCTCATGTTCACACTTTCATGATTTAAGGAGAATAACATTTAATCAACTCTCTCCGCAGGGTATGGTAACGCTTAACCAATCAACTATGAAACACAGTATTTTTCAGAGCTCTCGGAAGCGCGCTCTTTATCCTGCTGATGAAGAGCCTCTGTCCTCATGATATCATGATTCTTTAGCCTTCTCACACCGATTTTAAAAGGAAAAAGACATGGGACTGTGGTAGATCCAGTCATACCGTCTGAATGTACCTGATCTTGTCTTGAAGTTAAGTTCTCAAGGGCCTGCTTAGCACTTGGATGAGAGACCACTCGGAAATCCCACAGGCACAAGTCAATGAGCCATGTTAAATTGCAGAAACTGAATTAGTTCAAAGACTCTATTAGGTTCTGCCTTCATGACTGAGCTGTTGAAAAACAGGAGGAGGAGGGTGGCTGGATGGCTAACTATTATCTCTGCCTTTGAAAAACTGCTGATGTTTAACTCCTTCCCTGCCCCTTTCTCTTTTCCTTTCCGATTCTTTCCTCTCCACCATCCCTTTGCTGATTCTTTCCAGCCTGAGAAGGAGCAGGAGGGAATCAGAAAGCAGTAGTCTCTGTATCTGGCATGGGTCAGGGAGGAGAGTGGAAAGGAGCTCCTACTGTCCTACTCCTCGGCCCAGTGAAATGTTTGCAAGCCTGTAATTTTATCAAGCAAGCTGGAAATTTTAAAAGTCGGGCAGGTTAGTGGAAGGAGCCCCTGGGGGCAAAAAGAAAATAAATGATGGCTCCCTGTCTACATTTCCTCACTTCACAGCAACTAACAAAGTAAGCACTAGTTTTCTTTAGGGGCATTGCTCCAAATCTCATTTCAATACCATGCTTAAATGTTCCAGTAAAATTCTTAGTCTTTCAGCGGTTCCCTCTCATGATACCATATTACTGATGGATTTTGGCAGTGACAAATGACAAAGCATGTCTGTCTCTGAAGCCATTCTCATTTGCATTCTTTCCAGCTCCTTATCTGTCCCATTGGAATAAAAAATTAAAATTAAAAGATAACATTTGTGAGAACAGTATTTAAGTAACATAAACTGTAGCAGTGTTAGCATGACTTTAAATTCAGTACAAAGTACTTTCTGATTCCTCTGGATAGACAGATATCTGGTTTAGACATAGCTGAACGTTTTTGATTAAAACCATTTCTTTCTCTGAAGAAAAGTATTTTTAAGGCAAACATTGTTGCCTAGAAAATATGAAAACAACTGACCAAATTTTCCTTTGTTTTTTTGGCTTGATTTGACTGGTTTATTGTTTTGAGAAAAAATGTAAAAATGATAGTATTTTATATGAAAACAAATCAGAGTACCAATTTAATGAAACTCTTAAGCATGTTTCAGTCAAACTCTTCAGCAGAAAAGATGAAAGTTCTGAATGGTTTGCTTGATTTACCAAGTTGAGGCCTGCTTTTGTTTTTGATATACCCACACAAGAGGTAAAGCAGTAAGGAATCATCCTTTTTAGGGCTTTGACTTAGAAACAGGTATCAAGAGCCTTTCCTTTTTTGTTGTAAACATAATTACATGCAAAATACTAACAATGATATTCTTGCAGCAGAAATTGTACATTTCTTGCACGTTTTGTAAGAACGAAGCATTTTCTTATTTCGCTTCATCCAAGTATTTTCTTAAATTCAAAGGATTTTTCTGAATAGCTTCTACCTGCCTAATTGTTATCCTTGACAAACTCTTTTCAGGTTCTTCTATTTGCCCTTTCTGTTGTGTTGATGCCCTGCTAATGCATACATGATCTCGCCTATGCCTGTATTTGTGAACTGCATCCAGTCATAAGTATGACACTGGGCATTACAAATTGCTTAGGAAAGATTAAGCAAAACCCTGCTTAAACAAAGGAGAACCAAATGTGTTTTTTAAAGGTTTTCCATTTTCCAGACGTGCACAGTGACAAGTAAAGAAAGTAAGAGTAAGAGCGAAGATGTTCCTTCCAATGAGGAAATTCAAATAAAATCTGGAAGTAAAAGATGGGCTTGGGGCAGAACCTCATGGGCAAGGCCTGGGAGCGGCACAACAAGGAGTTTAAAATTAATACATGTAGATGAGAAATGTTCTCTAAGGCAAGGTGTATAGATACTGTAGAAGCCTTGGAAGAAAAAATGAATAGAGCTCTAGGAGCCTGGAGGAGCTATACCTGCAGTAATTAAGAGAAGACTGTGGGGACATGGGCCTTTGCTAGTGAAAATGAAGAGAGAACAGAATAGTTCAAGGTCATTATGCGAGAAAAAACCCACAGTACTGAACACCAGCATTAGAGAACAGGAAAAGAAAAAAAAAAAAGGAGAGGGCTTGATAACATGGAGAAGAATTGAAAGTTCACAACAGAGTTGTGAAATACAAGTGTTCATGGAAGGAACTATATATGGAGTAAGAGGAGAGCCAGAAAGACATTATTGATAGTTGAATCTATGTGATTTTGTTAGGTATAGAACAGGAAGCTTTAAGGAACAGTAGTGAAATATAGGAAGGGAGAAGTTGTAATTACTAGCAGTATCTGAGCTGTAAAAAAAGAGCCCAGATACCAGAGTGTCAAAGTGATGTGAATGATACTCTAGACTGGAAATCACTGTCAGTGAGTGTGGATGGTGGAAAAGGAAGAGGGTGAAGAAGACTTATTCGTTGGGCAAGGAAACATAAGTGGTGACTTTGTCAAGGACAGATCAGGAACACAGTAGACCAGATGCTAACAATAAGTGGTGAGGAAAAAGATAAAGAAAGAAACTGCTAAATATAGTGAGCTTGTTTTCTCTAGGAAAGGTCATTTTAGTCAGAAGTAGTCTACTCATTTTTTTTTAGATGTGATTGTCTAGATTCAAGGATCCTTACATTTTCTTCGCTAAGAGTTGTTTAAGTAGGAAATCCCTTAGAAGGATCATTTCTTAGTATCCTTTCAACAGGTACATGTGTGAAAGAACAGAAAAAGGCCAAAAGTTTTATGTGTTCCGTAGCAGATGTCTGTTATTTATGCTGAACAACAAACCCCATATACAGTTGAGACACTATCAAGGCAGAATATTTGATTTCAACTGTTTTCAAAAGAATGTAACTTAAGGGTCATGGCAATGCATTATGCAGAGGAATATGTAGATGAAAAAGAAAACAATAAATCATCCTATTGACAGTAAGCTATATTAAACTGTTGAAAAGTCTTCTAAAGGAAGTGCAGAAGCCCCATCCCTTGAGGCTTTTAAAATTAGGCTGAATAAAACAGTAGAAAACTATAGTGTGGGATATAATCTTGCAATGCTAGTAGGATAACCTAATTGATCTCTTCCAGCTATAATTTTTACAATTCAAAATCCATGGCTTGGGTGTTTTGCTGCCTCAGCTCACTGTGGGAATACAACGATTGTGGGTTTGAAAGAGTGGTCAGCAGGAAAAGAGAAAAAGAGTTAATGAAAGCAGAAAAAAGTGCCTCCCACTAGAGAGGTAACTGGCGGTGCTAACAAATATCTCAGCAAGTCTGATTTCCCATGAGGCCGCCTCTGATAGCTAGACCCAGGCAGCCAAACCTGAGTGGAAGGCAATAATAATTAGATTCTGATGAGTGAAGGACTCACAGGAGGACCAACTTTTCAGAAGGAGCTAATGAAAGGAGAAGGAAATACCCAAATTTTCCAAAAGATTTAAAAGGGAATTTTACTATGGAATAGTCTTTTAAGTGGTTACATCTTCCTTACTAACCTATGGATGTATATTCATATAAGAAAAGGGAGGGAAAGAGACAGACAAAATGCCTTGCACCTTAACAAAATTGATCACAGCTGAGGGTGTTAATATGTGTGCATTTCCAGTACAGTAAGACTCAGGGTGACCCATACCTATTATTCAAAGTCAGTATCAGACCATTTAATTTTCTGCTTCAGTTCCTTTCCTGTTCCTCTCTCCAACCTGAGTGTTATGGCCATTCACCATCTTCTCTTCTGCTATTCTTCCTCCTCATTTGCTTGTGCTCTCAATGGTGTTTTAGGAGACTAAAGTCTCCCAGTGCAATACCCATCTTCTTGAACTAATCTGAACTCGGAGCAAGCGCTAATAGCTCAATAAGCATTTTATGACCTATCTCCATGAACAAAACTTGCACCACTGATGTGAATATATTCACTGCTCAAAATCACTGAACACTGAAGAGAATTAATATTTGTGCTGCTGGTGTAGTGTCTCTTTGTTTTGGGACTGAGTCACCAAATGAAACATCCAGCACCCATTTCAGAAGAGGAAAAATATCAAGTCACTATTAAGTTATCTTCCAGAGACTACATTTGTGCTGGAAAGATACTCATCCACTGAAATGAAATGGTTCACTTATTCAGGAACACACATTTTCAGTCCATGTAGTTTCGTTCTCTACTTCTTCATACCACCAAGCTTTTATTTAACAATCACAAAAGAGTTACGTTTTATTCATACATAGCCTGCAAGCTACCTTCTCTCATATTTCAGTTCCTGAGCATGAGCTTGTCTCCAGGCTCTGCCTGTGCATCCACAGGTATGGGTGCCATACTAATCAGTATTATGCCAGTAACACACTGCTATAGTGTTGTACACGCTACTGTTACTGCCAGTAGCAACAACCGGCTGATCCCTCCGCTGTCCCAGGCAGGCTGGTTTTTCCCTCCAAGAAGCAGAGCTCATAGATTTGAACAGCAAAGGTAATTCAGAATATTTAAAAAAAAAAAAAAAAAAAGGAAAAGAAAAGAAAAAAAAAGAAAAGATAAAAGTGCTGCTGCAACATGAGGAAGAAATTCTGAATGAAAATATTGCCTTCATCCACTGAATATCCTTTAATTTATCAAGCAAAAATTAATTGTGCAGATTCCTAGCACTGTACTATATGAGTTCAGTACCTGGACAGTTGATAAATTAGTTGCATGCATGGCAGTTGCAGTAACACATTTGCAATTCTGGAAAATAAGGCTCCACACAAACATTTAATGTGGCATTTCTGTTTGTTGGTGATGGAATATGGCTCATATAACAGAAACTAAGTGTTGCAATGTGTCAGCATGCTGACTCCAAACACTAAAACAAACTGATATTTATCGCGAGTTCACACAACCAGGGTTAAATAATCTTTTGTGGCATCTGAGTCACACTTACTTTATAACCTCCTGTACCACTGTCCTGCCTGCTCATGCTATTCCCTTCTTCCACAGTATCCAAAGGCAGAGCTATCACCTACTGTTCAAGTCCAGAGAATCCAGTCTCTTGATGGATGAACTAGCAACCAGCTCTTAATGTTATATTCCCACTCTAGAGGATACTAAGCCAACTAGTACTTCCCATTATCCCCTGAAAACTGAATTGATCCGGTACCCTGTGTTTCTGTGGGTTGGTTCTGAAATCTTTCCGCCAGTTCCCTGGAGTAACCCTTCTTCTATGTTTCAAAGCTAGAAGTTTATCCTCCTTCCTCCTATGAATTTGCTGCTCGTCTTACCCAAATGTGTGATTTGATGCAGATTTCCAGGTCTTATTGTAACTCGTACACTAAGTCAATCCTTGCACTGATCAGTCCATGAATAAGATGCGTTGCTTTGTTGTATGTTTCTTTATTTTGAAGTTGAACTCTGTGCAAAACCTTCTGTGCTGTATAGAATCCAGCAACAGGGCTTAAAAATCTGATTTTACTTGCAAGTTATTTTATTTACACACAAATAGTGAGGTAACAAAATGTCAGGCATCATTCACACCTGTAGGATAAAATACTGTTTATAGCCTTATACAGCCTCATACTAAAAGCCATATAATTTATGGTGCGTTTACAACGTTGTAAAGGCCGTATTTGTTCTTCATATGTCATAATTCTCATTTCTTGGCTCCTGGGGCTGTGAAGGGATTTATTGTGTCATCTCAAGTGTAGTTTCCCAGGAAGAATGAACAGTTCAGGCCACTAGATTTACCATTTACATCTGTCCTATGTGGAGCTGCTATACAAACTGTAATATCACATTAGGATCGGTAGAATACTACAACAGGCTGCTGTTTCTGTATGGTAAAAGTGACACCAGTGTCTTTTACTATAGCTTTAACTTAGAAATATAAAACTTGAGGCAGATCTTGGAGTGGCCAGGCCTAGACCAACAGAGATAGAGAAATGAAGCACAGGAAAGCTTCATTCAGAAAAATTAATTGAGCCCTTTTTCCTGGTAGTACAGAACAGTTCAAAAGGCCATATTTTGAACCATATTGTTTTCATATGGTTGGGTGTTCATGTTTTCCCATGGGGATTTAAGAATTTTCTCCCATAAGATCTTTACATTCATACCAAATACCAACTTTTTCAACGGAATTGTGCTATTTCAAAGCCCTTAACTCATGAATAAAAGCAGGACTTGGGAAATATCCTTAAGCAGAATTAGCTCTTTCTTTGCACCAGTGCCCGAAGTAGGACGTAAACAAAGGCTTGAAATGAGAGAATTGTTTAAAACAGTTCTGATGATAGTGACAAATTTTTTGCATATAATTTATATTATGACAGGGTAGAATTCATGCCATCATGATGTAGGTATCTAAAATTTAAGGATATCATTCAGTTGCAAAAGGATGGACAACAAAATGTCCTAGAATATCCTGCCTGATTTCCAGTTGTGCATGTCTCATGTATCCTAGGGCATTTCAGGTGTCAGTAGTGACATATCTTTGGGTAGCTGAATACCACCTCTAAGTCTGTAGCCTAAGAAAGTCCTCTAGATTCCCTCTGTCATCAGTGATGAAAAAGAAAAGTACCCAAAAAGTTATTTATTCGACTGATCTTTAAAATCTATAACATTTACTGTTCTCTGGAGATACTTACCTGTTCATGTATCAGAGGGAGTTTAAACAACAAACTAGATTAGATACTAAACAAAAGGCAGCTAGTATGAGACTCAGTCTGAGATTGAGACACCTGGTACTCGTTTCTGCATGACTATACACTGGAGAGAAAGTAGCAGGAATCATCTTTACCTGCTCAAAGGATCATGCAGTCATGTTGCATTCACAACTGCAGAATAAGACTGTACTCTTATCAAAGAGGAGTCCTCGCAAACCACATAGGAATGATTTAAAATTGTAGCTTAATGTTCCCTCTTCCTCATGTGCACACACAAATGAGTATATTCTTCTCTTCAAAAAGGAATTACAGATTTTTCTCTCAGAAAGCTCATCAAATTCTAAGGGCATTTTTTTCTCTCTGGTTTAGATATTTCCTAAACAGTTGCTTATACCATGAGGATGTCGCTTTGAGCCCTTGCCAGAATAAGGGTTGTAACTCCTTACAAAGCTTAGCCCTATGCAGTTTCTTTCAATGCGTTTTATAATTCAGTAGCCTTTATCTCAAATAGCTGCAATGTCAAAACCAGGCAGTATTAAGTGTCAGAGATTTGGGTCTTGGATATTTGGTCCCCATTTATAAGAGGCAACTGGAAGGAAGGCACAAATCAAATGGCAGCAAACTTCACTCCTGACATATCTGCAGAGTGCTACATGACGAGACCAGAGCATTAGGACTACTGGAATTTTCACTTTAATGATACATAAAATGTTCTAGTTTTGCCACTACAAGGCAACTGGGAGAAGAGTTTACAGGTGGCGACGAGCTTATAAATGCATAGTGTATTAGAAATATCACAATTAATTTAATAAATGTTTTTTTATGAAGTGCTTTCTGAAGCAACTGCTAAATTAAATGGGCCCCAGAAGTGCAGTAGAGTTAGCAATGTCATTTATAACAGAAAGGAGGAATGTAAATCTTGTAGCAGTTTACAGATGTTTTTATTTAATATCTCTAATCCAAAAGATCTGACAAGATCAGGCCACCCCAGTGTTCTTCAATGGCAAAGCCCCTAGGGCTTCTACACTTCGCAACAAGTAGGAAATCCTTATTAATCCCTTTAGCATTTGTTGTAATGACATTAATCGTGATGAACTCTTCCAGTATTAATTCGGATGTCATATATAATTCCAAAAGAATCCCACTGAAATTTGAACAGAGCAAACCTCATCTAATTGGAGTAGGAATCATAAAATAACTCAGTGTTTCAATTTTACTGAAAAAAACTAATCACAGCTCCTTTTTAAAGCCTAGCCAAGTTAAGTGAATCTGTTAGCCCTCCGAATAGCATTGATTATATGCAGTTTATTTGTGGAAGTCACATTTATGTGGGCCATATTTTGCTGTGCAATTCAGCATCTGTTAATGGATTTAAAGAAATAAAGTGTCTGAGTAGTTAATCACTGACTTGAACTTGTTATTTTATATACCAGACTTTATGTCATTATGCATTATGTTTACTGCATGTGTAATGTATCTAATGCGTTCTCGAAAACAATTCCACAAAGCCTGTTTACACTATTGCATCTCTGCATAGGGGTAATTCAAGTCTGGTTTTGAGGAGAACTCTGCAGAACCTTAGAGCTAACTCCCATCTTCTGTTGTGCCTTTTTTTGCAAAACATACTAAAGAAACCTGACCATGTATTCTTTAAACACAAACATTATATACCTCTAGCGTTCTCATAGCAAAGGGTTCAAAAGTTCAATTCAGATACTTTAAATTAAATACACAACAGAACCCAACCCTAGCAAAATACAGTAGTGAGTAATCAGGCGATATATGCTGCCACCAGAGCACCACCTATTAGTAAGAAGTTCAGTCTATACCCCACTTGGTTAGCAGTTGAGCTATCAATGGCTAGAGGTCAGAGAAACAGGTAATACATCCCTTTGTTTCTGTTTAGTAAAGAGCTGGCAGCTTTGCCGAAGAAAGAGTACCATGGCAGCCAACCAAGAGTAATGAGTCTCGCTCTGGAGAATAGGAATACTTCAGTGAGGAAGAAACAAGGGAAGATTTGTTCTTCCTCATCTTAACACTCAGGGCAGAATATAGCTTTTATGGAATGGTCTTGAACTGCTGGCCTCAAATCAAAGCACTGTCATATGCTTCAGTAGATGCAGATCGGATTACTAATTGGGTATAGAGCCTGGAGTAGGCCAGAACTCTTTCTTGCAAGACAAAATTACTAAAATATATTTTGTTTTCTGTAACTTAAGAGCATGTATTTTGCTATTTGAAAATAACATTTAATGGGTCCTGAATGTTTTAGCAGGACATTTAACTTAATAAAATTACTTTTTATGGATATAACAAGAGAAGAATTTTAGGCTAATGATTAAGTTCAATGGGTTTTCCACTCTACTGTAAACTTTACTTGTAACCTCGGGCAAACAATTTATGACTACATGCTTTGAGATATCTCATGCATTAGAGTGCAGAGCATAAGGGTTTATCGCTTGGGGATGTGACTATTGTAGATAAGATGGTCCCCCCACATAACCACTGTGGAATGGCTCTTCGGAAACTAACTAAATGCGGTTGCAAAGAAAACCAGGAACGAAATCCGTGAAAAAGAGGTGGAAATTATGTGTATAAGTAGTGACCTGGTCACACGCAGGTTCTCTGGCAAGAAAGTCATCTCTGTACTTCAGTACCTTCTGAATTGATCCTTATACTGACATTAGGTGAATAAGTCTTCTCTTCATTTCTCCAAAAAAGAGGAAAGACAGACATACACCATAATACTCAAGGAAGTGTTCTCACTTGAAAGAGAAGAATTAGAGCATTTATCTGGGGCATAGAGAGCTCAGATTTACATTCCTGCTCTGCTTGCTTTAGCACAAGAAAGGGCTGCTCTTCCCTGGGTGAGGAAAGTGGACCACACACAAATGTGCACCATTGTGCTGGTTTTTGCTGCGATAGAGTTAATTTTCTTCACAGTAGCTAGTACGGGGCTATGTTTTGGATTTGTGCTGAAAACAGTGTTGATAATACAGGGATGTTTTAGTTACTGCTGAGCAGGGCTTACACAGAGTCAAGGCCTTTTCTGCTTCTCACACCGCCCCACCAGCGAGGAGGCTGGGGGGGCACAAGGAGTTGGGAGGGGACGGAGCTGGGACAGCTGACCAAAGGGATATTCCATACCATATGACGTCATGCTCAGCATATAAAGCTGGGGGAAGAAGAAGGAAGGGGGGATGTTTGGAGTGATGGCATTTGTCTTCCCAAGTAACCATTAGGCGTGATGGAGCCCTGCTTTCCTGGAGATGGCTGAACACCTGCCTGCCGATGGGAAGTAGTGAATGAATTCCTTGTTTTGTTTTGCTTGCGTGTGTGGTTTTTGCTTTACCTGTTAAACTGTCTTTATCTCAACCACGAGTTTTCTCACTTTTACTCTTCTGATTCTCTCCCCCATCCCACTGGGGAGGGGAGTGAGGGAACAGCTGTGTGGTACTTAGTTGCTGGCTGGGGTTAAACCACGACAACCGTCTTCTGTGAATTGCTGCCAAGCTCCCCAGCAAGAACTGTTCTATTTTGCATTCAAAATTAAGTATTCTTTGGGTCAGTGGAAAAGATTGATTATATAGGCCTCTGCTTAATATACCACATGGGATGAGGGAAAATGAGGTCCATGTGTTTGCTGCTTGGTTATTTATACAAAGCGTACAACCTCCTGTAGAAGAAGACAGAGAAAAACACACACACGTACATCCCATAATTACTGGGCAGGCCCAATACTAGTGCTCTGAGAGATGCACTTTCTTCCTTTAAACCAAGCTCAGAAAATCAGCCCAGCTCCTGAATTTCAGGCAAGCAGTTACCTCCTGTTTGCATAAGGTGTGCAGGTATACCTTTAATTTCATATGTTTCAAGGTTTCAGATTTGCTGAATTTGCTAATCTGAAGGTCCAGAAAGTCCCGTTTTTGAGATACTGCAGACTACTCTTACCTCTGCATTATTAAAGGTACATGGTCATCAGATTTCCTTGGTTTGTTTTATTTTTAACAGATTAAAGGATTACTGTGTCTGACTTCCAAGAACTCCATCTCTTTCCTAAACACTTTGGTGGAGGTAGAGTTCTGTTTTCAAATTCACAAAATGTACAACTTCCAGGACACCTGGAGAGAGAAATACCTTACGTCCCCAGACCATGCCAATTTAACTGCAAGATGGTTACTGTAAATTTAACCACGAGAGAAATATGATGAATCTCTCTTACTGTATCTTCCATCCCCTGTAATGTATACCTTCTCCCACCGTCATTTGCGACTCATTTTACCATTACTATTTAAGCCAACTAAAACTATTTTTTAAGATTTTTATATATATGAAAGTTGCCACTTATTGCCTGGCACTCTCTACTGCTTACTGGAAGATCACACACAAATATCCAAAGAGATCCCTCAACCATGTGAATTTTTCACCCCTTCCTTCCCTCTTGTCAGCCACACAGCCCACCTCATCCACTTCTCCCAGGGAGTGCAGGTAACCGGAATGTATGTTTGCTTTTTATTTCCTGTTTTGCAGAGCCCTTTAATCTTCTCAGAAAAACAAAAAACAAAACCAAAAAAAACCACCACCACCCTCAAAAAATACAGAAAAAAAGCTTTCAGTAAAGTAACCTTCCCTCTTTCATATCAGAGGAAAACAATCAATTGGTATAATAAATAAAGACAGAATTTTTCAGCCCTAAGAGACCTCTTATTTCTATAGGACCAGCTATAACATGACACCATGGCTGAAATAATCTTAAATTTGAATCACCAGTCCTACTTTGCACTCATAATATTATGGTTTCTCAAGTAAACAAGTGGATTTTAGAGCATTAGGAATAAAATAAGTATAAGCACATGGGGTTTTAGGACAGGTACAAGCAGACTTTGCAGTTCCCTCTATACAGGTAATCGTATGGATCTAGACCAGGCATCTAATGACAGAGGAGTGAAAAGCTTGCTGCAAGTTACTTACAGGTATCACCCAAAGAGTACGTTGGCGCAGGCTTCCCAGGCTCTGAGCACCCTATTGAAATCTCTTCTGTCCCTCCACAAAAACTTCTTGCCCAGGCTTCGTTTCATGCCTTCACCTCTGTCCCATCCTCTTCCCTTACGTAGCCCTCCCATTTTATCTTTCTTCGCTCCTTTTATCTATCAAACTCCAAGCTTCTTGGCGTGGAAAGCTCCGGATCAAACACAATGCAACACAATCTTTAGGCAACTTAACATGTAAGGAAATATTAAAAGATAACCTTTCAAGGATTTGGATGTTTTAAGAAAAATTGCAGAGAGGCTAGTATGCTTTCAGTCTGTTTCTGATTTATTAGGAAGGATTTTCCCAATGCCTTTTTTCAATAGTTGGGCAGTCTGGTACAGAGGTGGTCGGGAGGGCTGGCAGGTGGAAATTGGGGCTGCTGATGCCATATCATCACTGATATCCTATGCTACTTCGGGGTGTCATCTAAGCGCTCGCCTCAGTTTTCGGATGCCCACTGCTCAGTACTTATGCCCTGATTTACAAAACTGCTGAGCTCCCACGGTTCCTTCTGACTTCTCATTGTTAATGGCAGTAGTAGCAATGCAGTATGAATCACTTCACAATCATTAGATGAAAAGCTCTTTGGAGCCTACTTCTCATTTGCACTAAGAGCCTTTACATTGCTGTGGAAGTATGAGGAAGATTTAATGTGGGTGTAAATGACATTTTTACTTCCCTGCAAATCTCTTTTTCATTATCAGTGTCTTGGATAAATGAAAAATATTTGTACATGTAGAACAACACCTCTTTTTATTAGTACACAGTGTCCTTTGTATAATTGCATTATTCCCATTGAATAACCTTTCTCAGTTCATTTCTTGCTCATGGAAAAAGTCTGTGATAATCACGGATCATAGGCACAATGGTATCTTCAACAGAATTATTAACGAGACCAAATTCCTCAGGATGATTCTTTCTTCTTCCCTCTCTCACCATGAAACATATTGAGAAGGAGTCATTCCCACTTAGTTTATACAACTGGAAAGCTAAGTGACTGGATCAGCCTTTCTTCCTCACCAGTCCACAGAAAGGATAGGGGTAATGCCAGAAGGAGACTCATCTGACTGTGTTAAGATAATCGGCATAAATTGCTTCCTAGAAATTTCCAGCCCAGACAACTAGATAAAACTGCTGGTTATATTTAACAGTAAAGGTTATTGATCTGCAACTCATACGATATGGACAAAAAGGTATTTTTGGAGGCAGGCAGTGACAAAGTTCTTTTCTATATGTGTACAGATTTAATGAACTAGCTTCAGAAAAGTTTGGTGGTTTTCTTCTTAAAAACTTTGAGAAATACTATTCTTTGCTTTATAAGCAAACTTAGCCATTTTCCTATCCAGCCAAGGTTCTGTGTCAAAGTTATTGACAGCAAAGACAGGTGTCTGTGAGTGAAATTAGTTGTAACCTTTACCAAGAAAAGCTTCCGTTTGAACACTATGAGACTGCAAGTTTACAAATCCTTTGATTAGAAGGAAAGAAATGAGAATAAAAAAATCACCTACCTCCTCACTCCATGAAATAGAAGAGATGGAAAAGATTAAAACTGACAAGTATAAAATCTTTAAATACCACAAAGAATTCTACCAGAGAATTTTCTTACATAGATTACAGAATGACAGATATAAATGGAAATTGAAGAACAACCGATCAGAACAAACCATTTTTCATGCAGCAAATGTATGAAGGAAGATTGCTGCTGCAAGCATACTGACTTGACTTAAAAAGCAGATTCCATTCTAAGTCAGGAACAGTGATATGTTTGTATAATTTTGGTATGCTACATACTCAGAGAACAGACTGAGCATCTAAATGAAAAAGATATTCTCTCAGAAAGTTTAGTCTCTGGCAAACAAACCTAGGAATTTCATCATCTTCCAGGAGCCTAGAATATTTTTTTAAAGTAATGTTGTTTGCAAGTTCTTATACTTTATAGAAGCCTTACAGATTCTTTTTCTGAATCTAAGCTTTCAGAGAGTTATTTTCCACTCTGTTGGTTACAGACAGTTCAACAGGCAAAAACAGAAAAAAAATTATAAATACATCAAAAAGAACTTTTATAAAACAGCAGCTGCTCATGACTGCTTTGCCAGTGTTATTCATTATAAATATGGCTGCACGCTATTTTGTTATTTCATATTTAACAGTTTCACAAAAGCAATCATAGGAACTCGGAAACATAATGCATCAGAGCTGGAGCCCCTATGAAGTTGGAATTCCCTGTAATAAGAGTTTCTAAGATTCTACTAGGACTTGAGAAAATCTGCTTTATAATCATTTCTATCATTTCCTGCGAAGCCAGATGTAAGAGCACGCATTGCATTTCTCACTGAGTCAGTATGTTATTTGGTACTCTACTGACAAGCAATAGTCTAACTCAAGATAGTTTCAAAGTAGTGGACCATGTCCTACAGATGTCATTTTGCAGTCCTGCAGTACCTTAAGCCTGTCACCTTACCAATTTCATGCTTTTAAAATGAAGTAATATAAAGGAACAGAATGAGCAATCAGTAACTCTAACGTTTATATACAAGATGGATAAAACAGTGTATTGGAAAGTGTATGTATTTTCTGCTTGCTGCAGTAGAGACACACCTTCCTAAAGAGAAAATATTTTTTAAAGGCAGTTCCGTACATTCTGTCCTGTGCAATGCACACCTAAAATAGAAGTGCTTCATAGTATATGTTACAATTCACAAAGCAATTTATTTTGCATATGAAATGCCATTTGCAATCATCCAAAGACTGTGCTTCTAATTAATTCATTTTTTTTATCGTGATCATAGCAAAATCAGGTGAAGAGTAAAGGAAGGAGAAGGGAATATTCACATTGTCAATTTTAGACAACTAGAAGCATAGGAAATTAGGAACCTGCATTCTGTAAACAGTCAGTGGGGAGTGACAGGCTGCCTGACACTAGGCAGGGTTGGACAGTTTGACTGTTCATGCCCTATAGACTCTCAAGGTCCTTTGCAATCCTGTAAGGAGCAATTGTTCCCGAGTTTGCGACGTGTTAAATGGAAGAGCATATACAGCCTTACGTTGCTTACGCACTTTGGTGAAACATCAAGACTGTATTTCCACTGTGCAGTGCTTCCACAGACACTGGAAACAAAAAAGTAAATCAGTAATTTTCTGTAAGAATCTCCAGACCTTTTTGATTGAGATAGACAGCATAATGGCTGAGTGAGCTTTAATTGTACTCTCCAGGCACCCCGAGTGTTTGATTCACGTTGTCATATAGAATTACTTGGTATTCTGTATGAAACGCAACTTCTTGCTTGTTTTTTTTTCCACACAACCAGCCACTGGGAAATTATTGTCAGAGTCTTAATATGATTTCTTAATGATTATTTGTTAGGAAAATGAAATTTCTTTCTCAGTCTCTTTCTCTCCTCTCTCTCTCTTTTGGGGATGAATGAATCTTCAGACTCATAACATCAGCTGTGCATGCTATGAGATGGTAAGCATGTATTGTATAGACGATTTTCTCCCTCTCAGGACCAGTAGCAGCATCATCGAGTAGGGAATGACTGTGTTCATTTCAGGAATGGTGTGGGCTAGAATAAGAGCTTTGTAAGTAAAATAGGTATTTGAGGAAACAAGAGCATGTGGAAGAAAGATCTGGCTGCACAAATGAGCAGTGGAAAAGAGACTTAAATAAAATGAAGGAAAGAGAAAGATAAAAGATAAAAGAGAGAATGGAAATAAAGAAGAATCAGGCCAGAAAATGAAGACCTCAAAGACTATTAAGGAAATGAACTTTGGGAAATAATTCTAAGAACATACTGAGCTTTGTTTGTTTCCCCTCTCATATTACTTTTTTTTTTTTAGTATCAAGAGACACAAAATATTCTGTTTAGTGATAATTTCTAAGGTTCTCCCTTCATTGGAGATGAGCTGGAGTCAAGATACTGCATTAAAATAAAAGCCCAGATTGCAAAAATGTTCAGTGTGTTTCATCTGACCTACGCAAACAGATCAGTATATCAGATACTGTAATTTCATAACCCAATGGGATTTTCAAATTTGCTTTAGGCTTCGGAAATCTCATCAAGTTTTCATTATATCTGTAAGTACTTAAGTATTACAGAAAAAAAACAATCACTACTTTTCCCTTTGGCAACTATATGCTACCAAATTTCTTCTTCTTTTGGTGTAACTGTTGCTCAGTCAATTCTCCTTTTCAAAATAAATTGAGACCACCAGTGTTCCTCACAGACAACAGGTCACTGTACAGCCTCTTGAGAGTAACCTATTCCCTTTACCAGTGATTGACACGATGACTTAACAAATAAGGCACTCCAGTTCCATCATGATATTCTGTTTTTCAAGGCACAGAGAATTGTCTTAATTCTAAATCTCTCACATCAGAACTTTAGCTGACAGAATCTGGCTGGGGACTCCAGTGGAGATGCACTGATTTCTGCTGCCTCAGGACCCCAAGCAGATGACTTTTAGATGTTTAAATCCACACAATGGCATCACTATAACAAAACCTAGCTATGACTTGCCTGTAAAGTTCAGTGAATTACCAAAAATAATCAGTTTCAGGAGTTATTAAAGCATATCTACAGTCATTTATATCAAGTTAATCTATCAAATATATTTATATTCAAATATAAAGGCATGCCAGACAAATACACAGACACATGCAAACACACACATATATATATAAACTGCAAAAATCTCCTCTGAAAATAATACATATACTATATATACATATACACTATTTTAGCTTTGTTTGGATGAATTATTATTTAGAAAACTGATCCGTTGCATGACATTGCTCTTAGTCCTGACGACTTGACCTGTTAAATGACTTCTAGATGAGGAAAAGAGAGACAGATGGTCAAAAAGAAATGCTTGTGATCCTTTTTTCTCACTTGTGTGTTGCCAGATTCACACCAGGTGAAGTGTGTTTTAAATAGTTTGCCTTAAGTACTGGCATATGAACTAGCATGAAAGATTACCGTCCGAAAGGCAAATTCATTTATTACTAGCCCTGGTAGTATTTGTCACTTTATTCACTCGGGTAGCAAATATGTCACCCAGACTTTCATGGGGAATTAAACCATTGTGCAACCTGACAATAACAAGAATATTTTTAGCAACTGTGACAGGTATCAGGTATTTCTGTGTCTACACATCCTTAGTCACAATTCCCGTAAGAGGTATTTCGGAAATAATCCCTTGGTAACACCTCTGTCAGACCTTCTTGCTGCTTGATGGACAAACAGTTCTACACAGTGAGAGTTACACACCTCTCCACTGGCCCTGTTATGCTACAATAGCATTATAGCAAATTGCTGCAGCAAATTGTTATGATAACTTGCCATAAAGAATAGCACTCTACAGTAATCTACTCATACAGTGACAAACTCATGTGTGGCTCATTCCATATCTGGAAGAAAATGTTGCAACCTCTTGGTCAAATGTAAGTGATGGAAAAGGTTTCTCTGTCATCATGATGACAGAGGACCTGTAGATTCGATAACTGCCTAAATTTTGAATTCAAGTAATAGAAGAGAAGGGAAGATCTGCAAGTGATATTCTCTTCTGTATTTCTTTTTCCCAGAGTAGTACTTTGATTTTCTCAGGGTTAGTAGTCCAAAGAAATGACCCTTCAGTTTTCCTAAGTTAAAAAAAATAAAACAACCTCTTTTAATATTTTAAAAACTGGACCAAATAAAGTTAGAAACAATATTTAAGTTAAAATTGAAAACTTTTTTTTATTATTTTATTTTTTTTCCATGGAAAAAATACCTGAAAACTAATTTACACTTTGTTTACATTTTTACAGATGCAATTTTCATCAAGGTAATTTCTCATAATTTTTTTTTTAAATATCTAATGACATTTCCATAATTCATCCCTTCCTATAAGCATTGATTGTACTGGCTGCTGTATAGGCCATTACCTTCAGGCGATATGAGGTGAAATTTATCATTTACTTCTCCTATCCACCTGCTGGAGCATCCTCACGTTTTGGATGGGACTCTAAAGAGGGATACGGCTAGTTCACCTCGTGCTTTGGGATACACACGCATGTCACAGAGATGGTATGCGCAGCAGCTTCCACCTATTCCGATGGCAATGTCGCCTGACAAGTGCTGAGCAGGCAGGACAGCCCAAAATACGCCTTAGAACAGCTTCTACATGTCCCAGAATAAGAGTAAAAAGACTGGAGTTCAAGGCACCCACAAAACAAACATGTAGTTATAGGTCTTTAGAGAACTGAGGGTTTCAGGACAATCTTTGGATCCCAGAGTCCCAATGAACAATTCATTTGATAGCGAAGAAGCTTGAAACAGTCCCAAGTAAATGTGTAAGTATTAATGAAGACCCAAAATAAGTGAGGCAGAAAGGCAGACGCCAATCATGGACTGCGGACAGAGCTGCCATTGGAGAGAGGAACGGGGCAAAGATCACAGGAATCTCCCAGCAGGGACTTACTGAGTAAATATCTCAGTGTCCTCAAGAGAAAAAAAAAAAACACTGAGCTAATGTTAAAGGTCTCTAATATTAGTAATATCCTAAGGCTAGAAGTGTCAATGTCAGCTAATGATCCAGAAACATTGACATGGATACATGAGTGTTACCTTTCACAGGGGATCAGAGCAATTAGTGCAGTGCCCACATCAAATCCAGAACGGTGGAAAATCAAAGATGCCTCTGGACTTCAGGCAATTTTAAAACTGCATTAAAGATCTCTTCTTTGTGACCTTCTGTCAGAAGGGATACAACAGCCTTTGAGGTCTTTGAGACCCTGGGTGTCAATTGATGCACATAGATTTGCATCCCCTACAAAGCTAACCCTTTGAAAAAAAACAGTGCTTCTCTTCCCATGTACCTACATGTTCTGTAGCACTTTGCTTAAACTGATAAATTAAATACCACAGAACTCATACGAAATAGAGACACACTATCTCTCGTCTGTCTTCCCAGCACTGGAAAGTTTGTTGCTCTTAGAAGTGTGTGGGAAGGGCAGTCTGTAAGGGGATTGCTGTCTATTTATTTCCTTGAGTTAGCCGGCCTTGCTAAAGCAGTGCAGAGTTCAGGGCAGGCTAACATCTAATATTTACCTCAGCTTTGCAGGAGGACTTTGCAGCCCGCAGTAAGTTCCAGGCTGCTGCCAACACACTGTCGCTGGTAAAATGAGAAAGTTACGCCGACATGATCTGTACCTGCACCTTTGTGCTTGCAGGCATATCACTGGGCTCTTAGACTCAAAACCTGGCCTCAGTAATGTCAATAGGGTTTTTTCCTTCAGACTTCAATTTTGATAGGGATTGAGATTTCACCATCAGAATCCAAATCCCACTGACTTCAAGGAGACTTAAGTTCCTACAAGTGGTTCTTAGCTTTTGATGTCTATAAATTCATCTTCAGAACCTCAGCCAGTCACTTAGTCAATAAGGCATCTCCAGAGAGCAGCTTGTCCTATCTGTCTCCTAGAGTGAGAGTAATTTCCCTCTGCATACACCTGTTTATTGGCCAAAAAAAAAATCCTAGGATTAACAATTTATGCTTACACAATTAGCCATTTAAATAGTCGAGTTGGGTGAAATTAATTCCGACCCACAGGTATAGGTGCCTAAAAAGGATTTAAGGCACATATGTCTGCCACATAGGCACCAGTGGATCGCTCAAAACCACTGCCTCAGCTGAGCAGCACCAAGCGTACCAAAGGGCTTACGTGACCGTGGGTATGTTTATGCCCACAAGTATGTTTCTGTTCCTGGAAATGGCCATAGCTCTACACATCTCATGCATGAGCATTTTTGGGACAAGAATGAGAGACTCTGAAAAGAAAGCAATGTCTGAGGGAAGTCAGGCTGTTCAGCCTGCACTGATGAAGAAGAGGCAAAGGGCTGATGGTCTAATGTTACCTGGAAGCCCCTCCTTAGCCTCAGCAGATTTCACAAACTGGGCCGGCCAAGGCAGTTCTTTCCAGAAGCCGCCTTTTCAGTGCACAGAAAGTTGTGAAAACCAGCTTAGGCACTTATCTCTTCCTGCACCTTAGAGAGCACTATGGTCTGAATGGGAATCTGCACATCACCAAACTAAGCTTTTCAATTCCTAAAGTTTCTGTTGCATATTTAGCCTTTGGCACCTAAACCACTTTTGAATATGGATATTAACTCATGAGTAACATTGATCCTTCAGAAATCCAGATGTTTTTAAGGACTGCACTTAAAATGAGAAGGAAGTACAAATACTGTAGACTAGATACTGTGAGGCATTCAATATCTTCTGTACTCACGAGTATTACAAACTGTATTCTATGTAGTAAGAACTGATGAAGAATATACATGAGGAATACCCATGCTTGCAAGATGAAGATGACTGGTAAAGACCTTCTAGATTTTCTGACATTTTCTAAACTAATCTACTGTAATACAGTAGTGTTTCCAGCATTTATAAAGTTACTCCAAAAAGGAGAAAATGGACATCTCTTCTCAAGGCACTGGCCTTATTCAAGGAAAGAGTAGGTTTATGCACTGCGCTTGTGACTACTTGGTAAGCAGGTGTAATGCCATCAGGAAATTAGATCCTGACATTCCCCTTCAAAATCAACCTGATTGTTTCCTCTGATGCATTTGTAGCTAAGTGCTCAGTACATTGCTGAATTGTGCCCAGCCTGGGCTTTCATTTTGAGCGAGGGTATGGATAACTGTTATTAATTCCCTCCTGTCCCATATAATATCCCACTCTTTTTTTTTTTTGGACACAGGATTTTTTTCTGGTACACTGACAAAGTCTGCCCAGCAATTGAGCCATTTTTTAGTGTACACCAGTGTTCCTGCATTTTGTCTCACTTCCATTTGGCGGAGGTCAGAGGTGTCAATGCTAAAATGCTTTTCTGTCTACAACTGCTGTTAAACTATAGGCACAGGCTTTGATTTAATTTGCTGGTAGTGCTGCTTCATAGCTCCATAAATGTTAAAATATAATCGTATTTTTCATTGTAAACACAGGCAGTATATTGACACACAAACACACAGCTTTGAATGAACTTTTCACAATGTTTAGTTGCCTTTTAAAGCTCTTAAGATATCCTGTCGGAAAATATTTGAAGACTAACGGTACTGGACATAGCATAGGGCCTTTAGAAAGAAAACGAAACAAGCAACAATCACAAAATGGAATTGACCAGCAAATAATTCCTAATACATTTTAACTGTTTAAGAGTACCTCAAATATTTCTTAAAAAAAGAAAACAAAACAAAACAAAAGCCAATTGCAGAGCAACCTCTACACAAAGCAACTACGTCTTTGGGCAATAAAGGTCAGGCCTACTGGCATCAGATGGGGTACACCTGTCTCAAAGGGGGAAAAGGATCTTTGCGCAGGAGTTAGCAGGGCTCATTGAAAGAGCTTTAAACTAGATTTGAACGGGGGAAAGGGATAAAACCAGGCCTACTAGAGATAAGCCTGGGGGTGGCATGTCAATGTTTGAGGGATGGTGTGCTAGCGAGGTCCTTCAGTCAGCCATCTCAGTGGAAGTCCTCCTGTACTTGGCACTGGTGAGGCCATACCTTGAATACTGTGTTCAGTTTGCGGCCCCTCACTACAAGAAAGACATTGAGGTGCTGGAGCATGTCCAGAGAAGGGCAACGAAGCTGGTGAAGGGTCTAGAGCACAAATCTTATGAGGATCAGCTGAGGGAACTGGGGTTGTTTAGCCTGGAGAAAAGGAGGCTGAGGGGAGACCTTCTTGCTTTCTACAGCTACCTGAAAGAAGGTTGTAGAGAGGTGAGGGTCAGTCTCTTCTCCCAAGTAACAACCAATAGGAGAAGAGGAAATGGCCTCAAGTTGTGCCAGGGAAGGTTTAGATTGGATATTAGGAAAAATGTCTTCACCAAAAGTGTTATTAAGCATTGGAACAGGCTGCTCAGGGAAGGGGTTGAGTCACCATCCCTGGAGGTATTTAAAAGACGTGTAGATGTGGCACTTAGGGACATGGTTTAGTGGTGGACCTGGCAGTGCTAGGTTAATGGTTGGACTCAATGATCTTAAAGGTCTCGTCCAACCTAAACAATTCTATGATGCTATGATTCTATGTCATTATCTGAGGACATTCTGCTAAAGTACTAAATAGCATACGCATTTTCTGAAATTTGGATGCTATTATCATGTGGTGGTATTTATTCATTCTTAAAGTATCCATGCAAATATCCACTGCACCTCTGCATATCAAAAATGTGTGCATGGGTGTGGCTACTCTAAGAATCATGGGCACAAAGCAATACGCATATTCATACTCAGATATACTCAGTTTACTTTAGTAATACCAGTTTTTTTCATAGTGGATCAAGTTATTTCCACAAATTACACTCCAAGATATCACTTAATAAAAGCCTACATTTCTAAAAGTGTTTGACATGGTATTTGGAAAGTACAGGAGGCATATTAAAGTAATATGCTCTGTAAAGAAAATATGAATCTGACTAATAAAATTTTGCACTTCTTTTTTTAACATCCATGTACCGAAAAATAAGTTATTTGCTTTCTCTGGTGAGAAAACAGACGAATGGGTATTTTCAGAGAAGATCTGATATAGTAATGTTAAAATTTGATTCTGCTTTCACGCTTTTGGATACCATGCCTATGTATCCAGCAGGTGTTTCTGGAATTGCTAAAACATACTCCAGGTCATTCTTGCCTTTTACAGGGACCACTTTTTCTTGCTTTGTGATTTAGCAGGGAAAAGAAATGTGGCATAATGAGAAAAAAACAACAACAATAACAAAATAATAATAATAAAAAACAACCACAAACCTCTAACAACAAAATTCAGAGTGTTTTATTGAGAAAGCATTGCCAAAAGGCTCTGGCACCCCTTTCCACTATTTCTCAGTATGTAATCACATGGCACACATTGAAAATTACATCACAAAATGAAAGATTCTCTCACAGGTGAGTGAAGACAGAGCTGTAATACAGAAACGTAAGAACATAGTGTTCACTAACATCATGCAAAGATCAGAAAAAGCAATTGAAGGAGGGAATGGTGACACAAGCAGCAGCAGCAGCAGCCAAATAAACTACAAATGCCAGCTCTATGAGGTACAGTCAGGTGCAATGATTTCACTTTGCAAGTGTTAAAAGACGCAGCCTACATTTTCTCCCTAAGTGGTTCAAGACAGGCAAAATACTTTTTTTTTTCTTCTCTAACCCATCATCCCTTGAAATCAGAAGAGCCTTGACCTAAAACACAGAATAAAATGTTTTCAGACCAATTCACCATTCCAACTAGGCATGTTTCACGACTCCTTAACTCACTAGTACATTTCTGGAGTGACTTGGAACATCCTTTCATGTATCAATCTCCTTAAAGTAGTCCTTAGGGCTTAAAATTGGCACCTAGGGCCAGCTACAATGTGTTCAAGAAAGACTTGATTAAAAGGAGTTTATTCAGAAAGTAAGAGGAAGTAGCAGTTGAACTGAAACGTACCGGATAATAGGCAGATTGACAAATGCCAGGATATACTGAGGTCCTCCCCTCCTTCCCAGCTAAGGACAGACAAATGTAGTTAGATGGGCCATAGTGATTGGTTGAAAAAGACACTAAAAAATATTAATATGCTATTTTTCCCGCTGGCAATACATTTGCCCAGAAGTAGGGACAGAGGGCTAAAGTCCATCTTACAAATGACAAGGAGGAAAGGGCTTGCTTTGTTGTAAGTTTGAACAGTGCAGCCCAACCCTAGATGAAGCAAAAGGCAATTTTCACCTCTCAGAGAAGGCCAATTTGCCAAGGCACAGCCGATCATGGATAGGACTTTAATTGTCATGCAGTATGACCTTCCCCCAGAACAGGAGAGAATCATGTCGTTTAAGGAATTCTGCAAAGACCAGAGACCAAAAAGGTCAGCTTTCAAACACATCTTTGGCTGAAAAAACAGCATTTGCAAGATTAATATTGTGCTAAATGACGTAGCATAGAGTGACTCTAGTCTGAAAAATCTCAGGCTTGTGCAGCCTAGGGACTACAGGAGATCCCTACCACTTCTACTAGTCCAAAGCAGCAACTCCCAGGGTTTTTTTTAGTTCAACAGATTCGTTTTTTCTCATCATTCAGGTAGCAAAAAGGGGAAATAAATTGAGCAGAAAACACCTAGGAGAAACACCTCTGCCTGAAAAAACATAAAGCTGCTGTATCAGGTTCATATTACCCTTCATAATGCAGGGAAGAGGAATTTGCCAGGAGAAAAAAGAAGTTTGCCCAGAAGCCTCTGAACTATTCAGAGGTTCTAGCTGCTTTTAGCTGTGTAATGTACCCCCACCAGGGCTGTTGCAACTGACTTAAAGGAAAGAAATTGATGGCTGGTGGACTAGTCCTTATCAGACCTGAAAATGTGGAAAGTCAGGAAATAACTTTAAAGGATCCTCTTTTTTTCCCCCTGTAAATATTGCCATTTTCTATACCAAGAGCAGGCACCGGAGATAGAAAGTTGCTTTATATTTTAAACAACACATTTGAATTTCTTGCACCTAATTTTATCTATGTATTTCTACTCATTTATTTGAAACTCCACAACCAAGAGGAAGGTTTCTTTTTCCTGCAGGAAGACACTTGATAAATTAAAGAAAAAGTTAATAAAACTTTGCCCTATTCTTCAAGAAAAAACAGCTTGCTACAGGAGGGCACATATTCCCCACTGTACACAAGGAAAGATACAGCTGACTTAATCCATTGAGCTCTGTGTCTCCTTAGTGCTATTTGTAGAACTATGCCCTCATTACACATTGAATTCTTCATTAAATGGAGCCACCACTTTATTATCAATCAGATTTAAAAGTGAGTTTGGGCTACTACGGCTACGTTTTCCCTGAAGTGTTAGAAACTGTCAGTTTGTGATATTAATCCAATATCTGTTCACTTCATCCCAGATCCCCAGTCTAATGTTTTGTCCAATAGAAACAAATTGAAGCCTTAGAGATGGGGATACTTCAGCTGAGAAACTGCAAAGCTGTGGCCTCAAAAATCTGCAGCTCCAAGGGACAGCCTAGAATCAATGGTAAATCTTATGTCGATAGCTGGGAACTGAAGGTCACCTAAGGACAGAGACAACCAAGTCCTAATAAAAATTGAAACCGCTTCGGTCCAAGGTACAAAAGGGGTTCGAAATATGAGGGAGGAGGCAAAGAGGTCACAATATAGAAAAAAGCTCAGCAGATGAAGGAGATACAATGAAGTAAATAAATAAAAAACTGAGTGAGAAGAATGAAACCACAGATGACTGTGGGAAGCCTGCTGATGGCACTGCTGACGGCACTGCTGACGCTATGAGTAGGAAGCGGTGAAGGACGGGATGGTGGGTGACGAAAGGTGGGGAGAGAAAAGATGGGAACACAACAGGGAGGTTGCTTGACCTACAGTTTGAGGAAATTTTTAGAGCTAGAAATGGGACGCTTTGTCACAAAGCAGAAGCATCACTCAAAAAGGGGGAGCATGAAATATAAACTCTGTCTAGCATGGGTACTCATAATTAACAAGCTGCTCTTGCTTGTTAGCATCCTAAAAATGTGCTGCAGGGAAAGTTTTTAACAGGACCTTTTAACATTAAACTTTATCCATATACCACAGTTATTTTTGCACAGCTAATGACACTTCTTTTTCCTCCTCCTCTGTGCTGCCTCCCAGCTGCATTTTTTCTCACAAGCATCTCAAAAACTCATTTATGCAGTGAGTCTTATGGAGCCTGATATTCACTCTATAACAAAGCAAAGACATCAGTACTGTCATGCACAATGCAGCTCAGCGGTATCCTCAGCTTCTGCCTAGTCCTCATGTCTGTCTTTCTATTGCATCTCTGCCACCTGCTATGCAAGTCACGCACTCAGTTCTTTAAAACAAGTGCTTCACCTACAGGAGTAAAAAGGTGAAAGAGTCCTACATGGAGAAGGAGTATTTTGACCCAAGAAGCATTATAGCAAACAAGTAACTTGGTGCAGAACAGGTAACTTAAGTCAAGAAGTGCCTTTAGACCTTCAATTCTTCATGCTGGAGACTACCCAATGCAAGTTAAACATTACTGAGGAGGAAAGTAGCCAGGTGCCCATGGACAGGGAGACACAGGGTCAACAGAGAGCTTACAGAAACCTTAGGTGTCATCCATTCACTGGGTCTGCCAGCCAAAGAGAAAGTGCTTAAGGAAGAGCCTTACTCTTGCTGATTTAAGTTTTCAGGTTTGTTCTAATTTAGTGGTAACCTACCACACTAGTGGTGCACAGTGTGTCTATGTTAAGAAGGTTTTCTCTGTGAGACTGTAGCAATTGCTTTTTCCTTTTTTTCCCTATCAAGTCATAGTTGCCATTTATTCAAGCTCACCCAAACCTACAATTAAGCCAGCACATACAATTTTACATGTATGTACCGCACGCCTGAACTCAGTAAAAGGACATGTGGGTCAGTCTTAGCATTAGTATCAAATATACGCTAATTGATACAAGTTTGAGAATGACAATCCATTTTTCAATTTTTACTTTTGGCCTTCTTTTCCCTTCAGACCCACACCTTGAGAGATAGGCTCTAACCCAGGAATTACCATTATGCAACATGGTCATCGTGGTGTTTATGCAAATAGTAAAGGTATGAGGTGCCAGAAAGAAGTATGAGGAGACATGAAGAGATAAGAAAAAGACAAAGGCTCACTCTGTTTCAGTTTATGCTCATTCCATATACCAGAAATCTTTCGTTTTCTGCTTTTGAGATTTCTCTCAAGGTGAATATATACTAGTGAACGAGAAAGCAATGAATACTATTAAATACTAACAAACAATAGCAGGGTAGGAGATTGTGAAAATGAGCTATATTTTAGAAGAAACAACTGCAGAAATAGAACAGGATAAGTCCATCACTTGTTTCCATGTAGGCAACTTGCCAGACAACACGTCCATGACTAAAACTTATCTTTTTTAGTGCACCATAACCTTAGTGCAATGCTTTAGCAAAAAGGCATAAAAAATAAATCTATTTTTGATTTATTTAGTTAAAGGCTATATTCAGTGTACCTCTCCCTCTAGGGATAACTTCCCCCGCCTAATACAGATACCTTATTTTTATTATCTTCTTCTGTTGCTAGGATAAGCACTAAAATGGCCACTGACTAGAACTGACCATGTGAACTCTCACCCTCTGTATTCCTCAATTAATTTTGCTGCTGGTAAAATGTACTTTAATCCTTCTCTTTCCTCAGCCAGCTGTTCCTCATTTTTTCTCCATATCTACTGGTGGTTCTCCTGTGGTTCTTTTTTCATGGGAAGTAAAGAAAAATTCATTGATTTCTGGAGGAGAGGATACAATAGTTTTTGCACGCATTAGTGGCACCTACTCAGACACATACAACTCCTCCTTTTATAATACCCAAGTTAACTTTTTTAAAATCTTAAATGGCAGAAAAAACATGAGCTATTATTTTTATTTCTGAATATTTGGGAGACACTCAAGCGCTACAGTGTTGAGAACTACTTAAGTACCTAGGTGTGGAGATGATCCCATCAGCCTCTTCAACAATTCAAGCCTCTCCCCCATTGGCAAATAATAACACCAATTAAGTACAGTACATGAAAATGAGATTTATTCCTTCCTCTATGTTCATGATTAAAGTCGTAGGATTTTTATTTTTTTCCTAAGACCATTAGTTGTATCCTTTTGCCTCCAAGCCACAACTCTAAGGCAATTACTTAAGGACACATAAGCCTAAATCCTAAGTATACCTTCTATTCATAACCTCTGTGACCCTCCACGTAGCCTGCAGACTGCTGCCGTGTTTTAAGAAACTCTGAGTCTGAACAGAGGAAATAAGTAAGTTCCTCTATCCTTTATCCTCTGTATAGCTATGTTTTTCTCTACGGCAAAAGGCCTCTGTTACATCTCAAAGCTGCATGCTTCATTCATCTCAAAAGGATTCCTTTTTAGTTTAGAAGGTTGATCAAATACCTAGGTGACTTTTTTAAAGAAAAAAAAAATTGCATTTTTTTAAATAAAATGCTTATGTACAGATTTTTTTTTTTTCCTGGAAAAGAAATTACACAGGACCACAAAGTACATGGAAGAAAGAAAGGTACAAACCAAAAAGGTTTCAAAGACATGACCTAGCATCCCACTAAAGTGAAAAAATGTCCTGAAGGAACTGCTGATGTTCCCATGACTAGATAAAAACTGAGGATGTTTAAGAATGAAGGAAAGCTCTGAAATACTGCAGAAAGTACTCATCTTCTCTAAATCTTCTCTTGATCTTCTGGACAATAACCACTGATATTTTCTCATGGTTTGGGACAGGATCCAAAGGGTGGCATTCATCTGAGGGAGATGGGACAGCAGCATTTTTACAGAAAAACTGTAATCACTGGCTCAAAAATTGCTAACCCTCACATGAATTTAAAAAAAAAAAAAAAAAATGTTCCCAATAGCATTTTAGACAAAATATTCAGAAGAGGAATGAATATGCACAACATTTTGGAGGAAAAGGCTGAGCTAGCAAACACTAGCAATACACTGCTTCACAGTAAATGGGTTCCAGAGACTGCTGTGCTTTTTGCATTCATTCAGCGACAGATCATTCTAGGAGAATGGTAGCATCTGGATGAGGGCAGATGGCTAAACTGTCAAATAATGACATTTTACAAAATTTCAGCAGTCTAAGCGCAATATGGTTCCAATCCCAAAGGCAGACAGGTAAACAATGATGCAGAAGTTATATCACTAGCATATAAGATTATTGATTATAATTATTCTAGGGGAAAGAATTCTTCTCAGAAGACTAGGCTGACAGGAAGATTGAGAGCTCTCTCAAAAAGAATTAGGTGACTGCTCTCTGGTTTTGTTCAGGCATCTATTTTGCTACATTTTCACCTCAGAGGAGCTTGTCGTGATGAGCTAAGATAAAATGAAATTTCTCAGGATAAAGATGTTCAAATCCACCATTTCTTTGTGATTCATCTCTCACTGCAAAAATTTGCATTGGGTTCCAGAAATGCACCATTGAGTCAGGGATAACTGCTAAGAGAAGCCTGTGTCTTTACAACATGAACGCACTTGGAAGCCAAACAAATCTCATCATCTGTGTACTTCAGAGGAGGAAATTCATTTGTGAAGATATCAGAAAATAGTAGTCTATTCCATGGAGAGAAACTAAAACCTCTTTCCACTCAGTTAAAGTTGCATAGAGACAAAATTTAAAGTTTTGAATAGTCAGTCCTAAATCTATACAAAATCAAGCTTCTGTAAAGAACAAGGAGAAAGTGCTTTTTTTGTGTGTGTGTGGTAACTGGCATATGTTTTGGAAGAGAAGTCACAAAACAGACAAGTGAAGAGACTACTTCCACTTTAGCTGAGAATTTCTATTCCTCTTGTACAGCAGGTGTAGCAAAGCACCTTAGTGATGAAAGGTGAACCATAACCTACAGTTCATAGAGTCATTCTTGAAGAGAAAGTGGAGAATTCTAGCTGAAATTTTTACATCTGCCAACAACCCTGATACCATCAGCTATGCAGTTACTGAGTGACAGTGGAGCCTTACAGAAGTGACTGAGGGATTCTTCTCTCTTTTGGTCCCTGATCCTGGTGTTAATGTGCAGTTGTTCCCCAGCCTGGTATATACCGGTATGCGTAGCTTTGGAGATTACCAGTCTGTCACTTGTCCTGTTAAACTTACAGCTACCATGCTCACATAAGCACCTTCCCAGAGAATGGGCAGACAGATAGACTTGTGAAAGGCACATAGGCAGACAGACAGGCCTATCAAACTGAAGGGGGGGGGGGGGGGAGCTATTCTGCTGGAAATATTAATAATATTAAAAATATTATAAAGTTTTCATCTGCTTTTCATTAAACTCTCTCTATATAAATTTCTGTGCTTTACACTGCTTGACAGATGTGATAAAATTACATGAATGGTGTGAATTAGCTGAGGTTCAATCTAAATAAAACCAAAGTAATACTGATTGGCAAGGGGAAGACTGTAAAAGAGTAAGTGAAGGAGTAAAGGAACCTGTTTTTTAAAATTGTATATTATTGCTGGTATGGCTTTTAACGTGCATTTCATATTAGATTCACTTTTTCTTCTGAGTTCATACTTGGCAACAGTAACTCAGAAGCTATTACTGTTCCTCTCAGATACTTCTTTTACCATTTTTATTGACACAGTGATAATATTGAGGATATCTTTAAGAGAGATCATTCTGCTTGGATATATCACAGCAGTATCCATAGCTTTACCATCTGCAGAACAGAATAATCTAACCTTGATGTGTGTTGACCACTATAGCTGAATGATATCAATGCATGTATCAATGCATATGCTATTAATTATATAATAGTTTAGAGCTGGGGTGCTAGTTGTGAATTAAGTGACATTAAACAGTGCAGAATCTTTTTTATTTTTTTTCTCCGTAGTTAGGTTCTCACTCTTGACACATGGAATAAAACTTCCAATGTTACAGCCAGGTTTTTCTCAAGAAAACCTTACTCCTTTGTAATTTCGCTTTCCCAGTAGAATCATTATTGTCTAAAACGGGACTTGAACTTTCCAGTTTACTTTGATAGCAGGGATTACCAGAGGGCAGATGCTTAGGTGGTATAACTCTACCTCAGCTGTGTATAGTGGAGTGAATCCACAGATTGTCTCTTTCTTGCAAAGGAGAATCATTGCTAACTTTCAGGTACACAAATTCACATTTAGCTATCTGTAAATGATTGATTTAATAAGAGTTAACTGTTTCTTCAAAAGAACCAGGGTAAGATTCTACAGTGTATATCCAGCTGGTTTTGCTCATATTAGCAAGAAGTCATTTGGTGTGCATAGCATTTATGGCATAGAGTACATGTGGCTCTTAGCTATGATAGTAAGGACAGCAGAATCTGGTTTATACAGTATCATGGATTTTGAGAAGAGTTCTATTCGCTACTCATGGAAAAGCCATTGAATATTCTTGTTGGACATGTTCATAGTGTGCTTGTTCTCATAAAGAATTTTATTATTGATTACAGAATCTTCTGCTCTCCTGTGGTCAGTGCTAAAATTTTAAAACCATCATCCCAAGCTTAAGTTCAGAAGTAACGCTGATTGTGGTTTATATGCTCTGTGTGTAATCACACTCGTAAAACACAGTTACAGCTTGTTACACCTTTTACTGATCTTAGTCTAAAATCTCTGTATTTTGTTTCTTATGCCTAAATTAATTGGCAGCCTTCACTTAGGGAAGGTAAATAAGCAATTTCTTTTGTATAGGCTGAAAGAAAATAAGACTGGAAAAGATACTGAAGAGTGACTTCATCATAGAATACCAGGTTGGAAGGTACATCAAGGAACATCTGGTCCAACCTTTCTTGGCAAAAGCACAGCCTAGACAAGATGGCGCAGCACCCTGTCCAGCTGAATCTTAAAAGGGTCCAAATTTAATCCATCTCCTTGCCAAAAAAGAGAGTAGCCTACAGCTGAAATACTCCACACAAACATTTGCCTAACCTTTTGCATGACAGAAATTCCACAACCTGCCTTAGGTAATATATTTCTACAATCAACTACCCTTACTGCTTTTCCTTGTCCTAAAAGTCACTAGTTACACTTTAAGACCTCTTGGACCTCATACTTCAATTAGGAGTAGGATTCGACTATCTCTACAAGTAGACTTCAGTTTCCTACACTTCTTGAATCAACTTTAAAATCCCTTGCAGACTACAAAGAAACTGAAAATAAAAATGTATACATACAATAGATAAAGGCCCTGCTTTGCATGGTTTCACAGAGCAAACATGGGACAAGCACCGTGGTAGGCAATAGTACAGTAACTTATTTTCTATGTTACTCTCCCTAAAATAGGAAAAGATTAAGCTGATAGTGTATAAGTATTTAGGTAAATGAACTGTCATCAACCCACCAATCAAACTGAGAAAATGTGAAGGTGGGATGAATCCAAAACTACATAGGCATAAGCTAATTCATATTCATAATCTAAAACTTTTCATATTCAGAGGGATTCTGAATACGTAAATGCCCCAGAAAAAAAGAAAGAGTAATATATCCTCAGTAAGGATGCTAGTCTGCAACATCACAGCAACTAACTGGCTAACAGGAGCATACATTTGGGGGGATTTCAATGAACTAACTAAGTAAAGTTAGTTATACATAGTACTGAATAATGATACACCCACATTTGGATAATTTCATCATCAAAAAATAGAGAAGCCTTCTCACGAGATCTAGTTTCATCCAAACTACACAAAGGAATCAAATCCAAGTTGTAGTTGCACTTCAAATTTGAAAACTCTCCTAGCAAAGGAGAACTTGCTGCTAAAGAGTCATCACCAAGAATCATGTAGTCAGTTCACTTTTTTGGTGGGGTTCAGTTACCAATGCATAGGTCCCTAGGGTCATGTTAGAGAACCTGGGGTGCCACACCTAGTTTCCGGGACACAAGTCTCCCGTTTCACAAGCCTCCCACCCATGCGGATGTCACAGGCATCACCAATGGCAAGAGATACCTATGTTTAGGCACCTGAATCTTGCTTTTTGGGTTTATGGATATGGATGTAGGGGTAGAGGTAGAGGTAAAGAGAGTTGTATGAATAGAGATGATAAAAATCTGTCATGTTCGTTTGAGCACCAAGAGGTTCTAATTGTCCTGACCAACCTGTAACCAGGTTTTCTCTGTAGTCATGCTCTGGTTCAGATTTGTTGTACTCCAGCTTGCTGACCCACACCTGCGAGAAGGTGGAGAGGGAAGCCAGGATGGCTCCTGCAATCCGGGCAGAGTACCAGCACTCATACCATTGATGATCTTGATTTCCATTGTGCTCAGTGCTAGGAACATGATCTCCTTCTGCACGCTGTCAGCAATGGCAGGGTACACTGCGCTGCCAACAGACTGCATCGCGTCAGTGGGCAGGTCCTTATAGATATCCACACCGTGCTTCAGACTGGAGGTGAGGATATTTTTGTGGATAACACAGGGAGCAAGAGGAAAAGAGAGCTTGTAAAGAAAGATTACAGAAAAGATGCTTACATGCTGGTCAGGGCAATCAGAGCCTAGCGGTGCACTCAGGGCCCTGAGAAAGTCAGGGTGCTTTAGTTTGTTAAGGACTATCACAGAGAGAGAGCTATGCAAGATACGCAGGAGAATTATAGGTACAGTTCATCTTCACGTATTTTTTTTACCCTGCAGCATATCAAGAAAAGTCTGTCAATCAATTAAAATAATTGTCAGTAGATATGGAAGCAGTAAAACAAATTTAAAATAAAAACTATTTTCTATATTTCAGAATCAACTGCTGAAATTTACTGACACAGAAAGTTATCACCAAATACTGTGGTTGGAGTCTTAAAAGGGCTGAACAATTCTGCAAGCAGTTACAGCATTTGTTGTTATAAAAAGCTAAGACAAGAGTGCACCTAGATCTCATGCCTCGGGGCACAGGAGTGGATCACCTGCCATCCAGATGGGCTTTTTCCCACAATGTATATCACTATGAGGTCAGTGGAGTACAGTGTGGTAAATTTTACTTTCCCCTAATGCATCACTTAATGAACAGTTACCAGAGGCGTGAGGCTGGTTTGGAAGGAACAACGGTCCATTCTAAAACAACTCTAATGAATTTATCAGGGGGAAAAGTCCATTAAAAAAATCAAGCAAAGAATTATTTATTAACTATGTCATATGAAATAAAACAAATAGAACTTATGTTCGTGACCAGAAAATCTTAACACAAAATCTAGTTCCTTCAATTAACTTATTGAATGAATAGTGCTAAAGCCTAGGTCACTAAAGGAGTCTGAATTGTTAAGGAGGGAGACAAGAAGTTATTGATTTAACCTGAGCACTGTGCAGAACCTATATGAAGATGTAAATCAAGGACCATGCTTCAATAGTAAATGTTATTTACTCTAATTCAGTATCTTTGTAAGAATGAGAAGCAAAGGAACTTATGGATTTCAGTAATATCTGTCTTTAGACAAAGTGAGTTTATAAAAATAAGTAAGCATGTTAAGAGAATTTCAAGGGAAGTAAAAAAGCTAAATACTTTATGTGGGTGGGGACTGCTTAAAGCCAGCGGGTCTGATGCTTAAAGTAAGTGTATACTGCTTATAAAAAAAAAAAAAAAAAATTTAAAAGAGGATAAAAAAATGACATAAAAGAGATGAGCAAAGGAGACAGTAAAATTAAAAAGATAATCTTTTTTTTAAAAAAAAAGACATATCTAAATGAGGAAAATAGGGGGAAAAAAGGAGCATAAAATTTGGCAAGTTAGGTGTAAAACCATCTCACAACAGTCAAGAAAAAAATCATGGGAAACTCCTGGTAGAGGCATAAAACTAATAATAAATATTTTCTTTAAACGTATTTAAAACAGAAAGCCTGTCAGTAAGATGACAGATGTGATCAAGGTGCAAAAAGAGTCCCCAAGGAAGATGAAGCTGTAGAAGAAATACTAAATAAATTCTTAGTACTCATCTTCATATTGGAAGAGTAACCCATATTTTTGGAGGATACTGTATTAAACTAAAAGGTTAACAGGAGAAGTTCTAGAAGAGAGTAGTAAAATAAACAGTAACAAATCTCCCAGACCCAGCAGTAATGCTCAAGTTCTAAAAGAATACTATATTGGTGAATTATAAACTGTGCTTGCAATTTAAAATTAAAACTGACTTGCTACCAAAGGAATAAAAAATACTGTAAGGGTGAATGTAGGAATCTTCATACCAGTCTGAATTCTTTAGTTAGCAAATTTGTTGAAATTAATGTGAAGAGTAAAATGAGTAGACATATGGTTAAACGTGATATAATTGGGACCTGGGAGCACAGCTCGTGTAGCAGGAAGCCATGCCTCGCAAATCTGTTAGACAACGTGAACAATCACACGGAGGAGGATGTCCCAATAGTTCAGGAGAGCATTGCCAAAGATCCAACCCTAAGTCGGACAAACCTGAGTAAATAGCTCAGCTCAGGAGTGGGCAGAGATATGAAGTTGCCTTTCAGAAGTACAAATTAGCCCATGTGCAGAGCCATGCTGACGCACCTGTAGAGCCTCATAATCTGGCGAGAGGCTATTCAGCAGAAGCTTGAGGTGCTCAGCAACATATTTTATTGCCCATCGTAAACAAGATATCTGTGAAATCGGGACAACTGTGAGGAAATACAGCAAAACACTAGGAATACCTCTTGTTCGGGGACCTATGCACAGGCAAACTGGTGCCCATACTCAGAAGTACTGAGCTATGCAAAGTCCATGTAAATCACACAAGCAATCTTAACCACTTCACTAATCACAGTGGAAGGATACGGCCCCCAGGCAGACTTTTCAAGAGATCCTTGCAAGAAACACACTAACATTATAGCCAAGTGTGTTATGGGTTACGTCTATCCTACCTGGCTGAGCGAAAATAAGAAACCTAGGAGGTCAGAAGATTATCATAATACGACGCCTTTAGAATAACAGCAGAGAGCAAGGGGAAGCCCAGTGGCTCAGCTCCCCATCAATAATAAACCAGTTCATTTTTCCAACAGTCAAAATGGCTTTCTGTTTCCATCATGAACAGAGGCAGGTTGCTCAGCAGGGCATGCAAAGACCCACCACACAACCCCAAAACCTCCATGAACGACTCTTTCATCAGGTCTAGAGGAGGTTTCAGAAACTCGCTTCGTCTGGTGAAAAAACAGCTCAGAGCAAATGGAAAGATACCTACTCCATCAAAAAAGAGCTACTAGTTTTCAGTTATGTTTGTTTGCTGTCTTTCTGCCATCCTTCTCCCCTGCAGTGTTTGGTAAACCTCTGTCTAATAAGTTGGCAAAGCAGAGAAAAATTGTGATAATTCACCAGTGGTCAACAAGCCAGCCTTTAAAGAAAAACACTGCTGATAAGATAAACAGCTTGTGATGTACTTAATTACAATATTTCATACTCATTTAGCCATCTCCACATCACAGCACTAACAAAGTGGATTTCAAACAGGAAATAAGACTCCTTCCCACAAGCCCAGAGGGCTAATTATAAAATAGCAACCTACTTTTTTTTTTTTTTTTTTGGTAGAGAGCGTATTTTTTTTTTCCAGTAGAATTTATTGAGCTCATTACCAAGCTGCTTATGAAGTGATTTGAAATGAGGCAACATTAAAGCATTCTGAAAATCCCTTGTATTTAGTCATCTTGACACTTTGTTTGAACTTGAAGCATTAATATGAAATAACTGCAGCAGCCCCATATTTCTGATTCTATTGTTTGACAGCACATTTAAAAGCTAAAAGATGATATGATCAAGGATTTTTAATCAGCACAGTAATTTGTAGGAGTGTCTCAAGTATTCATAACTTTGAAAAGACCAAAGGGACATGCCTGTGAGAAACAAGACAGGTACAGTGCATGTCAGCCTAGAATAACACAGCAATGTGAAACAGAGTACAAGCACTGCTGGAACTGAGGGGGGTTTTATTGCTTTTTACAGGCAAGACTGAAAATTGAAAGATACACATCAAAGCCGCTAAAGAACTCCACACATTCTACCTTATTAGCCTGGTTTTACCTTCTGTAATCACATTATATAATATGCATCACTGGATTAACCTGCTTGGGGTCAGCAGAGGGGCCACCATAAATATATTTGAAGTGAAGCCTGTGAAGGTTTTCAAAGTGGGAAAAAAAAAAAATCTATGGAGAGGAGTAGTAAAATCCATGGAAATCTATAGCGTATTGAAGTGAAATCTGTGAACAGTTTTTGCTTTTCATCGTTCCCCCCACACACCCCCGTGCATTAGTGTTTGAACTAATAATTAAAGCCAATGGAAATGCTTCTGTTGAAAGAAAGGGTTTAACATCATCCTTCACTCTAACTGCATTCTAATGTTCTGCCTACCTTATTACAAAGCCTCTAAAGGAAAGAGGAAATCATTTGTAAGAGAACAAATGGGCACTAGTAGTACAAACACTGAATGTGTCACAGTGTGGTCTCTCCCCCAAAAAGGGCAAGCATCCCCAATTGCGGTTTAAAACAATGAGGGGCAGATTCCAGCCAAATGTGCGCATCGAGGGTACAAGAAGATCCCATCTCCTTCCAGTACTTTCAGGTGTCAGAGAGAGCGATTCAGACCCTCCGTGGGGTGCACTCTGAAACGAGATCTCCAGCAGAACAGCTTGGAACCTGCGATCCTCTGCAGCCCTCTTAGTATGCTTGATGGCCTCTTATGCACAACCCTAAACTAATAAGGAAACACCAAGATAGATGTGTTGGGCCGTAATCTGGAAAGAATTCATTAGCTAAGCAGGATCTAGCCAAGTCATTACTTAGAAGGCCCCCCCAAGGAATTCCCATGCAGTTTAGAGAAACAGTATCAGGCCCCTGTTTTCTGAACATGCACAGTTCTGTTCATAAAAGCTGATGCCTAAAAAAAAAAGCATACTCCCTAAAAAGCCAATATAATGCAACAAAACAAGATGAACAAAGCAGAGGAAAGGAATAGGAAACAAATAGATGCAATGGCTGGCCAGCTGCAGCGTTTGCATCTCTCCGCCCGTTTAGCTGCTCCATGGCTGGAGAATTCAGCACTTGATCTGGAGGGTGACTTGAGAAAGGATTTCAAGAATAATGAGGTGTTGCTTTTTCCATCATAATTCAGAGCTTTGAAGATGTTTTCACCAACTAGAAGAGCAGCTTCCCTCTCTAAATTTCTTACAGTAATGGCATGCTATCATGTAGATCAACTTACAATGGTATTTGCTGTCTTAACGAGGATTTTGATGAGACTCTGAAACACTGATGGGATGTCAGAGTACGGTCTTCATTTTTGAAGTTGTTTCCTGCTTCCTTGAGAGAAGAAATGAGAGATCTCTGTGTCGTATTAAAGAAACAAGCATATAGGAAAGAAAATATATAAACCAGAAGATTTCATGAAAATGTGCATTTTATATTGCACATTAATTCTTGGTGAGAGTGGACAAAATATTGGTGATAAATCCAGACCTTTTCACTACTATTCCCTTAATTTGAATCCATGTGAACTGATAGTGATTAAAAGCTGTGATCATTTTTAGTTCAGCAGCTGGAATAAGAAGACATTTGCCAGGCTTCTTCTCATATCAAATCACAAAACAATGGGGCAATATCAGAAGACCTACATTGCTGCCAAATATACCTTCCTGCACTATGGAAAAACAAAGGTGTTCAGAAGTCTTGTATTGTCAGTTTAGCTTCTTATGTTCTTCCAAACAGTATTTAAACATACAAATATTTATTTCATCATTCAGGAAAAACATTATCTTAACTTATTAACAATATTATATTGCTTTTGCCCTCAAAGTAAATATCTGTTTGGTTAATAGTTAATTTGACTCTTTTTTTATATTTGTTTTCTGCTTTTAAAACAACAAATGTGAAAATGAATAAAGTTACCTATTATACACCTGTATGGTTGTAGGACAAAAGCAGTACAATGTTGCTCAAGGTTAAAATAGTTCCACAACTTACTCAACACAAAGAAATATTTTTATCCTATGGCATAATTTTAATTGGCTATTTTCCTTTGTGGAAGGTACCGTTGGTTTTGTTTGTACTCTTCTGTGTGTTTTCCACACTTCAACGTCATATTCAGGACAATTTTAGGTGTGTTCTTTGGTTCCTCTTCTTAAGGGGAGAGCTAGGGCAGTTGTTCTCATCACTGACAGATCCCAGGGAGGTATTTGTCTCAATCTGCAAAATATCCCCCCCTTAAAAAAACAGAAGGGAAAAAAGCTAATCACCCAGCTGTGACATAGATGTCTATGTGGACCATGAATTAAATAAGAAGAGATTATCTTTTAGATAAGGGGTATTGTGTCTCCTGGTCTTACAAGGAAAGTTTCTGTGTTGATGGGTTATTCCATAGTTGTCTACAACACTGCTGGTGCTTTTCTCTGAAAACTCTTTTATTTTTCCCAAATGAAGTATTGCCCAAGTCTAATTCAGTGTGGTAGTCCTTATGCTCCTTTTATTGCATCTATCGAAAGTATGGAGCAAGGGCTGCTCACACTCCAGTGTTCCTCTGATAGAGACGTCAAATGGGGGAAAATGCACATTAACACCAAGAACTATAGCTACTGCCAGTCAAGATGAGGAGCTGCTAGTGAGCAGCAGCATCAGAAAAGTTCATACTTACCAACATTTTTGGGGTTGTGGCGGTTAGAAAGATTGCAAAGGTGACTGGCCGACGAGAAGGAAGGAAGGTCAGAGTTTCACTTTGGCTACAGATGGAGGCATAATCCCAAATAGCTAATGTCTGAAAATATATTATAACCTGTACTATCTTTTCATTTCTCAGATCAATGAGACCTAGCATTTTTTTCCCCAGCTTCATGATCATCTGTTTTCACTTCTGACTTTTATGAACTACGGCTCAGACATTTTAATGAAATTTAGTCATGCCTGTGCTCAGCCTACAACGACTGACTGACCTGGAAGCCAAGGCTCTTTTTTAAGAGAGTCACCTCAAGCTGAGGCCAACAGTAAAACTGGGTCTCCTGCCTCCTAGGTAAATGCTCCAGCCACATAGACGCTACATAAAAGCCAGTCAACAGCACCACCACCAGCCTGCGAGCTTTTGGCAGAAGCGAACGCTGTTAGCGTGCGTTCAGGCTGCCCGGCAGATAGCTGCAAAGGGAGCCTCAGAGCACTCCTTTTTTAAGGGGTATTATTCAGAAATGTCCACCCAAATGCACTGCTTGTTAAACAGCGGTACATCTCAATATGCACAGTAAGAGGACTTCTGTCATTTAAGCTAACTTTCTGGCAAAACCTTAGTTGCCTCTGCCTATAGCTTTGCAAGTGCATAAGTAGATTGAACTGAGTTTTCCTGGAGCATTTTCTGCCTTATGTGCCCATCATCAACATTCAGGCAAGTGCACTTTTTAGTATCTTAGCCAAGGTGCTTTGGAAAGTCCCTAGATGAATGTCTGTCCCTAAATACCATTTTAAACCTGAACCACAGTTCAGATACCAGTTTGTGATCTTTAAGAGATTTAATCCCTACTCATTTACCTTTAAGAATCTGGACCTTAAAAACCTCAAGTCTCATTAAAAATCATTGATATTAAACTTTCCAGTAATTTCTAGATTTTTTTTATGATTAAAAGGATTTTACCAACAAAAGGGTACCAGCCTGTTACACCATTGATGTGCTGTCATTGAGGATCTGGCCAAATGGGAAAAGATGAACTTTGTAGCAAAATAGTTAAAGCATTCATGGAGCGTAGAAAACACTATACTGGCACAATAGCTTTTAATTTTTGTTTGTTTGTTTTAAAATTTGAAGCTGTATTGATACTGTATCCTCTTTCTTGCATATCTTCAGCCATGTGGGACCACACATCTACATATTCTAACAGAAGATATTTATGCTGACAATGATTTGGGTTGGAAGTGGCCTTTAAAGGTCATCTAGTTCCAACCCCCCTGCCATAGGCAGGGACACCTTCTGCTAGACCAGGTTGCTCAAAGCCCCATCCAACCTGCCCTTCAACACTTCCAGGGAGGGGGCATCCACAGCTTCTCTGGGCAACCTGTTCCAGTGCCTCACCACCCTCAGAGTGAAAAATTTCTTCCTCCTATCTAATCTATATCTACCCTCTTTCAGTTTAAAGCCATTACCCCTTGTCCCATCACTACATGGCCTTGTCCAAAGTCCCTCTCCAGCTTTCTTGTAGGCCCCCTTTAGGCACTGGAAGGCTGCTCGAAGGTCTCCCTGGAGCCTTCTCTTCTCCAGGCTGAACCCCAATTCTCTCAGCCTGTCTTCATAGGAGAGGTGCTCCATCCCTCTGATCATCTTCGCGGCCCTCCTCTGGACTCGCTCCAACAGGTCCATATCCTTCTTGTGTTGGGGGCCCCAGAGCTGGACGCAGTAATCCAAGAAGTCAACTAGGTGTTGCAACATCTACTGGAATAACTTTTAAACTTCCTTAACAATCTCAGCCTAGGCATCTGGGCATAACAGTGACTGTGACCACAGTAAACTCTGTGGCAGCCATCCCTGGAACCAAGGTGCCAAGGCATTTAGTTTCAGAATCAGCAGAGCTACACAGGAGAGTTTTGAAGAAGCAATGAAAGGCACCACAAGTCTGGTTCATTTAAAATCATCTGGTCTTCTTTCTAGTTAAACATTATATAAAACCTTTTTCAGCTCAGAAAAAAGGCTCACGAAAATAACTCCCCAGCTGGTTTTTACTGATAACTAGAAGCACTAGGAGAAAGCTGTAACTGCATTCTCCAGGAATTCCTGACTACTAGCCAAAGCAGCACTCTATATTATATGACTGTAACAAGACTCCTCTTAATAATATTGTAATTCATGCATGAAGACACTTTCACATGTTTCATAGCTAAGCTTGCTTAAAATGTATGATATCTGTTTTGCAACTCTTGCAGATATTTGATATGAATCTAGAGAATTACATAATCTTCAGTTTAAGCCACCTAAAGGGCAGATATTCAAAACTGATGAAAGCAAGTAAAATTATATTATGTCCTCCTCAATCCCGCTTAATACAACAGATGATTGTAAAAATTAGGATGGGGCTAAAAGGCTTGAAGTTTTTGTCTACAAGTGACTCCACAAACTCCTGTACAGAAATTATCCCTGAAAGCAGAGGGTTTACACATAAGTTCAGTTGTGTCATATTCACCAAGTTGACCATGCTTTCAGAGTATGGCCTACTACTGTCTCTTTCCACTAAGAGAAAAGAAAAGACTTTGCGATATACATTGCAGAAGATGGTAATTTACTATGAGTTCAAGTCAGAAAAGACTGGACAAAAGGCCTGACATCATAGAAGTGTCTTCAAAAAAAATGTTACTGACATGGAAGCTCTCAAAAAAAGCTACCTGTACAAGTAATGTAGAATTATATAAAAAATTAGATTGGGCCAGAACTCTATGGATTACTTATTCCAACCCTCTGCGCAAAGAAGGACTAACTCTAAATTGAAGTCAAGTTGCTTAGAGCCTTGTTTAGCTAAACAAAAACCATCAAGACTCAACACACACCTGTGCAGCAAGGCAACTGTCCCAAATCCTCCAAATGTTTTGTTGCTTGTTGAACCTTCTGCAAGTTCTGGCAGATAAAGGAAATTCAAGAATTCAAACTATGCCTGCTAAGGAAAATAAGTAATTCGGTATGTGTTCCTTTGTTCTATCACTGTTGCTGCATGAGCAGAAGCAACACCCCAGACCCTACCTAGCAGAGCAAAGCTGTCCACCATAGGATGAACATTATGTGCTACAGGGAAGGTCTTCAGGATTAGCCTACAGTGCTCAGCAAGCCACAAGAAGTATCAAACAATAGAAAGCAACAAATAGTTAATGTTTGAAAAAAATTTAGATCAAGATTAAGTGGGAAAAAACCCAGACTTTTTTGACAAAGTATTCACTAGCAACCACTTGACTGAATCTGACACTTACCCGGATCCCATGGTTCTAAAAATCACATCCACATTGTCACAAAAGCCACAATCATTCTAAATATTGAAGTTAATTTTTCTGTCTGCTGTGTAATGGCTCAGAACTTCTGCATTTTGTAATCACTCTTAATGAGCACAACTGTGCTTGTAGGTCACATAACACCTGCACATAATAAGGACAAATATACCAGAGGACTCTGCCTTAACCACCCAGCCTTTCACTGATACTTTACAACCCATCCATTATGTTTTCCTTGTATCTTTTTGAACCAACTTCTCTTTCAAAGCCATTTCTCCAACTGTTTAATTAGCAACTAGGTAGAGTTAATTAATTAGTTGGTTAGATGTGAGCCATCAGGGGAAGCTGGAATGAAAAAAAGCTCTACTGTTACTTCACTTTCAAAAGAACAAAACCTGCTTCCCAAAAAATCTTTCAAATACATTTTTACTTCCTTTAGAAGTGTCTATGTGCACTGCTGAAGTTAAGGATCTTCCAACTTTTCCATTAGAAACCCATTTTGGAGCTCCTGTACCTTCTGAGCAGCTGAATCAATTCACCTCAAGTTGAAACAGCCTACAAGGTTTCAGCTCAAAGGAAATTTTTTTCCCCAGAGAACATAGAGCAGGTAAAAAATTACTTCTGTAGTTATGGGGTTTTTTTCTCTGTTTTCTTACCATTCTATAATTCAACACCACTCTTACTTTGTTCTTTTCAAAGATGACATTTTACCACCCCATAACATAAAGGAACTTAGCATTTTATGCACTATTTGCAAAAAAAGAAAAGAAAATGCAATGGCTATGCAGCTGGTGATACACCTTGAAATTCAATAATTCTTTGTGAGCAGTAACTGTTCCTTTGCACATTCGATTGCACTGAAGAGCCATAGGGATCCATGGAGCACACACTGCCTGTAGCGCAGGAATGGGTGACACTAAGGCAGTTATCCTGAGATAACATTTTTCAAGCAGAGACCAAGACAAATGAATACTGTAGATACGCTAACTGTTCATCACATAGTAGCTTCTACAATGGGTGGTAGGTTTTTTTCAAAACTACTACATAAAATGAAAATATTTCCGGGAGGAAGCACTTCTATAATAAAAAAGTGATCCACGGAGAGTAAGTGATTCTGCTTAAAACAGTCTGAACTTCCCTCTACCAATTTATGGTTCCAGTTCAGACAAGCCTGGAATCTAGTACATTTGTTATTCTTTACAGCTACTCACTGTATAAATACTCTTTCATGTCCCAGTGATTTTTCTTCTGTTTCAACAAAATTCTGTTCAGACTTCTCCACTTTTGATTCTCTTTTGTATATTCATGACTGTCCTCACATCTGGCTAGTCCCATTTCATTCACCAACAGAGGAAGAACAGGTCACGTAGTTATTTTAGGAGTCGGACTCTAAGTATGTGTTTTCTGAGACAGTTTCCTTTTGTGTCATTGCCAAATTTAGGCTTTCAAAAAAGGTAAGTGCATATTTTTGCAGTTATCTCATGTGAAGATACATTCTATGGTTTATTTCCTCCTTTTCCCACAAAAGAAGCCACTAAGTTTGTTGACATCTCAGAATGAGAAGAGGGAGCAGGGCGCATCAGCGTATCCCAGGAAACAGTTTTTAATAGTATTTCTGTCTTACTGTTGGCTTGCATGTGCTCCAGGGCAGATTATTTGCTCACTCGACAGTTTCGGTTGTTCTCTGTAGCAAAAGGACAATGTTCTCATTCCTGATAAATGACTCCAACAGCTCCACGTCAATATTCTGTGTTAATATCAAATGTTGCTATTTCTACTCAACCGGGTATATTTTTAGTGTTTTCTTGATGTGTTTGCACATGATAAGGAAGTGTTAAGGATGTAAAACATTTGACTGCAGATGTGCTACTTCAGTGTTGCTTTTTCTGGATACATTCCTGTTTCCTGTCCAATGTTTCATCCACAGGGATGAAATGTTAGAAAGGATGTCATGGGAAAGAGGAATCATCCAGTTCATGCAATCAATCAGAGTCACCAGGTGTCATACAGTAAGAGGATTTCAGAATTCAGAGTTTGATCTCAGTAAGAATAGTATGCATCCATTTATTTCACCAGAATCACACTAGGATTACACTTACGAAAAGCAGAATTTGACGATAGAACTTGAACTCTCCATAAGCAAGAAAAGCAGGTTAGATTGACAGAAGTATTATTTAGATGTATGAGCTCTTGTAAGAATAGGAACTTACCTGCCTGCATGGATGTGACCCTTTGCCGATCTGACTCTATTCCCTGGCCCAGCCATCGGACATAGATGAGGCTGAACGGATGGGGATGCATTCTTCCACCTTGCTCATATAACATCCTCTGTAAGAATCAAGCACATTTACAATCCATCTGTAGAGGATTAATTGAATTCTTCTTCCAGCAGAAGAGAAGGTTAGATAGGGAAGTTACTAACTTGTGTCACTGCAACTGGCTGCTCCGAGGTATTTCCAATCCTCTTAGCCTGTCTGCTACAAGCTGTTTCTGTTTGGCAAAGTGGCAGACAGTAGAGTACATACCATTGTCTTAGTCACCATGGTTTGAAACAGCTGAAACTTGGGCATACATGCTGTTCTTTACTGTTTCTGTGAGGTGGCTGAAACCTCTCACAGAACAAAAGAGCGGATAGGTAGAAAGTCTGTTACGGGATGGCAATATTATACCCTTTGTAGGTAACCAAAACCTTACGTCATTCATGCAAAAGCTCAGATACACAATGTCCTAAGAAGGGAAGAGAAGACAAAGAAAGATAACACCGTGGCCCCATATTTGCCCACTCATACTGGATGACTGGCATTGGCTTGTAAAGCAGTAGTGGAGTACAGTGGAGACTAATGGAGAATCTATTAATCATGATGTTAATCATGTTGAGAAGCTTTTTAAGAGAATTCCTCTAAACAAGGAAACCACGCTGATTTGCAAGTATGTTCGCCCAGAACAGATGACTCTCAGATACATATTTTCCTGTAAATCAACGTCCTTTACTATTATCTGTCAAGTGCAAGTACTTTGTGTTACAGTGCAAATCCATAGTTTAGCCTCACTTCAACACTCACCATCCCAGAGCCTGTATTATTATGTGCATGCTGTGATACTCTTGTGTGGCTTCTCATCCTACATTTGAATCAGAGTTCTGTCTTTGACAGGTAATAAGAAAAGTATTAAAACATAAATGCTCTTCAACCTATTCAATGCTATTTTTTCTCCTGGAAATTGGACAGTTTTCCTATGAGGCTTTTAGATTACATACAGTTTAAAACTTTTAGCTGGACTTTAAGGGGGAAATAATCTTGAGGGTTACTCCAGCTAGTTTCCTACACTAGTTCTTGAAGGCATTTGGGAGCACCTTAACAAGTAGATCCTCCTGGCATTTGAGGACTGTGATGAGTGAGAGATTTACATGTTACAGCTTCATACATTCTGTCAAAGCAACTCAATACCAGTAAATGCATGCACTCTCAGCCTGCTGCAAATGCAAGGTACTTTGGCTTACCTTAAACCTCCGTGTAAGAGTCAGTAGTTTGGTCGCAAGGCTGAGCCTTCAGCCTCTGTCCAAGGTACAAAAAGATACAACCCACTAGGGCCCTCCACTTTCATGCTTGGATATTTTTTTCCCCAAGAACATCCTTTGAAATAACCTATTTTCTCTTCTCCTTTCTTCCCACTAAACTAAATGCAGGGTAACTCACTTTCAGCTAAAACTGTATTTAATTCATAGCCCTATGTCTAAAATAACACAGTGTCCTGGTTTTGGCTGGGATGGAGCTAATTTTCTTTCCAGTAGCTACTATGTTTTGGGTTTAGTATGGGATTTGGTATGTGAAGAATGTTGATAATACACTGGTGTTATTAGCTGTTGCTAGGAGATCAAGGACTTTTTTTCAGCTTCCCAGGTTTTGCTAATGTGCAGGTGCAAAAAGCCGGGAGGGGTATAGCCGGTACAGTTGACCCAAACTGGCCAAAGTAAGTATTCCATACCATGGACGTCATGGCCAGTATATAAGTGGGGGTCATCCAGTGGGCCAGGCGCCTTTCGTTTGTTCGTACTTTTGTGCTTTCATTCTTTCGGCTGTTCGTTCCCTCGCGCTCTCTCTCAAGAACTTGGGTTCCAAGATCGCTGCTGGAGAAATCACTGTTCCGAGATCACTGCTCGGGATCGTTTTGAGTTTGCTCTCGGTTTCAGTCCGTGATCACTGCTTGGGACAGGCTGCGTCAGTTGCCAGGTCGTTGGGCGGTGAGAGATTGTACATTGTTTGTTTTGTATATTCTATTATCATTACATTTTATTATTATTATCATTTATTGGTATATGATATTATTATTATTATCTTTTCCTTTGCTGTCCTAGTAAACTGTCTTTATCTCAACCCATGAGTTTTCCTTTCTTTCCGATTCTCCTCCCCATCCCCCTTTGGAGGGAGGGAGGGGAGTGAGCAAGAGGCTGCGTGGTACTTAGCTGCCAGCTGGGGTCAAACCACAACACACAGCCAGGCAGGAAGAGGTTCTCAGCTCTTCACACAAGGTGCCCTTGGGACCCCTCCAAGACTACAGTTGTGTGATTGTACCCTTCCCACAAACATGAGCCCTAGGGTGCAAGAGCAGAACTTTTTGTTCATTACAAAATAAATAAATAGAACTGATTGAAGTTTTACTATTGGAAATGAAGAGCTGATGCTGGGTGCAGAAGAGGGTTGGAATTGGAAACTCATCACAGATAAGAAAGTAGAATATGGTAATTTCCATGTTTCGTCTCTTGAGAGCTTGTCAAAATAAATATATTCAAAAACTACACGCAGATGCTCCCATCATTTTAGGCATTGTGCACAACCATAAGAAAAAGGGATTAGCACAACAGAAATAAAAAGGCCTTTTCTTAGTTCTTTCAAAGACAAAGCAGAAGGGAGGAGAAGAATGTCTCTCCTAATTAGAAGAAAAACAAATGAAAAAAAAAAAATTACTGGACTGGAAAAAATAAAAGAGCAAAAAGCAGAAAGCACATTCAAACTTCCTACTGAACTTTTAAAAAGGAATCACAATGAAGGGCTGTATGTAGCAGATATTCTCAGAGATGAGAAAAGTCCAATTCTTCTTCACTCAAGGGAGAACAATTTTTTTCTATGTCTATGCCAGCATCAAGGCAAGGACATAAGTTATATGTTCAAGCAATCATTTCTTTTTCAGTCTTAGATGAAGAGCTTTCTTCTGTGCTTGGCTGATGTTTGTAAGTTATTCTGATGAAAGAGAATAATTTCTGAGGATATGTAAGGTATGTCCCCAGTATTACAACCTATTCTAAACACAGTAGCCAAGTTTCTAGTATCTTGATGCTTTCTGTGATAAGTATCTCTGTACTACATCCCAGATTAACTTTCAATGTTAAAAAGCATGTTTATGCTTTCAGAAATAATTCCTTGTGCTCTTTTTCTCCTTTACTTAGCTGAAAGAATTTGGGATCAATTATAACAGAGGTAGCCAAATGCTGGTTCCTGACCTTCATGTTATTTGTAAGCAGAGAACGTAGCTGTCCTGTGCCAGGCAGTGGAAGAATGGGTGCCAGCACAGTGCAACTTCAACGTCTCTGGGTCACTTTGGGTCTGGGTCACTTTGGTTGCACATCCAGAGCCATCCTGCCTCTCCTGCAATGGAGCAATGAGAGTCTCCCGGGAACCACTGGATCCCCTGCTTGCAAGCTACAGTGGAGCTGCTGACTTCCTTGGCTTTCCAAGTTATGCAGTAGGCATATATTGCTTTCAGTGGTATGAAGTTCTTGGCTTATGGCTCATGGAGCCAGAAAAAGAGACTACAGCACAAGACTTCTGATATACATTCCTTTAAAATAGTCTATAAGAGAGAATAGTTGTATAATGTTACAGCTGAGATTTTCCAAAACGTGTAGGTGTCTCCATACCCCTGGTCTGCATTCACAAACCTTTTAGAAGTTTGCACTCTTTTGAGAGTAGTAGAAGGAGGCTTCCTTAACACCTTTGTAAATTCAGGCCCTTCCTCACATCGGATTTTTATTAACTGTAGGATGCTCTCTCACCTAAGGACTTTTAAAAATCCTTGCCATTTTTGCCTAGCACCATAGATAATCATAAAGCAAGGTCCTGTTATTAGAGTATAAACCTTATTTGATAACCTTCCTTCATGAAGGCCCATTGAAATCAATGGAATATCTCTGAAATCCATGTTTCACCATTTATTATAGATTTGTGTGTATATATAAAAGATAAAAAACAACTGGATATTTTGTATATCATAAGTCATTAAATTTCACCGAGCTACTCTTGCTTTTGCCCTTACTGAGTTAGGCTTGACTGAAAAACACTTTCTGGAAAGACATCCATCCTTGAGATGAGGCCATGGAGAATCTAATATTCCTTCAGCAGTATGCTGCAGTGCTTAATCAATATCAATGTTATAAATATTTTTAGGTATTTATTTTCTTTGTGTATTTGGCTTCAGCTTCCATATATTAATTAAGTCTTTTCCTATAGTACACCCTTTGATGTCAGGTTTTGGTCTTTTTCTTGGGGTTTTTTTGGTATGTCTCTAGAATTTATCATTAAACATCGTAAGTAAGTTGCCTCTCAGAGATCTTTTTAATAAATCAAACTGATTGAAGACTTCAGGCCTTTCCTTGCAGACCATTTCTTCCCACTGACCATTTTTTGTGGGTTTTTTTCCTTCCCAAGAAAAGATTTTTCCAAAATGGGTTCTTCAAATTAGATACTTAAATCCATACCCACTAGTTTAGTCTGATTTTAACTGAGACCATTTCAGCATGACCTCTCTGTTCAGGAATTCTATATTTAATATGTACTTATGAACATCTTGACTTACATGATTGCTTATTTTTCAGAGTCTCCCCTTTGATCCACTCCTGCATGGTGTGACAGTCTCCTTTACAGCAGTGATTTCAGAGGAGCTGTCACTTCATGTAAAATGAGACTTAAATACTCCCAAACATTCTTGAACATATGTTAATGATGCTTGATTTATTATTAATGCAGACTCCAGTGGGAGAAGCTGGATCAGTGCACTAACCCTATTTTATCGATAAAAATGGACCAGAGGCAGACAATCTTCCTTCAGTGGTGTGGCCCTTTAAGCTTTCCAGGGTCCTGGATCACGTGAAAACTCAAAGCTAAGCAGAGATATATGTAAGGAGATAGAAAACAGTCCTGGGATCTAATTAGTGTTTTTAATAAGCTTGTATCCAAGCTTTGTCTGTCTCTACTGAACTTTACAAGTTTTGCAGTGTGAGAAGGTCTCCGCTCCTCAAGGAAACCTAGACGAACTCTGAGCACATTCTCTTCCTTGGTTGCAGGGAAACCCCAGCTGGCCCCAGCCCCAAAGAGCCGTCTCAGAGTAGTTGGTTAAAGCCGTCAGCCTCCCCAGGCTTGCAGGACAGAGAGCTGGGGCTGCCTGTGTTGAGAAGCAGGCCGGCCAAATCAGCCTACACACTCGAAAGAGCAACTGCCATGGAAGTTGTAGCTGAATGCCTTCTCTCCCAAAAGAGGACCAAGGAACCAAATCCACACAGACAGGGCAGCTTGTGCAAGTATCATGTTATCCAAGTAACAAACGGTAAAGTTCTAGCACAAAACTGGCGGTAGGGGTGTCCGGGGACCTCCCTCACACTCCCAGGGCTGAGTTCGTAAGGCATCTCTCACCAGTGAGAAGAGACATTTTTAATAAGTAATTGGGGTGGAGAGGAGAAAACATCCCAGAAATCCCCTGCCATTTACCACTTACATGTACAAGAAGTCCAGAGGCTGAACTTTGTTAGAACTAAACCAGAATTGAAACATTTTTGTGGAAAATAGAGACGAGGTAACAAAGGGAACCTTGTGGTTGGTGTCTACTACAGGTAGCCTGATCAAAGGGAGCCCATTGACAAAGCCTTCTTACTCCAGCTACAGGAGGCATCATGCTCATAGGCTCTCATCCTGCTGGGGCACTTCTGCTGGAAAAGTGGCATGGTGAGCTGTAGGCAATCCAGGAGACTCCTGGAATGCATTGAGGATAACTTCTTAAATCAGGTAATAGACAGACCTACCACAGGGGATGCAATGCTGGACCTATTGGTCACCAACACAAGTGAGCTAATCAGTAACGACAAGACTGGAAGCAGCCTGGGCTGCAGTGATCATGCACTGGTGGAGATCGCAGTCCTGAGGGATATGGGTCAGGCAAAGAGTAAAGCCAGGACCCTGAATTTTTGGAAAGCAAACTTCCAGCTCTTCACAGAGTTAGTCAATAGGACCCCCTGGGAACCTGCCCTCAGGGACAAGGGAGCAGAACAGAGCTGGCAGATCTTTAAGGAGACTTTCCATAGAGTGCAAGAGCTCTCGATCCCCAGGGGTAAGAAACCGGGCAAAGAAGGCAAGAGACCGACATGACCTAGTGGTCAAATTAAAGGGGAAGAAGGAAATACACAGGCAGTGGAAGCAGGGGCAGATATCCTGGGAAGAGTATAGGGACACTGCCCAGTTGTGTAGGGATGGAGTCGGGAAGGTCAAGGTGCGGATGGAGCTGAACTTGGTAAGGGATGTAAAGAATAGTAAGAAGGGTTTTGACAGGTATGTCAGCCAGAAAAGGAAGGTCAAAGAAGACGTATCCCCCTTGATGAGTGGGACCGGCAAACTAGTAACAACGGATGAGGAGAATGCTGAGGTACTCAGCAACTTTTTTGCCTCAGTCTTCACTGGCAATCTCTCTTCCCACACTTCTCAAGCGGATGGACTGCAAGACAGGGACCAGAGGAGCAAAGTCCCTGCCACTGTAAGAGAAGATCAGGTTCGTGACCACCTGAGGAACCTGAACATACGTAAGTCTATGGGACCTGATGAGATGCATCCCAGAGTCCTGAGGGAATTGGCTGATGTAGTTGCCAAGCCACTCTCCATGATATTTGAAAAGTCATGGCAGTCAGATGAAGTCTCTGCTGACTGGAGAAAGGGAAACATTGCACCCATTTTTAAAAAGGGTAGAAAGGAGGACCTTGGGAACTCCCAACCTGTCAGCCTCACCTCTGTGCCTGGGAAGATCATAGACCATATCCTCCTAGAAGCTATGCTAAGGCACATGGAGGAGAGGGAAGTGATTGGAGACAGCCAGCATGGCTTCATCAAGGGCAAGTCCTACCTGACCAACCTAGTGGCCTTCTATGATGGAGTGACTACATCAGTGGACAAGGGAAGAGCTACGGATGTCATCTATCTGGACTTCTGTAAGGCCTTTGACATGGTCCCCCTGTGGCGGTGTGCTCCTCCCCCGCCCCTCTGCTGCCCTCCTGCTTCAGCCATAAACGCCTGTGGGACGTAAATGGCAACAGAGTAGATAAGGCCTGTCTGGAGACAAGACCCAAATGTCTTGCTGGTATGCAAATATGACTATAGGTCAATCACCTTACTCTGTAAATAGTGGACAGCCCAGGGCCCGTTGAGCTCTCCTGCGCGGCAGCGGGCTGCACGCCAGGATCTCCCCTTGAGTAGGGACGCCTCTGAAGGTTACTCCTTGAGGTTGAGAGATTCCTTGCCACAACAGATCCTAGGTAAGTGACTAAGAGCATGCTAAACTTTGAAATCTTAGCTAAGTGATATAAAGGATTAATTGCGCACGTATACAATCATTCGGACATAAACTGTTGACCAAATCTGGGACTAGGACTGGATCCAGCCGCCCCTAGACTCCTCTCTGAGAAGGAGTTTAGAAAGCAAGGGGGTCCTTTCTGAACCTCATGACTCAATGGGAGGGTCTCGCTGACAGTTTTGTCTGACCCTGTCCTCTATGCAGTAAATAATCCAGTGTACCTTGCCATAGGAACTTGTTAAACACTGTCGCATTTACCATTGAATCTTGTTAACTCACTGTTTTATGTTAATAAATTATATCGTGCTTCTCTCTTATGACTGAAGTACATCACTCCATCTGCGACACCCCCACAACATCCTTCTCTGTAAATTGGAGAGATACGGATTTGATGGGTGGACTGTTCAATGGATGAGGAATTGGCTGGATGGTCACCTCCAGAGGGTAGTGGTCAATAGCTCAATATCCAGATGGAGATCGGTGACAAGTGGTGTCCCTCAAGGGTCTGTATTGGGACCAGTACTGTTTAATATCTTCATCAATGACATAGACAGTGGGATCGAGTGCACCCTCAGCAAGTTCGCAGACGACACCAAGCTGTGTGATGCCGTGGACACGCCTGAGGGACAGGATGCCATCCAGAGGGACCTGGACAAGCTCAAGAAGGGGGCTCATGTGAACTTCATGAGGTTCAACAAGGCCAAGTGCAGGGTCCTGCACATGGGTCGGAGCAACCCCCGGTATCAGTACAGGCTGGGGGACGAAGGGATTGAGAGTAACCCTGCCGAGAAGGATTTAGGGGTACTGGTGGATGAAAGGCTGGACGTGAGCTGGCAATGTGCTCACAGCCCAGAAGGCCAACTGTGTCCTGGGCTGCATCAAAACAAGTGTGGCCTGTTATCTACTCTGCTCTGGTGAGACCTCACCTGGAGTACTACACCCAGCTCTGGAGCCCTCAGCACAAGAAAGACATGGACCTGTTGGAGCAGGTCCCGAGGAGGGCCACAAAAATGATCAGAGGGGTGGAACACCTCTCCTATGAAGACAGGCTGAGAAGGTTGGGGTTGTTCAGCCTGGAGAAGAGAAGGCTCCGGGGAGACCTTATTGCAGCCTTTCAATATATAGAAAGGGCTTGTAAGAAAGATGGGGAAAAACTTTTTAGCAGGGCCTGTTGCGATAGGACAAGGGGTAATGGTTTTATACTAAAAGAGAGTAGATTTAGACTAGATATAAAGAAGAAATTTTTTACAATGAGGGTGGTGAAGCACTGGCACAGGTTGCCCAGAGAGGTGGTAGATGTCCCATCCCTGGAAACATTCAAGGTCAGGCTGGATGGGGCTCTGAGCAACCTGATCTAGTTGAAGATGTCCCTGCTCATTGCAGGGGGGTTGGACTAGATGACTTTTAAATGTCCCTTCCAACCCAAACTATTCTATGATTCTATGAAATAGTCTGATTTTATCCCCCTTTATAAAACTGGGCAGTAATGCCATGAAACATTGGCTGTTTGCCCCCCTGCTCTCTCTGCCAGTGTTTTTCCAGGTTCCAGGGTCAGTGTGCCATGAAATCCCTTGCCATACCAGGGGCCACAAAGCCACAAAGGGGTCAAAATGCTCCCTCGAACACAGTTACTCTTTAGCTCTAACGGTATTCATCTTATAGTTTGACCAGACCTTGGTAGATCAATAGGACTAAGCTTTTCCTCACAGGGAGATATGTCCGCCTTTATCTGTGGCTGAATGGTTTTTAAGCATTTCTAGGCTTATTTAGCTCTTCAGTTGGACACAAAGTACCATGTCAAAAAGATGACAAACATTTGAAAGTAAACTCTGCACTTTCATCACAGACTTTCTGCTCAAAGCTTCAATTTTAGTGAGAGACTTTTGGCTCCATAACTGTATACACATAAGGAAAAACTTTTGACCTCTGTCCTTCCTCATAACTATATTAAAAGGCAAAAAGCTTTCACTTTTTTTTCCCATGAGGAAGATTTCCTTCCCTTTGAAGATACTCCGTCAAGATAAAATTTTCTTACATCAATGGTTCAATATACTTTCACATAAACATACTTCATTTTGTTTCCATGTCGATCTAAAGGGAGTAAGAATGGAACACTCAGAAGCTGATTTTAATAAATTAATAATAATGATTCTATCCTGTTTAAGCTTCTACATGTGCTACTTGGTATAGAATAACCTCAGGCTAAGAAAGTCTTCAATGAAACCCTTCAAAAAGGAACATGGATTTGAATTTAACAATGAGAAACTTTATATTTACACCATGGCAGATAAAAGAGATGCTATCTGTAACATGAAAGCTTTAAAAAACATTAAACCTAAAGTAAACAAAGATAAGTACAAGCAAGTGTTCAGCAACTACATAGGAATTTGCGCCAAGATGACAGTAATCAAAGAAACATCCATTCAGACTGGTTGAGGACTGTAAAGCTGACTATTCCATCTGCATTTGAAAATGGTTTTGGCCCTGAGATCCCAGGGTTCCTGTCCTGGTGAATTTCTCCCATGGGAAACCCAAGGGTAGAGGTTTCTCTTTTTTCAAGTTAGGGAATGAGGGAAGAATACACTTAATGAGTCAAATTTCACTTTCTCCCATCATCTGCTTCTGTATAGAAAATTTAAGATGGTAACATGAGAAAAAAACAGATCTTGTGGGACCTAAGGGTTGGCAAAATGATGAATATGGGAGAAGTTTCCTTAGCCTTAGAAATGAGAAGTGACATCTCAAAATATGTGATGTCTGGGTAGCATTAGCTAAGATTCCAGGGATAGAAAGGAAATCTGTCTGTAAAGGCCAATGGTGGCAAGGTTACATCAAAATGTCATAATGTTCAGGATCTAGCCCACACCTGGCCAGGACTTCTAGCACCTCCGAGGTTGGATTGCAATCCCCACTTCCTTTGTGTCCTCCTTCAAACCCTCCTTTTCCTAAAACAGACAATTTCAGAGTTCTTGGAAGGTCAGATCTGTGTGTTTGTTTGGCTCAATAAGAATATCTCCATCCATACTTCTGTGTACAAGCTACACATTGACCCTTTTTAATATGGTGTTAGCATTGAAGATAGAATAAAGCAAGACCTCAGATGTTTTTTACCCCTTGACCACTGTAACAAGGGTAATTTGTTTATTGTGTTTTACGGGTGCTTTCAGCAGTAAGTGAAGTTGTTTCAGCCTTAATAGGCAGTTGGGTTGGAGACCATTTTCTACAGCTGCAAGACAAAAGCTAAAATTAAAACCTAACAAGGGCAGCTCACTCAGTGAAGGGGAAGTCTTTTACTGCTCAACAGTGACACCTCTTGATATTCAGCAGAATATTACTGATAACCTTCAAAGATAATTTAATGCAGTTTGCGGGACAGAGTACTGCAGGCAGTACAGTGTCTCCCAAAGGAAATGTTTTTCTTTCTTGGTTTGTTCAGGAAAAAGCAGCTCAACATCTAACCTATTGTTCCAATACGAGAGGCTCAGGAAATGAAAAAGTTTATAGGGGAGCAGCTCAGAACATTGAATCTGTATCCTCAGAAAATGCCAGCATTTTGATATAGGCCTTTGTCATGAAATTGGAAAGTTTTAAAATTGTCACAAGAGGAAAAGTACTGAAAAAGACATTTTATCAGCTTTGAGCTTTTCTTCTGAAATGTTAATATTTTGAACATGAATGTTGAAATCTATATCTCCCCTGAAAATTTTTTATTCATTCAAATGCTACTTTTTGTCAGAATTTTTTAATATCAAACTTTTCATATGCATAGCTTCTACGAAGAGCTATATCCAAATGTCAGCAAAGAATCTGACTACTTGCATATTCAGTTAAATAGAATTTGTAACAGCCACAATTCCATTTATTAATTCTTCAAAGTGCTATTACGCTGCAAATGAGAATTCAGGTTTAAAAAAAATGCCAAAGAACTGAAAGATAGAACTAAAAGGAAACCAAGCCTTTAACAAGTATCCTTCCAGCGGGATATGGCATAGGGCCTACCTTTCTGGTAGCTGGATTAGCTGGCTCTGAGACTGTATTTGGGACCCAGCCATGAAAAGTTTAAATAATCATCCTTTCTGGGCCAAATACTGAGTGTTAGAACAAGAAATTTTGGCTCACATTTATCTCTGTAACAGATGTTGATTGGCCAGCTGAAATTTGTTCATGCATTTTATGAGCAAGTGTACCCTTTTGCCAATTCAACAGAAGCATTTGTGAGAAATCCAAATACATACATTTCTGCCGGAGCTCTAGCTTTATTCTGCTTATGGTACAAGTTCATTAGTGAAATAGCTGTAGATCAACTGAAAATAGCTTGGCATTTAAGTATCCTCCACTGGCACCAATTAGCATTATGGAATAACAAGATCTACGAAGAAAATCTCTGGGGACTGTAGCGTAGATAGCAAATGTGAGAACAAAGAGTTAATTCCTAGCTAATAAATTCTCAAGACACTGGAATGACTTAATTGTGAAGGGGTTTAATAATTGAGTGCAAATAATAGACAGATTGTAAATGGGAAGGTTTATTTCAAAACCAGCGAAAACTGCACAGAGAGAGTGTAACAGTAAAAGAAAAAGTGCTAACCTACAGGGAAGGAAATTTGAAAGCTGTGGGGAAGATTTAGGAGCAGCAGTGGTTTTAAGGGCACACTTTTATGTCTGCCATTATGTTTTAAGTGGAGCCTTAAACAGTGTCTACCAGTAAAATGTTGATACGTCATTGTTTGTAAGAAATCAACTGTTACCTTTGTCCAGTAGTAGTAGAGTAATGCTTGGTGCTAAAAATCTGGGATGCACACTATGCCTGCACACCATAACAAAACCCTGCTGCCCAGGCTTTGCAATATGTCTTGGAAGTAAGCAAATGTGAAAAAGCACGTCAGACATGGAGAAAACAAAACCCCAGAGGTGAGACACATGACTGAAAATGCTTCTTATTTCTGGGCAGTGAAACTTACCATTTTAATGATGACGGGGATATTCGCTGAAACATTTAGAGAAAAGCTTTTTGAAAAATCTTTTGGCTTCAGCCTCTAGATATAGACACATGGGAACCTCTAAATAGAGCCAGGAATATTTTAATGCTGACTTTTGGAATCACATTTTAGCACCCTATCTGTTTTCAAGGGCCTTTATAAGGAAATAAAAGGATAAAAGTATTTAATTTTGTGAGTTAAGTGCTTTATCTGAAAGTGGATAAATTCCATTCCTCTGCAGCTGAAATGGGAACACCTTCATGTAACGGCCAGCTCCTGAGTAAAGACCCAGCGCCTGGTCTTTTTGTTGGTTTTTGAGAAGAGAAATATTTAAGTTTACACTTACCTGTTTTCAGCCCATATAGCTAGATTTAATTTTTTGAGCAGACTTCATCCCATGAACATGCGCACATGAAAACTCACACACACAGAGGAGAGACACATACACAGAGGAAAGAAAAACAAATTAGCCTAGCAAATAGAGCACAACATGATACCTGGTATCAAATGGACACACAAGCGGAGACTAAATAAGCCAATACTACTGGAAATTCAAGGCATCTAAAAGCCAAGGATGTGTCTTCAGTAATTCCTTCCTTCTTTGACATCTGTTGACCTACACGTCTGATAACAAGAGATTACTCCTATTAGTTATGTGCTTATTTTTTAAAAATTAGTTACAAAAGCTCAAACTCGTGGCTATAAGACAATTTACCGACACTCCATTAATCAAAATATGTCTTCAAACTTGTATGCAAACACAGTGGTATACAAGCCTAGTTTTCTGGTGGATTTTATCTTCCCTAACTTTAGACAACTAAGTAAAAATTAAGCATCTAGTCTAAGCTAGCCATCTGGGCTACATTTATAATCAAAAGAGAGACAAGCAGCCAGGCAGAGAGAAGGGCACATCTAGGGAGTCTTTCTCTAACATCTCTTTTTGCTATGAGCCCTCGAATAAGATAGCTCTGGATAGCTCTGCCTATCTCCCTCTTCTGACTGTCACTGAAGCCTAAATAATAACTGAACTGCATCTCTCTCTTGTAGGTGGTTACAGCTAGATAAGAGGAATTTCCAGCCTAAAAGTTACACCTCCCCCGTTACTTTTTGGCACCTTGTATATTCAGACCTTTGTTCTTTGCTAAAGGCACAAATACTCCATTATTTAAATTGCATAAAGGGAAGCACCAAATATGTACCACAACATTCCTTTTACCCCAGGTAGCGCATCTGTCTCTTGCTCCTTCTAAACGAAATCTGTGAGAGCAGGCAAGATAAAATGAGGAATGGGATTTCCTGCTTTTTGTGGTTTGCATTGCTCTGGATTTACCGTAAGAGTAGTGCCACTCAGTGTTTTGGCTAACAGGCAAGACGTAATACCTGCTGTCCCTTCAAAACAAATAATGTGCATTTATGTAAAATGCAGTAAAGTCAGCCCCTCATTTGAAAACTTGAAAAGTGCATTTTTATCCTAGAAATGTATAATTGTCAAAAGAGCAGTTTAAAAAAAAAAAAGAAATTCAGCTTTTTCTTGATTTTAGAGAGGCCTTGAGGTCATATAAGAACAATCACCCTGTTTCTGATGAACAAGGGATAAAATAATAATATTAATACATTTTCTTGAAATCTTTAAAGTTTTATAAATTGCCCATGGAGGTTTGCGAACCAAGGTCACTCTGTCTCTTTTCATTCTTTTAATTATCTAGTTCCAGCCTGATACACTAGCCTTACTAATTGGACACAGAGAAATCCCTTATCAGTGAAGTTAGAAAAGGACCTATGAAAAGGGTGTGGGAGACTGCTGTAAATCAAAGAAGAGGAACTGAACAGAAGGAAAGCCAATCAACTGTACCCCTCCGAGCTGTGAGTTTATAGGAAAAGCAGAGCCTCGTTGGATGGAGGAATAAGTGGCCAGCAGGTAGTTACACATGCCATTGACCTCTCCCTGATAGATACTGCTGTGAGGGGAGCCAAATGCACACTCACACCTGCCCTTCGTTCCTTGAGGAAGGGAAGATTTTAAGCACTAACTTGGGCTTTGGAGTGAGTAGGTGTTGAATGTAGTGCTATTCGCTTCCATTCCCATATCACCCAAAAGCTCATACATACTCTCTCAAACTCCAGTGAGGGAATTAGTTGTCCTGTCTGTAGTTTAGCATTTTCATGCGCATTTGACAGGTGCAATGCACGCAGTGAAGTCTGAAGCTCTGTCAATCTCTATTTAGTAGCATAAGATATGTGCGTATCTGTGCTAACCCTGACTTTGATTTCTCACCCTTGTCCTTTCCCAGCACTCTCGCACGTGCTCCAAGGTTGTCAGTGATCCTTCTCCTCTAAATTATGGCTTGTCATGCGAACAACAGCTTCCTTCCATCTCAGATCTTCCATTTTGACCTTGGGTAGTCATGTCAAGCAGTTCACCTTCTCCTCTCCTTACTCATTTTCTAGTATGAAACCTGTTTGTTCATCACCTCTTCCATTTCCCATGTCTTAATGAGTCTCTGCAGTTTATATGCCGGCATCTATTTCTTGTTCTTCTACTCCTAGATGTTTTTGCCAATGCTCAAATGCCAGCCATCCACAGGGATATCCAGAACTATCTCTGATTTTCCCAAGCTGTATTTAATCCACTGTCATAAGGTGTTTCCACCTAAAACCCCCATATGACCAGCAACCCAATATTGTCTTTAAAGCAGAAGGAGCTTGTACATAAACTATTTCAGAAATAGTGGACTCTTTATTCACCAGAAGATATTACCAAAGCAAAGAAATCCCATAATAACATCAAACAGAATTCAAAAATTATACAGAGAAAGAATAATTCAGGCTTCCAGAGAAAACACAGGGATGTTGTAGGAGAAAAGACATTATATTGCAGTCCTCCTTCTATGTCAATAGAAAAATATAACTGCTGCTTCATATGTATGAAAGTTATTTGGTTTTGTTTGTTTGCGAGACATGCAACTGAAAATTCTGATCATTTTAACTGCTAAAATTTCCATGGCATTGTGCCCAAAAGGCGTGACGTTGCCTCAGCATACTGGCAAAGTGCTGGAAGGCAGATCATATTCCTTTCACCTGCAATTGCTTTTACACTTTCATTTAGCTAACTTTCTTCCTGTGTCACACTATTGTGTGATTTCATAGCACATGCTGGGATTTACATCCAATTATCCCTAGCTTCTCTCACATCCAATGTTTTGAAGAAAAAAACCCTGAAATTCTGCACACTTAGGACTATGAGGAAGATGACATGTATATTGTCCATTTAGGCACATAGCTGTCTATAGCTGTTGCAGTCTTACTGTCTGTACAGGTATGAAAGAGTTTATTATTGCTGTTTGCAAGATCTCCAAGTCCAGAAACATCACTTCATGTGAAATCCTTCTCGTGCTAGTAATATATATTTGAAAAGCCACAGGTAAGAAGTAGCAAGCTCCGTGCTGGATACCGGTACCCAAATAGCTATACTGTTTAAACGTGTTCCCTGACACGGTGTTGGCTCAAGCCAGCAAGTGCCGTACACATGGTTAAAGGCACAAATCCAGTGTCAGAGACCACATCCAACGGGCATTTTTCATGCAGCCATTTGTTCTGGAGGGTAAGAGAGTCTAAAGGTGTAGACACGCAACTACTCCGTGCAACTGGCCTCAGTGTTAGCCCCAGCCCCAGCCCATTCAGCGTCATCCTATGGTAATAGCAAATACCGCCTGAAAAGAGCTGGCTCTATTCACTTCATTCAGGATTTGGTGGATTTCTACATTTTAAAAATTTGAAATCCTGCCACCCCATGAATTCAATCCTACCATAATTAAATTACTGCAACATTTGAAAACATGAGACTAGCTCAATATTAGGAGAGAAAATCAGAAAGCTTTCTGTTTTATTTTCCAGAAGCATAGGGCTATTTCACTTTTTTTCTAGTCTTACATACTTTCTTTTAAGAGGCAGAAGGATATTCTTTCTTGTGTATTTCATTCACACTGATTCCCAGACCTGTCAATATCTCGTTTTGTTTTATTTTCCTTCAGCAAAGAGGAGTCAAATGTTATCAGACAGAATATTTTAAGGTGGTCAACTCCAGGACAAAACAATCATGACAAACTACATTTTAGAGAAAGCATTATCATCTCCCTCTCCTAGCTCTTGTCTCCATCATAAGAGGCTTCTCAATGAATTGGAAATTCCTCCTAGCAGAGATGCATCTTATACCAACAAAAGTGATATTTTGCCAATGCATTTTATGCTGAATATGTGCGTAAAAGTTGAAGTTGTGAATATAGTTGCTTATATTGCTGGTTTTGTCAGTATAAAAATGACACTAAACATCACATCCCCTAACAATTGGTATAGCCATAATGACAAAAATGCTAACATAGACATGGTTTTAGTCTCCACTATAGTGATAATAAAATGGCTCCTTTTTCAGCTGACAGAGTCCTGAGAGATTTAACATTTGTGTGCAACAGGTCCGTGTCAAACAGGTATCACAAGAAAGATTAATCTCATCAAATGCAGATGTTTACAGTGGGGTCTCTCCTATGTCTCAGCTAGCCACTGCAAGCTCTTTTTGTCATGTAAAGGGCACGTTTACACTTGAAGACTAGTGACAGTCTTACACGGTCTTACACTTAAGACTAGTAAAGCTGTATACTTTAAGACTACTAAATATGACGAGTAAAGTAGATATGCACCAGATGGAGAGCGTCAGCCTCAAATTAGTCATCCACATGGTACATGCCTAAAGGTAACAGTATGGAGTCCTACCCTATGCGGCTTAGATTTCAATTTAAGTTTTATTCAATAAAAAATAACATTTTTTTCCCCAGAAAATTCCGTCTCCATTTAGCAGATATTCTAGCAGTTATCTAGGTAATTTACTGGTTTTCCCATTTCCTTTACCATCACGTTCAATAAAAACTTTTTGAAGCTGAAATGTAAGATTTCATATCTCATCCATCCTTTATTCATCCAGTTTTGGCTAGTGTCAAAGATTTGGTGAAACCATAAAAATGAAAGGAAAAAACATCAGATATTAGCAGACAAAGTTTGAGATGGCTGTTAAACTGGTTTTGATGGGAATTAGCAAAGAGTGAACCTTAAAAAACTTGTTCTAATTAAAATAAAAAGATAACATGGATGATTATCTGAATGCTTCCATTTCTTTTTCTTCTAGGTATCAGGTTTAGACACCCCTTGATCTCCCTTAACACTATTTGGCCTTAGCTTCAGAGTGTTAAAAACTGCCTCTTTTATGGTATTTCTGTGCTTCTAATCCCTGCAAAGAGGGGAAAAATAGTTAGCAGGTTTATTTTTAGTTTTGGGCAAAGGTTGAGAACACTTTTACCATTCTCTCTTAAAAACAGAAATTCAGACTCAATAGCAGAACAGTGACAATATCTTCCAGGCTGAACCTCTCAGTTCCCAAGAGGAGACAATATCCTCCCTCTATTACAGTAGCCAGGAAGAATGAACAGAGATTCCAGTAATAAATATAGACACAGAGACGTCTGGTTTCTTTTCTGCCTCAGAAGCTATCAAGAAAATTTAATCAGGCTTTTCTTTTCCAGTCAATCCTCAGATTATTTTAATACTTTCACATTCTGTATTGAAATTCTGTCATCCTCATCAGTGTTTTTGACTGATGGCTGCATGCAGTCATTGCTAAACAATTTGTTAAAGTGTTATATTTTTAGAGAGGTCTGTTCACTTACCATCTAATGGTAATGCCATTTTGCAGAGATCATAAGGAAAGAACATATTCATGATGAGAAAAAATCAAATGAATGGCAAGACATAATCATGTTTCTATCTCATCCCCTCTGCCTCCCTATCCTCTTCTAGGCAGAGAAGAATAACACACACCAACCAGATTTTTACTGTATGTAGAGCTAGCCTGGTGTTTTCTTCCCTACACTAAATTATGTAGTGCTTCTGCAGAAAGTGTGTACAAGAGCTGAATGTAAATCAGAAAAAGATACGATTGCGGAACAAAAAGGCAGCCACTCCTCTCTAAAACCACGTTGGTATACGACATGCTAGTGTGCCCGCCTTATAAGATCGTGGGACTACTGTGGTACCTCAGGTATCTGTGCATGATAGCAACGCATTTAAAATGCATCCTGACCTTTATATGAAATAACTGACGCAGACCTGAGTGAATGTGGCAAAAAAAGGGGTGACTTTTTGCTGCTAGAGAAAGAAAGATGCTTGCTACATTAAAATTAATGGTACATCATAAAAATCAACTCTTGGGTTTTCTGTGCAGCAGCTAAACACAGGGCAATATAACAATCTGTATGTTCTGCTCTAGCATGGGGGGGGGGAGGGAGAAATCCCCTTTATTTCTAAATTGGAATATAAATAGCATCAGCAAGAGAGAAACATACTACATAAAGTTTTGACAGACTTGACTGATCCTTCATTTTAGCTCTTACCTTCATTCTCATGAACCTCTTTCATTGCTCCCTTGTTTATCATGTGGTTGTTAAAAACAAAACAAAAATCACTTGTTGAACTAATTGCCAGTTTTTAAATACTGCAATGGCTTTTACTGCCAGTCTTTACTATCACTTAGATGGTACGCAATACTCGCATTACGGTCTTTTACACAAAATAAAACAAAGTACAAATGAAGACTCGGAAAATCCTTTAGGTTTCTCTGTACCCCTCATCTCAAGCCTATTACAGCTATTTTTTAAATTATGCTGAAATAGCCAGTAGATGTGTATTTTACATCTTAAACAACCCTTCCATGACCTTTTGAATCTATAGATATTTATGGGGCCTGGAAGGAACAGTGTTAAAATTAAATTGTGTTCCACTGATTGATCTTTTTACATTACACGCTCACTAGAATGGAGTTCCCACTGGGACATAGGTGGAGTGTAACAAAAGTGTAAATCACAGTCGCAGCTAGTATTTGTAATGCTGTTCTACACCTCTGGTAAGTAAAGTCTAACACAAACTCACACAAGTGCCACATAACTTACTAATGAGTCAGTCACCGGTCTTTAAAAAAAAATCATAAGTATTAATGATTTGACTACCTTCTGCTGCTTTGACTAAATGGCTATTGTAAAAAAGCACTCAGCCTCCTTTCTCATATTCCTTATAAACAAAAACTGTTTCTTCCAGTTCATGGGAGAGTTGCGAAACGGAGTGAGCACCTTGCCATGACTATTAGTGGAAACTAACCCCTTCTGCTTGTTCTGAGCTATTTCTTCTTCTATTTGCAGGCACGTGGAACCATCTTTTCAACTCCAGTTTCTAAAGGACCTGAAATTTGTAAGAGCAAATTACAGTTAAGCATTCCCAATGCAAATCTTGTAACTTTAGAAGACCGAAGAGGCCTCCATCAGCCCAGTGGTTTTGAGTGTGCCCTGTAAGGTAGAAGGTCATGGTTCTGGTAAGAGTAGGAGTATTTGCCTATATCGTGCACTGATGATGAGCAACACTTGAAGTGTCATTCTCAGCTCCAGCTTTCTTTAGGCGCTAAAGCAGCATATTCCCACATGCAAACTCAGACGCATTCCAGCAGGCTTGGGATGTCAGTTCATATTTACAGCCTTCACGTTTAGCATCTAAGTTAAGAAGGCCAAGTCTGGATTTATGCTTCTAACGTCAGTACGTAGCCTCGTGCCTAAATCAGGAGGTTAAGGGCATCAATGAAATTAAAAGAAAAGACAGACATCTCCAAGGTCGGTCCCACCCACTTATAATGTTTCTCACCCTCCTTTTGTATTTACAATGTTTTCATTTTTTAGTATCCACCATAACTATGGCCTGCATTGCTAAAGTTAACAGAATTGCAGAGATTGGATACAGTAACAGAGGTAGCTGAACGTAGTCTAAAATGAAAGATTTTTAATCCACGTGTTTTGAAGACATGACATTATTTATGAAACTGCCAGTGGATGGAGACAAATGTTCTCGGGGTTTTTTTGCAGGAAAGCAATTGTTCTCCTAGTCACGCTCACACCGGGGATGTGTGTGTATGAGATTGATCCAGTGATTTCTGATACATCACAGCAAGAGCAGTGATCCATATAACCAATTATTCCTGTACCTTTACTGACATGGTGAATCATGTAAGTTTTTTCTTCAGATGATAATTTCATCGCTGCTTTAGTTTGTGCATTTATTTCTTTATTGTTTCCCTTAGATGAACCTTGTGTGGCATGAATTCATTAATGTTAGGTAATGAGGTGGAGATTCAGGCTTATAAAGAGGAATTAACACAGACAAAATTGCAACTATATTATAGTACCTCCATCTGTTTTACTCTTACAGAAAATTTACACATTCTCATTTCAATTAAGTGTGATGGTCAAAATAATTGTAAAATCTTTCATTCTCTCCCAGACATTACAATAAATAAAGATATCATTACTTCTTTGAGACTCAATAACACTTAGTGTAAAACATGTACTTCTATTCAAGTTTTATAACCTTGTCTTTATCACTTTTTTTGATAAATATCACAGTCTAAATAAAACAAACGGAACAGTTTCATTTTGTCAGCTAGGATTAAGGTAATATACATTAACACACAAATAGCCCACATAGTGTTTGTTTTAAGAAGGACTGAAAACATTTTCTTTTTTTACTTCTCAAAATCTTCAAGGCACTGCAAATTTTTTAGTCAAACTCAGTCTGAAAATGCAAAACTACATGTATGTTTATGAGTCAGAAATGGGTTTGGGGATCCAAGAAAAATTCTCCTTTCAATTGCTTCAAAATTATTCCATTCGAGTTTGGTTGTTTGCATTTGCTCCAATTTGCTTATATTTTGAATGACAAAAAAATTAGGAAGCCAGACACCTTGCAAAACTGCCTGAAGGAAATGTGATATTTTGATCTTTTAAATGCTTTTCTGCTGTTATAACATTTGGATTTGACAGTTCCCTACTTTAAAAATATACTTTCAACAAATCATCACCTTCTTTTAAAAAAATTCAGAGAACAGTTCACTGACAGGCCTAATTTGGAGCTCACTCTCTCTCACTCACTGGAGAATTGCACTATCCATCCTCAGTAGTTATTTATTTTCCACCTTACTTTTACAAATAAAAACAATGAGCTTGCACTGCTTCTAGCTTCACTTTTAATATGCTACATTATATGTTTCTTCCTTGCAATTCACAGAAGCATTTCCAAACTTTTTGCTTATTTGGTTTTATAGTTTCCTTAGGCAGAACTTGCTCTCTGGTGAAAAATGTGTTGCCAGCATGCCCACTGATTTTTGCAGCCACTGGATTAGGCCCATATATTAGCTGTGTATTTCATTTTCTCCAGCAATTCTAAAAGATTTGCAGGGCTGCCTTAAAACATGTAAACCACTCCATTATTATGGCAATTCCTGTACCATACAGTCATTTCATTATACTGGAGATGCAGGTGAAGAAAAGATCAGTAACTTAAAGCCAAAATTATTCGATTTAATCTTTTAAACAAGGCTGTATTTGTAATATCAGGTACTTTGGAGTCTACAAAAAAGGAAGAAGGTAATAAACATCACACAAGCCTTGGTGTTTTAACCGAGATATAACCGAGATATACCTAGGAGAGAGGAGATCAGTATTTTGCTTCTGACTCTGCTGATCCTGTTCAGATGCCTAAATGCAGATGCTGAAATATCAGCGACTCAAACTGAATCCTGCCCAGTCATGCCCCAAAATATGAGTGGCATCCCTGAAGCACTGCCCCTGAGGAATATTTTTTCCCTGCCTCAGAGAGATGTCAGGGCATCACTTACTCACATTGACAGACAATTCTAAGACTTCTAAATGGAAAAGCTAAATGCCTGATACCTACAGATGGCCCTGCAAACCCTCATCAGCTACATTTTGGAGATCTGAATCAAAAATAAGACTTCACTCTGCCTCCGACTAACACAACTTCAAACGTCAGTCCTTCTCTGTAGCTATCAGGAAAAGCTTTTATTAACTATAATGAGATTGAGATCAAACATTTGAAGACTTCATGAGATATATTTGCTGAGTTTGACTGTAGATGAATAGTAGACAGCAATACTTAATTAGGAAGTATTTCTTACACTCACTCCCGAGTACTTTTCCATAGCACTTCCAACCTTTGTGATGCCAGATAATCCATAGAACATTCTCACTTTTCCAGATTATTCTGCATTTCTTCATGAAATATAAAATCAATAATCAAGTAATAAGACCAGAAATGAAAAACATTAACTGACTGCAGCTTTGCTGATTCTTGCACTCTCGAGTAGATGATCCCTCTAGAGCTAATGGGAAAATTCTGTTGCTATTGAATAAAAGATGCAATGAGCCTGCATCTTTAGAAGACTTGAACTAGAAGTTCAGGGTCTATGTAATAAAGGACCCATCTCCCCTTCCTGAAGACACTGTTTATAAATAAATAAATGAACAAACAACTCTTAATCTTACTTTGAAGACTTTACATCAGGCTCTAGAGAGAAACCAGGCAGCTTTCCAAAAGAATTTTTACAGTCAGCACACTGAAAGCAGTCTATCAGTAACAAATGGGGAAAAAGCTAATTCAGCTGAATTAAAACTGCCCTAGAAAAAAGGAAGAGAAGACAACAACGATGATTAAGAAGAAAACTGGGCATATGGTCACCTTATTCTACTGCTAAAAGGTGCCAATCAATCACAAGGAATTAACCCAGTTAAGACAAAAAAAAAAAAAATTCCACTGTAAATAAATGTTATAAGCTACGTGCACCTGGGCTGCTGGGAGAGCAGTCAATAAGAATAGTTAATTTTTTTTCTAGAGGTCTACACATTGTCACATCAGCACCTTTTCAAATGAAGGCATTGTTGGGGACTACACAAGAGAGGGGACTAGCAGGGAGTAGTCAATACAAAAATACTGTTATTTTCAAAGTGTCTCAGGTTACCAAGAGGCTGGGGGAAAACTGACTTACCTGAGATCAGTGAAAGCTTTAAGAGGCACAAGGAAGGTATGGATGTATCCTGTTAGATGACACTACTCTGGAGCTTTCCCTGAGGAGCTTTTTTAGAGAGCAATCCCCTTCTGAAATATATACTTTTTTTGATAAATCACACTTCACTTTTAGATGGAATTTCTCAAGAATTGTCCTCCTGATGAGAAAAGCTTACAGGCTTCACATCATAAATGGAAGAAACTGCAGAATTTCTACAAGTCCAGGGTTTTTTTTATAAAGGGAGACTGCCTCTGAGTCTTCATTCTCCTGGTTATATACTCTCATTCTTTTCTCCTCAGTTCCAGTGCTGTCACAGGCAATCACACGCAAATTAAGGCTAGCAGATGAAATAATAAAGGAAATCAAATGCAGAATCTGGTTACCAGCAGGACAGCTTCTATTCTTATTGAAAACAGGCAGAATTTCAGCTTATTTAACTAAAAATAACTGACAAATGTCCTAAAAATCTCTACATATTTACATGCACTCTAGTTCTGCCATCTCCGTAACCCAGATAGGGGAATATGTTGGCAATATCACCGCTGTTTTCCTTTAGCCTGTCAGCTGTGTTTCTCTCTCAGAAAAAACAAGGAATGATGCACACGGGGATCTCCTCCTGCTCTTGGATACTATAGGGCAGACCTGGCCAAAGAGAAGAGCCCTGCATCTGGAGGTACATAGATTAAGTGACCCAGATGTTTCATATTCAGCTTTTGTGACCAGGTTCATGGTGGAGATAACTCCTACCTATGTGCAAATGCTCCCCATTCCTCAAGAAATAGTCAATGAACATTCACTGGGCTTCTGTGGAAGGAAGAATGATCTCAGACCACAACCACCACATGTAAAAAGACTGGGAGAAATTGTCCCGCTGATCTTTGAGAACCTTGTCACTGTCACCTGGTTTCCCTTTCTTTTTAGCTGTTGGTCTTAACTGGATTGATTGCATACAAATGAGCTTATAGGATAAATTTTGTTTTCTGATCCCCTCAATCTTTTTGAAAGGGTGCAGGAGATGTACAGGAAGTATCCATACTTTTAATTAATACAGCTGCTACACACAGAAGAGGTATAAAATAAGAATATCTAAAGCATAGCCTTCACCTAACTTTGGATTTATTTGATTGACATCATCAGTAAAAATCTCACTGGTTTCAGTGAGACTGGGGCAATGGCAAGTCCTTTTGACAGTCCTGTTTTCCCTTTTAAAAAGTGCAAAAATGTAAGTATTTCCAAAACCTACTGTTAACATGAGCTGTGTGTATGACTTTACCTTTCAAAATAATGAGACTTAATCTTCAGCTGCTATAAACCAGTATAGCTCTGTTGAATGTGTCTGAATTGTGTTGATATACAACTTTGAATGATCCCTTAACCATAGGAAATCACCGGACACATTTTTCATAGTATTTGAAGAGGACAATCTAAGTACCTAAGTACATAAGTGGAGAAGGAAGTATACAAATAGGTCCCTGATTGCAATGAGAACACGTTATTTTAAATAAGTTATACTGGAAACATGATCATCTTTATCTTTCACAGAGGAGAAATGCTAGTCTTTACTACCTTCTTATATATGACATGGAAGTATTTTTAAAAAATCACAGCACTGCCTTTTCTGGAAATCTGTATTAGCAGAGAGAGGCACTTTTCATATTTACATCTATATATTGTAAAAAGTAAAATCAAAACCAAACACTTGGCCACTTGTAACCATGTGGTCTTAACCTTCTACGGGCTTCTGTGACATTGCAAACTCAGTATCCCAAAACTCTCTAATAGAAAAACAGTCCTGTTATACATGGGTACTGATCTACTTCTGTGTTGTTTCTGGTATCATGGCAATGCAAAGAGGAAAACTATGTTCTGTTCTTTAAATAACAGAAAAAAATAGAAATGCACAGTTATTGCATATTGTCCTGCCTTCTTTTACCTGAAGTATTCTTTTCTGATGCTGTTCCTTATTCAGCCATCTCTAACTGAAAAATAAACCTGTAAGAGGGTCATATTTTTTCTGAATCCAAAGTTTTCATAACTTCATGTTAAGACTAATCTTACTTAAGAGCTCTGTTGATGGCCATTAAGATGGCAACAAATGAATACAATTCACAGCTGACATTATTTTGGAGGGGCTGGCAAATATCAAATAAGACATAATATCCACATTTATTTGAGGCACTCTTCCAAGAAAAATAAACCTCTCACTACCAGAAATAATACAGGTCAATAAAAAGAAAGTAAAAGGACTGACCTATACCTGACAGAGAAAAATAATATTTGCTGATGCCTGCTAGAATAGATATCCATGTTCTACTGAATTTCTACAAAAGTGGAAAGTAAAAGAATCAGAGAGTAGATTCTTGTTTGGTGGGTCCCCAAATGGGGGCAGAGGGAGGACCAAACTGCCTGTGTATCATACAGTCCATTCTTTGTTATATGTAGAAGGGACGTACACTGGAACCAGAAGCTTTTTCGGAAATGTTTAAAGCATTAAAGTTAATGATGTAAAATCCCCTTGAAGAGATCACATTCTTATGGACACATTATTTTGTTACATGGAATAGAAGAGGATCCCCTGAGGTCATTTTCATGTATTTGCCTCCAAGGGCACAAGGAAAACTTGCTATAACATGTGAGGATTTAACTGCCAGAACCACCTTAGATTGTACCAAAGCATGGCCTCTTTTTCTTCAAGTCAGCCTCTAGTACGCAATTACAGCACCCTTCTCTAAAACAGAGAACCTGTGGCATTCCTGTGGCTTTATCAATCTGCCAGGCAAAAAAAAAAAAGAAAAAAAAAAAGAATCCTGAATCAATGGGCGATCTGGCTGATTCTTTACCCGAATGTCTACATGCAAGTCCCTTCCCCAGCACCCACCACAAAGCAGCAGCCACTACCCGTAGCGCCTTTCACAGGCAGAAGCACAAACAAGCGCTTACACATCTGTGTTCTTTCCAGAAACCTCTCACGCCAGCCTTTCATTGTGAATCTTACTGCAGTGACCACATGTTGCTTAAATCTATGGCAGCCTGCAAAGGAGGGTTAAAAAGAAGTGCCTACATAGACCATGGACACACAAGGGCATGGACATGGACACAAGCCCATGGACATGGCACAAGTCCATGGACACACACGTCAAAATTTAACCCTGCTTTCTGAGCCGCTGGTATGGAATAAAAAAACCCTGTTAGACATGGGAGAATCAGAAACAGATCCAAAGAGCCAGTGTGCTACAGGCTCATTCACAGCACAGTCAGCATCAAACGAAGGACAGGGACAAGGACATGATCTTCCATTCCATCCCTCAAACTTCCAGGAGGAAATTTTTGAGATTCAGGATCTGAACTCTTTCCTACAGGCCAGCGTCTACATCCATTCTTTTAACCATTACCCATTTGGAAAGAGTAGTCAGAGGAGGCGGTGGCAGGGGCTAGCCCCGCTTTTTGTAGCAGCCCGATGGTCCCTGTACCTGCCCAGGAACTGGGCAGTCAGTTCTTTTCTCTGTTTCGGAGGGGTCCAGCTGCCACACGTAGCACTGTGTATAATCTATCCAAACACTGCTACAGGCAGCGCTTAACACAGGGAGCAGATTCCAGGTCTTACTTATTTTAGGTGAGTGCCTTAACCCATATGCTTCCTCTAAATTGAGCCTTCAACTATTTTCTGCCTCATTTCAACAGGAGAGATGGTGAGTGCCTACACAATTACTTTCTTCAGGCTTATTCTACTGACAGATATTTTGAGATTTGAGTTTGCACATTTAAGGAATGGGATGGAATTAAACCTGAACTTGCATTCCTAACAGTGGCTTAGCTATGTGTTCATTACAAAAAGAGATACAATAACTCCTTCGTATTTTAAAAGCAAGTAGTGGCATTAGCTGCTTTTTTTGAGCATCCTCTACTGTGAGCATCGTCTCAAGATGCTGAAGAAAGTCTTGTAGGCAGAGTCTCCCTGGATGTGAGCACTAAGGTGGAAATGGAATGATCAAGACAAGGATGCTTCTGAATATCTTCAGAGGCACATGGCTAGCCCTATCTTAGGATAAACCTATTTAAGGTTAGAAAAAGCTGAGATGGACTGTTAATACATAGACATACATGTATATTCCATCTAAGTTTTTTTCAGACCTTGTTTACTATGTTTGTCTCCCAAAGTCTTTAAGTGAGTAAGTCATAGTGAATATTTTTCCAGGGTGCAATATCCATGTGAGAAGTGAGGCAGAGTGCTCAAACCTCCATGCTCTAGACTGGAGAAGTTCACAGGACTGGTGAAGGCAATTGGATTATGTGAGATTAGACAAAACATATATTAACCCAAGTAAATATGCTGTGCTGCTGTTGTGACATCTACAGTGTTATTGCACAAGAAATGCCCTGCATATGTGGCACAGACTCTGCTTCACTCACCTGAGCAGAGACCTGAGTGCATCTCACAAATCAGAATTTTAAAAGGTAAATATCCAACTTGCTTGGTAATAAGCAGGTATCCTAATCAATGTATGCTCATGAATCATGTATATATGTTACCTTATCCAGGTCTTGTAGGGCATCAAAACCCCTAGAATTCTGATGTGGGCAATTTTCAACTAAATCTGCCAGAAACTAAATGACTGTTTTCCTTGTCAACATAACAAGAGAATTTTAAGGCCCATCCCTATTACCTTAGTCAGAGGATCTGATGACTGGATATAATTTTTATAGGAAGCCATGAATAATTGACTGCACAGTGCGGTGTGGGACTTGGCCTTGAGCACCTTTAGAACATTCTGGTGATTTTAGCCACTCTGCATTACTTCGCTTCATAAGTAATACCAATCTAAAGAGAAAAGGAGTTCTCAGATAGCAAAATGTATTTGCATATTCAGCCAGAGAATGGGTGACAGAGTCTGGACTGCATTCCTACAGAACAAGCACAGTTTCTTTGTCCTCCTTCTGCCACACGTGTTACAGACCTTTCACAGTTCTGTTTGTATACATGCCGTGTAGTCTTTCTCACTTGATACTGCGCAATCAAAGGTAAGGAAAGTAAGTAATATTGAGGTGTGAGTCCACAAGGTGCTTCGTTAAATTTTCTTCCGCTAGCACTGACTTAAAAGCAACAAAAGGGAGAAAAAGGCAGGAAGCAGGGATTCTATTACTTAATTATTTTTTTTAAAATAAAGTTCATTAATCAATACCACCTAAGAAGGAGGAATAAATTAACCAATTAAAAATAATGCTTTTTCCTCTAAAGGAATTTTGTAGCAAAGCAATGGAGAATAACTCGGAGTAATGTATATTGAATTGCAAGTCACAATTGTAAAAGTAAGTATACATTAGTGCTGGGAAAAAATTCAAGTCCATTAATGTTCTACCAGAAACACCCAAAGGAAATTTCTTTGCAAAAATATCTAAAAACAGTGTTTCCATTTTTCAGTCATCAACTCTGCCCAGCAAATTTACAAAAATTGGAAGGACATGCAGAACTACTATACAGTATTTTTTCAAAAAATAAAATTTGCCTATAAAATAGTCATGCTTCTCAGTATTTATATTTAAGCAGCCTCCCAAGACCAGTTGTATTCATTTTAAGGGCATAAATAGGCTTAAAGACAGAAAAGAGTTCATGTGATCTTGTCATAGTATTAAGTAATTGAAGAAGGCTGGGGATTTCTAGTACAGAAGTCTAAACTGCTTAGTCATGTGTCAATCATCACCATGAAAAATCTTTCAACTTTATATTAAACATACAAAAGAGGAAAAAAGAAAAGCCATTTAAAATCATGAGAGGAGAAAGTGCTATTATCGAGCCGTATCACTCATCGCAGAGGCGGAGGAGGGCTGTGTGCTGTAACCCCTTTCCTGCCGCAGAGCCAGCAGCGATGGACGCCGACAGAGACATCGACCTGCACACGTGCCATAGCCCTGGAGCTTCCCAGGTGCGGTGAGTTCATTTCATCTGTGCCAGCCAGGACGTCTTCACGGACGCATCGCTTTCTCCTCCCCAGGAAAGGGCAGCTGCACCTGTGACTAAAACTAGTCACATCCCCTTCTGTAGTCATGAGAATGACTGGCACGGGGCAGCTCACGTTCATCACCCTCAGAAACACATCTGGCTTATCCTTATCACACACTGGGAACGCCAGTATGTAGCTGGTGTGTAACTTACGCTGACCTTGAACTGTAACCAGGCATTTTCTGAGAGAGCACCAGTTGGCCCGGGACAAAACTGCCAAGAACATGCAAGAAATTTAACAGTTTGGAAAACTGTGGCAGTGTTTGGGTCTGCGCCATGGTCCTGTTTAGTTAGCTAGTATAGACGTAGCTGGGGAGCTGAAAGAAAACTTGGTGCCGAAGGAAGGGGTCCTGTAGGCCCTTCTTGATAGCCATCTCTCCCAGATGCCACTCAAGAGTCAGCAGCGTGGGGGCGTTGATATGAATCAGTTGAACTGGTGCTGGGCACCACTGTCATCTTTCCTAAGGAATTACCTGAGTTTGTTGGCTATCAGTGTACAAACATCAAACCCCAGTGGGTGGCAAAAGGATCATGGAGTGTCCTGGGAAACCTGGTAGCTAGAGGTCTGGCTGTCCCAAATCTGACTGGTAGTGCAGTGCCAAGTGGCCTCCAGGAAGGAGGTCAACAAGAGCAAACCACAAGCTGGGCAAATTGTCCCAAATATCTACAGAAAAACCATGATAAACCTTTCCTGCTTTTTCCCTCCTTCTGCCCCGTATTCCTGCCCTGCTCCTTGTGCCTGCTCTGGCTTTCACGTAGCCACCCCATGGGCACTGAAGCCATGAAAGCCTACCTGCCAAGACTGCAAGCAGTTTGTAGTGTCAGGCAATTGTCAGCAAACATGCAAGAGAGGAGGAACAGGAACAGACTGAGGGAAGAAGCAGCAAGGTGGAGAGAGCCACAACAGCCCCTACTGAGATTTGCTTGGATTGCTCTAGACGAGCTCTCTTAGAGGTTGTACCACTTTCCTGTGGCTCACTATTACCATGTACCTTTTTTTCAAGTACGTTAAAGCCCCAACACAATGTAAATGTGTCCACAATGAAAGGAACTGTATCATCATAAGCTGTTATGAACACTGATAAGTGTACTTTGTAAACTTTTGATTAAAGAAAAGCATGAAAAATATAAATTTTGATGTTTCTTTCTATACAGGTATATTAGAAATGAGCAGGGAAACCTTCAGAAGGGGTTAACTTTGTCACTGAAAGTACAGCTACTGCAATACAAACCTGGATAAATTAGTGAGGACAATAGATTCCTCTGAGCTTGATAAGCTGATAACAGGAGACATCTGAGCTCTCATGTTTCAGGGGATGCTCAGTCCCTAGTTGAATTACTGTTGTTTTTTCCAGAGCAGCCAGGGCCCTGTAAATTTGACTTTATGTGACAGCTCAAGCACACATTCTTAACAAAGGACAGGCATGTGTTTCAGGTGGAAACACAGAAAAAGACACACACAGTCTTGAAAACACTGCAACAAAAGGGGTTTTTTAAGAAACGGCAAATTAATTGCTGTGTAATTCCAAGTTTAAAAGCAGTTGCTTAATACAGTCTGATAGGTGCAAATCATGGCACAGCCTTAGAGGTTAAGCCCTGTATTGTGTGACAATACAGTAATTTCAGCTGTGAACAACAGTCAAAATGTTCAGGTTCAGGATATTTGGGGTCTTTGAAGAGTAAATAAAGTAGCTCAGATTCTCACCCAGAAGCATGTGAAAACCAAATGTCCTTACCGGAGAGAACTGTCACACTCTTAGGCATCCCAAGATTGTGATCAAACAAGGAAATCTTCGTATGGAGAAAGGCAGAAGAGGAATAAACTTGGACAAACATAGAAACAAAGTGTTCAGAAATCTCTCAGCCAGGGAGTTGGACAAAAGTCTTCATTGATGCCATACCATTAGATGCATGTGGGGAAATATTAGAGTTTAATTTAGCAATGCTTTTAGTTAATATTTTACAGATGCCATTTTTCACTAATGTGTTTTCTATGTCACTGAAAACTGTTTATGCTAATGCATATTAAACTGTTATCCATTGTCAGATGTTAAAAACGTTAGGTTAAAAAATATACTTGTTTCGTTATATGTGCCCTTCAGGCTAATTCTGTCTTCCAGCAAGAGTATCTCAAAGCAGTAAGAATGAGCATTCAAGATAATAGTTTTCTTTATGGATCTTCTCTTAGCAGTGCAGCAGATGAAGTAACAAGGAATCTGCCCAGCAGGTGAATTTCTATTAAAGGCTCTCTATGTCTTGGCAGTGGCTCACGGCATTGATATTCTTCTACAATATACTTTGTGTCAAGGAATCAGCATTTTTCTAGTGATGAATCATTTAATAAGAAAATTCCTGATGTGGTCCAAATACAATGCCTAAACATCCATGATGAAGTTTGGATGGTTTAACAATTGTACCAGAATGTAAGTTTATTGCCATCTGTAAAAAAATCTGCAGCACACACAAATGATGGTGGTTCACTGGAGAAAACAAGAGGTTATTATCTTTGCAGCCTCATGATTTAGTTCTCTTCCCGCAGCCTCTCGTGGGGCAGAACATCTTCTGCATGTGCCAGAATTACTCTTCTGAAATGGGAGCCTCACGCTTTCCGAGCTAAACAGCTACAGCCCTGGCTGACACCAGTGCCTGCTTCAGCCGGTCATTAGTCAGCGCGCTATCAGAACTGCCATGTAAAAGCACGATCACATCAAACCACAGTTTCACACCACTGGACACATCCAATACGCTCACATGAAGAATGCATTTGTTTCACATCCACCCCAACCTGCCCTTATATTCTGCAGTGCTTAGCAAATAAAGTCTCGTGCAACCCAAAGTACAGCCTAGGCTGATGCTCAACACATTACCCGCTGCGGTGAAAAGACTTCTCAGACTGTCACATAAATTCTTCTTAGAACACCGTCCTAAGTTTCCATTAAGCTATAGGAAATAAAATATTTTATAATGTATTTCCAAACATATAGTCATTTGTCCTCTGAGTGCCCCAGGAATGTTTACAAACTGGATTCGATGAGAATGCTGTGCAGGCTGGATAGTAAAGCGGCTCTGGTTAAAAGGACAGTTTAAGGGTTTAGGGCAATAATGGTCCAGTTTATAGAAGTAAGGAGGCAGAGGCCATAGAAAGGTAAAGGCTGAAAATGAAAAGTGTAATAAAAACTACGATTTCACTCAGTTGTTCTACAGAAATGAACAACCTCGTCCCCTCCTACCTTCCCCCATTCCCTAGAAGGTCCTTATTATAGCTGCAGTTTATAATGTGGATCACTTGAAGGTAGAAAATTTTCCTGGGAAATGGGCAAGTATTCAAAGTACTCAGGTAAACTGGGACCATAAATAAACTGTCCCGAACACTTCAGGGGGAAAAAAAAAAAAAAGTGTTGGAAGGGGAGGAGCTTCAGTTCATAAAAGGAAGAAAGATGGAATTTTTTTATTAAGGTAATAACAGAAATCTGAGAGTTTCTGTTCCAGCTCTGTCACAGGCCTTTTTGTGACCCTGACCTATGGTCTGAATTTGTTTCTCTTCAAGTCAATAGGAGTTTTGTCATTGTCTTTCCAGGAATCGGCAGGATTTAAGAAATTTCACCAGTGCCTGTTGGCCTCATATCCATCATGCACCAGCATGATGCGGCGAGCCCTGACGCTGTGCTCGTGGCGCTCAGCCGGCGCCGCCTAGCCCCTTCCCACGCAGAGACCCTAGCTGGGGATGAAAACAGGCGTTACTCGGTGCAGTGCCGTGCTGGTAATCTCTCCCTCTCAGCCTATCTACACAAGAGGTATTTTGACATTATAACGAAGAGCCTAAATGAAAGACAGACACTCGACAGCCAGACCAGGCAACTAGTCATTCCACAGAACTCACCTGGCTCAATAAGCTACGGTGCAAACTCCTGCATAATCTAAAACATCATTGCAGGAGTTTTGATTTTCTTTCCTTCTGTAGGAATTGCCAACCATTTGCTACTGTGGATACAGGGACACTGAAGTCACCAATATTTTACCTAACCGACTGAATCTGGGTCACTACACACTTGACCTGATTCATCTTAGAGCTGAACAGCTTTCCCACCTCACCGCTGCCTCCCTTTGCTTTACTTTAGAAGGGGTATCTTCCAAACAAAAAAATTCTCTTTGTTGAATGAAAACGTTTCAGGTTTAGGTCTAGCACAGCCTACCCAACAGGTTTGAGCCCTGCCTCCATCATTTTCACAATTCACCTCCCCATTGGAGTTCACCAAGTAGGAGGGGAGAAGCAGGGTGCCCACAGGATAGGTGGCATGCAAAATAACGTAATAGAGATGCCTGTGTAAGATCTCCATTCTCATGTAATGAGTCTCCCAGCTGAGTTAATATATAATCCTTCTTAATTTCAATCAAACATCTTCTTTTTATTTTAAGAAAATCATGCAGCAGAAGAACATTTTAATCTTAGTAAACGAGTACTAAGCCATATCACTTTTCTAATTGAGCGGTTTTTATCTGAGGCTGTTTTTTAACACGAGAAGGATAAAACTAAGGGACCTGCAGTATTATTCAGATTGCTGTCTCTGACTTTCCAAATTATCTCGGACAAGTTTCTTCACCAGCTTGTGTCTCAGTTTCCCCATCCGTAAAATGGGTACCATGATATTGCCCTGCTCTCTCGAGTCCTTCAAATTTTGTGGAATTTTGTTCACAGTTGCAAGTTGGGAAATGACACTGGAACTTTGCAGAAAATTTATGCCAGAAGACATACTATGCGGCATAGGGACCTCTGGTTTAGAGTGAGATGTGTGGCAAGTCTTAAGAATATATTGCACATTACATCAAATGTAGCTTAAGATTCATTAGACAATATCAGTCAGTATTTATCTACTTGATTTATTCCGTTCAAATGACACTCCTGGCTTCGACAGCATTTACACTGTCATATGGTAATGGAGACCCGGGTCATGGAAGCTTTACTGGAAACTAAAACTTTTAATAAAAATATGTCATGTTTATGAGTGTTTTCCAGGATTTCATACTTGCTCCTGCTCCAGCAATAATGCTATTTTCTGTTCTGCAGGCCAAATGCTAGGAAGCCTTTTCCCCAGCTTGTTTTTAATAATACTTTTTCTGTGAGACTCATGTTGGGTTCGTGACCCTCTTGGCTTGTAGGAAGGGACTGGCGTCTCAGCAATCCTTCACCCATCCCTCTGCAAGAGTGACGTGTGTGAGAGCGTGGTCACTCCCGCTCCTGCCTGGGAACCAGCGTGCGTCTCTGCAACTTGGCAGGGAGCTATTGATGCTCCTCCTGCCCCTTTCCCTCCCTCTCAAGAGGACCAGAGACACTGTCTTCTTGCATTTTGGCTGGGAGGGAGGGAAGGGTGGAGCTTCAGCAGCAGATAAAGACCCAGGGGACTTAAAAACGTGGGAAGTGCTGGTTCCCAAGGTCCCTCTGACTAACAGGGCTGCCTGGTCCTTCTGTGGGAAGGCGAAATGTCACGTTAGACCAAGGCCATGACAGCTATGTGAGAGAGGGAAAGGCCTTCTCCTTGCCTGCATTCTCATGGTGGAAACCCTCCTCTTTCTTCATCCCCTCTGCAAACCCGCTCACAAATGCCACAAGCGCAGTGACACACGGATCCTGGGAATTACTCAGTTGCTCCCCATGAAAGACATGCCCTTGATGACTGCCAGAAAATATGACGAGAAATGTCTTTTTGAGTTAGGAGTCCTTCCCGGCCTCCCCCGTACAGCAGCAAGTGCCACAGTCAGGGACTCATTTGTAGTTGTCACGCTGCGTTCTGGCATTATTGCAACATTAAACTTGAATTATGGAGCTACGAAAGGACGGTGAGTTTTAGAAAGCAGGAAGATAATCTTACGCTGCCATACATTTATATGCTTCTTGAGACTCTAGGTAAACAGTGAAATGTAACTTTAGGGGGACTGCATCATCCTAACAAAATGTTTAGGTAGGGAACTGTGAATTTATTTTATTTTTAAACTAGAAACCAGAATTTCCTCATCCTGCTGCACAACATTTTTGTTTGTTTGTTTCACAACTGCGGTCCTGAAGTGCTTTGTGCCAAACAGCAAAGCTACCAGGAAATCTTTTCTAGGAAATTTTCAAAAGCCTTCTAGAAGAACACAGCACTTCTCAATTGTAGAGAGAGCATCTGTAAGAGCAGCAAGAGTCTCTGCAAAATGAGGACTTGAAATAAATCTATGCTCCTTAAAGAAGCTTAACAGAAAAAAAAAAAAATCTTTTTCTTTCCCAGAGAAAGCAGTCCTTTTTTTTTTCTGCCGTTTTCACTTTTTTTTTTTTTTTAAGGAGTCTGGAAATCATATTTTCAACAAAAAATCATTTTAACTTATAGATTTAATACTGCAATTTGGGACATCTTGTATTTCATGAACATATTTTACTTTCATCAGAAGCAGATATTTTTCATTAAAAACCACTTAGCATTCAATTGAAAAATAATTTCAAGGAAAAATTTGGATCTGACTGTTTCTAGGCTTAAATTCTTCTCTGGAATTTTGACTGCCATTTGAAAAGAGTTTCCATACTTCTACTTATCAACAGTCACAAGCATTTCTAATAGAAGAATTCAGTAAAAAGTCATTCTGCAGATAGAAAATCTATCACAATTTACATTAAAGGATTATAGCCCAACTTTGCAATTTATCTATCAGATTTTTTTCAAGAGAAACTCACAGCTAAATGATCTATGGTTCAGAGAATGGAAGTCATCTGGTTAGGCAATGGATCAGTGATAACAGATAATTGATCTGGCTAAACAACGGATTATAGATAATGTTAATGGCAATATACAAAAATAATGCACAACAAAATAAAACACTGAAGTTTTAATGATGGGTACTTAGCACACAGATCAAAGCTAATCAAATTAATTTTTACAAATTAATTATCTGAAAATTTTAGCAGTAAATTATCTGTAGACATGCTGTGATATTTTTGTACTGTCTAATGAATGTATGACTACATTTTAGCCCGGGGTTTATTCACAAACTGGTGAATGAGCACTCATTATTTATGACTGCCCCTGTGAATCACGCAGGACAATTTCTGTTCCAGAACTGGATGACCTGTACTCTGTAAAAAAGGAAGAATCTCATTTTCCTGCTCTGAAATGATCTGCAAAAATTCAGCCTATGTTCAGTGAACATTACACCAACAAAATAGAAAGAGCTTTTAAAAGATTATCCTGAGAGAACATTTTTGTACAAACATTTCCGTAACAAGTTCCTTGGTTTTCCTGATACTCCTGCTTTCAAATATACTCGTGCATAAAATCTCACTCCCCAAAGTTGTGCAGACACACGAATAAGATGCCAAAGGGCGGTAAGCTTTATTGACAGGAATATTTACAGACATTATCTGGCTACAGTTACCCCCAGCTGAGCCATACACACGTTGCAGCTGCCGTACACACAAGGAAGTGCATCAAAACCTTTTTAGAGGCAATCGCAGCAGAAAGGAAAAGCGAGGAGAAAGGTGCGTATTATATTATACATGCAGATTTAAAAAGAAAACCCACAAACCCACACTTCAAGATGACTTTCATATTCTCCAGGAAAAAACTTCTCTCTACAGACTGCAAGTTCAGCATTTTGATGTTCCAAGGCGGTGGAAAGTTAGGCCTGCAGGGAAATTCCTGGCACAAGCTTCCAGTGGCGGGGAATTGTTTTTCTGACAAGAAGGAAGAAGTGATGAAGGATGTTCTTAGGCCACGAGTTAGTTTCAGTTTCCTCACTACTATCAGATACTTAAATTAAAATAAAATACTCCCAAGGTTTAAGAAAAAGGAAGAGGCAAAGATTTCCTGTAATAAAAGTAGATATAGGAATTATATCTGCGTTTAACGCTTGCCTATCATATGATTTCATACGCCTAAACTAGCATGTGCTTGTGTAAGCCCGTAGCCTCACACCAACATAGTACTAACATGTAAAATACACGGTTTCTCCTCACAGCTAAAGAGAAGTGCTGTTCTGTGTCTCAAGGCCTTCTTTGCAGAAGTTGCAGCTCCATTTCCAAAAACCCTCAGCAGAATCTTTTCCTCCAAACTATTCAAACTTCATCTGAACCTACAGGAAGAGATGGTAAGAGATGAACTAGTTTTCCTGCAGTAGATGGACAACTCTAATGTTTTATTATTTTCTTTATACCCGTAACGAACAACATGATCTCCCAGCACTTCCCATGCTCGCACAAAACCAGCAACTATTTGGGCCCCGGAGAAGAAGCAAGAGGATGGAAGTCCTCAAAGAATTTTCGTTGTTTATATGACCCTAGGATCACCAGATCGTCACAGGGCCATGGGAAAACTCAGGCTGAAAGAGACCTCCGGAGGTCTCCAGTCCAGCTCAAAGCTGGGTACACCAGTCTCCACAGACCATAAAGCAGCTCACAGCTGGGCCTACTTTTGGACCCTTCTGTACCACCGTTCCTAAAAAATTGCCTGGCAGATTGTGTACCCCAGCCTATCAGGTTCAGACCTGACCACGGTGATCTGTGACTTTGTGGCCACCAGAACAAGTCAATCCCAGCCAGATATATCTGAGGATTTCAGTGAGCACCAAAGGCAATACCCTGCCTCCTTCAAAACCCACCACAGGTATATCACCCTGCTCATTCTCTTTGTTTAATGTGGAAGACAGATAATAGCTACCCGAGAGCCTTCCTTCTCCTCTATGATGTCTATCATTTTGTATTAAGGCAGTTTTGTACTGCAGTGCTGAGGCTGTTTACAGATGAAGGGAGGTAGCACAATTAGTTGTCAATAGATCCGCACCTAGATTATAAGAATTATTCTCTTCTGAGACAAAAAGAAGACACTACCCCTCAGTAAATTCTTTATGCAAATAGATCATATCCAGTCAAATATACTCAAGCATAAGATAGGACAGAGAAAGCGAAAGCAAACCACAAAACTGTACACTGATCATTCTGTGTCACCTGCAGACAGGAGAATAAATAAGAAAGTGAAAAATGTCATTAATTCAACTTACAAAATTACAGAGACATTCATATAAACAAAGAACATGGGAACATACATAACACCACACCATCATTTTTACATTTTATTTCAAGAACAAAATCATACCTGACGATTCACACTTGGCCTGTAGCAACTCTTTTCCTGCATCCTCAGTGGCTTCTGAATTATGGACTGTGTTTCTCACCAGAAAATTTTATTTATCTTTCTCCCTTTGAAATCCTGTCACTGCTTTTAAACTGAGGACTAGTGGAAAATATCAGCACCCTCACTTGTAAAAGGCTGCTCGTCTGCCATCTCAGGCAAGGGTACCAGATTAGGCATTCATGGATTTCGAACAACATAAGCAAATATGATCTTCTTTTCCAGTTATGTATAGTTTCTTCCGCTTCCTCTGCTTCCTGAAAGAAACTGTGGTATTTTTCTCTAGTGAATCAAATATTGTCTCACTGTCTCTTTCATTTTCATCCTTTTTGGAGAGACTTTCCCACCTGCTAAAAGCTTCACAGAAAATTGAAGTGGGAGTTTACAGATAGCATCTGCAGTATGCAAGCCTCAAAAACACAGGGTGCAAGTAAGGAGCCGGAAGACAGAAACACAAGGATAAAAGGGGTTTTTTTCTAACTCTTTTCTGTAAATAAATATAAACTCTTTCTTGACAGCCCAACACCGACAGAGCATCCCATACAGCTCCCCTACAAATGGTGTCTCTCTTTTACATTTCTTATGTAAAGGACAAATGGTCTGTCAGGTTTTCAAGGTCTCTCAAGTTTTGGACAGAGCAGATCAGGGTCATATAAGAGAACACTAATACTAGGTACCCCAACTCGCAACACTAGCTTATGATTTTGGACAAGGGGGATGACTTTTTTTCTCCATTGCGAACTTGACTGTACGATCTTCAGTAAGTTGCCTCACCTTCCTCTGCTTCCATTTCTCATCTGTAAAGTCAGGACAAAAGCATTTTCCAGGTATACTGTGAGGAAAAAATACATTAAAGACTGGGAGATTGCCCAGGTAGTACAGTGATAGGAACATAAAGCAGCCAAAATAGAGTTTTGCTATTGAAGGTTGTCATTAAAATACTGAGTAGTGCTCCTTATTAGAGCTGGCTGGAACACTTCCCATCAAACACACACTGATTTCATCATTCGGCTTTCATCAGAGCCAAAAGCTTTTAAAAAATCTCAGTTTTGACAATGTTTTTGAAGGAAAGGTTTCTTTGATCCAGGCTGGACACTTCAGTTATTTCCAGAGACAGAGGTCAGGCTTTTCAAAGCATCTAAGAGGTTTATCTTTGACCCTATGAAGAAGAAAAGGTTCAAACCTAAAAGGCTACTATGCTACACAATCATCATTGTCCAGTCGGTCCTGCCACTTCTGACTCAGAAGACACTGGGGAGAAGAACTCTTGTGCTAAGCAAAGAAAGTGCCTCTTCCAGAAAGGCCATGGAAATGAAACCGCTGGGCAGGGTTTTCAGCAACTGCCAGCTAATCCATTCAGAGTCAGCCAAAGGGCTTGGTCTGACCTACCAACTTCGGTACAAGTATGAGCTGCAGCCTGATTAGTTAAACCTGCGTTTGCAGGCCCGTGTAATTGCTTTCCACCTACATTTTTCTTTTTTTTTTTTCCCCCCAACCTCACATCAAGGATATACAATTCCACTTACACAACATAGAGGCAGTTTAACCGGGGAGTGTCTGCAACATTTTTCTTCAGTTCCTGTATGCACACTTTGAAACAGTGTCCCTCATGCCCAGCAGTTCAACTAATGCCGTTGCCTGGTTTTTAGGAACTAGCAGTAATTTAAGTGTGACCTGATTTAAAAAACGATGTACGGGTATCAGCTGCATTACGGAGCGTACTGATGGATGCGATGGTCTCATTGTCTAGCTTAACGCATAATAAACAGGGATCGTTGTAAAATAAAATTAAAAAAAAAATCAAAATAAACATCTCACGACCTTCCTACGCCACGTACTTCCAAGGCCGTCAGATTCCTGTGTGGAGCCTCCTGCTTGGACTGACGGAGAGGAAAGCCCCTCTCTAGCAGACGGGCAGGGAGGAACGGGGCGCGATCGCGGGACCGCGGGGCTCAGGCTCCACCTAGTGGGGAAATACTCCCCTTCCCACGGAAAACACGCTCCCGGGGGCGGGCAGGCTGCGCTCCCACCCGCGGCTGAGAGCTCACAGCTACCCCGGGAAAGGCCAGCTGGAAGCACAGATCCCTTCTGGGGAGCTGTGATCCCCATGGGCAGAGGCGATCGCACAGCCCGTGCGCTCAGCGGCTGGTGCTTTTCCGGAATCCCGCGGCGTAGGAGCCTGTCCGTCGCACCACTCCCCTGCAATCTCGGCCGGTGGGTGGAAGGAAAAGGGCACAATTTGATGCAAACTGTTTGCTGGGATCTGCACACCCCCAGGAAGACGGAGATGACTCTCTGCTTCCAGAGCATTTCAGGGCAGAGTGATGGCTCGCAAGCAAACGTGGACTTTCCTTCCAATGTTTAATCTCTGCCTCCTATCTCCCTGAGGCAGGAACTCAAAGAAAATGACCCTCAAAGGGTATGATTTTCTGCTTCACACAAAGCTTGTTATCCTGAGGCTGCTTTTTCTGTTTCCTCTCTTCTGTTCTCTTTCTCCCCTCCCCTCTCCAGAACAAAAAAGATCATACATCTCATCAGGATCTGTCTTCACGGGAGATTCTTTTTTTTTTTTCTCCTTTTGACAACTTTCTTTTCATAAGGAGAAAAAGTATATTTCTTTTTTTCAATATAATTGTATTCTGCTTTGAGTACTTTGATGTAGTAACGACTGCCATGAAGTAGATATGCTGCTTGCTGTTTCATGAAAAAGACATTTAATGCGAAGTACCAATCATTTAGTCTTGTGACTTTTTCCATCTGTTACAAGCTTCCTATTTTTGGTGGGAGGGGCGTTAATTTTGGACATTTATTTTATGGGAAAAGTTACAGATTAATAATCTCTAGTGGAAAAAAATCTGTCTAACATGTTAAAAATAGCCCTTCCTGAATTCATTTCTCATTTTTAAGGCATTTTAAAGTTCTTCATTTTCGCCTCTGTAGAAAGTAATTTTTTGTAATTATGATCTAAGGATAGAAGAGAGTCAAAGATTTGAGGAGATCTAACATCTTTTATTAGACTGAAATAGATAGAAAAAAGAATCAAGCTTTCAGGCACACATACCTAATACCTGAAGGATGTCCTGCAGCCCTCAAAGCAAGTCTTTTTTTGCCATGAAACGAATATGGATAATCTTTAACTCCCATTGCATCTCTGCAAACAACTACCATCTTTGCAAGGAGTGCCATCATACATTTTGTGTATTTCCAGCTAACGGTGAACAGGAATAAGAAATCCAAATCTGAACATTGCAGGTCTATTTTCCGTAAACTGATGAGTTGGACTCCATTCTACAAATTTAAGTTATTCAGTAAAATTAAAATAAAGCAGGCTTCATACCCGCATCCTGCCAAAATTAAAGGACATGTCTGATGTTGCAGAGGTTTAACGGTTCAGCTGAGCCTGTCAACAGCATCTCTGCTATCTCCCTGCACCGGCTGCACTGCTTATCTATGCAAGTGCATTTGGGCCCTACTCTGGCTCTCTTGCAACCAGGAGTAAATGTCCTCAGCCTCCGGCTGAATCAAGGTTTATGTACAAATCCAGCAAAAGGGATCTGAAAAGACAGGCAGTTCTGGGAGAAGTTTGGGCCTGGACACCAGGCTGTGCTACAGCTGCTGGTTGCAGGCTTGGGCACGAACAGCTTTGGCTGTTTGGACCCAGCATCGGAGAGATACTCCGACCTTGCAAGAGAAGAGGGACACAGGATCAGGCACCCCTCTCACTGACACACAGGGATGGATGAGCCACCAGCAATGACACCGTATATGACACTACTTACTGGTAACATAGTCTCACAGAAGCACTCAAAGAGGTTTGAGACCTTCTCATCTTGCCTTTGCAAGAAGATTTGCTCACTTGGGTTATGCTTTCCACGTTGTTCTTTTCATGGCATTCCCTTATGTTGATACTACTGTGTTTGCGGCTGCTTGACTATTTGCATGCTGTGCCTGGTTTTGCTAAGTAATTGGGAGCTACTTGCTTCTGTGAAACATCTTTGCCGCTGCCTTAGGTAGCCTGTTTTTTCATCTCCTCCATGCTTAAATAACAAATTTTGGACTGCCAGTCTAAGGATTTTCAAGGCCTTTAAAACTTCAGTTTCTCTCCACTTTACTTTTGTGCCTCCACAGTCGGTTCCTGCCAAAGAGGAGCATGGCCAGGGTCCATTGTAAGTAATGGGAAAAGAACATTTCCAATATAAGTTGTGTCTCTGCAGGGTGAAGGGGGCTAGAAAGATTAATTTTGCAGGTGAGAGAAAGCAACCAGCACTAAGGCAGCACTGTGTCCATCAAAGGGAAGCTTTGCTCAGGGAGCTAGTAGGTCTTCTGAAGCATAGCTTGCCCGGGACTTGGAAAATCAACCTTTCCTTCCATGCTAACTCACAGATTTTGAAGAAGGCAGTGAGAAAGAGGGGACAACCACAAGAGATGGGATTTCTCTATCCTGAAGGGAGACAATGAGCTTGTTTCATGGGAAAGCAGCATGCTTGCAGCAGTCAGGGAAGGCAAAAGTGTTTGTGGCCCTGAGGTAGAGGCATTAGCACAGGGAGTGTGTGTTCATCTGGCCTCCCGAACAGTTTTTCAATCCCAGAAGCCAGAACCTTCCAGTTCCGACAAAGAGAGCAAAGATGACTTGGAGATACAAGTCCTGTCATTTCAACATAGTTACTGAAGAGCTTTTTTTAAGCTTCACAAAAGCTGCACAAGGGGCTTTAGCACCTGATGAAAAGTTTCTCAATGACCTCAGCAGGAATGAGCCAGGAGTCTCATAAGGCCACTCTTTTTCTTGATCTCTGACTCCAGTCATATCCCGCTAAGATTAGTGACGGTGCTCACCAGCATCTTTGGACCCTGTCAGCCTGCACAGTCAGATCTTCTTACTGCTCATATAGTCCTGTGGCTTTTGGAATGGACTTTACATGGGGACATGGCTCCTGTTCAGATTTCTTATTTGTCAACGGAAGTCATATTGTGCAAACCCTCTGAGAACATCAGGGAAATCAGTGATGCCTTGGAAAGCCTTCCACTCTACTGTCACAGTTAGTTAGCCTAAGAAGGAGATTGTCCCACCTTGGGGATGGGGCTGGAGACTCAGGGATAGCAGTGCTGTTGCTGCACAGGGGGCAACAGCCACTGGTGCAGACCTCAATGTCCCACCTCATCCTGAAGCTGCACCTCAGGTCGATTACACCAGACTGAAGGCTGTCATTGTCCCATCATGGGATTTCTGTATCTCTCCTCCAAAATCCCTGGTTGATGAAGAGTAAAATGGACTGAACCACAGCTGTGGCCCAGTCTGGAATAGTAAGATGACAGGTGAGAAGAAAGCAGGAAGAAAAAGATAAAAGCAAATATAATAATGTTCTTTTTCAGCTATTGTATTTATTTAAGTTTTGAAAATGTTGCAGACTTTCTGTGCTCATTTTATTCATTTTTTTAAAGGCCATTTCTCATTAAAAGAATAAGTAGAAAAAATGTCAACAGCTATTTCAAATATATAAAGTTCAACACCTGCATAAATGTCTGGAAGACCTAAGGAACAGTCTGTGGGTGGCTTTATTCTGTGTGTTGGTTTGAATCTCCTAATAAAATACATTTGCAATAAATATAAAGGTAAATGCAGAACATTATTACTGAACCTGTGCATACAGATGTTAAAGTTGAGGTATATTAATAGGCTATACCACCTGATGAATGTCTTGTGCATGTACAGGCAGGAATCAGGTGAGTTAATGAAAAACTGCTATAATTAGGTGACCTTTTTCATGGTGCATTACATACTGAAATTTTGTTTGAATAGGTGAAGTCAAAAATAGGTATTTCCATCAATTCCTAGAATGTACATTCTCTTAATATATGGCACTTCACGTTGAAAGAAGCAGAACTGTTTCATAAAGACACAGTTCACCAAATGTCAGGCCACTGCCACCTACAAAAAAAAGTTCTAGAATTTTTTAAACTTTTTCTTTATGAATCAGTGAGAACCTTAAAATGTTAGGGTTTTGCCATATTTTTATCCAATAGCCAGTGGTCTTCGTATAGATAAAAAACAAGCTAGGAGCATGTGGGAGGTGGAAGAGGACTGCTCTCGCCCACTCCCTGCCTCCAGTCCCCTACGCCTGCTGTCCTCCTTCTCCTCACACTGACTCTGCTTCTGGTTTTCTAGTATCCCACACCAAATTATCTGAAGACTTATTCTCAAGGCACCAATCTTTTAAAGAGTATGGGCTCATGAACCGTCCATGTGAAAATATAGGTAGTTTCCCGTGATTTTCCAGTACCACATGCTGCAGGCTTTCCTATGTAGCATTCTGCAACATAATAGACTTTTCCATTACATCATGCATGGAATGACTTTAATATTGATCTAACGTTTTATACAAGGAAATAGTGTAATGCTGCCTTATAAAAATGACTTTCAAATGCTAAATGTCAGCATTTTTAAGGAACGTGAGAACAGCTGTACCTGGTCAGAGACAAGGTCAGGCTAATTTAGCATTCTGTCTCCAAAAGTACCCAATTCCCTAAGTGCTTCGTAAAAAGTGTGAGATGAGGGCAAGCACATAGAGATGCTTGCCTAGGTTACTCTCCCGGACTCCAGTAATCTGCAACTCAGGAGCTTTTGGCATTGAGCTTAATGAAAAATACCAGGAAAGCAATAACATGTCAAAGTAAGGCGTGCACAAGCCTAGTTGTGTAGATTCACACATATAAATTGAAAACATATAAAAGTCTCTTAAAGTCTGATCCTAAGACCCTTCAAGTAGAATTTTTTTTCAAACCTTTTTAATTGTTAGCCTTACTAACAGGTAAATATCTTGCTAGCTAGCCCAAAGAAAATCCCTCTCTTCATCTTCATGTTCCTCATCAATCCTCATCACCAATAAAATTAAACATTGAGTGGCCCAGGATAAGTGGTTAAACAGCAAGGAGAAACAATATAAAATGAAACTTTGATGGTAATATTCTGGGAATTTAGACTTAAAGCACCTGTGTGTCAGAAAGGGCCAATATATCTTTCAGATCTTGAGCCAAAATTGTCCAAAATTACTGCTTAAGGTTAGGCATCCAGGGCTAGGTGCACAAAAGAATTGGTGCATTACAACAGCCATTGGTACTTTGCCATCAGAAGCCTCAGCCGTGAGGCTGGGCAATTTTATACAATTCAGGGCAGGGAGACAACCAGTCGGGAGTCAGATTTATAGGACAAAGAAGGAATTTAGACCTTTATGCTCCAAACTGTCATCCTTAAAAGCATCACTCAGCTGCCACCTAAATCTGGATATGCCTAAAATCTATTACTGACTCCATTTTTTACCGTAATGTACTCCAGGTCCCTGGAGTAGTTCTGGTTTTGTGTGTTGTGTATTGCCAAGTGTGCCTGGTTTTGATACTGGTGGATATCTGGGGACTTATGACTAAGTCCCTATAAAATACAGAATAAAGGCATCTTCCTGTGAAAGCTCTTACAAGCAACGAGCTGGGAGGTGGTCTCACAGCACCTCTGGAAACCGTAGCTTCTTACACATCAGGCTCCATGAGGAAAATGCTCATTTGGACAGGACCTCTGCCTGAGCCGCTGCCCCAAACATGTTTCTCGGATGACAGTGTCTGCAGGCGAGAGCCTTTTTCTAAAAATATCGGAAATGCTTCTGTCAGAAAGCAGCTGTGACTCTTTTCTTGGGCCTGTCCCCCACAGACCCTCTCTCAGAAATACTCACCAAACAAAGCATTTCATACAAATCTCAGTTGGAGGTGGCCATTTCTTTTCGCCCAAAAGCCCGGTAGGACGCCCTTGAGGAGAGGTGGCAGATTTCAGCTCTTTGTCCCTTCTCAGGCTGAGGGGATTTGAATTTATGTATAACATGCCCACTGCAGTGATCCAGGTACCAGGCAAAAAGATATTCTGGAAAAGAATTTCCCTCCTTTGAAGTGTTCAGCTTTCTATAAAGCACTTCAATGTCTATTGAAGCCCAGTTTGCTACCACCTCTGGCACTAGTTATTTCATGATTTCAAGGATGTCCTTTGGTAGCAGTGGTGGTCTATGTAGGCTAAAGTCTGTTTATGACTGCTGACCATTCACAGGTAAAGAAGTCAGTCCTCCCTGTGTGGGTCTTTTCCATTCATTTCATATACTTTTGTTCCTCTGCCTAGCTCTGAAAAAGCAAAAGCATGCTGGGAAAAGTGTGATTGAGGTATGCCTAAGTGTTTGGATTGTTTCTTCCATCCTGCAAGCACGGCTTTGACAAAGAAAATATTTCCACCACAAGATTTGCGTTGAACAATACCAACAGCAGCCAAGAAGAGATAACTGAGTACAAGCCTAGCTTATTCTTTTACTAATTTGTTTCTTGATACAGGCAAATCCCTGAAAGGGATTTTTTTTTTTATTCCATGGCTTATGATTTATAAGAGATTGAGAAATGTCTCTGCTTCACAGTTTGCAAGGTCTTTTGAAATCCATAGATAGGTATTGCTATGGGAGCATGACATATTATTAATATGCCACAGTTCAGGGTGAAGTGTATTAACATACTTCTAATGTAAAAAGTAGAGCTGGAGGAAAATTAGACAATAAGCTTGAACCGAGATGGCAATATTAGTATTAAATATTATTATAAATAACACTATTTGCATATAAATATAAACAAAAGTACTAGCTGTATTGTCATGAACCGCAGGTATTTATTGCCAGTAGGGAAAATATAAATAGTTCTTGAGGTTGTGACATAATTATGTTACCTTTGAAAACACATTTTCCCCAAAGAGTGAATTTTACAAATGTTAACCCCAAAGCCAAACTATGTTGGTATTATTATTCTGATGTGCCTTTTTGTTCTGTTTTGGGTTTGTTTGGTTTTTTTTTTTTTTAAATAATTCCCTACCTGGGAACTCTTCTTCCCATTTGTGCTTTGTCATCACAGCCTTTTCCCTCCATTTCTCTTTGTAAGAGTCCCTTGTCTCCTCGCATTTTGTTCGGTTTCATCTTCTTGTTTTTCCATGGTGTCACTTTCAGACATGGAAGACTTGGCTCTTCGATATCTCTTCAGTCAGTAGATGAAACTTAAAAACACTGTCTCTAAACTACCACCAACATTGTACTGCCACAACGTAAAAAGCAGGGATGATTTGGAGGTCAAGATGCCAGAGAGATGTTTTGGACCTACTGATTCAGGCATGACCCAAGGAGTGGGACACGTGAGGTCCATCTGCCCCGCAGTCACTCCCCACTGGTGATTCTTTCTCCCTCATTTCTTTTCAGGACTATTCAGACAGTTCAGGACAGATTTTCAGTGCCTAATTTTCAAGTGCCTGGTTCCTAGAACAGCAGGTAGGCTGTTATTTAGGGAGTGCATTGGGCAATTTGGGGGGTTGGCCTAGATGACCTTCAAAGGTCCCTTCCAACCCAAACCATTTCATGATTCTATGATTCTAACCGAGCCACTTTCAGGAAGACTCAACTAGCCCACATACTGGTTGAGGTCCATGTGCCACAATGTGTCATGGCCAGCAGGGATTGCTGAGGTTATAAAGGAAGAGTTAATATTTGCTACATTTAGATATTTAACTCCAGATTGCAGCAAGGTATCTTTGTCCTTCTAACATTTAGCACACAGCTAACAATGGTATTTTATATATATTTTATCTTACCTTTAGGTAATACATACCTAAGGGTATATATTTTTACTATATTTCTTTCAACATATTTTAGTTTCTAAAAACAGGTTGAGGTGGTGATGCCAAGACTGGTACTAACTTCCCAAAAAAAGTATCACAGAGAGTCTGGCATTTTTCAGGCACCTAAAGTCTACCAGGTCAACCACAGAGGGAGCATGTGCAATTTGGCATCCTAGGTCTTCACCAAAGGACACAGCAGAAAGCCTCCTCTGACTTCCGTGTGCACACACACACATACAGAAACGCACACACTCACAAGTTTTAGCAGCATTATCTAGATTCATTCCCTTTAGAGGCCTCATGACTTACCCCTATAGGAGTGCCACACACCACAATACATCATAAGTCCATTTGTGGGTCCACTCTTTATATTTAGAGCACTTACATGGAAAGCAAAGACACCAGATCAAGTCTTTCTTCTACTTAAATTCATCTCTCCCTAATTTAAGACTCCTTAAATTGACTTTGTTTCCTTCTGGTTACTAATTAAGGGGAAAATACTATAATTACTTGGTCATGAGACCTGGTATTAACTAGTCACATTTGTTATGGAAATATAGGGGACAGGTTTACCACATTAGACGAGAGACTCACACAAAGGTGGAGTTGATATTCATGTGGTAAATTGCAGATCCATGTGATAAATTACATTTATCATGCAACTTTGACTGCCTCACCTGCGTTCTGCCTACTAATCTGTCTCTGTCAGGATTCGTTCTAGCATTCTTAACCTCTGAGCAGCTCTCAAGCATTGCTATTTTTGAACATTCTTCCACAAAAAAAAAAAAAATCTAAACAAGTTTTTCTGTTCACCGTGAAATGTGCAAATTCCTCTCCAGATTATATTGTGATAAGGAGGAAGATGAGCAGTACTCAGTTCTGAAGCAAAGAGATGTTTGAGGTTCTCCTTATTCTCCAGAACGCAGAAGCATATTTCTTTCAGGGAAGAAGAGCTGGTAAGAAGCTCTTTCCATCCGAACTAGCAAACATTTCTAGCTTGGATATGCTGGCATATGCTAGACCTCAAGAGTGGAACACACTGATTTATAGACGAGTTGCTTGAGATCATTTAGAGGCTCAGAACTGTATCAGTAATCATTCTGAGGCCTAGGTAGTTGTCTCATAATAGCAAGTTAATTTGACTTTAATATAGAAGGAAGTGTAATAACAGTATCAATTAAAAAAATCATAAAACCTCCTGAACCATTTCTGAAATACTTTTTATGTTAAATTTGTAACATAGCTTAACTGCATATGTGATATAAAGGTTTTATTGGTACTCATTTGGGATGATCTCTGTAATAAACTCTGGGATTCACCACAACTAATACATACCGTACCCAAGTCTAGACTTACGCCACTTGGCTAAAATACCTTGCTTTCATTTAGAGATTAGGGAACTGCAACTATTTTCATCAGCTAAAGATCTGTCTCCAAAATATTTACACATATCCACTTCTTTATTTACTTTTTTTTTTACTTTATTTTATAAAAATATTTTTATGTGTATATGATTGAGAAAGAGATAAATGGGACACATATTAACGAAAGCATTCAGACTTTGTACTATCTATCTAGCTAAGTGCATACTTCCAAAAGGGACTTTGGTGAATGGACTGCCAACTGTTTTTATTCTTATATCTTTTAGTAACATTCCAGCTTAACAGAGTTTGCGTACTTTATTAAATTAATTTGATAATGAATCTTTAATTTCACCATCATTTACAAATGTACATATATTTGCTTACTTATTCACAGACACGGACAGATACACACACTTCTTCATATCACCCAAATACAGACATCCAATATAGAAAGTTCTGAACTTAATGACTTAATATTGGCACTGTTACAAGCAACTATACACAGAGTTTTCCAATTGGGAAAATTTCAATTATAAGTCACTGACATTTGAGCTGCCTGTATTATAGCATATACTTTTTGGAGAGTTAAATTGCCTAGTTCTGTAGAGTAGGATTTAAATTAAAATGAAAATTAATTAATGTTATATTAATTAAAAATCAAATGAAAACTATCCAATGGACAGTTTTAGCAAGAGTAATCATACGACAAAACTATTCCCGAGAAACAGAATGCTTCACAGAATGCTCAGTTCACTATGAGTGTTCAGATATTTGTGTTGGCTGGTTAAGTGTATCAAGTGATATTATGTTGGTTTTGGATTGTATAATTTATTTCTTTTTAGCTAATCAGCAGAGTACATAAAGGAACTCCAAAATCTAGAATCGAGCACAAAATCCAACACAAGCTTCAAAAATATATTTGATTATTAGACAGTAAATTTGCTTATCTCAAGTTTTTCACACTAGTCCTACTCATTTGGTGAATATTTGCAGAAAGCAAACTCAAGCATTATATCAACACACTTGAAGTAAATTTATTTAAAAATCTGAATGAAGATATGTAGTGTTTGCCTAGAGCTAGAAGTAATAGGGTTATGAACACATCATAAATACTATGCAAAGCTTTGAATTCCATTGCTGAGACACATTATCAAAGGTCATGCTATCAAGCAAGACATAAACCACAACTGTAGGATCACCTCTTATCTAAAAGTTCAGAACAGTGTTAGAAATTACATATTTTGAAGTGATTCCAACACAAGCATAACTGTGCTTTGGAGATTATTTGAGTGTCATCAGATACAATACTGAAGCAAAATCGTATTTCTGCGTTTCTTGTATATTTGCAAAGTTTTCATACTTCTGATAAAAGTCATGTTGCAAAACATGTAATATGATCTTCCATGTATACTTCTAAAGATGGATATGCTACGTAGATATACACAAGCAGAGGGTGTTTTTCTTCAAACCATTCTTAGTTAACAAGGCTTTTGTCACATACATATACTGCACACACATAAACCAATACACTTATGCCCTCAGGAAAGAAGAAAACATTTGTTTTCTTTTTAAGGAGCTTTCACATTCTGCTTTTTTTATGGGCTATTCTAGTCTTTTCTTTTGAAATAAAGCAAACAGGAAAATACTGTGGAAAATGATAATTGTCAGTTTAAGCTTTTTTAAGGATCAACCAGCACATAACAATTGAGAGCAAAGGGGAAAATTCTGAGTCTCTCTCAAATTTTTTTCTGAATACATGGTCATTGTTCTGTTTAACCATGGAACATCAGATTCTCCCATGTATGTTGGAGACACCAGCAAAATATATCTTGGTTAAAATTCTCAAGCTCAGAGTGACCAGACCCACATCCATCAGGGTGTTTTGTGTCAGGGAAGACATAAAAGATGGTCTTTTTTTTTCCTGAGCAAGGGTCTTTCACCCTTTGTGAGTGGCAGACCTGCGAGAAGAGAAACCACTAGATAGTTCTCTAACTGAAGTGAAGGTTCAATTTAACTGTTTTCTTATTGCTGTGAGAGAAACCAAAGCTTATCAGCTTTCATGTTTTGTAGGAAATGAAAAAGAATAGAACTGGATTACTTTCTTTTTTTGCGGGTCTGAGGTCAACTATGAACAGCTTTTGGGTCAATCTCCCTGCCTTACACTCTCGGTGTATCCAGAGTATTCCCGCCGTCTGTGTAAGGCTGGCTGCCGATGGTACCGCTTTGCGCTGCCTTCTTAAAGGTTGATGAGGTGATGTATCAAATTGGCAGGCTTTTGTAGTGCCGGCAAACCGCAGCCTTAAGATAGGCAAAAAATCTCAGTCCCAACGGCGTGGCATGTGCAGTGTTAACACCAGGAGTAACTTGTTTTCAGCATTTTTGCATTGATAAGAGCCAAGAGAGAAAGAGAGGTATGTTTAGTTGAGTGGAAGATAACAAACATGCGGTGCCACATTCCCTCTGTGTGCTCTTTGTTATCAGCAGGACTAGCGGCATTATGTACTGTACAATGAAAGATAACCATAGAGTGAGAGATAGCTGGCTTTGTAGCTCTATTGATTAAACAGGACAGCAGGCTAATCAGAAAAAATGTTACAGGGATGGGAGTCGAGCCACTTGGAAAACATGAAAGATGATGGCAACACTTGAAATGTTAATTTTTGAATAAGGTTGTAGGGCAGAAAACTGTTACCTTATTTTTTTTTTTAATTAAAAAAAAATACCTGTACACAGAGAGGTATCACTCCATTACCAATTTGCAAAGATAATAGCATTACATTTATCTGAGACAGTCACAAGACAAAACCTAATACAGGTTTGAAGCCTTCCTAAATAAAATTCACAGATCTAGAGTTTTGCTGTGTACCATGGCTGACATGGGGATACCTCATCAAGCGAACGAGTATACCAACTACCTCAATACTTTGAAAGTTTTTTTTTTCATTTTTATGCATATAGGAATAGTTAAATAAGGACTTCAGAACCCAGTCTTGTCAAAAAAAAACCCAAAACCAACCAAACCCTCAGATATCATTAAGGCTTTTGTGACTCTTATTTTTAGACTCTTCATTTCTTTATTGCTTTGCTCAGCTCTAAACATTTAGAGTAAGATTTTTCACAGCATATATCTGTGTCAAGACGAATTTGCTTGCAGGTAACACATTTCTATAATCTGTCTTCCAAGCTGTTGCTCAGTCTGGGGCAAGGAAGGGACAGAGCCAGACTGGAATAGGATGGATGTGCTGGGTATATGGCCGCAACACATAGCTGCAGAAATTCAGGCCAAGCCTGCAGGAGCAGCCCAGAATTACGAGGATACAAAGGTAATGTAAAGTCATTATTCTCCCTCTTGACTCTTGGCTTTGAGGTCTGTGCTGCATCTCCTAGAGGCACAACATAGACTCTCACCTGACGTGCTTAGCATTGGATGGAAGGATTTCACTGAAAAAGCCTCTTTCCGTACCACTAAAATCTCTGTCCTAATTTTATCAAATTGTTCATTTTCCTTTGGGGCTTCATTCGTAATCCTCTCCGGTGGGGTGTAAGCTACTGTATCTCTGATCCATCTCTCCCTGCTAGGAGCTTCCTTTGCTACCTGCTGTCTTGCAACACAGCAATTTACTATTGACAATGTTACTCCTGGTAGTTTGATATGATGACTTGGTATAGCAATTTCAGCTTTCTTGCCAATATATGTTGCCAAGGATTCATAGGCATGTCTGGTCAGACTTCATATTTTCCCCAGAAATCTGGGGAGGGGTAAGAAGAGGAGGAAGGTCACAGAAGGTGCAGCACTTGCATTTCTGTATTGGTGAAGGTGTCAGTCCTAGCTCTCTGGCATGACATATTTTAGATGCTTATTGGAAGTTAAATACATTGCTGTACCCTTTCTTTACCCTTTCCCATATAGAATGATGCCATTTACAAGCACCTGATAGAGCAATTTATGCTACACCTTTGACAAATTGAATTTAATAAACAGTAACAGCTTAGTACAGCTTTAACAAATCTGCTCATTCCTTCACAAGTTCACTCCTCCACTCCTGCCTTTGCCAGGCTCCTGGAGCCTACAGCAGCCCCTTGGCAATATTCAGCATTTGGGCTGCAAGTTGTCCTTTGTCTTAGAGGAACAAAAATACTCTCAGGCAGATTCTGGGTTTACCCTGAGCTGGGAAGTGAGTCACGGTAAAGTGAAGGTCACACAGATCATTTGCAGCTTTATCCTCCACCCACTGAAGTCAGCTGCCTAACCCTTATGCCTTTAGGCTGGAGCAGGATTGAGCCCACAGCTTTATGATGCAGCTGCAGGTAGAATGCTGTGTTCCTTTCCTGTTTCTTCTCATAGAAGCATCCCCGAGACCTTTGTCCAAAAGTCCTCTAATTTGGTAGAGCCAGTGATATTGGGAAGTCTTGAGATGAGTCCTGGATCCTTCAGTAATTTATTTTATTACAGATCAGTAGTAGTGTATATCACCTGAAGTTTGATACATGTGCATTTTAAAGTGAAAATATCACAACGTTTTTTTTCTCTCCAGTTATACCTTCCTGTCAATTCAATATTTAATTAACAGATTAGCCACTTCATCTGATTTTTCAGAACTCACTGATTCAAAAGTAATTTTTAAGTAATATATTTATTAAAGAAGCCAATTATACAAGATGATTCATTAAGATATTAGCAACACCTGTGTTTAAATTATTGGGTGTTCAGATAGATGTGGTTCCATGAGAAGCAACCACATGACATAAGATTATAGTATGCTGTACTCAGTCCAGCTAACCAGTCAGTGCCCACTGAATCTGTTCCCTCTGAATGCAGTGGATGTGGTGAAAGAGACTTCATTTGCATTAAGTACTCAAAGGTGCTAATCATTTTATTCTAAGTGAGTACATACAACATGAAGCATCTTTACTCAAGAGTCCGAGGTTATCTTTACCTCGTGCCGGCCTGTATATTGCTTTTCTCATCATTCATAACACGACAATATCCCAGCAGTGACAGACTGCATTATTCAACTTTTTTTCTCAGGTGACCAATATTACTACCCCATGGTCTGCTAGGTACGTGCGTGTTCATAGCTATTCAAAGCCCTTCCACAGTATAAGATTAATAAAAACAACCTTACAAAAAAAAGTCTTCAGTGCAGTTAATGTCAAAATACTGCTTTTTCATCCCTATTCTAAAGTCCTGAAGACTTGCTTCAGCCATGGGTATTTTCACTCATGGATTTACATGATTTTGCATCTGTCTTCAAGACCTAAGATCCCACTATCAGCCAGAAAGCAAGTGACCAACCTGAAATCAATTGGCCCATACCCAAATTTAATTAAACTTCTCTCTGCAACTCTAGAGGAAACTGATTTCCCTCATTATTGCTTATGTGGATAATATGTGAAATTAATTCTCCTTCACTAAGTTATCACTGCATTGAGCAGACAAACACAGATACAATGTTATTAAAAGTAATGAAATAGGTTCATCAGCAGTTAACGTTAATGTTTTGTGTCATTGTGATCTCGTGTGCAATTTAGGACAAAATTATTCAGCTTTGCAGCTGCAAGATGCAGAAGGTCAACAGCTCAAGCATTTGCAAAGGTTTTGGCATGAGGCACTATTTATACATAGTTTTCTGCAGATGAAAAAGGGAGGGAAAGATGGATTCACCTTGCTTTCCCTCTCATCTTCCAGAGACAGGCAGAGAGAGGAATAGAAGCAGAGAAGGAAGTACGGCTTCCTCTCTGCGGGAGGTGGGTCCGCCTGCGGTAGCCCTGTAGGCCAGTAACACCATGCTGACCTTACCTTTGCTAGTAACGAGCCACAGGTTTTTCACTGAGTTTGCAAGGCCTCAAGACCAAGGTTTGTCCGGAGTGGTTTGTCTGAACCTTTCTTCAACTACCAGGAACTCTGTTGTAACAAAGCGTGTGTTAGTTGTAAGAGTAGTTTGTCTAATGACCAGTACTACCAAGTACTATCAAGTAGTTATGCTGTGGTGAATTAGGTATTTATGACTCTCACATAGCAATGTACTGTAGAGAAGAACAAGCCTGGTACAACAGCAGATGTCTTGAGAAATGCAGGATGCGGCATAGAGGAGTAGGCATGGGATGATAAGAGATGACACACTGGCTACCACTGGAGGCCCTAAGAGCGTAAACAGTCCACCACCGGGCAGTTAAAGAAATGCAGATATGGAGCTGGACAAAATGAATTGTAGGAGTATCAAAGAATAAGAATTTAACATACATAGAATGCACCACAAATTCAGATGCAATGTCCAGCTGTAGACCAAGAAAAAACCAAGATATAACAGCAGGTTAGAAAACAGATAAAAACAGCCCCTGGCTAATCCAAAGAAAGAACGGAAGGAAGGAAGGAGAGGAGGAAGAAGAAGCCATCGATATCAACATCACGGTCATCACAGGAAAGGATACAAGATGCTAGTGGCTTGTACCCTGATATACACCTCCCAGGTGGGCAGTAGAGGGGTGGTAGAAGGGATCGAACAGCACTGGGAAAGGGGAAGCATGTGTTGTCGCAGGACAAGGACTGCCTGAAAGCACCTGGTAAAATGTCTGGACTGTATCTGCACAGATTTAACTCATTAGATGATTCTGGTAGGCAGTGGAAAAACAAAGGAGCACGGGTAATTGTCACAGATGAACTGTTAAATCTACATCCTTGTAACATGCCAGTCACCGAGGGGAGCTGCTCCAGAGCCGGCCCGATCTGCAGCGGAACGGCAGATCTGGGCGCACAGGGGTTTTCCTGAGGCAGGGAAACGCCAGGGCAGTGGAGAGACCCGCCAGGAGCCGGCAGCTCTCGGGGAGGCCTGGGCACTGCCAGGGCAAGCACCACCACCCCCACGCCTGTACAAAGCAGCCGAGGGAGCGCCGTGACCAGAGCGGGCAAACGGGGCGTGGGGCGGCAGCCAGGGCCTGGCGCGGCAGTTCGGGCACGCAGGGAGGGCGCCGCCTCGCAGGTGGGGCATTGCACCGGCCAAGAGGGAGACTTGAAGTACACATAACCCAGCAACCGGGCACCGCTCTGTGACCGTCTGCACAGGTCTGAGAGCAAAGGCTGCAGCTCGGGCTGGGGGGTCTGCACTGTCTACCCAGGCGGTGGCCAATGCCTCCACGCAGACGGAGCTGGTGAAGGGAGAGGCTGCAGGGCAGACCTCAGACTTCACAAAGTGTGTAGGCCTTTCTCCTGGGGCAGGGACAGGCAGCAGACCTGCCTGCAAAAGCTGTGCCCAGGGTTGGAACTAGATGATCTTTAAGGTCCCTTCCAACCCAAACCATTCTATGATTCTATGTTTGGGGCAGAGGCTAGAAAGTGATACCAACCAAGGTAATGACCATTAATTAGTCTTAGACAGAGAGAAAGTCAAAGAGACTGGCCTGCAGCTACATGATCAACAAAGCTGTTGGCATAAAGCTTATGCCGACCACCTACCCTAGAAAGCAATAAATAGTTAAGAGAGTAGCACCTTGGAGGGAACATATACGCAGATGCGCAGCGCTGTGCAGAAAGCTGAGCCTAAGGCGGCCTCACTATGTATGGAACCTGGGCCACCTGCCAAGGCTTGGACATGGTGACCAGCTGGAGTGAGTGCCCTGCTCCCCCAAGTCCATGGTGCAGGCTGAGACTGGACCAGAGGGGCAGGGACCTTGATTGGTATGAGTGTGTCTGCAGAATGTGTGTGGGTACAGTAAAATAGAATCTTGGAATAGAAATCACCACCTGCTATGCCCATCCCACCTGATAAATAAATTTTAGATTTTATGTCAGTGAGTGTTATGGTTCAGATCTTGAGGCTACCCCACCCTCAGTTCTCCATGACATCATGTATAGCAATTTTAGCTATGTCATTACTATTGAGACTTTTCCTGGACAGCAGTATTTTTTATTTTTTTTTCTTTCTTTTTCTACAATATCTGAACTAATAATAATTGTTTGATTGCTATGATAAGATTCCAATCATCCTAATCATAAATTCAGGATTTACATAGAAGGTGTGCTTTCATTTTGCCCATAACAAAATTTTGCATATATAACACCACTCCTGTCTGTGCTATGATTCTACACTCTGACCCAACAGACACGGGAAAGGATGCCAGATTTATCTAAGGTTAAAAACTGAAGAACCTAGTTGATTGAATATGACTGAATGTAAAAAACTGGCTCTAAGCTGTTCTGCTATTCATCATCTCTTTTAATGTATTAGTTAATTTATTTCCTTTTAATAAGACCTCCTCAGGTAAAGGAAAAAAACCCACAAATTCTAATGCAGATTGAATTTATGAGTTGGATTTGAAGGATAGCATTTCAAAGAAAGTAACAATTCTGTTGGGATGTGAATATGATTTTGTAAGCTCACAGAATGAGGTTTTTTCTGATGTCCGTAACATGAGAGTCCTTTTTCCTATCCCCACAATGACATGGTCAGCTGGAGAACAGTGCTGATGCTCTCAGGACTTTGTTGTGTACAGATGACAGATAAATAAATGCATCTGCAGAGATCCTTATGTAGTAATAGCAAGAGAGCTCAACAATCAAATTTAGGAGCCTAGAAGATCAGCACATAAATCCATATTCAGTTTCTCAGACTTCTTACTTTGATACGTTAAGCTGAAGAGTTAAGGGTCATTATAACAATCTAGGCAACAAGGCTAGGAGGTGTGAATCCACTTTGATCACCCTGAGAAAGAAAGAAAAAAAAAGGTTTAATCTGCTGATCAGCTGGAGATATAAGAAGGAATTTCTCATAGACATGATCGGATGCCTTTTGGTTACCTGATTGTGAGAGCTGGAAGAAGCCCTTCCATTCCTTGCTCTGCAGGCCATCTTGGGCAATCCAGAACAGATGCTCCCAATCACAGCAAAAACAATCCGCAACAGATTTCCTCCTCCTGTGAAAGGGATATCTTCTGTTTCCCTCTCTATCTTGCCTCACTGTTGTTGTAAGCTATTGATGGAAGCACCACTATCATTTCTGCTTTAGGTGCCTTGCTTAGGTTAATAGAAAGAGGTAAATGCTTCCAGAGTATAATCCAGAGCATCATTCATAGCATTTAAACAGTCAAGGTGTCTCCTGGTGATTTGCAAAGCTATATCCCAGTCCTGTAATGTAAAATTCTTCTCTGTGTACCAGAAGCAGGCTGCAAGTATGGTTTTTAGTTCTGGAATGTGTAGCGTGGCAGCTACCTCCTACTTCCAAAATGATTAAACTGAGAAAATTAAGGCAAATGCTAAACCCCTGACAGGGTAGATATGTTCGTGGCTGGACAGTCAGAATGAGTTGTAGAATGACTTGGGGAAGTTAATCCTGGCCAAACTCCAGCAGGTATTTATGTCCTACCTGCCTAAATTTCCCCTGTTGCTTCAATTAAATTTTATCTTCGCTTCCTCCTGTTAAAACACTACTGTGTAATATTGCTGGCCCAGAAAACGTTGCCATTATCCCAAGGGATACTGCATTTCAGCAGCAAGCCCAGCAATCTTTGTAAAGTCTCTGAGAAGTTCTTTGGTATCCTTCTGGGCATGTGTCTCTATAAAAATGTAAAGTATAACTGTATGTAATGCTGCCATTCTGCTATCCATAAAAAGGAAAGGGAAAGTAGCTCAGTATGTGAAGGACACAATGTTCCCAAATGCAGGTTCCACTTAACCCAAATGAGGCCACACTGAGTATCCCAACTGAGGTGCTCCTTCTTGCCTTTACGAATGGCAGGCAGCATCAACGGGGAGGTGTAGTGCACCAAAACTTTGATTTTGATTCATGGACTGAGTGGAAATGGAAGCAGATTTCCCAATAACCTTATTGACTCTGAGGCATTGCTGTTGTTCTAGAGAAAATCTATGTTAATATCAATATGGATGTCTCTCCTTAAAATATGTATAGACACTACATACATCCACATACGATAACACATATAAGGCTGCTGAGGGATTGTTGGTTTTGTTGGGCTGCCTTTTTTTTTTTTTTAACTGCTTACAATAGTAATAATGACCTCAGTGCTGGGCATTTCCTGGGGACTAATGACCAGCTGGGGTTAATGACCTGAAATGTAGCCACAGGCCATCAACTCATCCCAGCCAGCCATTAATCCTATGGAACTACCAGTGCTTCTACTGTTAATTGCTTAATTTAGTCTCCTTAATTTTAGTGTAGTTTGAAAAACCTTGCTGCAGCCACTGAGCAGCTCTGTATTTTATTAGCCCTGCATTTCTACTGAGCACGGGTTGTTTTCCTAGCTGCTGATCAACTCTAAACACTGAATAGACTTTATTAAAAGTTGGTTATCAAGCTGCTGAGCATCTCCAGACATCTAAATATTTTATGTGTGTTTGCTTTGAGTGGCCCTGAGCAATTAATACATTGTTTCATTAGGAGGGTTTTTTACTAACCACTAAGTGACTCTAAACACCTAATATATTTCACAAGAAGTTTGTATTCCAGCCATTGAGCAGCTTTAAACACTAAATTGGTGTCATACATTTAAAAAAGAAATCACTCAGTGTTATACATTTCTCACAAGTAATTTCCTGTCTCTACCCTTCTAAACATTATTCTTTTATTTAATGGGGTTTTTTTTTTCAGCTGATACATTCCTATTTAGCTTGCTGGACCTCCAGTACTTTTCATTCAAAAGCTCGGAGCTTCACTGAAATTGGCTTTGCTTCATTTCCTTCATCTCATACAGAGAAAAGAAGAGCCACAGGGGGCAACATGAACCCCGGGTTCCTTCCAGCACCAAATTAAGGGATTAGAAAATATTTGTGTTGTTCTGACCAAGATAATAATTCAGGCTTTAGACTTAAAAATAACCCGTGGTGTATCCCTGCATATACAACCACCAACAGCATGACAATCAAAATGACAGTGATTCAGTAGGTACTCTTAATCATCGTTACAGATCTCCAGCCCAGTGCTGTCACTGGGAAATTCTCACAGCAAATGCTGAGATTAGCCAACACCTGCTCACTCAGGCTGAGGACTTGATCAGCTAGCATTTCGGCAGACAGGCCTCCACCCTCCAATTTGCTTGCTTCTCCAAGGTCTCCCACGCGGCACTTCAGCCAGCAAGAGTTGTCACCGCTCCTCTGAAGTTAGGGAAGCAATGAGCCCCGTGGGCACCTCTCCTGGATCTCGCTACTCAACCTCCGCAACTTCACTGCAGCGAGCAGGGACAGGACCTTCCCAATTCCCATGCCAGGTAAAGTCCCCACCGAAATGGACTTTTGCTTCTTTCAGCAAGCAGTAAAATCTCGATGACAGGTCAGACTTACGTAGCAAGGGTCAGCAGAGATGGGTACACTGGCCAGCTCGCAGCCTTTTTGGGAACTCATACACATAGCCCTACACACCACTCCAAGCCCAGCTTCTGAGCCCACATCCACCTGCTCCACGGGCGGCTGGCCTGCTTGCCCCCTGCCTCCATGCAGATAGGGCAGTTTGGGCCTCCGGGTTCCTCTTCTGGGTAGGACCAAGTAAATGGGGAAACGACTCTGTCATAGCTTCTATCAAGTTGAGGTTTTTACCAGACAGGTAGGACTGAGCATCTTCCTTTTTAAAAATCCCTGATGAGTGTGATTCCTTTTAAACAGTACTGGTGAGGACAGCATTGCTGATTGCTGGTGAAGTGATGCAAGATTTGCAAAAGAAGGAAATGTGGCAAGTCCTGCTTTAATAATATGAGTAAATTATATTAATGTCAACAATCAAAGTGGTTTCTTTCAGAAAAAAAACAAGGAAAATTTAAAAAAATTTTAAGGGCCAGATTATCCTATGAAAAGCACATTGCCCTCTTCTTAAAATGACTTGAAAAACTTGTCCTGAGACAATATAGGCATGGATTCTAAAGACTGGAGCAATGATATAACAATGTAAACACCTCTTTTGGAATTATTATCTCATAGGTAATGTTTTTACAACTCACCCTGATTGCACACACCATCTGTCTTCTAAAATGGCATGGAAAAATTCTCTCTAACCATATCAGTTGGATTAACTGAAGTCAAAGTGAAGGTTACATTATTACCTTAGAAAAGATTGGTCCAAGTTGATGGTCATGATATATAGAAGTGTATCCAATACTAATTTAGACGTCCTTTACCAGGATAGACCAGGAGGGTTTTGATTTGTTTAAGTCTCCTCAGGCATTGCTGATATTCAGCAATTCTATATTGGCTCTGCAGCAGGAGTGGCAAGGCAATTCTTACATTCAAATGACATCCAGTGCACTATACTTCAAATCTTAGCAATAAGATATTGCCTTATAATATTTGGATTGCTAGTTATGCACCAGCTTCAACTGCAATATCCGTCTTTGTGCTGATACACCTGGGCATGAGTTAAGGAATGAGCTGGTGTGTGGGGAATGAGTGGATATTATGGTATATGAGTGGAGATTATTACTTAGAAAACTCTGGTGCTTTCAGTGCTGTGCATAAAAAAATCTGACTTTGGATGCTCTGGCTTTGTCATACTCGTAACTCAGACTGATATCATCCATGCATCAGAGTTTGTGTAGGTGTGTGTGGGCGTGCATACAAGAACAGACATGCATGTTTTACTTTTAAACCTCCAATCACTATTACTTTCCTGAAGTTCTGTCAAAATTAGCTGGTTCCCAGGAATCCGCTCTGGTCTTTGGACCAAGTCTGTTTTGGCTATTCCTCATGGGAGGGTTGGTTTTTTTTTCTTTCCAGGCACTGAAAAAACATATTTTAAAGTTGGATCAGGATTTTTCTTTGGCATGCATATTTTATTTTGCATACATATGTGGTTTTCATGCAGTTAATATTTTAAGTATAGAAAGCCTAAAATAAACACAACAGAAAGCAAAATCCAAGTTAAGACCTTTAAAAATAAAGGGTATAATGGAAATATCAACTGACCCTCAACTCTGTAAATACAGAAGCATAACTGTGTTGACTTTGGGTTAGGTTCAGTTCAGAGAGGATGAATGCAATATTTATTTCAGTATGAATTGCAAGCATTGGAGTTACTGCCAGTTATGAGTGAAGTCAGTCCTGTGATAATCAAAATGATAATGAAAGAATATACTGTCATGAGAGCAACACATTATTCTTGTATTGAAAAGGAAGTCTGCCTCTTTTCTATTACTGTGATTAATGCTCCTGATTTTTATGTATTTAACTCTTCCAATGTTATAATTCTTAGACCTTTGTAACAAAGACATGCCTGCTGTAACAAAAAAAAAAAAAAAAAAAGAACATATAGTTTCACATTAAAAAAGAGAATTGTGCTGTTTAACTTTTTTTTTTTCAGCAATATCTGATAAAATATCTGTTACTGATGCAGTCTTATGTGTTGGCTTTCAGCTGAGGTTTCTATATATAGTTCTGAAGTAGGTTGAAAGTCCCTTTGGATGTGTGCATCCTAACAAATCAACAATAAGAATTCCCACTGTGTTGCAATTTCTGGGGAAAGCTATACATTTCACAAGTTCCTTGTGTCTGATGGCATTACCTGAACTTAACAGTAAAACAGTTGCACGGGTAAAATATAACAATAGCTCAAATTTGCCCGTCTTCTCTGGTAACTAAATTTTACAAGACTGCACTGGACGCAACACCTCATTTGGCACAATCCAGACAATCAAAGACATGCTTCTCATCGAAAATGCTTGTTGTTTTAAAAGGAGTCATGTTTGCACAGGCTAAACACCATTTGCCATTAGTACACTGACACATCTCTGTGTGGTGTCCTAGAACAGTTCTTTATTTGTGAGCTCTTAAGAAAAAGTTCATTATAAGAAAGCTCAGGTTTGAGTTCTATTTTCCATCCGGATAGTAAATAATGCAAAGATTTTCCCACTGATCTTCAGCAAGTTACTCTACTGCACACAGTTCTGGTTTATCTAATTTACATGGCCTTAAAGAATATGAAATGGACTGTTTGTGAATATCATCTGAAGTTAAAGATGTCAAACAACCTTTCATTTTCCCGTAATATTGTTCTTTCTACAAAGAGACATTTGACAGACAAGATCTCACTCTTTTCACATTCTCCATTCAGCAGTATATTTCTCAAAGCTTTTGACAGTGTCTTGCATTTCTCTCTTTTCCATTACATTTTCTAGTTGTCATTTACTTTAGTTCTTTTCTCTTGCTATCTTAAACATTTTCCATCTAAAAATTTAATTACACACCTCCTGCTTCTTAAGACTTTTTAAGATAACAGAGATCTCAGTCAGCCATTCATTTCTTAAATCCTAGACGAACCTTTCGCAAAGCGATTGCCTCAGGAACACACCTTCCCATTGGGTTCTGTGTAGGCTGCTCTGTGTTCGAATTGCACACATGTAAATCTTGTCTTAGGTCACAAAAGAAGATTACGCCAGTACTGTCTTCGTGATTTTCCAGTACTAAATATAACAATATTACTCCACGGTTTAATATGACTGTTGACATCTCTGTTGGAAATGTCCCAGAGTAGAAGATAGTTGGAAAGAATCAACCTTGCAACCAGGAGCAGCGTAAACCCAGGCAGAAGACACAAGTGATCTCCTGTTTCATAGGATGGTACCAGCTCTCAGTTTGGCTTGTGTGGTTAGTAGTAGTCAAGGGCATGAATCAGCACAAAATCAATTGAATAGAGCTATTCTCTTAGGATTCCTCCTAAGAGGCAGAAGAAAATGTTGGATGGCTTTGTCACACCTCTCTGCCAGACTCATCCCAGGATACTTACCCCCTGTGCTCTAGTTCAGCATGTACCTCAGTGTACTAGAGGTAATACATCTGTTTCCATGCTCCTTGTTTCACAGTTGTTGCCATGGTTAGGTACAAACTTAATCTCTTTTCACTCCTTCAATGGTTCAAGCAAGGCTTGGGAAATACTGGGGTGAAAATTCAAAATTGTTAATGCAAAATGTTTCCCAGAAAACCATGACTCTTTTAACCTCCTTCTCTGGAAAATTGTCTAAATACCCCTTTAGAGTACCAGTTTGGCATTTAGTGACTAGTGTGTATCCTAAAATGCCCGGTCTTGTCAAGGAAGGTGTTATGGATGGGAATGGGTACCTTGGACATGGAAGCAGTAAAAAGGCAAACTGTGCTGAGCCAGAGTGTTGCTCTGAAAACTGTTAAAGCACCATTATTAATTCCTGAGCCCAGGAAACTCTCATAAATGCGCAAGCAATCAAGAGTGCACCCTGGTAAGCCCTTAGGTATTAGCAACTGTGCTGTTATTTATAATTTGAGCATTGTTGTCTAAAATCCACTCTGCCACAGTAAAAATTACTGATCCAAATGCAAAAGTAAAGAAAGGCACTGAGTTGGCTTCCTGTGAGGAAACAGCGGGTGAACATTGCACTCCTTTTGATTCAATGAACCTGAGGTCATCAGCTCATGTGCAAACTAGAAAGACTGTCTGACGGCTTAGTTTGAGCTTGCCTGCCAGACCACTGGTCTCCTAAACTGGGAATCATACATAGGTCAGCCTTCTCCTACCACTCCCAAGGTTTTCAATTATGTTGCAAGCTGAACTCAGTATATTTCTAAACAGTTCCCTCCTAATTTTTTATTATGTCATTTTTAATTGACAAGTTAAATCTCAGCGCACTGCGTCATTAGCTGTCATGAAATTCTTTTTAAATTGAAGAACAATTATTTTTGCCCTGTTGAAATGTTCTCACAATAAAAAAGATCAAGACTAGAATCCATGGATTTTTCTGCAGAAAAATCTTAGACTGTGACGAGTCCTGTGATTTCCAACACTCTGCAGTTTCCCCACAACCTGTTCTTCTTTTCCACACCCCCATTTAACAAATCTTCTCTCTCTATGGAGATTTAGAAGTATCCCTTGTAACAGACTCCATAAAACTTTCCATGAGGAACACAGACTAGAGAGGAAATTTGGAGGAAGCGTCGGGAATACGGCCGGCATGCAGAGGGCTAGAATTTTTATAGCTGTTCTTTAAAATGGTTCTTCTAATTTAAAGCCAACTTATTTTTAAGGGCATGAGGCCTAGCTGGTAATTAGCCAGCATTCAGTCCGTGGAAAACATAAAATAACAAGGTCTGGAGTAATGTAATGCCATATCAAAATGTGTAAGATATTCAGAATGTTTTATGCAACCCCCTCTCATAGTTAATGACCCAAGCTGCTGGAGCCACCACATTAGAGTAGCATTTTGACATCAAGGGTTAACAGATGGTAATTTCTGAGAGGTGCTTATAGGCTCTTTTTTCTATGAACGAGTTTTCTTTCTCCTGTGTCCCTGTTTTTTGGAAGATGGTGGAGAAAGCTGGTTTTAAAAAGCAAAAAGCCAGACTTTTTTTTTTTTTTTTAAGAAAAAAAAAAAGAAAGTAAAGGAGTGATCGATGAGCGTAGGAGTTTCTTTACTTCATTTCTCCCTCTACTGAAGCAACTGCCCTTCTGCGGCTCCTGCTTCCTGACCCACACCAGGGATGGGTGTGCAGAGGGCACTGTGTCGAATCAAGACCCCAAAAGTCTGCACTCAGCCCTTGCCTGATACTAATTTTTAGCAGAATGGAGAACTGCTATAATTTGGGACCGGACTTTAAGTAGGACATCTGGTTTGATTTGCATCTGGAAGGAACTGTAGTTCAGCCAAAAAATTAAAGCTGTTTTGATATAATTAACTACAACACATCTGTGAGAGGAGGTGTATCGAGTAATAGGAAAGTGTCAATAATATTTGGCTAGGACAACTTTTAGGAAATGAGGCAGCTAGTCAAGACAGCCTTGAAGTCTGAAGAAAAATCTGTGTGTACAGCAAGAAGGTTTCTTACATACATTTTAACAGAGTCGCAGAAGCGAATGTATGTGACAAACCAAGTGAAAAACCCAACCTTTGAGGAGCCAATATAAAGTTGCACAAACAATAGCTGTCAAAACAAACCCCCCAAAAATTGCACAGCTGGAATAAAAAGAGTATGAAGACCAAGCAATTATATAAGACAATATTGTGTTTATCCAATATGCAAATTTTTGCGTAATAATTTGCATGAGATCCTTTAAAATGTAAATAAGTGGCAGTCGATATTAAAGTGTCTACCTTATCTTCCCTATCTTCACTTAAACTTCCTTGTCCTAGGTAATAAATTGAGGTTCTGCTATAAAAGAACATTGTCAAAAACAGAGATGCCAAAATCTTGTTAAGATGCCACCATCTGTTACAATGATAGGACAAGGATATAGGGGAAGATACTAGAATGCATTTACAGAAATCACTCCTCTGAAAACTGAAAACTGAAGTTTCAGAAACTGAGGATGGAAATAATTAAAGGCAAATGTCCTATGAAGAGGTACTGAAAAGGTTATGGCCTTTACATCATCACAAACATGTTCTGGCACAGATCCTTTCAAAATATATGTTTAATGCGTAACAGTGAGAAAGCAGCTGAACAAGATGAAACAAATGAGAGTAAGCAAATGTGCAAAGGGCTTTTATCATAATCCCTTGATATTAAGCATGTTAAAGATCCTTCAACACAGTTTTCTGGAGAACAATATGTTTATTCTTTCTGTCCCTCTATAGCAAATGGAATTTTTTTAATTCTTTCTGAAGCTTTTAGCATTTAGATTTATGTAACCAATTCAATATAATTGACTGAATCACTTTTTGTACTATGTTCTGTCATTATGCTTTACCAAGACGTCTTTAATAGAATCCCACATAATTTTTTGTTGTTGTTGTTTTATTTTAATAGCAGGATCCTGGATTAAGTACATCCACATGGTGACAGAACGATCCAAAACAGAGTATTCAGGAAAGTCTACAAAGTCACAGTTGTAGAGCAGTAACCAGATTATGTTTATATTTGTAGCTTCAATTTGGTCTCTTATTGGAATCAGATTTGGCTCTCACTACACTCTTTCTCGTGAGAATTTAGACATCACAGTTTGATTTGTTCACTATCTGAGCAAAAGAAGGCAAAGTATGGCTGGGAATGATGCTGCAGCATCACTGACTAGGATCTCTCAATGCTTTAATGTGATGCCCAGAAGAACTTGCTTCTGGGAACATCAGACAGAGAAATAAAAAACATGAATGATTAAAGCACATTTCCTTTTTGGAAAGTTATTGTATAAACATGCAAGTGCTTTATCCAACAGATGTGTAAACTTTGTGTCTTTTGAGTCATCATATCTGCTTGTCTGAAGAATATGATTTGTTATATTTTATTCCCATGAAACTGTGCAATCTGGGGGTATATATACAAAGTTAGAAATAAGTTCATCCTGACTTGCATATGATTAAAATAATTGTTAACTGAGGGACAATTCTGAAATATGCAGTACCTACCCGTATTCTAGATGATCTCCAAAGGTCCCTTCCAACCCCTACCATTCCATGGTTCTCGGATTCTGTGATTACATGGCAGTGAGCAGTCCCAGGGAAATCATTGCATAAGCATATATTAAGCAGTGACTAGGGAAACATTTAAATACCATAAAAGAGGTTACTGGTCTCAATTGCAGTAGATAGAGTCATAACTTCTGAAAGCAGAACTTTTATTCTTAATAATGTTAGTATTTAAAATAACAGACTAACATGAGAAACATTTATACTGCAATCAGAAAAAAAAAGACAAATTCTTAATAAACTAAATAAATCTGATTAGAAAGAAATAGAAACGCAATAAATATAAACATTTGCAATACCACTTTTCAGAGTACAAGCACACTTGGAGGTGACCAAGTTTCCAACAAGGCTATTTTCCTGTGCACTAACATCAGCATTTTTGACCTTCTCATTATTACATGTATTGATGGACTGACTATTTTACATCCTCCTCACAAAGTACCAAAATTAGAAATGGAGGAGATTGGAAATGGCTAACACACCAAATTGAAAACATTGAATAGGTCAAAGTCATAGACTTTTCTACAATCTTCTCCAGAATATATGCAGAGGTATAGGGCAGTCCATGTTTCATTTTTGTGCTAATCATTGTAAAAATACTGTGAAATGTCAGTCTATGAACACATTCCTACAGCAAAATCATTTTGTGAAAAAAGGAATGAAGTAAAAATGCAAGCCATACTTACAGAATTTACAGTACACTTAAAATTGAGTAATTCTTTAATCTATCTATACACAAAATGACAGAAAAGAGCTATAAAAACCAAAGTAGACTGAAATTGATAATTTTCCTGTGCAATACCTTCCAAAGAGCTGTCAACTCCTTCGGACAGAAGCCTCTTCTTATTGGGAACAGTGAACCCTTGGCTACTCATCCTAATTAAAATGTAATTAGGTAAGTGTAATTAGGTAATAATACCACTCAAAACACTTAGCCTGTTTTCCACAATTGAATCCACAGTTGAGCTCACTATGGCATAAAAATCTGAACCCAGATCTCATGGCACTAATTGCTTCTTCACCCCAATTTAATCTGACGTGTAGGCAGAAGCCTAGACCTGCGAAGAATATTTGTGGTATGAACTATGAAACAGATCTGGGAAATACATCTGTGACCCGTATGGTAGATATATGACAAAGACAATGAAAATACTGGCTGCTACAAGTAGTATCTACTTCAGAGAAACAAATCTGCTAATATCAAGGAAAGGTGGAATAATCCACTTAGTCCTTGGGGTAGGCTTCATCTCACATGCTTTTCAGCACCTGAAAGACAGCTATCTGTTTTAAGGTAGTCTTTTTCATTGCCTCTGTAGTCGATGGAAAGGGGGAGGGGACCAAACGATGGTTCATCTCACACCAGAGTAAAGTTTAAAACAATCGGGATGAACTGCTTTATGTGGTTGCCTCTTCCTCAACCTGGACTACCAAGGAGAGTTAGTGAAGTAAATTTTGACTAGATGCTGAGCTTCTAAGATCAGTAAAGTGAGATGAAACCTGCCTCTGCTTCAGCTTCTACCTCACCATCAGCTTTCCATGTTTAAGGCAATAATGAGAAAATGCTGGACAACCTAAATCAAACATCATGTGACATCTGTCATCTCGTCAGGGTCCTGTGTTCTCTGAAGAGACCCTAGAAAGTCCATCCCACAGCTGCTGGACTACTCCACCCTTTACAGGCCAGCCACATCACCGTCTTACCTTAGGTGCACTGTGATGTATCTGGAGAAACCACAGGGCTAAATGAGCACATGTGTGCATGCACACGCGCGCGCACACACACAAACTCATCAATGCCTGCTTGCAAAGGTGCAGAAAAAATGTTCAAGCCCCTTAGGCTGGCCGCAGCGCACGGCGTGCCAGCTGAGCGCCTCCGGCTGAGGCTGGCACCAACCACAAACTGGTGCAGATAGAAGGAACTGACATGAGCTCCATGGTCAAAAATTCCTTCAGGGCAACCCGCTGCCTTTCCTATTTTCTTAGTCTGTACAGCTATCAATGTTTTGAATGCCTAGAGGAGAGCAGCACCTTAATGAAAAACAGCCATTCCAGTTTAATATATGCAAAACTAGGGTGCTAGTGCCATTCAGACAGGCTACAAAGAGCTGCTTGGACAAATGAACTCATCTCCTAGTCAGAACAAATGCAGAGTCTTTTATCTTGTGTCATCAAGCTTCTGCGAAGCCTTCAGAGCCTGCTGAATTTACTAGTAGTTGCCAGTTACTAATCTGGGGCTGGCAATGCAGGATCATGTCTTCTTTTTCCTGACTGCAAGCACTTTTTGCTCCCCCTTTATCATCTCACACACTCCAGCGTGCTTCCGTGGACCATTCAGAGGCTTGGCTCTTATTACCAACATTTAAAAGGGATCGGCACCCGCCTACCACAATTACATCATGATCTACGATGATGAATTGGCTCCTAAGGGAAAATGTGCATCAAAAAAAAAAAACCAACAACAAAAAACCCGACAGGGCAATGCATACTTGTCTCAGAAAAAGCATCTTGCTCAGGATGTTGTAAAATCTCAGTCAATTATGTAATGAGCTATTAGAGGAGAGCAGACAAATGTACACATGGCTTTGCTTGTGTTTCTGTTTTCATATGAACAATGCACAAAGGTCAAGAGCTAGAACTGAAAATGGTTGTGTACAAAGAGAAGGTATGGGTTCATCACAGCTTTTGGAGAATCAAATGATAAATACATATATCTTTGCACTTTATACCTTCTCCAAGAAGTTGAATAATATATGCAATGACAACTTTCTGATTGCATGCTAATACACACCTTAGCTGGCCTTAGTTTTTATCATTCTTTGAGAATGCAATCATATTAAAAATACATTGATATCGAGCATGCTGCTCACTAATTAAATTTAGAAATTATTAGAAATACTTGACATTAAAAGATTTAAATTCATTTTTTGAATTCTAATGAGTGTATTTTTTAATCCAGTATTGTGTGCACTTCTCTTGAGGATCTACCGAGGATAGAGTGCATTAAAAATATAATTGGCTTTAAACACTGGTAGATTAATGTTTTGTCATGATTTACGCTGTCTGTTTTGTATTCAGCTGTAAAGTTGTTTTCCCCTCTCTGAATCATGTATTGATGAATCAAATGCAAGATTCTAACTGTTATAATAATGAGAGCAATATATGCAAATCATCACGTTAATGTCTTTTTTAAGAAAAAACTTTATCTTGTGCCCAAACACTCTTTTGGCTAAAGTGACAACATTTTCAAGAAAGACAATATCCTAAAGCAAATCCTGGAAGAACAGACAGACATATTCTTCCATGGCCAATGGAAAAGTGGACAAAAATTATAAAAGTCTATTATATTTTCTAGTATGTTAATATTTCCTTTGAAACCAAATCTGTATGTTTTTAAATATCTCAGAAGAACATCACCGAGCAGATTTTAAATTGCTATCAGTTTACCTTTCATTTAAGTTAGAAATAAATCATAAAAATATTCAAAATCTTTTACTAGGTTAAAAAAAAAAAAAAGACAGACATACCAATTTTCCATCAGTCATACCTAAGAGCCTCTCAGGTCTCCCTCTTTCAAGAAGCACATTAAAGGGGGTCAAAGGTTTCACAAATAAATTGGTTGGCAAGCAATATCAATGGTGCCCTAGACTGACCTGGTATATAATTGTTTGCATATCATTGCAGTAAAAGCAACAACGTGTTTAATCTGTGTGTGTTTATTTTGATCTGTATATGGACCTTAAGGGTCAATGCGATTTACTTACATTTACTGTTCGTTATTAAAAATGCTGAATAAAGTGATGGAAAGGTGTTAGAAGGCATTTGCAATTAGGAAAGAAAATGACAGACCGCATAGAACTGCTTACTCAGAATTTTATCACAAGGGTGTCGGGGTTTTTTCTCCTCTATTTTCCCAAAGCCTTATAACTCACAGCTTGAGAGAAACATATCAAAGCATTTTTTGCCTTCAGTAAATGGATGGCAGGACTAATCTTTCCTCCCTGGATCTTACATGCTTATGGCTATTGCAAAATTCTGAGCATACAAAACACAAGGAATAATACAATATTTTGCACTGCCCTGGGTTTTTTTTGGTTTGATTTGGTTTGGTTTGATTTTTTCCCTAGGCAGTTAAATAGCATTGTAAAAATTGCTAGGCTCTTCCCAAACCTCAGAAGGAATATCAGAGTGCTCCCTACGCAGGAGCCCACTGAAGTCAGTAGAAAGAATTCTATTGACTTCAAGGGATTTTGGTTTTCTCTGTACAGTGAAAAATTTTCTGAGTCTCATGAAACTTAATATTCAATCAAGACCTGAGAGAAATTGCTCAGCCTTCAAATTTAAAGTTGATTTTACTTTACTATTCTATCTTACTCGGTTATTGTACTCCATTAGGAATCTCTAAATGAAATTAAAATGAAAGAGGAGAAATGAGGAAGAGAAGAGACAAGGCAGAACAGAAAGCATGAGCAAAACAAGAACAGGAAGACAGAAAAAACACAGAAAAGAAGCAAAGATAAAAACCAAAAAGAGCAAATGAAAGTAGGAGGAAGACACAAGTCTTCAATTTAATATACTGTATAAGCAAGTCCGAAGCTTTAAACACATGACTAGAGGAAGAGAAATCAAAGGCCCATTCAAACATTTAAACTAGTTACACCTCAGCTGATGCACCTTGCTGAATCAGTTCCTCTGAGAGCAAAGGGTAACAGGAAGGACCAGTCTTGGAAAATATTTTTACAGCTCACAAGCCTTAATGAAGTCCAGTTGCAGCACCCTTTTGGAGACAAAATTACCAAATGAAAAAGTTGCAGCTTTTTAAAATAGATTAATGCCTGCTTACAGCAAAGCGGTGCTTAGAGAACCTGGCTGACGTTTCTTGTCCTTTACTCGCTTTAGCTGATGTTACATTAGTCCTTCACGTGTATAAATCCAGAACTTCCTCAAGAGTGATGGTGATGATAGTCACTATTGTTGGAGATGAGACTGGATAATCCGTACTCTACATCTGTAAGTAATACAGAAGTGGTCATGAATATTCAGTCAAACTGTGACAGAACTGAACACTCTATGAAAACATCATTTTTACTGATTTTTTTTTTTTTTTAATTTTCTGTCAAGATTGCCTAAACAAGGTCTTTCACTTGGGACTTTGCCATTCAGCATCAAAACCAGTTGATTTACTGAACCCAGTCAAAATGCTTCCTGACAGAGAAATTGGACACAAAATCCCTGTTTCACAGCTGCTCCACGAAAACCACATTTTGCTCCCAGAGGCTTGGTGTTGTACCCAACAGCACTGACAGGAAGACCTGGAGCAGTACCATCATCCCCAGGCTTACATTTATTTACAGCTGAGTATTGTCAAGGTAAGAGATATTCTTTATCATTTCCTTGCTATTCTCCTGCATACAAATGCTCTGGTAAGCTCCTCAGAAAGTTCCTGCAGCCTAGCTCCCCAGTATAGCCCCAGGACAGCAAAATATTTAAGTTCAGCTTTAAGCAGTACCAGCAGGGCCAAAGTACTCGCTGAAGTGCTCTGCAGAATCAGGACTTGAAACTGGAGGGGATTTGTGCAGTGAAGAGATTTCCTGCCCTCCATTCACTTTGTTGAATGCCCAGTGCTGGAAATCAGCTAAGCGGTTTCAGCACACAGTCAGGCTGTGATTTTTCTGTCTGTTACCTTACGGGGACTTGTCTAGCAAGTGTACTCGATCATCTCTCTTGATATATCTCTTATTTTGCTAAATACCGTGCACTACAATGCAACCACTCTGAGAAGTTGTATCTCCTCAGGGTGCAACAGCATCATAAAATGCTAGTTGCCATTTTTCATTTGCTCCTGTAAGGGACAAGCCCCTTTTGGCTACTGGTAAAGCTTTTGAAGTTCCTTGTTTTGCAGCAGTCCATTGTATCCAGTCCACAGAGTTACTGCAGTCAGCTGCAGCCCTCCTAGCTGGAGCACAAGTCTCACAGGGAGCCAGCTGAACAATTCCTTGCTACCGTCAAAGTAAGCAATTCCCACCTTTCATCGTCGTTTGCCCATGGGGAGAAACAGCCCGGGCAGTCTGATAGCTGGCTAGGAACCACAGGCCTGATGCCCACGAGCACCCACGGGAGTTGTTTAGCTGCAGTCACAGCCCTGGAGCAGAGACCAGGCGAGGAATGGAGGAAAAGCGCTGCCCTTTGCAGGTCACATTTCTGTACTCTGATGCTTCTTCCAGGCCATGTTATCAAATACTCTTAGGCATTTGCAAGTGGATCTTTATATGTAAGAAGGAAAACTACTGATTTATCTATGAGCCTCTTGAACAGATTTACTTATGAGCAGGACAATAACATACCTGAGAACCAATTATTCATGAAAAGGCATATTTGATTTTGACTGAAAAATGTGTTAGTTATGTCCGGTTTATTTCCTTACTTTCCATGTCAACAGGAAATAAATGGGCTCTATTAATAATACAGAACTGCGAGTTACACCAAGTCAACTTCAGCCAATTAATATTCATCTTTTTACTCCATGCACCTTCTAGCAGTTTGAACCAAACTTTTCTCAGAAACAAAAAGGACAAATATTAAAAAGCAGGCAATTATCTTTTACTAAGACATTCCTCATCCTAAGAAAATATACTTCATATGCTTTTAAAAATATACTTCATTTTATGGAAAACATTTAATCCAATTTATGTTCTCTTAACAGAGCTTAATTTGATTGTTCAGACGTGTCTGTGTAACTAAATGTTTTCTTTGCTTTGATTTCAGAGGTCTCCCTTCCTGAAATATTAAGCGTATAATCACTAAGTGTACTTTCCTGTTTAGAGAAAAATGCCACTAAACTTCTACTATCCATCTACAAGCTTTTGGCAAGAGTTGATACGACTGTGGTACAAGGTGATTAATGGAAGGCAAATAAGGAGTAATTAATCAAACCACATAAGAAAGTGAAAATAAAAAATTATGCAGAGACTGACAGGAAAAGTCTAAACTCCTTGTGCTTTGGCACCAATGAAAACAGACCACAGAAAAAGGCTAAAAAGTTCATGAATGTGCTCCAATTAATCTGTATGCGTACTGCAATGCTCTTTAGTTTGGTTCATTTAAATCTGAAAATCCCTTCCCCGTTGATGTCAGCTAGTTAGCCAAGATGGTGCATTACTGTTATGATCACTGCAGCGCATATAATTTAGATTTATCTCTTTAGGGACTCAGCTCCACCCCCTGCTAGCTAATATGCTCACCATGTTTAATGATGCAAAAAATTTCCCTGAGTACAGGTTATTTATCTTTATCAGGGGCTGCTTTTGGCTGGCTGTCAGTTATCAGCCAGAATATTTGTTCCTAAATGGTTTGTACTCATCCATATTCTAGGGCAATTCTGAGGCCCATATTATCACTGATGTTTGCAATAAAAGTGTTTCAGTTCTTCAGATACACCTTAGTAATACTGATTTATGAGTCTGGACTGGCTATATTTCTGATGCAGCGATATGAACCCTGAAATATCTGTCATGGAAGTGAAAGATCTATCCAAAACCTCAGAAACAAAACCCGCTTGTAGGGGTCTTGAAGAAATATGAGGAATGAAGATATTTCTTTGAATACATTTTGAGGGGAATGAGTCAGAGGTGAGTTTTTTAAACTGAAGATCTGTAGAAAATAAAATAAAATTAGGAACAGACCAGTGAAAAGAAGACAGATGAAAGTAGGAGGAAAAGGAACAGTGAGAAGGAGAATAGTCTGGACAGAGAGGTAGGGAGACGAAAAAAAGAAACGAGACAGGAAGGAACTTTTGCTGCAACAGATGAGGGAACACTTTCAACCTATAAGATTGAAAATGATAGTTGGAAAAGCAGAAAACTAAAGCTTATGACTTGAAAGTTCTTGCCTGTGCAGCAACATGAACAAACACCCAGCCTAAAAGTGAAAGCCAGGTATCCCGAGTGGACAAAGAGCTCAAAACGTTGAATGCAGTTCTGCAGCACAGACATGAGAGTTATGCTACAGGTCAAAGAGGAGACCAGTATGTCTGGCAAGTAAGAAAGACTGAAGAAATGAAATAAGTAAGTAAATTTCATTTTTCTTATAGTTTTGACTAGGATGGCAATAAGGGCAACAACGGCATGTCAGATTTGATGTATGCAGTATAATAGGCTGGATTTGCTTTTCAGAGCATGCGAACATCTGTGGTACAGAGATTCCCAAGCTCACAGCAACCAAGCCTGTTCCAAAACTGCAAGCAACAAAGCCAGACATGCTCTCCCCAGGGTGGCATGCTGAGATAACACGGCTTCGCTGCTTCCCAGACCTGAGCTAATGCCTGAGCTATGCTGGAGAGCCGCACCAGTTTGTTCGGAGCAAGTTCAGGTATCATCTCTAACAAAAGACATACTCCAGAGAGTAAGAAAAGCTAAATCTCCAGTTTAGATCCCTCACCTGTCTCTGTAAGAATACAATAACGCCCAGCACTGTTATTCTCTTCTTACTATCTATGCGCCCACTTGGTAGGTAGAGTCGCATAATTAGAGGAAGACCGTAAGTCGCCATCGATAATTCAAACAGAATTTGGTGTTGAAGCTGGCACATGTAAGCCTGCCTTCAACTCAGGAACATGTATAAGTGTCAACTGAACAATTTTTATTCTGAAGCCTCCATCCAGCAGACAGGTCTTCCCTAGGGCCAGCACGTCCGTACTACATCATGCACTCAACAGATTTTGTAACCACCCAGCTATGGAGTCATTATCCTTTGTCTAGGCTTAGGTACATGCTGGACACTCTTCCAGCTGCTATTTCACCAGCAAAGAAAGCTGTTGCTCAGGAACCCACAAAATACAGAAGTTATGGCCACTTCAGATCTGCTGGTTGAGTTTCTCACATGCTTGTCTCTCTTCCCCCTTGTCCTTCACATTTCTCTGCGGCCTAGAGGCTTGGGCCTATGTGAGGGTAAGGATCTGTGTTCAAAACCTTTTCTTTGCCATGTTGAAGTAGGCAGTGTCTGCTTTTTGAGGAGGCTATTAACAATAATCCATCTTTGCTTAATATAATGGAGTTAAAAAGGTAGGAAGATGGGAAATAAAGTGGGTAACCACAGAGGTACAACAGAAGAATAAACCCCTTTATTTATTTCTGAAGAGGTAAAACATCTGGTCTATTTTAAAGAATATATCAGATCTGGATAAATTTCCTGAATCTTTATGGTGAAAAGGAGGATGTACTTTGTATACATGAAAAAGCATTGCAATGGACAGTCTTGTTTTTAATCTACTTGCAACATTGAAGTTGTTATGGGTTACACTATTTATATGAAGTTTTTAACCACAAGAGAAAAAAATATCCCCAAATTGTGTAAAATATGATTAATTTCCTTCAAAAGCCAATTAAATGTTCTCAGCCTACATCACGTACACATGTTAGTATCACAAACAGCAAACAGCGTGTAGAATGGAAATACAGCACGCATACTTGAATTCCACTTTTGTTAGTTTTAGATGATATATTTGTTTGATTTCTACCATGACATGCTCTTCCTGTTCTGAAGTTTTCCAGAAGCCTAGATTAATGACAAAATGATCTCCAGTATAAACTTCCACAATGATAATAACATATGCTGGCATAGGCAGAATACTATTACAGTGCCACTGAGATCCTCTGAGAGCATGAAATAAACGCATGACACTCAAAAAAGAACTTAATTTGTGTGTTATTCCCAGTATTACTCCTGTAAATATGCAGGGACTTAACTAACTGACCATTTAATATTAATAGGATGATATTTAATATCACAATATTCATGTGCTATGATAAGTATTTGAAATACTCACTCTGTGCTGTTAGATAAATTCCCTATTAGAACTATCCTTGATAATGTGCATATTGTTTCTGAAAGCAATTTCTGAATTATTTAGAAAAGACCCATTTTCCTCCTGAGACATAAAATGAAAATGAACTGCAGATTTTCTGCGAGTTCTTATTACCATTTGGTCTAGACCACATTATGACCAAATTATGGTGAAAACCCTTGAATAAAGTAATTTCACAGGAAGCTGTTAACCTGCTAAAGGACCAAGAAATACAGATCAGACTGAAATGAGCTTTAGTTGTATGCTTCTTGATTCAACTATTTAGATAATGTACTTTCATTTAGATCAGCAGCTAAACGTGTGAAGGATAATAGCCTTTCTTGTACAGGTATAATGAGACATCAGTGCAGTGGTACAGAATAGCAGCAAAGAAGAAGGGAAAAAAGCGGTTCTGATGCCTGAAGTTCTCTTGTGACAGACACTTTTTTAAAAGAATATGACTATGGAAGCAACAAGCATTCATGCCAGACACTTTCATACAACTGGAGAACATGAATCTGTCACCTGGTGAAAACTGATTAAGGGCCATCAAGCCCAAAAGTGGAAATTCAACTGCTATTGAGAGAAAAAATGCACAACATAAAGAAAGAGAGATATTTATGCACATGCCATCTCTTTTCTTAAGCAGAAAATAAGCAAATTTCAAAGTCAAGTTTCTTCCCTCCTCCAGCTTCTTGTACGCAAAATCAGTTCAGAAACTTTAGAAGGAGGATGAGACAATGTAAGCTTACTCTGCACGCTGAAGTTCTTCTAATATACCTCCAATATAGTCACCAGCAACTGGTTTCAGAAAAAATTAGTTCAAATTGGTGACTTATTTTCAAGTGGCAAAATATCTTCTTTAACTATATTAATGTATATAGTGATATTGATAATCTGATTTTATTCTCTTTCTGTATTTGCTTTGCAGCTTAAGCATATGTTTCTCTACTGCCCTAACTCACTTTGGTTATATTGCAGCTGACCTCAAAACAATGCATAAATACTTCTGGATCGCTTGAGTTTTATCTTTTGTATTGATATTCATGCACATGGCATACTACTCCAAAAATATAATTAATCTAGGCCCTGGACCAAGGAAAAAATCACGGGAAATTTAAACCTTTACTTAAAATGACTCCATACAGAAGGACTTTGTTGAATGGAGGTCCTTATCCTGTGATGATATTACCAACCCTGTTACTATATGACTATTATTAGTAGAGCCAGTAAAAATGCAGCATTTCTGTTTTTCAAGACATTTCATTATTTCAAAATTTGTCTTCACTGAAAGTGAAATGAAAATTACTATTTTTACAATTAAATACCAAGTGGGCCTCAGACATTTCTTTCCATTTATTTACCTTCAAAGGATTTATTATTTTGTTCAGTTACTCAGTTTTTTCATCCTATACCTATGGCAGTAAATCATTATATATCATTCAAGGCATGGCACAATGTGACACACAATATATTACACTGTGCACCCCTCCTGATTTGCTAAGTTACATGAGATATGTGTGTAAATTTAGTATACCACATAGGGGTCTACATGTGAGCTATTCCTTTAGATATTCTCCTTTCTGTGAAGAGAAATAGTATTTATGATGCACAATTTATTTGACATAATTTGGAAGTTTACATACTTAGCAATGTCATAAATCAACCCCTAGGAATGCCTGTTTCTTTCCCCTAATCAGCATGAGCAATTTTGCACTGCTCTTTTTTGTGTGTCATAGGACACTTCAAACAATCTCTGCCCTGGCTTTCCTTTTTTATTCTGTATTATTAGAATATTTGTAAAATCATTATAAGAGCAGCAGCTATGCTGATATTTCAGGCAGTATACTTTTTATTTAGTTATTTGTTTTCTGACTCCCATTTTTGTTTTAATAGAAAAGTCTAAAGTTTAGCACCTTGAGCAAAAAGGGAGACCAGCTTCTATATACTAACTAAAGGTCTGGCTACTTTCATTAGCCAGGGAAAATTATTCCAGGGATATTGAAAACACTGATCTTTTTTATTATTTGTTGCTGTTGCCATCATTATTACAGGAAGCCAAGATGAGACCTGAACCCTGCTTGGACTCAGCACTGCAGCATAAAGGGGAGACCAAAAGACAGAGCTGGTAGCACTGCTGAATAGAGCAGGCAGGAATCCCGAATATTTCAATATCTCTGAGATAGAAAGTCCCTCTTTTTCAGTTGCATAAAGGATTTGAATTAACTTTTATCTAATATATTTCATATATACTTTAGCTATTGGGGAGGGCTGGCTATTTTTCTTTTTCTTTCAATATAGGCATGACCAGAAAAGAAAAGAGGGAAGACACAGCAAATCTCTCTAGTAAATTGGAAGGATATATTGCAAGCCACTATTAGCAGTACGCCTTTTCTTTTAGGAAGAAAACAGAGAGAGAAAAAGCTTATAAGTTATTTTTGCAAAATACTCTTACACGCTATGAGAGATACAAAATACCATAACAATATGTTAGAGGGGACAACATGATACAGGAGATTGTCTTGATAGCTGACATAAAATTGAAAGCTCGTGCTCTTAGGTTAGAAAACTGTTGGAAGAATTACTTCTGTGTAGTGATAAATAGAATTGTAAGTAAGCCTACCTGGCTGGCGTGCCAGGGCTGGGAGTAGGAAATAAAGGTGGACCTTCACTTACTGTATCTGCAATTCTGAAACCACATACAGGTTACCTGTATATAAAGATGCATTACGGGATGTGTAAGGTGATAAAATGAAGCAGATGAAAGTGCCTTTTTTTTCTTTTGTTTTGCCTTGACTGTTGGCTGTTAGGTAAGGTACTTACATTTGCAGAACTATTGTATACAAACGGATACTAAACATTAACTATATCATGGATAGAAAGTGTACATTTTTATAAAGTGCCCAGAAGTATACAACAGTTGTTTCTAAGACTACTTGTGTGTATTTTTATATTTGCAAGATCCATTGTACTTTACATACTTTATTGATCTGATTATTTCGCAGGAGGTTTTTGTGTGACTTTTGTTGCTGTTTTCTTCCCATTCTTACAAAACGTTGATCACTCTTAGTTTCCACTTACTTGAGAAACACCAATAAATTTCCTGTCTCACAGGGCGGTTGTTTTGTTTTGTGTCTTCTGTTTTGAAAGAATAGTATGATTGCAATGCTTAGCAGGATCAGAGATCAAAGTCCAAAGTGTCTCAGATTCCACAACTACTCTATACAAGGACTCATCCACCAAAAAGTGGGATTCATACCCTATGGAAAATCTCAGTCATTTTTTTGTCATCCGGAAATAAAATCAAGAGTAAAAACTTACTCACGCCCCAAGGACATACTGGGAGGCAATGAGTGGTCTAAACAAGTCTCAGCTTATATAAAAAGCCAGTGTCTGGTACACCTGAACTTTAAATTCCCATGAGACAGTATGGCAGCTCAGCTAGGTAAAGACTATTACTGCCAACCAAAAAAAAATGGCCTTTTCCTTTTTCTTTGAGGAAGATTACAGTGCAACAAGTTTTTGAAACATTATATTTTCCTAGGATTTTTTTTTTTTAATAAACTTGTACTTTCAAATGCCACTGACATTTTAAGAATGGAAAATTCAAGAATTTCTCCATAAAAGCTATAATCCCTACTGGACAGAGAATACAATAATCAGAAAGGAAGTAGAAAAGTACCTGAAAGAAATAATCACTTCAGAGTTTTCGATACATAACATGATCCTATTCAAAGTCTGTCAAGGTAAATGAGAATTTTTCCCATACCTTCAGTAATCTTTGGTTCAGACTATATTAATGCTCACTGTATCATAGTAATCTCTTTTGTTTCCTATTCATTTAGAAGATTTTGTGTTACAGTAATCCTTCACATACTGCAGATTTTGAGGTCTTCTCTAGCTCTAAAATCTGACTTGAAGTATGAGATTGGATGGTAATAAGGCAAAGAAGGAGCACTTCTTCTGGATATAAGCAGGAATCTAAGTTCTGCTGGAGTTTTCATCAAGCGTTAACACTAGCCCTGATAACCCTTACACTGTTAAAATACTTCTATATACACATAAATAAAAGTTGTGCTAAGAAATGCAAGTGTCAGAGATTTATTCATGTTGTGTATCACCAAAGTAATACAGAATACACAACACTTAACTAAGTGAATTATGGGTCTTTGCTATAAGCAAAATAGAAACCTGCCACCAGAGAGGGACTGCAATGACTGATTCCAGGTAAGTGTTTCTCTAAAATGAAACAAGAGCTATTTGATACAAATCACTCTGCTTCCCCCTTGTGCTTCTCTCTGTAGCCAAACTACACAGCCATTTGAAGAAAAAACAAATAAGGAGAAAGTTTGCTTTTCTTCCTGGGGCCCTGTCATAATAGCGTCGCTCTTGGATGTGCACGCAGAACCTACTTGTAACCCGTGAACTGGATTCTGCTCAGAACCCGTGGCCCACCTGCCCAGGAGTAATCAGTGCTTGATCCCTGCATTGGTTCCAGCCATACTCACACATAGGCAGCGCTGCAGTCTTGTGTATCCCACCTCCGCATCCAGGACACTGCCCAGAATCACCGTGTGCAAGTGGCAGCAAAATGATCCTGCTGCCTATTTTGGCCACCTCAGAGCTCCGGGAAGGGAAGGGCTATGGAGTGGCGGCAGCAGCAGCAGCAGGCTTCCCTGCCCTCTGAGCACTGCTTTTGGGATACTGCCGTGGAAACCTAGGTCTGCTGCTGCTTTCTGAAAGGCGAAGAACTGAGGTCTATTATCCCAGATCTCCGGGCTAACAAAGTCTTTCTTCTCTTCCTTTGCTTCCCACAGTGGGAAAAGTGTTATTCCAACAAGGTCTAGTCTACTATCCTTTAGCAACAATATTTGGATTTTATTTGCACCACTGTGAAGCTTTGAAGCCGCTCTGCTGAAACATGGTTTGATCTTCCCTCTTTTTTATAAGCATTAACCATCGCCTGGAAATACCCCTCTAGAAGCCTTGTTAAATGTCTGGCTCCAGGGATCTCTTGGGACTAGGAGGTTCCCAGTCACATAACACTGTCTGAAGCATTTCATAGACATTAAAGATGCTTCATCACTAAATTTAACTCTCGTCATTCACTAAATTTAATTCTGACCACTCAAGTGTTTTGAGCAGCATTTTTTTTAACCTTACATGTCTTTTTCATATATTGCAGGAAGCTAACATTAACTGTAACATGAAGCTTATTCCTGCTTAGCCATAACTCCCAGTGAAACCAGCGGGAATTTTGACTGTTTAAGAAGAAAGGAAGGAAGTATGGTCGGAAGGAAATGTATATGTAATATGTGTAATTGGGCCCACTTTCTGAAGTAACACTCCCTGGTGCCCATTACTTTCACTCAAGGGTGTCTTGCTAAGTGGCACTGTAACTTATTTCGGTGTTTCTTTGAGTAGAATTGTAAAACATTTATCATGCTGAAATACTTAGAGCAGCACACTCTGTTTGGTATCGTTAGATCTCATTAGCAATCAGCATTCAAGAAACATTTTCTCGGGGTTTTTTCCTTAATACCCATACACATAGTTTTCCAATAATTAAGCAGATCTATTAGTTTCACATCGTGGGTGGGATGGAATTTTAAATAACATTCATCTCTTTCAGAAATAAATAGGAGTCTGAAATGAAAAAGTGCTCAGTTAGCTCGCTGTTGCTACAGGGGTGGGAAAAAGGATAGGATGACAACAATGCAGCCTAAATATACCGTGCTGCGAGGCTGAGAAAGGGGTGGAAGGTTTTCAATCAATTCAAGCCTCAGAAAAGAATGATCACTTCTGTGACAGGCTGGGAAGCCTTGGCTGTGCCTAACACAGTTCTAGCCTTTCAAGGAGGTTTTGCAGAAGGTTGGTTTCAGTCAAATGCTGAACTCAAAGCTGGATGTACCCTGCTGAAACTGGAACATAAAGATGCTTGAGATGTTTGAGGATGCCAGGCCGTGCCCGCGGAGAGGAGAACTGGGAGGCCAGGTGTTTTGCTCAGCCCTGTTGGTGTCACTTCTCAGCACACAGGATGTTCAGCGCCGAGGGAAACTTTCCGTTTTCAGAATTAAAATGACATTGTCCTATTAGTTCACATGGTTGGGTTGGTGGAGGTGGGCAGGGTTGTGGTTTCCAGATTTGTTTCCATTTGGTTGAGAAATCAGTAGCACAGATCAGCCCTGCACCTGGATTTGTTTTGTTTGCTTACCAAGAGGGAACAGAAAGCCAAGCAAGCTTAACTCCATAAAAGCCACTAGCAGCAGACATTTTCCTTCTTCAGGAAATCGCACTTGCAGAAGCCCAGCAAACTCTGTGTCCGGGAAGTCTTGCTCTCGTTCTGTCTCAAAGTCACATTTCAACCCTTTCTGTAACTTTTCAGCACACTGAGCACCCAGCTTGAAACCAATAAACCAGCCCCATCTTGTGTAACCAGGGAAATCCATCAGTTGACAGCATCTATGCCTGAATTCCTTAGACACAATAAATAGACACAAAGCAATAATAATAGCAATAACCACAGCCATAATGGTAACAAGAAAAGTTCCCATATGATTATCTAATGGTACAATGAAGCTTGGGAGACTATATATATTAGAATTTTTAACACTCAAGAAAATTAAAACATAAACCCATACTTGGGCTTAGTGCAGAAAACACTCAAAATCTGTAAGTCATTTAAGCTCTTTGATTGAGTACAGTCTGATTTATACCAGATTTAAGCTTTATTCACCACTGGGGAACATCCTATGAAGAAAGAGGGAGGGGTTACCCTTCTGTCACTTCGGCACTCCCCTTTTGATAAGCCCTCTTATTTGCCATCAACATCAGAGCTGCATTCATCGCTGCCTATATGCTGAGCTGCGGAAGGGGAACATCTGACTGCAGATCAATCAAAGTATTTGCTTTTTTCTATAGTGTAAGTAACAACAGCAAAAAAAAGTTTCTCGAACTACGGAGTTGGGATGTGCCTGGCTGGGAGGAACATGGAGATCTGCTGATCGCACCAGAAAATAAAAACGCTCCTTCAAGTTCTGTCTAAAATATCTATTGCTTTTCAAGTTAGAATTGCAATATTTACTTCTTTCCTCAGTAGGCCCCTGTTCCCAGTCAGCACCTGCCATTGACTGCTTGGACCATGGTATTCTCTCCTTAATTTTTAACTGTTGCCATCAACTAGACAGCTTCCATTTCTCTCCTGAATCTCATCCTCTTTCCTTGGCATTTTCTCTCCCTCACTGGCATCTTGGACCCTGGGACTACTGCAATTCTCCCCATAAACCTCTAGCTGCAGGAGGGCGTGCCCTGGTGCTGCATGGAGAAGAGGAACACCTGATGGGAGCATCAGACTGACCAAGTATCTTCTGGAGAATGCAAGACTTCCCTCAGACGAAATCACTGGTGCCTCCTCTGCTGGCCTTCCTCACACTGTGGAGAGCTCTGGTCTCTCTCCAGGCAGCAGAGCAAATCTGTGACAGGGGACGCCAGATGGGAGGCAGGCATTTTCATTTCTAGCCAGCCTACCGTGAGAATCCTGGCTTTCCTCTTCTGAAAAGTCTTGTCATCTCTCAAAATGCAGCTGGAATTCCTCACATCAAAAACGAGTCTGGCCTGCTGATAGCTGAAAATTGCTGAGCGGTGGGATGATTTTCTGTACAGTAAGCCTACACGTTCACTGTGCCAGCTACCCTTCTGCCCAGCATTAACTCCAGGTCCGATAAGATGAGGAAAGGAGTGGTGTGCATATCAGTCAACCTGCATCAGGCTCAGCATGTGTTAAAGAAAGGGCTGCGATGGGAAATCTGACAAGTCTAATCAATCTACCGCTTCTCCAGACTTACTCCTACACATGCCTCCAGCCCTCCTGCTTCCTCTGTGGCTGTGCCAAGCCTCAGATTTCACAGCGCCAGTCTGTAGAGACCATGCTGTTCATCATCTATCTTGAACTCGTGAGCATGGTGCCCCTCACTTCTTTACTGTAGAACTTTGAAATGAATCCTGTAGCGAATGATGACTCTCCATCTATTTCTGATCTGATCTAAAACATATTTCCTCCTTTGCTGTACTTCTACTTTCTATCCCTGCTTTCCTTCTTATTTTTAAACTTTACCATGGAGGTCCATATGGTGTATTAGATTAAAGCCATTACACGAAGAAGGCAGTACATTTTGTTGTACTGTTCCCCACCCCACCACATCAAATTGCACTGAGAAGAAGGGAGAGTATTCTAGAGAAGGAAAAACAAGGCAAAATCTTCTGCCAACCATAGCTCCCATTCTCTGCTAACCTGGAAGAGAGGAAGTCATAGTCAACAGCCATACTGGTTAACAAGATCTGTGGGACAGAAATTCCCACAACCAATTTAGGCCACATACAGTGGACCAAATCAGTCCCTGTTATAACTTCTCTTAATTCAGTTCAGAAGAATTTGGTCCAATATTATCTAAGTTCAAGGATATTTCTACAAGGATGAACTACAACTTGGTGACATTTATTATGGAGCTCCAGGGATAGAACGAGAACAAAGAAGACTCTCAGCTTTCCAAATGTGGATCATAGAAGCAATTGTATCACCAGCAATATGGATAGGAGGAAAAAGCTTATAAAATTGAATAAATAGGAAATCTTTCAACTTAATGCTAAAGTCTTAGAAGAGCGATTTCCTGAACAGTTGACAAGAACTGGAATAGTTTTAAGATAATCACAATCAATTCTTGCAGTACAATAAAAAAAGGTATAACAGAAAAATCATTCAAAACCGAAATGTAAGACGACAAAAGGTCATAAATTGCAATAGAAACCCCTAGGGAATCTGAAAATGTATAGGGGTTGGGGGTTTTAAAAAGTTGCTATTGAAGAAAAATATTGTATTAACAAATGGACAAATGAGAGTAGAGCTATCCCTCAGAGTCGCTTCATCAACCACAATCATATGAAGAATCCAATGTACCTTTTTGAAAAGTAGTTGAAATACTGAATCTGCTAAAGCAGAGAACAAGCCTTTGTTAGCTACTTTTGAAGGTCATCAGTAGCTTTTAGTGTATAGGACATTTTTACAACAATTAGATCAAAACTCAGATTGAAAATGTTGGTGGATTTCATAAGTTAGAATGACATCAATAGTTGACTCCTCCAGGGCACTGCCTGGGAATAGGGGTTTTATTCTAAAAAAATCTCACTTCCACTTGGAGCACCACTGGAGCCACACATTAATTTTATACGATAACAAATGATTGTTTGTTCATTTTAATTCTAAAAGTTATTTGAAGAAAGATAGTTTCATTCTGGTCACCTTAGGTGTTGAAGATCTGAAAACTCCCGTTGCTTGTGTAACTCCTGAACAGTCATGGGGATTCCAATAATCAAAACAGATGCACCTACGGTGTCTCTGGTATGACTGTACTTGTACCATCTCTTAGGCTAAATTTGTACACTAAGGAGACACAAACCCAGCATTAAGAGGTCATAACTGCAAAACTGAGATGGACCTTGACAAGCAGGCCTTCAAATCAATGCTAGCATGTCCCCTGTCTGAAAAATCCTTCATTTCCTAAGGCTCACAAGCTATAGTAAATGGCATGACAAATATAAATGTTGTGGGTATCAAAAACCTCAGCTCCTTCTTCAGACTGTAGCAGTGTGCAGAATGTAAAATGGAAAAGATTTTAGGAACAAGAAAAATTCAGTTTGCCCAACAGGCCTCCAAAATTTTACTCCTCTTAATATCATGTGAGCGGGAAGGAAAGTAATTATTATTTTTCCACATGACACTAATTCCTTTTGCAACTGACAGGCTGAACAAAGGCTGCACATGTTTCATTTGGCCAAAAGGCTAGTTTTTGTCTAAGAACATAATGGATGATTCATTAGTTTAAAAAACAACCCTGCAAGAAAACAAAGAAAAATGTCATATTGGTGTGATGCTAATGGAACTATTTTATCATACACAAACAGTACCTGAAACATTGTTTTCTGTCACATTAGCAGGCAAGATTTTTTAACAAGACTATTCAAAGGAAGCCGATGTCCTCTATTTACTTGTGATTATGTGTCCCCACTGAAAATATTCACGTTACCATCTTGAAATTTCTGGAGTCCTCTCCCACAACATGCGTAAATTTTAATCAACCTGTTGGAAAACAGAACACATCCTGCAGATAGTGGAAAACAAGGTAAAAACAGATTAAGCAGGTTGCTCACAGCCAATAGACTAGTTTTGTTCGAAGTCAGGTAGACCAAAACAAATTTCAAATGTAGAAATTACAAAAATTGGAAGCTGAGTACGCCCCTGCGGAAAATTGGAAAGGGCAAAATTCACCGATGAGTCTGTGAGGCCCTTCTCTATTCTCTCACCGTGGCTCTTGCCATACTTGGAAAGCAAGTTAGATGACAGAAGATTTGAGTTAATAAAAGCTGTGATAAAAAAGAAAGCATAGTGATAGCATATATAAAGCATACAGGCAAGAGGAAAAACCTTAAGTGGTGAAATAAATTACTTAGTTATTTAATGGGTTAAAGATGGGAGGTAAGATTAAGAACAGAAATGTACACAACAGGCTTCCAAATGGGGTGGCAGTAAAAGACGTATTCAACTGCAAAACGGTTTCCCAAATGAAGTGATACAAGGTCCGTTACTTCCAACTTTCAACCATCATACAAGAAAAGCACTAGCAAATACAGGAAGGAGGATTAATCCTCATCGGTAAAGAGAAGGGTGTGGTTTCCTAACTGGGGTGTTAGGGAACATTTCCTAGATTTCATTACATTTCTAGTTTTAAAAACTGAGTTACTCCATTTCATAAGCATGGAGTTCAGCACTCTTAACCTTGTTGAAAAACATTTGCATTGCACAGATCTAGCATAATTTTTATTATTTATTGTTATATTTTCATCCAAAGGCGTAACACACATCCAGTGTTACTGCCTATATTATCACATACTGTGACACAAGGTAGAGAGAAAGTCTTTTTAGTGATGCTTTGGTCCTTTCCTATTAATAGAACATTGTCCCAGAGACAATGTGTATAAACATTTCTCTACCTCCTGTTATATCTCACTAACACTGAAAAGAAACATGGCTGAGCAAATTTGAGTAAAATCCCATATACTTGTCAGGCAAATTTTCTGAGTTGCTTTTGTCATCATTGTTGATAACAAAGACAGTTCTTCTGTTCTTACTTTTGCCCTTAAAAAACGAAGTCTCTTTCTGCCTGAGGATGTATCCAACAGTCAATTTCTTTGGGTCATAGTATCTTTTACCTGATGAATGCAGTTGCTTATGGTGGTAAGTAACACCGGTTACACTCTAATTTTAAGGCATGCTCGTTACTGACGCGAGGACCCTGTTCCAGTCTCGTCTCTAGCTGGCAACTTTCTTTCAACCTTACTCCGCCTGGAACACGTTGCAATTCTTCCAACAACAAAGAAATTCTTAAAAAACATCGGTAAAGCTAGCCCCAGCCTTTCCTGATGTAATTCCTCAGAAACAACCCTTTCTCATTACCATTTTTAAAAGGTTTGAAATTTTCACTAAATCCTCTTCTGACATTTTCAAAATTATGAAGGTCTCTTTTTTTTGGTCAAAATGCCTTTTAGGAGATAACTAAATTAACAGACAAATATGTTTCCAGATGAGAAAAATCACATGAAAGATCTTGAACTTAGCTAAATGAAACATTTTGACAGACCCAATCTGATATTTCTCCCCTCTGGATTTTCAGATCACTCTTTTACAAAATATCAGTTATTCAGCTCTGAATGAGACAGCGCCAATATTCAAAATCTTTCTGGTCCTTCTCTAACTCAAGCTGTCAAGCTGGTATTTTTAAATAGATCAGTAGGTCTCCAGTCTCTCAGAATTTATTTCAAGAATATTGCCCCAAATAATATTTTTTTAACAACTGTCAAGTCTTTTGCATTGATGGGTTGAGAACCGTTCAGGAACCTGGTACATCATGCACTTCTCCTGCAGTACGTATCAAGGGTCCAGTAGCAGTGTGACCACATTAGCACAGCATCACATCTGAGAAGATAACCCTCTCTGCTGGGCTCATTAGCTGAAGCTCCATGTCACATGTGCCCTGCCTCTGATTTCAGAGCAGACATGGCCAGAGACAAGGTGACTCTGCCTGCATATCTTCCCTTTGCACCACGGCTACCCTTTGGTTGCACCATGTGGTGTTAGCTGAACACCTGGTAGCTCCCACTCGTTGGTGCCCTTCACAAGCCTGCTCTATCAAACCTCCCACCTCAAGCATGGTTCTGAACCAAGTCCGTTTTCCCTACGAGGCTGCTCAGTAGACCCCTTGTCCAGCTGGGGCCTTTTGAGCCAACACTCCTTCTCCCTGTCTTGAGGAACAGAATAGCAAGACAAATTTGCAGTACAATGACGTGCAAATTACAATCTGTTTTAATAGCGCATTTCTTCCCATGGTTTTCCCCCAAAATATATAGTCACTGTGATTCCTATCCAGAATATATTAAAACAGTGCAAATAAGATGATCTTTAGAAAATGCACTCCCTTTCTTTTTTACCCTCTAAAATAGGCACTTGCGGTTCCAACCTCATCAGGTCACACTTTGTCTGTTACCTAAGAAGGCTTTCAAATAACCCTGGCTTAGGCTGAAACTTCTTTTGAAGGGAAAATCAATGGGTTGGTTTATTTTTTTAAGTGTTCTAATTCTATCGTTCACAGTGTAGAGTGGCTGTAGGTAAAGAAAAAAATCCTTCCTCTCCCCCTTACCTCCCCCGACCTGCTACTTTCTCCCTTTTGAATGCCTTCAGCCTGAGCTGTGGAGACTTCAAAGACTTCAAAGGCAGCAGGTACTGCTGCTGGGGCTGACACTGAAAATGCTGGATTCAGCAGAGAATGCAAAGATTATGGATCGTGGAATATCTTCATTTGTTTCAAAAGATTGGTGGCTTCATTCATTTCAAATGAATTAAAATGAATATCCAAAACAAGCGAACAAACAAAAAGAAAAACAGAGGGAAAAATCACAGGAGGAAAAAGGAATTAGTGTGCAGCAAGCAAGTCAAATTTTCTGCTGTATTCAGCACATGCTGAAGAGACAGGACATTAGTTATGGCTCTCTCCATGGCTACCTCAAGCCAAGCAGGCAGAGCAGCATCAGCCGGCAACTATTTCTTAGGTGCCTCTGCCAGCGTGCATCGGACTCAAGCTGGTTTCTAAACCTTGATGCTGTTGCTGCCACCGGCTGTGGCGCAAGGGCAGAGAAGTCAGCACAGTGTCCCAGAGGGGACTGGAGGGTCCCTATGCTGGGGAAATCAGAGGCGAAGCCATCACGTGCACAGGGAGCTCTGCTGTGCCGTTGGCCAGGGGCTAGAGGGACGTGGGAGGTGAGCGCCTGAGAAGGAAGACATAGGCAAACTCGGGGACTAACTAGGGAGGGAACCCGTTTTATTTCTGGGCTGGATTCATGCCAGAGTCCTAGGAGAAAATCCTGTGAAAGAAGTTAGGCACCTCTCTGCTTCTCATGTATCAGCTGAACTGTCCCTTTCTAACTGGTTTCTTGCTGTCTGTAGAGATCTCGGCACCAAGTCCACTGCTGTCTGATCTTAAATCTGCTGCAGAGGTCAACTTGGTTAGCCAAACATGCAACTTCTACTATTCTTTATGATTTAATGGTGGAATTATCAAAATAATCCTAAAATACTGATGTTTTATTTACACAGATACCTGAAAGTCTAGCAGAACCTCTTGAAAAATTCATCAAGGTTGGATACCATGTGAATTTTATTTCAGGCGTTATGCTTTTATGCACAGTATCATAGCTTTTTAACTAGTGCATATCAGCTGTAATGGGCAGGCAATGCAATTAGTGCATAGGGGCTCCACATCTTTTATTACAGAGGATTCTGGGTTTTCAATTTTGGGATTAAACAATTAAAAAAACTACCTTGAAAAGGTTTGAGTAAGAGCCCTTCAAAATGAAAAATGATTTTCTTAGCTAGTTCTGGATGAACTACTTTGGTAAAAAGAATATTGTTTAATTTTCATTTTGAATTAAAGACCTGGAAAGCTGAGTAATACACAGGCTAATGCTGAGCTGAGCTGTGCTTCTGCTCCTCTGAGGGCCATAAAAATGTATTAAAACAGGAATTATTTTGTACACTGTGCTGTACTTCAACGTTTAATTCTCAGCAGGCTATAAAATCACTTCCAGGATAATGAAATTACAAAAGAATTTTAATTTCATTTACGATCCCTTATCATTACGAATTACTAAGAGAAGATGGTTGGAAGATGACTAGCAATATTTTACTCTTCATCTTCTGACTGGTCAGGACTTTTTGACTGAAATACCTGCAAAAGACTTTTGCAGGTAATTTAAATGAGACGTAGTGCAGAAGATCCTGAAATATGCAGCTGGCTACGTCAGTTTATGCATTATGAAAACACTGTTGTTAGAAAGGGTTCCAAGTGGAAACAGCGTTACTAGGCAAAACAATAATAAATAGGCAAAACAAATAATAAACAGGAAAAACAACGATAATAAATATCAGTACAGTAAGAGCTAAAGGTAAAGGCTTATTGTAACAAAAGGACAAAACAAAATCATATACTCTGAGTGTCAAATCAATAAAAAAATGAAAGTCTCTGACAACTATGCTTTGGTGCTATTTCAAAGAAAAGCCAAAAAAAAAAAAAAAAGTTTCCAACAACAAAGCTTTTCCCTGTGATTTGCAAAATATTCAAGGGTGGTTTTTTTTTTACTCTTGGGCCAAAGTCCACAGCTGTTCAAGCCAAATTCTCACTAGAACTGGTGGAGACATTTTAGGTTTAGCTAGCTTTCTGAAAGTTATGCAGAGGCAAACCTTGTAGGACTGAAGCAAAAATTACTGGCCTGTTACAAAGCAGATCTTAATATAATTCTTTCATGAAGAAGGGGCGCAGGGCTGGATCTACAAAACATTTTAAATTCCTGCACTTTTAAAATGCTGGTTTGAGCTAAAGTTAAAGGCTAAGATATCTAACCCTCTGTAAAGCCCCAGTAAATGAAGGGAATCTCCTCAAATGCCAAGGAGTGGAAATTCCAAGAAATAATCTCTCCAAGAGTAGATTTCTATAGGAGAAACAATGACAGTAAGTACCTAAACTGCGTTCAAGTGCTAATGTCTAGACACATTAAAAAAGTAAACAAACAAACAAAAAAAATCAACAGCAAACAAAAAACCCCACAAACCCAACAAATCAAGCTCTAAAAATTCCCCAGACAACTGCCTAAGCAGTTTCCCACACACAATTTGGCACACGCTGTTAGATCGAGCACATCTTGGTCAGCCTCAAGTTCAATCCAAAGCACAATAGAGCAGGTCAGTCAAATTAACAGGGAAAGGCCTTTAATCACCAAGTTTCAGGCAAGTAAGAGATAGGACTGGTCCACACCGTTGGGAAGGCGGGCTCTTTCGCCGGCAGGAATGGGCAGGGTAAGGTGGGTGGGAGCAGACCAGCTTACCCTGCCTCCTCCAGCAGCCCTCAGTCCTGGCCAAGCAATGGCTGAGCTTCCGTGAAGAACACCACATGTGGATGACCATCGCACTGAGCTGTGTAACAAGCTCTGTGATTTAAAGCAGTTCACGACCTGCTTCATAAGCTGTGTTGTAATGTCTGAGAAGGAGCACAACCAGAGGTCTTAACCTCTTCTCGTCACTAGAACATGCCCACGTAAATCAGCCTATTTATGCATCACAGTTCTCCCATCACCCAGCAACAAGACTCTGAGATTCTTAAGTTTTGGTCCCCACTCCAGCTGCAGTTTGTGCATCTTATCCAATGACTTGTAAGAAGAAAATGTATAAAGACAGGGGTTACGTGAAAATAGAGGCAAAGAGAAATGAAACAATGTGCTCGAGGCTGTAGAGCTGGACACAGTCTGAGCTTGCGGCTGAACTTTCCCATAACCCTGGTCAATGCTTCAGGTCCTGCCTTCTTTAGAAAATAAAGAAACTAAACCAGAGACACAGAGAGAAGGGAGACAAGGGAAAACATAATGCAAATGTGTCTTGGTTGTTCACTTCAGAAATACAGCTACACTACTCGGTTTTGCAGTGATTTATACCTGTTTAGCAGATGCCTGCTAAAGCTCTCGTGGGCCATGTGTGCCAACCTGTTCCCAAATAATCTGTGAAGACAAGCCACAAGTGCTCCTCCAGCTGGGAACATGAACTGTATTTCATTTCTTGTGTAATACTACAGCACTCTGTGTTTAACAGATTTCTTTCCTTATTTTATTTAGTTTAGTGCAACTTGTTAGCCTAACACAGTTAAATTTATGAGTCACATTTATTTATGCCTCTCAAACAGCTCCATTGTGATATATGTGATGAATACTGAAAAAGAAGTGATTCCAGAAGCTGCTCAGGCGTCTGTGTATCCGTGCCAAGTTCCACATTATATTTATCTCTCAGCTATCGCCCAAACACAGGCTCAGTTCATACTAAACACCCTTTCTGATTCCACAATATTTTCTTTTAATTTCGTTCATAAAAGACAAATTACAAATTTCCTTTACCTTTCTGTCACCTGTCTTTACCAGCACTTCTTCGTGTCCTTTTTCTTTCTTTATTTTATTCATCCTAATGTTGCCAATCTTTATAAAACTTAAAGAAACCCACCTTTAGGAGTAACTGCCTTTTCCCCCCACCTTTTGCCAAGATCAGGTAAGCCAAGTAAGCATGGAACTGATAAAATTAAATGCCAAGTGATACCATTATGTCTTATGGGAGGGAGTCCCATAAGAGTTGTAGAAAGCAATGGCAAGGTGAATAAGAAGTGGAAGTGATTTTCAAAAAAAATAGACCAATGATGAATAAAATCTTGTTAACATCCACAACTAACTTGCACAGTTTGACTCTTCTACTTCCACTCAAAACTATGACCACTAACAATATCATTGATTGTGTCTTCAAGATATACCCCGTGTCATTTTCTTACCCCCAAAAAGCAAAGTCCTTCACAGAGATATTCACAAGTTTGTTTGGTTTCATTTCAAAGCCACCAGACTTCCCAAGGTTCTTTAAAATACATATATGGGTTCCCCTAGGAAGAGAAATCCCACTGGGAGATCTAAAAACTGCCAAAGAAAAATGAAGGTTGTTCACATATTCGTAGTTCACAACTAGCTTGCATTGGTCCAGAAAAAGTCAGGGACCAGGTAACTTTTTACAGCCATTAGGCACAGGATGGTTGTAATGATTAAAGAGGTAAAGCTTTTTGTCTTTGGTTCTTTGTCAATGACAAGCAGTGGTACACACTTCTGTCAAAGAGCTCTTCATCCTCATATCGTTTCCCGTGCAAATGAGCATCTGGCCTGGCTGTCAAAGATACAGAGATGCAATAGGAAATACGTTACCACTGCGAGGCCAGGTGCCTGGGAAAAAAGCTGGTGTGATTTAGGTATTAGAATTAGGATTTCAGAAGGGGTTTTCTGTAGAAGCTATGCTGAAAGGTAAGTGCTCAGCAATCTGCTGTGGTACAAGGATTTTTATCACCATTTGCATAGGGTTGGCACATATAACTGAGTTCCCAAACCTATACTTACATGGGGTTTTAATGACCCACTGCTCGAGCCAGATTTTAAAGACTCATAATATGAACGTTCTTCTCTTCTTTTTCTTGCTTTGATAGGGAGTGAAGAAGCTGACATTTCCACAGTTATGAACATGTGAATCATCACTCCTTTAAAAATATGCTGTTTGTATTTCAGATCTGAAATGTCACATTTTTTGTGGTCTTAGGTAGACATTAGGAATGGTTAATATTCAGTTCGTATTTTTACGCTCTTGGCAAGACTCATAAATTTTAAGTTGGAAAGCCACCATCCAAAGATTATTTTGTTTTACTTTCAGCAGAACATAGCCACAGAAACCTCTCAGTAATTTCTCTTTGAACTATGGCATATGTTTCAGAGGGACATTCAATCCTAAAATACAGGGTCCACATGGTGGAGAATCAACCACATTCCTAGGTAAGTTATGCCCATGTTTAACTACCTTCAGTGTTAAAAATGAGTCCTGTGTTTCAAATATAAATTTGTCTTGCCTCACCTTCCAACTGCTGAAGCTCATTATGTTTTTCACTGCTAGATTAAAGAACTGGCTATGAGAAATCTGTTCCTCAGGTAGGTACTCACAGACCATCATCAAACCATCCCTTAGCATTGCCTTCAACAAAATAAGTAGATGAGGCTTCTTAAGTTTCTCAGTTTTCCAAACCAAAAATCTTTCATTTAACTTTTTTTGAATGCTTCGCACTTTTTCAGAATGCTTTTCAAACTGCAGCACCAGAAATGGTCATGTTTTTTCAGTTATGGTCTCATTGGTAGTATACAAAAGATAAAAGCACCTACTATTCTTTTAATTGATATTCCTGTCTTTGTACAGCCAAGACTTATGTTAGCCCATCACACTGAGAGCAAAGATGCAACTGCTTATATTCGTGGCCCCCAGACCCTTTCCAGTGTCGCTACGTTCCTGGATATGGTCTCTCATTCTGGAATACCGACCTACACTCTGTTTTTAAATGTATGACCATGAACGTTTAGAACTATAAGTTCATTAGGACTTTTCATTTCAGATGACTAGTAGACAAAAATTCATCTTCCATAGAATCTACTTTTCTTCCTGGAAAAGGTTCATTTTTTCATAGATTCTTTTTCTGTCGGGAAACTTAAATGAATGCTTGCTTCAGTATAATTTACATGCTTTCATTTCATATCAAAACCATGAAATCATACCTTCCTTAGGAGACATTCCCTTCCAGGAATTGTAGCTTATGCCTCAATTGCATGAGCCAGGCTGATGAGGGATTGCACCCTACCATAATGCAGTATCTACTAAATTGTCAGAGAGCACTCAAATCCTCCGCTGTAGGAAGAATTCCTTGTTTTCTACCAGTAGGGTTTTTTTCCTCTCTCAATTTAAGCCTTTTTATCTTTCATATTCATTTTATGGCAGGTTAGCGCTAGTCAGACTTGTACATGTGAATGCTATGTTAAGCCTACTGCCTTACAGAAGCCAGTTACGCTACGTTACAGGTTTGTTCAACTGGATCTGTTTTCTACAAAACATATGCTGATTGGCATTAACTATATAACCATTCCTTAACTCATGACAGACCGCGTTCCATATTAGTTTCACCAAGACTGTGTCAGGATTCATTTCAGAGGAACAGGATACACTTTCTCAGCTCATCCTTTTAAAATCTCAACACGTCTTTTCAGACTTCCATAGTATTACAGGATTGGCTACGAAGCAAAATCAATGGTTATGGGAGCTCATTGACCATTTTTTTCCTGAATGAGAAAGTTCTCCTATGTGAAACTATCAGTTGTGCTGACTAAATTTATTTTAAATGTAATTATCATTAGGGTGTTTAAAACCTTTTATGCCTGCATCTTGTTCAGTGAAATCTGAAGTTCAGTAGAATCAGACAGAGAGAGATTGCAATGCTGTTAGATGCTAGTTTGAAGCTAAACACAGAATATTAATCTCAGCAAGAGGCCAGTTGTTTTATGGTATTTCTACATTTCCTGGTGGATAGATAAGCAAATGGGAGACAAATGTATCTGGAGGAGGTGAATAATTGTGCCGCTAGATATTCTTCCTGGAGCTGAACTGCTTCTGACAATCCACATTTAGACATAGACAACTGAATATGTAAGAGAAGCAGGGGTAAGAGACCACCTGCCTTGCGTATAAGATCCAAGGGCAAGCTGCTCGAATAATGTACCATCCAGAAAGATAATACGTATGTTTTATCCGGACAGCCCTCTCCTCTCATTGATGCTGCTCCTGCTGAGGAAGGTGTCGGCTACTACAGTGAGGCAGAAGGAGTTTTCACCCCCTCTCTCTTCACCCACCTAGTAGTCTACTCCTAGCTCGTCATTTTAATCAGGTTATCTTACCCTCATACAATTTTGCCTACATGTCTGGGAAGCTTTGAACCAGAGCTAATGAAATAAAATAATCTCTACAAAGCTGATAAACATCTTTACTTTTTTGCCCATTTTTTACTTTGTTAAAAATAGTTTGCAAACAAAAATAGAAAAATCTCTCATTCTTGAAATTAAAATAAAACAAGGTTTTATTTTATTTATATTTTTTCATTGCCTCTTTTAACCATTCTGACAGAAATTCTGTTCTCTCTTTATGGTGGCAAAATGAAAATGTAGGTCATACTAAGTAGGTCCTTATCTAAACGGAAAGGACAAAGTCTCTTTGTGAGCCAAAGATGAAGGCAAACACACTTTTGGCAAAAAGTACCATCATCTCCCCAAGTAAAAATGCATGTGTTGGGATGTCAAGACCACACACAAGTTTGACTGCTGCTGTGGTACTGATCTTTCCAAGGGTCTGTGGCTTTTGCCAGCTATTCCCTTCACTGCTAAACTTGACTTTACCCTCTTGAATTCACTCAGTCCCACCTTTAGTTGCACTTGTCAGTGAGGGAAACAGCAGCAGACAGAAGGGAAATGTTTGTGTCGTTTATACCAGAGTTGAGCTCGGGCTCATTTGTGTTCTCACTTGGGTACTTACCGTGCACTTGAATTTGAGAGGTGCCACGGTACACTCAGTGAGAGCCCTCGTGTGAGAGTCCTGTGGTGGTACCCTCGGTCCAACTCACACTGCTTCTCTGTTTCTTTGCGTGTCAGTCTGAAGCAGCATCAAAACGAAAGGCTCAAAGTCTATCGCTGAAGCCATGCAGTGCCAGGAGAGGTATTTCACTTCTGTCAGTGGACACAACAACAAATACTCATCAATATAAGCAGGATTTTTAGTGACATATACAGCTCAACACCCAGACCAGTACATTAATTTCAGAAAGGCTAGAAAACATCTTAAAGTGAAAACAAAAGGGAAGGTTCTAAGTGGTAAATGTTCAGCACAGTACGTGGTAATTGACTTAGCCATGCAGTTCCCATTACTGTTAATAGGAATCAGATGGCTAAATCCCTGTGCTAAAAATGTACTTTTAAATAGATAACTGCATGAGTGCCAAGCACAAAGCATCAAGGTAGCGTAAACTACCAATGAGGAAGATACGGACACTGAAGACATTTACTGAAGGCATCAGGAAAGGTTACGGAAGGACTTACGAAACTGGGGCAAAACTGTACTATGAGATCATTTACTGGAAGTGGTTTTCATATGAATTGGATAAGGTTTTAGAGAACAAAGTGCGCGCTGGCTGAGAACACAAGTCTTCAAGGCAGGGGAACAACGGTGTGTCTCCAGAAGACACGAGGAGAATAGGGGCAGGCTATAGCAGGGCCACACAGGAGTACACAACCTTGACTTGCTGCCTAGGAAACTCCACAAACACACTTAGTGGCAGGACAGAAAACGGCATGGCTGTAGCCGCTGACTTTATAACTGATTTGCCAGCCTGGTTTACTGGCCTAAACTCCTTCAGAAGACAGGGATCAGTAGAAGAGCTACTCCCTGTAGAAGCATGTTGCAAATGTATATTGCAACGTATATATTTTACAGCAAAATTTCAGAATGCAGAAGCGGCATTCAAAGCAAACACCTGAAATCAACTGAATTTTTAAAACTCAAGACAATATTTGATTAGTCTTCTTTCTGATAGATAAATATAAAGATAAAGATCTGTAGATAGATAGATGTGTGTGTATATACATATATATATTAAAAAACATTCATTAGGGGTCAGCTCTGCTGAAACATCAAATCTACAACCTGGAGCTGTATCAGTGTCGCTGATTAGTTGTTACATACAATTGTTAATAATTGTTACAATTGGTAATGTTGCATTAATTTTGATAGAATTATTAAGCCCAGGCTGTCAAAGGCGTTTACATTACTCAACAACAACAAACAGTGAAACGAGGCTCAGGGTCTGAAGAATAAGGACTACTCCGTTGCCATGACAAAGTGAGAAGTCAGTGCCAAAGTCTGGACATTAATTGACTAAGATACACAAAAGGAAAAGAATCAAAAATAAAGAGTTTTCTGAAACTAAAATAGAGTTTCTGCACGAAGGAAAAAGAATAATCAAACTGTATCAAAGTCCTTCTTTCAGAGACAGGATTTTGGATACATTCTCTGATTCTGTCAAGCAATCTTTCTTCGTCAGGATGAAAGAGTTAGTTCTGTTGTTCAGGTATGAGCTGTGAATGATAGTTTCTTTCCCTGCCTTTGACAAAACAAGCAGACATGGTTACAAAAGGGAAAAAAAAGATACATAAAGGTGGAGGAAATATGGCTTTTATTGATGTACTCAGGCTCCATGGCAGCTATCGAGTTACAAACAGGCTGTTCTGGGCTGACAAAGATGATCATGATGCTCTTACCCTGAAATTTGTCTTGCTGATATCATCTGAGTAGGCTGACCAGGTGACTCTCCTTGCTCAGCCAGACTCATCCAGGCCATTTTGTCCTGCCTCTGGGATGCCATGAAAGGGAGGAAGGGATACTGGCCCACTTAGACATCTCAGTGTTAGTATGGGACAGAGCCTGTTCTGGAGCTGTGGCACATTCTGCACCCACTCTGCACCTCCTTCAGAGGCTGTGAGGCAGTCCTGTCTGTAAGCTGTCTGTAAGCCCTTGAGTTACTTTGGTCACCACTACCAGAGGCATTGAACAGGGAATGATTTTGAAACTACACTAAACTCAACACTGTACTAAGCTGTCTGTACAGTTTAGCTGTACCCCTGAGGTCAGAAATCCAAATATCCGTATGAACAAGATCCATAAAGGACTTCAGGGTGGTGAAACTGAGCCATGCTTTCCAGTGCAGCTGCTTGGCTCATTCTTTCCAAGACATCAGGATCATGCCCTCCTAGGAGTGCACACTCGGCACCAGGTCAGAGTGTTTCCTTCTTTACCCTCATTTCTGGCTCCCCTAACCCTACATTACTTTCATTAATTGCAGTCCGGACTCCAGTGGAACGTGGCCCCTACACCAGTCTGGCCTCTGCTCTGGGGGCCAGGACACTCTCAAGAGTGTAATTTTGAACCCCAACCCCCTTGAGCTCAGATGTCACACTTGCCAGGCAGGTGCTGTAACCACGGGGCACTGTGTAGAAGGTGCACAGCTCTTCCTCCAGCTGGATCTCCAAGGAGAGAAAAGGAGCTCAGGGATGAGTTAGTACAGAAGGATGCTTTTGTTTGCAAATCCTGTTTTCATATAAGCACCTGCTTCTGGGCTGTAGGTAATTTTATGACAAAAGTGGGGTATAAGACACATTTCGCTTTACTGAACGTTTGCTTCTGGCTCGCTTTGGCTTTCCCCCAGTCACTGTGTCCCACTTTCTCCATTCATTGCACAGGGCGATGGGTGCTTACTTGGACTCTGTGTACTCTACTCCTAAAATTGCAAGACCTGCTAACCCTGCAAGGCCCATGCTTCTCTGTGTATCTGGGTCTGAGTGTCCTTGCTTCCAGTTCCCCCTCAACTGAACAGCAAAAGCCATTTAACAGGCCAGTGAGCTTGGTCCTTTCAAGTCAGTCGGAAATGAGTTGCCCTCAGAAACCGTTCTTCCCTTTTGTCCTCTCATCAGGATTTTACAGTTATCCTTTTTCATTCCTAACTGTGGCTATTTAGAACTTGAGTCTTTTGTACTGATATGTCACTGCCACAGAAGTGGGCAGATCTGATTATCTTTCTGATCCTTGTGAGTAATCTCATTTCAAACTTTGACCTCCCACAGGCACCTGCTCCTTTTGACATCAAAGCCAGCTCTTTATCACGGAAGTAGCTTAGCCTTATGGCAAAATTATCAATTGCAGATGACTTATACACTTTTCCTGCTGTGCTCTATCAAAAGCTGACGCTCTATTTTGTTGCTTCTTTTGAAAATTAGGTTGAATTTGTTACTGTCTCAAGCAGCTGGCTCTATGCTGGCTCATAACTTCTCAGAAATTGTCTCCATCTCTCTTCTTTTTGCATCCCCCACTCCCCTTCCTTACCCTCTGCACCATTACTGCATAGCGCCTCGAAGACAGGCAGACGCACTACCCAGGGTCCCTGTTTTTTCACCCAAGCTTTGCGGTAGAGTGCAATTTCTGCCCGTTGTAAGTGTCTGTCCGTACTCAGCAGACCTGCTTCCCGTGCTGTATTCTGGAAAACAGCCCTCCTGTGGGAGAACGAGAAAGACCTCCCTCTAAACCTGGCTGTGCCACTGCCTTTACTTCCTTCCTCAGTCTCTTCCATGTCTGTTGGAGGCATCTCAGGGTGGGGAGTATCTCACCGCCTATGTGAGCTGTGACTTATGGCACAGGGATCCAGTCCTGGCAATACTTGTACTGGCTAGTGTGATTATGCTTGCGCTGCCATATAGGCAAATGTCTCCTAACAGGCTCACCAGTATCTTAAATGAGAATTTATCACAATTGACAAGTTCCCATTTTTCAGACAATAGGTCTAATTCATCTGGCTGTGATCAGTTCCCTTTCCCAGTAGAATTTTCTTCTATTTTGGCCAGAATCCAATCATTCTTTTCTGGGGCTAATGATGCATCGAATGAATGTATCTGTTTACCAATGCCAACCTCTTCTATCAAATAAAATTACTTTTGTTACCTTCATGTACTCGACAATTTTCTTAGACTTTTCCTAAAAGGGTAATGACAGGTTTGATACTGTAAGCCAAAAAATTAAATAACTACCTTATGTTCTAGCTTCAAGATCTTATTTTAAGTAGTCTATCCTTCTAGTTTTAAGCAATTGCTCCTGACAGCCTTTCGCCTTCGGTGCTTTATTCCATTCAATTCCACTTACAACGTTCTGCCTGCTCCCAAGGTATTAGGGAGTAAGTGACCGTTGAACACAAGACTCTTCAAATCAAGGTTGAGCTGCAGAGCAAAACACAGAGAAAAGAAGCCTGGGAACATTTTCTGCCCCTTTATATAAGAGGGCTCACAAGTGGGGTTTCCCCAGAATTAACTCAAACTCATGTCTCGATTAGAATTTGTCTCCAGTTGCGAGATTGGCACGGCTTTGTAGCACCTGGCTGATGAGATTACACAGGATGAAATGTGAGCTATGGGAACGTGAAGCTTCAGTCTGTACATCTGGTACATCAGAACTCCATAGGAAGAACTGCCTGCCCAGCAGGTGTCACCTGCTGAGAGTGATACTGCAAACCACGGCCCTAGACTCCTCTATGTCTGTCAATGGCTGCTTAATTTAGTGTCTTTGTTATCACCTGCATTTATTATCAGAATGTGGAGTTATTTCTGTTACTGCTTTGACTCATTTTTTGGTAGAAATGCTGATGATACAATGTTACAACAATTGAGAATGCTGAAGTTTTAGGGCTATATAAGAATAGAGTCTAGCTGAGAATAGGTTTCAAAGGGCTTTACTGAATTAAACCACAAATCTTATGCTCAAATGCATATAACAAAAATAAAATAGCATGCTAACGATAAATGGAAGCCTTCTTACTATCTCAAATGCTATAAAACACATGTAGAGATCTCTGCATAAAACTATGTAGTATCTATTTGGAGAAATAACAGATATGTTGAAGGACCTTTTGGCTAAGAGTGATATCTGTGAGAAATGAAGACATACTAAATGTTAACATTTATGTGTATTTATAGAAAGAAGAAGAAAAGAATAAACAGACATATGTGCACATTGCTGTGAACCTTTCCTCCCTGCTCTTAATGTGTCAGTTGCCTTCACTGAACAGAAGTTCTTTCAGAGCAGAGAGCCTATCTGCACACAAATATAGCACTTTGCACAGTGTGTCCTCTATTTGATGGTCTTTAGGTCTCTGATACCTGACAAATGTAATAAACTGGACACCACTGGTAGGAAACAGTGCTTTCTTATTAGTTACACAAATTCCAAAACCTGGAAAATTTAGAAAACTTCTGATTTCAAGCCAGATATTGAGAATAGATTTTGAGTGTAGATTATACATTAAATGGCTTGTGATGTTATTCCAAACTTGTTTTTTCAGCTCAAATTCCGTGATTTTTCTTCTCTTTTACCTTATTACTAGCATAAATAATCCAGGCACTAGACACAACCATCCCATTTGTACCATTTTGCAAGGGTTATGCTATAATCAAGTTCTGACATTTAACACGACACACATAATTTGAGACCATTACAATTCTGGTTTAAATCCAAGACTGATTTATAAGAGATAAAAGTTAGGCTCTTTATACATAATTGCACCCTCAGGAATAAAACAAAGCATAATAAGGTGATAAAGTGTAAATTAGACTAGAATATATGCTCACCTTTCAGGTTCTTTACAGCTTCAAAGCAAAGCCCATTGAAAATAAAGGAAATTTTCCTGAATTCAGTGCCATTTGGATTCAACATCACCATAAAATACTTTCTACATTATTTTAATGGAATTTATTGCATCTAGGCAAAATAAGGGATCCTAAATTTTTAAAAATCGGCCTACTATATGCACACTGTTAAATCTGACAAAAGGTGATGTGACAGATTTTTTCCCCTTCTTCCTTCCAGATAAGGAGTTAAGTATGACAGTCATTAAAGGGCATCAGTCAGGCACTTGATGGCTTTGGGTGCAGATACATCCATTTGTATGTTTCCCATTTCCCTCTGGATTTTTTTCCTCTGGCCAACTACACCAAAAATTATCAGCTCACACTTCAGTTTCCCTCACGACATAAAAATCCAGGCACCAACTGCCAAGCTCTAAAATTCCTATCTTTGGTGGCATCTGTTAAAAGATCCCTAGCACTCTTCGCATTAGCATGCATCAGTAGCAATCATTCCCAGCGCTGCTGTTCAGACTGGTGCAGGCACGGAAAGGTTGCGCCATCACACCCACAACAGTGGCCAGTTCAATATATGCTGAGCGCACACTTGTGATCACAAAACCCCGCAGACACGGCCAATTTTAGCTGAAAGCTTCATATTTCCAGGCTAAAAGCAACCTTTAAAGCTCCCCATAGAGTGCTAGTCGACCTTGTCCAAAACTGCCATTTGGAGACAGGAAAATTGAAGTGTCGTGGGTGGTATGATCCCAAACTGATTGTCCACCGAGGGCACCAGTGGCAGCAGCAGGAGGAAACTTCATGGCTATTCTTTGGTTGCATACAGAGGGTAAATGGCAATGCAGAGTATGGCCCTTGATGCAAAATGTGCTCTCATGGTATATGCGAGGCAGGCCAAGGTGTTTGGCAGAGGCGCAAAGGGTTAGCGGAGATCTCCCATGTGATGGCACACTCCTGCCATTACAGCCCCCACCTCTCGATCTGGGAACTACTGAGTCTACTACTGGGAACTACAGTCTTACTACTACCGTGGTAAGACTGGAAGAGAAACAGTAGGTAAGAAAAAGATTCCTGTGTTTCTCAGTTCCCAGCCTTGCAGAATGCCATTTGACATCTGCTTTCAACAAGCCTTTGGTCCCTCAGCAAGAGGTTGCTGATCCCTGCCTTCGGGTATTTCTTCACGGCGCGGTGGACCACGATGCATGCTGCAGAGGCACTGAAGCTACGAGTGGTCAGAAAGCTAAAAGCAGGACGGTCCAAGTCACGCAGATATCAGGGATCTGACCTACCTGTGCGTTTGGGCCAGTATCTCTGCCCTGTACTGTGCGGTCAACACTAACTCTACTGAATAAATCTAGCTGTGTGCTAGGCGATGTGCAAACACGGTTGTCAATAAAGTAAAAAATAGATGTAGTTCCAGTCAGATAGCAACTCATTGTCATTATTCTTCTCAGTGGAAAAAGAGATTTCAATATAAAGTTACAGAAGAATTAGAGCATTTAAGTAATGGGTACATTTATGTGTGTCAGCTATGTTTGTCATATATATATATATATATATAAAAAAAATTAATTGCCATGAGAACCAGGTCTAACAGTCTAACACTTTTAACCTATTCCTTCTGGCTTGATTTTCCTCATGACAGAATTTCCCCTTTTGGAGATGGAACAATGACTGTCCTTAGGAAATGCACTCTTTTTTGAACATAAGTTCCAAAACTCTGTGGTTTAAACACTCTCCGAGCTCTTGAAGCCAAGTAACTGATTCATTCTGGCAATTTCAACATATCTTTGAAAACTCTAATGAATGTTTGAATAAAATAAAAGAGTTATATTAGCATTTATTTAATCTAAGTGCCTTGGGAGTGGAAATTAGTGACTCCCATTTTATCACTCAACCTTTTCCTTAATTCTATTCACACGTTTGTCAGCAGCATTAAGCCTCCTGATATTTGCATGAGATGCTGGCTTTTTACAAAATTATTCTGTAGCAGAAGAGAGTTGCCAAGCCTTTTGTGCCTATATCAAATTAATTCTGACCCTTCCTCTCACTCCTCACACTGAAAACACATGGTTATCCCAACCTAGTCATTTTGTCTGAAGGACAGTATAGCCCTTTGAGACGCAATGTCTCCCACGGGTGTGTTCCTTTCTTTCCAAGTTATTTCGTCACAGGCTGCCTCACCAGATATACTTTGACAATTATCTTTTGAGAAGAGTGTGTGTATGTGTACATGTACGTTACTTTTTTCTTTTGGGTGTTTACTTTGCACGAAGGCAAGTGATGCTAAGCTAGTTCACTAGATCCTGTGCCTGGTTCTCAGGCTGAACTCTCTGCAGATGGAGCCAAATCAAATGTTTCATGGACACCAAATGCCCACAAGGTTGACTAAGAAGGATTTAAGAATGCTTTTTAGGGTAGTTACCAGCTAGCCTTGCTTAGTTTGCCTCCTTAGGAGTCCATAACCCAATCTTGTGCCCATGATAGGGGGCTTCAGTCTTTGTGAATTGGCAGAAATAAAACTCCCTAATCCTCCCAGGATTCCAGGACCACAGGAATCCCAGGTCCTCCTTTCCCTTTATTTTGACCTTAACTTTTTTTAAGGAACTTTTTAATTTTCAAAACAGAATCAGTGAACAGACCAGATCACGCTTTTAGGTATTGGCTGGGAAAGTGCACATGGCTTCCTGCAACGTACACGCAGGGAAACTGCTGCAGCACTCCGAAAGTGTGGCGTATTTTTTCCCAGTTTTACCACTTAATTCTTAGTCTGCAGTGATTAGGAAAAGAATTGAAGAGACGCACTAGTCTGGTATATGTGGCAATCTGCACCTACATTCCTCTAATAAAATCTAGGTCTTTAAGAAATAGGCTATTAAGTTTCCTCTCCCAGCAATATTTTTGCTTATTATTTATTATTGTAGGCTGAATTTCCTAAAGGAGCCTAAAAGACTTGGGTGCCCAAATCTCAATGAAATTAAGTAAAGTGTGTGCACTTAATGCTTGTGATTTCTCTTAAAATCTCTCAGTCTTCATACATAATAAATAAGACACTATTAACTATTGCTGGCTAACATCATTAATGTTTGATTTCCCAGAGGAGCATGATGACAGAACGGAGTCTACTCTTAGGGTGGCTTTCAGAAGGAGGAGACAAGGTTAGTGACCTTACCTGAGTGTGTGACTTTGGATACTTCAGAGACAAGGTAGATAAAAGTTGGTTAAATGAAAAATGGATGGCCTTTTTCCTCACAGGCTGGAGTGCATTCCCCTTGATGGGAAAGGAAATTGTGATGGGAATCTGGGACATCCTGAATTCTTAATGCAGGAATAGGGCTTCTGAGGAACAGCTGATAGCCAGCCAGAGCGGAGCAGCAACTCACTGCTTATTGAAGCATTAGTGGAGTGTTGAATTCTAGGGATGTAAATGCCTTATTGTTTGGACATAATTTATTTCTTTTGGGGCAGCCACTGACCCTGAATTTCCACTCGTATGCATTTTGGATTTGCTCACTGCGTGGGACAGCACTGGAGTCTTCCATTTGCATAATTTGTAGATTTTGGTTCACTGATTTCAATTGTGTGTCATTTTGCTTATTTGCTTTGATTTGCTTCAAAGCGTGATTCCCTTGGAGGTCCCTTGAGTCCTTTCAACTGAACAAACTGCAGCCCTGGTCTCTCACTGTAAACTAGGTACAAATACAGTGGCACTTCCCAAAGCAAGCATACCTACAGATACCAGGTTTACCTCTTTCAGAATGAAACTGCAACACGGTAAAATTAAGATTTGATTTGCATCTCTGAAAATTATTTCTCAAAGAGCAATGTAATATTGGTTTCAGAGGGGGTTTTTTTTGTGTTATCCTTTCTGCTCTGTGTCTGGAAATGGGAAACTAGGGGGTGGTTCTGCTTCTATTTCTTTTTTTTACAGACTCTGCTGTGCTGGCATCACCTCCCCATCTTCTCCATTTCAGTAATCTATTCTTATAGGTACATGATCTTTCATAGGTTTTCTCTACATAGAGTGGAAGGGCTCATTAGTTAACTGAATCCAGCCTCTTAGTTTGAGAAGGAAAAAAAGGGGGGAAAAAAAAGCTTCCAATAACCAAGCACTTTTGGACAGAAAACAGATTTAAAGGAATATTCAAATGATTTCAGCTTAATTCCAGAAACAAAAGCAATATAAACCAAAGTGTTTGCTGATTTAACTTAGAAAATACAAATCTAGAGATCTGTCGAGTAAATAAGTGGAAAATAGAATCCAGCATCTGCAGTCTACCCATCTGTTGACCTGTCTCCAGCTGCAGGCACCTCTGACGTTTCTGAACAAGGTGAAAAAGAAAAACAGGCGAATTAAGACATGAGCCCTGAGAATACATCTGCCCAGTGCACAGTGGAAATCCTTTCTCTTCACTGATCCCCTGAAGTCTTGATAAACTTGGGTTGCAGTGGTTGTCTTAACAGAGTTCCAGGTGTGATGGGCACTCTAAGGGCTGTGCATAACTTATCTTTTCCCTGGGCCACGAAAGGATGACATGAATAAGGGATTCAAACATTTGCAAGCATGAAAGGACCACCACAACTATTCCACCTGAGTCTCTAGATCTACCGGACACAGAATTTCTGCCAGAGAGTGGATTAAATCGTATCTCCTAGAAGGATTTTGAATTTTATTTTAAAGATCTAAATCCATGTTGAGTTGTCCCCGTCCTGGCCCCCCTCCAACCCTTTTAGGAGACTGTTACTTCGTTCAATTATCCTCTCTGCTAGAAAGCTATGACTTATTTCAAGACTGAATTTGTATAGCTCTCGGCCATCGATCTTGTCAGGTTTTTGTCAGCAAGCTCAGAAAGTCCCTGCTATTGGATCTCTTTTCCATGTTTAAGTACCTAGACATAATGATCAAGCCACCTCTCAGTCTTCTCTCAGATAAACTGAAGAGATTGAACTCTGTAAGCCTCACATAGTACAACTTGTTTTCCAGCTGCCGGATCAAATCTCCCAAACCTTTCATCTCTGGCAGTGTTATTAGGCTGCACCGCTACTCTGGAATGTGGGAGGGCTCTTCAAAGGATTTTAGACTGACCATCTGATATCCACACTGAAGCACTGTCTGAGGGGATTTTGATATTTCTTTTGATTCAGGCCTTGTCTTTAAGAACCTGATGGCTACGGCTGGTTTAGGGCTCAGTAATGGCTTTGCCACAAGCGAGCAGGAGAGCAGCTCATTGTTATGGAGGGCAGATGTGCCTCCACGTTTCTCTCTGCTATGCAGGACATATTCCTGGTATCATTTTTTTTCTTCCTCTGCTGTAGCAAATGAAGCTGTGGACACATGCGTGTGAGGAACGACATCAAAGCTCTGCTTACACTTCATATAACGCATTGCATGTATGAAGAAGGGAATGAAGCAGCCCACGAGAATTTGCTTTCTTCTATAGGTTACAAGCTCTACTCTAAAAATCTACCACAAGGGACTAGAACACAAATCCATAAACCTATACACACACTTCTTTGCTCATCATTTAACATTTCTAATTAATATGAATAAATGTGATCTAGATCAAAAATTTTCTAAACACTTTCATACTAAATAAGGGTCTAATGTGCTTTCAGTGACATTTCAAATCATTCCCTTTTGGGAGGAGTGCCCCAAAGCCCACAGATGTGCAAGTATGTCTTTCCATTGACTTCAGTGAGTTCTAATCAGTTCCTTATATGATGAGAGTTTCACCTTGTAAAGTTATAATTAAATTCACTAGTTACTTTGTGCTATCCTCTGACACCATTTCTAAACTAGATGGAGTGCTTATTAAACTCATTTTACAGGACTTCTAGTGAACTATAAACTAATTTACAAGGAAATAATGCTATAATTTAGGAAATAGTTGACCATTTATCCCCTCAAGGTTTTAGACACTTTTCAAGGAAGGAGTAGGCTTGAGGCAGAATAGAAATGACTGAAAACAATGAAATGCATTATGTAGAAGTTCCTATGCATGTATAGGTTTGTTAATTAATAAAATTACAACCACAAAAATAATTAATAAAAACTAAAAATAAAATCTTGAGTCTCATCTGTGGTTGTCTCATATCCTCATTGTAGACCTCAAACATTGCCACATGGATCGGAGTTTCTCAAGGAGGGGCTAGGGTTAGAGGCGTTTTAGGCAAGGAAACAAAACAGAGCATCTTTACACAGAGCAGGCCCCTTGCTTGACAGGGTTTTAATATACTTCTCGCACGCACAGACTCACAGTAGCAGCTCAGTGCCATGTTTATTTCCTCACCTCACAGATGGAGTATGTTTTGCTCACCTTTTCACATGATGCAGCACATCCCAAGAGAGATTTAAATCTCTTTTCCCTGGCTCCCGTGTTCAGTTATCAGCACCTGGCTCCCTTGCTGTCTAAAGTCACCCCTGAGAAGGTGGACTGAAAATCAATTGGTAATAAGCAGTAAGAATTTGTTGCTGTCAAGGTGTCACAATGCAAAATTAGTAGCTGGTTTTCCCAGACACCTCTGAAGCGTAAGTAACCTACCCAACTATCGTCAGCCACAAAGAAAGAATACTATGTCACCAGCTCTGCTGTCTGTGTTTGGTATCTCTCCCCTCGGCTCCCTCAAGATAATCTTTTGAAGGTGCTTATTCTGCTTTGTGAAGCACATTGCTGAATGTGCAGTATCCAAACAGTATAATGAGAGTGTCAAAACTCAGTACTGATAAGGTAAACACTTCTTCTGAACGAACTTGTGCTGCTGACACCAAAGCCCATTTTGGCACAAAGGAATGTATAAACAGAGAAAAGGAAATCGGTTGCCCCTTAGAGTCCAGCAGGAACTCACAACTTGCAAAGTTCTGTCCATTGTTACTCCGTGAGTTGAGGCCAATTCACCTTCCCCACGTCCAAGCAGTCTGGGGATGGGCTGGAGCAGGGCAGGGCAGGGCTGGGGGCTTGTCCCAGGACTAGGCACAGGACAATCATATGCCACCAAAACGAGCCAAGAGCAGGAGAATTCATGTGGGTAGCAATGCGTAGGATCCTGCAGCATATGGCCATGAGTCTTCTTGGACTCCTTCTGTCACTGGCCATAGCTTTGAGGAAAGGACTACCCGTGTGGCTTCCAGTGAACAGCTGGAGGTCTCGCATCCCACTCTCCTTCTAAGGAACAAAGGCAAATTTGGATCCCAAATCCACAGATGATCTCTGCAAGCTCTAGTATAGCAGTTCTGATTCATCAGCTTCCAAAGTCTCCCACATACAGTCCTATCTACTGCTCCAAGTGCCTTATCTTAATTCATGTTCCATCAATTCTTAATACTCTAAATACAACAATAATAAACCCTGGATACATCATTGGTCTCTATAAATATTGCAGTTACCTGGCAAACATAATAATAAAGTTTGCTTATTACGGCAGCAGCTAGTAACAGCCGCATAACAATTTGCATTCTAGATCCCTGTCCTCATTTCTTATAACCTTCAGGTGTTCAAAAGAGGTGCCTCATACTGAGCTATTAATTCCATATTTAGGCACCTTGACTTTAAATGCACTGAGTACCTCTTGGCTCTGATGAATGTCAAACAGCATTCAGATTTAGAAGATTGCATGAATTTCTAATTTTTTTTCAAGTCTCTGGATCTGTCCTTGAAGGTAAGGCAACCTCTTTATATGTTTGCATTGCATTCAATAATAGTAACACTAATCTTTCCCTTATAATAATACCAATAATAACAACAATTAAAAGGAGCAGGGGGTATGGTATTAAAAAAAAACAGGAGGAGAATGGCCCAATTAGCTATTCAAAAGTTATCGGAGTTAAGGTTTCACAAGAAATACAAAATTTCCTATTGAAAGAAAGCCAGGGTCATTAAAACAACTGAGCTGTAATACGAACATGCAGACAGACAGGTGTGTGTTTATGTACCTTAGCTTTTACATTTCAAGATTTGTCAGAGATCAATCACACTAATGTTGACATATTTAATGGTTATTTGGCACTTAATGTTTTCAGACTCTGATTTGAAATTGCAGACCACAATTTTTCTGTTGTGCAACGCTCTTATTCCTTTGTTACACACAAGAAAACTGAGTCTTCTCAATAAACTACTGGTGCTGTGGCTTTACAATAACCGTTGAAGTAGGAAGGTTGCACTTTCAGGTATCTGATGCAGAGAGGGAACCGTAGCGTGTGGCTGATAAGTACCTGGATATGAGGTTGTGGACAAAAATTTGAAAACATTTGGGGACTAATGAAATTCTTACACAGCTACTAAGGAGAAATTCTCAAGGGTTTCAACGCAGGGAACAAAAATAAATTGCCTGCAGTCACCCAGAGAGCTGTTACTAGGAACAGCAGATGACAAGAAAACATTAAGTTGGCAACTGAGACAAGTTCTAAGAAAGTCTTTTTTTTCATTGGAAATGTCTTTTAATTGCTCTCTTGCTTGAGCCCTGACAAAAAACATGAATTAAGGTGCTTGGGAGAAAGGGAGGGAGGAAGAGAAGATGGAAAGAAGGAGGAAAGTGGGAAGAAAAGAAGAAAAGAAGGTGGGAAGGAGCATGAGAAGGACGGAATATAAGAAAATACCATGTATCTGAGAGGGATTGATGAGATGACTGGGTAAGTCTTTTCCAACTTCTGTTTCAGCAGCGCCAAGTTCAGTGTGGTCCAAATGGAAGGTGCACCAAGGATTTTGTAGTGCCGGCCTCTAAGCCTTGTTTTTCCCTTTCATTTTTCAGAAAACATTCAGGTATCGCTCATTTTTCTTTCATGATAATGGAGGGTTTTTTTCCCTATGGTTTGGACCTGCTCTAAAGTAAATATCTCTGAGGATAAAATAACAGACTCCATTTCATTTTAGGTCCTATTAGTTCAAAAGCCACAGTCTTTTGTGAGTGAGGAGCAATATCCAAGTGTCCAATTAATATCAGGCTCAAATTCTTATTAAGTAACCTGCAATTCACCCCTCTGCCCTCATATTCATTTTCCATGGATAATTATTAAATAAACATCCCATTTCAGCTGATCATCTTTTGACCCAAATATGATGTAGGGCTTTGGTAACTTTATACTTAAAAGGAACTCAAAAAGAAAACAAAACAAAGAACAGCTATTTTAATAACATACGTCATACCGGCAATGTTTCATAGAATTAAAAATTGTAATTTTTGGAAAAGGGTTAGTTTGAAATATGTTGCTGAAGCAATAGGGAGGCCTCTATATTTCAGAAGTAGTTCACCAGGAACACTGCAAGAGTGGACCCTGCTGAACTTAGGTATACGGCCAAGTCCCAGACACTTTGGATTAGCTCAAAGTACTTCTGCTGTGTCACAGCAAGTTCAAAACCTTCACAGAGTACCAAGACCCACTCGAAGCAATGATAAACTTAAATTTGATAGAATGGGAAGCAGAGACTAAAAAGACATTGCTCAGATGGGAAACTCATTTCTTGCATCTTGTACTCCTTTTTTTTATCAAAAAGAAATGCCGAAGGCTTTCTGAACAACAGAAAATGTGCAATTTCTTTCACAAACATACATCTATGCTTTGTTTTCTTATTGTTGTTGACAGAACCCTTCATTATGCCCTTAAAGAATCATTTTATGTTTATTTTTACCGTCTATACAGATTTGGGGACTTGTTTTATGAATTGCCAGAGGGTGATGTCTTTTTTTAATAAAAGTTTATTACACTTTGATTGATTTCCCTGATATTCATAATATGTGCCTGCGTTACAGTTACTCATTTTTGTTCTAAAACCCAAATTACTCTAACTAATGTACCAGAGGAGCACTGTAACTGTTAGCAATTGACAATGCAAAATGTTTCTCAGCCTTATTTTTCAAGGCAGATATTTCCATGGAAAAATCATCGAGGGCTAGTTTGCCAGGGTCCTTACTTATTAATTCATGGAAGTTTGCAAGAATAAGTCATGAGTGTGCAGCAGCACAAATATGAGATAGAGCTCAGCCACCTGATCACATTACCACAAATTAACAAATCACTGTATGTCTTCTGAACTGTGGTGGGGATGTTAAATGTATCCATATGCAAGCATTTACCAGCAACATATATATATATATATATGTATATATATATATATATAAAAATGTTGGCTTATCTTAGCACATAGTGAAAGAAGCTTACAATAAACCAAATATACTCACATTTTCCATAAGCTAAAAGCATACGCAGATACAGTTCCTGTGGCTCTGCTGATGTTTGGTAACTTGCTAAACACCAGTAATTTGAACACGATTCAGAAATACGTGCCAGAATGCCTTTTTTCCTCTTTCTCACAATGAAAATCACTATATTATTTGCCATTATTTGCGATTGTTCTGGGTAAGATTAAAATTGCCTGAGTTTCATCACTTGGTGAGTCAATTTTTGTCTCCCAATAGAGTTCCTTTCTTTAACTCAAGTAATGTTCTTTAAAAGTGACAATGGCTTCTTAGTGGGGCAGAATGGGATGAAACGAAATGTTTCAGTGAAACCTGAGGTGTGTGTTATTCCCTCAGTGCTAGCCTGCTTCTCATTTGGCCTATGGGGACAGTTAGATTAGATATAGACACACTGAGCACAGTCCGTAGAGACTTTTAGGGGACAATCATTAAAACAGCCCAGTCTCGCCTTCCATCACTTCACCTACTCTGTGTGCAACCTATTGCATCTCAATAAAGACTACAACGACTGACTATTTTACAGCTAGATATTCATGCTCATTGAAGGACATAACTGAGCTGGCAGGCTTCATGTTGAAGAGAAAGAAATTGGCAACACTCGCTCAGCAACCTTTGGTGAACGGTGGTCAGGCGGTGTGACTTCAGCTGCTGAAAGGACAAAGCTGCCTGGCCCTGCTAGCAAGAGATAGGAATTAAGCCATGAAACTAATGAACAGTAGAGGAGCCGGAAAGCAAGGTTATGCTGTCCTTCCCTTGTTGAGATAGTCCCGTATTTTAATTCTCTGTCCTGCCTTCTGCGCAGTCAATAATGGCCGTCACACAAGGTTAAAACAGATTTCTGTACAGATGTGCTGTCCTGAAAAAGGCGCCGGTGGGCCACCCTGACGCCTTCCAGTCGTGAATATCAGGAGTGCTCTGGGCAGCCTAGATTAGACTTTGAAGCCAGCTTTTCTTTGAGCGGGGGTCAGACCAGGTGACCTCCAGAAGTCCCTTCCAACATAAACTGCTCCACCACTGTGAAGCTGTCCTAGTCATCCCCCTCTAGCATTTGTCATCAAGAAATGGAACTGGTACTGCTGTGCTCTGTGCTGGCTGCATTACCGTGAAAGCATCAGGAGCGTGGGTTGAAAACTGGGGCTCCTTTTGATTACAGCTGACCTGGGTCTGGCCTCCTTAAAAGGGAAGAAATCAGGAATAACTCCCCTGATAGCGGTGAAATCGCCATACTACAGAAAACACATGAGATCAGCCAGTTCAATATGTTTTCACATAGCTTTTCTTTTTCTTTTAAAGGCATTTGTTTCCCTTGCTCTTATACCTCATCCCCCCTTCATAAGGGAGATAATATTCAACTATATAGCATGCTGTAGGTAGCACATGCCCACGCTGTCGTGTGCGGGCACTCCTCTGTTTTCTGAGGCTTCCCAAGCATTCCAGAGCCTTTTTTTTACCCACCAGCCAGCACTTGATACGGAATCTGGAAATTATTTTGCTGCCAAAAGTGTACAAGGGAGGTGGGAGACAATCTGTGGGCTTCTGCTAGAGCAAACACAAAGAACCATTCTCTCATCTAGTAAAACAATAAGATTAGTCCTTTTATCATTAATTTTTTTCTCTCCTTCACTGCTTTGTAAACACTGCTTGTATGACTTTGCCTCTTATCGTCTGCAAACTGAATCTGCTTTTGTTGAAGCAGTGTCAATCACAAGGGTTTTTCTGCTCATATACTTAGTGATATGACTGACTGAAAAAGAAGACAAGCTTTCATTTGGGTCTGCAATATGTGACATACTCACTGTTGGAAACATAACGGGGGGGAGAAAACAAAGGGAACAATTCGGTAAAGCATAACCCAAAGTTCACTTGCTCTGTCAAGGAGATTAAGATTAAACTGAAGGAGGTCAAAGCTATTAACATTTAGACTACAGGGTATATAACAAGTTAGCATCTAGTTAGATATTGGCTTTCTAATTGGAGAGAAGCTTGTTTCTAACTTTTTATGTAAACACTAGCATTAGCAAAAGCCTGGGTGGTCTCAAGATTGTAACCCAGTGGACATATTTGATCCACGTCTCCCTGCAAAAAATGTCCTTTATGACCAAGCTCACATTTAAATTGTAAATAAGTCTCTTGATTCCTTTCTGCCAACTGTGACAGCATTTGCGAAGGGAAAACTTCACAGTGATACTTCTGGGCTTCCTTTAAATTTGTTTTCCCAAATGCCAAATTCTCCTTCACACCACACACTTTGTGACAATCTTATTTATGTTCAGCTCTTTGGACCAAGCAAGATTACTGCAGCCACCAGTAAGGAGCGCAGACATGACTTGTTTGTTAATTAACTCCCATAGCAAAAGCATTAGCAAGATTGACTCTTATACAAGTCAGATGCTTATTTACAGAATATCCTTCACATTTTCAAGTCACATTATTCTCTGATTTTACGGTGCTCTCTCTACAGCTTCTTGTTCTAAATCCAATGGTGAGTGAAGTGGGATGGGTTGCCAAAGGAAAATAAATTAGATAGCAGCCAGCAGGGTTAGGCTTTGGAAAGTGATTTGGTTAAGCCTTTAGTAGCACTGACCCAAACAAGAAGCACACTGACCATGTTTTAGCATATTGCAGGCAGACCTAGTTAATCTCTCCCTGCACTGCATTAGCATGTTTTCTGAGGATGAATATGTTTTGGTTTGGTATGTAACCGGCATAACCACCCGTGTCTTACAGGGGGATGAGTGCAGGAACAGTGAGCTTGTGGCCTCCTCCCAGTACACTCTCTCATTATTCCCAGGGTGGTCCACCTTTAATCCAGAGCTTCATTTCTGTAACCCACTTGCTCTCCACAGGTTGTACTGGTACAGGGGGATAGGTAAACATTCACAGCAAAAGCATCATGCAAATTTTGAACCAGAAATAATCCTCAGAAATTCATTTTGGTTTCTCTGCTAAAATTCGAACCATAGGTTTTTCTCTCCTGCAATACTTTGGAAGCTGGAGAGGGCTGTGTTCAGCGAGCTGTCCCACAGAAAGACCGATACCATGACCTTTCCTGATGCACTGGCAGTCTCCGTCATCTCTACTTAACGTGGTTTTTTGCATCATCAGAGGAAGTCCTACCTCTAAAACCACACTTTAAACACCACCATATCGCAGTGAACAAATACAGTTCCTTGGTCAAGCAGTGACAGCCCAGGATTTCCTACAAGCCTCTTTAAGCCCAGAGGGCAGCTCCTCAGAGTGAAGCACTTAATAGTCATATCACCTTAGTTTTTAAAACCTGTTGCAGTCCTTTGATATCAGGAAGGCACTGCGTGTTAAATTCTCACCCTCCCTTTCCAGCACAGCATCACCGAGCACAGAGAGGGTCATCAAAGCTTTTCAGATCCAATTGCCTAGAAGTTCCATGTGGCTGTCTCACCTCTCTGACTCTCTCTGTCTAATCTCTCCAGCTATCTCTGGTCCATCACTCCATGCCTACTGACACAACAACATTGCCACCATGAGAGGCATGACCAGTCTGCCCAGTTCCCATTTTACTAGATGCTTGTGAAACGAGGTGAGTGTCACGTTACCACCTCATTAGTTAATCAAGTTTGCATTGTTAAGCACATTAGTCTTCTGATAGAAGGCATAATACAAAACATTTTCAGGGAGACGAGTTTGCTTCAAACAGATAAATAGAAACCTGTTATTTTGGAAGGATCAGAACAGTTTATATTCAGCTTTTTGAAAGCAACAAAAATAAAATGTGGCAAAAAGACTGACATGCATTCATAAAACATTTGGCACTAGCGAGTCTACATTTTTCATCAAAAAACTAATTTCACAAATCTCTATTTTCCAAGAGATACATTTGCTTGAGCATTTAGAGGCCACAGAAAAACATAATTTTATTGTTATTAATTATAGCGATAGTCCTAAACTAAAAAGGTCATTTTATGAAAAGCAGAGGGTTTCGATGAGAAAATGCAATACATTTTTGACAATGTAAATTGACTAATTGTGTTAAACATTGATCTAACTTGAAAGATGGAATCATAACTGCACAAAAAAATAATAGGGTTTCAAATTAAAAAATACACAAGTGTATTGCAAGTGTTTAACATCAACACACCAAAGATGAACAGACTCATAAATGAGGTAGCTGCAAAGCGCTCTAAAAAATCCCTAGCAGGAAAGAAACATGAAGAAGAACATACTCAAAATGAGATCATCTTCCCTAGCGCAGGGCACAAAGCTGCCTGTCGTTTCTAACTTTGTCCATTAACAATTACAACGCGGAGCCAGCTCCTAGATCCACTGAAAGCAGCGGTGTCTCCCACTCAAGAGCCAGCCTCCTGGTTTCTAGGGTACGTGTTGTGCTGAAGCCTGACTCTCTGATCCACTTCACCATCTGGCAATCTATTGAGGAAAGCATCAAGAAAGTATAAAAAGCGAAGACAGGCACTATGCCCTTCTTAAAATGTCAGTTAGGGTGGAGCTGTTAAACATATTCTGCTTCTGCTCCATCCCTCTTCCTTGGGAAGGATTCTGTGGGAAGCCAGTTCTGCCCTTTCTAAATTCTGTTATGATGTCATCACAATAAGGTAAAAGAAATATGACAAAACTAGGAAATAGACTCAAAGACGTAAGTAATTCTTAATCTGTAGATTGGTGTGTTACAAAAGAGGTACGAAAAGGTATGCTTTTTTTCTGTTATTACTGCCTGCTGCAAGTAATTTCCAAAAGAGGAAAACTATGTCCTTAAGTAAGCATCCATAAAACAAGAAGAAAAATAAACCGTGCAATGTCAGCATTTCAATCTGAATAGCATGGTTTGGAGTTTTCATGCCACTAAATTAATATATCCTTGGAATATGCCATAAATGATCAAAGTGCTGCATCCAACACTTTTGCAATGCTGTATTGCATTATTTTATCCTTATAGATGAAAATAAAATATAGAACTAGACTAAAGAAATCAGCAGTAGCTTAGATAAAAGTGATCATGGTTTGCTTCTGTTTGTTATATATAATCAGAATTAAGTCCAGACCAGTAATATGTATACTTGATGGGTTGGAAGAGCCAATTTTGCAAAGCTGAAAACAATTATGAGCTAAATCAGTTGGGAGAAAGAAATTAGACAGGAAATGTGGATAATAACTGGAAAGTGTTTAAAAACATTTTACCAGAGGTTTAAAAAAAAGAATGAAAGCTGGGCTAGCCTAAATGTTGACTTGCACAGAAGTGAAAACAGCTATGTAAATGAAAATAATTGTGAAAAAAAGGGCATTTATTAGAAGTCATGAATATTTGACGGAAGATAAGAACTACAGAAAATTGATATGATGGAAGCAAGGAGTAAGCTTTTTCATCAGTTAAGGATAACAAGAAAGATTTTTGGTCTTGACTACACAGAAGTGTAGCCATGTCAATAATATATGCAAAAATCTGTATGTTCTGTAAATAAATCTGATCTCTGAAGAAAAATCAGACAAAATCAGTTCTGTCATAAGAAGACAATGCAATGTTGTTCATTCCAGCAGTAAATCGGGAGAATGTTAAGTAACAAATTAAATCATCAGGCCTGCATAATTAGCAACCAGACCTTTAAAAAAGCTGGCTGAAGAAATTTCAAAACCATGAATATTCCTTTTTGGTAAGTCTGAGAACACTGGAGAAGTTCCAACGGAAAGAAAAAAACAAAAAGCCAACACCACACCAATATTTTTTTTAAGTTATATGTGTAACACAGGCAATTACAGCCCTTTCAACCTGAGCTGAAAGGATAAAATAATGTAAAAGCTAATGGAGGACTAATTTAGCGAAGAACTAGAGGTGTGTAATGCAATTAACACCAAGCAAAATGGTTTAATGGAAACGAGAAGTTCTTGTGAGCCTTCCTGCAAAACTCAGCGTTTTTACTGTCCTTAGGAAGTAAAGAAAGGCAAATGTGGCCAGGCATGTATAAGACAAGATGGGCCAGCAAACTACAGTCCTTCCAAGTCTGCAAAGAGCTTGTGGACAAAAGTAACAAAGCAGCACTGGCATCAGAACGATTCAGTGTTCGGAAGAGCTCATACAGATGTGAATAACCCTCCATGCAGAGTAAAGCGCCTTTGAAAAGTGGATCCTACGTCTTTTGTAGCAACACTTTTGAAGTCCCCTAAAGCTGACAGAGTGTCTTTTTGCAATCCCAATTCTTAATTTCAAATGTCCTTTTTCCACACTGACATTCGAGCAGGGTTTACCTGGCACAGAAGCAAGGGAGAAAGGCTTTGGTGAGCCTGGTACTCTGTTCACTGAGGAACTTTCAGCGCAGAGAGGTTTTATGTATTAATACAATTTCTGAAAGGGTAAACTAACTCCTAACCAGGTAACCCAACTAATAATTGGGACAACTTGCTAACTGGTTAGGGTTAACTGTGTGTAACATTGCCATTGATTTATGACTGTCAGGTTCACAGGTTACTTAGATTGTTCAATTTAGCACTTTTCCCCAGCTTTCAATTGAACATTTTGAATCAGGTGTTCAATGGATTGATCGATACTAAGTACAATAGGTCTCTGTACCGCTCCATAAACAAAGTTGATTTTTATAGCCGTAGTGTGATTTAAACCTTTAACACTTTAAACCATTCTGCAGCCCTCTTGCCATGTAACCATATGCTTCTCTTCACTTTCCTTAATTCACATCAGATTGTGACTTAGCAACATGCAGGGCAATGAAACCTGCTGTGTGCCTAGAGGGCCTGATCCTGCAAATGTGTATGCACGACACTGCATGCAGGTAAATTACTCCTTTGATCCCAGCGAGGCTATTCACATATACAGCCCTGTTAAGGTGAATTAGTTGTAAAGGAAGGCCTGACATTTCAATATTGAGCTTTGTGGTTAGGGAGAGCTTCCTAGGACACAGAGGCCATAGGGAGAGGCAGGTCTCATTTGATCAGTGTGACTTGCACAATTTTTCCTCATGTCAGATTCCCTGCTCCCCATGCAAACAGGCTCATATATCCACCTTTCCAGCCTACCCCCCACCTCGTGACTGTACACAGCAGATGCAGTTGGGTAGGGAACCGCTCATGCCCAGCTGCCAGCTGAATTTGGTGCCTGGTTCAGGGAGGAGAAGATGAATCTCAGGAGAGGAGTGAAACACAGACGTAGCCCTGAGGGCTCCTCAGTCTGTAGAGCCCTGCTGGATGGCAAACTCTCATTCTGCACGGTAGCGTTTGAGTGAAACCACCAGACACGTCGTCCCCCCACTGCATGATCTGGCCCAGTGTTTCCTTACAAATTAGCAAAGATGACACTTTAAAAGGTCTGGAGAATGAAAACCTCAAATCAGGTTTTGGGAAGGACCTCGTCCTCGCTGCTGCTTGGAGTGCAGATGGCAGCGCAAGCAAATCCCAGCTCTTCTGTTCTGAAACGAGGGTTATTATTCTCATGCAGGAGCTGAAAAGGAAAGGGATACCCTCACTTTCTTTCCTCAGCACCATGTCACTGACCTCCCGTTCACACATACACACCCATCACGTTGTTCTTGAGTAAGTGCTGCTGGTTTGCCTGACCTTCGCTGGAGATTTCTCTAGAACCAAGAGAGTCCGTCTGACTAAATACCCCTCAGGCATGTGAAAAGCTTGTAGGGATAACTGATGCAGTCAACACATGGAAGAGTTTACCCCAAGGTAAGAAGCAGATCCTCTTTAAGCACTTAAATAACTACAAATGTTTTCAACTTGGTGTTGGTATAAAATAATAATAAAAATAACCAGTCTGTCTTTCTTCAAAAATAGAAGGAAGGGAAGGGAAAGGGTAGCTCTCTGAGCCATCACCACAATCCATCTTTCATCTCACACACTAAAAAGGCATAGAAAATGTGAAGCAGTTGCAAATGTCTTAAAGAGCAAGTTAAATGATTACTACAGGCTGGGATCTTTTAATATCTGTTGAGCTGAGTGTCACAGACTACACACATTTATGCATTTAACGCAGCTTTAAATAGTATACATAAATGCATGTCATTGAGCAGTGACAGGAGAATCAGGCAAGTATTTTTACTTATAAAAATATCCTCATTCTGTGTTCCTAGTCTACCTTGAAAAAGTGCCATATTCAGCATCCCAAGCCCTAGGCCTTGAGCACTTTCCTTTGGCATCGGCCCCTGTGGATCAGCCTCTCCGAGCAAAGGAGAAGCGTTTGAGAAGAGGTCGAGTTTGTCTCTGGCCTCAGAGGCTGTATTTTGAAGCAGCGGCTTTCTTATATTCTTGTACCATCAAAACCTGTGAAAAAGAAATGAGTCATGTTTTGATTTCTGCAAGAAGCTGGGGATTATGCAGATTATTTCCTGATGCATTATAAGGAGAAATGCTTACTTTCATAAATAATGTAGTTATCTAAAACTGTGGCCAAATAAAATGCTCCCATCTCTTAGCCATCAGATCCAGACACTGCTATAATTTAACGAACTGAAAATGAAGAAGAAACTTCTCTTACTGAAGCTACCCTCATAAAATGGTATCTTGCTATGAGAAGTTGCCATGACACAGCCATGGCATTAATAGCAGAACTGTGTGTGTCTGGAATAAGATTTTACCTGAAATGTTATTCAGTAAATGAAAAGAATCATTAAAATATATTACAAGCTATTACTAGAACAATCCCTTCAAGTAATTTTTATATTGCCATCTTCTTATTTTACAAACTCATTGCAAATTTTGAGGGAAAGAGGCCAGACAATCAGGAAGCTGGTTAGTATCATAGAATCATATACTCATAGAATTGTTTTGGTTGGAAGAGACCTCCAAGATCATCGGGTCCAACTGTTAACCTACCACTGCCAAGTCCACCACTAAACCATGTCCCTAAGTGCCACGTCTACATGTCTTTTAAATACCTCCAGGGATGGTGACTCCACCACTTCCCTGGGCAGCCTGTTCCAGTGCCTGACAACCCTTTCAGTGAAGAATTTTTTCCGAATATCCAATCTAAACCTCCCCTGGCACTATTTGAAGCCATTTCCTCTTGTCCTATCGCTTGTTACTTGGAAGAAGAGACCGACATTCACCTCTCTACAACCTCCTTTCAGGTAGTTGTAGAGAGCGAGAAGGTCTCCCCTCAGCCTCCTTTTCTCCAGGCTAAACATCCCCAATTCCCTCAGCCGCTCCTCATAGGACTTGTGCTCCAGACCCTTCACCAGCCTCGTTGCCCGTCTCTGGACAAGCTCCAGCACTTCAATGTCTTTCTTGTAGTGAGGGGCCCAAAACTGAACACAGTACTCGAGGTGCGGCCTCACCAGTGCCAAGTACAGGGGGACGATCACCTCCCTACTCCTGCTGGGCCCACTATTTCTGATACAGGCCAGGATGCCGTTGGCCTTCTTGGCCACCTGGGCACACTGCTGGCTCATATTCAGCTGGCTGTCGACCGTGAGGAAAGAAAATATTTTGCTAATAACTTGAAGGCCCATACAACTGAGACCAATAACCTGGGTGAGGTCCAGTGTAGCCTCTCAGGCACTGTAAAACTGGACACCTGAGTCACACCTCTGCGGAACTGCAGGTCAGGATGGATCTTCTCATGGTGGCAGTGAGGAGATTAGCTCATGATGATTAGCCAGTTTGTCATTGCCAGTGTCCCTATCTTAACTTGCTTGGAGCAAGTTAGGATGCTCCTTCTAGAGCTCCACTTACACCGTGTAGCTGCGTTTGTATAGTGTTTAGCACAATGGGCTCCTCTTCAACTCTTAGAGATCAAAGACACTACAATTCTGCTACTAATGATGATGATCATGCATATGTTGCTCTTCACTCGGGAAAAGATTGCCACTAAGAGAAGTAACAGATGGAAAGAAGAGAGAGAGAAGTTTCCACATTCTCTGACTTGAATACCCCTCCTACAGAAAGTTGTCTGCAGGCTCCCCAGTCATGCTTCTGCTAACCAGCTCATAGACAAAGGTGATGTTTAATTAGAGTCACTGGCATTTCAGTTATTTTTTAGCACGGGATTTAGCTGAAAACAATCATACCTATTTTTCATTGCTTACAGTACTGCAGTGCTTGAATAGAACTTTTAAAATCAAAATTGCTGTAATAAAATATTTTAAGTAAATCTTTTTTTATATTGACATGCAGATAGCTGCAGATGAAAATTGCTTGTAACCAATTTGCACCATTTGAAAATTCCATTCATGATCAAAATTAGAATAAATAACAATATTTAATAATTTAAAAATTCACAGACCAGGCTGTTTAAAAGCTTTTGTTCACAACAACTTCAAACTCTCAACATCTTATGGTTGTTCATGAAGTTCATTTTTCATTGTTCAGCCATGTCCCTAAAAAAAAGAAACCCAAAACATTAACCAAATGTTAGGCCAGCCTGTGTCCAGACGGTGATTGTGAAGTTCTGTAAGAGTGCTCTTTTTGAAACTCTGCATTATTAAGGCACCACTGATAAAAAGTAACTGTCCTGCAGTATCTCAAATCTATTGACGTCTGTTATAAATTTCCCCTTTCTGCACTGGAACGAAAGACTCAGCGCTGCACTTCAATGAACTGAATTCCATAGCCAGGCAGCTTAATTTGCCAATTCACTTGATCCATAAAACATAGTCTACACACATGGACCATATTACAGGCATTTCAAAGGTGAATGGAAAAGAACAGTCTAGTGAATAAGGAACATAGGATGCAGCCATATCCTGCAAAGCTTTTTCTAAACAAGTACCAAATCTTAAAATTAACCCACCACTGTACCAAATGGTCTCGGTCAGATACAAAATGACCCGTACTAAGACGTAAGCAAGGCCAGCTCTGTTGAAACTCAGTGTAACAGAAAGGCCCCTGCCCCAGAAAAAAACAGTAGCTTGTGAAATGAAACATTAGCATTTAGACATAGACAAAACAGCCTGGGATGAAAACCTGCTTTAAGTTCATGGCAGCTTCATACAGAAAACATACAGAAAACGGAAGAGTCTGGTTTAGTTACTCACCAGAAAGCCGAAAGATCAGAGAAGCTTACTTTGTAATGGCATTTTCTGGAAAAAAATTCAAAAAACAGCTGAAGAAAAAAATCCAAGACAATTTCAGTTAGAAAAGTCTACAGCAACTCAGAATTAAGACAAGAAATATGAAGATACATACTACTGCTTTATGAACAGCATTGAAATAGTTTGAAAAAAGACGGTATTGCTAAGAAGACTGCACCTCCAGTAAACTATTTTAGATCGTCTGCAGAGCACCGGTGATACACAAGAGCCACAAACTTGCTGAACCCAGGTCAGCCCTTTATTAAGAGATGGACTGTTTTGAGAACTGCATAGCAAATGAATTGATTCAGTTTCTGGTAAGAATATCTCAATCCTTGTTTCCCACATGTATTGCCTCCCACAATGGAAATGTTACCTTTTCTTGTACACAGTGCAGAGAGCTCGAGGATAGTAATGAATATCAAGCTGACGTTTCTCTTAGTGGCCGGTTTTCCAAATGTGGGCAGGCAACCATATGCACACGCACTGATCAAGTCTCCCTCTTTCCACAGGAGGCTGCTTAGAGAAATAGATGGTAGTAGGATTCATGCTATGTTGCTTAGGGAATAGGGAACAGATGGAGAAAATTTAATTCCCAGGGCCTATGGCTGCTAGGGGATCCCCGCGTGCCACTTAAGTCTTTGAAATAAGGGAAGAAAGTTTCCCAAACCATGGAAAGCAAAATTTTGCTCCCCAGTAACTTTTCCGTTTATTTAAAAAACTATTCCAGCAGAGAAAGTATTTCTCTGCAACAGATATAACAACTGCCCCAGATCTGCGGAGCAATCCCGTGGTGTATGCTGTGGTTGTCCTGCCAATTTCCTTTTTAGCTAAACCACAAAATGATGAGATGCCAGCCACGAGAGAGCATATTAATCTGATGTTTGGCACGTACATGTGGAGAATATTAACTGATCCCTTTTATTGATTAATTGCACCTTTTAATGCCATTAAGGAAAGGGTTAGGTTAGAGATTCCTGCTGAATGGGACAGGCAAGTGGCACACAGGGCTTATAAATCATCCGGCTCGCAGGGGCTTCAGCAGCTGTGCAACTGTACAAATGGGGAGCACAGTAGAAGTTAATTGCGTTGTTAGTCATGTGAACAGAAACACATAGACAGTGCTGCTTTGAAGAAAACAAACTTATTTTGACCATGATAAATACAGTTATTACTGATGACAGTTGACTGCTGGATTGAAGCATCTCACTTGAACCCAGAAAAGCCAACAGGACTTGGTAAAATAGCTGAGGAGTCACCAGCACAAAGACCTCAGACAAGTGTGGCTGTCCTGAGGCGATGGGGTGATGTCTAGGGACATGGCAGTCCACCCTGACTAGCCTCCTGCCAGGCAGGGCTGCTGCTTATTTCACTGTGAGCAACTGCAAATGCAAGTGTTGGGGGTGCAACCAGGAGTGGGCTGAACACAAGTCAACCGGTACCAAAGTCTTATTTTTAAAGCCATGAGTCCTGCTTCCCTTCTCTCCTCTGCCCTGTAATTCCCAGTGAATCACTAAAAGAATAAATGAAGATAATGTTTAAACTGTGATTTAAGCCACGGCAGAAGAAAAAGTGACCAAAGTAGCGCTGGGGGCCTTTTGGCTAACACAGCAGTTAGCTGCTCTTTTGTTGACTCAGCTTAAAAGAGTAAAAAATGTTTGTATTTATTTTAGGAAAACATCAAAGCCGCATCCTTCCAATCCTGACTGTAGCCTCTAGGCACTGCAGTCATTACTGCAATAGCAGCTCTTTTTTGATCTGGCTGAGCCAATAATGCTGAACTTACTCCTTGAAATAGGAGTCTAGCTTCTCTAGTCTTTCCTCCTCCATCCTATCCTGTCAGAGAGCAGAAGGCAGTTGCATCCCCGAACCCAAAGCTTGCAGTTTAAACTTCTTGCAAAGACTCATTTATTTGCAAGTTCCAGATCCCAGTGTGGAGTTGGAAGGGGACAGAGGGGGATTTAATTGCATTATAAATACCCCTGTAGGAGGAGATCTATATAGCATTAATCTCTCCTCTATCTTTTGACCAGCATCTTCTCACATCACCTGCTCCAGCCCCTCAGAAACTGGCTGGCCCCACGGAAGAGGGGCCGTTGCGGGCTGCGTCAAACCAAGGATGTGAACTGGAGTCATAGCCCCTTCCTGAGAAGGTGCCTCGAGGTGCTCCCTTCATTTCCAGCAAAACCTCACCCTACACGGCTCCTCCTCACCTACGTGCCTCGTTCGCTGACTAAAACAAGCGGTGGTTTCCACCAAAGCCAGTGCAAACCCCAGCTTGTGGCAAAAAGTCCTCCTGCTGCAGGTGGGGAGAGCGCTGACACACCTCCCACGGGCGGGAGGTCCCGCACGCACACCTTGCACCAACCGCCGCGTCCCGCGCCCACGGAGAGGGCAGCCCAGTGGCACAGCGCAGGGGGCACGCAGCCCCCGCACGCGGCAGCGGAGGTCAGGGACCGAGAGCTGGCGCTCTTAGGGAGAATTTGAGCGAACACAGACAGGCAAACATTTCATGAAAGGAGACGTGCAGCATTTAACCTTATGGCTGTCTCCACGCACAGAGAATATTTATCAGACTGTCTCTTCTCCGGCATAGCCTGGCACAGGGGCGTCCCCAGGGGATGCGCAGCAGGACGGGACGGTCCAGCTCAGGAGGGAGGGACTGCAGGGACAAGGGAGATGGCGAGAGGTGAGAGCCGTTCGGCTCCTTCTCTTACACACTGGCTCACCGCATAGGAAAATTACCCTGCACCAGAAAAAGGCACATGAAAAAGGAGGAGTGTAAATTACCGCTTCGTTTCACAAACAAGGAGGGAGAGGCAAGACAAACTATGCCGCTTTCAGGTCCAATTCCTTCCTTGTATAGTTCCTGGGGCAATGCAGTTATGTGCCTGCCTAATAGCTCAGTCTAGCTCCAGGTAAGCAGTCATTAGTTTTCTTAGGAAATGCTCTAGCAGTAAGATTCAAAAAGTGGGTAAAATTATTCAGTCATTAGTACTGAAGTATATATAGAGAGAGATGTATACATACACACATATAAATATATGTACAGGGGTACGCACACTCACACATACACACAGCTTCATAAAAATTGATAGATCTGGTGCCACTTTCTGTAGGGGGTGGAAAAGAAAGAAAGAAGGGGGGGGGGCATATGAATTTAATAAGTTCAGGCATAATTGCCATGAGTAAATGTTAATGCATAGGGATGAACTTTTTTTTCACTTTATACATATTAATAGGCTCTCTCTTTGAGAAAGAATGACATCAGACATTGATAAATTTGACAGAAGTGAAAGGAAAAAATGGTCGCACTATTAGGAACACTCCTGAGGTGGTATTGAATGGTGTCTTTGATACATCAGCCTTCAGTCTCTGAGCACACTCGTATTAACTCACGTGTACACCCAGAATTCAAATGAGCTGCTTCTTTAGATGCTGAATTTCAGCAGCAGTCCCACCAGACGGGCTGGAATCAAACTCACAGTTTCAGAGTGCGGTATGGTATAATTTTCTCAGTACAGTTTGTGCCTACTGACTCTCTCAGAAGATTAGAGAAAGAGGCAGCGTATAGCAGATCGTTAAAGATCTACACAAGGCTGAAGGGTGAAAAAAAAATCTTCAATGAACACACTGCTCCAAGCACAGACATTCTCCTACGCCAAGAGATCGGCGCAAGGCTGTGTATTTAATATTGCTGGAAACAGAGAGATGACAAATTGCTTGGAATGGATTCACTTAAAGGCAAGCAAGGGCTAACCATTGATGTCTGAATACCTCAGTGATGTCTGAATGCTGGTGCATCGCCACAACATGGGATGCTCTTTATAACCCTTCAAGAAACCGCTGTGAGAACAGTGCTACACACCTGCAATATATGTGTTTCTCTGGAAACATCATACCACCACGGTAACTCTCCATGAATCTTTCAGTAAAGCCAGCGTACCCAGGTGCATCACATGGCTTAGGATTCACAGTGAGCCTAGAAATAAATAAAAAGCTGAAGTCATGCATCTTTTTCTCATTAGCCCATTGCTTTTAAGAACTAGACATGGGGAGGCTGAGCTTTCAAGATGCAAGTTAATACTACTGACATACGTTTCTGAGCAGCTTCAAAACAAAAAAACAAGAAGAGAGGAAAAGATCTGGGAAGTGGAAAAGGATGCAGCCGTGGAAAATGAACGCATAAAGAGAAGAAACAGAAATGAGTAAATGTGTGTTAGACAACAAGGATCTGTAAGGGAAACAGAATGGAAAAAATGGAAGATAGTAAGAAATTTTTAAATGATTGGAGGCCATAAAGGAACATATCATACAAAGGATATACATCAGTCTATTAGAAAATTTTATTCTGAAATCTGGTTTTATAGAAATTGGAGTTATTCAGTGATTCACATTTCTGTACTAATGTCTGCTTTCAACAGACAACAGGAAAAGCAAAATTCTTTAACAAAAAGTCAAATAGTCAATAACATTTTTTCCCCTCCTTTGTCCCATCAGCATGCAAGCACTCTCTTTGTAGACACACAGATACAGAAATAAGGTATAAATATCCGCCTGCCTGTTCATCACATAATAAAACATAATTGGTTTCTTATTCACTTTTTTATCTGGTTTTATAACAAAAGTTAAAAATATTTGTTTGGGTTTTTGTCTTTTAAAACTGTCTAAGTCTCCTTTTGGTAAGCAAATCTAGGACATCATCTATATTTTTACATAAATTTTTTTTCAGATGTCAATCATAAGACTGCTGGCAAATTAATTTGCATGTATAGCCAAGATGACGAGTGCTAGTAACAAACATTAGCTCTCATGTGCAAAAACCAAGCATTTCAGTCCACACAAGACCAACAGTTTTTACCGGATCTACTGTATATGTGAATCTCTCAATGCCTACTATCACAGCATGCCTGGTAGTTAAAGATAATTAAAGTGATAATACACCTGTTAACTGGGGGGATATTGCGCCTACCATCAGACTGCTTAGAATAACTAAAACAAACTGGCAGACTGCATGTTCCTGCTGGCTAAGAGAAGCCTCACAACTTCGTCCTGTCGTCAGTGAAATAAAGCGAGAGTTCTCCTATTTTACAGAGCAGAGGCCACAGACGAACAGACCAGCCATTTTGCTGATCGCTCTCTTCTTCGTAATCAGCTGGACCAATTTCCCTCTTTTTCACCCCTGTCTAAAGCAGCTCCCTTTCCAATAACCTTTCTCTTTAAGGAAAGTATTCCAACTGCTTACTTGTCCTCTAAATAGCTATTAAGTGCTTACCACATCTTTTACCTTCTCTTAGAGCAACTCAGTGTCTGCAAGCCTGTTCAAGATGTGACCTGAGTTTTCCCTCACCCCATGTTTTCAGCATCATCAACATCAGCGTTTTAAGGAAGCAGATCCGTCTAAAGAGCAGATTGCTTCTGAATGACAGAAATGCTCAAATACCGTGTTGCCGGATATATTCAAAAATCATAGACAAGCAGAAAGGAAGTAATTTAAGAGCTCCTGTTTCCACAAAACAATGTGCTTACTGCAAGGACAGAGTTGGTATATTGAACTGGCAACGACCACTTTTATTCTGAGCTGGCAATAATCTGCAACAACAAATACATCCAAGCGTTTTTCTCGTCCGTGGATACTCATTTTCGTCCTCTTGCAAATATCCATTCTTTGTATGTGTCCAGTGGCTAAAAGCCAAGAAACTCATTTTACGCTTGATAATTTGTTGCTAATTAGCGCTAATCTGTTTGGGAAAACATCTATAGCTCAAGCACAAAGAGATTCAGATCGGTTCAGATGCACTGGTGGTGACTCTCCATCGCTGAGCGCAGCTCCACGAGCTCCTCCATGGGACCCACTTGGAGGTTCGCTCACTAGCTGCAAGTGGCTTCGCACCAAGCATCTACCCAACATCGGTGCTTTTTGAGAACTGGATATTTAAAATAAAAGCGAGAAATGAATCCTGGTGCTATTTGTACCAATTTCACCATTCCCATCTCTCAGAACAGTAGTCACTACTAGTACAGGTTTACCACCGCAAAGCTTGTGGGAGGCTGGTTTGGTCCTGCTGAGATCTACTCAACTAAAAAAAAATAATTGTGAGAGCTTTGTAAGGGAGGTACACACCATGCCAGGTTTGCTTTGAATTTATGGCATCTGAATTTCCATCGGGCAGCTATTCTTCACCCCATAGCTTTATATGGGCAGTGGTTAGGAGCAAAATTCATATACTGCAGTCCACAAACACAACCCTGGAAAATGCAGGTTCCCTGTAGAAACAGCTGTAGACTGGGGAGGGAATGGAGGCAAATACCCCAAACTCGGTGAAATCGAACGACGCATGGCTTCCAAACCTGGGAAGGCGCTCAGAGAACAAATATTGATTTTACTTCATGCAAAATAAGGTTTATGTTATTGCCGCAAAATTTCTCTTTTGATATTTTTCCTGTAGGCTTCCAGCCGTATGTTTCTGTGTAACGCAGCAAAGGCGCAACTAAGCTCCTCTGCGAGACCGTGCTCTGCCCACGCCAGCGCTCTCCGGCGCGGAGGCACCGCGGCGAGGGGAGCTCCCGCATCCCGCCCTTCATCCGAGGGCTCGATCTCGTGTCGAGGCTGCCGAGGCATGTCTCAGCTCGGCTTGACGGATCCGTAGGGTGGTTATTCAAATGAGATGTTGTCCCAGTCTCGTCTGGAACGTCTGCGTGACAGCATTTCCCACCCACCCCTATTTTTTTGTTGTTTTATCCATTAAAAATAAGACAGCATGAGCCTCTGAGAAAACCTGTCTGTAAAATAAAGGTCTGCATTAAAGCCAGGTACAAAAAACTATCTTCCTGACAAGCAGTCATTATTTGGAGGTGCATCTATCTCTCAGGGAATCGGTTATGTGCCAGAAACCGAGAAACAATCCCATACAAACAGCAACATTAGGGGAATCTTAAAGGTTGAAATTTAAGCACTGAAAAGACAGAGTGCACCTCAGGAAAGGCTAGATTAGCTACCTTATCTCTGCCTGCAAGCATACATGCAATATTACAGCCCTTAATTAAACAGACATGTTTTCTCTCCGACAGAATGTATCAGATGGTCTTCTAGATTTTCTCTGTTTAGCATATATTAACAATTTGTCTCTTCACTGCGTGTCCATCATTTAATTAGCATAAAAGCCCCCTAGCCCTCCGTTCGCTTGGTCGTCTTCATAGTACATCCTCTTATCTCAAAGGTACTTATTTTAATAATTTCATCAGTACAGATGTACAATGCATTCAACAAGACATTCTTCCCTTTAGAGACAGATGTACTTCTTAACAATAATTCATTATTTATTACCTCGCAAGCTGTTTTTCAGACAAATAAACTCGCAATTCCATTACCAGTATCTTTTAATGATGTTTCTGTTTCAGATTGCTTTATCATCGGAGTCTAATCCAAATTTCACTGAACTTTCCCATTAATTTCAGAGATTTGAAGGCTCTGTTCTTCATTTTCCAAGCAGCTGCCCTCAAAGCACATCTCAGGAATATCTGTACACTATTTATCCAATGAGATGTTTTAAAATAAAAAAGGAAAATATTTTTTTAACATCAAAATGCCTCTCTAATGAGCAAACATCCTGCAGAGGTTTTTCACTAGTTAGCTGAGAGTGTGTCCTAGAACACAGTCAGTGAAAGAAACCTGCCTGTTGAATGATAAATGGGAGCAGGGCGTTTTCAGAAATTATTTTAGAGCACAGCACAAATGAGTTTCATATGCAGACTTGCAAAATCATCATACTGAGCGAATTTGAAATCTCTTTCAAAATGCTAATGTTAAGACTGAGAAGAGAGAGCGTTACAAGAAAGTGTCAGAAGAGTAAGGTGGTCCCTGGGTCTCTGGGCTGTGGACCGTCTATCCCACATTCCCAAACACGGCTGCGGATCTTTGAGGATTTCCTGCTGAGGGAAGCTGGTCTGCAAAGAAGAGACGCAGCTCTCGAGAGTAGAAGCTGTGTAGAGTGATCCTTCCTCTGTAATACTCTGCGCTCAGTGTGTTTCTGGGCGCGGGAACCCTGAACTTCACGCAGCAAAGGAGTTTTAGGTCCTTGAGGACTTTCTGAAAATCCTATCCTATTTTATTAAGTCCTTGATCTGTTGTGAATTTTTCAACCACAAATCTCTCCAGTCACATCCAGCTTTGTTAAATCGATTGGTGTAAGCTGTGAGCATGTGTGAAAGTTAGCCAAATCAAACTGGGATGTCGTCGTGACAGAACTGGTGATCAGATAACGCCAAAGTGGTATATTCCATTTAGGCATGAAGCAGGAACCCCGATATCTGTCTATTCCATGCTCCTCCTTAATGGTTATAACGTAAGCTGTGACATTTCATTACCTATATCATAATCCATTCTTGAAAAAAAATTCTAAAAATTGGAAAGTATACCTGAGAACATTGCTGTGTTAAAAATTCACCTGTATCTTACCTCTTGATTTTCTTCTCTCGTTGTTCTCCAAGCTTACCACTTCTGCTTTGTTTTACTGTTGAGTAAGGACATTATATGATTTCAGTGATGTTTTGGAAAGAGTAAATGGGAGATTTAAAAAATTGAGTACTTAAAGCATTAATTTTAGTTAGTATGTTGTATTAAGTTAGGAATACTGAGTACTAGGCTCTCACTGTACCAAAATTCATACTAAGAGAGAGGAAGAGTTAGCCTGAAGGCACCACAGGAGGAGAGATATCCATGCTTATTAAAATATTAAAAATAGTAAAATATTAATTATCTATAATTAACTTATTTTTTCTACAGGGGGGACTGATGATTGACCCTCTGGAAATTAGAAATTGAGAAGACTGTTACACAACTGATTTTATTTCCTTGTCACTACAAACTTCTTCCCTATAGTTTCATCTCTAATGATTTATCTGGCGGTTTATTTTAAAAAAAAAAGACCTGTCATTTTTTCCTGTCCTTTCATAAAAGAATGAAGAGATTTAAGCAAGAGAAAAATTTGAGATACTACATTTCTGTCTTATCAATATCAGAAACTCATAGCAATAAGGATTACTCCTACACTGACTCCACAGCTCTTCCTGTTTCCATAAAACTATTCGCGAGTTGCATATATTTCCATATTTGATCTGCATTAATATTAAAATCCTCCTGAAGTTTCTGGAAAGATTTACATGTTTTAGCATCAGATAAATCCTTTATTATCTTGTACCGAAAGTTCATTCTTCTTTAAAATGCAATAAATATTTAATTTGAACAAACAAGGCAGAAGCAATGAAGGAAAAGAGGTGCCCCATGAAAAGACACACCTGGAGACTGAATTCACAACCGCATTTGCTGTCTGTGTAAAATTTCCAGAGTCAATACCAAATAGAAAAAAAAAAAAAAGTAGCAAAATACCAAATCTCATCTATGGAAAGCAGAAAAGATACCAGGTTATTATCCTCAAGCATTACGTTACCCATGCACTGCTATATTGGATGGACGAGTAGCAGAAGAGACAGGATATTGCTGTGTTTGCTCGAGACAGAATGCGAGAGGCAGGTGGACCGCACGATGGGACCGAACAGACAGCAAACTTGCCGATAACGCTGGCAATAAGAAGTGATAAGCGAAACTCGGAATGTTTCGGATTTGTTTCCCAGGAGCTGTAAGCTGTTGAAAGGTTTTACTTATATTTATGGTGAATCCTTTGGAGCTGCAAATCTTGCTAGACGTTGCTCAGCAGATCAGAGATCTTCAAGAACATCGTATCTCGTGTTGCTTCAGCACTTCTCATCACATCTGCTTCCCAAGAAGCACGTGTGGGCAGGGGGCTGCATGGAGGGAGGCGTTAATGGGAGAGAAGAGAGGAGGACTAAGCAGCTCTTCTCCCAGATATTGTGCAAACATACTACAAGAAAAGAGTGGGAAAAGAGTTTCAATAGATTTAAAGAGTGATAACTTTAAAAGTGCTTAGGTTTCTCTCTGAGCCAAATTTCTTTCTTTGTCTTTAAACGTAGCCTAGATGTAAACTACTATATTACCCGGAATATACACCGCAAATGCCACTGGTCTCACTCCTGACCATCCAAGCAGTTTACTTCTACAGTAAAAAAGAAATTTCATCTTTATCTTATTTGGCTATCTCTCTTTTCGTCTCTGCTGCATCTTGCGATCCCCATCTCTGCACCATCCGTCAGTGAGACAGGTCAGGGAAATGCAGAACCACTGGTACTTACATCGTTTGAAACTCCTGGATAAATCATTAGAGAACACGCTATAGGGAACAGCTTCGCAGTGACAAGGAAATAAAATCAATTTTATAATAGGTCTTCTCAAATTCTAATTTCCATAGGGTCAGTCCTCAGTCATTCCCATAGAAAACTCTACCCGAGAGGGAGGGAAAGAGAAAAATTGGCTGAGGTCCCCCTCTGAGAACATTTGACTTCTTCCTCGGAGGTAAGGGAATTTGCTCCCTTTGCTCCATGGAGCAATGGGTAGGGGGATTAGTCTCCAACTCCATTAATTTTTCCCAGAGCCACAGGGGACTATGCAATCTCTAGTTCTTTTCTAAATGATAGTTTGCTCAAAAGGCCTCCTGCTACACTTGAAATATAGGACAGGTGTTGGCACATTAGCTACAGACCCACACAGAGAACGCAGAGACAGAGAAGAGGGATAGTGCCACTGAGCCCACAAATTTTCTTACTTCATAACCAATACAGAAAAAGGGGTTTTCTCAGACAAAGATTATAAAAAAAAATAGTTTTCTGTTAGCATTAAGACTTTAGAGGGGAGCTGAGAGCGTCCTGTTTTCCAGCATTAAAAACTAGCCTTCTGAAAACGTCCGTGCATCACACAGTACAACGCTGAGTTTTAATATGTATCTTTTCTCATATAACACCCCAGCAAGCAACGGTGTTTTTAGGACTGCTACCTACAGAACAAATAATCTTTATCCTGTCACAAGTCTTGCCTGCTCCAGGAGTTTGTTTCATGTGATATCCCCCTCCTGCTATTTCCATTTCAGAGTAAGCCCTCTTACCTCCTCCCACTCCACCGAAGTGTGTGTGTGTTACTGCAGCCAAAAGTAAGGGGTAGTCGCTGATGTTGTCATATTTATGGAAACACTGTGGCAGATGACTCACCACACTGACAACCTGAAAACTCCTTTTTTGCTAAAGGCTGTTTTTTGATCTGGTACTTGCATTCCCTCCTCCTTTGCCACTTGCCAAAAGTCACAGTAAGTGGACGTGTCCGTGTGTCGCTCCGTGTGTGCAATAGTGGTTATCAGAAATTTTTCCATGCGCAAACAGTTCCGGCTGAAGTCACCGGGTTTTGCGTTGAAGTTCCCAGGATTAATTTTTCCCTTCATACCTACAAAGAAGGAAATGTTCCATATCAGTATCATTCATCAAGTCAGTGATTTCACGTAGGTAAAATGGTGTGCATGAATCTTATTACCACAGTGGCTCCTTTAAGCCTCTGTGGTCAAATAAAAGGGCAACAAACCATATATGAATAATCGTCATGGTCTTTGAGGTCCCTCTGTTCTACTCATATAAATGGAGCATCAGCAGAAATGATTATCAGGTCAGGTAACTCTAAGGGTCAGATCCTCAGCAGATGTGAATTGCTATCACTCTACTAAAAAAATCACCATTTATGCCACTTTGAGATTTGGCTTTAGGAAGCGTTTATATTACCATGCTCACCTGAATTTATGAGGAACTTGCACTTAAAAATGAAACTGTATCTCAGAGTCTCGTACAACGATCAGTTTTACATGAACAATTAGATATGACAAAATGATACCAAACAAAATTCAGGGCTGATGAATTCCAAAGTAGTTTACCTTAAAGAACATGCAAAAATGTGTTTCACTGGAATAGGATGTTGTCTGGAGATAACATTAAAGCTAACACAATATCACTACCGTTACCATTCAAAAAACTCTATTTAGAGTTAGAAAGATAAACTGGGCACATAAGAAAGGTAATCCACAACCTAAAATAAAATAGTTCGCAGTCTCCAGGTAAATTAAATGAGTAGTGGTACAATCTGAGAAAATATGGCATTCATTTCATGCCTATTATGTAGACGGCTATTGGTGCTTGTTATGATTATAAAATCACACGTCAGATGCTCACATCTCTCCAGTTTTCAACTCTTCCAAGAGTTATAGCTCTGGCACTCCTCAATGGTTCAAAAATACAGCACAGCTTCTTGCAATTTCCTGAGATATGCACCTGCAATATATTCATACTAATTGCTCCAAACTCATGCATACAGATGACAAAAGAAGCGGAATAGCAATTTAGCTTTTTCATGCAAAGGAAACATAATTGTTTTATAATACACTGTAAGTTTTAAACCTGCAGGTTAAATATCATTTAATTATTTAGGGAGAAGTTGCACTTCTACTCCTTCCCCTGTACAAGAGGCAGCCTGTCTCTGCATCATGCCACGAGAAGCGCGGGGGAAGAACTCAGACTTGGGATTTTTTCTTTCTCTCTTCGCATCTCTCCCTTTCCCTTTACTACAAACGTAATATTGCTTCTAATGCCTCCACTCATCCACTTACCACTAGTATATTCAGAAACAGGTTATTTGAGCCAAATATGTCATTGAGCAAACAGAGGAAGAGGAGGGGAAATATGGCCTCCCATGTTTCCTGCACAGGCATTTGAATTCACACAGCTATCTTGTACATCAGATCTTTTTCTAGTTAAGGGATTTTATTTCAGACCCTAGCAGCAGAATGGCAGGAAAAAGAATGATTCTGCAACAAAATCAAAGGTATTTCGAGTTTCTGATGAGAGAACTACTTACCTCTGCGACAGCGAACCCTGTAAGATGCATCAGTACTAGCTACCAAAAATCTCCTTTGGCTCAAAACATTGAAGCCTGTGGTTTTTTAAGCCGAAGAAACAATTAAAAGACTTACCTCTGGATTTGTGTGCATGTTTGATCCAGTAGTTGTAATTGTTGTCTGCAGCACACAGTCATTAAATTTGTCTAAAGAAACTACATTAAAAAATCATCAAATGTTATGAACCATGGCTTAAATTTCAAAAGACTTTAAGTAATTCAGGGGTCCAATTTCCATTTGCACTTCCTAGGTAGTAATTAGGCTTTACAGAATTAAGCAATGCAACACCTCGCTCATAGTGCCCATCCTACCCCTTACAATACTTGCACAAATTTTCCATGGACGGGCACCTAAGTGCAGGGTCAACAGAAAGCTGCTGAGCAGGGCATGGACCAAACTAGCAAGAAATAAATTTCAGCAAAAAGGGATGGTGCTTATACGTGTCCAGAGAGACAGAGTCCCTGTTCAAAGCCATTAAGCTCCTAAATAATCTCAGCCACTTGCATGATACAAAACATTGGGTTCCCATTTTTAAAGAATAATAGCAATAGGCCAGGAGAAGTGAGAGCTTTGGAGTTAAGTAACCCCCCTGAGAGTGCAGGGGACAGGGTCAAACCGCTCCTTCTGCCCAAGTTGTAGCCGTAGGTTGAGGTCAAACCAGCGCCCCAAGTCAGTGTCCCAACACTCAGCTTTCCATTGGGTGGGAAAAATATCTCAGTCATCAACACGAGAATTGCTCCTCTTTGTAGAAATAATTTGATATGCAGCGGACTGAGGCCAGAGAGACTGGAGCTAATCCCAGCAATTAGGAAACTTATCTAAATGGGAGCTCAAGTTCACATCTGATAGGTATCATCACTGCTCCAGAATAGAGATCTGAACCTGGGTTTTCTATCTCTCTGTCACAGCTACCATCTACTTTGAGCATGTTTTGACCATGCCAGTAACACCAGGCCCATAGCAAGACAGTCCCATTTTGAAGGCTTCAAGGCTTTAGGCCACAGCAGTCCTTGAGGTAGATCTCAATATTTAGGTGAGTTTGGACAGCAAATCTTGAGCATATGCAGAACTTAACATGCTAAACTAATAGTCAGGAGGCAAGTGACAGCTGAGGAGTAATTATGCCAATGGTACCTGAATGCTGGGACAAGGTGATAGCTACATTGTGCAGTGGATTATGGTGAAAAAAAAGCTCCAAGCTGACTTTCAGAGTACCTCCGCAGAGTTCAGCACAGCACCACGCAGAGACACTCGCCTGGGTCTCAAAGGCAGCCTAGCCTTTTGGTATGGCAGAACATGCATTATTAAATTCAATCCCTGTTTCTCAGCAGAGCTAATTAGTTCAGGTGCAGCTCAACACTGCTATAATTATACTCCATCTGCTTCCAGATCTAGCTAGTTTGGGTGCTGAGAGCTTGGAAATTTCTCTACAGTACCCCTTCATGGGAGGGGGCATGATACTATTTTGTCCTTAGGCGTGAAAAGAGATGGATTGACGCTTTGGTCCCTTTGATGATGCGAGCCTTAGCAGCCTAAAGCCTGCCGAGTTAAATCCTCTCGAGGGACAGATTTTTTAAGATGTTTAAATAGCTAAAGCCCAGGTATGGCCCCGGTGTGATTTTTGAAAAATGCCTCATAAGCACTAAGTGTTTGTTGGGTGGTAAATGACCCTGTGCAGCAAGGCGGCGGTTGAGAGCCCCGAGTCAGGCACCCGACCGACGCGGTCTGTCGCAGGCAGCAGCCTACAGGGCCCCGGCTCTTACCGAAACTTTGATGCGCTCAGGTTGGCTTTGCTGGCTTGCAATCCAGCACGTAAGTGCTAAGGCTCATTTGGCTACACAGAAAATATCAAGCCTGTCTGCGTCTCAAGAAATGGGTAGTGACGACTCAGATGAACGCTAATTTAGCATGCTGTGTTGGCTCCCCTTAAAATGAAGCCTTGATCCAAAGACTATTGCAGTGAATGGAATCTCTCTCCTCGGTGTCAATTCTTATTGGATCAGGCCCTGAATTTGTGGCATGGAGCAATTAGTATGAAATAGATTAGGCAACAACTTCCTTTATTCAGTCGTACAAGTTATTTCAAGATGAACTGATGGCCCACGTTTGTTTTGCACAGGCGGCTAAACCATCAATACCAACCACCTGGCATTAATCAACACAGAATTATTTCCTCGCTTTCACAGGTATTTTGCTTCATATCACTTTACAAAGGCTGTCAGGGACCGTCTGTAGCTTTCCAGTACAATACAGCAGTGCCACAGCACGTTTTTCTGGACACTGGAGTCATCCATACGCATTTGCCCCGCAAGCTTTCCAGCAGCACACTCAAACAAGAACATTTGCAGTGACCACATGAATCCCACAGCACGTTCTCATCTCGCCGCTGTGTTTAACCGCACATCGCGTCAGCAGCATATATGTGTACCAGTGGGTGCGTATGTGCGTGTGTGTCCAGAGGCAGTGTGCTCTGCTTCCATGTGTGTTGTGCAGGCGGGAATGACACCTGCCTCTAACAGCATGGTGTCTATGTGAGCATCTATGTCAGTGCCATCAATATTTTGACTCGCCGCACTGCTGTCAGTGCCAGCTCTCGCAGTACTGTTACGCCTCTGCTTGCTTTCTGCTTTCCAGGGCCACTGGCTAAGGCTACTGAGACTGTTAGATTTTGACTGAAACCCAATCAGTTGTTACTTATTTAACCAATACGCGGTCATCACTTCGTACAATGATTTTGGAAAGCGACAAAGGGAGCTGCCCCGCGCTACCTGCTCTTCAGAGAAGAGCTCTGCATTTCTACTTTTGCTCAGCCATGGCTGTCTCACTGCCAAGCTACTCTCGCAGGGAGCAGACAGCCTCTAACGCCTCCCCGGACATGAAATAATTACTTGTTATATAAGGTTGCTGCCTACTACTCATGTATATTCAGTGTATTCAGATTGTTTCAGTCCTCTCTGTCACACCGCCACTGCAGCTCTCTGACTGGACCAATTTACATGGGGTTTGGTACATCATGAGAGGTAGCACCCAAATGTTGTCTGAGCCCAGACTGTGCCCCAGCTCACCAGCCATCCCTATGGTGACCCTTCACCCCATAGCCCCCAGCATGGATCTCCCAGGGAGCTACGCTCTCCTACGTACGCCCATCAATGGCAGCGCACTGACATGAGGAAATCAGACCGAAAAGCAGTAATTAGCGATTGAGAGGTGGCAAGGAGCAGGTATAAGTGAGCATTTTTGCCCATTTCAGTGCAAGGCTAGCAGTTTAACTCAAAGCATCCCCTGCAGTGGTTTAGGCTGTTAGTGCCTGACTTTGTACTGAAAAGAAGAGGGAGGACTCGCAGGCAGTCGCAGCAGAGAGGCATGTTGAGAATCTACCTATCTATCTCCACTCACTTACCTTATCCAGGCTGAGAAGTACATGTGAGTGACTCAAGCCTGTGCAGTGTACGTTCGAGCAGGTAAGTTAAAACACCGGCAATTAAAATAACCTCCCTGACTTTGCAGCGGATAGAGGAGGAGACGTCACGCAAGTGCTGAGGCTCAGCTGAGAGGCAGCAGCTAACACTGAGAGACGGGACATGACTATGGAGTAAGCTGGACACAATAACGGGGGGTCAGGGAGCTCTCACGTCTGACGCCCAGCACTCAGGTGTGGGCTAAAACACCCTTCTTAGACATGGCCATGGTTCATTCAGGAAGCCTCATCAGTCTCACAGGCTGCAGCTCCAATGAATGACTGAAGGGCCAAAGGCAAAGGCAGTTGATGCAAAAGAAATTTTCCAGAAGTCATAATTTTTTTTCCTTTGTCTTTTTCTCTTGGTCCTTTTTTTCCTTCTTTATCATTTGTAAACCTCCTGTCTGTACCAAGAGAAAGGTTGCAATACCAGTGTTTGCTATAGCTCTAAATTTCAAATTTTCAGTTACTTCTTGTTTCCAGTTCTCATTAATAGATTACAGAGAGTTTTTATTAATTACCATCTATTTTACTTCCTAATTTATTTTTCTGGGAATATAAATACTTTCCTGACCTGTTCCAGTCTTGTTTTAATGCTAGCCAAATATCTTAAGGCAGTGAAGGAAAAAAACAAACAGCTGAACATCTGCTGAAAAGGTTGCAAGGGTGAATAAGCTCTAATAGCGTCTAATGAGCTTCCAGAACATATTGCATAAGGAGCAATGAATAGATCCCAGTCCTTAAGCCCTTACTTATAAGACTATCCTGATCAGTTACTTAATGCAGTTACAGACAGGAGTAAATTCAGATGCAGATATATTATCAGCTAGTTTTAAAATGCATCCTACAGTGACATATCTCTCTCTTTCTTCTAGCAACCATTAATTGGGCTCAAATATAGCCTGCTTTATGCAGGACTGGTGCAATTCACGTCTGGAGCTTATAAGGCTGGGAGAAGTCCCTCACCATAGCTGAAATTCTCCATCATTTTGGTGCCCTGCTTGGCTGCCCCGTAGCTCCACAGGGGCAAACTGAGCAGGTACGTGTAGGAGCTCACTTGCAACCTGCACCCAAAGGCTCCTTTGGTGACGCAGCTCAGCCTGCCCCTGGAAGTGAACATTACAAGGGCGGGCTCGGAAGTTGAGGACAGCATCTGGTAGCCGTACAGGTGTAGAAAGAAGTGTTTTCTACTGTTCCCCAACTCATGGCCCAAAGGCAGTAGCCTGGAAATTGCTGCAGAGGAATCCCTTCTCTTTGCCTTGGACTTCAATTTCTCCTCTTTGGGTTGCCCTCAGTTCAGCCGCATATATCTACCTGCCATGCTCAGGCCTTCTATAAGTAAATGCAACACCAGGAAAGTCAATAGACTTTCATTCACTTACAATAGAAGTGAATTTAGCCATAAATCGATAGTGAAAAGCAAAATGTTCCCTACGTGCTTGTTCTTGTAGCTGTCCTTCATCTGAAGAGTTCAGCCCCACTTAGAGAATCAATTATCGATAGAAAGTAAACTGTGTTTTCAATAAAACTGAAGATGTGAGCAGATTCAGCATTGTATGATTATTAATTTCCAAAGTTAGCCACAAGCTTTTAACAGTTTCCATTAAATCTCCAAAGGAAATTGAAGAACTTGGATAATTATCAAAAAAATGCTGTATTAAAATACTCTCCTCCATCCCTCTACATGTGCAGAAGCAACTCGGCATATTCGTAGGGCAAGCAAGGATACACTGTTGACTGAAAGCAATGATGCTTCACTGCCTCTTATTTCTGGGATAGCCCTAAGCTCATTCTGCCACCTTGTGTGATCAACATATATTACAGCACAATCTCATTTTCAGGTGCGTATTTCTTACTCCACTCCAGTAAGTCTCACCTCTTAGTTAGTACTACTCAAAGCCCGGAGTCAGTTAAACTATGTGGAGACACAACTCATCTCTGATATTCTAATGTGGATTGTCAGGATGAACCAAATTTAATATTTCATTCATACTCCATCTCCCAAAAAGCTACTTAGTTGTAATAATTAGAGAAGTGAATAATTCTTACCGATTATATGAACGAATGCACATTTCGTTAGCTTATTGTTAGATTGTGGTTTCTCTTGAATGTATAACTTTCTTGAAATGATTTGCTAAATAATGCCTGGGAATAATTTTAGCCATATCATCCATTCAAGCAATTTGTTGGAAAAAAACCCAGTTTTTCAAAACTCGAGTTGTGTGACTAGCCACTCTTTGTCTTATATGGCTTATTTCCCCTTTATAGAAATAGTTTCTTCATGCTTACCTGACTGGAAAACTGTGACCGTTAGAAAAACATTTGGGTTTCAATGTGAAGTGTCTTGTGGAAAAGCAAATACAGAAGTAGTCTTTCAGAAAGTTTCTTCTCCACTGTTTTCTCAATATTCCTCAATTCTGCCGCTATGTTCAGTCATGACAATATGAAAAAAAAAAAAAAAAAAAGCAAAAAAGTTAAAAAAAGCAAAAGCCTTTAATAAAAACCCTGGTTAAAGCCTGTTGTTTTGATCAGCTGAATGAATTCACAATACCTTGTTCTGGAAACAGGGAAAGCTTCCTGAAGCTCATCTACAAAAACCTTCTGAAGCTTTAGGGCAGACTCTCATGAAAGGCTCCGCAAGGGATTCACGTGCCTAGAAATGACTGCTGGTACAATGCAAAAATCAATAACGCTACATGAAGTCGTTACCTTACAGATGTCATATCCTTCGGAGTGCTAGCAAATGCCCACGCACCCCGTAGGTACCAAAACACATCGATGCAACACCAGCTGTGTCCAGAAAGGCTCCCGGTAGAGAGGGGCATTTCACCCTCTTCACAGAAAGGCGCTCAGCACATCCAGGGTTTAAATGCCTGGAAGCTGTGTGCGCTGATCCGCCGGCACGCCAAGGTGACAGGAGGTAGGAAGCAGAGAAAACAATTATCAAAAGCTCCTTCTAAATCCCGCAAATGCAGACGCTGACATCTATTATTGCCTTATGCTCTACAGATATGGAACTACATTTCTTATCTAAGAAGTGAACTATGGCCCAGACTTAATTAACCAGAACTGCGGTGCCCATAAGATCTATGCTAAAAACATAGCGTACGCAGCCAAAGCAAAACTCATTCCTGTAGTCTTGTTTTAATGCCTTTCACACAGGGAAATAATTATACCTAAAAGCTGATGTTTCACTTCGTGCTTATGGAATACAATTCATCTTACAATATCTCATCATCACCTTAAATTGTGCCTGTGGTCAGAAAACTGTTTATGTTAACGTCGCACCATTTTAGTCACCATACACTCTGCACGTAATCAAATCACAGGGCTGGTCCCCAGTCCTTCCGTGAGGAAAAATAATTGAGGCAGAAAGATTCACAGTGATTTTAATAAGAACCAGGCAAAATATATCTACCAGATACAAACGCAAAAAAAATATGCAGTTTGCATGTCAGAGAAAGCATTAATAAATTTGCAATTGGCAAATAAATTCAGGCCACCCACCACTGCCCCCCAAATTAATCATAAAAGTAATTTTAGAAAAATCTCTTTTGTTTCCCGACTTACTCTGTACAAAATTTTGACCTTCTTTTAGAAGTCGGTCTGTTTTAAGAAGGATGAAAAATTAAATAATTTAAAAATAAAACTGAAGCTTTGCCTCCGACTATACTTGTCAGATTGACCCAGAGAGGTAAATCATATTAAAGTATTTTTTCAATCACCTCCTGATTAAACAAATACAACCTTCAAAACATTTTACACACAGTTTTAATTTCAAAGGACTTTAGCTCAAGTTCCAAAAGCACAGAGCAGCCCTAAAACGTGCATAATTAGCCTGGTATAAGGGAGCATACGGTAAAGGGACCTGGAAAGTTTGAATCCCTGTACAGGCTCTTGCAGAGCCTTTGGCAAGTCATTTCATTTCCTTATATCTCTATTTCCCTAACTATTAAGTCAGGGCAATAATACCTACCTTCCCTGAAGAGGTGACAGTAATTAAGTCAATGTTTTGCATAGCACTTTCAAGATGCAAATCTCTACATTAAATTTCTAAGTACTATTATTATTATCATCATTATCACTGATTATCATTAAGCTAAAGCTACTGTTTAATTCTGTATGTTCTCTCCTCGTTCTGAGAAATACATTCAATTGCCATTGTAAGGTAATTATACCATCTACTCTTAAGTATAGGGAGTACAAAAGCATACCTTCTGCTGTATTTGCAGTCTGTTCCCTCTTTCAAATACTCTTGTGTAAAGGAAAGTATATTCTTAACTAATGCCTTAAGGAAGTTTGCACGGTATTGCCAAATTAGCTCATTGCAATTAGTATCTCAAGTTTTCTCTGCAATCCCAGGAAAATAACACTTGCCACGATGCAGTTAATAATGATGACTTTGTAAAACAGAACTGGAGGGCTAATATTGGAAGGGCTGTCAAAGAGCAAAAGGCTGCTTTTCAAATGACCTTTAAATCCTCTGCGACTCCTGCGGAGGATAAGAGGTAACATGAGCAACAAAAAAGGCTTTTTCCAGCTCACCACATTTCGCCGGGTCAAAGCAACATTGTCATGAATAAATAAATAGATAATTCATCCCCCAGCTGTTTCGGCATCTTTTCTGATATGAACACAGGTAGGGAAGCAGGTCTGTTGAAGCTGGATGAATTTCACAGACCTGTAAAACCGTCAGAGAACCGAGCTCAGAGAACCAAGGCTGAGTTGGTCATTATGCAGAGCAGAAAGGAACAGAAATTTGCCCGCAGGCCTTCAGACGCGATGTGTATCTGTGAACCGTGAGGTTTAAAATGCCAGTGTCAAAACTAGTGTCTCCTAAATCATCCTGACTCGGTTTCTTCTGGTTTTGCTCACGAGAACGCGCAGCCGTGCGATGCCGTCCGCCACCCTGCCCGCCCACTGATGCAGCCAGCTGCGAAGCTTGGTGCGTATGAGCTTCCCAGACGTCCAAGCACAAAAATGGCCAACACTCAGTGCACTTCAAAGCCTACCTGCGGCAAAAATAGACACACACACACACACACACACACAGAGTAAAGAGGTGGTATGTCACATCTTGGCATGCAGCCATGGAGAAAACCAATCCTCTCCTTGTGATTAGTTGTTGTGGCAATGTCCATTAGACTAAACAAAAAAGTAATTTTTTAATGGATATTGACATTTTACAGCTGTCAGCCTTGAAGAAACCTCTTCAAGACGAGACATTTTGTAACAACACAGTGTTTTGTATTTATATAATATTTCTGTCTAAGGTTAACACCACAAAAATGTTTCTAAATCAAATAATTTAAACGCGCATGGAAATCCTGAGAGGCAAAGTAAATGTTACCTTTTATAGGGAAGGAAACTGAAACCTAGAGGCTAAATTCTGCATCCAACCTTACCCAGTGGGATGGGACACATAAGGGCCCATATTCTCGGTCCCGGCATAGTACAGATCCACCAACCTTTTGAAGATCGCCGCGGCTCAGCCCCTCCACATGCCGGGGGATTTCTGCGCTGCAGGTGAGGCTTTCTGCTGTGGCCCCCGGCTCGCCCGCACCGGAGGACAGTCAGACGTGGCTGCGACGCTCATCAGATCCAGGATGCCAGACAGCCACTTCCAAGCTGGTAATCTAGACCGCAGCCTGAGTGGCTGCTCTCAATAACACAGGCACTGGAAGGAAAGCGTTCCTCTCCCAAAACCACCTTTCAGTCGTTTAATGTGGCCCCTTGTTTTTTCCCTGTGGGAAGACTTCAATAGATACTTGCTCAACCATCATGAGCAAAAGAGGTTAATAAGCTTTTCCAAAGGAGGAGAAGGGGTAAATTACTTCCTTATGTAAAGAAGGGGTTGAGAAATGATATGAACAGTATTAAATTACATTAATTACCTGAGATGATGGAAAAAAAGTCATAAAAAAAACACACACACACATACTCATGTCGTCCATCTGCTTCTTTGGCTTTCTTTAGGTCTTGCAGAAAGCTATCCTGAGGTGAGGCAGAACTGGCTGTTGACATAAACAACTTTTCATAATTGCAATAAGAGAAAAAACAGAAAAGAATAGACTGCAAGAAGGGATTTTTCATATAAATGGCACCTGCGTGGCCATCCGGTGCTATCCGGTCACTATACTTCAAGTGGGCAGGGTTTATAGGTAAGTCAGTGTGGCTTCTTGCTGAACTTCTACGCAAGGCATTTACTCTCTTGTTAAAACATAGCTTTCCAGAAACAGCCTAATTCTCCCTATATAAGAAGTCCAAGGAACAACTTAGAAACATTATTTCTGTCAGGTGGGTTTCAACTGCCTTTGCTTCTTTGTCTGGTATTTTTAAAATATGTTTAAGCATTACTACACAATTTTAAAAGATAACAAAAGGGGGGTAGGATTAGACTGCTCGATAACATCCTCAGATAGTACCAGTTTTTTAAAACTGAGAACACTGAATTTTGCCAGCTAGAAAGTTGTGCAATGGAATCAACCTACTGACAAGCTGCAAATATACTTTATTCTACAGTATCATGTCTTATCATATAATATATAAAAAATATTTATCGCTGCACTTAAAATAATGTAGTTCCAGTTCCCAGACAAAGCATGATTATAATTTCTTATTTATTCCTTCATTGTTTCTCTGTTAAGTAACATTTGAATAGGCTCAGAAATGGCTGGAATTTCAAGTCTAACGTCTGCCAATCTGCAAAAACCCCTGGACATTTGTATCTCACTCATTCTGCTCCTCAAAGCTTCAGACTGATAGTACTGGAAATTAAATTGACCCATTTATTCATCACCTGTAGCAGGGCTTAAACCTCAGCAGCATGATTGCCATCATGTCAGCGCTGCCAATGACCTAAGTCTTGGGTTTCAGAGATTGCCCCAGCAACACTCGATAATAAGTGGCAAAACATTATTACTTCCTTTGGTACTCATTATAAAACATTAATTGGGGTGAAAGGTAATCCAACTCATATGCTAAGTCATGGATCTTCTCTAAGGGTGGACGAGGGGATCGCAAGAATAAGTATGTCATGGTGATTTGTTGCACCGTAATTCCTTAAAGTTTGAATGAATGGACTACTAGGGGGCAGCACAACAAGGAAAAATGTTCCTTTGATTTAAATTATCCAGATCTGGTCCGAAAGGTCACCATCAAAATGAGAACACAACACAGAAGAGGGATGAGCTTCCGAAGGAGTCAGTACAATTTATTCAAACCATTTTTTTCACTATTCTGAATAGTTTTATTTTGTGTATTTTAGGGAATCACTCCATGGCTCACACACTGCAGCTAGTTAAAATTCACAGTTCTTTTACCACCCCATTCCTATTGTCCTTTCCCTTTCAAGCACTGTTTCATGGAAAAGGGAGAAGGAGAAGGAGAAGGAGAAGGAAGAAGGAGAAGGAGAAGGAGAAGGAGAAGGAGGAAGGAGAAGGAGAAGGAGAAGGAGAAGGAGAAGGAAAAGGAGAAGGAAAGGAACAGGAAAAGGAAAAGGAAAAGGAAAAGAAAAGAAAAAGAAAAAGAAAAAGAAAAAGAAAAAGACCCCTGCCAATTTGCTTGGGTTTGACTCCTGTGGCAGAAAGGCATTAAACTCACAGCCAGACAGCTGTTTCACCCCCCTCTCGACTGTTGTCACCCTGCCTGTTTAAGCTCTGTTTTATCAGTTGCACAGAAGTATTTTTTTCCTTCATTTCAAAGAGCACATTAAACTCTCATTAACAGCAAGGGGAATTAGGCATGCACAGTTAGAAAACAAAAAAAAAGAAAATTAAAAAAAACTTGCACTATCTAAGTAAAGAAACAGGATTCCCCTGACAAATGCGTATTCACAAAGAAATATCACTGCAGGCAACAAACAGGCTCCCTTGGCTAAGTCAGATATCATTTCCAAAATTTCCTCAAAGCGGGAGCTGTCTTGGAGACATTTCAGCAGGAAAAATGGGTTTCTGCTCAGCCTGGGTTATCTTGAAATTTGGACTTTCATCTTTACAGAACAATACTGTTTGAAAAAAACAAAGATTTAAATTAAATCCCAAGCCTTGTAAGGAGACATCTCGGGGCCAGCTACTGGCAGGGCTGGAGAGAGTGCTGCTGCCAAATGGAAAATGTGAGCTGGCAACGTGAACCTGAAATCTTAGATTTTGAACCTGGCAGATCTGAAAGTCTTGGCATTTGGTTACAGATCCCGGAATGCAAAGCTTGCAACAAGTTTTTCCCCATAGGAGTATAAAAAGCACCTTTAATACGTATAAAGCAAACTTCCGTCTGCCCTTCTTATAAACGGCACTGGTGTGTTTTTGCACAGTATGAAGCAGCCTGTGGAAATGTGTTGATTTTGCCTAGAAATCCTATCTTCATTTGTCTTACTTCATGTCTCATGTGGGCCCCTGTGACTTTTTGACCCTCCAGTAAATTTTAGCATCATTCAAGAAGGTCAAACAGTCAGGGAAAGCAAAAATGGATTAAAAAGAAAGAGCTGTGGCAGACGGAGAATTATCATCATAAGGTTTATTAGATATTTCAAATGCTGTAGACTTTAACGGCAGCAAACTCTTAAAAGTTCAGCCTCTGCTTTTACGGGTATAAGGGGATATCGTTAATTTTCCATCTGATCTTTAATATCACTGATCAGAATAGTTACCCAAGTCTTTCTCCAAAGTTATATGAACTATTTCAATATTTAAAATTTATTTTAAAATATTATTAAAAATAAATTAAAATACTACAAAAACAGTTTCCTAGCGTTTCCCCGTATCCTTGATGGCAAGGAGGATTCATGACATTACTTGCATTTCCCTGCTCAGCTTGGCCAGAATCCTCTCTGCATTTTCTGGTTCTCTCTTTTTCTATTTTTTTCTCTTTTGCAGGGGGGGAGAGCGGGAGCAGACAGTACTGGCAAATCACAGCTTGAAAGTAAATAAAGGAGTGGTTGCAGTCTATTTACTAGCAACAATATTCTCCCTATTAATATTGTTACTGTCATCTTTACCAGCATTATGGCTGGAGTTTAAGCATGTAAGAGACACAACGGCTTTCATAAGTCACATCTCTCCTGTAATTTGCTTACATACAGTGAGCAATTTATCCCATTAATATCTTGTTCGGCTATTGAGAAGTCGGATTTTGAAACCGCTGAAAAGAAGCCCAAGACATAGGTGTAAAGGAATGTTAAAAATTGTTCTGTAGCCAAGCCAACCCTCCTCGGACCCCGCATGTGCAGAAAGTCGCCAGCCCATGAATCATCTATATACTATGTTGTGGTCCACCATGCAAGCTGTGGAGAAGCACGTGCCAAATGCTGATCTCCAAGCCTCAGACAGCTTAGTCAGTATAATTTATCTCTTAGGATGAATTATTCTGTCTTGATTTGAGAATTTGACACTCTCTCCATTTGCAATTTGTTTCCTTCATCCTTCGCATGCGTTAGCACAGTACTGGGATGTATTTAAAATCACAAGAGATCCATTCCCGTTAGTTTGGAAGGTTATTTCATGTAAGTATTTCCTTGTTTCTTAATATTCCTTTACACAGGGCTTTTTTTCCCTCATATATCCTGAAAAAGGAAAAGAAAATGGCATAAGCACCCTATAGTGTTTCAGCCTTTCTTTCTTTTCCTCTCTTACCTTTACAAGACCACAATATTACCATTAATTCTTCTCATTCATTTGAAGCTACATTTTTTAAAACTTCTGTTTGGATTTCCTAGGTAAAAGATACATACCTTCCAATCAAAACTGCTTACTGTCGGTGCCTTTTTGAGGTGAAAACCTGAGATATACATACTTTAATAGGAAAAAATTAAATTTTCACACCCCCAGTTCAGCGAATCCGAGAAGCCCTGTTCTGACTCCCGGTCGAAGTGCTCTGAACTGAGAGCTCTGGCCGGGCTGGCTCCTGTAAGGCTGCCTCTGCGGTGCAAGAGAGGAGGACACGGCAAGCTTCTCACCCGGGTCTCCCAAGGATTCACAGGTGATTTAGGATTCAATCCTTTTCTCCATCTCTCTCCTGAGGATTTCCCTTTCATGAGAGAAATCTCCTGCTGGTGCAGAACTACTGTACTGGAACTCGCACCGTCCCGCAGTTACTGGGCTGGGGGGATGCTCTCCAAGATGATAAACCAACGTCTCCAAGGAGGGTCTTTCACTCACTGGCTCACAGGCACTGATTTAAAGGAGTGCCTAGCTACAGTACGATTTATCAGCAAAGATTACTGAGAAAATAATGGGCTTTAAAAGATGACATATTCTAGAAATTATCTGTATAGCAACCTGCTCCAAAGTCCTGTTGGATTCGACAGAAGTTCAGCCAGGCTGCAGGTGATGGCTAGACTTGGCCAGAGCCATTGGACTTTGGGGTCTGTTAAAGTTCTGAGTGCATTTCCATGAGAAAAAAAAATTAATGTTTTATTTCATGTCTTTATCAAGCAATGCTTTGCCACCACACCACCAAAAGGAAGTACAATTTCCAGACTAACGAAGGTCAGGGATAAATGGCCTCTCCATTTAAAGGCTAGTCTCCGGTGCTCTTTAGCTAACCTTGGTCCCTAAAAAAGGTACGACCTCCTGAGCTTCCCTGAAAGCCAACATCACGATGAGGGGGACAGCAAAGTGAGAATACAAATAACCGCAAAGGTCAGTGTTCACTTACCCAGTTAGTCAGACAGGTTGGAGACAATATGACTTGTTAGAAAAAAGATACAAGTGCCACAAGACAACTTAACTGATACAAAAAAAAGATAAAGGTACAGCAAGATGATAACCTGGCATTATCACATTTTTATTCTTTAAAATATCTACTGTTAAGTACACCCTGAAGCCAACATTTGGAAATGGAAGAGCTTGACAAAGAATTTAGGTGTTCTCTGCTTCAGCATATATAGGATCTTGTACATGACCAACATGAAAGTCAGCTGCCCGCAGCAGACCTTGATGCTGTCTGTGCCCTCCAGTGCAGACACGTCCGCACGCAAAGGCGGTTGCACCTGACAGACAGTCGTTCTGGACTTGCATGCATAAGTTCAGATGCAGAAGCCATAAACGTTGTAAACCACACTTCACAAGTTCACACAGCAGAAGCTATTCGGCGGATTTGGACATTGTTTAAGGCTCTCTGAAAACAGATGGAAAACACGATGTCTTCTCACAAGTTTCGTTCCCACATACTGCCACAGATGGTGCTCTCACCTCTTTGAAGAATAGATCTTTTTTCTTACAGAAGCAATAACAGGATACAAAACATTTCACATTACTGCTGACATAACTGATCTCAAGCAATTACTGCTGAGACACTGCAATCTTCTACCATTTTTTGCTCTCTTCCCCTCCCCAGAAACATATTCTGCTTCTCCATTAACCCTCTTCCATTCAAAACCAACAACAGGCAGGGACACACATTGAAATATCAAGTCATCTATTTACCTATATTTTTCTTCTCAAATAGTCCACATACCCCTAATACAGTGACATTTGTAGAATCATTCAGTAGTGTAGTTCATTAAAATGAAGAAGGAAACTTTTTTTCAGATGGTTTGTAAGACATTGTACTGTTCCTTGTGGGAGTTTTTGTCTTTCTTTTTTTTCCCCCACTACGAATAAGTAACTGGATAATTACATTTCAACCTCCTGAGGGCTCATTTCCCAAATGGATGTAAATAATAAATCAAGCACCAATGGAAGACAACTTGGTTCTCAAACAGGCCTCTACATTTCAGCATCAAGAATGTTATCCAGCGTTTGTGTTGTTGTTATTGTACCTTTTCACCTCTTAAACAATGACTGCACTGTTATTTCCGCTCATAAATATTATAGAAAATCAGCTCCTGTTTACACAAAAAGGAATTTGCAAACCATCAAGAAGAAAAAACCTGCTTCTTACTCATCATTTACACCCACCATCTATTAATTTGCTAAGGAAATATATGTTTAAGCAAGCTCAAAAATTGAAATGCCTTATTATTATAATAAATAGATAAATCAACAAAATTCATGTAATCAGTCAGTTGTGCCTGTTAATCACCACCTGACAAACTTGAAGACCAGTCCAGGCAAAGACCTCTGGCGCTTAGGTGAAGTGCAGCTTATTAGTTATCATCCATGCTTTCCCCTCCCAGTGGCTGCTGGAGCATGTTGACCGCATTTTAACACATACTGCTTTTCCTTGGGCTCCTCACGCCCTCCCATGAGCCCCAGAGAGTGCTTGTGTGCCACTACTATGCTATTGCTTTGGTATTTACGTCTTCAGGTCAAAACATCTGAAGTGATGGGAGGGCTGCATTACGGTTTGCCAGAAGAAAGGTTTTATGGTGTGATGCATACGCTACACGTGCCAAGTATGTCATGAGGGAGATCAGAGAGGTCTGACCAAAAAAAGACCTTCCAGGAGAGTGCTGGACAGTCTGCACAGAATGGAGAAATTCAAGATTTTCAGTCTTACCCCATGTTGCTGGTAAGACAAAATATTCTTAAACCAACACCTGAATATGACCACAACAATTGGTTCGCTTCAGAGAGTACCCCGCGTGCAAACGTCTGTGAATGATGGGAAAGCTGGGCCCTGGAGCAGCCAAGTTATTTTTTAGTCTTCTGGGAACTTCGGAATTAAATGGGGAAGAAGAAATTTCAGAAGGTTCTACTTATTCTGGCCTTGTAACTCATGAAAGTTTCATTACTGGAAAAATTATGTTTATAATCCACAAGAAAGATGCTATTCACTTAGAATTACATGGGTGCATCACCTTTGCTAAATTCTATTGTACAGAGAATAAATAAAAGAGTTAAACTAATCTGGAACGGTACAAATTTCTACGGCCCTGAGATGTTAGGTATTTAATTACATAATTTTAGCTTGTTTCTTGAAAGTCTTTCCACAGTACCTTTTCTAATTCTTGAAGAGGGATATTTGATTGAATTTCTCTGTAGAAATGGTCCTTTGTTGATTTTTTGTAGCTGATGCCAACTTTCTTTAGGGTCTGGTCAAAACTCCTACTGAAGTTAAAGACTCTCAGTAACATCAGTAGGATGAATTGAGAGCATGTAAGTGTCGAGGATAAAATTTAACTCCTGACTAAAAAAGTAACTCCACTGTGAATATACCTGTGAAGACAGAATTTTCTCCAAACTTCTGAAAACCAAAGATGTATGTCAGATACTCGAATAGTATAATTAAAACGATACAGTAAGCGAATATATATTTCTAAAAATGACTCTACTGTTGCTAGATAGATAGATAATTCAATAGATACAATTGAATTCCCGTGGCTTAAGGGACGTTTTGTACTTCAGATCAAAGATCAATAGAAAATCTGATTGTATTGTAGTCAAGATTAAAAGAAGCTTCTCCACTTCAACAGGTCCCCTCTCTACCCCCATCTGCACAGAAACCTTAATGGGTTTTGTACAGAAAGTTTGGCTGGAAAGTCTGAAAACTTCTTCAATTCCCACCTATGCTAGCACGCAGGGCTGGGGTGACGGCCAGGAACAGATGAATCTTTGGGGGCTGAAAGCCCTCGGCCGCCAAGGACTGTCTTAAGCTAAAGGGCAGTCTTGAGAAAGACTCATTACAGAGTTATGTCCTTTACACTGACAGAGACTAGAGATATGTGCAAGAGGCTGGAAAAGAAAGGACTTCTAGCCAAATTAAACATGCTACTCCATGTTCTAACTGTTTGAGCATAAAAAGAAGAAGAGTTTGTCTAGATCTTAGAAATTTTAACACATGGATTCAGAGAAAGCATTCTTCATTCCTAGAGCTTCAGACATTTGTTGCTGACCAGTTGTTAAAATTGTATTTAACCTTCTGGATAAAAAAAAGACAGATTTTGGAAAATTGGGTTAGAGGGTGAATCATTTGAACTGTTCACTTTTCATGTACCTTGAGACAGATAGCATTTCTTCACTTACATTTTAAGAATTAGATCAGTTAGTGAAACATAAAACATAATGTGAAATGTAAAAGAATAATGAAATGCTACAAAGCCGGCAGACAAAGCATATCCAGGTAAAGCAAGAATACATGGAGACCTCTTGTCCTATGACAAGGAATCAAGCCAAAGGATCTTGGATATATATTAATATATGTGAGTATATCCCAAGCACAGGTTCTTTGCTCATTCCACTGCTACAGGAGACCGTAGTTTGGCTGGCATCAGGAACACACGACAGGGCATTGCAGTAAGTGAAAACAAAGTTGTGTAATAATCCATCCATGCTCAGCATATATACTCTCAACAACTCAGTCGTCATGCTAGCAAATGCAGTCAGCCATGATGTAAGAGTTTGTTTAGAATGAGACAGAGTCCCTTTATTCAAACGCATCACCACCTCTATGAGAAACGCAGCAAATTCATGCCTGAACTACGGTGGCACCTGCAAGTCTATACTGATTTGCCAGAAGAATTTTATCAGTACATACATTAATACATTAGCACATATTTGGGAACGCTCTGCTGAAGAGAACCTTGGAGCTTGCCTCTTGAGAAGACAAACAGGAGAGAAGGAACCACAGGACTGATAAAGAGCAGTGTGTTAAATTTGAGGGAGGGGATACCCCAGCAGTGCTACCACTAGGCAGAATATCGATTTAGGGAGAGAATCTTGTCCAAGTGATTACTTGCTTTGTTTTGGATCCCATTCTGTACATAATAGCTGTCTAGCGTTGCGTACTACTGTAGCCAAAATCAGATTATATCAGTCTTTATTTGGGAAAGGTGCTTAAGTGTGCTTAACACTAAGGGTAAGTTTAAGCACCCTCCTGAATCAGGGTGGAAAATACAACTATCTTCTTTTGTGAATCTTTAACTAATTTTTTCACCATTCTCTTCTGTTGTCATTGTTATTAGTTGTAGTAGTAGTAGTATTATGGTGCAGCACTGTATCACCTAGTCACTGACAGCCGGTCCCAAATTTTCCAGTGACACAAACTTGACTTAGAAAATGCCATATGCCTGTCTTCTTCTAAACATTTCAGGCTCAAAACATATTTTGACAAACTCCAATCAGAGGCTGAACCCTTTCTGGTACACTGGTGGGCTGAATTCACAGAAGACAAAAAACCCAGCCAGATTCCAGGGCTCGGTGCTTGAGCTAAACAGTTTGATTTGGAGAAATGAAAGGGGGGGGGGCGCAGAGAGAGAGAGAGAACTGGAAACTTTTCTCAGTCAGATGAACTCCCAGTTTTCTAGACACTTCTAGTAAGAGACTTTTGCCATATTACATAAGTTACAATCCATCACATCTTTCTGCAAGTCATTTTCACAGTACTTAAAGTAAGAAAGTTCTGTTATCCCCATTTTATAAGTGAAACAAGAAGCACAAAGGGACTAAGTGACCTCAAGTTACACTGAAAATCTGTGCAATGTCTAGGAACTGAATCTCTCCAGTCGCAGTCCAACCCTTCAGCCACGAGATGCTCTTCCTGCTGCTGGTAGCAAGATTATCAAATGCAGCTAATACCCATTGACTATGTCTACAATAGCAAATGAAATGAGAAATAGACTGCTCTTGGGCCTCGAGGTCAGCCGACACAGCGTGGTTCCGATCTGCACAGCCAAGTTCTCGTATCCAAAATAGGGATTTCATGTTCAAGCTGTTTGCCGAGAGCGTTTACTCCCAATCTACATACGCTCCGGCGCTGCTTGGGAGAGTGCTACTTAGCACCGGCCAAAATTCTGACAAAACCTGCGCTAACAATGTAACAGCATGTATGATTGCAAACCAGAGTCTGAGGCTATTCCCCGACCCTCTCAGGTCTGCTAGTACAGATGTAGCCTTGTTTTCCAGATACCAATTGTTTGAAAGCTTTGTCCATTGAGAACACATAGTGTTCGAAAAGGCCCTGCCAACAATGCTGGGATTGCAAGCATTTCTTTTGCTTCCCAAATATTCCTATAACTGTGAAGTCTCAGCACTACCTTGGTCTGCACCAAACATTTATCCAGCAGTAACGCTGGGAAAATGAGAGGCGTTTTGAAGTTTTATGCTCAAGTGCAATTCAGGAGTAAGATAATGCACTACAACTCCGTTCTGGTCTTTTCTGCCTGCAACTGGAAAGTTTGGAGCCACAAAAATCAATGTCCTATTGTTCAGTGATTTCTTTTTGCATGTTTCTTTGCGCACTGGAGGGAGAATATTCATTTGCTCTCTTGTTTGAAATGCATTATTTAGTTATTATTCACTTACTAGCCCAAGACAAAGATATGGTATGACATTAGTGTTCTGAAGTGCTATCGATTACCAGTACAAAATGAAAATATATAATTGATGAAAACATCAAGATCCTACGGGGACTTACAGTTCGAAAGGTTAAAAAGGAAATGCTGATCTCTTGAAACAAATTGATCTACATGCAGCCAAGCTGAGCTGAGTCTCTAAGCAAGCTGGGAGAGACAAGACAGAGCGGCTTGTTTGTTTTTCATCTGTAGTAAAAATACAACGGCCGTAATTTGAAAAGAGCAAGCGTCACATTTGTGTAAAGTCTTCTGTTTGTTCTTCAGTTCATCGCTAGCGATACAGCTCTCTGTTTTGCAAATAAACTGTCTCATCTCAGTTCCTCACTCCCAGGACTGTCGGGGCTATGGCAAGCCTGGAAGCTGTATTCCAGTCCTGCTGGGAGGAAAGTGCCGTGTTTTGCTGCCGGGTATGCCCTATTACCACATGGTAAGCAGTGTTAATAAACCTCACAGAGAGAGATGCGTGTCTTTTGGTTCACCTAGAAGAATGCCTTACTACAAGTGGGGTTTCTGTAAGGAAGATTGCTGGGGGCGGGGGGGGAGATCAGAAAATACCTTCCTCTCTTGTAAGGAGACAGACAAACGGCAGCTAATAAGTGATGCTACTCATTGCCATGGGGAGAGCCACATTTAAATTGTGACCCGCCTTTCCCCAAAAGTCCGGCCTCAGGAGGAAACCACTCAAGGCTAGACTGCATAATTCCTCCCTTTACTACTGACTGTCTCCAAAAGGAGTAACTCCCGCTCTACTCTGCTGTGACTGTGATACCAGCTGGCTTGGGCAGGAAAAATAGGGATTCTTTGCTGACCTCTCAGGCTTTTACTCGTAACCGAGAGCCACAGATGAAAAGGCTCTGCTTTCTCTTATCAACCAGAAGTAACTGGGCAAGGGTAGGTGAAAGACGAAAGCTATCACGTGAGAGGAGTAGTTTACTCCCCATCTAGAGCAAAGATGGCAAGTGGCAGAAGGCTGTCACAGCTGATTCTCTGGTCCCTTGCTAAGATAGTTGTCACTATGTTTGACCTTCACTAATACTAAACTCTGAAGGTACAATCTAGACACATTCAGCCATTGGAGGAGAACATGCTCTTCAAAGGGAATCCCTTCTCTCTCATTCCAGGGAACGATAAAGATAAAATATAAAATGCAAAAATATCTTTTCATCATTTTCCCTTCAGCTTTCTCAGCAAAGGGCACGCCTACCATCTGTCATTGAATCGATGAAACACAACGATGTGCGCAGAGGAATGTATTTGTCTATATTTGTTTCCCTGTAGAAAGGAAGAACATAAGAATGGCTGTGTCAGGCAAGACGAAAGGTCCATCTATCTTAGAATGCTCTCTCATGTGGTCAGTACCAAACATGCCGAAAATATATGAGGATAAACAGGAGGCAGCAGTTCCGCACAGGCTCCTGCAGCCTGAGCCTACAGAATTTCTTGAACTCAAGGTCATTTCTTTGTGTTCCATAATCCAGAATGGATTTTTCATCTAGAAATTTTTCTATTATGTATTTAAAACCATCTAACTTTTGTCACCCACAATCCCCTTGGAAAAGGGTCCTGCAGTTTAATTGTATGTTGAATAAAAACTAAGTCTACAGCACTTGTATGGTGAGAAACTCTCAGTAATTTTTCCCTATTCACAACTGCATTGATTGCTATCACATCCCCATTCAGTCACCTCTCGTTCAGGATGAAGAGTGCTAGTCTATTCAGCCTCTCTGTGTGCAGAAACCATTACGTACCTTTGATCATTTCCATTGCCCTTCTTTGGGTTTGCTATAGGCTTTTTGAGATGGGTTGATCAGAACTGAATACAATATCAGAAAGGAACTCAACATGAATTCATACAGGGGCATAATCATATGAGATATTCTGATGCTTCCTACAGATGGACAATCAGCATCCCAAGAGCTTAGTAAGCCATTTATGCTCCCAGCACAACTCTAAAGTAACGGAGCAACATCACCCCCAAATTTGCAGAGCAAAAGTGGAAGCCTAAGGAACCAAACACACCAATCAATAACTTACCGTTCATTTCATCAGCAACGTATTTGTTTAAACAGAGGCAGTTATGTGCCTAAACACATTTGTAAATTTAAGCCTGAGAGACAAATTTGCTCCAGGTCAGAGAGGCAGCCTGTGGCGGACGAGGGAATTGGAAGCAGGTCTCCCAAATCTCACTTTAGCACCATAATCACTCGCTTTCTCTCATCCTGTGCACTCACTACGGACGCTTACCATGCTTCATCCACTATATTTATCTGTCATGTCTGAAATCTGAATGTGTTTCTAGGTGGAATATAACAAAATCTTCACTTTTTTGAAAAGAGAAGGTTATGTAACGAAGAGTACTTAAATATTCCTAGACTGAGATTTGGTTTGGGGTAATATATAGGCTATGAGCTGCCTGCGTATTCATTTCAGCCCATTCCTCACTCCTATGGAAAAAGGGGGGGAAAAAAGTCATCATGTTTATTAGCTTTAACACTGGCTGCTCTTGCCAACTGAAAACACTTAAATTCTCTCTTCCTACAGCTGCCTCTGCTGCAGACTTATGAAACAAAGAAAACTGAAATAAGATAAAAGAGTAAAGAGCATAAGGGCTACTAAGTTGCTGCTTTAAAGTTTAGCTCTGTATTTAAAAGTTGTAAGGTTTGAAAATGTGCCATTAAATTATACCACAGGCATCTACTTGAGCAGAGTTCAGCTTGCACAGTCTCCTTTCTATTGACACAACGATCCAGAGGCAGGTTTTTTCAATCACGTTAGGAATTCACTGTTCAATTTATCAGGTTTGCTTTTGGCCTGAAAGAGGGCATATAAATTAAAAGCATACCCCAATAAGACACAAGCTTTGATGTCTAATAGGGGTTCTGTGAATTCATTATTTAATATTTTAGATTTATAATCAGAAGGCTAACCATTTTGCTCCAGTCTACGTAATACGTTTTTCATGGTCCCTTTCCGAGCTCCCTCTGACAAATGTTTTCCTCAGATTACATTCATTAATACTGGGGATGTTTTGCAAGCCCTAGGGCACTAAGATCAGGGATGATTTGAAACATCAACTTTCCTAGATATTAAAAATATAGTTCAAAAGAAGTTGAGGGTCCTTTACATCACTTGAAATATTTATCTTTAATAACGTATCAGCATAAATCTGCTGAAAAATTACTTTGAAGGGTGGTATAACATCTAGCAATGCAGAAATGATCAAAAAAAAAGCTAAAGAAAAGGGGAAGAACTAGTTTAGGAGAAACTGCACAGGATGACACTTGACACAGGACATTCAAGAGTTCACTTGTTTGAAGAAAGCTGCTGTCACCCTTTACAAATGGTTCATCCTCTACTATCTGCTAGTACACCAGAGCACTGAAGCTCCACAACATTCCCACTTGGGCAAAGCAATGAAAAAAACCACAGATTTCTTTTTTTTTTTTTTAATCCTAAAATGTTTGTTCTCCTTTTGATCGGCCAGCCTACACAGGTAGAACATATAAACCAGCATGGTCTGTCTGCTTTTCCATTCCCTTAACACGAAGCAGTCAGAAAATGAGCTTAGGTGGGTAGCTAAGCTGAGTTTAGACTTGCTTTGCATTGCTAGAGCAATACAAATCAGTGGGACAGTATGTGCAACTCAAAACAACCATCAGCTATACCAGAGTCACCAACTGTAACCAATAAAGTACAGAAATTTCACATTAGCTCTTTGATGTTAAATCCATCACACTCTCAGCTGTACCTAGGCCAGCAGTCACAGGACAGGCATCTTTTCAATTGCTCTGTAGTATTTAGGAATGATGTGATGCCTTAGAGACAGAGTTGCAGAATCAACCCACAGTTCAAACTTTACTGGAGTATTTGCTTCACGCATAGTTTTTTGCTTCACTTTTGCTTTTAGAGAAAATGCAGCATGCAGAAATTTCGCTTCTGCTATTTGCACTGCATGGTAGCTGATTAGTGACTGAAAGCCACTCCATAACATATGGAGTTATACAACGTCCTAATTCTCCTTTGCTTATATTATTATGAGCAGAAGTAACCCCCTCTTCTCTCCAAAACTTATTTAGATTTGCACTGTGCCATTTAGAATAACCCTTTATTAGAGAAGCAAAATTTTCAGGTGAAATATTATTTATTATTATTGTTTTTCCTTATAGCATCTGTAATAGAGGGAACAGAAATGGTTAAGCAGGTCTGAGACCAATTCATTGATGAATTTAGAAAGTCAAACCCCTCCAACAAGATCCTTCACTGAAGGACCTATCATATTACAGAGTCAGTGTCCAATGGACCCAGTGCCTTTGTGATACTCGGATCAAGAGATCCCAACTCATTACATGTAATTGATGTTTGGAACTATGCATGTCCCTGTTTTCCTAGGTCCTGCCCTATGTACTCATATTTAGTCATTTTATGTATTTTACATTTTCATGTGAAATATTAATCAAGTGAAAAAGTTCAAACTTCAGTCATAAAATCACAGAATGGTTTGGGTTAGAAGGGACCTTTAAAGATCACCTAGTCCAAACTCCTCCTGCCATGGGCAAGGATGTCTTTTAGTAGATCAGGTCCAACCTGTCCTTGGACACTTCCAGGGATGGGACATCCACAACTTCTCTGGGAAACCTGTTCAGTGTCTCACCACCCTCATCGTAAAAAATTTCTTCCTTATGTCCAATCTAAATCCACCCTCTTTCAGTTTAAAACCATTAACCCTTGTCCTATCACTACAGGCCCTGGTAGAAAGTCTCTCTCTGTCTTTCTTATAAGCCCTGTTGAGTATTGAAAGGTGTCCCAAATGACGTCTCCCCAGAACCTTCTCTTCTCCAGGCTGGGAACCCCAACTCTCTCAGCCTGTCTTCACAGCAGAGGTTCCAGCCCTCTGACCATTTTCGTGGCCCTCCTCTGGACCCACTCTAACAGGTCCATGTCTGTCTTATATATATATCTTTTTAGATATTTTTAAAGCAATTAACTGTTTTTTGGAAGGACTGCAATTCCATACCTTTCTTGCTGGACTCATTAAAAGCAGTAACAGTAAAAATATTAGAATGGCTGAAAGCCCCATCTGCAACCTAGGACCCTACTGTGGTGTAGCAATATACAAATAAATACTGCTCCAAGAAGTACTAGTACACTACCTGGTTCTGATTAACTAACACTAATTGATTTTGAATTTTTAGCAAAGAATACACTTAAAGAGAAAGTAGTTAATGTGGTAGGTACTTAGAGGATGTCATTAAAGGCATCCATATTCTTTTCTGTAGGCAGCTTATTTTTAATTTTTGGAAATTTTTCCCTGAAGGCTGGCTGCAAGGGCCAATCAGGAGGGAAAGGCAATGCTAAGGGTATAAAATATACTTCTTCAAAACAAAAGTTAACTAGATAGTTGGGCAAAATTATGCTCAGAGTGAAAGAGGCATACTCAAGAAAGGTAATACCATTATAAGAAATTAATTATTTTCACCAGCATCAACAGAAATGGAAATCTGAGTAGTCTTTAGGAGCCTTTTTTTTTTATGGACATCTTGATTAAGGAGCAAGGTTAAGTAGCAATGGAAATTTTAAAGTATATCCGAAAAAAAAATGAACAATACATCACCCGGGGCCAGGTCATACTCACAAAAAGTTCTAAAGAAATTCAGTTGTGAAACTGCAGAATAACTAACAAAAGTACATCCCCTTCTGCTTATTGCAAGGCTCTATTACTTTCCAGCAGAGTGAGAAAAGACAAATATCAGACCAAGCTTTATAAGGGGCTACAGAGGCAATTCTGGGAATTACAGACTAATGAGTCTGATTAACATACCAGAAAATTCATTTGCCTGCTAATTAGCATAAAATATATAGAAGCTAGAACAGGTGGGCACATGAATAACTGTAACATACCAGGGCAGAATCAACATCATTTTTATAATTCATGAAACAAAGATTTAAATGACACAGTGAGAAAACAGTGTTCCAGTAGGTATAATGCAGCATGCATTCAAAAAAAAAACCACCAAACCCAACCACACGCTTTAAATAAGATCCTTCAGTAACAGTTCTGAAGAGCAATTAAGGTGGCACAAGATAGGAGGGAGGGCCTTTCAGGGATTAATAATGGTTTGGAAGACAGGAAGCAACAGTTTGGAACAAATGATTCGTTCTCAGAAGGTGGGGAATTTGCCAGGAGAAGTACCTCAAAAATCAATGCCGGGACCAATGTTGTTCAATAAACTAATGAGTGATCTGGAAAAGTAAAAGAATATTGAGGTCTGACCAAGTCTGACATTGGTCTCGTTAGCTCTCCATGGTAAATTTGAGAAAAATAAACCTGGGACAGGAAGTAGAGGGCATTGAAGCAGACGGCAAGCAGCTTATACGTGAGGAAAACAGAGGAGCTGAGGGAAAGAGGTAAAGTGAGAGAGAACAGCGAACAGGACTGGAAATGTTCTCAGTTCATCCCCTGCCTCCAGGCTGAGTCAGCTGTAAGATGTTACATCATCCTTGACAGATGTGGTGAGAAAGCCTCCAATGATATAGCTTCTACGGCATTAGGAAAGCACATTGTTCAAGTGATTCATTCTCCTTAATGTTAGGAACTCCAATACCGAACCTTAGCCTTTCTCGCTGCAGTTCACGCCTATTGCCTGCACCATAAATACAGAGAACAGATTACTCCCTTGCTCTTTTGCAGAAGGCTTTCACATCTTCAAAGCCTGATGTTGTAATCCCACATTTATCATGAAATGAGATAGTCTGGACCAGTCATAGCTCCCCAGTGCGTCCTCACCAAGGCCGAGTACAGCAAAAAGATTATGTCACGTGACTTGCAAACTTCCTTTTGCTTCTACTTCTCGCTATGAAGTTTGTCCTTGTGAAACAGCAAGACATTGTTGACTCATGTTCAGGATGTTATCACTATACTCACAGACTCTTTCCTGAAGGACTGTTGCTTAATCAGTTGTTTCCCATCCTGTATTTGTGTAGGTGATTATCACTGCCTAACTGAATATCCCTATTGATTTACAGCTTTTTATTAGAAACCATTTCATCAGTTCACCGAGATAATTTTGAATTCCAACTTTGTCCTCCAGAGGATTTGCGCTGCCTCCCAGCTTCATGTCAACGCCAAGTTCAGAACTTTGGTAAAGTCCTGAATAAACTCTGACCAGAAAGACCCCAAACAAATCTGGCTAGGACTGTATGTTTCCATTTAGACAATAACCACAAAGATTTACTCTCTAGATTCGGCTATCATCCAATTTCACTTCCTCCCTTCTGAACTTGCACGAAGACCATGTTTATCTAAAGAAGAGATGGATTTCCTGCTTCTCTCCTATCCATGTGGATTGTTATCTTATCACACAAAGACACTGGATTTCTTTGTTGGTTTTTTGTTTTTGTGTTTGTTTTTGTTTTACTGGTAAGTCCTTTTGGTTGTTAAACATCTTTTATCTTCAAGGTGAATGTAGCACAACTTGTTTCATAAGTTGTGCCAGAATTTTCCTGGAACTTAAATGAAGGCCTCTTTTTCCCTTTTATAAATACAAACCATGTATAAGCCTTTTTCTAGTTTTTCAGTGCTTCCTTGCTGTGATAGCCAGTATTATGGTTATCCTCCATATCTTAAACATAACGTCTAGTATTTTCAAGTTCTTTAAATATCCCAGTGATGTTGGTCAGCCCCATCCACCTGAAGATATCTAACTGTTCTAAGAACTCTCTAACTTGTTCTTTCCCATTGTAGTCTTGAATCTTACCTCCTTTTGCAATTGGTATTAATTATGCTGTAAGTTCCTCCAAGCAGTCTTTTCTGCAAAGACTGATGCAAAAAGGACATCACATCCCACTAAGCCTTCTCACCGTCTTCTCGTAGCAGTTTTACAGCACAGGAGAGAAAGAAACCTGTTTCATTGGTATTTCTCTTACCAATTACATATACATGGAATGATTTCTGTTACTCCTGATGTCTTTCGCCAGGTGCCTCCTATTCTCAGCCTTGGCTTTTTTGAATTTGTCCCTACGTTCCCATCGTGCTCTGCTACAGTCATCCTTCAACATCCAATCTAATTCACAGGTTTAGTGTGTGTATGCACATGTTAGAGGTGACCAGTGACCCCACCATTTAGCAAAGATGGCTCTTGATACACTTCCTATTACACTTTGTCACTGCTGGTTTTTCTGCCTGTGTCATTAGTACCACCGCTTTGAATATACTTCTCTGCATTTAAGTTTTCTTCTCAAAAAAAAGTCTGTTTTCTTGCTCTTCTCCTTCCTTCCCTTCCTAAGTAGATGCTACCATTTTTGTGGTGGTTCTCATTCAAGCCACTCTCCAATTTCACATTTTTCAAACCATAACTTCGTACTGTTTCAAACAGTAATTTCGTAACCATTCGATACTTCTTCAGCTGCTTTTCCCATTTCTGAATCAAAAGTTTGTCACGAGTGCAAGAACTGAGGGGACACACATCCCCTGTGTCCCCTCAGTTCTTGCACTCGTGACAAACTTTTGATCAGTAATTGGTTGAAATTATAGTAAAGAGTCAACTCTAGTGACACGTGACCAAATTCAATGGGATAGTCAGCATGATTTCCATGGAAGTCATGCCCCAGAAATGCATTGGAGTTCTCCGAAAGAGTTAAAAAGCATATGGAAAAGTACAATCCAGAGGACAACTGTTTTATCTTTCTTTTTTTTTTCCTCCTTTACAAGGTTCATCACCTGTGACTTTCAAACTAAGCTGTCCTGGGATAAAAATGAAGGTCCTCTCAAGGATATCAAGGATTAATTACTAGTTAAGGGATATAAAATTAACAATAAGAATAAATGGTCAGTTTTCACATTTCAGGAAAGTTACCAATGATGGTCTTCTGTACTAAAGCTTATGCTCCTCAACACATTCATGAATGAGGTGGCTAAGTTTTCTGATTATTCAAAATTACTCATTTCACTTGTTAGCTGACTGTGAAGAGCTGCAGGAGATATCATGTTTCTAAGTTAACAGGTAATAACATGTCAAATGAAATCCACCGTCAATAAATATAAAGCAAAGAACAGAGGAGGGAAATAACCACACAACGTAGACACAACACTGCGTTCCAAATTAGCTACTACCCCTTATAAAGAGACCTTGCACTCATCCCAAAAACCATCATCTTCATGCTCAGCAGCAGATTCAAAAAGAAAATGGACCACTGGGGACTGACAGGAAAGGACAGATGAGCAAACCAGACAGCATCATTACATAACTCTGTTACACAGAGTACAGTTCACTTTACCTCATCCCCCCCAAAAAATAAGGGTAACAGTTACTCACATTCTCTCATAACGCAGTAACTAGGGACATCATATTTAATTATCAAGAAGCAGATTTAAAGCATCTGAAAAGTAAGATCTGTTTAGGTATGTTCCGCAATTCAATCATGGAATAAACTCCACAATTCATAGAAAAAATCTCCATCAAAATGATTAGATGCAACAATCACAACCACCTCTGGCTCAAGAAATCTTTAAAGTCTCAAGTGCCATCTGAACAGAATTTATACGTCACTTTCCTAATATTCTTTCCCTCAGCATCCACCATTGGCCACTTTTAGGGTAGAATAACAGGTAGATGTTAGTCTGATGCAGTGCAGCTGCCTTTAAATAACTGAAAATACATGCTATTAGCCTGTTCCTAATTTCAGCAGCGTAGATTGGCAGTATAGCAGATTTTACTTCACAGGCAAAATAGGAGAGTCTACTCAGGGTTTTTTTCATTATCAGTGCACCACAACTGAGCTTTTCATAGAAATTAAGTTCTTGCTCCAGAAAAAGAAAAAAGAAAAAAAAAAGGGGGGGGAGACACAAAGAGGGGATGGGCATGAAATCAGTAATTTGGGCATGGAGGAAGAGGTGGAAATGTAAGAGTGTGAAAGCCAAGATTTGGGGCAGTGCCACAAAAGGCGTGAAGAAAACAGAAGCCAAGGCTGTCTCACACACAGTTATCCTAATCTGATGCAGGCAAAAAATTAAGCTAGTGGGATAAGAGTGGCAAGAACAGGAGATGGAGCCTGTGAGATGAGGACAGTAGGAAGACAAGGAAGGAGGGTAGACACAAGTGATACGGTGAGAGTGACGGCTGAGTGGCAGGGGAGCCATTACAGCTCGTACTGTACACACTTAATAGAGAAATCTATTGCTAGCTTACTAGGTTTATACAAATTTTACAGAAACATGAGGCTCCCAGTGGATGAAAAAGTGTTACATTGCCATCTAGAGCAGAAAAAAGGAAAATATAGGAACATGTTAGGTGAACGCAGCTGCTTTGGAATAAAAAAAAAAACAAAAATAGTTAAAACAGAGAAGCATTCAGAACCTCTTCAACCAGGAAATCCTCAGGAGCAGAAAGGATGCGTTTTGTCAAACCCTCACGTGAAGGGAAACCCCCAGTCTGTACAAAGTAGGACCAGAGCTTTGGCACCATGTGGCCTGCAGATGAGCCTCAAACTAATAGATTAGAGAGAAAAATAGCTACAGGAAGAAAATACTTGATGTGACAAGACAAATCTCACCAGTGGCCTTGTCAGGTATCCTTTTTCTAAAAGGGCCAGATGCTTCAAAAGAAAGCCCAAGAAACTTTGCAAAGAAAAACTCCATTGAGGCTTTTGTTGTTTGTTTTTTAAACTAATCCAAATAAATCAATGTTTGGTTCTTACACAATAGAACAAAAGTTTATTCAATTTCTAAATCAATTTTCATGCCCCTGTGATACAACTATGCGCATTCTCTCCGCGCAATATAAACAAGTCAGTAAGTGTTCTTTGTCAGTAAAACAAAGACAAGTATACTTCTTCTCTGAAACAGTTATAAGACAAGATGTTAAAGAAATGGATAAGGAAAACATTTCAAGGTATTCTTCACAAACTCCATGGTTTTACAAATTAAATGAACTTTCCGACTTGTAAATTTAAAGGGATATGTAAAATCCAAGCTAGAACAGCGTGCAAATACTCAAACAGCCAAATTGTCCCCTGAATTGCACCACTGCTGGCCGATGCCTTGTATCTGTGGTAGAAATGCAACTGTTGGAATGAAGAGCAGTAAGCTGGTAAGCAATAGGGTGGCAGGAGGGAGCAGAAGGCACCCTGGCTGCTGCAGGGAAGCAGCGCTGCCCCTCCAGAGCCCTTTCCTTGCACCCTCCCCGCTACGCGCAGCGGGAGAAGAGCGCAACCATCTCTACACTGCACCATCTCCACCTCTGCCCCCACTGCCAGCATCGAAACCGCCTTCCCCACTGCCACCACCACAAACATTCTCACCATCCAACCCCATGGATAGTGACTGCCTCCATCTCCCACAGCAGGGGCCAGGGCTTCCCGTGTCCCAGGGTCGCCTACAGCACCCTCATACATGAAGGTGTGGTGGGGTAGGCACCAGCTTCCACCATGCCATGAAGCACAGCAATACCTTCAGGTTTTTAAAGCATCAATATCCATGACAGTCCATAGAACAGTCAATTTACAGTTTGACAGGGCAGCTGGTAGCTTCCAATTGTTACGCTGTCTTCCCTGCACAACCTCCACAAATCTGGTAAGTCACAACATCCAGAACTGTTTGCTTAGGACTGAGCAAGAGCAAAATTGAATTACCTCTTGTTATTAGAGAAATTTGTCCCAGAGGAAGGTGTTGCAACCGCTGAAGCAAGAAAGTGAGAGAGCATTTTATGGCTCACCGAGTTATGAATGGTCTATGAATACACAGACAAAGTAGTCTCCAAAGCTACCAGGCTCCAGCTATGGGCTCCATGTTTGATTAAAAGATTATAAATGGTCAGACACATACTCCTGTTCTGTTCTCCAACAGTTTATGACTCCTTTCCATTTTACGGTACTCAGTGGCAAAGCTTGCCTAGTCCAGGCATGCACTGAGACTCTGATTGTTTACCTTAGCTGATTCAAGCTGACATGTTTGAAAATTATTATATCCATTTGTTCTGCTAGATGTTTTGTCTCCCTTGCTTATACTTCTTAATTTCTCGCTTCTCCTATTATTGGTCTTATGACTAAAGGCTTTAATTTATTCACCATACAATGCTTTTACACACGTTTTCTGTCATTCATTATACATTGTCTCCATTGTCTCCCAGTATCTCTAGGGTGCAGTAAGAAGAATTGAGAATATAAAAAGTTACACTATATATTACCTCATATGTCTGCCTTAGACTTTAGCTATTGAACTTCTATGCACTTTAATAGAGCGGACTTTTCCCTACTCTAATTATTCAATCATGAAGTTTTAATAGTAGGTGTGAGCCCACATAGTATCTAAGTGCAAAATCAGGATGTTAGCAGACCAGGAAAAATGTAATCAAGACACATCTTAGTAACTCCATAAATCTTAGGAGAAAATGATCAGAAATAAGCATGATAATCCCTGCCTTTGTTTTCCTATCCTCTGTCTTCCTGTTCCAAGTTTGATTTTGTTCACACTTTCATATGTGGGGGGGTTTTTAGCACTATCCTCACACAAGTATACTTCAATTTTGAGAGAGAAATTATATCCAAATCAATACATCACTTAATAATTAAAAGTTCACACTGAATGTCCTCAATTCTGGACATACAGGAAGCGAATCATAGAATGGTTTGGGTTGGAAGGGACCTTAAAGATCATCTAGTTCCAACACCCCCTGCCATGGGCAGGGACACCTTCCACTAGACCCGGGTTGCTCAAAGCCCCAGCCAACCTGGCCTTGAACACTTCCAGGGATGGGGCATCCACAGCTTCTCTGGGCAACCTCTTCCAGTGCCTAACCACCCTCAGAGTGAAAATTTCTTCCTTTTAACTAATCTAAATCTACCCTCTTTCAGTTTAAGCCATTATGCCTTGTCCTATGCTACATGCCCCTGTAAAAAGTCTCTCTCCAGCTTTCTTGTAGGCCCCCTTTAGATACTGGTAAGTTGCTATAAGGCCTCTCTTTTTCTCCAGGCTGAACAACCCCAATTCTCTCAGCCTGTCTTCATAGGAGAGGTGCTCCATCCCTCTGATCATCTTCGTGGGCCCTCCTCTGGACTCGCTCCAACAGCTCCATATCTTCTTGTGTTTGGGGCCCCAGAGCTGGACGCAGTACTCCAGGAGGGGTCTCACCCAGAGGCAGGGTAGAGGGGGAGAATCGCCTCCCTCGACCTGCTGGCTACACTTCTTTGATGCAGCCCAGAGTATGGTTGGCTTTCTGGGCTGCAAGAGCATATTGCTGGGTCATGTTGAGCTCCTCATCAACCAACACCTCCAAGTCCTTCTCAGCAGGGCTGCGTTCAATCCATTCTCTGCCCAGCCTGTATTTGTGCTTGGGATTGCCCCGACCCATGTGCAGGGCCTGCACTTGGCCCTGTGAACTTCATGATGTTCACACGGGACCACCTCTCAAGTCTGTCCAGGTCCCTCGGGCGTGGCATCCCTTCCCTCCGCATGTTGACTGCACCACACAGCTTGGTGTCATTGGCAAACTTGCTGAGGACGCACGTCCATCCCACTGTCCATGTCGCTGACAAAGATGTTAAACAGCGCTGATCCCAACACCGACCCCTGAGGAACACCACTTATCACCAGTCTCCACTTGGACATCAAGCTGTTGACCACAACTCTTTGAGTGCGACCATCCAGCCAAATTCCTTATCCACCAAGTGATCCATCCATCAAATCCACGTCTCTCCAATTTAGAGACAAGGACGTCGTGCAGGACAGCGTCAAATGCTTGCACAAGTCCAGAACATCCATTACACATATGAGGAAAGACAGTGAAAACCCTTTCTGCCTAAGAAGTCTCAGATTTCTTGTCAGGATCTCAGTGGATTTTGACTGCTTTTTAATCCATTTCAATTACTCTTAAGCAACATTCCCTACAGTTGCTTAAGTTACTAAATATTCAGATGCCGTCTTAACAACTACCTCTGGTGGATTTTGCTACCATGACTAGAAGATTCAAAGCATGGCCTCCCCCACCAAAGCCAATGCCTCCGCATACTTGCTTTTGAAAAGAAAGCCCAGAGGAAGATCCTGCTATCCCAAATTTATATCTGCAGAAGTTTTCCCTGCTGCAGTAGGGGAATAGCCAGCAGGTATCCTCTGCAGACATCTTCTAATGGAATCACTTAAGGAGACTTAGCTTGTTGAGATTCAATATTTAATGGTCTGAAATAAAGAGAACACACAAAAATTCTTACTAAACCTAAAGCAATTGCTATATGTAATAAGGAAGCAACAGGTAAAAGCCGACAGAGACTAACTCTGAAAGCAGATTCTCTGGTTGCCATTTTTCTGTGACAAGTGCTGATAAAATTACTTCTTCAGATCAATTTTGCATTAACAGGCATTGCCTGGCTGTGAGGAACAACTTCAGCTCTCCTTCCTCAGCCACCTCTTACAATTTAACAATAATATCAGAGAGCAGATGTTTTGAGAAGGATCTGGAAAGGCTAATTAAACTAACATACTCTCTGAAGCTATGATTAAAATACAAGCTTCCTTATACCCTTAAGGACAAATTAGGAACAAGGGCATCAAATAAGAAACTACACAGACACGCTACGGTCAGAAAAAAATGCAAGCAGTATATATATTAAAAAAAATCAATTAAGGTCTGCTGATGTTGGGAAATGCACACAATAGGCATAGTACCTTGCTGACTTTTTCCCAAGTATCACTGTTATGAACTGCTAAGAGTTTTTGGAAACAGCCAAAAGTCTGACATCCAAGAGTAGTTCCTCTTGATCTCCTTCCCAAGCTCTGGCACTAGAGAACTCCATTAGAAAAAGAGCTTACCCTCCTTTCAAAATATAACGTGCTTTCTGCCTAGGAGACCACCTGGTTATTGTGGGGACTACTTCTGGCTCACCTGCAAGTTGTAAGCTTCTGGAAGCTAATTAGAAAGCATCTCGTAACCACAGCGGCCATAACGAGGCACACCCACTACCTCTTTCTTATCACCTCAGCACGGTGCTCAGCTGCAGAAATCACCCTTTCAGAAAGCATAACAACAACCTTCAGTCTATATTCATATCACTAAATCTACACAAATGCACTCTAAAACCTTAGTAGTGCTCATTACAATCATTTTATCAGACTGAGCATTTTTTACATAGAGCTCTGAATTACAATCTCCTTCCACAATAATTCTTCTGCAGCTTCTGTAAAGCCTTCTGTAGAATTTGTTTTAGGTCTCTTCTATTTTCAAAAAATGGAAGGGAATATGGCTCATTGGAAACTAAATTGCCAGGTTAAGTACCACCTTGTATTTTTATGGTTTGCATTCATGTAATAGGAATGAGATTTATGTCCCTAACCTTGAATATTCTGAACCATTATTTACTTAATATTTATTTAAATTATCTATGATTGCAGGACTGACTATGAAAGCAACCAGAAAAAATTCTGCAGGTGGCCTGTAAAGCTAATTTTGAAGTTAGCTGTACTAAGCTCATGCAGTGGTCTTTCGGAATATTATATAGTGTTTATAAACTACAGTACCTCAGGGTGTTCACCCTGCCATGGAATTTAATTTACTTCATATCTCATCTGATAGACTGAATCTCATCTATAGGTAAATATAATGTGAATACGTTTCCTTGTTTCTCTAAGGAGTTTATTGGTAAAACCTGGAGAGGCATTCCCACGGAATCTTCTATTGCTATAATTAGCTTGAAATTGAGCTATTGTGCCCTTTTCTGTATTAAGCAATACAGAATATACAGTCTAGGTACAAAACAACACCGTGCTCAGAGTCGAGTGCAGCAGCTGCATTGCTCACAGCAACACATTTGTGTTTATTCTTTGTATTGCAAGGAGGAAAAACTACAGCAGCCTCTGGGGATTTGAGCCAGAGGCCACGTCTCCCCCGCGCCGAGTGCTGTGGCCAGCCAAAAGGAGCTCTTCCCAGGGACAGCACACTACGCTCTGCCCTTGGTAGCTTAAAAGTGGCACATTCTTCTCTCTAAGCAGACAGACCTCAATTTTGTAGGATTATGTGAACGGTTAAGTTGACTGAAAACAAACCCTGCTATTGTCTGCAGCAGCGTGTTGGCACAACTTCAACGGTGGTAGTGGAAAAGGGTTTGAATATGCTTTGGTCCCTGTGCACTTCTCGCAGCGCCTAATGCCCGGCCGTGGCAAGTGCCGTGCAGGCGGCGTTTGTTCACGGCGCATCCAAAGCATCCTGACGCAGCAGCTTACGGGGCAGGCTGGTAGGCAGCACGCAGTAACGGCGTTTTCTAGAGAAAAGCGCAGGGGGCACGTGGTGTGGAGAGGAGCACGCTTTCTAATTAGCTCTACTCGTAGTAAAAACTGTCCTGGTAAGAGGAAGGCCACAGCAGTTACGCTCCCTGCTTTGTTTTCACATGGACTCTTCTGCACACGACCGACTGCTGCATAGTATTGTACACGTTTAGTTTATTCTTCGCAGCCTGTGCTCACGACAGTTATGGTGGCTTAACACCAAAGCCACTCCTACAGTTAGTTCCTTCACGCTACTCTGTCCATCAGGATGGACAGACTCATACACACTTTTTCAAAAATCACAAGAGAATATAGCCTTACAGGTATCCCAGAACAAGCCCATTTATCTGTGGCCTGCACTTCTGTGCATGAAGAGTTGTCAGCGCAACTCCCAGGGACAGGTCCTCCAGAAAAGCTAGTAGGGGCAGGGAATTTAGGCACCTGACATTTTAAGTGGTTCTCATTCTTTGTATACCATTTATGATTCAACTTAGTTTGTTATGTCAGACAGAGGAAAAAGACGTGCAGGATGCATAAAAGCAGAAAAAATGCATCACAAAAAACAGCTTTAGAGAGGGAGAATAGAGAAAAAGATAGAACCCATGGGCAACTTAAAAAATAAAAAGTAGATGTTATAGTTCACTGAATCAAAATATGACATTATAGTGCAGAGGAAATTGAATTCATCTGTACTCGATAAGGGTGGCTTCATTATTCACTTGTGGCTTTGCTTAGTTGTGACACTCATGACTGATGAGACCATCCTCATCTCATGAAGATAAATTCAATATCCGTAGTATCATTCTAATATATTCTCTATATATAGAGAATGCATTTAATGGATGGTGGTGGGATAGTATTTTTTATCTTCACTGGCTCATGAAAGGAAGGAGAACAATTTCCCAGAGCTGACACTTTGAGTAAGTTTATATGGACCCCTTTCACAACTTGTGTGTTGCGGGTGAAAGTGTCAGCATGGGCACATGGGAGAGGGCAGCACAGAGGCTGACTTCACTGACTTATCATCTAAGATCTGAATCCAGAATTGGATCAAAATGGAGAAGAGATTTGGCCATTGTGTCCTAATCTCGATCAGATACTTGTCTGTGTATGAGCACACCACCACCACAATGCAGTCAATAAGAGGACGCACCACTGAAATGTGCTGACATTAATCTAGTGTTGCTCAGAGCTGTAACTCTCCTCCTCTTCCTCCCTTCTCGTTCGGTTTTCCAAACCAGCGAAACATTTCTCCTTGATGTGGTCTCTGACTCACGTCTCCTCCTCCTTCAGTAGCATCATATATTCATGCACACCTCTAGCAGACTAGTTTAAAAATGTGGAAATCTTGGAAGCTGTTCAGCAGAAGTGATCCCAGAAGAGATGTGATTAATAAGTAAACCATATAGGAGGAGGTCAAGGTAGCTATCATAAATTTAATTTACTATGCATCCGTAATTTATCACAACTCCATACAGTGTTCACATGCCTCTTCATGAGGAAGGTTTTTTTCCTAATAGATCCGAGGGGAAGAGGGAGAGCCCAAGCCAGCACAGGTTTCTAAAGTGCCATCTCCGTGCGTGCTGCTGCTGAAGCAAACACACATCCACACGTACACGCCAGTTCAGAGCACTGGTACAGCTGGCCGCTTCAAAGCATAGGAATTTCCATCGGGAAACTTCTGTCCGGATCGGGACAGAGGTCCATTAATTCAGTAGTCATACTCTCACAACAAGACAAGTGAGAGATTTACTGACGGGTAAAGAAACATTGGAGAAGAAAATTCTGGAATAAGCTGCACATACAGAATTTTCTTTCAAATCCCATCATTTGGCAGCTGACATACATCCTCTGCATAATGATTTATATAACTTCTTGTGTGTAACTTTTGCAGAGTAACTGAGCAACACCAGTATTGCTCAGTTTGTCAGTGTCTTCATCACAGCCACTTTGAGAGTTTCATAATACAACCATTAAAATCTGCTTCAGGCTGAAACCTGGCACACAAATGCATAAGGAAGCCAAAGCGAGAAATAGGTACTTTAATTTCTAGAAAATTATTACATACTGCCTCTGTTCTGGAGTATGGAATATGATTACTTGCTTTGATGATCATATGCATAAATTATTAATGGAATTTTCTTCTTGTTTGGTCTAAAACTGTAATTATATAAAGCAGACATTTTCTGTCATCATCTACATAACTGAGCATTAATTTGTTAAGCATACAGCAACACTGCTCCGTCAGATGATCAGTAGCAAAGAGGTGCTATGCAAATAAATACCAGTTGTATAACCAACTGAAATGCAAATTTTAAATTAGGTCTAAGGTGTTCAAAAGATAACAAGGAAACTGAATGGGGAAAAAGTGACAAAGCAAAACAAAAAAACCCACAAAACAAATCCTTTGCATTTTTTTTTTTTATTTCACACAGTTTGACAAAAGTGTAGTAAGAGTCAGTCATTTGTTTTTATGTACAAAGAGCCCCTAACATGATCCTCCCAACTACCTTCCATTGCTGTATGTCCTGATTCACTGAAATAAACCTGTACATTATTCTCAGATTCCAGGAGGAACGTAGAAAAGCCATTTTTATAACTAGCCTAGAAACATGTACAAGAAATCGCATATGTACATGCATGTTTTTATGAGTCATGTTTAGATTCATTGGAAGGCTGAACTTAAAGAGTTAGGTCCTTTCTTAATTCAGTGGAGACAGGCCAATTTACACCAGTTAAAGAACTGCCCCGGTAACTCACTGTGACATTTCTACTTGGCTTTATTAAAGTTTTACGTACATATTTTTTCCTCTGATTTTCAATATAGAATTTAATTGATATAAGGTCTGAAATATTATCAGGTAAACTCATTTCATATGGAAGTATCACTTTCCAAGTGATCAAACTGTCCATCTAGTTCACTGCCCGTAAAGCCTCTATTCAGACATGTTTAATATTGACGTTATACTTTTTATTAAAGATTTTCAAGATACCATGGAATTTTGAAACCTTATACACAAAAATGTCTGACAGTATATTATAAAAAAATAGAAGGAAGCAAAATGAAGATTTTTTTTTTTTTTTCTTTCTCCACACACAGTGCATTGGAGACTTTTCCTACTGTACAGAATAGACTTTCTGCTGCAGTTGAGATAAGACAAATGCTTAAACTAAAACCCAAATAAATTCTGATCATAAAGAGAAAGGTATGGCTAATACACAGTAAATCAGAGAAAAAAATGTTGTCTCATTAGTGGCATTTTTATCAGATTCTCCTGTATTTTCTCATCCAAAAAAGTGTCCACTCAATCGCAGAGGAAACATTACCCTTGCCTCCCCACAGCGTGCAATTCAAGCTCAACAGCACTCCATACACGTTCATTCCCCGAGTGCTCCACTGGTAACACAATTGCGGTAATTACAGCATGAGCATGTTCTATGAAACGGATACTAGTTCATTAATTAGAAGATGAGCGTAATTGATTATTTCAACAGCAAGGCTAAACACAAGGGTAATCCCACCGAGAGATCTGCAGGGGCAGATCTGTCCAAGATGTGCCCTTGACTTAGTTGCTTCTCCCCAGGGGTGACGTTAAAGGAGCACAGCCTAACAAGGTAATAATTACAGACTACTATTAGTGATAGTTAAGTCATTCATGACCTGCTCCCCTTCGCAAATTGTTCCACAACTGATGTGTATTTCGGGGGATGTATTTGCCATTTACAACCATCAGCCAGACACTTAGACAGACGATTGGCACGTGGAGGCCCTCGGCCATCTCTTCTGATGATATTCTGGTCAGATAATGCTCGGATTCAATCTCACCTTTGTTGCTGATATGTCGCAGTGGCTCGATAAGTGTGTGCTATCATTTCTCCCCTGGTGTGGCAACAGAAATCTTTTGAACAAAGGAAGATTGAGCAGTAAGAGTGAGATATCCCTGTTCATGTCACCTTCCTTATCTTTGTCACTGTGCACATGGCTTACCAAGAAGACACGTTGCGGATGAAAATCCCCTCACGCAGCTTGTTAACACAGATACACAAATCAAGCCCCCACATTTTGGCATTCAGATCCTAAGCACATGTTCTCAAATGCCATTCTGCATTAGTTGACGAAACCCTAATTAGGATCACCAAGGGCCTAATTACAGCAACAACTTAAATCAGTCCATTCATGTTTTAAAAAAATGCAGCGCTTTCCGTGGAACCACCAAGCCAGCACTGCCAAACCGGAGCAACCATGTCCTTCTTTCCCTCTCACCTTGTCACAGGCTGATTTAAGGGTTATTGCATCTGGCTTGATTCAAGCATTGTACTCGGTCCAGCTCGTGGTTGACCACATATGGGTGTACTAGAGGAGGGGGAAAACCAAGAAGCTTTTCCTTACCTCATTGCATTCCTAGTGATCACTTAACCTTGGCAGTCATCAGCTCTTGGCAGCCCTCTGTGTTCCCCGAGCACGGAAACAGGTCCAGTCTTGTGCTGGCAGCAGAGGCACCGACACCACCGCGGAGGGCAAGGGCAATGACGGAGTCTCTTGCTGCCTCTCACCTGGTAAAAAGCAGCCAATTCCCACATGGAAAGAGTGTATACCACATCTTTTCAAATAATGGTCCATGATTACTGAATAGTGAATCAGTCAGAGTTCATCCAGAAACTCACCGAGAGGGCTGGGGTCTGAAGTTACCAGGTAAACCCTGGCCTGATGTAAATCTGTATGAGGGGACTGATCTCCATAAAGATATGCTGATGGCCATGTACTGAGGATACTCTCTGTAACCTTGCCTGAAATTATTAAATCAAGCCAGATACTTTGATATGGACACTGTAGACAATAACAATATTAGCCTCAATAAAATGATACCGAGGGTAGAAGTCCTTTTCAGTTTCTTTATTTGATTAAAGCGATTCTGGCTCAATGTCTCCTGTATATTATCCCATGATGTAATTGAATAAGGAGATTGAAACAGAAAGCTGCTTCTAAGTAAGGGAATACTTCACTGGGGCTTTTGTTCTTATTTAGTACGGTTTAACAATTCCTTCCATTCACTGATTACAGATGCTTGAGAAACCTGAACGCACCCACCCCGCCTCGACATGGCTATACTCCATGGCCCATCGTGTTTGGAAGCACTCATGTTTGTAATGGATAAGAATCCAAAACGGTAAAAGTAACCACTTAGGTCAAGATCTTCTCTTTCTCAGATGCACACATTAACTCCAGGATATTTGTAAGTGCCAGCGGAAAAAAAAATCTTTTAAGTCTTTTTTTATTGTGTCAAGAAGTCAAAGAAAAATGTTTGACAGCTTGTGTGCTGCTCACTGCTAAACTCTAAATGCCACTGTTGGCTTTTTTTCTTTCCTATATAATCTTCTGGTTTTTTCATGACAACTTATGATAGTAGTAGAAAAAAAGCAGAACCTTCCCAGTTGTAAACATCATCCTGTTCAATTAGATTAATATTAAATGTTTATTAAATAAGCTGACAGCATAGATGAGTATTAAGAATTGAAAATTAGACATTATGAATTAAATCTCTGCTGCAAGTGAAGCCAGTAAGAATAGGGTCAGGTCAAATACACCTAAGGGAAGCAGTGACTTGATCTACTGATCTAATGGATGCAGATATTTAAGGATACGGTCTTCATTAAGCTGCTCCTTTAGTCCACAATGAAATCCAACTTAAAAAGCAGATGAGGCTGAAGAGATAATTCTTCTCCTTTTAAGAAAGCTGTAAGTTATATATATATATATATCACAAAGATAAAAAGTAACTTGCAATTACTATTTCTTTTTTTAACTAGTATTTCTAAATTTCTAGTTTCCAAAGAGTCTTGCAAATCCACTCAGCAAAGCTGGTTACAACATTTGACATATGCTATGGGTGATAGATATAATCCTATAATTTCCAATGCAATAATGAGAGGTTTAATTTTCCATTTCTTCCCTCTGTGAGATGGTGTCTGGCTTTGAATTCTCATTTATGTCTGCATGAGTACACAAACCTAATCTGCATCATTGTGAAGTCAATACCTGCTCTGACTTACTTTTCATTGTTAAAAAGCAAATCCTGACCTGTAATGCAAAGACATAAGGAAAAGTTTATCCCATCAGGAGTCTCTCTCTTCTTTACTTCAATTCTCCTCTGATACGAGGACTCATGGAAGGAGCTGTTAAGAGCTGTATCAGCTCATAAAAGGTTGCCTTCTTTTCTTCTTCGGGACTTCCCGTGAAAGATTAACAATCATTTTAAACTCTGTAAGCCAGCACATTTGCAAACTCGCTCCAATAGCAGGCATTTTTTCTGAGAAACAGAGAACCCCTATCAAATCTGAGACTAATTCACGAGGGACTTAACACAGAGAGAAGTCGGAGCAGTTCCTCCCCACTGCCAGGGACTGCTGGGACGTGAGAGCTGGATGACTTCCACCACCAAGGGAGAAGAGGGGGAGGCAAGGCAAAGGGCCAGGAAAACAGTCTTTGTTCTTCTCACACAGAGAAGATAGTATGGAGGGTTGCTATTGTCTTGTCTCACTATGGAGTCTTTCCATCTTCCAGCTATCCAGAAAGAGAGCTTTCTTTTTTCCCTTTGCTTCTTTCTTAGTGAGAGTGTGGAGGCAGGGTTGAGAAGAGCTGAGAACAGACAGCAACAGCTTATTGTTCAAGTATTTCCTGTCCAGAACAAGCTGAAAACCTCAAAAGTTAAATACAAAACACATTTACCCATCTCTCTTTTTATTGTGCTGAGAAATAGTTGTTAGTGTTTTATAACACAGAGTAAAATGCAAGGGCTAATCTTTAGTGCTTGGAACGTCTTTGAGTACATTAGCCAAGTAGGGCTGTTTATATTTGCACATGCTTGTGCGTGAATACAGCTCCAAAACTGTGCATTAGGATGGTGGAAAGAATAGACCAAAACAATTTTTTTTGCATCGAAAATGGTTGTATGTGTGGGAAGGAAGGTTCTCAAAATGTCATTTTCCAGTAGTAATGTCTTATTTCCACATATAATTTTGATTTCTTTGGGGGAAAAAAAGACCTCAAACATGAAAGCAAAGAGAAAGAAAAACTAGTTTAGCTAAAGGCTGAAGAGTTTTGCAGGGAAATATGAACATATGTCATTCAACTGAAGCAAAACGTCTCAGCAGTCCTACAAGCAAATGCTTCACTTCTGTTCAGTTCAGTATTCAATCTGATCCTTGTAAGCTGTCACAATGCTTCGTAAGAACTGTATTTTAGGATCCACACCCCCCCCATTTTCCCAAAGCAATCTGCTTGCTCTGAACTGCTTTCCAACAACGGTTCCCATTTTGTACCACGACAAGTCTCTGAAGTAAACTGTGCTGCAGAATGGGCAGGGAAGGCTGACCCATTGAGGACAGAAAGGTACGAGTTATTTGCACTTCAAATGATGAGAAAATCACAGTGGTGCCCTAGTAAACTACACTTTTTGACATCAAATTGTCCCAAGATGAAACCTCTAGGTTTGGTTAGATAAACTGAGACATTGTAAATCACATTGGAGCAACTTGAAATAAATATTTGCTTCCTGTTTTCAGTCAAGGATTTTCGTGTTTTCAAAGGAAAAAATATAATTTTCCAAGAAAAGTAGAGACACATTTTGATAATCTCTACTATTTAGATCATGAGCCTAAATCCATACCCATTTACTCTGATACAAATTGGGATTAATCCCAGCATACAATTATGAAATCAAATTCTGGGCCATTCAAGTGACACTTTATATTCAGAACATAAAAAGTCCACCCTCAAGTTCAGGAAGGTGGCCTAAACTGCCGCTCCTGGATGCCATACGCCAGCACTTCACATAAGGTCCCTGGGATGCTCTGGTTCTCCTCCAGCTCAGTGCAGGACAATGCAGAAAAGACCTTTCACTTCAAATTCTTTACCGTGCCCTTGCTCATATAAAATCTCCAGGGTTTTCAGTTTACCCAGGGAAGGATTTTTCAAGTAAGTCCAGAAAATTTTGATCTATAGTTGAGAAAAACCAAACACCCCTTTAGGTATGCAATTATGCCAACTGCAATAATAAAAACAAAGACTTCTATTCTGCTTCACAGTTTCCCAGATCTACATAAGCTTTATCTGAGTAGATTTCACTGCCCATTACTCCAAGGTAGAAGAATAAATATATTTATGTCATTTTATATATGAGAGTTCTTCTGATTTGTTAAAGCCACAAAAGCCACAAAGCAAATTTTTGAATTTTTGTTTTCCTTTTCATCAGAGGTCAAATGGCTCTTCAAATCCCATAGCTATTCCTGAGGTAGTTTTGGTATGCTTGGGTAAAATCAAGCACAAGTAAAAAGTAAAACACAGTTTTCCTGAGCAGCAATAGATACTTATTCATTCTGGAACAGCCCCATGCATTATTAAAACCATACTACTATCATAATTAGGTTTTTTAAAAAAAAAAAAAAAAAAAAAAGACACAGACCCGTGATTGTAATTATGTTTACCTTTATGTAATATCTTGTTATCAGTACAACCTGCTGCCCTGCCATGAAGTTGCTTGGTCCCTGAAAATTTACCGACAGGCGCTAGTGAGGGATGTGTGCGCTGACAAAGTTACTCGTCCACGCTCCAGCCCCCACACCCTCCTTGGAGTTTTTCATTATTTCTGTAACGCTTTGTTTGCTATTAGGATTACGCGATTTATTTGTTCAGATTGGGAAGTCTCTTCTTGATGGGCTGCTGTGTTCGGTAAACAGCTCCCAACAACAAACAAGGATTTAAATAATCACTGTGTAATCAGTAGGCACCGGCACATCGGATCTCATCTCTTCAAATCCAGGTAGCTGTCTGTCAAATCACAACGTTTATCACACTAAAAGTTAGGCGCTTAGCTGCACCAGAATCACCCCACCCGCTTTTTAAGGAGTTTTGGTGAATTTACCAGAAAAGGGTAACGCTTTTGCTGGTTTTGCACAGGTTTCTGCTGCAACACGTCAGGTTTGTCTTGAACTTAGCGTGCGAGTCCTAAGCAGCACCAGGAGCAACCAGGCCAGAGTACAGAGCAGCATTGACTGGCTATCCCCCAGCCCGTTTTGTGCCTTGGAGGGAACATTAGACCAATCCAGTAATAACCCAACGACATTCGGCCTCAATTAAACACCTTTCCGACAGCTGCAGCTAGTATCATTTGGGTTTGGCAGGTACATGCTTACTTGGTACAAATACATCTGTGTGTAAAATAGCTGGTCCTAATTAAATTTTAACAGGAGGCAATAACTGCTTCAAAACTAGGCAAAATAATCATATTAGGCAGATAATTCAGAAATCTAAAATAATCTCCTTTTATACTATTAAATCAGCTTCCAATTTTATTTTTATAGGCTCACTTATTTTCCACCACCTAATATATTATCTTAAACACTTACATTTTTGAACCCGTAAAGCACAACTGCATTTAAGTTTAGGCAAATACTGATTAACTTTATTAAAAAGACGGGAACATTAACATGGGTCTGGAGGTTGTGTTATAACTTGGTTGCCACTGTGTCTCCTGGCTGCAGATGTCCAGAACCTCTCAAGGAGCTCAAATGACAACGAAAGCAACCTCTGAGCTACAAGGTGTTGTACGCACATGTCAGCGAGCGAATCCAAACCGTAGCGGGGATGCAGGCTCCTTACGCGCTATTTGCCAAGTTCTTTAATATGAAAAGATTCTTGGTATTAAATCAATAAAGGGGAGGTGAAGAGTAGGTAGAAGGAAAACATGTTAGATGAGATAAAGAAAAGCTTGATTATCGATAAAGAAAAAATGGGCACTTAAAGTGATCACTCTAGAGTATAGAAAGTGATTTTTAAATTACTTATCTGATTAGTGGGAGCTAATCTGTCAAGTAGAAACAAATTCACATAAATATTCCGTAAATTAAATATGCTCTTGTCACTGAAGCTGCTTTCGATTGTTGGTGGGTTTGTTGGGGTTTTTTTTCCCCCCTCGGAAGGAGACAGCTTACTACATTGATTTCAGTCTCTGTAATTATGTAGTTTTAATTGCCTGGCTTTTTTATTTGTATAAATTTCAAAGCCAGGTATTGACATGAGTTAGAAAGAAAACCTGATCTCAGATCTGAAAAAGAATCAGCTACAATCCTGTTCAGCAGTGTACTAAAATACAAGCCGAAACACATGCTTCAGTCCATCCATACTCGGCAAAGCATGTAACCTATGTTTAATCTTACCTCTAACGGGACTTAAACAAGCGCAAAGCCGCATGAGGACCCACACATCTATTCTTGTGGCCGTTGAAGGTGCGTATTGTGCCTTACAGATACACGCGAGAAGAGTGAGTCAGGGATCTCAGCTTATTAACATTTCAAGAATTTATTGCTCAGCTGCTGTTTGTTTTCTCTGACAACCAAATGTTATGCAGGGCACTTTTGCCAGCTGCAATCTGATTAGGTATCACCTTTTCCATAACACTGCCAGGCCAGTCAAACTGTGACATACAGAGAGTTTAACCTTTTGTAGATCTCATCATAAACAACTCCCAAGTTTCAGGAGAAAATCCTCGATAGAGAGAGCCTGACTACAGCTTGTAAATCAAAGCACTCAGATAAGATGTGAGAGCCAGACCTCTCAGAGTTGATCATGCTGACAGTTGAGCTTTAAATTCTTGCTTTATAAATCACTTCCTTTACCAACCAGCTGCAAAATCATGATTCGTAAGCCAAAGGGAAAAAAAAAAAGATGAGGTTTTATTTGGGATTTATTGGCAAGATTTGTAAATCTGTTGTAGGACTTACAGATCTGATTTAAGATTTGTTAATCTCGTTTAGGATATGGAAATTTTTTCTCTGACTTACCACATACTGAAATACTTTCGTAAAAACCAAACTAAAAATCACTGTTTAAAAGGATGGTGTATAAATCAAGAGTTTGCAGTTAAGATTTGCTGGCAGGTTCTATAAATTGCACAGTGCCTTTATAACTCAGCCTCTTACAAGGGCAGATTTATAAATCCAACTTGCAAATTGTCAGACAACTATTATGGGCTCGGTTCTAATCTGAGAAACAACAGACGTGCTTCGCTGTGCTTGAAAACCCTCTCCTTTTTCCTTTATCGCCTGCCTCTCCCGCAGCCATCTCGCACCAAGGGGGAGTGAAGCACCATCGCCAGGGGTGATGTATTACCTCCCGTATTACCGCCACCCTGCAAACAAACGGGCAAGCGAGGAGGAAAGGATTTGGGGAAGGAAAAACAGGAGAAGTGTCGGTTACAGTTCGCCCTCCCTGTTACACAGCCTTCTGGAGCAGCCTGAGTCAAAGGCTCCCTCCTCAATTTTAGCCGGTGCCTGGGAGGATAAAGAGAGCGGGTAGTCCTAACCAATTCCCAGGTTGCCAGGCCTCAGGCACAGCGAAAAATTAAACTTCGCATTCAAGGCAGTGGAAAACTGGGCCCAGCAGGAACAAACTAAAGCGAGTTGAGGAATTTTTTTCCTACACTCCCAGTGATGCCTGCCTGCCCATCTCGGGTTACAATGAGGAACTTCTGGGAGAAACCCTGGCCCTGTGATGGCAAATATCCCATTGATTTCACAAGGATAGGATTTCACCCTATAAAAAGGGCATTGGCCAGATTCACAGGAATGTTCTGCCTGCCCCACGCCGCCCTGGTCACAACGAGCAGCTGTAAACTCGCGTCTCTGCTATGCGCCGCGGCAGCCGCCTCTCCCCCGGGGAGGAGAACGGGGAGCCAGAAGCAGGGGCTGCGGCAGCATCCCGCGGCTCCGAGCCGCCGCCGGCAGCTGCGGCTGCTCTCCCCGCAGCCCTTCGCGTGGAGCAAGCGCAGAAAGCAGCATCCCTCAGTAATTATAAGAAAATTTACACGTGTACCGGGAGTTAGCATACCTCCTTTCAGGCAGTTTTACAGTAGCCGTCAAGGTTTATCCAGAAGGTGAGGGTCACAAGAGTGAAATAAGAGCACTATTCAATAGCACTATTTTTCTGCTAGAATTATTGGTTTTTATACAACGTGAAAACTGTGTATGATAAGAAATGGCTGCTCCTAGACCCTATGCAGGAGACACTTAAATGCATTAATGCCTTTTGAATTTTTCTGAGTGTCGGGCTTCTTTGACTTTATAGTTTTTGAAGGAAAAGGAAAAAGTGATCTAAAATATTTTATTCTCCACCATATCTGAAATTTGTTTCCAAACTTTCATCAGTGACTTCCTGTTCTCTTTTACTGCAATGCTCTTTTCCCTTGAATTGCTTGTTGCCTTGGATTTCTTACAAAATAAAATAACATCAAGGATGCTAGCAAACATAAATTATATAATTACGTCTTTCGTTCTTGCTGGCATTTTAGAGTCAAGGATCTGATCATTGCAAAACTCAGCAAATACTCATGTGTGTGTATATATATATATGGAGCTAAATTTACAGGGAGTTTATGTTAAATATGCAGGATAAACTGCATGTTCAACTGAACCTAAATACTATTACAAGGGTAACTGAAGCAAGCAGTGCAATTAGAAACAGGAAAATTTGCTTCCATAGCTTTGCGCCTAACTGAATACTCAATTCTACATGCAAAATATAATCAGAACTGGAGGACGGGGTTGAGGGAAAATGGTTAATATCCTATAACATGCTAAGTCAGCCTTTTACAGACTATACATTTAAAATGTATGAAAATCAATTATCTTGAAAACAGATGCCTTTTTTTCTTCTTCATTGCATGTTCCAAAGGATATAGCCTCGCTGTCCCCTTGTGCCTGTGTCTGACAGACCCAGAGACCTACAAAAGTTTGGCCTTTTCCCTTGTGTTTAGCTTAAATGAAAAGGGGTAAGAAGAATACACTTGCAAGGAGAAAGAGTCTGTGGGAGGCCTCCGAAAGTCAGTCCTCACATCAGCGGTGAGGAATTGTAGCTACAGTTGGAGAAACACTATAAATAATATCTTTAACAAAGAGATAATACAGTTTAGTAGAAACGGAGTCTTTTCACATCATTATCTTGCAGGTGATGAATGAAACAGACCTCTCCCACAGTAGCCACACCGATCTGCTGCAACGCTGGAACTCATTGCTATTATTTTCCTCATTCCTACTCTGGTCGTCTCTGGGGAGCACAAGAACAGTTCACCTACTTCAATAAAACACAAATTTGGAATCAATCCAAACAGACCGCTTCTAGATTGGAGGCCAAAGGGACTTCGCAATGTGCCCTGCAGTCCCAGTCTCCTGATCATCCACATCAGGAGACTTGATAGAGCACAGGCCATGTCTACCTTCTCGGGTTTCCTTTGAATGGAGAGACACAGAAAGGACAAGGGTGCTCCCTGAAGCAGGATGAGTATGTGGGGCACAACTGGACCTGGGAACTAGGAAACTCTCTGGCACCCCAGGTCATATAATGACAGGGCCAAGGAGAACAACACAGGCAAACCACTGAAACTAGAGGTCTTCTTTGGGGATATAAAGGATCAGTAGCAAAGATATCTTGGCAAAATCAAGGTAAATAAAAGGGGTTTTCTATAGCTGCAGTACAAAGAGTGTATTGCAAAATCATAAAATCTGTAGCATGAGGAGAGGAAGCACCTTATTGTGGCTGACATTGTACAGGTTTATGGAGCAATGAAATTCAGCTCTCCAGAGGACCAAAGACCTAACAGTGAACATCTTTTATTTAAAGTTTAAGTTAAAAGATTTAAGTCCAAAGTTAAACTGAACATCTTCTGAAATTCTAAGTGTCAAGAGCACCATCCGATCTACTCCAGTACCAGCAGAGGAAAAGGTCAAGGGAGTAGAAATGGCAGAGGAGGGAAGAAGAGGCAAGAGAGAGAAACCTCCTGGCTTGCCTGTGAAGAAAGACATATACCTACCAGACTACCAGCAGAGAAGCAGACCACAAGCCTATAGCCTTCCTTTTCCTGCTCTAACAATACCAGGTTTAACAAGGAAAACAATCTGCAATAAGTTGAGTAATTTCTACACTTGTCCTATCTAAGCTTTTACATTTTATCAGTCCATTCATTTCTGATTTCAGAATAATGAAACTAACTTATTCACTACAAATGTTAGCAAAAACTCATTTAGGAACATAACTACACAAAACAATATACTTTTTGTATGGACAAGTCCCTACATTCATCTGTGTTTGAATTCAATCAAATTTAAAATAAAAAGAAGAAATACTGATGAAAGGATTGTAAAACTTTTTTTTATATGCCTTCATCAGCAGTAGCAGCAGTAAACATTTTTTATTAAAGGTTTCAAAGACTATGAAAAGGGGTAAAAGTGTCCCAAAGAAGTTTTGATCAGAAATTTCCCTTTTACTGGGAAACTTCAAACCCCACAATTGCAGTTTGTCATTTACTCTGTTACATTTTTCCAAAGGTCATTTCAACAGACACGATCAGAGACTACGGGAGCAGTGGCAATTAGCTTCAATGTTTGTCTCATTGATGAAGTTCTGAGTCTGCAGGTGGAACTGCAATAAGCACATTTCACGTGTGCTGCTTGCCGTCCTGAGAGCAAACTCTTCAGGTAAATCATCTGATCTACTTGTTTACTATCCTTTTTCCCCCATAACTGCCTGGATAAATAAAAACAGGTCTACTGAAAGAGTTTGAATTTCAAGTAGGGACTGTAATTAAGGACTTGTCCTTCTTCTGGAAAGCACTGGGCATTACAAGTTCAAAACACCTTTCCACATATAGGGCCTCATCTGGGTTTTATCTTAAAGATGCCTCACTCACTGTCTATCGTCAGCAGTCTGAGGCTGAGCCAGGCTTAGGGCAAAAAGCTCATAGTCAGCCTGCCAGCTGATACTCACCTTTCCCTTCAGGGCAACACTTACTCTGCAGCAGAGGAACCCAACACAGGTAGATCGCTCCTGTACAGACCCCAAAGTACCAAGGGGAAGGCTCTCCATCCAGCTAGATATGGAACTGACCCCAGAAATCACACCTACAGGCACTATGCAGGAGCCAAATGTCCTTCTGGATTGCCTCAGAGGCCCTCTCCAAGTAAGAGGTTTTTACTTCATTTCAGCTATGCCACAGTGCAGAGGTGACACAGGCAAACGTAGCGTGCACCAGCAGAAACAGAGTTAGTAGTCCTGCTCTAGTCTGGCCACTCCTTTATGAATAATACAGCCACCACAACAGAAAAGGCCAGGCCATTCTTGGGTCTGACATGGGAGTAAGACAGACAGAAGTACCTCCATAGCATCACCATTGGTCCAAATTAGCCACTACCACTTCCATGCAGGACTTGAATTGATACGAGCATCTCCTTTATTCACATTCTTTTTTCTATCTCTTCCTGCAGTTTCATTTGAATCATGTCCGGGCCACCAGTTGGGAGGTCAGGCTTCCATCTCTTCTGTGACACACTGACCATATGAAGCATCTCTCGCATTATGTTCTTCAATAGGAGACTGAAGAGAAAGAATGGAGGTGGAGATTAAAAATACAGCCAGTTGTGGCCTAGACTTATGGATGTTTTAGGACAAGAGTCTTAAATGCAGTAAAGTGTCTGCTGCATTGTGTACCTGTACCTTGAGGATAAACAACGTCACTCAGACAAGGTAGGCACAGGACAGGAAAGAAGTCATCTTATGGTAAGAAAGCGTTGGGATTTTCTGTGTAAACCCAACCTTGGATGTTAGCCTCGCTCCCCTCAAGGAACAGTTTTTCAGGGTTCATTGTATTGGATTTGTTCACTTATTTGTTTTGCTTAGGATCTCCTGTTGGACTTCTCTCCATGGAAATTTTAGTAGCCGAGGAGGACCACAGACATTTCTTCTGCTTAAGACACTTAGAATGTTTTGTACCGTCAGTGTTCCATGAACTACACAAGGCCTGTCACAGCACTGCAGGCAGAACTCATAAGTTGAGTTTATCCTCATCCAAACACAGGCAAACTCTACTTGACTCACAGACACTAGTGGCATGAGATAGTTGGCCCAAGAAAGTAGTCTGAATTCTGGCATGGCTATCAAAGACTTTAGTATCTATTCTGTAACATATTTTACAAGAAGTGTCCTGTCTTAAACAAAAATGAGAGCATGTCATCTAGTTCAACTGCTACCCACATCATCACGATGCTACTGCTCTCCTACTGCTGGTGCCTAAAAAGACCTTCAAAGCCAGATGGGGAAAGCAGATGTATCTCCACATTTAAATCATTGCACATGGGGCATCCCAAGGAGTTAAATACAATTTTCCCCTGCTCTTCCCAGGACACCAGAGAAGAATGCTGAAACTCTTGACACTTGATGAAGCATGACCAAATTTTGATGGCTTCATGGGCTACGCTGTCAACTCTGCCAAACTAGTCCATAATGTGAATGCTTTTGGTGCATTCCAGTCACAACTGCTAACTTACTTCTCAGTGAAAAAGATTGAACTTTGACAAGCTTAAGGTATAGCCTTAAACTTTTAGCATTTTACATTGTACCGAGGTGGGCTAAAAGCACAAAGGTAGTTGTGGAAGAATAACTTCTCAGGTCATCATGATGTAATTGTGACTACCCAAGCCCCAATAAGTGATGTGGCCTCTTCCTTAAACTTAAAAGTTTGAAAATATTTCAAAAGTTTCACTTTCTTAAAAATCGGGAAAAAAGGCTTTAACCATTACAGAGAGTGAAATGATAAATGGATTGATCTTTACTAGCAAACAGTAGTAATTAGGTCATACCTCATTTCTTTATTAGAGAAAGGCTTTGGTGTTTAATCATCATTATATAATCATTTAGTCTTCTCCAATCTCTGTCTTTATAGATATTGCAGACTTGGGCCCTGCACCTTCAAATGGTTCTGTGCAGGAGGAACCCCACGATCAGCTATTTGAATCAACTACAGGATTCTGACTTTATACCTTATTTTCATTGTACAGTCTGTGTTCGTATGATAACACAGATAAAACCTCCTGAAGGATGCTAAGGGGAAAACATCTTTAAATAAAGACACTGCTACAAAAATGAGAGTCTGAAACCTCCAGTAAGACACGAGACAAAGCACAGCCTATGGCATAATACCATCTTGGAGAACATCCAATCGCCCACTGTTGTCTGAGGACAGATGTACAATCCACCAGATGTACCATGTGTTTGCTTTAGCACAGATCAGTGTTCAACTGTTCATTTTTTTGAAATAAGCCTCTGAAATCCAAAAAGAATGGGAAACATAATGAATGAGTTCTAAGAGAAATAAACAATATTAAATCCTCTGAGCCTATGGTTTTGCTCCATGACAGACATTTTCTTAAGCCCACTTTCTCTTAAAGGAACTAGGAATGTTCCTATTGGCTGGTAAGAAGTCAATTAGCAGCCACTTAGGAGGCCAGCAACGATAAAATCAGTAAGACTTACTCTAATGGGAATCTTGCTTTCCCAAGACTTCAAAAATCACTTTGTTTCACAATGATAACCACAGGGAGGAAAATAAAGAGATGCTGACTCTGTCAGTTTCCTTAGTGAGACGAGACGAGTTCACACTTCACCACCCGATAGCTAATAGCTCTCTGTCAAACACAGGTTCACCTCCTCTTCAGGGATGCTAGGCCCTCCTACTTTTCATAAGGAAAAAGAAAAACAAGTAAAAAGTGTTAAATGTTTCCAAAAACCCAAAGACATTTTAATTGGAATAAAAGCAGCTCCATGGTGGGGAAGGGGAGGAAGAGTAACAACTTCTCCTTAGGCATTTTAGTGCATGTAAAACAAGTTTCTTTCCTAATCAAAGACAGTAAGACCGAAGGCCAATTCAAGGGTCTAGTGCCAGCACAACACCGTATTTTAGAAGTGGAAATGCTTTACCAGGGCGTTTTCCTAACCTCTAAGGGTGCCCACTGAGGAATCCGAAAAATAGCCAAAGGAAACTCAGTGGGACTGGTTTCCTAAAAATATGAACATACCCTCCAAAACCTCTTCTTTCTTTCACACATTTACCTTTTTTGATAAACCTGATGCAAAACATTAGGTTCAGCCTCTAAACCTCCTCCCGCTCACACAGCTAAAACTGCGAACCCACCTGAGCAGCCCTTCCTCAAGTCCTGGAACCCCCTGTGTCCCCAGCATCAGCAGAGTGGGGCAAGCCCTACCTCAGGACTGTACGCAGCGAAACCCACCCACCTGGACCAGCTTCTGAGTAAATGTCATTATTCTTAGGTCATTGCAGATTCTTTTTCATTTCTTCAGATGCCTGGCTATAGTCATCACATTTATCCTTAGGTAAGACAGGGAGCAACATGCTGCTGCCAAAAGGAGAGGTTCCCCCTCCTCCTTTCTGCAGGAACATCCCCTCAGCACACACAGTCCTGCATCCTCAATTCCAGCAGCCCTGGTGCTCTATGATCTCTTCCCCTTTCCTCTTTCTTTTCTTTTTTTTTTTTTTTTTTTCATTCTTTTGCTAAGGCAGCTTTGGCCATTCAATGTGCTGAACCAAATGAAAACTGAGAGTGGGGATGGAGCGAGGAACGCAAGAGCAGAACTGCCCCCTTTGGCAGCTGCAAGCTGCTGGAGCAGCACAGTTATCTTGTCAAAGAGTATCCTTGCATGACACACTCTTTCAACTTCATTAGTCCTCAGGTCCCATTTCACAGGGTGTCAGATGACTATTCGGTAGTTAAAAAATAAAATAAAAAGAAGGTCCCACAAGGTCTGTAGAAAAGAAACACTAGAAAAGATTGGCAATACTAAATAGGAAGTTGTCAGCCACTGAAAAGAGTAACAGAATATAACAGAATGAAACTCCAAAAATCCTCCTTCCCCAGGATGATTTTTCACAAAGTTCCTGGTTTTCTGTTCCCTTCACTGCTGGCTGCATAAACACAAACTTTTTGAACTCATTCTTCTAGCTAAGCAACCAAGAGAAAGGGAGGAGGCAAACACAGCCTTCACAACAGAGCACTGACAGCACTTATCACACACGACCATATCATTATCCACAGAAGGACGGCTCCATGCCTACTCTAGTTGGACACAGAGGATGTGTCTTGTAATAATATTTCTGACAGAAAAAATCTATACCAGCAGAATCTATTTCTCACGCACAGAATAAAAAATGAAAACTAAACCAAAAAAAAACCCACAGGACTCAATGGACAGAATCAGGTACTTCTATGGCCCAATGCATCCCATCCTAAAGAACATGTTGGAAACTGGTCTTGTCTTCAAATTGCCTATTTTTTCTCCATTAGGATAAGTGTAGTTGTTTACATCACAAACATTTGAAGTAAAATAAACCTCACCTTATGTGTCAGGTAAGGTGCAATGATTGTCCAGGTCTGTGACTATGGTGTGACTCAGTCAAGATTGGACCTCCATGAGGATACCCAGATATCTTCCCTCTCCATTTCTTAGCTCTAGATTTCCCAGTCTTTCTCGTTTGCATCCCTCAAATGCCTCTTTCATCACAGCTCCTTTTACCACATATACTCTTCTTCCCCATCTCTCCTCCAGGGATGCCTCCTCCTTTACTATTGGCTTTCACTGCGTTAAAGGGTCTTGGGAAGATGTTATGGGCCAGAGTGCAAGGAGGTGTGTGAGACACACCTGCTGCAGAGCCTTCGGAACTGAAAATCAGTAATCTGTGGTGGCAGGGGACTGGACTCAGTGACTCAGGCACTGCTTTCTGTATAAAATTTTGCATTTCACGCAAAGAGTAGATTTTTTGTATGCTAGTTTCCACCTTTCTTTAATGGAGGGCCAAAATATACTGTTAAAGCATTGCAGCGTTACCAGAATCATAAAAAAAGTATTTATATCTAATGTCCTCTGATTGCCTCGTAAACTGTAAAAGTAAAAAAATGGCATTTAACTGAACACAATGAATGAGTTTTGAACACCCATGACTGAGATGTAAATACAGTTTTCTTCTGACAGCGTATTCATCTGTTGCTGTCCTTGTCTCAGCACTACTACCCCAATAATAATATTCCATATCATAAACCAAGTGGCCATTACAACCTATTCAATATAGGCATTAGCCTGTACTCTTTAAATGCAGTACATAGAAAACCAGTGAAAGAAATAGGGAGGAAATTACATTTGGTTTTGTATTTAATAGAGTGATTTTCTTTATAATGATCCTCTGGAGCCCATTCGTTTTATCATGGCTTTAATTTACATCAGGAGATAGTCACAAACCCTGTTGTTCCCAAAGGAGACCTACGCTAGAGTCTTCCGCCTTCGCAACACGGTGACATCCGATCCTTTTTAAAGGGCATCACGGGAGTGCAGACACGCTTCTCTACTTCGAGACAGCCTATTCTAATGACCAGACTTCAGAAACATTTGACATACAGCTCCGTGCCCAAGAGCACGTGAATATATTAAATGCTGTTTATAAAAAGCAAAGCTGTGCTAAAATGCCTATTTGCCCCCTGCTGCTTAGCAATATTAAAGATTAGAGCCAATTGTTTTGTATACTGAAGAGCCTATAATGGGTTCTAGAGAAGAACATGTCAGCAAACTAGATAAGGTTCCTATTAAATTTTTGTTGCTGTGGACTGCTGACTTGGGTCATTATACACTTAAATTGAGTTATTGTCATTGTTATATAACGAAACAGAGAGCTTTTTGCCTCCCGTAATGTAGCACACCTTTTAAAGAATGGGCTCTCCTGACTGATTTATAAAATAGTTCTGTTCGCATTACAGTACCAGGCTGTTGGGTGTTTCAAAGTGATTTAGATGAACTGTCCTAAGAGTTCGTGCATATTTCGAAAGACAAATAGCAGAGTCTTGTGCAAACCTGCTTCCAATAATCTTTGAAATTTATTGAGTGACAGTGAAAGACACAGCAAAATTACAGCCCTCTTCTCTCCCATAATCTAAGAACGTTTCATTCCAAAGAAAGTGTGTTTAAGAACTTGGGGGGGGTGGGGTTAATTCCTGTTAATTATTTGTTCAGATAAAAAAAAAAAAGGACTTGTCCTGATTTCCTCATTCCAAGAATATTAGTCTTCCATAATCTCAGCTTTTTATTCTTTAAAAAACAGTTATGTTAACACTTCTAAATTTGAACAAAGAATGTGAGCAATGGAGAGATCAGATGACAGTAAAATGAACTACTTCTCTCCAAGCTACTTTTTTCGGAGAAGGTATACTGCTGGGGGAAACTATAACCATTCAATTTCACCATTGTCTTCACTGGGGCCAGGATTTCACTCCACACATTTTCCACAGCTTTTTCCCCTTAAATGCATCTAATGGCAGCTCAAGACAGGATGAAAGCGTCTAGGCATATGCTATTTTACTTAAATTCTTTTAATTCCCCATGCCTAGTCTCTGAATAGCTGCTGCATTTTAAGAGAAATTCCATGGTGAGTAGTAAAGAAACTGAAATCAGCAGATGCAGGAATATCTGACTGGAAGAGTCTCATTCCCAGCAGCCTCAGACAACTACATGTTCAAGCGATACAGGCCTATGCAAAATACTCTCTCAGCCTTTAATTTGCTCGGCTAAAGAAGACAAGGTCTTTCTGTTTGCTCTCCCCTCCCCCAGACATCTTCCTAGCCTTTCTCTGCAGCTTTTCTGGCTCCAGTTACCTTTCTCAAACACAGGTCACCAGAGTTTTACAACAATAGTGAAGATGTTCCTCATCCAGTCGCATCCACTCTTCCCTCCCTCTGTTAGCAGTTCCTCAGCAGACACATCCAAGGACTGAGTTTTCTTTCTGTAGCATTGCACCATTTCTGCTGCTTGTATCATTCTTTGACCAAGCAAAAAACTCTTTTCTTCTGTTTGTTCTAATGGTGAGATCTCAAATCATTGAAGAAAATCTTTGTATGAGACCCTTGTACTTCGAATTTTAAATTCCATCCCATTTCTGTGATCATCGTTCTCAAGGTCGTCCAGTCTTGCCAGTGCCATATTATGATCCTCTTCTGTATTAATGATGCCTCCCCAATTTATACCATCAGCAGAATTAATTTGTGTTCTAAACATGGAGCCTTTACACAAACATTGACGAAAAGATTGTAGGAGATATATTGCAATAGTTTCGCCAGAGGAAGTCTAACAGGAACCTCCCTCCACCCTGTATCACAAATATGGCTATCATCTCCTTTTTTAGCCAGTTCCTCTCCTGACAGGTTGGGGTTTTTTACCATCCTTATTATCAAGTTTAACTAATAGGGACTTTATATACTATTTTACCGCAATTCTGATTAGTTAGGTATACTGTATTTCCTTTGCCTAGAAAATAATTCATTTTCATTCATAAAGAAGGAGGTGAGAGGACAGGCTTGCAGATTTCCATTTTGATAAAATTGTGTGACATTTCATCTAGTTTCTCACTTGTTTTGATGTCCTTATTATTCTTTCTCTCAAAACACGTTCTGAATTTTATACAGTATTCAGCTAACAGATGCAGGTTACTCTGGTTACTTTTCCCCATAAACAGATACTATACCCACTACAGAACCACTTCAAAATGAAGAAAACCATTAAAAAATTTGATACTGGATCTGTGATTCCCTGGGTTGGTCTTTTCACAGTTCTGCAATAACAATTATCTGTTGCCTTGAAATTATCCATTTCTTTCACTTTGGAAATGCAAAAGTCCATTCCATAGCCAGCTCCTCTTAGTTATTCAGCTCTGTAGTCATGCTAGGTTATCTTTACAAAAATAAATAAAACAGAATATTAAACTGACTTTGGGGGCATAGCATTAGATTTTTGTTATCTTAATGTCCTCATTGTGCCTGGTGAGCCTTGATTCTATTTTTCTTGCTCTTCTCCATACATGGTTAAATTAATAACCTCCGACTATTTTTTTCTAATATACTTTGCAAGGTTCACTTCAGCTTGACATTTGGAAATTTGTGTTTTATCCCTGTGTTTTCTGAGCTCCAAGATCTCTTTCTTTGCAGGCCATTTCTTTTTGGTCATCCAAATCACATGATGTGGGAGAAGAGACAGAGAACTGGGTTTGTTTAGCCTTAGGAAGAGAAGGCTAAGAGAGAGAATCTTGTTGCTTGGAGGGTTGCCCAGACAGGTTGTGGGAACTCCGTCCCTGGAGACATTCAAAACTTGACTGCACGAGGTCCTGAGCAACCTGCTGTAGCTGATCATGTTTTGAGAGCGGATCAGACTAGCTGACCTCTAGAAGTCATGGCATTATGAGTCCGCGGTTCCTTACGAGCCATTTGACATTCCTAGGGTCCCCCTTACAGTGAATGTTAACACAGCTGCGATTCCAACATATTTTCCCCCCTTTTCCTGGGACTGAAATTTTAAACTCATTTTCCATGGTCAACTTATTTCTGAGTTTCCTCCACAGACAACTCTATGAATATCTCACTCTGCTGCTCTCCCTGACCAAATCCCCTTCATTGAAAGAGCTTTTCTCCCATTCAGGCTGAGAACTCTGCAGACTTTCCTTTGTCTGTCTTTTCATTCAGGCAGCAGAGCCCTTCAATTCAAAGTAATTTTCTATTAAACTCCCTTCTCAATCATCTTTCCTTCATGCAAAATCAAGCTTAAAATAGCATCAGCATTTGCTGGTTCAGTGACTATTTGGGAAAAAATTAGGAAGACAACTCTTAGAAATAAGGTGGTGATGGACTTTTTCACAGCTTTTGTTCTCTAATTTATCCTGGAGAAGTTAAGATTTAGTTAAATAAATACATTTCCAGTGCTATTTATCTCTCTAAAATCAATGCCAAATTCACAGCTATCACCAAATCCAGCCCTGATGGTCCATTGCCAATATTATGGCTTTTATCACCTTTCTCTAAAATCATTTTGACTCTGAGATTGTTTTATCCACTGTCCTTGCTGTTTGGTTTTGGGGGTTTTTCTTCATTTAGAGTTTATCACATGGCTAAATACTGAGTGAAGGTCATTTCTTTGATTCTGACTTTTCTGGTCGTTCAGACCTCCATATCTTTCACTGTTCCAGCCATGGCCACCACTCTTCTCTCTGCGATATGCAATTTCATTCTGTACATTAGCAATTCTAATGCCTCCATTTTTTGGCCCACACTCCTTGTATTGCTATTTCAAGTATTCCCTGGAGGCCAGCCTCAACTCAATGCCTACCTACTAACAGTTCCTTTTCCTTTTCTTTATTTTCCCACTTCCTGATATCCATTTATCCATACTAGAAACTTGTCATAAATTATCATAGTAACAATAATCTTGTATAAAGATTATACAAGCTTCTCAGAGTCACCTTCTTCTGTCATTTCACAGTTCCAAAACCCTTTCTTTCACTTTTGCAAATGGGAAGCTAAGTACCCCAGTTGCTCAGGTAAAACGCATCTACAAAGAAAAGTATTTTTCTGTAAATGTCTTCTTGGGACTGAACTTAAAAAAACCTTCTTAAAACACCAATCTTTGATCCATGATTTGCTGTTTGTTACTTTGTCATTCTTTGAGCTCCTTTCAGGAAAATGAAACATTTCACTGAAGGTCAACTGAGTCTCCTCTTTTTTATTGTTTTGATCCATTCCAGCCTGAACCTGGGTATATCATTTGTTCTGTTGAGGTAAACAGGTAGCCGATTCTGCCCTACTTCTGCGTGGAGGCTGTTCAGCGTGGTACGGAGAGCTTAAGCCAGATTTTCTGAAGAGCTGGAAATCTTAGCATTGCCCATGTTTGAAAACTGCCCAGAAGAACCATACGTGAGGGTATTGAATACAGTTTCAAAAATCTGTCCCTTTCTTTAATGCCTAGACAGGAGCTGGTTTATTTTGAAAATCTGCTGCCTTTTTTTTTTTTTTTTATGGTGGCTGCTGAACACTGTAAAACTTGAAAATCGTGACATAATCACTAGCATTCATCTATAGTGACAAAAATAAACCTCTCCAATATGCTTACTTCTCTGGGGCGTTACATTTTTTCCAGTAAGCATTCTCTCCAGTAAGTCTCACATTATTGAGCGTTGCAGATTCAGAGGCATTCCCACCCTGTTCACGTGACTAACAGATAGAGTAAGTGGATACATCTGTAGTTTTAACAAAAACTTCTGGAGTTCCATGAATGTTTTTGAAGTGCAAATGGCAAAATCTTTTGCAAGAGTCAACAAATTATAGGCAGTTTTACATTTACAAAAATACATATAAGAACTAAAAGGTTATGCACTGAGACTTAGTAATTAGCTCCCATCCATCAATATTCATTGCCAATGACATCTCTACCAAGGGACCCACTTAAATCAAACGACCTTTCTTCTGGCAGACACTTCTGCAGAACCACCAGCCTTAGCAGCCAACATATTCAGGTTTCACCAGACCAGAGGCAGAGCGAATATGATACAGGAGTTCTTCACCGAGAATGAGTTTTCACAAGAGTGCTGAGCTGGTCTAACAGCTTCCTACCACTAAAAATATGGTTCAGCTTTCCCCTTTTTCTCCCTCCCAGCTGTGTGTACTTACCGCTTCCTTTGTGCTAGCTCCAACAGTTTGATGAGTCAATTCAGCTCACTCAGCAAGCAAAAAAGGGAGATAATTTTCTGCCTGTTGAATAAGCCGAAATGTCTCATCAAGGGGTCGGACTGGCTTCAGAGGCAGCAAAAGAAAACAGACAGGATCACACAGCCAGAGTGCAACGGGAAAAGGAGGCACAGGATCTCCTGTGCTGACAAATTAGCACAACCATCTTCTGAAACACACGTTTCTTGTCATCCACATCCCGACATTAAAAATGGGACTGATAATACGGGCGTCTTCAGATATGTTCCAGGTACTCCACTCTCCAGACACCACCTTGCTAAGCTCGGGCAAATGCCTCAGGAGTTTGATTATCTGAACGCAAACAAAACTCTATTGTCTAATCAGTAACTGAGATACTCGTAATTCTCACATCTCTCTTTCAGACAGGATAGTCAGATATAAGTATTCACTTAATAATTTTCTTTTTGCTGAAAGCTACATTCTCTGATGGTCTGTGAAGAATTTGACCAATCCCATCACACAAGATCCTCTTTCTTAGCTGCAAAGATCATTAAAAATCCTAGAAATGTCTGCCTAATATTGTCTTACCTGTGTAAGTAGCGGTTCCATTTGTCACAAAGACAGCACAGATCACACCTAGCAATGGAGATATTCATACATTAACATCCTCTTTGAAATGTGACCCCACGCAAAAAAAAAAGCCAGGAATCTTACTTTAGTGAGTTAGTTTGAAGAAACAGTATTACCAAAACACACCCTTTGATCCTTACTGCAGCATCTGTGACAAAAAACAGGAAAGATGGTCCCTATACGTGAGGCCACACCTTGAATGCTGTGTTCAGTTCTGGGCCCCTCACTACAAGAAAGACATTGAGGTGCTGGAGCGTGTCCAGAGAAGGGCAACGAAGCTGGTGAAGGGTCTAGAGCACAAGTCCTGTGAGGAGCAGCTGAGGGAACTGGGGATGTTTAGTCTGGAGAAAAGGAGGCTGAGGGGAGACCTTATCACTCTCTACAACTACCTGAAAGGAGGTTGTAGCAAGGTGGGGGTCGGTCTCTTCTCCCAAGTAACAAGTGATAGGATGAGAGGAAACAGCCTCAAGTTGCACCAGGGGAGGTTTAGATTGGATATTAGGAAAAAATTCTTCACTGAAAGGATTGTCAAGCATTGGAACAGGCTGCCCCGGGAAATGGTTGAGTCACCATCCCTGGAGGTATTTAAAAAAGATGTGTAGATGTGGCACTTAGGGACATGTTTTAGTGGTGGACTTGGTAGTGATAGGTTAACGGTTGGACTGGATGATCTTAAAGGTCTTTTTCAACCCAAATGGTTCTCTGATTCTATTCTGTCTATTGGTCCACGGCTCACTGACTGTTGTATTTCAGTTTTCAAAGCTTTTAATTTTTGTCCTTATGTAGCAGACTTGAATTATCTCAGTTTCAAAACTATTTATTCAAAGCTGTGTTCCAGCAAACTGAAGATTTTAGATACTCAATGCCCTTTTGCGCTCACTGGAGGAGAAAGGTGCAGGCAGCTCCACCTCAGCGCTCTGGCTCACTGGGCATCCCGTCGCACTTAGATCAGCGGGCTGTCCCCGTTGCTAACCACCCGTGCTACCCCCGCGCTAAACCCTGACGTCCCATCCTTCCATCTGCAGAGCAGCTTCTGCCGTGTCTCACCGTGCCTGCAAGCGGTCAGCTTCCTCCGGCAAAGGACCTGCCCGTCAGGAACAACTTTGCCCCCGTTCCCTGGAAGCAGTTCCAGCCTTGCCCTGCGTTCTGCAGGCAAAACCTCAGCCTCCCTGCACCAGATAATCTGATATTTCACTCCAATCTGGGAGCTAGGTATAGTATTTATCTCTGCATTAAATGCAATGGCTCTATTTTTTTTAGATAAAAAATCCTAGAATATTGGTTGACTTCAATCAAGGCTGCAACAGGCAATTCTAAAACTAATTAAAAATATTATTAGAAGAGTAAAAACTTTTTCATGAATAAGCTTTCTGTACACTTGAGAGCAAAATATGACATACTGAAGGGGGAAGTAATATTAATCTTTGAGAAAGACAAATTTCCTAGTCAGCAAAAATTTGCTGAAGTTGTATACTTTTTACAAAGAAATTAATTCATTGAGCTACTCTGGAATCCTTTATAGCTAATAATTAAAAATCTAAAATCTTGCTTTCATTCTGTAATAAATACAGCGAACAATCAAGATAGATGAGACAAAACTAGAAAGGTTTGTTGGATGATTTAAGTTGAAGAAGTTGCTACATCAATATATTGTACTCTAAAAAGGGCATGCATCATTAAAAAAGAAGGCTCTATAATTAATATGTTTTCATACAACCTACCTTATTTCCCCTGAGATCACTAACCAAACCCTTTTAAAAATCGATTAGTTCAAGCACTTAGCCTAGTACCACTTTAGATAGGAGCAATACAGATATTAGCTGAATTTAAAATTACAGCAACTTTATTTTTAATTACTTTCCAAAATGCCAGATTTACATATTATTAAATACATTTCAGTGGCAGAACTGACCACTAAGCATTTTTGGACAGAGCTGGAAAAATTAATTATATTCTTTATAAAAAATTCACTTAGCATTCAGAACATCTGCATTGTTGTCAGGGATAATAAATGTGATTAAGCTTGTATAAATTTCACTATATTAACCAGTACAATAACTCAATAGCTTTGCTGAACTGAGCTGATGCCATACATTGCAACACTGAAATACCTACATATAATGTAGAGGAGTGCTAGAAAAACATATGAAGTCTGGAGGGAAGAACTGTGTCCTCTCAAGGACAAATTCACCTTCTTAAACTGTCAGTACAACGGAAATTTCTGGAACTGAGGAATTTTAACATAAAAGGTTTAATCACAACTCATACACTGTTAAAGCTTAGCAATACAATTGTCCCACTAGTGTTAACATATTAATACGTAGTTCTCAGGGTTTGGCTGTGTTTATTAAAAAAAAATAACTTGTAGTAGAATATGGTTTATGTTTTGAGGTATTATGGTTGGCTGAACCTGGGGGATTTCTGTAGTATCCCTGTGCCATTCTACAGGAGGCTGATGAAACAGGAACGATGTTTGGCCCATATGATGAAGACATACTGCTAATAGTTGACACCTACATCCTGAACAAAGAATAAAATATAAGTAGCAATATTTCCAGGTAGAAAATATTTTTCTCTTAACGAGATCAAGCTCCAGGCTCCAGAGCACTGCCTAGCTCAGGCAATAAAGTGCCCTAAACATCTTTCAGAAACCTGGTATCTGGTGCGTGCCACCGGTGAGACACAAGGAGCTGGACCTGGAGCATTGATCCCAGTCTTTGTGCTCCGTTACATTCAGTGAGGATTTGCTCAGTGTAGGAAAAGGAGACAGTGAAGGCACAGGCCTGACGTGTCTTTAAAGTTAGACTGTGCAAACTAGACATCATAGTTCCCCTAGATGCAAGGGAAGGACTATGGGTACCTGCAGAGGACACTTTCTCCTACTTGTCTTAGACTCCTCTTTTAGGACGAAATAAGCCACCCTCTGTGGTACCTGTTTCTCTGTCTACTGACTACAGACAAAGCTTAGATGACAAGAAAAGATGACTTGCCTGTATTTAGATAACACTAAAAGAGTCCCCATCCTAGTACTAGTTTTGCATTATTCCAAAAGGCTATGCAAAAGAACAGCAAGAGTCCCGTGGAACAACACCCACGCTCTCCAGCTTAAAAATATAGCCCTTAGTAATTAGAGAAGGCTACTTGAGAATCTCACTGCTCAAGTGCAATGTAGACAATGTGCAAACAAGATATCAGACTGGGTATGTGTGGTCTTTGTGGTTGGGCCAATCAACAAGGATGGATGATATACAAACAGCACCACTCCGTGGAGTCAAAACTGAGGAAAGAAAATCAAGCAACAGACGTGCTTATTAGAATGACAAAATGTCTCGTCAATCTTGGCATCTCCCATTAGTCACTTCTAGATAACGTTGTCTCTTTGAAAGTTACCAACATCACGAAGGGAGAAAAGCACCCAGGGACCTCGAGTCAGCTGACACAAAAAGGATAAATTTTTGAAGATGCGTTGCAAGTAGAAGAGCATATGCAATGATGCCATGCAATTCAGACGATGAGGCAGAGGCTGAAGTATGAGGAAACATTTACAGCGATCTAAAAGAATATTTGAAAGCTTCTTATCCTTTTTAAAAAATCCATCTCAATTAATGTAATACCTCTTTGAAGTGTCACAGCAAAGAACGTTTTGTGGTGAGGTAGCTCCCTGCTGCTGTATGGGGGGAGTGTTGGATGATTTCTTCACTTATGTCATGGTCATGAGGAGAGAAATAAAAGATATTTCCATCCATAGGCAGCAGCTCCTAGATCAAGTCGTAACGCAGCCATTTCTGAGGCAAAACTTCCAAATTGCCTTGCAAGACATGGTGATGCGCTATGGTAATTCACTAATTGAAATTCCAGGGATAATTGGAACAAGTTATTCCAGGGATTAGTTAAACTATGGCAAACTGGTAAGAAAAGCAGAGATTAACTCTTGTATTAGTCTACCCAAGCAGACGTTCCTCCATTCTGTTTTGTCTGGAAGACTGACATGTATTGTACCCGTCAGTGTCGTAGCTGAGCACCTTGTGTATGCATAGAACTTGAACACAATACATTGACAGAAGCAAAACACTGCATAATAAATCCTATTTCCTGCAGCACATGGGCTCAAACCGTTATCACCAAATCTTAGCTTTGTCCTGTAGATAAATCCAGAGACTGTGGTCCCATTTCAGAACTTGTTGCATTCACCGTGTACTTCCCCACCTCTGGAGAAAAGGAAAGCCAGGGAGATAAACTTCGCACCTGAGTAACAAAGAGAAGAAGAGGCAAAAAGAGACTGGAAGCTCAAGACACCCATCCCTTCCCCCTCTGTGGGAAGGCTCGCTCTGTTCCTTTTTCCCATCTCTTTCCCTTCCAGGCCTGGGAAGAAGAACACAAGACACTGCGATTTGTCCCCTTCTCAAGGAGTGAATAACATGAGGTACTACAGGAGGATCCGTGGAGGAACAGTTCTTGCAGGGGCTTAAAGGTAAGGGGGTAGACAGGAATGAGAGCGGGAACCAGCACTGCCTTATCCTAAATACATGGTGAAGAGGTAGCATTGGTAGAATTACAGCAGCGTACACACATGCACATACACGCGCACGCATGCGCGCACACAAAACCTGGCAAGGGGCAGAGGGAGTTCAAAACTTTAAAATGAGCCCAAAACGTAATATATTCTTTTTTAAAAGCCAATATTCACATTTGGAGGCCAGTCTCAAATTATGGGGCCTGACTCATGATTTTTGAACCTTTGGTATTAGCAACACAGCTCTTTATGCTGTAATTATAGCACTCTTAATTAGATTGGGAGATTGCTCCAAGATTCCTGAGACACCTTCTGTAACAAATATAGACACCCTCAGGGCAGTCATATACATTTATGGAAACAGCAATTTAAATAACAGCTATAAACAGATCAAGTGGGTCTGCTGACATCACCACAATGAAAAATGATTTTTGACAGCACCAGATGAAAAATTATTTTAAAAGGGAGTCATCCTCTTTGTTTGGGGTTTTTTTTACTGAAATGCACTGAAGTGATTTAAAATCGCAATTGAGAAAAACAAATACTCTTCTTTCACTCACCAGCTGTGGCATGCTTTCTGAGTAGAAGGCTATAAGGAAGTTGTGTTATACCAGAAATAGTTCTGCACACCCTTGTTACACCAGTACGAAGCTATTTAATGCAACCCTGACATTGTAGCTTTTGCTCCACTTGCTGCATGCATGAAGTTATCAGTTCTCATGGTGAGATTTTAAGCACATTCCTGTTTGTTCTTCTTGTTTTCCACTTCTTTCCTAGTGTTTTCTTTGCTAGCCAAATCTGGTTTGGTTTTAACAGATATGAGACAAAGATTGCATTGCCTTGCCAAGTTTCCTCCTACCAGATTACTGAATTATAGAAGGCAATCCCTATTTCAGTAGACCTTGGTTGTTTTGCTTGACCTCCAGCAGGTGTCCAATTAAGTCTGAACAATTTATGATATTCCCTTTCCATTGATAGTTCTAGAATTAAACTGATGAGATCTCTAGAGAAGGATCATCAGTGTTACACCTTTCGTCTTTAATTACACTGGTTGAAGATGAATGAATGTACCAGAAGGATCCCAGCTGGGAAGTAGCACACTTATTAGATAGTTGATAATTTAATATACACTCTGAATTCTGATTATTTCCTTTAAACATCTGAAGAGCTTTCAACATATCTTATGACAAAATCTTAGTACTTATTCAGTTGGACACTGACTGTATTCTATTCTTTTTTAAAAAAAACACTGCACAGATGCAGGCAAAGAACTGTGACTGGCATTAGAGAACAAACACTTTTAGACAAGGTGAGTGAAAAGGTCCTGGTTAATGCGTTCAATCTGTTGTTTCTAACAAATGCATATACATCAATCACCTAAGAGAGCATGTAGAGGAGCAGAGCAGAAGACCCCTAGAGGACCCCCTAAAGTTCCACCATAGAAGACTCTCACTCCCTCTGCTCCAGCACTGTAGCTCCAGCTCCTCTTCATGTATTTTACTTCTACGAATGTTTTATTGGAAACAAAACTCCAGATGAGTTCAAATTCAAGACTGAGTCACAGCAAAATGGACTTGCTAGTTAGAGACTATAATGTAGATGTTAGGTCTCAGTAACTAGCAATGTACATCTGAGCTACTTGTCTGGACTCCTTATAGTCTGTTGAGAGAAATAGGCATAGACGTAACTCCTTTCATTTTCAGGAAGAGGTATAAAAGAGGTCAGATAATACTGCAGAAGTACCATCCTCAGGGGTCAGCACAAATTTTGCCAAATTATTTTAGTATTGCGCATCTAAAAATTATTTAGGCCTTGCCCAAAGCCAACTGAAGTAACAGTACTAGATTTTCTTCAGCTATCTCAAGCTAAATAGGAACACGCTGACCTGTTTTACTTGAGTAAACTCACTGATGTATGAACGGTGCCTTTGTTCAGTCCTCTGGGACTCCCCGGGAAGGGAAAAGTTATATATCATAGCCTAGTGCCTGTGCTCCTTCCTTCTAGACTCCAGTGCAGCCAAACTGAACTGCTGAAGAAAGTATATCCTCTGCACCAGAAACTAAAACTCAGATCTTCTACTCACACGCTTATTTCGTAGGTAGACACAGCTCAGAAAAGGGATGCTTTGGTACGATTGCGTGGGAAGCTTGACTAATCCTTCCACTGGGCATATTTTTGTGCTGTATTCTCATGTTCTTATTGATTTGCTGTTTCTCAATTGTCCAAAAATGAGCTGAGTAGCTCACAAAACCAGACAAAAATCCCCTCAAAGATCACGTACATTGAATTGGCATGGCACAGGAGAGGGACTCAAACACAGCCATTGAGAACTGAAAAGATAGTCATGGGTGACAGCACTAAGGTCTCACAACTTTTTTGATTGGTTGCACAATCCTATAAACAGCAAATCCTCCCATAATATTCTTTTACTTCTGTTGTACAGAGGTGATCATCTTTTGTACCAAGTGGCAGGATTGGCTAGTAGTAAAAAAAATTAACCAAGGGATGAGAAAACAAGAATTCTTCTTTCTGCCTCTGGACATCAGAGAGTATTATGACATTTCAGAGAATTATTGTGATGCTTGCTTCATTTAAGTTGTAAAGAACTTGAAGAGCCTCCGCTTCAAGCTAGATATTGTCCAGTGTCACGTCCAAAGTAATATCGGTGATAATATTCATAGTTTGAGGAGCATGAAATAAGACCCTGCATAGATGCACAGCAAGTTTTACAGAAACATGCACACATGCTCATGCATGTTACAAGTGCCTTACACTCTTTTTTTGATTCTTCTATACAGAAAAGAATCCATTCTGCTATTTCAACTTCACTCTGTTATCAATTATAAATGTTTTACAGCTCAAGCACAAGATCAGTCAACCAAGGGGCTTAGTAAATGTGTTATTTATACAGTTATTTGTTAAAATGAGCTTCATTGCATTACAGATTGTTAAGACAAATTGTTGTGCCCTTTAGATTCATTATAGATGACAAAATACTAAATAAATCTTAAATAGGTATTCACCTTTCATCACACAGGAACATAAATGGTTAGATCTTATCAACAGGGGAGTCTTTTTAATCTTCTTCCTTTATTAACCACAGAAAAAAATTATTGGTTTTTTTCCTGCCTTTCTCTTTTAAAAGTCTTATAATCTTTGTTAGCAGGGTTAAAGTAGATCTTCTTTCAAGTAAGAAACAAATCAATCTCTAGTGAAGGAATGCCTAACTAGCTTTACTGACTCCGGCCTGCCAGGTACTATCTCACAGTAAGACATTAGTTAAGCGTCAAAGGCAAGCCAGCTTTTTATAAGGTTACTTTATTGTACACAAGCAAAAAGTGCATTATCTTATCATCTGGTCTTGTAACTTCCTCCTTCGTTGTGCTGCTACAGATAAAAAAAAAAAGACTTAGGACATAAATGTCATCTTCTGTGTCATTAACCCAAAATCTATTAGAATTTTATTAGAAAATAAGTACTAAGACAGTACAGCTACATTTCCTCCCTTATGCTGTGCTAAATTGCTTGTGAAAGTGATATATTATGATTCTTACACTGCATCCAGTGCAAAATATGGAAGACAAGCCCACATACTGTGTACATTAAATGGTAATGTTAAATTGGCAATGAAGCAATGAACATCTCCCTAAATCTCCAAGCAGGTTCTACAAATTTCCCTTTTGTAGGATACTGATAAATAAAGAAATTGTTTCCATCTAGGACTAAGCAAATGGTACTAGTAAGCTTCCTTGTTGGTATATGCAGGTCACAAGCTATTAACCTTTTTTTTCGAGGCTGGTTTTTAATGAATATCCACCAAAAAGGAAAGTGCTGCTGTATATCTCTGCTTGGGGCAGGCAGTTCCTTCATTATTAAAAGTCAGAAAAGTCTTCAGAAAGAAAATACATTTCTGAGCCAAGAATTTAGAGGCTATGAAATGTTATTAAGGTTTCTGCAAAAGAGAAAAGGTGTCAGTTTGGGTTTTCAAAAAAAACACATATTGGAAAGCAGAAGTCAGGAGGGATTCAATTTATTCCTGTGTAACTGGTCAGCACAAGGTTAAAAAAAGAGGTAAAAGTTACGCATGGACTTCGGGCTACCTCCTTAGGGGTCAGGTTTACCCAGAACGCAGCACACGAAGAAACTGCAAAGGATAGACCCAAAAAGCCAAAACAGTGCGTTGGCAAGTAGCAGGCTTAAGCCTCTCTAGGGAGCTCTTTGCTCACAGGTAAACTTGGCAATGTTGAATTTTCTGAATTAGCGAAGAAAACACCTCTAATTCTTGTAAGATGAAATCAAACCAAGGTCCTGCCCTTCAGGATGATTGCTGCAAGTCCCAGGCTTCACCTCCGCAGCAAGCCGCAGAGGACGCGCGTGGGTAAGGTCAGAAGCAGTTCCCAGACACAGCTAGCAAGTGTCTCTCCTCCACCTTGAAATTATCCCATTCTCCCAGCAGGACCCAGGCAGCCCCTGTAAAGAGCCTGTTTCTAATTCTCCTGCTCCCATGGCTGCGGATGGTGATGATAGTCCATGAAGCTTTCAATCTGCACAAAAGAGCACCGGGAGAAATTAAAGCTCTTCAGGCTGGAACTGCTGCTGCAGAATATAATCGACCCATCCAACACCGGCAGCTGCTTTCCAGCCTTTGGAGATTTGAGCGTGTGTAGCGGGACACAGATTTCAGAAATGAAAACAGCCTGCGGGTGGGAGCTGAACCAGCACGTTTTCAATCCAGTCTTAGTTCCGTTTAAATTGAGACTAAAGTCCTTCTAGTTTGGGTCCCACTTCAGGCCCATAACAGATCATGATCAGGTCCAGCAATCCCTCGAAGCATTAACACTGAAAAATACTGCATTTAAAAATAGGAATGGGCACACAACAAAGGCAAAACCTCAGGGTGCAGTTCAGCCAGAGGGATGGTCCCTGCTGCCCCAGCAGCACTGGCACCCTTCGTGCTTGCAGCACAGCGCCGCAGGGTCCTCGTGCTCTTCACATCTGGCTTGAGAAGATGGAGAGAATCTGCGGCGCTGCGTGGCTGCTGTTCTGCTGTGGAAGTCAAGCAGGGAGATGGGAAAAAATGACCCCTCTGCTATACACTTACATTCCAGATGTACAGAAACTCATACACATTTATACAGTGATGTACCCCACAGGACTGCAAAGGTCCAAAAGACTTATAAAGGGCTCTGCTGTAAAAAAAAATGCATTGCTCTCTGTTGTCAGAGAAGGAAGACCAAAAAAATATAGCTAAGCAAGTACAAAAAGTACCTGCGTTGACAAGGACCCACTAGCATCTGCCAAGCAGCACGACCTTGTATCTTGGTGCAGAAACGAGGTCTTCTCCTACCCACCCTGGGGAAACCCAGGGTCAGGGAGAGCCAGAGGAGGGGTAGGAGCAGGAGAGGCTCTATGTGATGTGGCCTTGTACACCACACAAGGTATAGACAGCCCCCACACTCAATAGCTCCCCAGCAGAGATGTCCCTTTATGGTCAACTCAGTATTCTGAAGCGGTAAATATTTGCTGGTTCAGTCCCAAACTAGGTATAATGATTTCAAAGTGATGGTTCAGTATCAGTTCCACTCCCAGTAAAAAACAAGGCTTTGAATCAGTTACTTGCTCAGAGTTAGTGCTAGGTTTAGCTACCTGGTTTTGAAGAAATGAGGGGATAAAATACACCCATGTATGGAGGATAAGATCCATTTTGCTTCATAGTTCATAAATCATACCTGATTCTCTTTGTCCAGCGACAGAAAAAATAACTGGAGCTTCAAAGGTACCGGTGCTGCTGTCATTGTCAGAAGGGCTGTTTGTGAGCATGCTTCATCAAAGGACATTTCATCTCTGCATACACACCCTTCACATTCTGCTGCCAAAGCAATGTCAGGCTGGGTCATATGCCTTCAAGGCAACTTTAACTTGGGCACCTTTCTTCAAAAGACATTAAAAATGATTTACATTTTTCCTCCCTAAATCAGCATTTTTGGTATCATTTGTGTCAGTGCCAAGTTCCCCTCATTCTTCACCTCTGTCCTGGCCCGCCTTTCCCCTCCCCATGCGCTCCTGAATACCACTTGCATGCCAAGAAACCCGTATTGATGAATGAAAAGTTTGTTCAGTTTAGGAGAGGAAACTATATTGTACAGCCTTCTATGTAACCTACACTAAAAATCTATCTAGTGCTGGCTTAAATCTTTCATGAATAGGAGTCATTTTTCTGAATAGGATACTTTCTTTACAAATGGCACATACCCCAAACTTGGACTTCAGCCATTTTTTTCTCATTACATTTCTTAACTCATATTATGCAGTTTATGCCAAGATGACAGAAAGTGACACACTGTGATCTCTGTCCTGCCAGGAGGAGGCTGGGACCTGATGCAGACTTTTGGATTTTGAACAAGCACTCAGGTACTGTGGGGATTATTTCACGTTGATTACAGTTCTTTACTGCTGATACTATTTTCCCTCATGGGTTAATTTTTTCCCAACCATGTGCCTCTTCCATCAAGGTAAATTATTAAACAATTCATTTAGTTTGTTTGAGGGCTGTTGGTTTGTTTTGGGGTTGTTTTTCCTTTCTCAGAAATACATTTAATTTACCATGCATTAAAGTGTGCAGCAGAAATCACAGTACAATTTCAGGAGAAATTATGCAGGGAATAGGCAAGAACTGCGCATTATTCATATCACACAGAACTTGATAATAAGTTATTATTCCTCACTCTCAGAGGGGCAAGCTGAGCCATGAGAAGTGATTGCTGAGATATTCCGATGCTTCTGCGGGCACAATGGTGTGAGTGTTTCCAATATGGCTCAGCATACTGTCTTCACTTACATTTAAAGCCAACGCCAAGCAGACGACATGAGGGCACTAAAGTCCTTTCAGATGTTGATGACTCACACTCTTTAAATATGTCACATGCCCGGACAAATCCACCTTCCCATAGAAGGCACCAAATGCCATTAGATGAAGCAGATGTTCCTAGCCAACCTGACCATGACCGCGAAGTGACCCTCATCTATTTTGGATTTATCAAACCATCAAAGGCTCCTGCTCCTGCCAACGAGACTTGAGGCAGGCGATTCAAAGAGGTCATTATATAATGACCAGCTGCCTGAGCCAACCGAGGCAGAAAATTCTGCCGCCGGGGGAGCTGGGCTGTTCCTGAGGGAAGAGGAGCCCACAGCACAGGCAGTGCCCTCTCCTACCAGGGTGCTGACCCACCACATCTGAGAAGAGGGAGCCCGATGACTGTGACAGCCATCAACCATCTGGTCACCATCGGACGAGGTGAACGAGTCAGACCTGGGGTCCATCCAGGAAGACCTTTTGGGAACAGTGGGAGGCAGGGATGGGGACCTGGCTGGAGCATAGGTCTGAGGTCCCTCCAGAAAGTCCCATCAGGAAGTCAAGACAGGAGGAAACAGAGCTACCCCCAACATGTCTCAGCCAGGACTGGGGATCTGTGCTGAAATGAGACTCCTTGCCCATGGGCGGGAAGCGTAGGGGTGGTGTTGGCAACAGAGGCCTTTGGGTGCCCTTATGGCCCAGACAGTGTCCTTCCCCTTTCAAAGGGCAGTGAATACTACAGTTAGCCAGCCAGCTTCCAGGATGCTTTCTTAGTGTCCACACATCAGAACACACGTAGTCACAAACATCCGGAGGGTAGGAGCTTCAGTCAACCGCATAGCACATCATACCAAATCACATACCAGATATCAACCACAGCTTCAAGAACAGAAAGAGATTAAAGCAAAGAATAAGTTCACTCAGTGTTTACAATTTTGTTCCAGCAAAATCCTGGAACCCCAAAACTTAGCAATACAGCATTTTACCATAAATGACCCATAGCTCACTTACTAAGAAAAGATGCCAGAGCCGCAATCACGTAAGTACTAATAATGTCAAAATGCAGAATACAGAGGAGGTTGTACTCCCAGATATTTACTCAGTAACATTTCAGGAGCTTTACATATGAATTATGTTGCGAAACAAGAGGTTAGTAATGAATAAAACTAGCTGATAAAGAAGTACTGTAGCAGTTTATTAGAAATGTGGACTGTGTCAAGCCCCTTACTGTAATTATGAATGGAATAACTTCTGTAGCTATGAGACAGCAATTGGAGCAGATCACTGAACAGAAAAGACTCTTTTTATGGAGTGCTCAGGCGCTAAGAACTGCTCAGCCAACAGCCCTTTTCTGCTTGGGTGCCATCTCCAAGTGCTTTATATTTTGCTGTCAGAGACTTACACAATCAAAGCCTAAAAATAAGATGATGGTGTCTGTTCCACATCAGGTAAGTGCCTAAATGTAGCTTTCAATCCCTATATTTAGGCACATTCTTTTTCAAAATTTATTCCTCATCTAGTTTACCAAATATTCACCACAAACACCTCCAGGTTATATGTAGGGAGGAAAATGCTTTGATATCTCACCTCTCCTGTTGCCTTTGTAGTTTATAGTACGATGGTACCTCACCAATTTTGGTTTAAACAGGAACAGCTTCAGACAAAGGCAAAATCAGCAATTATCTTGCACAACAGATGTCTGAAAAATGCAAATTTCCTGTGAGTTCCCTGCCCCCTTTGCCTACGCCAAAGCCAGGGGCTGATGCTGTTGCTGCGGAGGGAGGACGGGGCTGCCTGGGGCAGGCAACTCCATAGCATCCATTGCTCCCCGATCTCAGGTCTGCGCCTCCCCCTGCTTCCTCACCCTGCCTTCCCCGTCCCCTCTGCAGAAGCAGCCTGTCCTCCCAGGGGGCAAATCCTGCTACTGCCGACGCTGCCCAGAAGACCAGAGCAGGTTCTTGGAACGACGGGCAAGAACCGCTACACTGAGCTTGGTGGAAATTTGCTGATGCGAAAGCGGTCCTCAGTGATGCCACGCTGCATGCTGCTGTAGCCCCAGTAATAACTGACTTGGCAAATTTCTTTTCCAGACAATCTAGCTCAAAAATGGCAAACAGACTTTCTTTCTGTATTGTTTACCTGTTAGGGAGCGGGGAATAAATGAAGCGTGCACATGCAAGTGCACAACTTTTGTATATTGGGAAAGTTACCTGTCCTTCACTTTCTCATTTATTACACTCTTATTTTGACAGGTTCTTGCACACATGCTTGGACAATTTTTAGAAGTATCATCAATCTAACTGCAGCTGAGTTGCTCTCTCGCCCCCCCATTCAGACTGTGACTGAACAGTTTCTTTTAATAAATGAGTGATATGGCTGGGTGTTATCAACCTACTGTAACATTTAATAGATATTCATAACATATATTAATCATGAGCAAGTTTACAAAGGATTCAATCCTGCAAGGTGTAGAGAACACTTGACTCTCCTTGAAGACAGTGAAAGCAGAAAGGTTGAGATTTTTGTCCTCCCAGGTACTGCGTTACAACTGTCGGGTCTTCCTTCTGGATGTTAAAAAACTTGAGCACAGCTTTCTGAAGAAATGCATGTGCTGTATGGTCAGTTTGTTTTACCAGTACCCTGTTCCTTGTGGACTGAAAGATTTATTTTTATTTTAGAAGCTGAACGACAAAAAGAAGCCTTCCACCAAATTTATCCCAGGTACAGAAGCCTGCCCTTAAACAGAACTTTCTGCATTTTCTCTGGCTGCTTTGAATCAGAGGGATGCTGCTTGGCATATAAACATCCATATAGAAAATAAAAATGTTGGCATTCCTTTCCAGACGCAGAAGTCAGAAAAACTTTGTGAATTAAAAAATTAACCAAGTATATAAGAACAATAACACAGCTTCCTAAAATTTAGCAACCTATTAAAGTGAAATATGGAATTACAATTAAGATTAATGGGAGCCAACTAGAATGAATTTCAATCAGTTTTATTTTGAAAGTATGTGGGGTCCTTTTCATCATTTATGTGAAATTATCAAATTTAACATCATTATTCTTGTTTCTTCCCTATCACATCAAATATAAAGCATGCACACAGAAAAGAAAGAACACTGCTCCCACAAGCACAACACACCCTTTTTGACTTCCCACAAAAGCAACCACTAAAGAAAATGCTCCACTATGCAAATGTTTGAATACAAAGTACCACAGAACATATCAAATATATTAGTCTCCACCATGCTATTAAAATTATTAAGTCAATTCTTTAATATGGAATTTTAAGAATAAAGTTCAAATTCCTAACATATAATAAAAGGGAAAGCAAGTAAAATTGTTTAATCCTAAGAAAATTGTGGGGGTTTTGTTTGGGTTTTTTTTCACAACAGGAAGGTGGCACAGCTGAAATACACATAATTGTGTTCACTAAATATATACCAATTTGTCTGGCCTGTTTATAGATATATTCATGCTCTGCCTGGTGTTCAGTCATTTCTTGACATCAGGTAGTAACATTAGATATTTCATGCAAGATTACAAAAGATGCCACCCAAATTCTATACACCACAAGGGACAATGTTCCTTTCACCCCATCAGCATCTCGGTTCTGTAGTTCATTTTCATCTTAAGAAAGTGATTTTCAGTACCACCTGCAGCCTCGCAGCTTGGGTCTGGTAATCTGCTTCTTCACTTTCAAACTGAAGAGGTTACAGGTAAGGTCTTGTATCTCCATAGATTATATTGAACAACAAGCCTTCTATTTACTTTTTTCCTGAGAGGGAAGTCTTGACTAGTGAGAAGCTTCTTCATAAGCAGCACTGAAATTCATGGGGCTGAATGTCACAAAATCTAAGTGGTTTTCCAGTCACTTCATTCTCCTGAACATTTCTGCAAGAATTTAAACGTGATAAAAAGTATATACTTTCTCTTACATCACCAGAGTTAGTGAAAAAATCACTGGAAACCAGTACAATATTTTTTTTTTTCCAGAAAGCACAAAATTGAACCTAAAACTAGGTATAGGTCTAGGAATGGAATACTTGGGCAGCTGAAGGAGGTTACACTATGGCCCCTGACCAGTGTGAATAATCATATTCAAAACTATCTTCCTTCTTGCTTCTTCTGTATTTATTCTTTGGGCTCATTTGTTTGTAATGTCCTATGCTATAATTGTTTTGCCTCTGTAGCCCATGATGAAATGTCATATTAGATGATACTGTAAACTCGCAGAATATTTAACAGCCATGAAAAAGCTATTCTTCACCCTCTTCTGGCTTCTATATGTTAATGTCTCCTTGTCTCCTTCAACATAATCTAGGTTATTTTAGGGGTTCTTTACCTCTGGACATGCTTTCAAATCTCATTATGCAAAGCCAGGATATGACACATAGGCAAAAAGAATATATTCAAGTTATTAAATGAGAAATCTGAATTCTTTTCCAAGAGGAGTTAGATATACAGTAATAGAAATTAAAACTGTTAACTGAGAATCAATTTTCCAGCTGTCAGTTTAACAAAAAACAATAAAAGTTTTTTTAATTAATTCAGTTGGCTACCTGATGTTTCCTTCAACAAGAGGTATTTTTCATATGACAGATTCTCGGGAGAAGAGATGACAAAGCCGTTACACGTGGACAGAATGGCTGTAACAGGAGACACCTTGCTAACAACAGCCCCCTGTAAGGTCCCAACTCTGATGCCCTGGAAGGGGGTCAAGCAGCCAGTGGAAGGTGTCCGGCACTGGGTGAGAAGAGGAAACGGGGGAAGTATAGTTGTAGTGAGCAGAAAAAAGCAGACGGTGCCCGTAGGCTGTAGGATTGTTGATTTTGGTTTGTAATTACAACTGGCAATCATTTTGAACCACTGCTGCTTTTTTTAATTATTCAGCTTTGATTGCAATTACAAGCCAAAATCAACAATCCTAATAACAGAGCTCAGAGTCTTCTGATGAAACAGAAAAACTCCCAAGTGTTTGGAATCTGACCTTACAACCCTGAAATTTAACAGGAAAACTTATTAACAAGAAAATCTTTTGGATGCTAGGTTAGGCGTCAACGTATTCATAGTCTACAACTGTAAGAGTAAGAAGGTTACAGTGAGGACAGCTGAAGTTTTCTTTTGGAAGCTGAAGTACAGTGAGCAAAGCCAGCACTTACCAAAGCGGCAACCAATTTCATGCACCATTTTGTTGTAGAGCCTAGTTTAAGGCAACTGGGTGTCTCAAGATGAACCAAAGCCTGAGGCTTTCTGAAATAGTGAACTTTTTGTAAAAGAGTACCTCTGACTTCTAACTCATTGAGAACTGTCTCATGTATGCAACAGAACTCGTCAGTCTTGTTAAGCATTCACAAGTGGGTCAGGAGTATTTTGAAATCTACCTGCTAGGTTCTTCCAGCACCACAGACTCACACAGGACGCAAAAAGCCCATTTTGAGCTTGTGAGAAGTGGTCACAAGCACATATTTCAGCTTGTGATAGCCACATATTGAGTGGATATCAAGACCACTTAGTCTTTTTCTGCTAAATAACATGTGTTTCACTTCACAGTCACTCCTGAGGATGAACCTCATCTTGAAAGGAAAACTAAAATAGACTCGGCAAAATGTTAGAGAAAATCGGACTGGAAGTGACCTCAAGAATGCATCTAATCCTTCTCCCCCCTGAACTATACCCAAACCATGCCTGAGGAGTTCCTCAGGTGGAGATCCCACAACCTTTCACAGCTTGTGCTACAGTTTTCCTGTCTTTGCTCTCATTATGTTATTCCCAACTTTCAACATAAATCCTCATTGCTCCAGTTAAAGCCTGTTATCTCTTGTTCTATCAATAGAACATGAAGGGAACACTTGCCCCCTCCTTTAAGCTGTGCAAGGAAAAACTGTTATGTTTCCCTCTAATGTTCTCCTTTCTTTACTTAACCATCCCAATTTCTTAAGCCTTTCTTCATAAGTTACATTTTCTACTCCTACAATTACTGTTTTCAGCAATCTCTCCAGTTGAGCCAGGTCTTTCTCAAAAGTTAGTACCCAAAACTGGGCATAACATTCCAAACAAGCCTTTACCAAAACTTTATAATAGAGCAGGAGGTAATGTCACATACCCTACAGGTAATACTCCTGTGTAACTATCCTATTAACGCACAACAAAATTACATTTTTTAATCTTGTTCAGTATGTGATTCACTGTGATGGGAGATCCAGCCTAACCTCTTATTCTCCAGTAAGGAGAATACTCAATTCTCCAACCTCTTATTCTCCCTCTGTATTGATATAAGAAGATTATTGCTGTCCAAGCCTAATATCTTGAAATTCTTCTTGTTGAACTGCATTGTGCTGCCTTAGACTGCATCTTTAACTTGTCAAGCTCTTTCTGAAGTCTAATCCTGTCCTCCAGTATGCTCCTTAAATGTTGGTATCATCTGAAAGTTCATTAAAATACTGAAAAGTGATAGTGAGCTTTTGATAACTACTTTCTAAATACAGTTTTCCAAACAGCGTCACACTAGTCTTATGATAATTAAATCTACAGAGTGCTTTCTTAGCTAGTTTATAAAATGTCATAAGAGATAATATCAGAATTTATCAGCAGAAACCAGCATGTCATTGCCTGTTTCTTCCCTATCCATAAAGGCAGGTACTATTTAGTTCCAGAAAGAAATTAGATGACTGACATAATTTGTTCTTGGCAAATCCATGATGGCTGTTAACTCATTTCCTTATTATCTTCCCGTGGTTAAAAATACTTTGAATATTTGTTCCAATATTATTCCAGAAATCAAAGCTAAGCAGACCACTCTATGATTTTTAGTTCCTCGTGTCACCCTTTTTCAAAGGCAGACACCATGGTTTCTCTTTTCCAGTCTTCTGGAAGCTTATGGATCTTCCAAGCATTATCAAAGATAATAACTAATAGCTTTAAGGTTGCTTCACATTACAGTGAATTTCCTGAGACATGAAACCTGTTTTCTTCCTGAAAACATCCAAGAGCTACATATTCTGTAACTGGCCTATCTCCTTTCTTATTATTTCCTTCAGAGGTTAGCTTTGTTAAATTTATGAGCACAGCTGACCACTTTAGTGAAGAATGACACCAAAAAAAGCCACTAAACATGTCAGCCATCTCAACCTCATCTTTCGGCAGCTTATTTTATTATTCTTTTAATAGTGAATCCCATTTTCTCCTTAGTCTTTCTCTTGCTTCTAACATACATGGGAAGTTTTCTTACTAGCCTTTCTGTCCCTTGCTGCTTTAACGTGATGATTATTGCGAATGCGATAACTCAAGCATTAACTCAAACAGCTGGTGTAAGAAGTACAAGGTACGTTGTGGTACTTTCAAGTGCAATTCCGGTCAGCTGGAGCGAGTAGCTGCACAGCAGTCTGTCTTGCAGCATCCACCGGTGTAGTGGAGCTGGTGGTTGTAAATGTTCACAAGTGGAATGAGAGCTGGCATCATGTCACACGCCAAGAGGCACCATCAAAGAGATCAGAAGAGCAGACAGCACTCTAACGTACGCCACAGCATCGTCTCCCTCTTTCTCCTCTTGTCGGGCACACTGGAGGTCAAGTCTAAGACTAAAAAGTGGGATAATTATGCATTCAGTGGGTTTACTGCACCTTGTGCAACATCCCACCCTGTGGTACCTACCTACAGCTGCCCTTGCTGCGCCTGGTGATGGACGCAGGCACTGTTAGCCTGCTTCTGCCCTAAGCCCAGGCAGACCGAGAGGTGGACCGACTGGCTCCATTTCTCTCTGTTTTCTTGTCAGTTCCTCTGTCTGTAAATACTGGAAAATCTCTCTCCACCATGCCTCCCCCTCCCTCCGAGCAATGCAATCGGAGCTGTGTCAGGGCAGCTAGTGCTTTCTTTGCTCTGATTGCCCAATAATGAAAGGATGGGAAACAAAGACTCGCAACTTTTCAGATTAATCCCCCCTCTGTTCTCAGCTGTCAGACTTACTTATTTTTTCCTTTTTTCAGCTAAATCAGGTCATTATACTACAAATCTTTACTCTGAATGCAAGATTAAACTCAGGTATTTTGTTTTCATCAGGGCATAATATTCAGCACAGAATAATTGGCTATAGTTTCATCTGGATATTTGTATGGGGCCTCCTATCAAATTCCACTAAACCCTTACTGACCCTTTCCATTTTGTTGAATTCCTTAGCATCTTACTGTAGCAGAGTCCTGGCAAACAGAATTTTGTACTCGATTATACCTATCTCCACATCTGAGATGTCATGTTTTCATGAGCCTCTTTAAACAATCAAGAGAATTAAAAGGTCTTCAGGGCTGCTTTGTAATAAAAATAGTAATAGAAAAGAAAAAAATCCATAACCTAAGTGTTTGTCCTTGACATAGTCAGTATTTTTTCTACAGTGAGAAGAAAAAAAAGAGGAAGAAAAAAAAAAGAAGCAGGAAATAAGAAAAGGCTTTCAGGCTACATTTAACTGCTTCAAAGCCAACAATAAAAGTACCACAGTTAAACCAGAAGACCAAAAAGGCATAAGGTCATCAAAACCAAGGTTCATTGAGCCAGTGTATTTGGATAGATGTCATTTCCACTTTGTACAAAGAGTGCTATATTGTATAGAGAGAGCAGAGCTCATGCTGCCATAAAATTAAAAACAAAAAAAACCCACAGTCTATTATGGTGGTGTTACGAGAAGCACGCAGGTTTCTTATACATTAATAGACTCTCTAGTGTGACTATTGGATCTACCTTGATGTTTATTACTTTACTGATTACTTTACTGATAGTGTCTTTTTTTTAAAAGACACTATCACAGAGGGAACGTATTCTCTCAACCAAGAAAAACTGGCTTTATGCCACTTCTGCTCCACCAGAAATCGACCCGACAGTAGCTTTGGGATTTAATTTAAACAGAGAGAGACAAAGCATGACAAAAGCATGGAGCATAACAGCCCAACATGGGCCTCTGCTAAAGTATAGGAGGTCTTTGCTGTTGCAACAAATCAGAACATTTCTAGACCTACTGTTTCTGTTCATGTTTTGCTTTGGTTTCTCTTAAAAAGAATATTATCAATTCAGAAGTAAAAGCCTACTCCAAAATTCTCCTTCAGAGGTAATAAAAGGCAATGGGACTGGCTGATATTTGGAGCCCTTGAAAAGTTATGCCTCTTATATTAATGCCTAAAAATGTTTATGAAATATTTTGGGTTATTTATCTCAGAAGTATCAGATATTCGTGATGTAAAGGTCATGGAAGGAGTTCATATCAGACTAGGTCCTGCCAGGCTATTTTGTTGATTCCTTTGCTCTCTTATGAATGGGGAGCATTTCAGTCACATTTTTAGCATACGGAGTGCAAAGGTGGGTTTAGTCCTTGTGCTGTGTGATATAGGCAGTCCATTGACTTTGGGCAGGAGAGCCCTAATGAGAATTGCCAGAAATACTGCTTGGATCAGCAGCTGCACTAACAAGTTTGAAAGGTACAAGGCAAGCAGTGTCCTCTGAATGTGGAAATCTACAACTCATCTCTTCTTCAGGTTACTCTTGTCTTCTCTGATTGATATCATTGAGTGTTTTTTCAATTTTCTCCTTTGGTTGAGCTTTGAGTTTCTCTTGCATGTACCACAGCTGGGAAACAAAATACTCCATCACAAGGAACATCATACAAAAAAAGAGGAAACAGAACAAGTACCATGTCCCAGTGACAGGAACGGCAAAGCGTTGCTCAAAGCCTGCTGCTGGGCAGGGGTTGGAGATTCAACCATGGCACCTCAAAGGGCTCAGGTAGGACCAGGGAAAGCCTTTCACATAGACCACCATCATGCATGATTCTAAAAAGCCAAACTACAATTTACATCCAATATAATAAGGGGCTTCATCACCAGTGAGTGGGTGAACCATAGGAATAAGTTAAGGAAATCAGGACAGGTAAAAAATATTTGCAAATATGACTCAGAAATTACTTGGTCTTCTATAAATTTTGAATTTCACTCCTCTGTTTACTTACTGAAGAGGCATGAAAGACAGTCCTCTTTCTTTTCCTATATAGCACCAGGGGCAAGGGAGACTGTCTTTTCCTGGGCAGAGAGGTGGGAAAAGGAAAAAGGGTGGAGAGGTCTTGCTGACTGGCTGCAGCTCAGCTGGAGCACAGAGAGGGATAAGAGAGGGTAGTCACCAGGAAGAACCATCCCAGCACCCACATGCGACACCAAAACCCTGTCCTGTCACATAACCTGCATAAGAGGACTTCCACTGAAGGGAATAGGTGTTCCCATGGATGTACAGAGGATCTGTTGTGTAGGTTGGTGCACTGGGTGTTACTCTACCGTACCAGATGTGCTCAAAACAGAGTGCACCTTTGGCCCAAATTAATCTGCCTTGATCACGTTATGTGCAGCTCCCTGTTGCATATAAACTGATGATCTCAAAATGTCAGCACTGCTCATTAGCTCACACCAAACTAATTTTTCCAATTGGGTCAGCTCTGATTTGAGTCTTATCCTGCTAGTATGGATCTCTGCACCATGCACCCTGAACTTCCATTCTCGGTGAACGGAGAGGAGGCACTGCCTATCTGCCCTTACACTCTTAAATGTCAAATTTCAACATTTTAAAAAAATACACAAGACTTGGGCTTTTTCAGAAGGATTGATCTGCAAAGTAACTGGAAGACAGTTCAGGAGCCAGTGGTGCTATTCACAGAGGTAGTTTATAACCCTTCTTACTACGGCTGCTATGGCCATTGCCAGGATTGCCGCTAAAAAGCTCCTGTGGCTTGTCAAGGCAAATAACTAACTTTAGCTCATTTAAATATACAGGCCTGAAAACTGAGGCAGTTCAGAGTTGTTTAACATGCAATTCACTAATCACTGTCACAGAAGTGGCAAACTCCGAAAGAGGCCTGAGGCAGCAAAGCCTCACCCATTTCAGCTGCCTCTCATACCCTGAGTCCCATCTCCAAAGCAATTTAGGCACCTAGGGGGTCCATGTGACTTGAGCCCAGAGCTCCTTATTCGTGCCTGAAAACTGCCCTCATGTCCTGTATCACCCCCTGTCCTGAAGCCAAAAGTTGCTCACAGAAGACAGTCGGTTCTCAGCTCTTTCACTGGTAAGTGCAAGAAGGCATCTGTAGACCAAAGAAAAAAGTAAGTTAAAAGAGGAATAATAATGGATTTATAATTAATGTTTATTTTTTTTCTGAACAAGTTTCCCTCCCTTCCTTCCAATTGATTTAAACTGAAGACAAGAAAGGGATAATAAAGTTGATCTCGAATATCTAGTAAGGAGGGATCATTCCCTGACATTGTCCAACATTCTCCTTCAAGTGAAATTAAGTACATCTCTTATGCTAAGACTTTCACTAGCATTCAGAGACACCCATTCTATGGATATCAAAAAGATATGAAAGTATCTTTAACAATCTTGCCCCTGGGCCTCAGTTTCTTACCTGTAAAATTACTATTACAGTAGTTTCTTTTCTCACGGGGACCTTGTAATGAGTAACAGTTTAACATTTGGAGTTGTACATATTATACATTGATGAGGGCTTGTATACTTCTCTAGAGACATTGGGTGTCTAAGTAGGTGAGGGTAGCCAGACACAAATTTATGCTGCCTAATACTCTGAGCTGGCTAAAAGCCACACAAGCTGCCCTGAACCTGAGTGAGTAAACTTTGGTTAGAGCAAGAGCAGGTTGGCCTGTTTTCATCCCATGGGCACGTCTAGGGACATTCCTGACACAGCTTTCAATGCAAGTATAGTTTCAAATGGAGAGCAGTGGATTGCAGTGAAGTTACCAAACAGCCCAGCAAGCTCCTGAAGTCCTTCAGAGGCTTGTGGGATTTGTGAACCTAACGAACTTGCTTGCCTTTGAATATCTCAGACAGGCAGGCAAACACTACACCACTATCAGAAATGTTGAATCAAATCAAAACACTACTGGAAACTTCATAAAAGTCAGTGAAGAAATCCTTCTGCTGCTGCTTGTTATTGATGGCTGCAAGATAACTTTATTTATAGCGCCCCGGGGACTTATTCAATAGGATGTAGTGACACTGATGAGGAGGATTATTTATTGTTTATACAGTTGCTTAAAGATGTGAGGCACTGCATAAATCATAGAACCATATAATGGTTTGGGTTGGAAGGGCCCTTAAAGATCATCTAGTTCCAACCCCCCTGCCATGGGCAGGGACACCTTCCGCTAGACCAGGTTGCTCAAAGCCCCAGCCAACCTGGCCTTGAACACTTCCAGGGATGGGGCATCCACAGCTTCTCTGGGCAACCTGTTCCAGTGCCTCACCAGCCTCAGAGTGAAAAATTTCTTCCTTATATCCAGTCTAAATCTGCCCTCTTTCGGTTTAAAGTCATTACCCCTTGCCCTATCACTACATGCCCTTGTCAAAAGTCCCTCTCCAGCTTTCTTGTAGGCCCCCTTTACGTACCGGAAGGCTGCTTGAAGGTCTCCCCGGAGCCTTCCCTTCTCCAGGCTGAACAACCCCAACTCTCTCAGCCTGTCTTCATAGGAGAGGTGCTCCATCCCTCTGATCATCTTCGTGGCCCTCCTCTGGACTTGCTCCAACAGGTCCATGTCTTTCCTGTGCTGAGGGCCCCAGAGCCGAATGCAGTACTCCAGGTAGGGTCTCACCAGAGCAGAGTAGAGGGGGAGAATTGCCTCCCTCGACCTGCTGGTCATGCTTCTTTTGATGCAGCCCAGGATACAGTTGGCTTTCTGGGCTGTGAGCGCACATTGCTGGGTCATGTTGAGCTTCTCATCAAATAACACCCCCAAGTCCTTCTCGGCAGGGCTGCTCTCAATCCATTCTCCGCCCAGCCTGCATTTGTGCTTGGGATTGCCCCGACCCATGTGCAGGACCTTGCACTTGGCCTTGTTGAACTTCATGAGGTTCGCACAGGCCCACCGCTCAAGTCTGTCAAGGTCCCTCGGGATGGCATCCCTTCCTCCAGCATGTTGACTGCACCACACAGCTTAGTGTCGTCACCAGACTTGCTGAGGGTGCACTCAGTCCCACTGTCCATGTCACTGACAAAGATGTTAAACAGTGCCGATCCCAATATTGACCCCTGAGGAACACCACTCATCATTGGTCTCCACTTGGACATCGAGCCATTGACCGCAATTCTTTGAGTGTGACCATCCAGCCAATTCCTTATCCATGGAGTGAACTCTCCTTCAAATCCATGTCTCTCCAATTTAGAGACAAGGATGTCATGCGGGACAGTGTCAAATGCTTTGCACAAGTCCAGGTAGATTACATCAGTTGCTCTTGCCTTATTCACCAACGCTATAACCCCATCATAGAAGGCTACCAAATTTCTCAGGCATGATTTGCCCTTAGTGAAGCCATGTTGGCTGTCACCAATCACCTCCTTATTTTCCATGTGCCTTAGTATTGTTTCCAGGAGGATCTGCTCCATGATCTTGCCAGGCACAGAGGTGAGACTGACTGGCCTGTAGTTCCCCGGGTCTTCCTTTTTTCCCTTTTTAAAAATGAGGGTTATGTTTCCTGTTTTCCAGTCAGTGGGAACTTCAGCAGACTGCCACGACTTCTCAAATATGATGGATAGTGGCTTAGCAACTTCATCCGCCAGTTCCCTCACGACCCGTCTTGTCAGGTCCCATGGGCTTGTGCACCTTCAGGTTCCTTAGATGGTCTCAGACCTGATCTTCTCTTACAGTGGGTGGTTCTTCATTCTCCCAGTCCCTGCCCTTGCCTTCTGCAACTTGGGTGGTGTGGCGAGAGCACTTGCCGCTGAAGACTGAGGCAAAAAAGTCGTTGAGTACCTCAGCCTTCTCCATATCCCAGGTATCCAGGTCTCCCATTTCTTTCCAGAGAGTGCCCACATTTTCCCTAGTCTTCCTTTTATCACTGATGTACCTATGGAAGCTTTTCTTGTTGTCCTTGATGTCCCTGGCCAGGTTTAATTCTATCAGGGCTTTAGCTTTCCTAACCTGCTCCCTAGCTACTCAGACACTTTCTCTGTATTTCTCCCAGGCTACCTGTCCTTGCTTCCACCCTCTACTCTGGAAAGTATCATTCCATGAAAAAGCTCTCGGTTATGATTAAAATCCTTCTTGCATCAAAGTTATTCTGAACTTACTCTTCACATCACAAGCTCCATCTGCAATGCTCAGAAGGTCTGACTGTATCCATTATTTCACAGGAGCTGATACGCAGTCAATATAAGAACATCATAGTTTCTACCTGGTATTCATATGGAACCCATAATCTGCAAGGCGTATTGATAATGGTTTTCACACATCTAGAAGATAAAAACACCAAGGAAGCCGCAGGCTTATTATTTTACAGAATTTCAAAAAAAATTTCAAAAACTACATTAATGGACCTTGGAACTCGCATTCAGTAGTCACAAAATGGTATGGTAAGGACTGCATGAGCAACAATAACCTGGTCGTTTTGCGTAAGCACATTAAAATATAGCATGTAATTAGTAGGCTGTGTATGAGCTCAGAAATTTCTTAAGTAATAAGACACAGTTGTGTCCATAATCTCAGAAACAAATGTAAAGGAAACTTTATGTATCCTAGAGGCAGGTCAGACAGCACAGAACAGAGTGCAAAACCTCTGGTGATCGTCTTCAGCTTTTTGCTCTTTCATTATTGTCACTGGCACACCAAGTAAATACATTGATTATGGGATAGTTTCCACCGCTTCCTGCTCTCAGTGAGTAGCTCCCCACTTTACACTAAGATCAGAAGCAATATTGATTTAGTGATGAGTTAGACATACGAATAAGTCATACGGCCTATAATGGAGCAATTCCCACCAGTAACCGTTCACATTGGAAGGACCTGCTGTTTGCCCCATGAGCCCTTTTGGCTTGTGTTCTGTGCATTAGCTTCTATGAAAACTTGTTTTTTTCCATTTTTTTATGTCTATTGAATATGAATTTTTATATATTTGAAGCCTATTATACCAAATACAACCGAAATAATTCTCTATTGTGCTGCTTTGTTCTCTAAGCTCCAGGTCCCAGGATCTAACTTTTCCCAGAGGAAGCTGGGAAAGCTAGTTTGCAATGAATCAACAACCTCTAATCAATAGAGCAGGAAAAAATATATCTAGCAGTTGATTTTAAACACCTACCACAGAGTAAAATAAACCTTTCTCAGGAGGCACCCATCCTCCTGTGTCAAGTACAGAGTCGGTCGCTCAGACCAGGCATCTGACTTCTGGTGACTCACATCAGGGACACTGAGTGTCACCACCATTGGGCTCAACTGAACTAAGCTACAACAGAGTTGTACTTAGCCCATAACCTGTTAACAGGACACTGTTTAGGAAACCAAAAGTTTGAGAAGCTGAAATGCTGTCTTTCTGAAGCCAGCAATCTAATTTATTTTTTTAATGGGGGAGGGGAGAGAGAAATAATATCTTTATCTTATGGGAGACACAGGAACAGAACAAAAGGCCTTTTTGATTTTTACTGCAGTTGCAGAAAGCAATCCTCAGTGATTTAACTCCTCCAAAAGATTTTGTAGTCCCAAAAAGAAAGATTTTCCGTGAAACTCTTCTGGGCAAATTCATCTGGTGTGTATTAAGACAAATCCAGTTATACTGATCTATTACTTCTGTCTGAGCACTTAGTTTTCTTCAATTTAATAACAACATAAGGGAGTAGGAAAATGTTTAAGCAATGAGACATGACATGCTATACCATGCTGTACTGTTGATTAATGTGTATCCCGGGTGGATGGGGAGTAAGACAAGTGCCTACACCATATGTGGCGAGTGCATTAATCAATATTAACGTGTATTAACAGGTACAGAGAAAGGGTACTGAAGATGAGCTGGGTTTGGAGCCCAATCCTGCTGTGATGGCAATGGGGGACTGAATCTTGTTGACACGAGGAGTCAGCCTGACCTCTGAGGCTGTGACCTTAGAAAAGCACGTGCATTTGATGAACTCTGTGCCACAGGATGTTGCAGATGCTAAAAGCTTACGCGGATTCACGGAGAGGCAGGGCAAGTTCACAGATCAGAAATACTTTCAGGCGATAAATTCAAAGAAACATCTCCAGGTCAGGAAGTCTCTGAGCTGCAAACGATTGGAAGCAGGGAGAGTACCCAGGGAAGTATCACGTATCGTGCACCCTGTTTTTATACTCTTTCCTAGACATCTCCTTTTGACGGCCACCAGGGACAGGACAGAGAGCTAGAGAGCAATGTGGTATGACCCCCATTCAGTGCTCTTATAGTCTGGTTTTTTATGTCCTAACTTTACAATGTATGACTAGTCCGCATTAAGACTATGCAAGTTGTTCAACGGTCAGAGTGGAACAGTATATGCAGCTATATGCATACCTCCATCGATAAACTGAACAGCATCAAGCCTTTCAGGTAACTGGCTCACTACGAACACCAGCAGGAATTTGGCATGATCTTCCACCACAGAGACCAGATACCACCAAGCACCCGCTGCCGGGGATGCAGCAGCTCTCATCTCAAAGCTCCGGTGAGGCACAGCGCTTTGAGAGCTCCTGTCTGCCGGAATGAAGGTGAGAAACCAGCCAAGAGACATAACTCAGGGCAGTACGAGGCACCTCAGGAGCCCCGCAGCACCACTGCTTCAGATGCAGGAGAGGACCGGTATCCCCCCTTGGTACGAGGCAGCAGCTCTCGCTCTCCGCTGAGTTCAGAAACACCCCCGTTTTCTACTCCGCAGGGCAGAGACCTTATAAAGCAAATGCCATGTTAGGGAAACCAAAGGAACAACAATAACACATTGCCTGCTGGAGTGTATTGACATGCCCCACAGCAGTCTCATTATGACTGTTAAACATTTACCCAAGATACCGAAATAAATGCCTTTTTTATTCATGGCCTCCCCTCCAGCCCCTGTTACTTCCAGCCCCTCCTACCAGCACAGGAGCCAGGGTGGTTCAATAGTCCAACAGCCAAACAATGCTGTCAACTGCCTACTTTCAAATTAAATTAAGCTTCTCTAATGCTTCTAATTTAAATGTATTAATGCACACAACAAAAGCAAAGCTTTTTGGTTTGGCTTTTCTCTGATTCATGTGGTCCTGTGCTTCAAAATCTTTTTTGAGAGGCTGAGGTGGCTTTTAAATGATACTTTCAACTGATAAATAAAGAAACAAATTTGAATACTGAACATTTTCCAGCACCATGATTTTTTTTTCTTTTTGAATTTAAAGAAACTATTATTTTAAAGGTGAAGAACTCTAAAAACTGGACATGTCAGTAAAACATTTCGGCTGTGTCTCGTCCTTTGTCTCCATCTTAGGCAACATGAGGGAGCATCTGTAACTTACATCACACTATTAGGATCTGGCCCTGCGCGGATCAATAAAGACCTCACGACTTTACTCCACACTCCCATCCAAAGCCTTAACTACTCACTAGACAGCCTGTAATTTCAGCAAGGAAAGAGAGCGCCTGCAGGTGTTGAATTAATGCACCATGAAAGCAGAACTCTGCTGTGTTGCAATGGAGCTAAAATCAGGCTTCTCTGGTATTGTTGCCAGCGTTCAGCTCCCACTGTATTTCTGACTTTGGTTACATAGGCTACCTAGTAATTTTGTCACATCTTGAAAATAGAGCAGGGAAAAAAATCCATTTAGACTCTTACAGCCATAGGTCATATTTACCATTCACTAACAGACTTGTGTTATGAATGGAGCCTGCTTCTTCAGTCCCACAACACAGAAAGTTTCTTTTGCATCACTAAAATTATCAGAAAGGAACTCAATAAGAAAATAAAGTCACCGATTTCTAAGAAAAAATTATCTAAATTGTGATGTTAATCAAAAATATCATCAATAAAAGTAAAACTTTGGGAAAAAATGTATTTTGAAATAAAAAGTTTTTAATTGTAAAAGTTTTAATTTTAAAATCAGAGCTGAAACAATGTACTCAGTCATTTCAATGCCACTGATCCCATTGACTTTGGATGAGAAAACTGACATAGGCAGTGAAGAAAAGCCATCACCCAGGCAGCTGCTTTTTAAGCGGACACCTGCTCAGCTATACCTCTGTGGGTAACATCTAGTTGCTGTTCCATATGCGTGACATTTCTGAGGCCAGCTTGTGGCTTTATCTCCCAGTATCTCAGTAAAGCTGTGAGAATGTAGATTTCTGACTAAGGCCACGCTGACGCCTGTCTCTGCTCCCAACCTGTACCACTGAGTCACCCCACGGGGAGGCACAGCCAAGCCTTCAGTATTGAGGTGGAGGTGAAGACGTCTGCTCAATATTTTGAGTACAGCTGCTCTGGAGCAAGTTTGCAAGTCCTGATCAGAGCCAGTCATCACGGTGAGGTGATGTAGGCAGCCGCCCCAGGCTGCAGCCTGCCGGGCTGGAGATCAGCCACTGCTGTCACTACAGCTGGAAATGCGCAGGGCAGCAGCTGCTTCTGGGCGGAGAATGAGGGGCCTCGTTCAAGAAGCAACTACCGTTCCTCCCCTTCCTCTCAGCAATGGTAAAAGTCAGGCTCCCCAGGGCTCACCCTCGATTTTCTCTGCCTTGGTTTTACCCCTCTACTTTCTAAGAAATCTTAGATGAAAAGAGACGGAATGTCGCCAGGTAACTGCTACAGACTTTTGGTGTCCCAGGGAGTGATATAGCTTAAGCTACCTATGACAATCTGCAAATCTAGGCCAGGCCAAGTTGTTCTAGTTAACAAATTTACTCATCATGTCATTTCCCTAATATGCACTGAAGTCCGGTCCATAGACTGCCTGTCCCAGCCCCGGGGAGGAGTGGGCGAGCCAGGGGACAGGGAGGCTTAGGCAGGACTTCTGACACAGCCCTAACGCCTCGCATCCTCACGGATCAAGCCGAGCTCCCGCGCGCTTGGTCCTCTTCTAGGTACAACCTCACCTGCGTGGACTGGGGAAAAGTGACTTTCCTCAGTCCACTGGCCATGCTCCTCCTAACGCACCCCGCACGCATGTGCCCCCCTTTCGATGAGGGTGCACTGTCAGCTCATATTCAGTTTGGCATCCTCCTGGTCCTTTTCAGCAGAGCTGCCACTCAGGCAGTCAGTTCCCAGGATTATTGGTGTGTGAGTTTCTTTGAGGCAGAAGACCAGAGAAAGGAAAAAAAAAAAAACAAAGCACTGCACATCCATAGGAGCGTGAAAATAACATGTTCAGTTCCCACTATTCCCTTAGTTCCCCCTTCTGTACTCAGTGTGAGTGCTAGGATCTGCCCCATGATATTACTAAATTCAGCTGTTGGAACAGGCAGTACAAGAGCACCCACAGACGCTTTTAAAATCATTACGTTCTCAAACATAATTAGGACAATTGCTATTGGCTTGGTCCATATTTATGCCTGTTGGGTGCACGGTTGACAGCATACATGTGGGGCAGAGGAAGGGGTCTCCAGTATATTTCACCGGCTATGTCCACACCAGCAAGCAGTGCTGCCCAACAGAGGTGGATTTGTTGAGTGAAATAGTCAGTGCTGAGGACTCAATATACACTTTAGAAGAATTTTAGGGCATTTCATTTCTGACTAACTCCAGTCTGTTCCTACGGATTTGACCAGCCATGAACAGATTGAATTAGGTGCAAGCTGGGACCACACCTTCCAGTTTACTTTTATGCACCCCAACACTGCTCTACAACGTGAACCAAAGTATTATAAACTGGAAAGATTAAGATTTGTGCTTCAAAGGTACTATCCTAATTTGAACTAAAATGCTACTGCAGAGGTACCTGTAGTTTCTTCTTTGTGCACTTCCTGACCCTACTTCTTGTCTCTCAATAGCATGTAACGTGCCTTACTCCGAGACCCTGAGAACCAACATATCCCTGTGATTACAAGCGAATTTCAGGCATACAGTACCATTTTTCTTTATCTCATACCTTCAGTTCAAGAACCATTATTGTCTCCTTCTCTGCTTCATGTCTCTCATTGCCTCTTCTTTATGGCATATACTAGTGCAAGCCTGCATCCTTCCTGAAGCATTTGAAGGTTGCTCAGTTTATTTACATCCAGTAGCACATTAATACTTTCCACTATGGCACATTAATGCTTTCCACTAGGCAAAATGAGCTCTTAGCTATTCCTTGGACATTAATTTAGTTGAATATGATAGTCAGAACTCTCTGACATTGTTAAAGTTAATGATCTGATACTTTACAAGACAAGAGACATTTCAAATCAAATTGATCGTATTAATAGTTTTATTGAGCAATATTAACAGAAGTGTGTTGTTCCACAATGTCCTCGAGGAAAGCCTTTATTGGCACTTTAATGGTGACAGAATGTCCAAATCCAAAGTAAGAGACACTTTTTATTTCTGTGACAAACAATTACAGATAGCCTAAAATTCTAGATTAGAAACCGATAACCATATGGCTCTGCTTGAAAGCCCTATCTTCTGTTGAAATGTATGGATAACTGCTGCACGCAAATCATCCCACTTTATAGACAGATTCTCTGTGTTTCCACCTGCCTGTGCCAGGGATGAGGAATATCTGGTGGAAAGGGGACGAATGAATTTGCTCCTGAGGTACAGAAGTATCTGGGAGTCCGTTTGATGTTAGGAAGAGGGGAAGGTACCCAGCACCTTGGAAAATGAGACTTTTTCTAAGCAGTAAGATATTACAGTATTTCAGGTCTATGTGATGGATGCTAAAGTGAAACTGGTGAGGAAGGCAAGCGGGAAGAGAGCTGGGAAGAGCAGGTATACTACACCTGAGTGAGTCAAAACAGGCCAGTTTCACAGGTATGACTTAAAGCTGCTGAGAAACCATTCACACTGTACTTACTATCCCAGTATACTGGACCTAAAAGGACTTATTCAAGCCAAAGGTTTTCTCAGCCAGAGGACTGCCGCACCGGCCCTCACACAGATGATCAAATGAGCAGTTTCTCAAACAGATCACAGGCCCGATTCAACAAACTTTTCTTCTCATGATGGCCATGTCATTTAGGTCAAGCTGAATGCCAAGTATCATTAAAATATTGCAGAACTTTCAATTTTTTAAACTTTCTGCATGTCAGATTGCCAAGTGATCTTTCCAACAGATATACAGACACCCTCTCTAAAGCAGCGTATCTATATAAACAACTATGATCGATCAATTAATGCCACATACCTTGGAGCAGGTGCGATAGGATTATCTGACACAGTTCAAGGGGTTTTGATGAAGAGAGAGTAACTTCTGCTACACTACTTTGAGCATCCAAAGAATTGAAAGCTGAAGAAAGCACAGTTCAACAACACCTTCCACCTCCATCCCTCCTTCCATCAGGTGTATTTGCCTAACATGGCACGTCCAGAGAAGAAAACTGTTACCCTAAATAACGGGGGTCATATATCATATAATATAGTAACGAGTTTAGCCTGCAAAGTGCTGTGTTCAGACCACCACTGAGAGGGACATAGCTTGGGTGCTTTGGCTGTTTCTCTCTCCTGACGGCATTAGGCAGTAAGCAACCTGAATTGCACATCACTGCTCCCTCAGTGTTAGACACCATAGTAGCCACAAGGCTTACGTTAGGCAAATATACGAAGCAGTCTGATTACCATGCAAAAGGGATACATTGGATAAGCTTTGAACCTTGTGGCAGTGGTCAAAACTGTGGCTTGCAAGGGCTTGCAATTTTCAGCCTGTCTTCTTTTACAGGGTTTTCAGTTAAAAGCGCAGGGCAGTCTGTGAGAAGTGGCGAGCGTGCCCATAATCCATTGAAGCAAAAGGCTTGGGAGCCGTTGCCTTCGAAGAGTAAGATCCTATCAAATCATCTAAGCAGCCCTTCAGTCACATAGAGTGTTGGTACCCTGCCAGATCAACAAATAGGAAAGGCAGTAAAGACCATACCAACTAACGGGGTAAAGAAGTCTCCGCGGCAAGCCCTTCTGCCATTTCTTCTGTGCTTTGCCACTTTCTCCCCAGGTACAAATGATTTTCTGTGCCTACAATTTCCAAGAGAGAGCCTTTGACACTGTGTATGATGCAACAAAGTTTGACAACAATCCGGCAAGGTCTGCCGCTGAAAAAGGAGGCAGCGGCAATCAGGGGAGAACTGCAGACAATTGTTCCGCGGCCGCTGTTGCCGAATTGTAAGCCTGCGCTTGTGAACTAAAAAATCTATCTCAGATAATTGACATTTATTTGATTGAAACAGCAGGGTGCCCTCCATCAGAATGGGAGGAGACCATATGGAATAACAGTATGAGTGGAGATAATGTTTGTCTGCTGAGTGTGTCAATGTGTTTAGAGATTATTCATAGGGCTCTAGGGATTCCAGTATGGTAATGTTTCAGCTAAATTAGAATCAGATTAATTGCTCTAATCTAATGGAAAGACAATGTTTATCAAATTATTGCTCCTTCACCACATGATATTGCAGTGTCATTACTCTTTGAGTTTAAAAAAAAAAATTAAAAGGCTCTCTTGTATCACATCTGCTCAAGAGCTCCGTAACAGTGCTGATTTCTGCACAGGAGAGGTAATGCAGTTTATAACTCTACGAAGGAACTAATGAATTAGAGTGAAAGCTTTGTAAAAGACAAATCGTCCATATTGTGGGTAGGCCTTAAACTATATTCATTAGAATGACTTTGCCTTGTTTTGTGCTTGGGCTTTTTTTGGAGGGAGCACTTTATTCTTGCTCGAATTTTGATACTTTTTTGCTTGTTTAAAATTTTATTTCAGTGCAATGAGGGGGTTTTTTTCATAATAAGTATCACTAAAACTGAATAATATAGTAACAAATTAATGTTTTCCTCATTTGCTCTCACCTTCTTTAATTTTCTTTCCATCTGAAAACTGCAATGAAATGAACAAAAGCTGAATGCGCAAATAAGATGCCTAAAACCCTTCAGATATGCTTCACATTATTTAATGCTTAGGATCATTTTAGATCAAATGCCAACGCTTAGGAAACATATAGCTCTTCAGCTCCTTCAAAATGCAGTGGAAATCCGTCGTTCTGGTAGCACTGCACTGCAAGTGTGGAGTACCTCAGAGAGCCAGACACTCCTTTAATCATTCAGTGGCGTGAATGGTGCAAGAACGGGCTCTGAAGATGTGTTTTAAAAGCTGATTCAGGGGTTTTTACCCTCGGTGTTTTAGAATATTTTCAGTATATGCTATACATGCTAAAGCACAACATTAAAATATTAGCCCTTTTAAAACAGTATCTAATAAGCATGATCCTCAAAAAGAGGAGAAACATGACTTCTTTTCAAAAGCGCTAATGCACCAACCAGGAATACCCCTCCAATCTGATTTTCCACTGTGTTACACTGACGTGATGCTACTGAAAAGCCCCGGAGTTCGCAGGACTTTGTGTATCAAAGTGGAACGATAGAAGACAGTCAGGCACTTTGTCTCTGCTTAATTTATAATGGTGACACGGTGTTTGCGAGGCATTCAGGCTGCATGCTTAAGAGAGCACTGAACAAATATTTTCTAGGCTTCTATAGTAACTAATAGTTGCTCCTGCCTTAAAAGGGTCATATATCCTCTCAAGACATATTTCACTGAAATTCTATTTAAGAAAAGTGAATACCTTTGTTAGCGGAGCGTTCATAATGCATATTAAAACACATAGTTTACAGAAGTGGGCCAAACATAACTGCGAGAGTGATTCAATGCTGAGCAGAAAGCAGTGCTTACACATTCCTTCCTCGGTAGCTTTCTCTCCCAGGTACAAGCAGGCACAAAGATGCCAAGTTTTTAAGGCACAGCCCTGTGGTGGCAGGGTATTTGTTGTGCTAGTATTTTAAGATTCACTGTTTCCATAACACCTTCCCCCATGCCTTTTCCTCAGACACATACAACTGGGTTTTCTGGCACTTCTGGAGAGATAAACCCTCCCTCAAGCTTTTTTATTTGTGAGACATTAAAAGTTCACGGCAACTCTCCCACCTAAGGCTTTGAGTTTTAAGCCTTACTTTATAAAACATAGATCAAAGCTAAAGTGGCATACGCAATTCAAATTGGGCTGCACAAACCACATGCGCTCTGAAGCCGTGATGACCAAGCCCTAGCCAGGTGCTCTTTTCTGAGTTTCATTACAAAGCTGTTGTTAAAACCTTTTTGGCTACCCAGCTTTTTATATATCTGTTTGAAACTAACAGGAACATCTGCCCTCTTTCCTGGAGTTTTCCCACTACCTTTGAAGTGAGTAAGGCTCCAGAAAGAGACGCGGTCTATGGCGGAGAGACACTTACTCTGTCATCACTCGGTGCTTGGATCTAACTTCATACCTTTTGTTCTGAGAGTTTCAGCAATAGCTTCCCCGTTGTTTTCCCTGCCGCAGGAGCTGTGAACCGCCAGCCCAGCCGCTCCCCGCTGCGCTCCCGAGGTCTATACAGCACAAAGATCCACAGCCACATTGTGCCAGGGACGGGAAGACACTTCTCGCACATATATATATATATATATATATAACTTCAGGGTGATGTGACTTTCTGAGGAATAATGTGATTCACTGAATAACCCACATCATGAAAACACTGTTCAGGAAAAATATACTGGTTTAGTACGGATCTATAAGCTTTGAAATGCAGACAGCTAATCTAAATGCTTAATTTAAATAAATGACTTAGTCATGATCTTTAAACTATCCACTACCATTATTTGGAAATGATTTAAAGTAGCTGTCGTCCCACACAGGAGAAATGGTAACATGCTGTCAGGGAACCTTTGTTGGTAATATATACAGCTTTATCTGTTTTGAAGTAAAAAAATGTTGCGCACATAGGACACTCCATGTGGCAATGAATTAGAAGATTTGCAAACTAGCAGCAGGGGATAGTGTTTCTGAAAGAAAGTCCTTTACTAGAATCTGCAGGGTACTTCAAAATTGCTATTATTACTATCTATTAAAAATCACGGTGTTAAAAATGCATAGAATGCTCTACAAAAAGATTAATGTTATGGTTTATTCCTTGCTCCAAAGAATTTAAAACACAGTTCTGCCTCCAGAGACGTTGTTGCCATGCTCATGTAAGCCTGAAGGACCCAACAAAGTCGACAGAAGTTGCAGCATATGATAAAGAGCACAGCTGGGCACTGATTTTATATAGGCAAAGCAAGCAAAGAAATGCAAGAAAAGCAAGATATTCAGGTCTGAGAATTTTGACCCCGACTCCTCTTACAGTCTGGTTTAATTGCACCGCATGAAATCTCATTCTCATTGGGAGTGAATGGAAGTTTTATCGTCTCTTTAAATGCAAATTCAGTTGACTTCAAGGAAGTTTCCCCAGTTTAGTCGTACATGATACTTCCAATTGTAATAACTTGGGCCTGCACACATGTAGCACTGCAAAATATATAATCTCAGCTGTTCTTCAGGTTATTTAACAAGGCAGTATAGCTCTACATGCCGCCTTCATTACTTTTGTAAATGTGTGGCATACCTGTGTATATATGTATGTGTGTGTGTATACACATATTTGAAAGAAAGTACGTGAGTAAATTTTGAAGAATAAAACTGTTTGCTTTTTAAATTTTGGCAGTACAGTCTTCTGGCACCCAATCATTGTCCAAACTGGTATGCGCTAAGAAATTAAACAAAAGGACTTATACCTCTCTGGTTTACATATCCAAGTAATGGGGTAAGAGGAAGATTCCCAGATAACTAATTTTGATTACAGTTTTGTTCCGAGTTCTCATTTACACACGTATACAAAATTCATCAAGATATGTGATCTTCTCTATGGAAAGCTGGAGGCAGCTTTAGACCCAGGAACAGCTGCAACGAGAGGAGAATAAGGAGTGTCACCCTACTTATTTTACTGTAGTATTTCTTCATTATTTCGGAGCTGTACCAGCAGAGCAGAAGCCTGTGCTGGCAATGACTCAGTAAATATCTTACTACCTCAGTACTCAGTCATGACATCTGCAGGGCCATCACAAACTATTGCATCAATAGGTATGTACAGCTTTAGTTACATTTTTAACTAAATAGAACTCTTCTGATCTCTAGTGTGAATATGCAATGTACTAAGGGCACAGGCTATATACATGATCTACAGGCAGCAGAGTAGTGTTGCAGCACAATGGCAGCTTTCCACTGTTCAATAACTCAATTTTTATCTAATTATCGCAAATTATAACATAATTTCTGAGCCAACAACATTGTTGTAACTGATTTTCTGCTTGAGCTGTACAAACACTAAAAACCGTCTGAAACTGGCAAGCTCGTGTGTGTAATTGAAAAAAAAACAGTTTGCGGTAAACAAAATGCGCCAAGGTTTTTCACCTGGAGCAAATTATTATGTCTGTTAATACAACCTATTTAAATGGCTTTCATAATACATGAGAAACCGCTCAAATAGCTCTGGATGTGGCTCTTTAGCTTTGTCTTTGGGGAGTAGCCTAGTGATTGCAGTAGAAATAAAGTGACCGCAGAATTGCAGGACTGGTGGCTCCTGTAAAGGGATAAACATATTGCTGTTTTTCACGGTCGCAGGCTTTGAAAGACACACATGTACTTTGCATCTACGTCTCAGAAAAAAAAACAAGGAAAAAAGAGCTCACGACACTTCTTCAATTGATTTGGCCTTTGTCACTGTCACAGATATGTTTTCCCTATTTTGACAGGTAGTTGTAATTCTATTAGCAGCCCATCGACTTCCCCGTGAAATCGATCTGTGTTGGGCTAGCCGGGTCTTCTTAAACTACCTGATTTATTGCTTCTGCCTGCTAAAAAAAAAAAAGAAAAAGAAAAAGAAGACGAAAAAGAAGTCTTCTGCCTCCATGGCGAACAAAGTACCTAAACAATGTCTGAAAATGAGTAATTTTTAGCGTGGCTGCTGGCCGTCCCAGTGGCAGATGAGCTGTGGCCTTTCACCGGCAGTTTTGCTGAGACGCCTGCTGATGCTGGCGTGTATAAATGATTGTCAATTTCCCTTATTAATTTACCTGCCTGCCTCGTGTATAAACTAGGAGATCTCATTCACCCTAAATGTCCTCAGCATCAATCTACCGTGTTTACCTAATTTTGTGATTTCGCAGCGGGCGGCCCAACCGCCTGAAACTGGAGAGCCGCCTGAAGCACATTCAGTGCCTGTTCGCTCATGCAGACAGAAAATGGGGGCAGACGGGTGAATGTACAGCTGTTGGCATCCTAGTTTAGGTCAGAGAAACAGGTTATCATCATACTTTTCTTATTCAGTGGCATCTGAAGAACTTCAGTGATTCACCAGGGTCTAAAATGATGTCCTGGAATTTTAAATGATGTCCTGGTATCTGTCTGGGTTGCATTAATTCTTTCTTCTTTCTGCTGGGTCAGAAAAATAAATTACTTCTCTACTGGCCAAAAAGCAAGTTTATGTTGTTGCAGGTTGTTGTGTGGAGCTTTTCTATTATCTGTAAATATGAATTTTTGACCGTGGATAATACAAAGAGATAAAGAATATTTTTGTGTACTTGGTTATCTTAACCAAAAGTCAGTTTCTGGCTGCTTTGTCTAATAGGCTGAGGAATCAAAGTAGAGATTTAAAGAGGAATAACTGTAATTTGCAAAACTGGGTACCTCTCCTTTTTATGTAGTGGGGGGGTCATTCATTTTCTCATTAAGCATATGCAATTGGTTAACCAATCCTGATCTATTCTTACATGTACTAGAAAGGGTTACAAGAGTAAGTACAGAGATGCTGTATTGTAGGCGGTCATCAAGAAGGAAGCTGACTACCCAAAATGTTGCAGTAGTGAGTTATTTTCCTTCCAGTCTCCTTTCCTTCCGACTCAATTCAAGATCCATTATGGATCTTAAAGAGCACCTTAATGCTGACTCAAAAGGTCCAAGAGGGAAAAGGAAAATAATCCAGCAGTTATATGACTTTACAAAAGGAGGAAGATGCACAGAAGAAAAGTACACAAGCCTGCACTGTAGAAAAAGGAAGAAAATTCAATAATGTCCACTTAAAAATAGAGTTAAATAGTACCGCTGGAGGTGGATATTAAGGTTGATATACACTATACTTAGTGAAAAGAAAAAACACCAAATCAAAGCGAGACTGAGACTACCAGGGAAAGAAGGAGTTATCTTGCAATACCTACAACAGAAAAAGCATCCAGAAGATCTGGGGCTCTACTTTTAGTTTTTTCAAATGCTAGAGCCTAAAGAAAAATATGTCAGACCACAGCTCAAGCCAACAGCTATTAGGAAGAGACTGGTGGAAAGAGTTAAAACGAACTGGAAGAAATTTCTCAGGTAGAATTCCAGTGAAACACCTCAGACCAGAGTGCTACAGGTACACATGTATAAAAGAAACATTATCAGTGAAAAAAGCACAGCCTGAAAAAAGGCAGCAGGCAAAAAGAAGGGGTGATTTCAGTGCAGCTGTTGGACAGGACCACACCACCAGCCTTCGTTCCACAGACAGAGCTCCCTGATGGCAAGGCACCCCCAAAGACCTTGAACCGGCCCACAAAACAACCCCCTGCAGAGACGACAATGGGATCTAGACCTGATGACCTCCCACATTTCTGGTCTATCTAACGCCATCACAGTTTTTTCTCTGTGGGTGTGACGCAGACTAAGATTTTGTCAAAAGACAGGAAGATATTTCCCACCAGGACTTGGGGCAGGGCTGGGGGTGGAGAGAGTCTTCAAACCCCTACTTATTTTAAAACAAAGCATTCATCTTCTCACTTGATTTTTTTGTTGTTAGATGTAACAGCCGTTTTGTTACACAACATGACGACTACCAGAGAACAGCCAGTGGGATCTTCTGGATAAAACTGAGTTGGGTTACTCGTTACTACAGGACGAGCTGTCCTTTCCAGAATCTACGAAATCCAACATCATTACTTGCAGAAGCAGCCTTTTGTCATTCTGGTAAATGATGACCATACATGGGACTCTCCACAGAAAACAAAGACTTGCCAGCCCTGGCAATTGCTCAGCTACAGCATTTGACATTGACTTCAGCTGAGTATAAATATAGAAAAGTGCATAATGGACATTGGCCTCTAACAGCACAGGGACCTTGAGTTGAATTCAGTTATAGAAAAACAGGTTCTAGGGGAGATTGTGTTGCTGCTGGAAGGTCACAAAAAAACCCTGTCCTCCCTTCCCTCTCTTTTCCCAAAAGATGGGACCATAAAGCAAACCTGGGTATTTCTTGTCTTGGAGATATATGTAAGGATGTAAGACTGGAGAAACATAGTGAAGAAAACATGAACGTCAAGACAGCAGCAGGGCTTGTCAGTCCTAGGGATGGAAGGAAACCATAACGCATCAACTTTACAGAAGTTAAAAAGGCAGCAGGTTCAAAATGAGTAAAAGGGCATGTGACATCAGTAAACTCCACCAATACCTGAGACACATCTTTGCCACATGAGGCATTCATCATATATCCCTGAACAACAGACTACCTCTTGTTATGGTGAACTTTAAAGATCAAGTCTACCTAATGTGGGTATCTGACTTTCACCTACATTTTGGGCACCAAAAGTGGTGTTTATCTCGTATTTAGGTCTATACAGTATATATGTGTACACCTGAGTTTAACAATGGAGTCCAGAAAGCAACTTGTTTGGCCTGCGTTTGGTCAGGTAAATAAACTCCACTGACAGTCTTGGTTAGATCGGCAGTGACCACAACAGGAAACTAGACATCTACTCAGTGGTGGACATCCCCACCTAAAATCAGGCAAAATTAGTGAAGCAGTCCTCTTAAAAAAAGTGCCGAAGCTCTCTGAGTAGTGGAGACATGTCCTCTTAAGGGATTTTAGGCTTCATTTAAAAGTCCTAGAGAAAAAAACCTTGTTGGGACTGGTAAGGAAACAATGCAGAAAGTGATTAATGAGGAGCTATAATCACAGTGTGCTTGATTTGTTTTGCAACACGGAACAAATCCTCAAGTTAGGACTGCAGTAAACCTCGTCCAGCCTTTGAAGGGAATACAGCCTGTTTGTCTTCACTGAACTGAATCCTCAACATGCAACAGCTAATTAAAGACTCCAAAAGTCTGTAAATACTTAGATGAATATTGATATATCAGCCTGAGATCCTCACTTGGCTAGTTGGCTAAGTCTTGTCTCATTTACTTCAGTGATGCTGAGAATGACTGTGGAGATTTCATCACCTTCAGCTCCTAATAAAAGAGCTAGCCCAAGCGAAAAGACTTATAAAGAGGATCTTTCTGATATATAAACCAAAGAAATTACTTCTGAGAAAAGAAGGAAAATGGAATCTCTCACTGTACATGTCTACAGTTGAAAGATATCTAGGAAGAATAATTCCCAAAGTCCTTTTCATTAAAATGAACAATAAAACAAAGGATCAAATTGAGCGCTGACTTACAGGAGAGAAATACAAAGATTTGACTCTGCTAGAGTCAAACTATTTACACCACTTAGACTAATCTGGCCTAAAATACTTACAACATGGTCAGCTGGATGCTTAGGGTCTGATTCCTCACACTATCATGTAAGATTTACATGCTGAGGAATATTTTTTCCATCCATTTTCCTAATTCACAGTGCCACTGGCAGCAAAGATCTAGATACCAATCATTTTTCAAATTACAACTAAAGTCTAACTATGGTATCAGTTTTTATTATTTTCCTATCCGCCTGATGCTAAATCTACCCAAAGGTTATAAACATAATCAAGCTGGCAAGCAAAGGTACATAATTAAGACGCATACAAAATACCCTGTGCAGACAGTAAATATTTTCTTTTTAATTATATTGTTACCTGGGTTTATGTTACTAAATTGCTACACAATTTCATATATAATTGATTTTCCAAGAAAAATATTATCAAAGTGATTCTGTAGTTCAAAACAGCATGAACTTAATAATATACAAACAATTTTTATCTCACAACCTATAGTGCTGCATGGGATTTATTACGCTGAAAAAAATATTCCTTCATATTAACAGCAATTTTGAATGTAACGTAAAAACTCAACGACTTTTTTTCTCTGTATGTGTTTAGAAGAATACTAACAGTGCCTCCTGTGAGGATATATTTTGTAGGTGCTTTTGCAGATTATGAAAATAGTTGTGAGGAAATATTTGGATAAAGGAAGACAAAGCTCCAGGTAGCAATAGGTTTCATACTGAGTTGATAAATGCAATTAGGGATCAGAAGGATGAACAATTACTTCAGGGGAGTTTTGATACCAGAATGCAATATCAGATGATTAGAAAACTGGAAAAATATCATCTTTTTCCTATTGCAGAAGCACCCAGCAGCCTCAGCACAAGTGAGAAAACCACTGTGCTAGGGCAATGGACATTGCACGCCCTGAAGTGTTCACAGGCTCAGTAATCACATATGAGGAAGGAATACCTGACTGATCTTGAGAAACTATAAAGCTACCCCAGCACAGTGCAAGGAGTACTGTGAAGAGTTAAAATGGAGGAGATCCGAGGGAAATCCTTTTCGGCCTAGAGGGTTTGAGATGGGTGGAAAACTTTCCCCTCTCTGTGCAGGAGAAGAGCGGAGCAACCCAGAACCCACCGCTACAGTTCTGATGAAGAGGTAGCAGCATTTCACAGCCACTTTTAATGAAGGAACTACGAATTTACCAATGTTAATATCTTGCCAAACCAATTATAGCAATATCACAGGGTTTGTGTTACTAATTGCCAGAATTTCTCGTGTAATTGATTCTGGGAGAACAGTACCGCCGGCAGCGTTCCACGGCTGCTGTCAGACGCTGAGCACCGCGGCATGCTCAGACTGCGCTGAGCTCCCAGCGGTTGCAGAGGATGCGCAGCCTCCCCCAGCCCGCGAGGAACGGGATGGGTCTTCACAGTCCTTCAGAGGTGAAGCTTTTGTGGAAGAAAAATTAAACTGAACTTGATAACTTAACCTCTGACTCGGTCTCTTAGAACTTGGAGGAAAAAGCAATGGGATAATAAACCATGTGCCGATTAGCTGAGCAATTCTAACTCAGTTATTGTTTCCATTATGTGGCTAATAGGCTCTTTTGAACAGGCTTGATTTTTGTATCTGTTTGCATTAGAGTCAATTTGTGGTATGAGATTGGTATTATTTATTGAATGCTACACCCAGCTACAAAGTTAAAAGTATGACAAGCTTCTATGAATTTAATTACACTACTGTGAGACACAGGCTTGTATAGATGCTATAAATTAAGTTTAACAAATACGACTGGTGTGGTGAATGGTCAAATGGAGGTTACCGGCTCCATAAAGTTGTTTTAGTAATTTCAAAAGCTTTATGGACTGTCGTTTTGACCTCAATTGACCAGACTTTTGGGACTTGCTTATTTTGCACAGGTGAACATTCAAAATCAAGTCAACTTTACCTAAATATGTAAGGCTAACCTGAGCCTGAATACGTCCAAACTTGGAGGCAAGTTAGGATTCAGTATGACTGCGCAATGTGACTGTCCACTGGTGATTCTTTAACACATTTGAAGCTGCAGAATTTTTTTCATTACTAAAAATACTTAGTCGTCTGAAAGGCAGAATAAATTTGATAGCAATGAACATTAGTGCTTTGCTTCTATTTTGTCTAAACCCTTCTGTTCTAAGCGCTACAGACAGTTTCTCTCTTTTCTTGTTCCAATATGTAATTGACAGCTCTGCCCAATGTCCTTTTCTACCTTTTGATTTTTCCCCTGGCTGCTAATAGCATACACCATTTTACACAGCTTCAGTCTATTAACCAAGTGCCTGACCTTGTGGGATGCTGAACACCTGCTGGAATACACTCAGCGCCCGTAATTCGCATTGATTTCATTAGGAGGAGAGAGAACTTGCTCTCTCCCAGGTCATTTGGACTGACGAACAAAACCTCACTAGCAAAGACAGAGCTTTTGGTGGACCCTTGCGGTTCCAGAAAGTCAGACCAACATCAGAGGTAGCTGCTTCCAGAGCACCCAGCCTGGGACTGATGCCAGACAATATTAATTGTCAAGAAATATAAATTAGGAGCACAGCTACTCTTCATTTCTTACAGTCAGTGGAGGGAAACATTAAGATGTGCCCCACTGGGTCTCACCAATGACCCATCTAGCCCAGCAACATGCCTCTGACTTGCACAAGAAGAGAGACACTACTAAGGACAGCCCACGAGCCAGGCTGCTTTCTACAGTCTCTTCTTCATGCACCCCCAGCTGTTGCTGTAGGCGTATTGGAAGGTACGTTCCTACCTCTGATACTGTCCTCTAGATCCAACAGCGCAGGGTTTGGTGAGTAGCAGCAGTTCTGTCTTTACTTTATCTACCACCTTGGGGACTTTGGAAACTTCAGTCATATCCTTCCTCAGCCTCCTCCTCTCCAGCTGAAGTGTCTCACATCTGTTAACCTCTCCTCGTTAGGCAGCTGCCCCACCCTATTAATTACTCTATTCACCCTTCTCTGCATCTCCTTTAGCTCCCCTATGTCCCACGTGACATAGGGCCAGAACTGCTCACAGCGGTCAAAAATGAGGCACACCACAGGCATAACAGCAAAATGGTGCCTTCTGCCTTGTTCTGAGTGATGGAGGATCTGAGCCGTAGAGCTTTGTGTTTATACACCAGTGACCGTGGGAGCTGTCACACCTACAGGAGCCGTGCGCATCCAAGCCACCCCAACCTCCTTTTAGGGAGAGGCTCCCTTCAGACATGAGTCATCTGATTTATTTTTACATTTATTTTAAGATGAAATAAACAGCATCTTCTAGGTGCCTGCTGCTTCCCTTAGACTACGCAGCCAAGGCAGGTATAGATGCCTGGGCTGTGTACAGCTGACCAGAAGAATCTCTCTCAGCATGTCTCTGATTTCCAAACCCACCCCCTGCCTCTCTGCGTTGGGATCTGGGGAGAAGCAATCTAAGGGGGGGGGGGGGGGGGGGAGTCCTGAAGTACCACGCAGTGAATTAAAACTTGTTTTAACCCAGGAAAAAGTTAGAGAAGAAGGGGAGATGTTCTCAGCGTAGGTTCTTCCAGGCTGCAGGTTTTCTGGGCAGGTGTGGCTTGGACTAGGCTCAGTTAAAAGGGAGTTTCTTTGGTAAAAAAGAAGCATTTGAAGCATTAAGTTTGCACAGTGATGCGAATGAGAATATAAACTAGTAATAAAGGAATATCAAACTATGCTCTAGTGAAGACTGGGACTAAGAAAGAACAATGAAAGGGTGATGGACAGATAAATACCACTTTCTTTTCTTTGCCCTTTCTTGGAGAGTATGTTTTTCATTTCAGGAATATGACTACTTTATAATGAAGTGTGGGAAATGACAGCTAGAGAGAAGAAAAGATTGAGTGCTAACTGCTATCCCAACAATTATTTTGAGCCCCAGTCACTACTGCAAGAGTGACCCATTCTGCTTTAGTTTACATGCATAAATTTGGCACTACTCAAGAAAACCATTTTGAGGGTTCAGTTCAAATAAAAGGAAAACAGGGTGAGTATATGAAGAGATAAAATACTACTGCTGCACTCTAGTCCAGCCTTGTTTTGAGTATCCTCAAAGCTTGCACAGTGAATTAACCTCCAGCAAGACATTTCATATGTGATTTATCAGGCACCTTGCTTTGGTTTTAGTGAACTTTCCTGTGAGGGAGAACATTATAATCAACTTTGAAACACAGAGTTAGTCACAACCTCTAACTATGGAGATGCAACCATCTCTCCATAATATTTACTTACTGGCTTATTTATTTGCAATTCTCAGGGTAGTAAACTAATAATAAGCTCCCACTAAGTCACTGCAAGTGATAATATCCTTTCACTGACATCACTAAAACATATAATCGTGAACTATAAAAGTTTAAAAACCTGGAAACTGCAAAGATGAAAGGTGAAAGCTAAGAAGTATATATTAGAAATAACAACAGATGGCCCCAGAAGGAAAACAAATGAACTCATTCCTAGAGCTCTGCTGCCATTCGTAAGCCATTTACACTGGGAGTTTGTAGTTTATGACTTAACTGGGCCCTTCTTGAGATATAAAATCTCGTGTTCACTATGCAGCCATCATTTGTATCAAATTCTTTACATAATTTTTATCAAATTCTAAATGTAACAAATATTTTCAGATTTATTTTTTGAATTTTGAGATGTACTTCCCAGCAAACATTGGCTCTCATGTTGTTTGTTAGGTACAAACCTGCAGGACAGCGTTCACCTGCTAATACGATCGCACATGTACCGATATTCAATCACAAATGCAGTGCTGACACTTCTCATGGGCTCCTTTGCCGTACAGTGCTCCCGCTTATCAGGTCCAGCCAAGCCTGCTGCATCCTTCCCAGGAGATGTGAAATAAGCAATGAAGAATGGAGAACAGTGTGCCTTATGCCAACTGCTATCCCTTATGTTCTCTTCTCTTCCCGTTTGTAACTGAGTAAGTAAAACCAAAGGTCAACATAAGCAGTACAGCTGTCCACACACACTGTTTACTTTGCTGTTCCTTTGGGGTTGTTGGGGGGTTTTTTTGCCCTAACTCTAGAGAGGGTTAGTTTGAAACATTACATCACTTGAGAGTTGAGATATAAAGAACTGTATGAATATGTGTATTACTATAAAAGCCTCTAGTATTCACAATGTATGTTTTCCATTTCTTTTCTATTCCTTATATTCTCTTTCAGACTATTTAGTTAAAGCTGTGGACCTCCTCGTCTCTTCCACCTTCTCACCAGAAGGATTCTGGTCTACAAGGGAACAGAAACCAGCAGCACAAATAATCATCAATGAAAAACTCAGATCTGAAATATTTAGACTGCTGAAGCATATTGGCTCGGTCCTACCAGTCCTGGGCCTTTGTTAAGAAGGATGTTTCCTAACTTCCACTCCTGACACTATGAGTGTATGCGAAGTGTTTAATACTTTGCAGGTGCACACAGTGCCTCACAGGAACAGTGTGACTGTAGCACTTAAAAAACCTTCTAAAAAGTCGTTCTAACTGGAGCATCACACACTGTGTGGCTCCTTAGGCCAAGCCCATGGTACACATGGGAGACTCCTTGCCACCTCCTTTCCCTACCTCTATCAGGAGGTCCTGTACGCCCTCCTCCCAGCCACCTTTATTCAAATGCACTTCTGAAAATGCCTGCCATGCCATCATCACTGTTTTTTCCTGTCTTTTTGACTGCGGAATAAGTATTTCAGGGAGTCAGCTCTTCAAACTGTTTGGGGAGGATAAGCAAAGCTGACATGGACAGTGTAATTATTTTGGAAGAAGTGAGTGATTGCTATCAACCTGTCCTTCGGTCTATAAACAATTAGAGAAGTGAGTGAAGCTGCTGAATCTGCTAATCATATGCCAGGTATTCACATTTTCTCTTCTCTTGGTTTCTTTTTTTTTTCTCCAGTTGTTACCTGAAATCAATAGGGTTTTTCCACCAATAATTGAGAATATTCCTTGCAATGCCCTGAGCTGCTATGCAGAAGTTTGTTGTTATAGAGAAAGGAGAGAAATTCTAAGCTGAGTAAAGAAGCTTATTTTGTTCAGACAAGAAACAAAGTGTACTTTTTCCTCCCCTAAACAAAGCATTTTTAAGAGCAGGATGGAGGATGCGTAAATCAATAACCATTAAGAAGTACAAAGCTGCCAAAAGAATACATCTTTGGAGAAAGAAGTTATCGGGCTTGATGTAGAAATTACTAGGTGAAATTCTATTTATGAAGGAGGGGTCCAGATTAGATGATCCTAATAGGCCTTTTTGGCATTGCAGTCTGAGAAACTATGAAACATGAGAACAAATAAAATAAATATTGCTCATCCCTGTCACGGCTTGTACAGAACGCTTCCCCAGTGACACAAAACTTCACTCACTCGCTTTTGGCATTGAATTTATTTCTGTTCTACATACAGTTTATTAGACGAAGGTTTTCATATTGTCAAAATTGTGGTTTTGATGGCTTAAATCCCAAGTCCTTCTCTTCTTTCCAAAGGGAAACATAGAAGAGAGTAAACACAACAGCCACACCAGCTGACAGCATTGTCAAAGAGGACGTAGGTGCAGGAGGGGTAAGTAACGCTCCGGGGGTGGGGGATGCTCAATAGCCATTAGAGTAACCATGAGCCTGGAAGTTGCCTCACAGGAAAATAAAAGAGCCACATTTGACTGAGAGTATTCAAGGAATAGGAGGCAATAACCTGATCCTACGGACAGCCATGGGAGTTTTGCCATTCATTGAGGTGAGCTTTATACAATCAAATGCTGAATAACTAATTGCCACAAGAAAAATTTTACAAATACACAGCTGGATGTTGTTACAAATATACAACTGGATCCTGCTTAGAACAATACTAAAGGCTATTTAGTCAAGGAAATACACATTCTCAGATAACTGGGAATCTCACTCTCCATCCACTAACGACCGGATCTTGGGGAAAATCCTATTTGTCTGCAAAAGATGGAGGGATCCTCCCCTGCTACCCCTCCACGGTCAGGTAACGCTCCCCTTCCTGCCTGGCTGGTGTGCTCTAGAGCTGCTCTGAGACAAACAGCTGTGACACCCCGTACCTTGGCCTGTAGAAGAAGGTAACACACGAACGGCCAGCGTGGTGGCCATATGCCACCGTGCACCTGCCCCTAGCGCTAAGCGAAGACTCGCACGCCTGCCCCAGAAAGGCCGTGTCCCTTCCCGCAGACAGTCCTCGGAGCGTGCACAAACACTCCGTGCTGCTACTGGAACAGGTCAGGGGATTTATGTTTTCCGGGAAACTCACTCTGTGCTGTGCTTTTGCATCGCTGACCAAGCACCAGAAGACTTTTATATAAATGTACGCAGCTATCGGTTTGGCTTCTCCAGGCGCCTCTGCATCTTAGGGTTAAGAGCAGTATGACCTATGCCTTGCATTTCTTCTTAAATTCCACAAAGGATATCTAAATACGTGTAATCCTTCTGTAACGTGATGACACAGCAGATATTACTGTGCTCGGGGTGTAAGAATATATTGCTTCTCTTCAGTGGTAATATGTCAAAGCCTTTAGGATTAGAAATGCCCCCACTTTTTTTTTTATTTTTCCTATTTTTCTTTCTTATTTTAGGCAACAGATTACTTGCAAGTCAAAAATCATGTATTAGCCATTTGAAAAGGAGGGGTGCACAGTTCTGGACCATAGTGTTTTCATACCATAAATTGCAAAATGAAGCTGAGATTTCCTCACAAATAAGAGCAGTGTGATATGAATGCATTCATCGCAGATGGGGGCTGGTTCAAGATCTTGCAAGCATAATTTTTAGTGTAAAATCGACTATTGGAATTTCATTAAGCTTAAAATTAACACAATTTATTTCCAAACAGTATTAATCATAATTACTAGAGTTCAGCTTCTGATTACTCTGGGAGTATACATTCATCACACATTTGCAGCCCAAACAAAAACTTATCATACTCACCACAGTTTGTTGCCAATTGACAAAGATATTACTGAAACAAAATAAAAATTAAGTTGCAGCTTGCAGTGATAAAAACAATATTATAGTCAATATTTCACCCATGGTTGAAAAACCTGATTGATTACATAAAGGTATCTTATCAGAGTGGAAAGCAGAGGCATCAGGAGACAAACAGCATCTAATCTCTCTGTGGAGTAACTTCAATAAACTTCACTGTAGTTCTACCACCGCCAGGATTAGCCCTCCAACTTTGAATTAAAGTGTGAACCATGCTCTGACAACATGATTGTAATTTTTTCATTATTTTAATCCTTGATGAGAGAAAGAAATTGTGCAGACTCCAGGAGTAGAAAAATAATTGTTACATTTATGATTCTCCAATTATGGCTTATGGGGACTGCTTCTCAGCCACCTCTTCACTGCCATGAAGGTTTTATAACAAGGCTTTTGAATAAAACAAGTGTTTTCAATAGCACCAGCAACATAATGACATACTTTTGCAAAGGAGGTATTTTCATTTTGCTTTGATTCACGTCTCAACTTACAGAGAATCAGCCTTCTATTTGTTCAGATTACTTAATCCTCACTTATGTTCTTGGTTTAAGTGAATACAAGGAAAAAACCCTCCTAAGATTGGTCTTTTCTATTTGCACTCCTCCCTCTAGTATTGTTTGAAAGAGGACTTACTTTAAAAGGAATAAATTGTTAAACAGAGAAGAAAAGCAAGTCCTCTTGTATATTCTGCTCAGCCTGAATTACTCTCATAGGGGTCCAGGCTGAGCAAAACTGACTTCTTTACATCTCTATATAGGCTGAGACAGTGGACCCTGAACCCAGCTGCAAGTTATCATATGCCAGCCGACCACTTGGTCAGGCCAGCATGAAGGGATGGCTAAGGGTTTCAAGGTACATTTGCTTTACCGTTGATGTTCACTGCTTCGGAAAAGCAGAAAAATCAGTAGTTCACAAATTTTCCCAGGAAATGTTGCTGACCCTCTCCCTGATTTTATAGACTATTGTGCGTGAAGCTTCTATACCCAAGCTCAGGTCAGATAAAAACAAGAATCAAAATGTAGAGTTGGCCAAGGTGACATAACTGATTCATAAATGAAAAGGTGATATGAGATATGATATGATATGATTGATATGATATGATATGATATGATCAGTTAGCCTGATCTTTCCTTTCCCCACGGAACTTCAACAACTGACTCCTGCATCAAGTTTATAACGTCTCAGTGAGCTATAGCCCATCTCTGAGAAAAATATCCACTATTGATTTGGAGACATCAGGCAATTGAAAAGCCATCATATCCCAAGTTAAATTGTTTTGTGGATTAATCACCCTCAATACTAAAAAACCACATCTTATTTGTCCATCTTATTTTCTGACTATTGGATCCCATTATGGCTTTTCCACTGCATTAAAGTCTCATCTCCACAAATATCTTCCTTACGAAAGTGTAAATCATAATCAGTTCACCTCTTAATCTCCTCTTGAAGAATCAAAATACATCAAGCTTCTTACATCTCTAAATGTATGGTATATTTATAGACTTGAAACTATCTTTGTTAAACCTTGGTGAAAGGTTTGTGACGAGGGCAGTAACATTTCCCTGGTTTTCAGTGTCCTTCTTGAAGATCTTCTGGCCTGATTTATTGTTATTCCAGTAAATATCTCCCCAGCATTGAACAATTTGGAACACCAGTTTCCCGTTCATACTTGATATTCTTTCCTTACACACCTAAACATCATGTTTGTCCTCTGCCCTTAGCACTGCCCATTGAGTTCCCCATTCAGTGGCTAAGCACATCGTGAACCCCAGCCTTTTGCAGTCACACTGCATTTTAGGATATGACACTTGATTTTTTCTGACCATAATTGGCCCAATTTTGCTAACTTTACTCATAGAAAGCTGTGCACAGCTACATGAGTTGTTCTGATTAAAAGTCAATGAAACTCTGTTATCTAAAGAGGCACAACTCAAAGAGCCAGGTCGCAACCAGCATCAACGAACAGAGTTCCCCTTGCCAACCCATGGCGTGACACCAGCTGACACCAGTGCAAGCTTTGGCCTCGTGCATTCAGCGTAAGCACAACAAGGTATTTTACAGCCATTCATACAGCCGTTTCTCCCTCAATCCTTCACATCCTTTTCTACCAGATCGGACAGAAAGAGGGCAAGAGTTCAACTGAGTTTCCCCCAAATGCATCTGGAAAGTAGGTAGATGACCTGCTTGTCACCCCCTATGAGACCCGACCTGCTGACCTGAAGGCTCAGCCAAGTGCTAGGTAAGCAGGATACTGCGCAGAGTTGATACCCTTTAGCGGAGTAAAACTTAAATGCTTCTGCCTAACGCTTCATCCCAGCATAGCAGAAAAAATACTAAGAAAAAAATCAGCTACCTTATGGCCTACTTGTCTTTATCTTTACGCAGCCCAGTGCAACACCACAGGCTTTTCTTTCTTTAACCTGATGGTTACTTTAAGTTCTGACAAAACCCACATTTTTGTAACATGCCCCTTTCTACCCTGATGATAAGCTTTTCAGCTCTAGAAATCCTTCTGGTTAATAAGGGTCATCAGCAGGGACTTAGGAGGGACAAAGAGGGATTTTAATGTGAAATCAGAGACACCAGTGAGAAGCAAGACACTTGAGAAGTCTGCCAATGTTCGTGCCATAGAAAATAACGGACCTACATTTAAAAATTATAGCCCTATTAAAGCACGGAGATATTGCACTAAAGGTGTTAAAATAACCAATTAAACATGCAGTTTTACTCCTGCAAAAATACAGAGCATTTCTGTGGAAAAAAATACCACTGACAAGAATTCACCATGACTACTAGAAATCAAAATAAATAAATAGCTTTAATTGGAAAAGGAATACTTCAGACCACAGTGCACAGTTTTGTGGGCAAAGCAAATCTGTTAGCCAGTCTTTTAATAAGCCCACATTGTACTGGATTCAATTTAGCTTTTCTGTGAACACGGACATAACCTGTTAATAATTTAACACACCTCTGGTAAAGCAGGAATGCTGTAAATAAAATGTAAACAAATAAAACAAAAGCAGTGCTTTGTTTTTGCAACTAGATGGCAAATTAATGGAAAAGATTTCCATCACAACACGAAGCCTAAAAATGCTAAACACACAGAAATCACGAGATCCAAAACTTAAGATTCCAAGAGAGATATTAGCTTTATTACATTGCATAATACATATGACATGTTTTTCTTCTGGAATGGTTTTTATGTTAAGTGTGTGCTCTCAGTCCTGCTCAGCATTGCTGTGGGAATTTCACTTTCTGAAATTCTTCACTGCATTTCACTACAATTCTTTCTCTACATTTATTTTTTTCAATAGACAGAAGCAACGCATATGTGGTATACGTTCTGAACACATGATGGAGGAACATGAATGCATGATCAAACCAGAGCTTTCATGCAAGCAATTGTAGGTATTGCATGTTAGTGGGGAAAAAAATAATGTATTTATTTAAAAGAAGACCAAGCTACAGCTCATACTTGCATCAGGGGTGGAAAACCATTTTGCATTAGTTAATCTACTTCAGCGTGTTACAGGTTTTACTTGCTGATTATTCCAAGCGTTGCGCTGAGTGAAGGTGGTGGAGGCCACAGAGCGTCAGCCCACGCAGGCGTGACCAGCCAGCTGCCGGGGTCACTCACTGCTCTCCTAAATGTCACTGTCTGAGTGGGCTCCTAAGGCTAACCCAGGCCACGATGCTGGAAAGCCGCTCTGAACAAATTTGCTGTGTCAGCAAGAGCAGCGTAGCCATGTTAGGCTAATACCAGCTAGAGAGGGATAAAGGGCGTACCCAGCGCTCTAGCGTGGAAAACTCCTCGTCCCACGCGTCCGCCGAGGCTGGCTGGGCTGCGGGCGGCTCCGTGCACCTTCCCTTCCAAAGGCTGCTGGGGGCTGTCCCCGCGGGCAGCGGCTCAGGTTCACCGGGACATCCGACGTGGTCTCTCCCGGCTGCCCGCGGGGACCCAGCCCTGCCCGAGCCAGCCCAGCAAGCCCAGCCGCCGGCTGACCCCTTTCCTTGGGGCGGGATAGCCCCCCTGGGCTCCTTCTGTACGCAGCGCCGGCATGCAGCGCGCAGCCAGCCCAGGCACCTTCTTCACCTGAAGCTCCTCCAAAATTATTATTTCCTTTGCCCTTCCATCCCACTCTTCTCCAGCTAGAAGCGGCTTACAGACCCGAGGAGATCTCAGCTGCCAGCACATTTCTGGCCGCATTTGCCACGCTCCCGCAGCGCTGCGGGTTTGCAGACCCCTTTTGAACAGTCCTGGAGGCCAGCGCTGCTCCGGCTCTCACAAGGCAGTCTGAGGAGCACAGGGATCCTCTACGGGATAATTCTATTTGTCAAGCTCTTGTTACCTTCCTTCCATAAATCTTTCCAGTTTCCTTTCCACACAGATGTGGCTCCCTGCCTCAGCCGTTAAACTTCCACAGAAGGTAAAACTTCAAGTTTACTTGCATTCTGCCACTTGGAGGAAAGCAAAGGTTTGATTACTAAATAGAGCCCCATAATCCGTAACCATGTAATTGTATGTTACGCCAGTGACTTCTGTTAACAACTGAACCCAGGCAGAGGCGCCGGGTTGACAGGGAGACAGGGGCTGCTGCTGCTGGGAAAATGCGGGGAAAAAAAGGACATCGAGGAGAGGAGAGGAGGGAGAAGAGAGGAACGGCACTGAGAAATATGTGAGTCCTGGAAAAGCAGTAATGGAGAGCTGCTGGGAAAGCAGGGGGTGAAGACAGACTGGTAAAGAAGGCTTTGTGGCAGTGCCATGACGGGAATCCTGGCAAAGCCTGCCGGAGTAGGTGGCTAATGTCAAGGCACCCAGAGAGACCACAGTAAGGAAATACACAAGTGGAGCATTGGTTTGGTAGTTTTTTCCCCTGAGAAACTCTCACCTACACTAGGAGGGAATCTGGGAAGTTGAAAAAAGTCACTCAAGTGCGTCATGTCCTTTTAGTGTGATGCACACCTCTAGCAGATGTGGAAGAGTTTCAGACAACTAGCAGTGCAGGGGCACATGGCAGGAGAAAGGCAGATAAAACCCTTTGTTGAGGAACTAGAGCAGAGGCAGAAAGAAGCTCCAGAGCTGCTGCCTCCTGGCCTGTCTAGTCCCGGAGAGGCCACGCAGGGCTGTGGTGGGTTCATCTACACCAGGACGGAGGTGCTGTGGGAAGATGGAGAGGCCAGATGTGAAGACCAAGCAGGAAAGGCAGGATTTGCCTGCAGTGTTGTGAGCCTTGCCAGACATCTGGGCTGAGCTTTGTTACAGGGTTGAAGATTTTGTGTTCCCTGTATGGTGATAAGCTCACACAAGCAGCAGCAAAGGCACTGGAATATGTCTGCTCTTCTTATTTCCTTTATACTATATGCCCCTTCCCATTAGACATGAGAGGATCCCATTTCCAGCTTAGGATGCATGAGTGAGAACAAGGACAGAAAGATAAGAGAATTGTGCAAAGTCTCATCCCTCTGGTTTTTATTACCCTTGTCATCTATCAAGAGACTGACTGCTTCTCTTGCTTTTGCTTTTTCTTTTTTCCCCCTCCAGCATATTTGTAAATGTTATTTACTTATTGTCACTAGCTCCTTTGGGCTGTCTACTTTAATTTTATATCACAAATTGTGACCGGCAGCATTTTGCTGCTGCTGCTTTCTTTATTAATTTGTATCTTACTGCTCCAGCAACAATAAACAGTCTTCAGCCCTCCCATAGTTTGTGCTCCATTTTGGACCAAAATCTCACAGGAATATTTATAGTATTGCAACCCCAGCAGGGTTGGGAAGGAACATCGCTATGGCATACCCATACTTCTGACTCACATCCTGATCCCTTTTACATAGAGGAAAAAACTATGCAAGAATATCATTATCAGCACTTCTGCACTTCTCTTTGCATCACTAAGCATCACCATTGACCCATTACTAAAAGATACTTACATTTTGCTAGCATTTAGAGTCTCCATAGTTCAGTATGTTATATACACCTAAAAATAATGCTTCACCATTAAAGCACTTTAGATTCAAAATTTTTTGAGTCTTGAGCAGTTCAGAAACACTTTCTTGTGATAATTTTACATACAGAATTTCTGCCATCAGAATTCATGTTCTACTCACGTGAATGGCCTCACCAAGCTTCTCTAGAGTCAATACCTCAGTGTTTTATGTGCCATTGAATTTGCTATTTTTTATCTGTGAATATTGTAATGGAATTAGAGGCTTGATTCTTTCCCTGTCTATTTAATACTCCCTTTCTGACAGTCATCATTCTCAATTCTCTTAATTTGGACCATCACGCTATCTCCAACCAGACTGTAAACCTGAATGTGATGGTCTGATTATTAAAAATTATTGAAATCATCTTCTCTTTCCACACTTGATCTTCTTTAAATACCCATGTCTCACCATAAATAAAACTTGTAAAAACAATTCTTAGTCCAGTCTTTGTGCAATAATGCTAATAAAAGCAATAAAAAGTATTTTTTCTGTCATGACAAACTTGTTTGTGTGTGCAGAGTACGTATTTAACTACATTACGCGACATTTAATCGTATTTCTTACTAGGGATGATGCAGAAGCTATATCCTATGAAGGGAAGTTCTTCAGACACATTTGGCTACGGGGATCCCCAGAAGACACATGGTATTGCAGCAGTTCTGGGTTTCTATTCTTTTTCACTAGGATGAATTGAAACTACTGCCTCCACAGTACAATATATTATATTAAAATGTAAAACAGATATAACTGAGGGGAGTAAGAGGAAGGAAGAAAGGCCAGAAATCTCTGATATTAATCAGGATGAATTAACTTGTTTTCAAATGTGTTTAATTCCGATAGGCTTGAGTTACTACGTTTTAAAGCACCACTCATTTTCCTAAAGGTATTAGTTGGGGTACAGGAGCTGCAAGATACAAATAAGGTTGGATAAATCTGTCTGTGGCTTAGATCAACACCCGTTAAGCAAGAAGCTGCCTGTCATTGTGTCTGCTTTGTATGCCATCACTGTTGATCCCCGAGTGCAAGGATTCATGGCATTATCACAGCTTCCTTCCCTAGACCTAAATGCTGGCTTCACCACCATTTGGGTTTTTATTATTATATAGTAGGAAAATTGAATGACTCACACTGCCCACACAGCCTGGCTCATGCATTTGTACGCAGCGGTCAAAGCCAAGGGTTGTCTAAATGATACACAGAGCGATGCTTTGAAAATTCCCATTCAAATGAGATCCTCCTCTCATTTCTAAATTACTGTATTTCCTACTTGCAAATGCAGATGAGGCATCCACACTAGGAAATAAGCTTTTTTGCTAATACCAGGTCTGATTGTTTGAGTGAGGGCTTTTTTTCCCCCATCATATCATCAATTTAAAGAGAAATATATCCCTCTCTGTAGGATTTGTTGCTGTAGAAATATATAGTGCAAACATCATAAAAAGGCTATTAATGACTATTGTTTAATTCTTAGGGGTTTTAGAGTAATTTCTGTGAAACGCTATTACATTTTTATTGAACTTGTTCAGGTTTTTTAATAGATTTTAAGGCTAGAAGGGACTACTGAATCATTTAATCTGACCTCCTGTATTGCTCATAAAATAGCATCCAGTTAGTCCTGTCTTGAGCCCCTTGCATTTGTTTGAGTAACACACATCTTTCAGTTTCAGCTCATTCGTTCTAAGGGATCCCTGGGTAGAATTGCCTTTCAAAAAATATGGATGGAAGTCACATTTGAATTGGAAAGAAAGGAATCCTGGCTCCCAAAGAGAAAAAAAAAAAAAGATAAGAAATAAAATTCCTGTAAAGTACTGCAAAACAGGGGAATATTGATTACCAAGATTCCCCTTAAGAACAATAAATAAAGCTATAAATAGTCATCTGTTGTCCCCTAAGCCTAAACAGCCTGTCCCCTGGCCTGAATTAATTTTAGTGACCTAATTAAGTCACTAATTTTGAAACTTCCAGGTCTCAACATCTCTTGTATGTTTGAGCTATCTACTTTGGTATAAAACAAATTGCATTCCAGAATTGCCTAGTTTTCTTCATTAATTAATGAAGGAAGGTGATTAGCTCAGCTACAGACAGCTGCGTTTGGGCAGATGAGTCTCATTCACAATGACTTGGTATTTAGCTGTCGAAACAAAAATTAGAAGCGCATTATGTAGCATTTCTCTGTTATACATAAAGCTCATAGGACCTTCAGTATAGCGAGTAGGAGATCCTGGGGTAAGCTGCAAACGCAACCTGTTCAACGGTCTGACAGGTATTGCTGTCTTGCCTAGAAGAGAAAGTCATCATGAGGAACAGGCTAAAATAATTGCTTATTTCAGGGTTAGAAGCACCTAACAAGTATTAACAAGAAAAATACTTGTCCATCAACAGTCTTCCTAAAAACAGAGTTCTGCAAGAAACAATTCTCTCTCAAGGCCTTGTCAGCATCTATGTGCAGCCATGAAACGGTGGGGTCAGACGATACGGACTACACCGCCAACAATCCAGGGACAACACACAGCACTGCCCAGCCTTCATTATCCCCCACCTTTGCTCAAATCACAGCTGCACATGAGTGATGGCTGAGCCCACCGACTGTATCCCCGAAATGGTAATGAGCCACGCATCACCATAAAGTATAAAAGACGCCAGAAGTGGCCACACCTTTGCTATTGTTAAGGAAAAAGCTGGGGAGAAGGGGAGGGCAAATATACTGGCATCACCACACGAGCCAAAAGTAGCTCATATTTAAAAAATGACTGCACAACCTGGAATTTGAGAGACACAGAGGTTATGTGCGAGGCTCTGCAGTACACTTCAAAAAGTTTGTAGTCGCTGTGCAGTATCTTTTCTTTCACACTGCATGCCCACAGGATTTAATTTAGGTTTGGAGTTCTCATTCATATCAAGCTCCCAAGGAGCCGTATCCATCGATAATGCTTTCTTTTATCTCTGATTGGTTAAAAGACTCCATCCTAAGCAAGTCCATCTTAGTTACATATGCCATCATTAACTCCCATCTGGATTGTAACAGTGCATTTTATTTGAACATGAAGGAATCAGACCTTCAGAGACACCTACTAGCTGATTACAGTGAACAAATCATATTACTTTCTCCACTGACTCCGCAAAATATTGAATTAAGCTCAAGATTGCAGTGTTTATATTCAAAGTATTCCCTGGACCTCGGAAAGTTCTGTCACAATGGAGCCTTACAGGGTAAGAAGAAAAGTTATTTGCCTGAGAAAGAACTGCCTTGTGATGTAGTCTGTGGCTCCTCAGTCCCACAGAGCATCCCACCGCCTCCTCCAAGGTGCATTTTATGTCTATGTAAAAATTTAAAGATTCTACAAAAACCAAAGCTCATGAGCACTCACCCCTCTTCCCCAGGGGTGAACTGGGAGAACAAACCCCGAGTGACAAATGTTACTCATGGCAGTAAATATTTTACGATTTTGATGGCAGTAAAACTGCTACTACATTGGACACGTTCTAGACGTTGCCATCTCTGATAGAAATTGTCATGTTCAGATGGATTAATAATCATAGAAATCACAATAATTCTTCTGCCTTTGCTACATATTATTCAGCTATTGTTTTCCTTGACTTTTATTGCAGTTCTAGCTATGGGATGGACCAGAGAAAGTATATGCAAAGTAATCCCTTCTTCCCATAATGAAATAAAAAGGCAATATATACTGTGACTAACTTGCTTCTCTCAGAAGTCGTAATTCTTCAGGCAGACACACGAAGGGCAGATTTTGCCCAGTTTACCTCTGCTCAGGAAGGACTCACTTCTCCCCTTCCTCCCCCAGACCACTCCGGAGGTTTATTACTAACTGAAAGATTGTATCTGTAATAATATTATTTTTCTACAAGGTAGTGCCCACCAGGAATAACAGATTAAATAGTGTTCTAGCTTAGACAATCGTTAACGCACACCACATGAATTCTTTCCTGCCAGCTTCAGTGATTCTGCCTGAGAGTTTACAGAGCCTGTTTCACAAAAGCACTTACTTGCTTTGCCAGCCTTTCGCATATAGGAAACGAAGGAGGGGGCAGGAGAGAGAGAGAAAAAATAATTTGCCCCGCACAGAAGGATGAATAAAGACGTAAAAAATTTGCTGCGTGTAAGGGACTGGTACTAGTTGTGAACAGTGCCTTTTGGGAGATGTCAGGGATTTGCAGGATCCTCTCCCTCAAAACAGATTCTACACTTGTATTTTGACCACCTTTAGGAGTGTGTTAGCTCCGAAGGCTGGATCTCACGTTGGTGAGTGACGAGGGTCGAGGCAGAGCTCTCCGAGCAACTCTCCGATGGGGAGGACTGTGAGGGGGGGACCTGCCACCCCTCAGAGCCCAGCAGCCATTAACAGCGCTTCCCAAGGACCCATGGCAGGGGAACTGCAAACGCTGCTCCTGAAACCAAACACATCAATGTCAGTGTCATCCTTGCTAGCTCAGATGCATAGCTTTCAGCTGGCATATTTATTATTAATTATTATTAAATTTATTTATTTAAGTGTGGTTTGCATAGATAGACACATTGTCAGTCACCAAGGACTTAATATCTAAATTAGTTAGGGCAAACAAACATAAGATGAAACAACAGTGTAGCAAAGAGCGTGTGAGGGGATTACTAATGAAGGAAGAAAGAGAGAAGTAATTGTTTGAAGTGGTGGGTTATTTAAGTGAGCCTTTAAAGAAGAACCCATGGATTTTAAAACCAGCCAATATGATCATTACAATCGTCTAGGCCAACCATTTTATATGATGCAAAAAGCAAGCTGAAATGTCAAAATGGATGCTCACTAAAATATTTCAACCTAGGTCTTCAACCCACCTCACAGGTGGGATTGAATTCCAAGTCTTACCACCTACTACCCCGATTTTTTTGCTTTCTAATGAATGGAAAAAACACCATAAAATGAGAACAAAGAGGTTTTCCTGATACAGGAGAAGAAGGGATGCGAATAGTGAAGCACAGCAAGGAGAAGGGAGAGGGCAAGGGAACAAGAGCAAGAAGGGGATGGCGCAAACGGGTCATTCAGGGGGAACTGGAGTATGCACACTCGGGTGAGAAACATGCAGGGCGTTCCGAGGGTATATAGCCTTACAGGATTTTAGTGAGCTTACTATTAAAAGGGCTGGAAGTAGAAAGCCAGTTGCAGAATTAATAATATATGTTTAGAGTAGCTGAAAAGGATAATAACTGTATCAGCAAAGCACCACTAGATAAAGAGAGGAGGAATGAGCAGGGCATGAAGGCCAAATGAGATCTAAAACGTCTTTGGCTCTTTAATAAAGAAAGGCTTTTATCTGCGGTCTTTTTCATTTCTTTTGTCCAGATAGAACAGACCAGCAATTTATATCATTTATTAGATAAACCAGGACCTGTTCTTCAGTGGGTGACTAGAATATATGTTTGAATTCTTCCAAAAAATGATAAAGCAGTAGAAGAGGAAAGTACACAGACTCCCAAGCTTTGAGGGTCAGCTACTTCACCCTGGAGCATCATGTAGACATACCTGGCAAAAACAACTGACAAAGAAATTACAGGAGAATAAGAGACTTTCCAAAGGTCATTTTCTCAGCTCTGTACCTCTTAAGTGCATTCTTAAAAGATTTCTTATAACCTTGATCCTGCAGTCCCCTTTGGTGGCCATCTCAAATTGGCGACCCTTAATTTTCTTTCAGTAATACCAAAGCTGTGCTTTAGTCGAGGTTCTCTAAAGCCCAAAAAGGCTCATAAAACACCGGGGTTTCTGGTCACTTTACGTCAGAGTCTGCAGATGTTTCAGAGTGCATGTGAGCTAAGACTGGCCTGTGAAGGGGTAAGTCCAGTTTAACAGTTTTCTTAGGCTTCAGAGAAGGAGCATTTAGGAATAGAAACCAAAGCTGAAAGCCACAGGGCAAATACTTTCAGTGTCTGCTACTCTTCTTTGTGTGATATTCCTCTGCTTTCAGAAGTATGATTCTTAAAATTGTCTTGTATGGCTTCAATTCAATCTCTGAAGTGCATTTTTATAACAAAGAAATACTGTTACCGGGATCCAGTGTCATGGGAAACAAGATCCCCAGTTTATAGGGCATATGCACACCTCCCTTTCCTGCTTGTAGCTACGTAACTCACTTTTCCCCCTGCAAAGATGACTTGTGGCACCAACAGCAAATTCTGACATGGAAAAATGATGTCGGAGAAACATTTAATCTCTTTTCACCTGTTTTTTATGAACTCTAAGTCCTACAAACAAGAACCATACCCATGTTACTAAATATCCCTACCAGCAATCCTATCTATGTACTACTGGCAAACCACTTCAGTGTGAATCCTTCAAGCATATTTCTCCCATCCTGAAGTCTCAAGAGCCTTTCTAAGACACATGCTTATTCTTCTTTCTTAGAGCACATTCAAACACATTTGAGACATTGCTCCCAGGTCCAGAACACCCTCCCAGGGTATTGCATATATTTTTCTCTCACGTAGAATTCATATTCTTAATTATCTCCATCAAGAAAAAATGGAGATCTAAAAGAACCCACAGAAAGTGTTATTTTAAGCACACGAATTTGCAGGAAAGTCCCAGGATTCAGGGGACTTCTTTGCAATGGGGGAAAATAGTAGAAAGAAAGAAGCCTCTATCAACAACAATAGATGGAGATTGTCCAAAAGCAGAGCCAAAAGCTGAAGATGCTGTTAGATCATTTTCCACGTAGGGTGTACAGGCATTTAACAGACCACAGCTTTATGCTTAGAGAAGATATAATCATAGAGAAATTCTCTGCTTGGGATCTGATGCCCAAAGAAAGGGTTCCCATTTGTAGAGTGTACAGAATGTCTGAATACAAGTGTCTTGTGTAGCTCTTCCTATCCTGCTCTCCTGTTACCTCCAGCATAATAATATGACCGTAATATTGACAACAGACCCCAGTGATCCGCTTTGCAAGCATTACTTGCCAGGGGACTAGCGGCCCTTCAACTCTTCTTTTAGCCCTTATCTGCTGTTCCCATGCCTCCCACTTCCTTACCTCAGTGTTGGGAATATTCCTAAAAAGAGGAGTATCTTCTGTCCCATTTTCACCTCAGCAGGACCAGCTCTATCCTCTGACCTAGAGGCCATGAAGGGCAGGCTGTGGACCTTGGCAAACAAGGCCTGCTAGACTGCTTGTGGACTCAAGGCATTCATTCTGGCTCAATAAAGATTGTACGGTGCCACATGGATGCACACGCTTAATTCGGGACTTGCCTGGGGTCTCCATCACTTGCCTGAAGCATGTTGTAGTCTCTGGCCCGCCATGCAGCACAAGAACCTGGAGTGGGATGCTATGTGAAAGGAAGGTTTGAAAGGTAATAGCCACACTCAGCTCTCAAATGTATTTCTTCATGAAAAATATACAGAAACCCTATAGAAAACTAAATACTGATTTTTGAAAAAGCTATTAGATATCACTAAATAAGGCATAGATCACTGTTTTCTAATATCGTATTTTTTTAAATAACAGTCAAATGTGAGCCTCCAAATGCATTAAAAATCTTCATTTTATATAACTGGACCCCATTTTGATGTCCCCTCCCCCTTTTAACTATAGATCGTGCATGACGCTTCATACCTTGTACGACCAGCATCTGTAGAGTAACTGCTTTTTCAAGGTGTCTATGGTGTATCCATGTACATTAGGTGAATAGAAACAGATCACACACAGAAAAATAATGGATGTAAAAGCTAGATCCTAAAAATAGGAGTTCACATTTCTAAAACCGAGCAGCCCCAAACCTGTCTGAGGGCATGCTTAGCTTGGAGCACAAGCATGACTCAGTGGGTCTCAGCGGCTACATAGATACTGGTGAATAAAGTGGACCATGGCCTGTTCTCCGGTCTTGAGACCAATAATTACTGCACGGCACATATCAATATAGCTTAACTCTCTTCCTCGTAAAGCACAGGCTACAGTCAAACCCTGATAAACTCTGTCGAAGGGAGTACTTGGTGTCCTGGGCCAAAGACCTGCCAAGGACTATGCTGACCACGTAACAGCATGCAGATCCCCAGACTAGTGCTCAGGCCTCCATCCTAGTCTTACTCCATTTTCTAAAATAAGCTATAAACTACGATAGTGTAGTAGTATAGACACGACGACAGAAATTATGCAAGTTCTCAAATGCGACAATGGGTGTGCAAACACATGGAGCTGTTCACAGATTTTACAGACCTCCACAAGCAACGGGAAGAACCCCATGTACTGCCACAGAGGTTCATTTAAGCAATTAATTATGGTTTGTTTCTGTGCTTGATAGTGGTTTGGTCTGTTTTCAGGGGAAAAAACGCATTCTCCTGAATACTGAATGTTTTTAATTTATTTTCATTTCTGTAATTAATTGTAGGTGCCTCTTTACTTACATGTAACTAAAGGTAAAAAAAAGAGATGAATTTCTGAATAAGCTTACAAGAGCTATTGTTTTAGTTTGAAAAACAAGGGAGTCTGACATAGACTGATTAGGTTTAAAAAATGCAATAAAAGGTGAAAAAGTCCAAACAGCAGTAACGGATTTTTTCTGACAATCGCAACTTGCAATAAAATCTATTTTTAATGAGACAAGAAGTTAGGAAAAGAAAGCACACCAAAAAAGAGTCTTAAGACCATTCCGCTAAGAAATTTGACTCTAACACCAAAACCATCTTCTTCGCAGACAAAAATCTGTCCTTAAAACATGTGCAGAAGGGTTACAGAAATAAATCAACTACAGGCAAGAGTTCTATAGTCAGTACCACAGTACCACCTTGTGGGGAAACAAAAGTGGCCTCGGTATTGACTTCTTCCACTGCACAGTTTCAGGAAATACCCATCACATAAACACAAAATTCGAACCCAGACAAATGAAACAGACTCAGCACCAGCAACGTATGCGCTGCATGATTTCTCCCAGTGTCAAATTACTTTTTTTGAAAAATCCATGTTTCAGTCAAAATCTTTCACAAGTCTAATGTAAAAACTTCCCGGAAGAAAAACGTCTCCTTTTACATTTGCTTGCATTCCTTTTTTGACTTCCATTTGCTGCAAATGTACTTCTCTAGTAACACTGAATCAAGAGAACAATTGCAGCAGGCATGTCAAATTCCACCCCCACAAAATGCTTCATAAAGTTAAAGGCTACGACTTAAACAAACTAATGCCAGCATCTCTGAGTTGACTTTTTTTATTGCTTTTCTGTAACTGATGTAGAGATTAGAGACAGTAATATTCCTGAGTACATCTGAAGAAATAAGGTTATCAAATCCTCAGATGCCCAAAGGGAACTATCACCTGCTTTTCTCCATTTCTTTCACAGTGAAAGAAATTTGTATGATTAAGTAATTGCTGGCTGTCAGAAGAAACAGTCGCCCAGTTGTCGTATTTTAAGAGCTCTATTAAATGTAATTTTCACACTTTCAAATATAACTTCTTAGAGGCGTCTCTGAATTTAATGCCCCTAATAAAGCAGAGCAACTAGTTCTTTCTTTCCTAAGTGGTTTGAGTGTTGGCCAAACCAACAAGCCAGGCTTCCCTCTGCATTTTACCAACAGGCAGCACTCCTAACATCAGCTCCTCCTGATATTTCATTTGGGGGTATTTTTTGCTGGAGACCAACAGTTGGGTCAAAATGGGATAAACTGTGCCAAAGCATGGATAATAGTCTTTAATACAATGTTGCCGGGGGGGGGAGGGAGTATTCTTTTGGGGGATTTTTGTTTGGTTGGTTGTTATTTTTTTCCAATATAAAAACAAAGTTTAAACCTGGTTGCATCCATGCTTTGGAAAACCTCCCATTAATGGAAACGGTGCAAGATCAAACCTACAAGAAACAAAACAAAATTGTATTTAGGTTTACTTTTCACACAAAGCTAGGCTGTGAATTTAGACATCTAGAGTTTGAGGGCTGATCCACCTGCAGCTATATTCTACTGAAAGACTGACACTGGCTTTAGCTGGTTTGAGGTCAAATCCCACTGGTGGGATTCCTCTCACCTCACTTGAAGTAGCCAGAAATTAGGCGATCAGTCCAGTTGCCCACACATACCTATCTAGTGTCATCTCAGATTCCCTGGAATATGCTTCCTGGACCTTCAGCTCGTGACCTACGTCACATTTACCAGCCCCACACAGAGGTCTCAGAAATCTTTGAGGGCCTCCAAAGTCACTAGATGGCTATGGGTGGGAAGATGAATCAAGCCCTAGGTGTCTAATTGAAGTTTGTCATATAGGCTCCATCTACAGTCAGTAGAGAAAGAGACATCTCCAAACAGTAATTCATCACGTCCTAGCATATATGACTGTGACAGATGGGAAGAAATACCCTCTGAAGATGCCTGTCTCTCAAAGAAGGTACTGGGAAGCCACATCTCTAACTTTCAGGTGATCACATTCTGCTGAGATGAATCTGAAACCTAATGTACAACAGATTATAGAATTTCTCCCTATTTTTGCATCCTGACAATACACTCCAGCTTGCACATTGTACATACGATTTGGATAATGTGATCTGAACTCTAATGTATACATTGTGCCACAAGCCTCAGAGGAAGGATCCCAAACAGTCAGCTCGGGTCCCATCATTAGTGGTGGCAGTGAGTCCTGCCTTAATCAGCAGCAGTAGCAGTACAGTGGTCTGATAGATTGCCAGGCAGTGTTCGTATGCAGGAGCAATGCCTCTGCACCTAGCTGGTTTTTTAGGATCCATGCTCTACAGACTCACCTTCCCTGCTCTCTTCCCAACACAGGCAGCACCTCTCTTCTCCAAACATGCACTTCAGCTAGCAGAAAGACTTCAAAGCCTGCTGTGTGTCTCCCTCTCGTCATGCTCTCCACCTCCACAAACCAACACCTTGAAGTCATGGCCTCTCCCGAATTCCCCAAGTTCAATCCCTGCATCCCCAGTCTCCACCACAGTGGATCTGTCACACATCCCAGGAGTAGATATCGTTTTACAAAATGCAGAGCTATGGCTGCTGCCATCACTCAGCACACTGTTACCTCGGAGCGCCTGCTGTGCCACTAGCTGTGAATGTCCCACAGTTTGGGAGGTCAAGAGACTTTCTCAGATCAAAAATAAGCAAGTCTCAAAGTTACCGTTTCAGGCTGGTTGTGAATCTAGACATCAGCTAGGTTTGGAGTTTCCCCCAACAGTTATGAGATCTATATGTATTTAATTTTTTTACGAAAGTTCATATTGCTTCGTCTTCACAAGTAGGGGCCAACTGACGCAGATTTAGATTCCTGAGAGGACACAGGCCTCCAGGTCTCATCAGGGTAAATGAATTAGACAACGAAATGCCTTTGAGAATTCGATCTGCCTGACCCCAGAAGGAACTGATGTGGGCAGTGGTGTCTCTTTGCATTTCAGTGTAGACTCTTCGTAGATGCAAGATGAGAGTGGCTGCAGAGCACCATGTAGCCACAGCAGTGGTGAAGGGGCTTTGCAGCTGCGCCTCCGCTCCTCCGTCACACGACACGAGGCAGTACAAGCTCCTCAACTTGATAATTAGCCACTCATCTGAAACATTTGCATACTGTGTTATTTTCAGCTTTTTAATTGCTGATCTTTAATGTTCTGGTTAAGGGCTTCTGCAAGAAAATCAAACCAAATTCTGTGCTGGACTGAACAACAGGAGATGGAAGAGAAGCAAGTATCACTGTTATGAGCCCTTCTTATCTAATAGTTCAATCAATGTGCAACAGACCACTATTCAAATCCTTCCTCTGCCTGAGGGGATTCAAACATTCATCAAATATTCATCTCCCAAAGATGTCATTAAATATCATTTTTAGGGAATTATGAATTGAGTGTTCTTCATCTTGTCTTCTTCTACTTTGCATGAAATACTTAAAAATCAATCGAATCAGGGAGTAACTGCATTCTTTAGACTCCTTCCCTTGCTCCAGTAAACGGCAGATCACACGGGGTGGAAGAGCATCAAGGGGAATGACTGTGAGCACCTCCCACATAAAACATTCAGTGTCTTTGGGGCTGGATTCTCCACTAGAAGGCAACATCTGTAGGTTAAAATTCTCTCAAATTTTAAAGAAATCAAGCCTTGTTGCAGGGAGCAAATTTATGAACTACTAAGTATAAAAGAGAATAATCATTTTACATTCAGCAGCTTGATCTTCACTGAGAAGAAATTCTCCCAAGTGTCATTAACATCCAACCTACTGGTCTGATACCAAGAGATAGATATATTTGTGCTCACTGAAGAATGATACGCTTAGATACTAGAACTTGTTGAGGTCATGCCCAAAATTAGGCCTTAGCAAGTTAATTGGCTCAGCACTTCTATTACATTGATCTGGCTGTTGAAGTAATGGCTACAATAATGGCCTGAAGAACCACTGCCTTTATGAAACACTCAGTTACTGACAGTGGTCAAGTACCACCTGACTGGAAGTTTCTAGGGGGGACAGGAAAATTTCTGGTGATTTGTCACTTTCAGTTTTACCGTGACTTTTGCTCCTATCTGACCTCATTTAATTGGGAGCATCATATGTCTTGTGCTCCCGGTAAATCAGAAGACAATGTCCATATTTCATTACCAAATAAGTGATACAATGATATAAACTGCTTACTTCCTTCTTCTGTGATTGTATTTGCTTTATTCTTCCACCAACATGTTATCTTGATTACAGATGATTTTGACTGACCATTTTTTAAGATGCCTTCTAGAAATATATACCATCCTAACGACATATGGCAAAGCACATTAATGAGTACCTTTTTTAAAAAAAAAATCTTTGTGATATTTATTGTACATTACAAAACACTGACTTTCAGCATATTGGTTATATAACATATGAATCAGATATCAATTAGAAATATGACTATTTGGTGGCATCTTTGGGTCCTCCACATGCATACGTAGGCTATTTGCCAAACACACACCCGCAAGCGACCCGGAGGCAGAGCCATGCACAAGGCACTCCTGCACATGGAACCAGGCTAGAGCTGCAGGTCTGTGTTTGGCACTTGCGCCGTTGGCTATTGCAAATCACCCAAGAATCAAGCTGCCTTCTGCGGAGATGTTTCAAGCCTGCTAGCGTATTTCCTAGAAACATACAACAGCCCAGGTTGGAAAGGACCTCGAAAGATCATCTGGTCCAACCTTGTGTGGGAAAGGGAGGCTAGATGAGATCACCTAGCACTCTGTCCAGTCACATCTTGAAAACCTCCAGTGATGGGGACTCCACCACACCCCTGGGGATGTTGTTCCAGTCAATGATTGTTCTCACTGTAAAAAATTTCTTTCTTGTATCAAGATGAAAACTCTCCCAGTGCAACTTGTACCTGTTGCCCTTTGTCTTCTCCATGTGGCTCTTTATGAAGAGAGAGTCTCCATCCTCTTTGTAGCCACCCTTTAAGTACTGGAATAGTGCGATGAGGTCCTCTCCTGAGCCTTCTCTTCTCCAGGGAGAAAAGACCTAAATCCTTCAGACTTTCCTCATAGGGCAGGTTCTCCATTTGACTTACAGGTCTACATGTTCCTTGTTTCTGTCAGTTCTAGCTGGTATGAAACCAGAAACTAAGCACACAGAGCATCTATTCCTGTTTCTCATTTAAACAGCAGAACAAATCTTCTAGAATGGAAAGGTTTTGAAGACAAGTTCCCCATCCAGACGCTTCAGTGTACATGCACTCAGGCTACATTAGTCATTATCCTCATTATGTGATGAAAGTCACGAACAGTCTCCCCTCAGCTAAAGAAAGACTATGATAAGAATTCATTACATTATTTACACTTTAAATAGCACTTGTTTGGCCAACATATGATTGGAAGAGACCTCCTTAGGCAATGAATACAGTACTCTGCTCTCACAGATAGTAATGACAAATAAATTATTTCACTGATGAGGCACCATCCAGCGAAGCGACTTTCGCCCTGATGGCAAGAAACCTTTTTCAGGTTTCCAATCTGCATGCATTAACAGGATTCTTGTGCCAAAAGAAGTTTCCTTTTGCTTGAACTTTTCCATCAGTACTGTTTACCTCCTCAATATCTTTATCTTTCCAATCTCTTTAAAAAGAGGCAACATATATCCTCTCTGTCTTTGTTTTGCAGGATTAAACATGCCAAGTTGTTTTATTTTCCCTTCTGTGGCAAGCCCTCTCTTATCTTGACCATCTTTGTAGCTTTTCTCTGCAACTATTTAGGTCTCAATCCATTTTTCTTGGAAAGCAGATAACCAACACTTTAGACTCTTTCAGATGAGGTCTGCATAACCTTGTATAGCTTTATTGGATATATCATACAGGATATATAAGCTTGCAGTTTTTTCTGGGCGCATTATCTACAAGACTCATAGTCTTCCTAAAACCAGCGAGAACATGCAAGTTGTATTCTTCTTCATCTCTTCCCAATAAGTCTGTTATAGGATAACAAGATGTTATGAGTTCTCAAATTAATTAATGAACTTGCACTCTAATATTTTAAATATTAGCCACTTCTTTATTTCTCTTGTCCTTGGAGTCATCTAATTTTTCCCATTTGATATTCTTATCCTCCTCTCCATTAACTATGTTGTCTAAACTTGTGTCACCAGAATGACTGTCACTCTCCTAATTCTCTTATCAACATCATTAAAGAAATTAAGATTAACGGATTAACAAGGTTGCTCTCAAAATTGAATCTTAAAAAGAAATCAGTAACTGCATTCCAATACTTCCCTTTTGATACTCCCCATTGTCTTCTGACTACTCCCCTACTCTCCTTACCCACTTTCAGTTCTTTTAATGATTCTTATCATGTTCAGCTTAATTAATAATTTCCCACAAGGCAATATATCAAATACAATCAAGACAGAATAGTTCTATCCACTCCCTTTGCCTAAAAATATCACAGAATTTATCAAAAATGATCTTTTGTTAATCTGAGATAATCTACCTTTGATTAAAAAGATGTGACATTTCATTCCATTTACCTCCATGCTCTTTATTATTCTCTCCTTCAAATTTTATTTTAAAGCCTACTGAGAGTAGACCAACACATACTTATATGCCTGGATCAGTTTCTGCACCTTTCTAAAATACCTTCACTACTTTATAGTTACCTGGTAACACTTCTGCCTTTCTCCAACACATCTTCCATCAGAAATTTCATGTACCATGTCTTTCAGACCTCTCAGTTGAAGATCGGCCAGTCTATTGCCATCTATTTCTCCTTCTTCTCTGTGTGCTAAATTTTTTAGTGTCTTTTTCCCACTAGCCACTTAGTCAGCCAACCCCAGCTGCTGATAGCTACAACAGCGGAAACGTGTTAGTTTGGTTTCAGGACTGCATCTAGATCATCTCACCTTTACTTTGCCCTTACCGCACAGTGGCTGCATTTCACTTCTTTCCTAGCTCTCTTGGTGGTTCAGGCTGCAGGAAAACTTTGAGAGATCTAACATGCCTCCGATTAGGAGGCAAAATAAGGTTCAGAAACAATTGTGACCATCTGAGTTCTTGTAACATTCATACAAGAGAACTTCTTTTTCTTTTTACCGAAGTTAATACAGTTCCTTGGAACACAGTTGTGTTTGGTACTTAGCAAAGCAGCTCATGCATTTATTTTGCAAGGCGCTTTTTTTTTTTTTTAAATATACGCATTTTATTACTAATGATAAGGCACACCACAACTGAAGGAATTCATAGCTTTTTAAAAGACTTTATATAGCGTGGTGAAGTCTTCCCAGAAAGGGAAAGAAGTAATAAGAAAACATGAGGCATGTTGTGGCTGCTATCTCAGTGCATTTGGCAGAAGACACCCTTGGGCTGCTTTGCAACGGTTTCCAAACCACTAATGCAAGAGAGAGTTGGTGAAATCATTGAGATTCATAGTGAAATTTGACACACAAAATGTTGCAACCTGCTCTTGGGAAATCTTAACACAAGAGCCGAAGGAGCTGCATGAGAAGAGTGGATTAGGCCACAACTCTGCCATGCTGAGCAACAGAAATCTTTCAATATCATCATGGTGATTCGTCCTCATGAGATATTTTCACTGTACCTGCACTGGAACAAGAAGTGGGCTTCTCCAGGGTCCCTCCCGGCTCGGACCTGAATTTATACGGTACATGTGTTTCATGGTGTGCTCCATACTACTGGTCACCAGGGACTTGCTCTGGCCTCACACTTGCAAGGCAATGCACAAGTTCATTCACCAGTTCTTGTCACTCAGTCATCCAGGCTAATTCCTCTCCTTTTAATTCCTGCAGGCTTCCTATGAACAGCGTGCATACAGACACTTTCCAACACACAGGTGAGATGAGGCTGATGACTCATAATCAGTTCTACAGCTGGTGTCAAGGTCTTTAATCACACAGGGTTCCCATGAACTGAAATGACATAACTTCCTATTTAGAAGACAATATTTAACGAGAAAAAAATAGAGTCAGTCTTGTCAGAAACCTGAACTATTCCTGTCCTTAAAGCTAGAAAGGAACCTTTCTTGTTGTAGGTATGCCAGTTGTTGAGATCATCCAACACCTTCTACCACTGTTTTCTAGTATGGTTCTTCCATTGCTTAAGGTAAGATATTATAAACAACTGAAAAAAAATCTGCATATACTGAAAATACGACACAAGTTGAAAACTTTTCAAACAAGAAATCACTTTTCTTTTTTTCTAAATTACGTTAGAGAAAAATAATGCTGGTTTGCTCCTGTTAAAAAAACTCCTACAACTGTTATATGGAGCAATTTTAAGGGAGCTGGACAGAGGGTAGCCAGGATAATATATCTGCACTGTTGTCTGTACTCAAGAAAATGTGCCCAAATTCTAAGCTATAAGATTCTGTATATGTTGGATAAATTTTAGCTAGGATATGCAGATGTTAGGGCAACGTCTCAGGTCTGTTAAGCTGGTGACGTAGACTTACTTTATATTTTGCCTAAGACCTACTGCCTCGTCTTCTGAAAAAATATAGCTCTTAAACCTGCTCTATGACAGGAGCTACAAGCAGCTCCGCAGCAGTTATCTCAGGTTTGAGCATTTGTGTGTGCTCTGACCACGGTATCCCAAGACTTCCAACAATCTTTAAGTGCTCACCTTCCCAGCAGTGTCACCTCTTTCCAATGTCAGAGACAGGCAATTGAGAGCCAGAACGCAACGTGGGCTTCCCAGGTTCTAGGTTTTTCTTCTAAACACAAGAGCAGTTTTTCTCCAAGATAAACACAGCCTGTGGCAGATGCAGCTTTTCTTTTCCTTCACCCTTCAAATGTGTTTGTTGCATAAATATTTAAAATATTCTATTTTGGGGGTACAAAAGTTATACCCAGTCCACAACACAGCTAATTAAGACTGTGTCAGTCAGAAAATAAAAAGAAGTAACATCAAAATTACCACATCCTTAAAAGCCCACCTGATCTTCACGACAGTGACATTTTGATAATGATGATGACTCTGCCTTCACAAAGAGAGAGCTCATTATTTTTGAGATACATATTTCTACATCAATTTCTGAAAGGAAATGAACCTTACGAGCAACGATAATTGGAATGTTCTCCTCTGCGCTCTTAATTCTCATCAACAAAAAAAATAAAAGTAACAGAAAAATCTCACCACTAAAATATAAAAGGCTGCAACTGTCACTTGCCTGATATATATCCTCAAGAGAGGTCTGTGAAACATAACAAAAAGCCAGCCAAATATTCAGTTATTTGTACTAGAGATCACCAACTGCCACCTGAAGTACCACCACCCATTTGGCCATCTTTCCAAAAAGCACCTATGTAGTTCACCTTCCCCAATGCATAGCACATGTGTCCAAATAAAATATTTTTTAAAGAGTTTTAAGTTCGTAATTCTGCCTGACACCACACAAGATTGCAACTAGGTATCAAGACCAGCAGTGATAGATTTTCACACATCCCTTTTTTTCATTCATTCCTGTTCCTTGGCTTCAGTTGACTTTTTATGTGTCAGCTGCTGTGAATCCCAGACTTAAAAGTGTTTAGAGAACTGAAGCAATTCATCCAGCATTATGACTTTATCTGAGAGTAGTCTGGTTTTGATCCGATCGGCAGTTTCTCAATACCTCAGAAATCCATATTCTTCATCTTCCAAAAACCAATATATTGCACACTCAGCAGTTGAGACGGTAGCAGCTGCTTATACAAAAGTGATTCTCTTTCTTTTAAGTCATCGGGTCCAGGTACAAACATAGTACTTTGTGACTCCATATCACAGTATGATCAAGACATGCACTAATGGTGGCTTTCATGAAAACAAAACTCAAATACACCTCTGAGTATAAGCGAGTGCTAGATCCAAATCATCCAGACACTACATATCTGGACAGTACCAGGGTCAATATGAACACCCAAACCTATATATAACCTCCGAGAAACTAGGGGCTCTGAATAATCCCATTGCTGAATGAAGCAGATATTAGCCAGATTTTGTGGCACCTGGAACCTTTCCATGTCTAACAGAAGCCTCTTTAGATCCTTCTAGACCAAATGATATCATAAAATCAAAAAGCAACAGGAACTCAAGGATACGAGTCTGCTCCCCACACACACACACAGATCGCTTGCACAATGTAATCGCACCAACCCAACCTGTTCTGGATACTAGTTTCGTCTCACGTGCAACAGTCACCCAGTACAACCATGACTGCTTGTCTGGGATTTCGGGATTGCTAGGCATCTAGAAATCCTGGACAAATTACTAAAGCTGACTTTCTAGAGAAAGGCAAGAGGGGAGCAAACAACCCAAAACGACAGCCTGTCACAAGGCACAGGAGCTCTCACAGGGGTACTTTCACTTTAGTTTTTCTCACAGCAGCTGAGCCATCATGACAGCAGGTCACTGCCCACACTCATCCTTGATCTTCACTTTCCTTAATTGCTTAAGCGGCTTTCCCAGGCTAGCTCTGTAAACCAGCTCTCTCTCCCATTTACAAGACTTCACTGTGAAGCACAGACATTCACTAGCATTTTAGCAGAGGAAGATTGAGGAAAGCTTACTAGATCTACTAAAATTACATACTATTAATAGTATCGTACAATAACATAACTTTTTATATATAGCCCCAAGGCTAAACGTATCGAAACGAAGCACAGCTGTTTCAGTGAAACACAGCAACCCCATCCACTCATCCCAGCACTGACTGCACACCGGGGGTTGCCCTGAAGACTCAGCCTGGGAGATTTACCACCAAAACACTGATGCGTTGCTCCAGCCAAAAGCTGAAGCAGGCGCTAGCTGGTGGAAGAGCTGGCTGAGATTCCCATTACCTGGGGACTGGAGAGGGAGCAGTTAAGGTATACATTCCTTCCCGAGTCCTATCCCCTTACTGCTATGTGTTTACACCATTTGCTTAATTACCCTCCACTCCCCAGCTCCCCTCCTACACGCACTTCCCCTTGAGAAAGAGCTGCTGAAGAGCACAGGCCACCCAATGCTGTGCTTCTGCCTTCAGAGAAAACAGCTCCCAAGACACATGTCCCCCATACGTATACCTCTTCCCCTGGGGAAAAATATGTATTAGGAAATGGGTATATTCGGCACTCAAGGCGCGCTGCCCTGTACTCGCACGGCGGCAATGCGCGACGGGCGGGCGGCCGCCTCGGCCCCGGCCGGGGCCCTCTGCCCCCGCCGGCCTCCTGCAGAGCAGAGGCACCGTGCGGCCGCGGGGAGCGGGCGGGGCCCCGCCGTGCGCCGGGCCTGGCAGCTGCCTGCAGCCCGGAGAGGCCCGCCGGCCTCTGCCCCTCCGGCTCCGGCTGAGACCCGCTGTCAAGACGGCGACGTCCTTCCTGCCCCGGGGGCAGCCAGCGCCAACCGGCCGGCGCCGCCGCTGCCGCCGTTCTCCAGCGGCACCCAGCCCCCTGCCCGCCCCAGCCGCCAGCAGCTGAGGCGGCAGGAAGAGTAAGCGGGGCCGGGGCCGCGGCAGCTCCCCCTAGCGGAGGCGGGCGGCGGGGCGGGGCGGTGGCGGGCGGGGCGCGGCGGGGGCGGGGTCGCCGCCGCCAGGCCGTGGCCTCGCCGCGGCCGCCTGTGGAGCAGTCGCTGCCGGCGCGTTTCCCTTCCCGCCCCCTCCCTCGGTGCTCCCTCCCCCGCCTCCCCGGCCCGGGCAGCAGGAAGCGGCTCTGATGTCAGCGGCGGCGGCCGCGGCGCGGCTCTGAGCGGCTCCCCCACCCCCGCCGCGGCCCCCTCGCCCCGCTGCTGCTGCTGCCGGTGGAGGCAGCCAGCTTCGGCCCCGGGGGCGCCCCCTTCTCTCCGCAGGGGACGCACGGCCGAGGCGGCTTCCAGGCTCCGCAGAGGCCGCGGCCTAGGGCAGCCGGCGCGGCGCGCCGCGGGGGTGCGGGAGAGCGCGGGATGCGGAGCGGCGCCGCCGCCGCCGCCGGCGGGGCCTCCGCCCGTCGCCACTGAGGCCCGCGGCCGCCGCGGATGCGGCCTCGCCCCGCGCGGCGGCCCAGGCGGCGCCTCGGCCAGGCCCTCCCCGACCTGCGCCCGCGCGGAGGGCAGGAGCCGCCGCCGCCGCGCCCCGCGTAGCCTCGGCCCAGGCCCTCGGCTGCCCGGCGCCGAGCCTCCCGCCCCCGGCCTGCCCTGGCCTCTCCTCCCCCAGGTGAAAGAGGAGGGATGTCCGCTGCCACCTCCGCTGAAATGATTGAAACCCCCCCGGTCCTCAACTTCGAAGAAATCGACTACAAAGAGATCGAGGTGGAAGAGGTGAGTGAGGGCCCCGCCGCCGGGCGGCCTCCCCGCGCACACCCCCCGCTCCCCGGGCGCGGCCTGCTGGCGGGCCGGAGGGGCCGGCCTGGCCCCCGCCGCGGCGCTGCCCCCGAGGGCCCCCGGGGTTGCCCTCCCCAGCGCCGTCCCCCCGCTGGCGGAACGGGCTGCCGGGACGCCCCCCCTCAGTGTACCTGCCCGGGGGTTCCCTTCTCCTCTGGATGCTGCAGCGGTTGGCACCAGAGAACAAAGGCGGTATGGCCGGGAGCGAAGGTGCCAGCCTGCTTCTACCAAACCTGGCACTAAGCGCTGCGCTGTGGGTTTTATTTAAGCGGTATAGATTTATTCAGGACTTTAAAATTAAAGTTTCGCTGCTTGTTTTGCCACCCACTTTAGTATGGGTGGCAAGAACAGTTGTCAAACGTTGTCACAAGAGGGGACTGTTAATTCTGATGTTTCTTTCAGATCTCTATTTCTGTATGCCCCTGCTTTCTCCTTCTGCCACCTAACTGAACCATTGTATGTATAATCATCATAGTCTAGTAGTAATTATGTGCTAAATTTACAGTTCTGTTAGCTGTAAGGATGTACGTATCTTTTTTTATTGTTTTTTCTTAACATAGGCTAGCGATGGATAGCGAGGCTACTCATGGATCTGTAACATTTCATTTGTGACCTGTGTATGTTACCCAGGAAGTGACATTCAGTTATCTCATAACGTAATTGGAAGCAAGTAGTTCTTCTTCTGTAGAAAGTTTCATAGTAAACTTATTGCCTTAAATTCTTTGAGGCTGGAATGGGATGGATAAAGTACAGAATTTCATGTGTACTTTTCATCTGTCTGGATTTCCTGTGAAAGTAGGATGAGTGTGATCTGGGATAGCTTACATGCTTTGCTAAAGGGTTCAGTAGTATGTATATACCACAATGTTGTTTAACTCTCAAAATCACACAAAAATATTGCTACTATTGGATTTTTTTCTTCCTCCCTTGCTAAGGTCTCTACAGGAATGAAGTTGCTTCACACAGATCCATACTGAATTTGATGAGGCCAGCTTGTAGAGTCTGGACCTAACAGACTACTGAAACAGTCTTTGTGCTTTTATTCATAGATTAACATCTTTGTCTTTCAATAATAATTACCTTCTTTTTCTTAAAAAGTTTATGTGGAAGTGAGTTTAATTTTGTGTAGTAACTTTTATAGATATGACAACCAGCATCTCAGATTTTTAAAGTGGTTTGCTAGATACTGGTTTGTTCATAATTATTGTGCTGGGCTCGCATGGCCTGGGAGAGTTCACAGAACAGAAAATCTGCAATATTTCCATAGAACACCAGGGCACTTTCTGCTGTATTCAAGTAGTGTTGTGGTAACTTCAGCTTTCACTGTAGCAGACACTGGAAATTCTCAGAAGATATCTTCCAAAAGATTTTATTTTCCCCTTTCGATGAATGTGACAATTGTAATGTTTTTTGACTCTGTAAGTCTAATCATTCCTCTTCCCTTTATACTTTTAACTGTTCTGAAGTGAGAAAATTTTATGGCGTTTGGAACTGAAAGTATTTTTGCATTTGATAATATGCTGATGTTTTTGCAACATTTACTAATGGACAGGGATCAAATCACATGCTCTGGGAGAAATTCACATGAGAAATTGCTTTTCTCACCCAAAGAAGAAAATAAAGTTGATAGGAATTTATCCATCATAAAAAGGTGCCCTGTGATGGCTCATAGAAGTGAGTAGCACATCTAATATGTTACACGTAGCATTTTGAATTAATAAAACACTATACAAATCTTTAATCCTCACGACACCCTTGGGAAGGCTGTTAGCAAGGATTATATTGCCCTTTTACATGTAGGAAATGTGGAGCTGCATAGTGTGTAATTGGTGTAACTAGAATTTATCATTCTAAGGTTTAGCGTTCGGAGCTTGTCTCTGTCCTGCATACCTGCCTAGCACCTGCAGAGATAGGATTATATGCACAAAAATGTATGTAGAGACAATGCCTAAGTGGTAATTTGTGCTTTATTTAATGTGATTGTTGCATTATCCTCAAAGTAGTAGCTCTGTTGGAGATGACAGAACTCCTGTGATATAAACAAGGTAGCTCTGTTAAAGTGTTGTCTTCATGAGGAAATCTGATGACAGCTGGTGTAGCATTTTGAGTTACGCTCTGTGTACCTGTCCTACCAGAAATTCTTACAGGCAATGGGGATACCATAGTGCTGAACACAGTCTAAACATCATTGCACAGAGGAAGAAATAAGATCTACTTTACAATAGAACAGGTGAATTAGAAACCATACTTAGACCTTGCTTTTCTCAACTGTGGGTGTTGACCTCTTACTCATGATGCAGTTTCAGTGCAAATAGTCAACTTTCCAGTCATAACAAAACATAGGTCTTTACTGAGGATTTTCTGTGCCCTCACTCAGGCTCAGGATATTTCAGGGATTTTTAAATGGCTGTAAGGACTCAGAATGGTCAGATTTTAATATGCTTGGTTTCAAAATGGAGTGTCAACGGATCTACACTGGAAACTCAAATGAATGCTTGTATAATCATAGCTTTGCTGTTGTATTATCAAGGCTGTCTTGTCAGCAGATAGCAGTCCCACTCTGCCACTGGTTTATTAATAGATATTGAAGTTCTGGAATACTTGCAGGCCCTGAGTCCTTGCTAATAAATGTGAGTTCTGTAAGTGTGCTTTCATTTAGATTTGGTTGAACGCTACTGGATAATATCAAGAATATACCATATTTTGTTTTAGCTATCATGCGCATGACTATAATCTAACTGTACTGTAGTGTTACTTCCCACCAAACATGTCTCTAAGCTGCCTCTTTATTATTTAAAGTGCTTAGATTAAAGTAAAATATAGAGATAATTATCATGAATGAGTTGGAGTCAAGTCAAAATTGATGTGACACAGTGGGAGCATCTTCAAAACTAGAATGGGAAAAACAATGTAAAACTTGGATTCAACAGAAATGTTCCCTGCTTTACCATGCAGATTATTGACTGTGAGAATGCCCCTTCTTAAGTTTTCAGCTATTAGATAGACAAATCATTAGAAACTGAATAAATAAAACTATAGAATTTATCTGAAAACTTAATATAACTGAAATCAAGTTAACAATAAAAAGCCTAATAGCCCTATTTTAAAATCTCATATTTAAATCTAGTCTAAATACTGCTGTGTCTTCTTCCCAGAGGAGCTTTCACATCTGAGCAATGAACTGACTTTGGTTTTGAATTGTTCTGGCAACCTGCTCCCTGCCACTCTTTCCTGAAAATCCCACAGCCCTTCCTCCATCATGTAACTCGATAACAGTCCCATACATGACCAAAACGCAGACCTCTTCATCACATGATATGTGTATGCCTTGGATCGCACAGCCAAAAGATGCGTGTCTGGTCATGTATGCTGTGGCCCTGCCCAGTCACTGTCTGATGTAGCCAGGTTGAAAACCATTGTTGTATTTGCGTACTTGCAAGTTACTTTTGAACAGTCTGAAAGTGTAAATTATTTGAAAACTGTTGTTCAGCACTCTGCTGATAACTGTAGTATACACTGAAGTTTATTTTCAATGGTCTATTTGGGCAACAGTAGTAAATTCTAAGGGGATTTAGGGTAATGTTTTCTTTAAGATGAACAGGTAAGCTTTCTAAATATTTATTTTAGAAAACCTACTTAAGGTGCCAGCAACTAAGGAGCTGCAATTTATGGCATGTCCACCTACCTTAGACAGTTTTGAAACAGTTGAATAATTTCATTAACTGCCTGAGAAGTGTGCTGAGAACTGCATGTGTTCCTTGCAATTACGGAGCAGAGCAGTTCAGAGATAAGCGAATGAGGAATGCAGTGTGACAACTAGTTTTTGCTCCTCTTTATAGTAGTTAACTTTTCAAAAAGTTAGTAAGATGCAGTAACCAATTATGTTTGTTACACTACAAGGTAAAGCAGATTTGTGTAAACTGCTGCTGAATGTGGGATTGTTACTACCTCCATACTTGAAACTTCATTGGTTTTATGTCCTGGGGGATTGTGTCCAGTTGTAGAATACTCATTCTAAAAATCTGCAAAGTTGGAAGGCATTTGGATAAGAACTGCACATGTGACTTGAGATGTGAACAATATTCTTGGTTATCTGATGTGAATATGAAAGGCTTGGCTCTCAAGAGCCGAGGGTGGTAGTTAGGAATCCATTTGAAGTCAGCCGCATCTACAATTTCTCAGCCTTTTTCAGAAAGTAAGCCTTCAAGGTGCAAAGTTGGGCATCCAGAAGCAAAGGCAAAAAATTAGTACATGGGGAAAACATAAGCCAGAATTTCTGTGAGTTTACTCTAAATACATTTCTGATTTAATTCAAATCACTATTTTAATTTTGTTTAGTTATGCCAGTGGAAGACTCTCTTCATCCATCTACATAAGAAAATAGCTGAAGTGTCAGCTGGAGTGTGAATTTATAGTGGAAGTTACATAACAACGATTTCATGTGGATGAAATTTAGTGTGCAGTAAGTGTTAGAAAATGGCTAATAAGCTAGTTAAACTGTTAATATAAGACTTTACACTTATTTCTACACATGCAGATTTATTCAATGAATCAATTTGTGTCCTGTAAAATAAACTTACATCTTACCCTTGTAAAGAATGCATGGGAAAGAAACCTCACAGGCTCTTCTATTGCAGTGATGAAAGCAAGATGTGTATTTATATAATAAATAATATTATATAAATAATAATAAAGTTCCATGTCTGATGCAGCAGCTAAAGTCACAACCGAGTGACAGTGTAACTGCTATCAGAAATTGGGGGAGGGGGGAAGGCCTTTCCCTAGGAAAAAAACTAAAACAACAGAACAAGCTCCACGTGTCCCTTATTTATCCCACCCAGTGGATTCTAGCAGTCCTTTACTGACTGCAGAATGCTTATTTGTTTTTCAAAGACCAGTAATTTTAGACTGTGCCAGCCCAGCAAGCCCAACTCAGGTTGGAGTCCTTCACCTTGAGCGCCTCGTCACACAGCATTTTGTGTCTAAAACTAGAATCTCCCATCTGGGCTGCTGTAACAGAACAAATTGATTCATACTAGAACATCAAAGAAGTGTTTTGTTAATGTTTTTAAATTACTGGTAATTAAAATGAGTTCAGTTCTTGAGGCAGATGTGTAAAAGGCTATCAGTATGTGAAAAGCTGGAATGAAAATATAACTTGATAAACTTATCTTTGCTTGAGGTGCATGCATTTCTTAGAATGACTGAGCTGTTGAAATGCATAGAGGGTTGGTTGTGTGTTTAGAGCAAAGGAAGAATTTCTGGAAACACACGTAATTTTAGGAACATATATGGTGGTACTTTGATTCTCCATGAACATGTTCTTCAGAAGTTGAAAAGAGAATGATTTCTTAAAACAGAGCTAAATTCAGATAGTCGAGTCACTAAATAATAGCTGTACAGTGTTGTGCAGCTCTAACAGATGATGCCCTAAATATGCACCAACTGTATTAGTTTGTGGCAAGCCAATGTTATGTATATTTATTAAGAATGTAAGTTGATTTTTTAATTTTAAAAAATTGGTTATTAAAAATCTTTTTTTCTTACAGTGTTTTACATAACTTTAAATTAAAGTTGAAACTTGAAAACTAAATCTAAACTGAATTACTTAGTTTACTTAAAATTAGTGGGATTGCTTACAAGGGTTTGGGGGGAGGGGGGGAGGGGCAGTGCACGGAGGTTGAGGTTTGGGTGTTTTTCATTGCTGTATGAATCCCAGAAAGGGAAAGCAACATTTAGGATTGGGTTGAGCACTAATACAAATAAACTTAACCAGTCAAAGAACGTAGGTGTAAGAATTGGCAGATCTGAACTCCTTCCTAAAAGTGCTGCCAGGGCATCGGCCACAGTCATTTGTGGCACGGGGCTGATTCGCTTCAACCTGCTTAATAAAGCATAGCACACACAGAGGAACCAAAGCTGGAATTTGAGACTGGTTGAATGAATGATATAAAATTGTAGGCATATATTTTTAGGGGCTGTAAACTGTTGTTCATGGCTTCTTTTGGCACTTCATTTTTTTTATCTATGTGCTTTCCATGTGTTGTATGGGCAGATGTGTGAAAAACTGAAAATACTAGTATGCTTTATTGGTACTGCTGGAACTGTGGTAGATAGAAAGAATAGAAGCAACTAAATTTAACAATGTGTTTCTGTTTATACAAAGCATTGTAGAGCATCTTTCCCCCCTCCCTCCCGTGTTGTGTCTGAAGCTTGAGAGATCCAAAAGATCAGTTTGCATAAACCTTTCATTTGCAAATACACCAGTAACCAAAGGGACATAGGTATTAAAGATAATGTAGAGACTGCTGTCTGTTTGGAAGCATGGACTTTGGGTTTATGTCCTTTTTTTTTTTAAACTCCTTGTCTTGCTTCTCAAAATCATAGAATCATAGAATAGTTTGGGTTGGAAGGGACCTTTAAAGGCCATCTAGTCCAACCCCCCTGCCATGAGCAGGGACAACCTCACTAGATCAGGTTGCTCAGAGCCCCGTCCAGCCTGACCTTGAGTGTTTCCAGGGATGGGGCTTCTACTACCTCTCTGGGCAACCTGTTCCAGTGCTTCACAACCCTCATTGTGAAAAACTTCTTCCTTATGTCTAGCCTAAATCTCCCCTCCTTTAGTTTAAAACCATTACCCTTTATCCTATCACAACAGGCCCTGCTAAAAATCATAAATAAGCGTGTCATGTAGGTACTGCAGATTATGAAGACAATTCTCCAAAGAATACTACATCTGCTAACCAGGGAGCTATTATATTTTATTGCTGTCTTATATATCCAGCAAGGTTTGTTTTTAGAAAGAAAAGCACTAGGTATCCAGCATGCAGGGCTAACTAACGTGGAAACTTCATGGATAGAGATGAAAACTTTGTATCTTTATATTTTTGAGTGAATAGAAAACCTGTGCAGTTAATGCAAAGCTGAAATTAATTCTTCCAAAGTTTTGACATTTGATAGGGGAATATGGTGCATCTGAATAAACAGAGATGCATTTTTCTTGTTTTACTATGGGGGAGAAAAAATTACTGGTCACATCCCGTAGGACAAAATACATCCTTAAGGGCTTAACATATCTGCAGTCTCTCTTTCCTGCATGATTTCTAGTCTATATACTTACCAGTCAGTATCATGTGTCTTTGTTTATGTACAGCATTTGATACTATTTGTACACAGAGGCAGAGGTAATGTTTGTTCCAGGGCTCTTGTATGGTTCATATTCTTTAAATAAGACTCTAAATACATTATCTGGAAAACATGCAAATGGCACTGTCTTTCACCATGACACTTTGTCGCACAGTAAAACATAACTTTTTAGTACTTTGAATTTTATAGGGAGAGGAATAAATTTGTATATACTTTTCAATCTTTAAAGCTCTTTAAGCATTTCTGCCAGTTTAAAATGTGTTTGTGGCATGTACTGAGTGATATTTGACAAACTTAATTCTATTCTGTGGAAAAGTAGAAGCCCTGGTGTTCTATTTCCAAATGTGTCATCTGCCCTATATTTTCCTTTTTTTCTCCTAGAAGATATTTAGATGGGAAAAATCTTTTACCAAAAGAATGTGTTTATTTTTAGATCATTTTCCAAACATACGCAGTGCTACAGATCAACTGCTGTTTATTGATTTGTTGTGTCAATAATTCCATTAACTGTGCTTCATATAATTCAGAATATGCACTACTGCCCAAACATATGGTGTGGCACCAACAGCAGGGGACAAGAAGGAATGGGCGTGAAGAAACTAAAGTTGAGGCAACACCTCCCTCCTGTGCTATTAAGTTACTTAGTTCCAGCACACGGTGTTGAAGGAAACTACGTAGTGTTTAAACCGTTCTGACAAATTCTAAGACTTACTCCTTTAAAGAATAAGTTCAGTGAAAACTTAAAGGAAGAAAATGAAATGTAAGTGGAATCCACCACAAGCTCCATTCTGTCAATTATAAAGGATGTTTTTACGATGAGTAAGATACTTTTTCCAGATTAAGTAGGAAAGACAAAGCCTTTCACATATGGTAAACTTCAAGTTTGTATCGGATCTGTCATTGCTTCTGACGGTTGCTCCTTTTGTATGCGGTCCAAGAGGCTGAGCTGCTTTAACAGAGGATCGGCTCTTCTCTGTTTTCCCTGTATCCTAGGTAAATATTCAGTGCGTTCGTGTCCTCTTCTCAAGTTCAACCCTCTGCCTAAGCAGGCACCAAGTCACTGATAAATTGTTATGAAACCTTGACTGCATAGTTGTTTATCAAACTCTTTTCACCAACCATAAAATTTATATATATGATGGTCTCTCACAACTTTCTATTCCATAATTAAGATTTAGATTGCCTGGTAAACTCTTGCTCTTGGTGCCTGACACTGATTTTATCCCCCCCCCCGGTCATTAGCAGGACTTCATAAAGTACATCTGAATCTTGGAATTTATTCCAATGTTCAACTAGAGCCCAAGTGTTGTGACGTTCATGGCGCAATGTAAAACATCCCATTGGGTGCTACACTCATTTATCTTAGTTTCTTCGTTGAAGAGAAATGTTATTTAAAAATATGGCAAAATTGAAAAATAATGATTTCTCTAGTACATGAACTGGAAATACGTGTACCAATTCTTGGTATTAAACTTGCAAATAGTCATGGATTTATCTTCAGGGGAACAGTATGCAACTGTATTGGCTTATGGGCTGAGTTTGACCATGTGGAATCAAATGCAAGCGATACTTGGGCTTTCTTTTTTTTGTTATACATGTAATTTTATTTTTATATACATGTGACAAATAAATATATTTAATATATAAAATGTATGTAGTGTATTACATAGTCATAATATTAAAATTATGTCCATAATACATATAATATATTTGTACATATAGACATACACAAATCTTTTCAGCAAGGAAAGATATGACTAGCCAAAAGTAAGCCTGATCCATCACAAACTGTTGTAAGTGATTCGGACTAAGTTAGGAAGAAAAAAAGTCAAATTGCTTCCTTAAATTTTATCAGATGTGTCCGAGACCAATCTTTTGACTGATGTATATGCACTGTTTTCAAATAGCAATTTTTTTTCCATGTAACTGGATTAAATGTGACAGAGCCATAGTCAAAAACCATGAAAGAGTGTGGGAAAAGGTACATGGCGAAAAGGAGCCTTCTAAAACAAGTTTCACTCGGCCTTGTGCCATAAGGCCAATTATATCCAGCTAGGAGAAATCATTATATTTTCCCTAAGTGGAGGGAAGTGTTCTTCCCAGTTACTTGACCAATTTGGATTCCTCCATATCGTAGGGGAGCAGCAGACCTTGAATCACTGCTGCCAGTGCAGTTCGTCCTGCCCAAGTTGCTCTGTGGCATCCTTCTGTCGCTAACTGTCTGTCCTCGGTACTTCTCAGGTGTGAGCAGGCTGCTATCTGAGTTGCACGTGCTTGCACAGTGGATGATTTCCACATGCTCAGTAAATCAGCACTTCTGTGAAATGCAGACTTACGGCACACACACAGACTGATGAGATTTTTCTTAAACTGTAGGTCTGGTCATGCACTGTGTGAGGTGGGTGGAGGCGTTGTAATGGATAACTCTCTTGTGCCAGTAGAAGAAGGTGGGGGCCTGCCAACCCCAAGAAATTGGGCAATTTTATTCAAAATGTGGTCTGAGAGAGAAGAGGAAATACCAAGGGAGACTATTTGGGACTTGAGGTCTTCTGGTGACTCACTGTTTCCAATTTGTTTATATGTACTATTTTCGTAGGCTGCTTGACTATCATTCATGTGGCTTGGTGTTTTCAATCTCAGTTGTGGACTGCAAGAAAATAGTTGGTGTGTGTTATATGAAGAGAGGACTCAAGGCCCTATGCTGTAGCTGGGGGAGGAGGTTACAATCCATGGGTCCCTTTTTACACAGGGCAGAATGGGGCATGTTCTGTGGATCTACTGTGGATATCTTGTGGTAGACTCAGTCTATGAACCACTGTTGTGGAGGGTGAGAAGCCAGGAGATCCTGGAAGGCTAAGTGCATGCTGTAGTGTAAAAGAGAAGAATACTTCTTTGTGTGTATTAAGCAAACCAGAAGAGGAAAGTGCCATTGATCACCATTCCTGGGCAGCCATCTCTCATATCCATATGTAACCTTACACAAATATTGAGGATGCTTCCCCTTTTCTCTTCTTTCTTAATGCAAAATCTTGATTATTTTTTTAGTTTATATTCTTCCCGTGTTCAAATTGGGGCCTTGATTGCAGACTTTTTCATATTCAGCATGAAAGTTTAGCAGGTCTTGAGCTAGGCACCTGCAGCCTTATCTACCCCATTCTCAGGGGAAATCAGCTTCACTAATTATCTATTTATTAGGAAAGCATGTAGCGAGAACCTAACCCAAGCATGGTTTACATACATGATAGTCAGTTTGCTTTGACATGCGGCCTTGACAAGTACAGTCTGGTGCTTGTACATTCCTGGCTACCAAGTTGCCTTCTCTGGATCAGCACTCTTTAATCTATGTTCCGGATTATTACTATATTGGGGGGCATCTCAAAAAAAGAGGTAAAATTATTAAATGTTATTTCCTCAAAGGATGTGCATTGGGGCAGCGGGCAGTTTGCATTGTTTCAGCATTGGGAATGTGTGGTTATTCACTGATCTCCTACAAATCACACTGTTTTTAAGAAACCGTCCTGTTAATGAGTGAATTCACGAGTGAACCTATAAGAATTGGTGTACTGTTTTTTATAATGTGGATGCGATATTATGTTTGAACATTCTGTGGGTCCTTTAATTATGTTGCATCTCTATATTTTAATTTTAAGTATTCCTCCCTGTCGTGTCATCGTGTGTGTCCGTCGTCCCCCGTCGTCCCCCGTCCCCCCCCCCCAAATTTTTTTTTACTGGATAAAGTCATAAATAACTATGACTTTCTAGTGAAGAGCTTTGTAATTTTGGGAAGTGTGGTTTTCCATCCAAAATAATATTCATGTTGTGTGCATTACTCAGTTAAGGAAGATAGTAAAATTAAATTCTGCTGTAGTAAACTGCTATGATAATGACATTCATAAACACTTCCACTCCACTCTCTCCCTACTCCGCTTCCTTTCCCTTCTCTTCTCATTCACCTCCCAAAAAAGTCTGTATTCCATTAGAAGCATCTGCTTTGTTCCTCGGGATACGTATGCTATTACGTGAAATCAAGGACTAAGAATACGAGCACAGAATGCTGTTAAAACCAATGGTGAAGAAAAGCTGCTAGCGCCAAATACAGAATCCGAGACTAGCCCACCTAGCCCCTTGTCCACTTCTCTCCTGCCACATCCTTCTCATCTGCCCTGCCTTGCGTTTTTTGGAGTTGGAGGAGCTCCTATCCCTTCGCTTCTTCTGTGCCTTTGCGTGCCTTCCATTTCCTCCTTCTCTTCTGGCCACCTTTCTTTTGGGCAAATATGTAACAGCTAGCTTGTCTGTGCTTTCCTGTAGCAGCTAGAGTCACAGTTTTGGTGACCCTCTAGTTTCAGCTTCATATTGCATGTGTGTGTTTTGGTTGTTATTTCTGTATGTTGCTATTTTTCCCCTGAAGAACACAATTAAAAGAAGTGAAATTTCCATTTACCATAGTTTATAACTCACCACTAACTAACGGTGACCTCAGAAAAAGGACACTTCTCTCTATCCTCCTTTCATTTTCGTGCTTGTTTTCAAAGAACTACTTACTTCAAATAATGGTGGTGTAAGAGCTGCTTCACAGCAAATGTTAAAGGATTCTTGAATAATATAGTATGCAGAAGCTGCTACTACTGCTTCTGTGAAGTTACAGTGAAGAGTTATGACTCTTGTCTGGTTTTGTATATTTTTAGGCAATGTTAATTCCAAATAAACTAGAAAGCAGACTTCGACAAAAATAGAGAAAGCATAGTTTATAGACACTGTGCTTTATTTGGAGGACTCTCAGGAGAATTTACTGTTCTGACACTGTTGAGGCATCTGTGAGAAAATGAAAGGGGAACTTTGAGCACATTGAATACCTCATCCAGACTTCACCGTAGTCCTGTACAATTGTTTGCATATGCATTTAAATTTCAGAAGTTTGAATTCCTTTTACTAGCAAGCATAAACAAATATGGCAGATAGATATAATTTCATCGGTCAAATCTGAAATAATAAATTTGCCATCATTCTCCTAATTTTCTTCTGAGCAAATCTTGTTTGAAAGAATTAAGATCATATTTTTCTGAAATACTGTTACTGCATGTTAATAATAAAGTGTTTTGTATGTGTGTTTTCCAGTTCTTCTGTAAATGATCTCTGGAGGAAGCTTAGCTAAGCACTAGTTATGCTTTGATGGCATAATATTAAATTGGTGCTGCAAAACTCAATTCTGTCTTCAGTTTTCTAAGTTAAATTTCTTTTCTGTTTGTGAAGTCCTGTGCAGCACATGAAACCATTTCAAGTTTTAACTCAAGTGTTTCATGTTATCTTGTTCTAGGTTGTTGGAAGAGGAGCCTTTGGTGTGGTCTGCAAGGCAAAATGGCGAGCTAAAGATGTAGCCATTAAACAAATAGAAAGTGAATCTGAAAGAAAAGCCTTCATTGTAGAGGTACAGTAAGTTTGGTGGAAAACGTGGGGTTTGGTAGAGCTTGTTTTCTTAAATTCATGGGTGCATTTAGTGTACTAAAGGCTGTGTCTGTATTACAAGGTAAATGCAGCCTGTGGTACCCAGTACAGGTCTGGACTCCCTGTCATGCAGAACAGGACACCTGCCAGAGCACATTGCAGCTCCTTTAGTTCGCTTCCCATAAAGCCTGGAAGGCAAGGGGGGAGAGAGGGCACACACGTTGGGGAAACACCAGCCCCTGGATTCTATCCCAGTGTGGAGTCAGGGTGCAGCTGAAATACCCGCCAAAATCCCGGAGCTGATTAACACTTCCAGAGGCTACAGCGCAGGTTCTTCAAACAATCAGGTCCATACTTGAAACTGTTTCTTAGGTTTTTTAGCGGTTCTAATCATATCATTATTTTTTTCTTACATATGAGTTTATTAATACATGTAACTCATTTACAGGCAATCACTCTTTCCGTTCAATGTCTGCTTCTTCAGAAAGATCTTGAGTAGTACAGATATACTGATAAACTTAGAATCATAGAATTGTTCTGGTTGGAAGAGACCTCCAAGATCATTGGGTCCAACCATTAACCTATCACTAGCAAGTCCACCACTAAATCATATCCCTTAGCGCCACATCTAAACGTCTTTTGAATACCTCCAGGGATGGGGACTCCCACCACCTTCCTGGGCAGCCTGTTCCAATGCCCGACAACCCTTTCAGTGAAGAAATTTTTACGAATGTCCAATCTAAACCTCCCCTGGCGCAACTTGAGGCCATTTCCTCTTGTCCTATCGCTTGTTACTAGGGAGAAGAGACCAACCCCCATCTCTCTACAACCTCCTTTCAGGTAGTTGTAGAGAGTGAGAAGGTCTCCCCTCAGCCTCCTTTTCTCCAGACTAAACATCCCCAGTTCCCTCAGCCGCTCCTCATAGGACTTGTGCTCTAGACCCTTCACCAGCTTCGTTGCCCTTCTCTGGACACGCTCCAGCACTTCAATGTCTTTCTTGTAGTGAGGGGCCCAAAACTGAACACAGTACTTGAGGTGTGGCCTCACCAGGGCCAAGTACAGGGGGATGATCACTTCCCTAGTCCTGCTGGCCACACTATTTCTGATACAGGCCAGGATGTCATTGGCCACCTGGGCACACTGCTGGCTCATATTCAGCCAGCTGTCAACCAACACCCCCAGGTCCTTTTCTGCCAGGCAGCTTTCCAGCCATTCCCCCCAAGCCTGTAGCGTTGCCTGGGGTTGCTGTGTCCCAAGTGCAGGACCCGGCACTTGGCCTTGTTGAACCTCATACCATTGGCCTTGGCCCATCGATCCAGCCTGTCCAGGTCCCGCTGTAGCGCCTGCCTGCCCTCCACCAGATCAACACTCCCTCCCAATTTGGTGTCATCTGCAAACTTACTGAGGGTGCACTCGATCCCCTCATCCAGATCATTGATAAAGATTTTAAACAGGACTGGCCCCAGTACTGAGCCCTGGGGAACACCACTTGTGACCGGCCGCCAACTGGATTTAACTCCATTCACCACAACTCTTTGGGCCCGGCCATCCAGCCAGTTTCCTACCCAGCGCAGAGTATGCCCATCCAAGCCATGGGTAGCCAGTTTCCTTCACAAGATTCATAACGTTTTCTAGAATCAAAAGTTAGCCATGTAATTTACACAAGATATATTGTGACATGCTGCTTAGTATTTAGTCAGTAAGAATCTAGGATGTTCAAGATATACAAAAGATGTTAAAAATAAATCTCTTAATTTTGGAACTAAAAATGGTGAAGGGTTAAAGGAAGCATATTTGTAATAGACCTCTCTGTGTAAATATTTACACAATGTTGTTCATTGTTCATTACCATGGAAAGTTTTTAATGTTATTAATCTGAGTCTGATTTAGTACTGAGTAGATCTGATCAGTCTCTTGCCATTTTTATGTTCGAAAGAGATCTGATAAGATAATCCCAGAAATACTTCAGTAATTACTGGGATTCAGGAAACCCTACACAGTACAAGCATCTGTTGTAATACTCCATTCTGGTTTTTTTAGAACTTCTGAAGTGGACAGAAAAAATAGCATTAGCTCCCTAGATGATGAACAGCATAAGCTGCCCCAGAAATCTGTGTAAAGAGAAAAAAAAATTCCTTTTTCCTTCTCTTCTACTACCTACTGGTAAAGAAAAATTCAGTGCAAAATAGTCTGATGGTCAATTAGTACAAGCAGCAGTAGGTTCTTGAAACTATGTCACATTAATATTAAACTGTCTGGCTTATTTTATAGGGTTGTGGGTGGTGGTTTGTTGTTTTGGGTGGGTGGTTTGTTTTTTTTTTTAGAACAGTAATTTTCTATGTTGTGAATAAAGCCAATATGATTCAGATTGTTTATGTAGTCAGACAATGAAGATTCCAAAATTGGAGGCTTCAGAAAGAGCACTGAACCTATAGAGGTCATAGTTGCACAGTGCTTATGACTTGAGTGATTTTACTACGCCATGAAAAAAATACTTCATTAAATTTAATTTCTTTAAAATTTCTTTTAAATGCAGTTCCAGTTAGACACAAACCCAATTACACAAATTAAAATGCAAACAGGGACATCAGTCTTGTAATTCCTAAAATCACTATCTAGGGTTATGCAGACATATAAAACTGTAATTGCTGTTGTGGTGTATGAATTACAGATGTGAAAATAAAACATTAGGCTTTTGTTCCCATGGTTTGAAACAGTGTGATTTGTTTTGCAGCTTCGACAACTATCACGAGTAAACCATCCCAATATTGTCAAGTTATATGGAGCCTGTTTAAACCCAGTAAGTTATAGCTTTGTCAGTATGACAAAAGGTGACTAGCTTAACATATGCAAGTGTCGATACACAAAATGCATATTTTATATACAAAAATGTATACTTTATATATATTTTGTATGTTTTAGCCATAGTAAGGAAATATACAGATACGTAAATTGGTTGATATTTTCCGGTTTTTGTTTTTTCTTTCCCCTGCTATGAGAAATAAATTCTTTCAAGAAAACCCCAAAGCTATTTCTAAACACCGATGATACTTCAGTTTGTCAGAATGGCATCTCGTGTATTACATATGTAGTGTCATTCATATCTACAGTCCTATTAATTGCAAATGAACAATACGAAAAGAAAATACATTAGCAACACGTGATTCATAGCTTGTAAATCAGTTCCTATTCTCATATATGCAATTTTCAGGATTTGCTTGCTTTCTGCCACAGCTGCAAACAGTCTCATAAATTCTTAAAGCAGAAAAGCAGGTACTGCGACAGGACAGATGTATCCTTAGCTAATTCTAGTATGGGCTATTTAATTGGTTAAAATGATGCTGCATCCCTTTTTTTCTTAGTACTAGTGAAATTCTTTTGACATAGTATTTAAAATTTTTTGTAAGCCACTAAAAAAGAGTAAAGGAAAATGAATTGCAGTTTGAAGACAGCATTTGCTTTTCAACACTGAGGGGGAGGGAGGTCATTCTCTTCTTTCCTAATTTACAGTGGGAACTACATATAAAACTGATTTCTGTTTCTTATGCGTAAATATGTACTATTCGAACTGACTCTTTACCTCATAGATAAATTTTCCATTAGCTTAGGTTTGGAGATTTTGCAGTTCCTCTCAAAGAACTTTCCTTTCAGTTTACAAAAGCTGTTTTCCACCCCTACATTTAAAACATCCCTATTTTTTGTCCCCTCCCCCCCCAAAGGTGTGTCTTGTTATGGAGTATGCTGAAGGAGGTTCTCTATACAATGGTGAGTATCATTTCAACATAGTGTCTTCCTGGAGCTGAAGTGCTAGTATTAGGGACAACATGATCTAAAATACACAGTTGTTTCATACATAGATCTCCTTCCTTGGAGATACTCACCTAGAGCCGGTTGCCCAGGACTGTGTCCAGGTGACTACCTGGACACAGTCCTGGGCAACCGGCTCTAGGTGGCCTGCTTGACCCTGCTTGGTGGACCTCCAGAGGTCCCTTCTAACCCCAACCATTCTGTGGTTCCTTGTAATTGTTAACATAATTTAAGGAGAAAGGAGTGTGCTTTTAAAATCCACTTTTCAGTCCACTGGTTTTGTTTCTTGATGTCAGTTTGTTGTATTTTATACAAGTCATTTAAGGTTTTCCAGTGGAACACCTGGAAAGATTCTTCCTTAACTTGTAGATTCCCTGAGCATTTGTTTAACATAGACTTTACCAGGAATAGCTGAGAACAAGCAACACCTTTCATATTGAATTTTAACATCAAAAATTATGAAAAACATGCTAAAAAATGGAAAATATTTTGACATTTCCATTGTTTTAACAGTCTGCAGAAGGATATTTTCAGTTGCAGTGATGAGGCATTGATAATTACTTAGATTCCATAGAGCTTTCTGACTGGTATGTTGTTAACTCCGTTGTATCTGTTGTAATATGCAATAAAGTTCTTTTTAGTTTGTGCCTTTGTTTTGCAGTGCTGCATGGTGCTGAACCTCTGCCTCATTATACTGCTGCACATGCCATGAGTTGGTGTTTACAGTGTTCCCAAGGAGTGGCATATCTCCACAGTATGAAACCAAAGGCTCTAATTCACAGAGACCTGAAACCACCAAAGTAGGTTTATGGCTCATATTTCATGTTTTCTTACAATGGGAATTTAAGATCATTTATAATAATTACATTGCATTTGAAAGAAATACCTTTAATTGATACTAACTCTGTTGGACATACCATATTCTAAATGAAAGCTGTGCATCTGAAACTTCAGTTACAGAATAACGTTGCATGGTATCGGAAGTGAACTGGTCTCAGTTACTTTCTGTTAAACTGAAAAAAACATCTGCTCCTGCTCTGCATCACAGACGAGGATTTTGATAGGGATTGGGCTTCTAATCGGAGGCATTTAAAATGCCTCAATTTTACAATGGGTTGTGGTGTTCAATAAGAGAACGTTAGGTAGGGGGCTTGTTTGGTTGCTTGGTTTTAACGTCATATTTAATCTGATGCATTAGAGCTCTTTCCCCACGTGGCCATCCTCCTCTACCCTCTTCTTCTGCCTGTTCCACTACCCCTGCCAGAATCTCCCATCACTTTCCACTGAAACAAAAATGAATAGTTTTCTGCCCAGTCGGTTTGTTGATCTGACTCATTTTAGAGCTTCAGATCGGGCTCTACAAATTAGGTGGAAATGGAGATTTGGGGATCAGCCAGTTCACCCCCTTTTGGTAGTAGCCTGCAGTTACTACCAGATAAAATTGTAACGCGAAGCCACACTTTAAATCTTGAATTCTTTCATGTCCCTAATTTTGATTTAGAGAGCTGTTAACATGTAACTTCGAGTGCTTTCATTTAAATAAATAGCTATGTTGAATGACGTTAATGGGAGTCTTGATCATTCTTCTTTTGGTAAAATCGTTACAGCACTTGTTTTTCAGCCTCTGGCATCTGAAAGACTAATTTTGTCGATATATGTTAGTGGTTTACTATGGCTAAAGATACTTATTTAAAATCTAGCATGTAGAAATATTAATAAATCACAATATATATTTGATTATTTTAAAGTATTTCATATGTTCAGATTAGGCACAAGTAACCTTACTTATTTCTCAAATTATAAAATTAAAGCACTGAGAAGCAAAGCCTTAGATATTCAACTATATTAGAATGATAGTTGTTGGGATAAAAAAATTTAGTGGTTTATTACCATACTATTTCATCCTACAATTTTTTTTTTTTCTTTGATAGTTTGCTCTTGGTAGCTGGGGGGACAGTTCTAAAAATCTGCGATTTTGGTACAGCCTGTGATATTCAAACACACATGACCAACAATAAGGGAAGTGCTGCTTGGATGGCACCTGAAGTTTTTGAAGGTAACAATAATTTACAGTGTCAATATTATGTGTTCTTTCTAGGGATGCAACTGTGACTGAATTTGGTATAGGAAGTAAGAGCATTATGTCATCTTACCTCAAACTTTAATACACTGCTTGAAATAAAGTAACAGCTGAAAGAGTCTTAGCAGAATTCTAACATTTATTTAAAAATCTGTATGATTGTATATTGCCAAATAATTATGCAGAGTTTCGAAGTGCAGCACTGAACTGACTCTATCATGTTAGTATTAGACATTTAATTACATGAAGATGTGGAATCTTTATTTGTGTCATTGTTGAGATCTACATAAGGACTACCTTTAGGCAGCTGCTGTTTCTTATTTTATAAATAAAACGCAGCCAGAGGACTATTTCCCTAGGATTGTGCTGTTTGTGAGATTTTTAAGTCTTTTCAAACCTTGTGACATTTAAATAAACTGTCATTACTTTCACTCCATATTCTGATCAGCTTTTATCTTTAGAATTTCCCTGTTAGTGTCTCTAAATGGAACATAATTGCCTTCATTTTCAATCCCCCACTGTCGTGGTTTAACCCAGCAGGCAGCTAAACACCACACAGCCATTGGCTCACACACACACACCCCCAGTGGGATGGGGGAGAGAATCGGAAGGGTAAAAGTGAGAAAACTCCTGAGTTGAGATAAAAACAATTTAATAGGACAGAAAAGGAAGAGAATAACAGTAATAATGATAAAAGAATATACAAAACAAGTGATGCACAATGCAATTGCGCTCCCCCTGCTGACCGATGCCCAGCCTGTCCCTTAGCAGTGATCATCCCCCAGCCAACGCTCCCCAGTTTATACACTGAGCATGGCATCATATGGTATGGAATATCCCTTTGGCCAGTTTGGATCAGCTGTCCTGGCTGTGCCCCCTCCCAGCTTCTCATGCACCTCCAGCCTTCTCGCTGGTAGGGCATGAGAAGCTGAAAAGTCTGTGGCTTAGTATAAGCACTGCTTAGCAACAACTAAAATGTCACTGTGTTATCAACATTATTCTCATCCTAAATCCAAAACAAAGCACTATACCAGCTACTAGGAAGAAAATTAACTCTATCCTAGCCAAAACCAGGACACCCACTTTCTTGTAACTCCATCTTCATTTGCTTTTTGTGTAATATAGAGATTTTATGTACTTCATCTTTACTACAGACTGAGGAACTTGTTATTAACAGTTAATTTAGTTAAGTAGGAAAACAAGCTCTTTCTTGGAGTGGAGCTAGGGAAAACTGATGACACTTGATAATTAGATAGATATACTTGCTGCATGATTATCAGAGAAATAATCCAGTCAATATTAGATTGCAAATTAAACACCTTCTAGTCAGTCAGTACCATAAATTATCATGGTGATTAGCAGAGTGGTCTTGGAGAAGTCATCTTCCCACTTTAGGAAACGGGTGTCTTGGTTTTGATACACTTGGCAAGTGCCTAGGTGCTGCAGTAGTTTCCCAAATTCTGGATCCAAGTGGCCTCTTTTCTTTTACTCTCCTTATTCCAGAGAGGAGCAGCAAATTATATGTGTCCATATACATTTTTAGGAGTGTCCCGAACACCACTTTTGGAGCTTTTGTTTTGAAGGTACCTTTTTCTCCCACATATTGCTTAGAGGACCCACCCAAGGGTGATCTGTTTCATTCTGGTGCCTAAAAATTTTCCATTATATCACTTTATATTGAGGCACCTACTCTATTTCTTTAGCTAGGAATGCTTCTTTTCTTAACATTGGTTTACTATTAAATGAAATTGTATAAATAAGAGATGATTTTTTTCTTTTAGAAATAATCAAATGGATGATCTGTGTTAAAGCTAGATTGTTTTGAGTGAAAATTCTTAATAGAAACCAGATTTTGAAATAAGTATATTGTAGTAGGGATTTACAGTGCATATTCTAATTCCTCTGGTGTATGAATTCAGCAAGGCAGAACAAAGAAATTTTGTATTGCAAATTTATTGTTGGACAGCAGCAAAAGCCTTCAGTTTACGGTTAGTTTTATCTACTTTTATCTGAAAGCATTTACTGATAATGACACAAGAACAAGTATCAAGGAAAGAAAGGAATCTAGTATCTTCTATGGTGCAGCGTATCAAATTACTCTTGAAACAGTCATTAAACTATGACAATTATAATGTCAAATGTAAAAATTGTTAAAAATTTGTTTGCTTATGTTACTGCATCAGAATTCAACAATGGAGTAAATGCTAGTATTATTTTAGTACTGTTCTAGTACTAACATTTTCAGATGAGAACAATAAAGGCACAAGAACTATCTGTTGTAGATGGCAGAGTGCTCATTGAAGTAATTGCCCTAATATTAAGATTTTCCCCCCATTTTAAACATTAGGGCACCTAAAACCTTGTACATATCAAACAATCTAAATGAAAATAATATCATTTAGATCAAGATAAAGTGAAAGAGAGCAAGTGCTCTAATCTCAGGCTCCCTTTAGAAGAAACTGTTTTAAAATTGCTTTGGGATAATTGGATAAATCAAGGAATGATTGTGTCTATCTGTTATCCTACCTTGGTCTATTACATCATGAAACAACACAGAATACTCTCTCACTTCTTTTGGACTCTCAGTTTTCAGAATTAGTCCAAGACTTCCCAGTCACAAAATAGAATAACCTTGCTCAAGCAGGAGAACAACACTGCTCCCCTGTCATAGGCTGTGTGTCACAGAAGTGCTGTGGCTGCATAGATGAGAGGGACTGTTTTGCTTCCCTTACCAATCTGCTGTTGTTAACGGATACGTTTTTCCCCAGCACCTTTAAAAATAAGCTGACTGATAAAGCTGCCTGTGTTACTCTCCTTCAGTAACTTTTGAACTTGTTAGCCACATTCAGCTACTTTGATACAGGTGCAGAGAGAGTTCTGGAGATGCCAAGTTCTTAAAGAGTTTTGTAAAATCAGTAGCTGGGGGAAGTCCAAATTAGTGCCTTCACTTAGAGAGGACTTGTGGTTCGTGCTGCAGCCTGTCTGTCCTGTTTGACTTTCAAACTGGCTGGGCTGCAAGAACTGGCCTGAGAACATGCTGCTTTACTTGCACAGTTTGTCAGAGGTACGGGGGCAGAGGAAGATGGTTCATAGGTAGTGGAGCCTGTTGCAACTGGATGTTATATGATGGGTATCCATGTGAAACTAGGCTTCTTGAATTCCCCTGCTTATGAAATGATTTGTCTCAATGATGCTTTCCAATTTACGTATTAACAAAAACATCTCCTGGCCACTCGATGCCAATTTTGAACCTTGTTTGAAGATAGATGAGCAAATCTCTATAATTTATATTCACGTATTTATTATGTCATTAACTATTCACATTTCTTTTTAGTATTTGCATGAGTTATTGTTACAAAGCATACATAATTGCTTTGCAGTCTGAACGTTTTTATTCATTATTCTGTATCACCTATGTGTCTTCTGCACCTTTAACAGGAGTCTTAGAAATACTGAACTTACGGTCAAAGAACTTTAATGACATGACAAAAAGTAAGAATAATAAACAGGGAGGAAATAAGATGGTGAGGAATTGAGGAATCTGCTGATTTGTTCATATGGTAACTTACTAGTTCTGCTAAAGACTTGCAATTAATAAAGAGCAATGGATATGACAGAGATGTTATTGGCTGGCATATTGTGACTAACATGGAAGAAGTGAGTTGAAGAAGAGTATTTAGAGGAAGCGAGCATAGTCAGTTAAATCCTGAGTGCAAGAGACCTTTGAAACTTAATAAATTGCGTTTTATATTATATAAGAAAACTGACACATTTTATCATTTCAGGATGACTCCAAGTGAAAAGGAGTGATTTCAAGAGAGAAATCTTAGTATGTCATACTGTCAAATGATTTCAGACTTAAGCAGAGCGTGAGCCAGCCAGCTTTAGAAAACTGTTTTTTCTCAACAAAACAAATGTGAAGTGAAAGGAAGCATATAGAGCTATTTATCAGCTCAAACTCTACTTCTTTTTAATGTGTTATATAGAAAAGAGATAAATTATATTGATGGCTTTCTTCCAGGTAGCAATTACAGTGAAAAATGTGACGTTTTCAGTTGGGGTATTATTCTCTGGGAGGTAATCACCCGTAGGAAACCTTTTGATGAGATTGGTGGTCCAGCTTTCCGCATAATGTGGGCAGTTCACAATGGTGAGTTGAAAATACTTTATTGCATTTGAAGTTGTGTATTTGACCTATAAATTTCTTCTTAAAAGAAATTTAAATTTAAACCCCACAACCCCTCTGTCTGGATGAATGATGATTTTATTAGCCAAGTTGTCTTTTTTTTTCATTTTATTTTATTTTATTATTTTTATTGAGCATCTACAGCAAATGTGTGAGTTTAAGTACCTTAAGTAGTGGTCAACAGTTCAATGTCCAGATGGAGATCAGTGACAAGTGGTGTCCCTCAGGAGTCCATGCTGGGACCAGTACTGTTTAATATCATCATCAATGACGCAGACAGTGGGATTGAGTGCACCCGCAGCAAGTTTGCAGATGACACCAAGCTGAGTGGTGCGGTTGACACACCTGAGGGATGGGATGCCATCCAGAGGGACCTGGACAAGCTTGAGAGGTGGGCTCGTGTGAACCTCATGAGGTTCAACAAGGCCAAGTGCAGGGGCAACCCCCAGTATCAATCCAGGATGGGGGATGAAGGGATTGAGAGCAGCCCTGCTGAGAAGGACTTGGGGGTACTGGTGAATGAAAAGCTGGACATGATCTGGCAATGAAGCGTGACCAGCAGATCGAGGCAGGTGATTCTCCCCCTCTACTCCGCTCTGGTGAGACCCCACCTGGAGTACTGCATCCAGTCTGGAGCCCTCAGCACAGAAAGACATGGACCTGCTGGAGCAGGTCCAGAGGAGGGGCACAAAAATGATCAGAGCGCTGGAGCACCTCTCCTATGAAGACAGGCTGAGAGAGTTGGGCTTGTTCAGCCTGGAGAAGAGAAGACTCCGGGGACACCTTATTGCAGCCTTTCAGTACTTAAAGGGGGCTTGTAAGAAAGATGGGGAAAAACTTTTTAGCAGGGCCTGTTGCGATAGGACAGAAGAGGGGAGATTTAGACTAGATATAAGGAAGAAATTTTTTACAGTGCAGGTGGTGAAGCACTAGGACAGGTTGCTCAGAGAGGTGGTAGAAGCCCCATCCCTGGAAACACTCAAGGTCAGGCTGGATGGGGCTCTGGGCAACCTGATCTAGTTGAAGATGTCCCTGCTCATTGCAGGGGGGTTGGACTAAATGACCTTTAAAGGTCCCTTCCAACCCAAACTGTTCTACGATTCTGTGGAATTTGCTGAACACTCTTAACTGTGCAGCTTTAAATTATTGGGTTTTTTCTGGTTTATACTTCACTAAATAGGCATTTTTGTCATAAAGACTTAATAGTTAGACACTGCCACTTTTGTGTCAGTGTGCATTTTGTGTTAATTTGCTGCTACAGTCCTTGCATTTCCTGCTATGTGTAACTAGCATATGAACAAACAAGGGAAAAGAGCTGTGTTCTTTTCATTACAACACTCCATTTTAAAAGTGATCTGAATCATGTGGTACAGAAAACCTCACAATCCCTCTGTCCAGATGAATGACGATTTTATTAGCCAAGTTGTCTTTTTTTAATTATTATTTTTATTGAGCATCTACAGTAAATATGTGAGTTTAAGTAACTAGACCTGTCTTTAGAAATGCTAGAAACTGCCAAACTCCTGCAGGATCATTAGGCATTAAAAATGTTACTTTGTTTTTCATCTGAGTTTTTTTTGTTCTGCTGTTTGAATTGTTTTACCTTTATGTCTAGCTACTTGCAGTCATGGAGCAGGACTCTACTGTGCTAGGTACTATACAGAACAGATTCTCAGGAGCTTAGAATATAAACAGGAAACAATGGTTGGATTCAAATGGAAAAAAGAAAGCAGTGGTACAATGTCGGTCAGAATAATAGACTGTAATATCTTCATGCTGGTGGTGTAACTTTTTTAACAGGGTGTTTTTAGGTACCATGGCAAAGCAGAGTTTTAAGAAGAATAAAGTAACAACAGTGAAGTAGTTCAGTGAATGTTTGCAAAGAGTTTCTGCTATTTGTGAAAGACAAAATCAAAAAAAGCACAAACTTGTTTGGAAGATGTAATTAAACAAGCAATGAAGGCCAGTACTCTGCCTGAGTGTCATTGCTTCGGTACTAGATGACAGAAGCTTAAGGTGAGCACAGGCATCCTGTTCAATGAAGAGGAGAAAGGGGCAGACAGCAATAGGATGGATAAGCATTATAATCATAATAATGCACAAAGAAAGATGTTTGCAAATGGCATTTTTGAATGAAGAAAGAGATTCTCCGTTTCAGTTTTTCAAGGACATGAGTCATTGAGATTGAGATTGGGAGTGATGAGTGATTTGCATAAAAGCATTGACTGTAAAAGTAAGCATAAACATACTAGTCATAAGTCAGAAAGCCTCGGTAAGATGCGGGAGTTATCTGTTAGAGGAAGACAAATTCTCTGTCACTACTTTTGCTTTAAAAACTTCTCTCTTTTTTTCTTTTTCTCTTCTCCCCCCCCCGCTTCCTTCTTAGGAAGGAAGTGTTAATGCACTTCATCTCACTTGAAACTATTGTGACACTCTTACTTCATTTATTACTTGTTACAGTTAATAATTTTTAAATACTTGCTGCTTTCTATGCAAAATGTCACTACATCTCATGTATTAAACACAACTGGATGTTCCTTAATTGTACTCGTTGTTGAAATAGTAAAAAAGTAGAAACTTGAACCCAAAAACCAGCTGAATAGTTAGACAACAGTTGAAGTAAAATACGTAATTACAAATGCGTATAGGTCATGAAAAAGTCACCTGAAATTGATACTTCCAGTGCTTAATAATTATTGAGGAAGTTCTCAAGAGCAAAATCAGCCCTCAAAAATACTTTTTTTTTTTTTTCCTTTCCTTCTTTCTTTTTTTTCTTGTGAGTACAGCATTAGGAACCAAAGACTGTTACTACTTGCTTCGTGGTTTGGACTGGAGCTTTATTCTTCAGAAAGTGGTAACATACTCATTAGCCATTGTAATATGTTGTGAATTTATTCAAACCACTACTGAAGGAAAAGTTTAATTTTATTTCTACTTGTTTGTATGTACTTGTAATTTGTATGTAGTGCGAAGAAACTTTTTTTTTGTCGTTTTTTTGTTTGTAAGAGAGTAAATTAAGTACAGACCAGTTCTTTCAGACTACAATTAACTATACGTTTTCCTGTATTTATTTAGCAGAATAATGGAGAGAGATCAGTTGCTGTCAGTCATCTTATAGTCTGCTTAACAAATTAAGGTGTTTTTCTGATTTCAATTATAGGTACTCGGCCACCACTGATCAAAAACTTACCTAAACCAATTGAGAGTTTAATGACCCGTTGTTGGTCCAAGGATCCCTCGCAACGACCATCCATGGAGGAAATTGTTAAAATAATGACACACTTGATGCGGGTATAAAAACTTATTTTAGTATCTTAATTATTTCTTAACCTGTTAAGTTGAGAAATTGAATTATAAAAGGTATGCCTTTTATCACATTCTAAAAGCAAGCTTGCATGTTTTCTCTCTCCTTCTCCCTCTTTTTGATGAAAATTATCAAATAGTTACAGTAGAGAAGGGAAATCATTCCTCTCCTTATGGGTGACTATAACAACTCATAATAAATTTGGGGAAATTAACAAAAATAGTCATAGATTTATTTTAATATACAACTAAAAATAATTGCATTTACTTCTCTTCTACATAAATTATTATAAACATATAATTTATAAATATAAATTATTTTATGAGGTATTAGTTAAATAATTGTAAAGCAATTTTTAATTACTTTTTTTATCAAACCATTGCTGTTTTTTCACAGTACTTTCCAGGAGCTGATGAACCTCTGCAGTATCCTTGCCAGTATTCAGATGAAGGCCAAAGCAACTCTGCCACTAGTACAGGTACACTTGTATAAATAAGAGAAAAGAACAGCAACACAAAATGATGGAGATGGATTATAAAGCACATTCTCGTATTGATTTTGAACTCAAATTGGGAAAGGTAACCTTTCCAAAATCTTAAACATTGGCAGGAATCTAGTTTTTTGTTAGGACCTCATACCACGTCGTATTTAGTGTTCTCAGCTAAATGGTTTTGCTGAAGTGTACCTTTAATGGAGAACAAACACATAATAAAAGCTGTCTCAGAATGTCCAGGTTTAGGGTCTCCTCCTTTTTTGCCGTGAAGGTTGCTAGCAATTGACACTCTTTCACTCATATGTAATGTTTAGGAACTGGCATTCATAAATTTTTGACTGCTCTTGAAAGCTGCACCTGCTTTCAGTTATGATCTCCACATTTTAAACTTGCAGTTGTTTTATGTTAGGATGCAGTAAATACAGTAATTTAAATTAAGTGCAAGGAAATCACTAGAAAGGTGAGTGGGGCTAGGCTTTCAGGTAGTCTTGCCCTCAGAGAAATCCTTTTAATAATAGAAAATAAAGATTTTTTGGTCATTGTATATTTTTTAGAGTACAGTTTTCCCATTTCAGTTGTTTTTAATCTTGGGTGTCTTCAGCTTCCACTGCTTGATTGGTTTGTTTTTTATCTCCAAACAGATTGCTGTTATTTTGGATAAAGCTTCCTTGGCTGTTTTGCAGCTTAGTGACCTGTAAATTACATTACAAAATCTTTTCAGCTGTAGCATTGTACTGACTTTACTAGCTCCACCCCTCAGCACATGATTTTAAGACATCGTTTATCACTTTAAACTGTGAATATATCTTGTCTGTTACTTTTCAGGTATTCATGCTCCTCTGCGGTTAATGATGGACTTTGTCATTAATTGTGACTGAGGTTACCGGTTGTGTTGTTAATATAACATCTACCCCAACAATTGCAGAGCAAGCTAAAGATTGACTTCAGAATGTCATCTTAGTGCTTAGTCATGTATTCTGTCTTTTTCCCTCCTTTTAGTTTTTACATTAATGGATCTGTTGCAATCTTGCACCTTGCCTTTTATTAAAAGTTTCCAAAACAGTTGCTTTGAAGCAAAGTTAGGCTTCTGAGAACGCTCAAGTGAAGAGATGCACTTTAGTATTTTTAATGGAAATTCTCAAATATTTTTCCTTTCTATTGATTTCTAGGTTCATTCATGGACATCACTTCTACAAACACAAGTAACAAGAGTGATGCTAACATGGAACCAAGTGACTTCCAAGGAGCTTCTACCAATGACACTATTAAACGTTTAGAGTCAAAATTGGCACAGCAAATGAAAAATACAGCCAAGCAGCCGGTAAGCCAATGTGTGCAATTTTGAACCATAATAATGAAATGGACAAAGATGGACAAAAGTTTAGTAAGTGCTACAAAACATTAATGTCATCTTTCAAAAATAGTACAAGATTGGAGCCAGTCAGTTACAGGGAAAGAACATGAAAGAGGATGGAAAAATATTGAATGATTCCAAAATGGTAGACTGGAGGGCTCTAATAAGATCTCCAATGAAATAAAAAAAAATAGTTCATTTTAAGTAAAGGGATTCATTAGGTTAAAAAAAATTATATTTGAAAAATCTTTCCCTTAATTTAGAAATAAAATACGAGTATGACATGAAAGGATTAAACATGTATGTGAATTTTGAAAATGCTATGTTTTCTTTCAAGTAGGATGAAAAAATACAAAGATTCTCTTGTGGCAATATTGGCCTAATTCTACTCAATTTCTATCTGCGTAAAGTTAGATTCTTTTGAAAGTTGCAGATACTTGGTTCTTGTATGCCAATAATAGCTAAATTATTACCATTTTTTAAATTATAAATTTTAAATCTTGTAACTTTTAAAATGCGCGTTATGGAAATATATTTTAACCTACATACTGAGCATGTCATGGAGGGGCTTCTGCAGAATTTTTTTTTTCTTCTTAAAAGTGTAACTGTTGTAACAGGGTGATCCTGGCCGTTTGAGTTTACCCCCGTCTCGTGGGAGCAGTGTGGAGAGCTTGTCAGATGTTCGCGCGCGACCACAGTCAGCCCTTGTTTCAGGAGAAGCCAAAAGGATGAGTGCTGACATGTCTGAAATAGAAGCAAGAATAGCTTCCATCACAGGTAAAATGAAAGGATGTTTGGGGGGTAGACTGAGGAACTAGAAGGAAGGAAAGCAGGAAGGAAGAAGTAAAATATGCATAGTCTTACAGAAGGTTAATATCATTAGCCATATGAAAATACTTTAACTTTTCATGTAGTCTTTATTGTCCTTTATTAATTGTGGGGGAAAATGGCTTCATTCACAGTTGTACACTCAACAAGGTTGAGTATTTTAATTGGGTACTTTTAAGGTTGCCCAAGAGATTACTTTTGTTGAATTAGACTTTTACCTTTTTAAAAAAATCATTGAGACTTCTAAATATCAGTCCTATTCCAAATGCACAGCCTTCTCCTTTGCATCCGAAATAATGTTACTCCATCTCTGCTAGCATAATTATTTCTAAAATAACATTTCCTTCAAGGTTATTCCTATAGTATTTTGAAATTAAGATGTGGGTTTAAAGTTCAGCATGTTCCCAAATAAGTTTTAAAATCCACTTTGACAGATTTCAGAAAGAGAAACAGTTGGATTTTATTCATCAGATTAACAGGAGCATTGGTATCTTTTGGTGTTTTTTTTAAAAAAAAAAAGCTACAGGTGTTTTGCCAGGTTTGCTTCAGGTAGCTATAAACTGTTGTGTCTAAACATTGAATTCTTGAGTGAATTGGAATTTATGTGTAAGTATAAATACATAATTTTATGATCAAATCAATCCTTATTCTTCCCAGAAGAGTGAATTAATAAAAGTGTGTGTACTTGGCAAACACTTTCATGTCTCTTTTCTTCATCAAAGATGTTGTTTGTTAATCTATGCAAACTTCAGGTTTTAAGTTTCGTATGTGAAACTCTTTTTTTGTTATGGTGTATAACCACAAATTTAAATAATCAGACAAAATTACTTTGGTTAGTCCAGGGTCGTTTAGCTGTTCTAGTATTTTTCTACCAATCTGAAAATTAGGGTAATCAAGCAGCTGTAATTAATAAGGAAATATGCATCATATTCTGGCTTTCTTGTGCACCATGACTATTTCGTTTTTGTTCTTTGTTGTATTATGCTTATTCCAGGATCTTGTTTTACTAAGTACTGAAGATACTCATGAAATAATATTTATCATGCCCTAAACACTTTTTATTTTTGTGTTTTTATTTTAAAGCCTTATTCCAAGATTTGTCTTTTGTATTGTCAGTCTTTGACTGGATGATTGTGTAGTACATCTCACCCTGAATATCTCTAAAGGTTTCCTAACACAGAAGGCAGCTGTGTACTTACCTGATAATAACAACATGCTGGTTTTATTTTAAAATGTGTCAGGACTCACTTTGGTCACTGACACTCTAAAGTCAATGTAAGTTTTTTACATTAGTGGAGATAACTCTGGCCCTCCTTTGTGTGAGTTTTTAATTTTCCTGGTTTGTCTTCCTTAAGTACATTGCTTTGAACAGTAATTATTATTTCAGAATATTCTAAGGGTTTTTTTGTTTTGTTTTTGTTATGACTGTAGGGTTTCTTTTTCTTGAAAAAAAGTGTATCTTGAACATACTAGTTATTTTTTTAAGAAATCACTTTAGGCAGTAGTGGACTACTAGAAATGAGGTCAAACCCATCTGACCATAACTTTTCAAAAAGAGCTGGAACAGCATTTTATTGGTTTTGCTTTGGTTTTTAATCTTGTTAACTGTGTGACAGAAATAATATGCTGTGAACCTGAAAAAAATTGTGTGGCTCGGTGAGAATTGGGCTGTTGTTAAGAGTAAATCAGGTCAAGAATTATTTAATCTTCTTGTTCCATCTATCGCTAGATTAAGTGTAAGAGTAAATCACATAATAATGCACGTCACCATTACTTATTAAGTTTGAGAAGGATGTGCTGCAATGTTCTGCCTGTGGGAGATCTATTCAGACTTTTCTCTAAATGGGAACTATTTATCTTAAACTACACAAGTAGTAAAATAAAAAATGTATGATTAGATTTTATTCCAAAGTATATAATGTTTCTTGAACATCATTCGAAAATGAAAAGGTTGGTAGTGATATCCAGTTTGTAAAACAAAAAATCTTCACTAATAGGACAGAAGAATGGAAGGCAGGAATGATTGTCAAATGTAGTAAGAGTAAGCATTTTTTCAGAGACAGATGAGATTTCCTTTAAAAGGAGGTGATTTAAAGAAACAGAATTACCCAACTATTAATCTTGTTTATAAAATAGTTTGCACCCAACACTAAAGAGAAAATGTTATATAAGTTCAGGCAATCAATAATTTATTTTGACTATACAGGTAATCTGAAATAATTTGATTTGTTCTCTGTTTGGATAATTACATTTGGTTTTCCCTTCCTTGTTGCCATGCTGCTTTCTGTGTTTGACTTTTGTGTTGCTAACTATAACTAATTACACAGTGTTGTAATGACAGCTAGTTCTGCATTTTTTGCTTTTTAACAGTTGCTTTACTATGTGTAAGCATGAGTGGAAGGCAATGCAGTTTATTCTGCATGACACATTTTTGCATGAACTATAGTTTAACCAAGTTTATGAAAAATGCAATATTAGGAATTTAATAATTTTGCTATTGCCATTTTAGTGTTTTGCATGTGTATTGTATATGTGTATTTTTTCAGCCTATTCCAAGCCTAAACGAGGCCATCGTAAAACTGCTTCATTTGGCAACATTCTGGATGTCCCTGAGATCATCATACCAGGTATCGCAGACCAGGTGAACGGGTCAATTGGTTAAGATGCCGGAATAATGATCAGACTGCTAAAAATACTTCTTGCTCCAGTTGCTCTAGGACAGAACTAGAAAATATCCTAGTAATTTTTTCATAATGTCTCTGTAAAGAGGAGCATGATATTTTAGTACAAACTTACTTCTATCAGTAAAGGATTCGATCTTCTAGTTCAAATTTACTTTTATTGATAAAGGATTTTTTCCTTTATGATCTTGATGTTAAAGAGTCTTCTTATAGAGCAAAACTATATATGCAGTCTTAATTATAATGCCTCATTTGGTGAAAATGGACTTAAGTTGAAAAATTCCCATCTAGGTAATTATTTTGCCTTGATTTTATTGTGTTTGAGCACCCATTTTTAATCTAATCAGATATTACTAGAACAAAAAACTTAAATGCATTATGTACAGAACTTCAAATCCACATGATGCTTGTGATTAAAAAAAAAGTAATGCTTAATCTATGTAATTCTTACATTTGACTACACTTTTCTAGAGCTAAAATGTGTCTGCATGAGGTATTTCTGTTGTGTTTAAGTTAATGCAAACTAAAATCATTAGGAGAGGCTTCTGGCAGGAAGAAAATCAGTATAATCAGGCACCAGAGCTGGTAATTTCAGTTGGGACTTCAATGAATAATTCTCCTCTGTCCCAAGGCTATATTTAGTTAGCAGCATATCTTTTTCCTTTCCCATTTCTTTTTTTGCATTCAAAGTGGATTTCTCTCTTTCATTACATATTGTTCAAAGCCTAAAAATAAGTATAATCAATCCCAAACTGTGATAGGTATACCATTAGTGGCATGCAAGTCGCTTCAAAATGATTTGTCAGAGGCAGGAGATGCAAGTAATAGTATCTGCTGCTAATCTAGAGATCCATTAAAAACTGTGAACCCATTACTGTAAGTTTGTGCCATCTGAGGAATTTGCCTTGTAAATCTTGAGTGGTATTTTAAAGTTGAATGCAAACGATAGTTTTGTACAAAAGTTTCTTTCAAATAATTTTATTGAAGTTTACATAGAAAAATACAGAATGCCAAACAGTAGATTCCAGAGAACAATAGCACTATCCATGGAGAGAAAACCTATTTGGCACTGAGACTAACAAATTAGGCAGAAAGTTTACTTCACGTGGCTTTCCACTGCAATTTTCAAATGGTCCTGGTCTGCCATGACATAAAGGAAATCCTGAGAGAGCAAGGAAAGAGAAAGTGATCCGTCAAATTTTGCAGTATCAACACGTGTTGGGAGCCTGTTAAACAAGCTTTTGAAGCTAACTGGGCACCTCTTGTCTGTGCAGACTGCGTGTAACAGCGCATGAGGCTTCCAAGAAACCTTAAAATTTTCAGAGAATAATTAAAAAGTCAGTGAAATAAGATACCATGTGGTTTTCTCAAAATAGTTTGTACCAATCTACTGGGTTTAGTTATTTAGGCAGAGGAAGTCAATTAGATATTCTTCACCTGGACTATTTTAATTGCATTTGACAGGATGGTCATTCTAAGGTGAATCTGGAATAGCTACAAGAGGAATAGCAACCCGTAGAAATGAAAGAAGGTATAGGATTGGAGTGAGCAATGAATGAATTTTCTCAAAGTTTACTCTTAAGATATTTAAGTCTTAAATGAGGGATAATGAAATTCACTGTTAATGCTTTATCAAGAGCAGTTATTAATAAGAGCAGGATTAGACCCTCACGTAGGGTGAATTATGTTGTGACTGGGGATAAAAAAAAAATGGAAATAGGGTAAAATCCAGGGTCATACACTGCAGGTCATACACTAGCAACAATTTCTTTTCATAAGATGAGAGCTCACTAGGGGAAATGATTGTAAAGGACCAGCAGATGCATGCAGGTTAATGCCAGGTAGTATAAACCACTAACGTGAGGCAGTTGTGAAAAACTGTGTGAAATCTTAGGCTTCGTTTCCAGAGGTATATTTCCAGGACAGATAAAGCACTAACGCTATTTTACAGGCCCTTGTTGAGGTTTGATCAGCAATTCAACATACTATTCTGGGCAGCTGTGTGAAAGAAATATACATGCACTCTGAATAGCAAGAAGAGCTACTAAGATGGTGCGGAGAGTATAAAGAAGAATCTGAAAGCATGGGTGTTTTTTAGCCCACAAAATGAAAGCTGAGAAGTCAATAATTACTTTCTATAGATGAATCTGCAGCTAAAGAGCAGGAAGAGAGAACTGTTTAAGCTAAAAGGCAGTATTGGCACTACGGAACAAAAATGTAAATTGTCTGCAAATAAATCTAGGCTGTATATCAAAAGTTTTTCCGGTTGTCAGAACAGCTTTCCCATAAGAATCGCAGGGCCACAAAAAAGAGATTAATCATTATGTGACAGGGATGTAATCATCTGCCCAGTAAACTAATTATATTTATCTGTGTACTTAAAGCAGTTACTCAAAAGTACCTTTCTCAGTTAGTCTTTTAAAGACAATATAACATGGCCTATTTCTCACTTCTTTCCTTACTCTCTCAGAACAAACCTTTCAGTCCTGCCTTATTAACACGCTTTTCCCCTTCTAGTTACACTTCCAAAATCCCCAAACTGGCACCTCCTTCTCAATCCCACCCCATTACGTTCCTTAGCACTTCTGCCACGTACCCGGCTCCCCCGAACTTCCCTGGGCACATCCATCGGTGGGGCGAGCAGCCCGTCTCCGTCCTCGGGGCAGCACGGGTGCCGACCCAGGCTGTGCTGCTGCCTGAAGTTCTGCTGAGCATATGGTAAAGCAGCTGCTTCCCGGAGAGGGGAGGCACCACGCAGGCATGCTACCATGAGTCAGCTGCTTTGGGGCAGGGCTATTTTAGAAGTATGAGTACTACATCTGCTATCATTGGGGTTTTTTGTAATGTGTCCCCTTGGCTGCTTTTCATCCGTGACCTGATTATGCTACCGAGGTCATAAAATACAAATTTTTATCAGTTGAGGGTAACATGTTGGCAGAAGCGGAAATTTTTAGTATGTTTTTGCTCTTCTTTCTAAATATGTTTAAATAAGGGTGAACAGAACTTCCTTTTGTTTAAGATGCTATTTTGTGTTACTAGCTTACAAAACAAGAAACTGAAAAATGGATCAACTAATTCCTTTTTGGTGTAACAACTTGGCAAATGAGTTTTCAGTGGTGGTATTCTGCAACAACATAGCCAAAGTACAAACCCTAGTAAGTACAAAAGGCTTAAGTAGCTGTATGTTTAAAGAAACAAACAAAAAAATTTAAGTATAGTTTGTAATACGATCAAGAAAAATAATCAGAACACCTTTTCAATACAAACCAGTCAAGCAACATCTAGCAAATATACCTTCAAGTACAGCCTTTTCTTCCCTGGCAATGTTGGACATCTCATGCATATAGCGTGCCTGCATTTGGCTTTGTAATTTTGTCATCTGAAATTGTGCCACAGCGTTAAGATTTTTACAGCATTGACAGTGCATAAATGATTACTCAGGATACACGCATTTTGTTGAGTGTCTTTAGAAAGTGGATAGGAATTATAAATGCTTTAGGTCTGTAATTTTTCAATCTACTTTTAAAACCAGTGTAAGCCAGAAATCCCACCCTTATCTCCCCAGATCACTTCATTCTTCTGGAATTCAGATCAATGTTTTAACTTCTTTAAAGTGTCTTCTAGCGCTGTTACATTCACTGATCATCCTGCCCAGAGCTGGGAGGTTTGGGTCTTGTAGGTGTGTAAGGAAGAGAGAGTCCTGTGCACAAATAAAGTGTAAAAGGAGACTTAAGTATCTGCTAAAGGGCAGGGAGAAGAGTTCATAGCTGGTCTGGATATTTGAGGGGGGTGATCAAAAGCCTTAATGAGTTGTAGAATTTGTTTTTGCTGGAGTATGTGGGGCAGCACATGATGGAAGTTTCCTGTACCTTGTGAATTTCATTTTAGAAAACAAACAGCAGTGTATGAAATTATTTTTTTGAGGCCAGGAAGTATGTTTGTCAGATTTGATTTTTTTAATCTTAAAATCCTGTAAACCACTGAAATCCTGACATAGTACATCAAGCTACTGTATATTAACTTCTGTGCATTTACAAATCTCTTGGTTTTTATAATGAGAAAAAATTAGTTTTAAATGGATCTAGAGGTAAGAACAAGATGAAAACTGAGAGGAAAGCATTGAGAAGTAGCAGTGATCATTTCAAATAAAGATTATATGTTGTATATTTTTCAGTTGAAATTTGTCTTGAATCTGGAGCAATAAGTATTTGTTGATTTGTAGTCTGTTTCTGCTTTGTCTAAGCTATTTGCCAGATGTCTGCAGTAGTTACACTAATTAAAATGGCATTGCCTAGTAGAGCTTGCTCTTCCCTCATGCTACTAACGAAGATACTTCATTTAAAGGTATTCATTTATTACAACACAGTAGTTTTGGCCCCTCTTTCTCCCCTCCAAGGCATTTTCTTTTCTTTCTTGCACCCCACCCTGATTATTTTAACTTTTTGGCAGCCATGTCCTAATATTTCAGCAACACATGTGCCGGGTTCTTTAAATTCACAAATGTTGCTAATCTGAAATGAGAATTTCAGATATTTTTGCAAGCCTATTTCAGCTGAGCTAATTTTAGAACAGTGTTGTTGAATGAAACGTGCACATAATTTTGTAGTGGCCATGGGTGGATCGCCCGTGTCTTGAATATTGAGATGAGCTGTGGCAGCCGGATGGAGTATCCACAGTACAGAATTCTACTCAATGTATAATCTTGTTTGTTAAATGATTAGGTAGTGAAAAAGTTCACTGCAAATGAACAAGTTCAGAAATTTTGATGTAGATTTGTCATTCACACAATCTCTAATATCAAAGTATTAAACATAATATAGCCCTTGTTGCTTAGGTAAGTATATACTTTCCATGAATTTCAGAAGCAAAAGATCAAGACTACGGAAAAGTTGCAATTCAAATTCATTTGTAGTCAGAGCGAAGAATATATTCCCGTTCTAGAACCCTTGATTTTTTTATATGCTTATTTCTCATAGTACTTTCTATAAATTTTCGACTATAAAATGTCCTGATAAATTGGTAAAGTGACACCTGAGAATTTTGTATTGCTGTTTTGTGGTAATGTGTTCCTACATATAAGAGTACCTGTATTTAAAAATTTAAAGTATGATACCGTTAAATGTATTGATTAATATTAAATAGTCTTACATTTTTGTAATAAGTGTTGCAAATCAAAACACCTGTTAAGATAGGCTGTGGAGTCATATGGAAATGAGGCTGAATAAGAAGTATCTAAAAGGTTAAAAATGCGGTGCCTGTTACAGGGCTTTGAGTGAGCGGGCTTGGCTGTTGCGCGCAGGGTCGCTGGGCGAGGGGCTGCCATGGCTGCAGTACATGTTTCGGATGCTCCCCTCGGGTAGAAAAGTTACGTAATGCAGAGCTAAGACCAAGAATTTTGAGCATTGTCAGCTGTTACTCGGGACGTTTTGGTGTTTCCTTTTGGACAGCTGACCTGCTCTCAAGAGGCAATATAAACAGTCACCGTAATAAAAATCAAAGTAGCCAGGGAGATTCCATTGCATAATCTCCTTTTATTTTTAAGGAGACTTCGTTTCCTGGAAATGCCTTTGATTGCGTGTCAGTGTTAAAATTTAAACTGTTTTGTGTAGCTGTCACTGGTGGATAATTGCTAACAGGTGGAAGGAGAAGAGGAAAAGATTACAGCATTGTGCTCAGTAGGTTGATGGTGAGATGTGATTTAGCCGAACAGTCCCCTTTTCACACTTCTTGGAGCATGAGAATAGGACATAATTCTGTTCATCTGAAGGAGACAAAGACCAGAAGGAAGCGCTTTCGCTTCTTAATTTTTGCGAGGGGAGCGGCACGCGGGCAGAAGTCCTTGCCGTGTTCCTTGAGCACGCCAAAGAGCAACAGGTTAAAGCTGGCAGCCTGTTATCTTCGCGGTCTAGCTTTTAGAAATCCCCATAACGTAACGCACTTGAAATAGATGTCGTCATCAGCTCCTGCCCCGAGTACTAAGCCTGATCAAATACATGTGACAGAAGATGGTGGAGTAGAGTGCAGCAGCTATTCATGGGGTAGGAGTGGTTATTGTATTAGGGTATACTTTTTGTTGACAGGCCAGCATGTTTTGAGTTAAAATTCTGCAGCTGTCTTTCTCTCCCTCTCTCTCACTTTCTCTCTGTGGATTTGTACAAATTCCAAGCTCCTCTGCAACAGTTGCACCCTTCTTACTTTGTTCTGAATAGATTTCACTGGTTTGTTTTTGTTTTGCTTTTTTTTCCCAGCAGGAAACGGACAGCAGAGGCGCAGATCCATTCAAGATCTTAGTGTTGCTGGAACAGAGTCCAGTCAGGTAACGGCTTTCTCATCTCTTCTTTATCTTTCAGTAAAGTCAGCACCGAATCTGTACAGGGAAACTGGTCTGGAAATCTTCTCCTTTGATGTTTTCATAGAAATGATGTGGAAGCTTGGCAGACTGTAGTGTCATTTGTATTGCATTTAAATGAGATTCCATGAGGGTAATCTATGAATGAGCTCTAGATGAGAAGTGTGTTCTGTATAGCTCATGCAGCATTTATCGTTTTTATGTACACATAGTTTTTTTGTACCACTTAATTTGGCTGAGGGCAGATGTTATGCAGGAAAGCCTTTTCACCTCTCCGTATGTAGAAAACAATTGTAGTTACTACTTATGATTGTTTGAAGCAGTTATACATACATTCGACTCACTTTTGCATAAAAATAAAAAGCATGTGCATCAGTATTATAACTGTATTTATTATCAATCTCAGAACTCTGAATAGTAACTTAAAGTAGTTACTCTATTTCTTGTGAAAGGTTTACAGAAGGGTGCTGTCACAAAGTCGTCTTTTTTTTCTTTTTTTTTTTTTGTTTTAAACAAAACTATCTCAGCAAGTTATTTTATAATAACATAGCTTTTTATCTGGTATTGTAAGTGCCATGGTAACAGACACAGTGGTATGCTACGTAAAATTGAAATTAAACTAAGAACATCTTCAATGAGAGAAGTACATCTAATGCTTCATTCAGATGTGTTTATTTTGTTTTTAATTGCTTCATTGTCTGTTTCAGTAATTCACAGAGACTATTTGATGGTTAGTGTGAATTGGAAATTTTGAGATCCCTACTATTATTTGGATGTGGGAAAATGGAGCTCAGCATATTCATCGGGTTAATCAGGTTTCCATATTAAACAACCTACTGCAATAATCTAAAATAGGTGGGAATTTTGGGGGTGTGTAGTTATCAGGGAGATCAACGTTCGATCCTTCTTTAATTCCATGGAGTGTGATAAGCCACAGAAACCTCATCAATCCCCCAGGTATTATTAGCAGAATTTACTCTGTACGTCTATCGGAAATTAACAGAGTGATTCTTAAATACATTTTAATATCTTCAGAGAAGGCAGGTTTTTTAGAAGAAATGAATCTGCAAAACTTAGTAAAGAAATAGGTTAGCCTATTCAGTTAATTGTAGAACTGAAATTATGCAAGACTTGGGGAAAAAATTTAAGTGACAGTACAGCAGTTATACCAAATTGCACTGATTGATGTATGAATATATTTAATTACAGCTTTTTTATTTAAATTTTTTCTTTCTGTTCATTTTAATGGTTGATATTTGAAAACATAGAATTTCAGCATTTTCTTCATATTTTAATAACTATTATAAAACCTTTCTTTGAAAGCTGTCCTACTGCTTGTATGGATGTTCTAGCTAAATTGTCCTTGTGACCAGGAGGGTACAGAAAAGTTTTTAGTTTACCTCACCAATTTCTGATGAGCATCTATAGAAGTACCAGAATCCCATTTTACTTTCTTGCCTCTGATAGTGTGCATATTGGAAATCTAGGTGGAAGAATTACAATTATCTGCTTCTATCTTGCAGTTTTTGGAAAGGTTACGATACTGGAAAACGTAATATTTTAACAGGCATGAAAAATGCACTTTGGAAGAAATTTTTGCACTGTGTGTATAAAAGAATAATGAATTTCCATCCCCTTTTTGGTGTGAGAAGAGATAGAAAAGTCTGCTGAAACAAATGCTAACTTTTGACATACATATGTTTGGGTTTTTTTTTTTAATCAATCGGAAAACAATGAAGAAAGCAAGCACAATGTAATTAAAGCAAAAGGCTTAAGATTACTCTTTATGGGTTTCTATAGCTCTGGACCTCACTGCCTTGAATTTTTATTAAAAATCTTGAACTGCTATGCATATAAGCAATCTACTAGTCAAAGCAGAAAAAACATCTGGTCAGTTTATCGTATCTCCCCATATGCACCATACCATACATAGGTTATCCTTTCTAATGTGAAAATCCCCTTCCCACTCCCTCTCTTCATTGCAAACATCCTTCTTCCCCACATTCCATTCTCTCTTACACCCACCCTGCGGCACAGCCTTCTTCACCAAGTCGCCTTGGCACTGCGTGCCTCCGCTCCCGCACCCAGCCCTTGTAAGCCCCTGTCCCACTCAAAATTGAAGGATTGCCACGGTGCTGCTTTTCTTTTTAACTGTTTGACTGAAACACTAAAGTTGATCAGAAATCTTTTTATTAAACGTGTTTTTCCTGGAAATTGCTGCTGTGTCAATAGAAAATTGTTCCGTTGTAACTATTTTTTTAATCAGGAAGGTTTTTCCAATTCAGAATGGAATTTTTGTTAAGGTGGAGGAAAACACTGGACTTGATAACAATAAATATATCAAAGTTTGGGGTGCTTACCTGAAAGGGTAGACCAAAACTCTTGTCTCCCTGCTTAACTGCTGCTCTGTTTTAATCTGACCTTCTTGTATGTTTTATGACTGTATGTATAGTTTATTTCTGTGTACTGTTAGAAGAACTTTTTGTCTGGTTTGTATGGCTGATGATTACTATTTTTATGTTGTTGAGACACTTAAGGCATTTTCCTGTGTTGCTCTTACTGATGTTACCAACAGCAGACAGTAATAGTGCTTTGCAGATGATTTTACTACTCAACTGACCCTTTTACATCAACAGTTTAGATGGGAAAATGTGCTAAGCCAGAGGTTTTCTGTCATTGGATCAGCTGTTGGAGTGGTTCAGTGTTGAGAACATGTGTTAAAGTCTGACTTTTCACAGATTTCTCTTGTGCTTGGTGACCTTAGACTGGGCCTTACTCCAAGTGACATGAGCAGCGCTGATGCAACCCTCTCTGTACAGTCAAATGCTACATTTCCGTTTGTTTCCATCCATATACTGTGATGCTCCATTCATTTTTCCACATAATTTTTTTTTGCCCTTAATTGTTTCTTCTGCCTTTCCATTTCCCTGTACATGCATTTTAAACCACTCTATTGTGCCATCTGTCCAGCACTACTGCTCTTGCCTAAACACCTTTGTAACACAGAGCCGTGCAGACTCTGAACTGCAGCCATAAAAACTTTCAGGGGCTTGAAGGAACACAGCAAACCTGCTATTTACACTGGATAGAGTCTTTACAGAATTTGATATTTTGTACAGATACTGAGAAACATATTTTGGCATAATCACTCAAGAACTGCAGGTTGTGATCGCGTGCCTCATAAGGCATCCACGTCCTTGCCTGTGTATCTTTTATTGGGTTGGTTGTTTTGGTACATCATCCTTCACAGTGCTATCGTAATACCAAAACTACCTCTTTTAAACCTTTTTTTTTAAAAAAAAAAAAAACAACACAACAAAACACAACTGCTGCTGGGCCTTTGTAACTCTTAGTTTATTTTGAAGTGGGGAAAAAAATTAAGATATATTAAAGAAAACCATGTACTGTGTATTGAAGAGTTGAGAAGTGAGGTCAGAATGTATGTACCCACACGCATCCAAGCTAAGTGTGATAACTTGAGGGATCTGATATTACAGAGATGAATCATTCTGTCCGTGAGACTGTGAAATTGGTCACAGATAGACTTTTTTTTTTTCCTCCACTTTCACAGCAAGATAAAAATCCACAGAGGAGACAGGGCTAGTAACGATGATTTCTTTAAATTGGGTTGCCCATTTAAATTAAACTTGAGGGGAGGGATTATTCCTCAGAGCATGCCAGCTTTCCAAGACTGCAGGTCTTTGAGAAATGGAAGCTAAGAAGCTAACAACGCCGTGTGGGTTTGGCCACCTGGCAAAGATGATTTGAGAGTAACCTGGTAACAAGTCTGTTGAGTGTACTGAGGTACCTGGAGGAAGCAAGGATGAAAGGATACCTGTGAAAGGGTAGCAGAAACTGATGGCTAAAGAACAGTCACTGGCTCACCTGTCAGAGGGGCTGGCGTCCAGGAGGCCTATAGCATCTCACACTCAACACATGCTCAAACACTGTAATCTAACAGGTGTTCGGTTTTGGGAACTTCCCTTGGACTTTGCAATGCTTTTTAGATACAATTCAGATGCAAACCCTTCATTTCTATCTCTAGTAATTTTGTCTAAATGATGTTATCAAGGAAATATTTTTTTTCTGTTGATGGATCAAAACAATCTGGTACAGCAAGCATGCAAGTACAGCATAGAGAAGTTACTGTAACTAGAGTACTTCTCAGGTGCCCTTTGCTATCAACTGTAGATACTTAACAGATCTCTTTTTGCTTAAAGGACTTCCACACTGTAAAAAGTGCCTGCTCTGTCTTCTGCCCTTTCACATCAGCAGAGTGTGTTTATCATTCGTATCTGAGGACACTTGACAGTAAGCAGTAAGCTCAGCAACTTAAACCTTGCTTAATGTCAACAAAGACTCCAACACAAAAGCTTTTTCAAAATGTCTGATGCCGTCATCCTGATAATATCATCCATTGGATTATTGTTACAATAGTTTATTGCCCTGTTTCTGGCTACTAGCATAAAACACTAAATGGTTAATAAAAATTACAGGAGAAACGTAATGCAGTTGAAATAATGGATATTTCAGTGTGTAGAATCTTGTTACTCTTTGGATTGTTCCTTGGCTGAAATCCTGGCTTTTAAAAATTAAATTAAGATAGGATATTTGGAAATTAGAGTCATAAAGAACTATAGTTTCCAGGTAATGTATATTTGTGTGCTTCTTTTGAAAAATAGGGACATTTAATTATCATTTCATGATAAATACACCATATTGAAAATAGTTGTATTTTAATAGCATCTTTTCTTTTTACTTCATTTTTTTTCCTGCAAAACTAGCTGGGGTTTATAGTCTTAAGTCCTTTATTGTGTTAATTTTATGTCAGTGAGGGGGTTTATGAAATACAAGAATATGTATTGTAAATAATAATTCTGAAAAAGAAGCTCAGTATAATAATGAAGTCTGTATTATGTTTTTGCACTTTGGTAAACAAAAGGATTAGAGGAGTCAAGCTGTATGTAAAGGAACTTCCCACAGAATTTTTTTTTTAGTTCTTAATTTGCTTTGTGATAGAGAATGTACTCATTTTCTAATTGCTTTGCTTTAATTGATTGATCCCTTTTGATTAAACAACTTTTTCATGTTTTCTGAAGACGACTCACATAACATCTGAGTTAACATAAGAACCATAAGAAAACTAGATTAATGCACCGCAGTCTAGTGCAGTTACTAAGCTGCATTCCTTTAGTTGAATGTAGTTCCATTCATTGATTAAACATTGGAAACAAACTTCAATTCTTCCTTACGTTATGGAGCTACTAGATTTCACTGAATGATGGTGTGAATATTACTAGGCATAGTGTCGTGCCTTGATATAAATATCTTGAACACATTGTTCAGCACTGCTTTTTATTATGCTGAATAGCCAAATTATATCAATTTCTTTTTGTACAGTAAAGATGGAGTAAAATGGGGATGAAATTATCCCTGCAATGCATGTAAAGTTTACCAAAGTATCTGGAGAGTTTTCAGGTAAAAACTTGGAGAGGAGAGTATTTGTTTTTCTTTTTAATAATGCTTTTTAAAATGAACCCTTCGAAAAAAAAAAAAAACCAACTTTTGTTAACTTTTGTCATTTTATTTTGCTTTCTTTTATCATTTCAGGAGAGTAGAAACAGCAGTAGATCATCTAGTCCTAGTGTGAGAATGATCACTACCTCGGGACCAACCTCTGAAAAGCCAACTCGTAATCCATGGACACCTGATGATGCAGGTAATCATTTGTTCATTAGTTAACTTTTTGCCTGTAAAAAATATAAAATATTTATTTGATTATGGCGTGGGGTGTGTGCCTAGACATTAACAAGATTAAGCAGTGAAAGTCACAGTCCATTTTAGTTCTGCTTAAATTAAACCATTACATTACTGCCTTATTTTGCACACTGGCTTTAAGAACTTTTTTATATAGATCATATTCAGTTACATAAACTTTGTAAGCATTTTGCTTGTAAGAAAGTACTGTACATGTGCAGTGATAGTAGTATTTAATGCAGATCTTTTAGCACCGGTTTTTGACTGTAGTGTGGTTTGGGGGAATTAGGGGAATAGACATCTTAGAGCATTTTAGTCTTGTGCATTTGTATTTTGAATGCACAGTTAAAGCTTTCATTGCTCTGACTTCTAGAATGAAATGCTCTGTAGGTGAGTATCAGCTGGAATATGTTAATTCTATTTTTTTTAATCTGTGTTATAATTTTGCTTATGCAGAACATACATGTGCACACAATCTTACTGTTTTTAAATGAACTAACACAAGTGAGTCTGCAGAAGTGTTGTAAATACTTCTACTGTAGTACCACTGTTCTTTTGTTATGAAATAGGATTAAGAATTAGCATAATTTAATAGTTGAATTCAATTTTAAAAGTCATTAATGCACTCCATTATGAAAAGAACCAGTATTGGACTGCATGAAAACAATGGATCCCCACAAATTCCTTTTTAGAATACAAGTAAGAATTACATTTTTGTTACTAAAATGTACATGTTGAGTCTTAAACTTAGTTTCAAGCTGGTACCTCATAGTGCCTCAAATTCTGAAATCTTTCTCTTGTGATCCGTTTCATCTTTGGCTGATCAGACTCTTTCATTCTTTTCCTGTAACCAACTGCAAAATGGAAACTCACATGTGGACGGACTCTTGCACAAGCATATATATACACACACACACACATATATGTGTATATATATGCATACTTGTACTTTACCAAATATAAGGTGATTCTGTATGTAAGACGTGTAGTTTTCTTTTTTTCCCCCTGTTTTAGTGGAAGGAGGGCAACACACTTGTATTTTGCTTTTGTGCTTTCTTCTTTCTCACCATCGTCACTTTGCCTGATCACACTCTATGCCTTGTCACTCGTCACTTCCCAACACCCTTGCCCACTGCCACAGCTCACCCTGTGCCCTCTTTTGTGTAGCATGGGTCCTGAGTTGCTTTAGGCAGTGAGCACTTACGGGAATCGCTGCCTCACACGGAAGCAAGCTCTTACCCAGTCAGTAGTTCATTGAGAACTGAAAGGTGCTGATCATGTGCCAGCGCAAAGGCAGTTTGTCCCAAGTCTTTGGCCTTAAATGCAGCACAGCGCTAGAGCTAAAAGTCAGGTCCATTTTCTGTCCCATGGAAATCCCTCACCTTATACTCAGGTAAATACAGAATGTACCACATGTATATTTTTTCTTGTTAGGTTTATGCAGTCCATAAACAAAGAATTGTTTGAATTTATAAAGAGAGAAATAATTTTAGTTTTCTGTAGAAGAGGGTACATTTTTAAGTTAATGAGGCAAAATGATAAAATGAGGATGCAGCCGAATCTGGTCAATCACAGGAAAAGTTACAGTTCTGTGACACAGTGCTGAAATGCTCAGGAATGTAATCTGAAGTATTTTGCATGTATTGATGTATTTGAAACATTGCAATAATTCCTTTGCTGTAGCAGTATTCCACATATGGCATAGTCTAATGTAGGAAAGGACTTTTTGTATTGTTCTCATTTAAGATACTGTGGTGATTAAGTCTCTGGTTTTAGGGTTGTTTTCTTTTTTTTTTTTTTTTAACCACCTTCCAGTTTCCTTACAAGCATACACTTAACCACTTTTTCTCCATTCCCACCCTCTTATTTCTGTTTCCTTTTGAAGCTGCTCTTGGAGATAGCATAGTCTTTGAGGGCAACACCTTAGTTTCTCTACCACGACTACTCTGTGGCAGGTGCTTTTGGGGTATGGGTAAGCAGCCCCTTTTTTTTCCCACCTACCCTCCTCCATATAATCCTCTAGTAGCAATAATACAGCTATAAAATCAGTAGTTTCTCCATGTGTCTTTACTCCTATGTCTCTTAAAGCTTAACAGTAACCTTGTGATCCCCAGATTGTGGGCTACCAAAAGATAGGATCTGTAAGAATTCAGAAACATGTTAAATCTGGAATGAAAGCACTAGAGAAATCCAGAGTAACTGCAGTGTAAGAAGAGAGCAGCCAGGCCCAGGAAATAGATTGGTTATTGGGTTCCTTGCTACCCACAAAGTATCTCTACAGAGCAGAGAAGATGCCCTAGAGCATGTTGTGAGGAAAATACTTACAGACCTCACTGGGAGCAGGTTTCAAAACTGAGCAGGAGCTTGTGCTTATTTTATTTTGGCAGAGCTGGTTTGCACAGCTTCTAATTTTAAAATCATTAGGTGCATGGGCTGGCTGGCTGATCCTTCATAAACAAGAATGAAATGGCAATTTTTTTATAAGTAGAGAACGTGATTGCAAACTGTACAAAAATAGTATTTTTAAAATCTGTATGCTGTTACATGGCTTCTAGAAGTGTAGGATGATAACCTTAATCTTCATTTCTTCTTGGTGTGATAGACCATACTTTTGAAGTTCTTAACTTTATCAGAAAAACAAAATGATTCATCTGCCTTGGGATTGGAACGCTGCTATTTCCATTTGCTTTTCCACATTCAGATTGTGTATTGTGAAATGATTTAGAATTCTTGTTTTTGTCCTATAAGAATAGAATTAACTCTGAAAATACATTAAAATTTTCTTGGTATTGTTACAGAGACCAATGGGTCAGATAACTCCATCCCAATGGCATATCTTACATTAGATCATCAGTTACAGGTAATAAATACATGCTTTATTAGATTCTTTATCTTGCATTTCATTCTAATGTGTGAATTTTGGGCTGCAAAATGTAGTGCAGCATATTTACCTGTGTTTATATTCTGTCTAACTTTTTGACCAAGGCTAAAAAAATATATTATGTAATCTGAGATTGGTTGACTCAGATTTGATCAAGCTATTAAAAACAGGCCCTGGGAAACATGATCCCTAAAACCGAATGTAAGCTGCGTTTGACTGTCAAAATAAGACATTATTTGCTTGAGTGTTACTGAATTAAATTGTTGTATTCACTTTATTTGTTGTATGTGGGATTAAGCACTACTTCAATTTTTGTGACAGAGAGAGTATCAGATTAATAACTGCAGATCTGAGGTTTGAGTCAACTTTGACATCAGTGCAGTAACATTTTCCAGGGCATGGTTTAACACTTATTTTTAAAAGCTTACCGGTTTTTAAAAGACGTTATAAATATACTGCAGAGACATTCTAACACACTATATACTAAGATATCAGTTCATTAGTTTTTAACATGTCTGATTTATTTCCAGCCTCTAGCACCATGCCCAAACTCCAAAGAATCTATGGCTGTGTTTGAACAGCACTGCAAAATGGCACAAGAATATATGAAAGTTCAGACAGAAATTGCATTGCTGTTGCAGAGGAAGTAAGTGAAATGTGTTTAACCTTTTCTGTTCTACTGTATTTTTTTTTTACGTGAAGTCTGTTATCTGTGGCTATTATTTGTGGCTTTATGCAGTAACATTTCATAGGGCATAATTATTTTCCAGCCTTAATCTCAGAAATACTGAGCTGCTCAGTACAGGTGAGATATTTAGATCAGGTAATTGAAAGTTTTAATCAACATCAAGGCTCTCCTTGTGGACAAGTCCTTCTTTAAAGTGTGTGGCACATCTGTGTATGTGACATACTAGTAATGTTTGTTTGTATCATCTCAAATGAAAGACCTGGACTGTTGAGGAACCTTGGAATTTTATTTCCAACGCTGTCCAGTAAAAGATTTTCAGTTGTAATTTGTAGATGATCACTTGGATAATGGATTATAGAATTCTGAGTAATATGTCAGTGTTATTCATTTTGCAGTTAGTTTTTATCTTATATCTGACTTTTGTCGATCATCACATTTACAACAGTATTATCAACACACATCTTGTGTTTTTCTACCAGGGGTTTAGCCATTATGTACCTTCTTATCTTTGTGCACTAGAAATAAACTTTTTCCTCTTACATTGTGTACACATATAAGTGAAGCAACTGCATGTATTGTTGGATTAGGGCCAAAGTTATTGCTGATTCAGAACCTCAGTTTGCAACACGTTCTGTTGTGTTCTGCTTCTCATCATTTCTATTTCCTGACACTGAGGAGCAGTTCTGAGAGGTCATACATACTCCCATGCTAGACCAAGTAACCAGCTTGTTACCCACCAGTGTCTGAGCCACTGCAGGCAAGCGGTTATTAACGAGGAATAGCTGATGAGAAAAATGTGTGTATAAACCTCCTGTACTTTAGAAATAGCACAGAACAGGGAAAAAAGCTGCTGTAAGATTGACCTCCTATCATCTGTGCACTTTTGGCTTAGCATCCTGAGAACAATTTTTCTTCAAGTGCAACTAGAACTTTTAGACTTCATGAGGAGATACTGAAGCTAGTGTGATGATCTTAATTTTGGTTTTATTTATGTTGTCCCTCAGGGTCAGTAAGTTATATAAAAAAAGTGTTTCTGTTTCAAAACTGTTAATTCTGTACCTTCAGATTCCTACTTTATCTTTTTTCCTAGGAAGTCTGCATACACATTTCTCCCAAACTGTTTTTTCTTAGTCAGAAGATAATTGCCCATAGGTGTTAAAACAAAAAATAGTGTTGTGATTGGTGAATTTAATGCTGGTTAAGGTAGTTATTAGTTCCACCTTTATAGAATGATTAAGTTTTCTTTAACTGTAATTACAAACCATATGGCAACAATTAATTAACATGAACTTTCTCCTCTACTATTTTGTTGCTAAAATATTGCTGGCAGCTTGCCTTCTTGTCACCTCATAAACAAGTAGTAAAACAAACTGCTACATCAGTTTTGCAGGATAATTTATAGCAAGTTTATCAGTGTGTTTGTTCCTCTAAAATTGTTGCTAAAAAACATATTGAACACTTATGGCATAAATTAAGCGAAATGACAGTTACAAAAATAATTTGCTTGATTCTGCTTTTCCACTATTTTAAGAAGTTCAAATCCAAATAGAAAACAGCACTTCACTAAAAAGCTACCAAAGTTATTGCAATTTTGTCTTTTAAGTTGCCTTTTGAGTTTTTAAATGTACATATAGTTAAGCAAAATTACAGTTCAATATATTTATGAAATTCTGTGTGGATCTTTAGATGTTTTACTGTGACCTGTAGAACTACATCTGAAAGATATTATATAAAGGATAATTTTAGAGATTGAGGGTTATGACTTGCAGCTATTCTAAAGTTTAAATGTGGATTTGATTTGGAAGAGAATTTTTCCCCAGACTACAGTAAAGAATAAGATTTTTTTTTTGTCAACTTTTTTTTTTCACAAAATATCACCAGTCATGAGTTTAGACTGATAATCAAATACTGATTTGAAACATATGAAGTCATCTATACACAAATAGAAGTAGATTATAAATTGCAATTACTTTTTTTTTTTTTAATTTTAGACAAGAGCTAATAGCAGAACTGGACCAGGATGAAAAAGACCAGCAAAATACATCCCGTCTGGTACAAGAACATAAAAAGCTGTTAGACGAAAACAAAAGTCTCTCAACTTACTATCAGCAGTGCAAAAAACAATTAGAGGTCATCAGAAATCAGCAACAGAAACGGCCAGGCACATCATGATTTCCTGGGACCTTTCAAATGAAAAATATGCACAGAAAAGACTGATTATTTTTTTTTTTAATTGTTATTATTATCCCTTATTATGACAACTCATGAGTGTTAGCTTCTTGGTGTGATCTGTATTTGTCTGCTACACTTAACATCCTTTAATTTTCTTTTTCCTATGGTGGACATCCAGTTCAACAGGTTAATCGAATAAGGTGAGAAAACAGTGACTTGAATTAACCAACAGCCCTCAATTTAAAGCAAGAACAGTGGCTGTATGCATGCTCCTTGTGTGAAGGCTAGCCTAACAAGTGTTAAAGTGGCTGCTAAATTGTAAGATCTTGGTTTTTAGTTTTTGGTGTTACCTCGATAAGAGCAAAAAAAAACTTTCCTGTTTAAGAATGGTTTTGTTCCAGTGTCTCATCTCAAACTATTAATATGATGATTATTTTCAGGACTTAAACATGCACCAAGCTGCAGAGGTGATGTTGGCTGACCAGAGTAATTCATGATGCATTAGTGATGCCTTTTACCTGTAGACATAGTGTATTTTTTCCACATACAAAATGGTAGGCAAACTGATGTCAGCATCCTTGGTTCAGTGCTTGATAGCCCTGCATTTTTGACTAATATATTTCTTGTAATCTTGCATTCATAAAATATTTGAAGTAAAAGGCTGTATTTTCTTTACTTTCTTGGGGGGAATGACATGCAGTTTCATTTAGTTACTGGGCAAAAGTTATGAAGGTGATTCACTGGGCAAAGTTGGTCCCTTGTATAAAAGAGAGAAAGAATCAAAAATGTGTGAAAGGGTGTTTTAAACCTTTAAAGCTTTTGTCCCTGTAGCATCTTTGGAAGGAAATTCAGAAAGCAAGTTAATACAAAATCTTAAATACTTGCTCCCTTCATACCACTTCTTGGATTTTTTTTTTTTTTTTTTTTTTTTTCCTTCTTACAACTTATTTGCTGAAAAGCATTTACCATAAATGTAAATAAGTTTGGTTTAGATAGGGAGAGAAGGGTTTGGGGAAATGAATTTATTTTAAATAGCAAATTACGAAATGCAGTTGAGTATGCAAATAGTGGAAGCCATTAAGAAAATGAGGGAAATGGCTTAGATCTCCGTCAGGAATCTCGGTTATTCCAGTCATTTGAACATAGTTCAAAGGAAGTCCATCACAGAATGCCTGCTGCCTTTGTGACTGAAGAATTACATTTAATGAACTCAAGCAGAATATGTAATGATCAGTGTCATTATTTGCCATTATTACATGGGAGAAAATAGCTACTTGTTTACCTTGCAGATTGATTATTTGGATTATGAATTAACTTTTAACTGGTACAAAAATGAGGCACTTGTAAATATAATGAGAAATTATTCCTTACATAAGCTCTTGGTGTACTCAGTTGTGGGTAGGGTTTTAATAACACTCTTTTGCAAAAGGAAAATAGAAAATTGAAGTTTAGCTGCTGAGCCCTCAAAATATAAGAGAAGTAATCTGAAATTTGACTTACACTTATTTCAAATGAATAATTATTCATAAGAGCCCATGAGCAGAACTTGGAAAAACATTAAGGGTAAAAACCTCACAGTATTTTCTCTTCCCCTTCCTGCCTACCTGATAACAAACATTAATACTGTTGTGCTTATCTGTGAACAACAAAGATGATGAACAGTTTACTAAACAGCGTCATCCTGTCTTGAAAATACATCTATTGTTGGCAAACCTTGGGGAGTTAGAAACCCTTCCCTCATTTTATTTAAATAACGGATGGGTTATCATTCCCAAAATCTGAGCAGATAATTTGATTAGTTAGCTGAAACTGATACTGGGATCAACTTAAGGGCACACATATTTATAGCAAAATGTAATTGGCAGAGAAAATAACTGTAGTATTAGGAATAGCACAAGTTATCCAAAGCATTGCTGTTCGCGTACATCTGTCCATCTACCAAAATGGACACACTCTCTGATCAGCAGCTTGCTTAACATATGCTGAGGCATGAAGTAGAGCAGCATAAACACTAATGCTCAACTTCAGATGCATGGTTGATAATTACGTACACAAAATCATTTCCCAGGACAGTTTTTACAGTTTGCCTTGTCATAAAACAGATACACTTAAGGTAAATCAGTATTGTATAGGAAAAGTCACTTTATGGCAAAGTTTGAATAATGGAAGTGAATGCAATGCTAACTTAATGGTACATAATACCAAAGTCTGTTCTAACAGTTGCTTATGACTTTTCGGGGTTTACATTTAAAAGGGTCTCAGATTGTACAATAAGTACTGTGCTACCATGCACTGTTGAACCCGGCTCCGTTCGATAGTTAGGTTATATTGCTGCTCTTGTAATTTTCAAAGGGAATTTGGAGTTTGACCTTTTGCCTTCAAATTGTCCCTTTCTTAATTCCAGCAAAAATTTAAAAAGCATTTGCCCAGATTTCTCAGTGAAGTGTTCTGTGTGGCAAAATCTGTGTATCTTAAAAAAAAAAAAAAAAAAAAAACAACACCTATAATGGTAGAATATAGCAGTTTGGGCTAAGAAGAGTTTAACAGCTTAACTTCCAGTGACCTTTATTATTTTCATAAGGCTCTTGTTTTAAAGTTGTTTACAAATGTACTTTTATTTTTCTGTTAAATTATCTGGAGTGTTCAGGACTTTTTTCATGTACTCTTTTGTCCAGTTAAAGCTGTTCCTCTAATAATGGAGGTGAAACACCTAGTTTTGTCTGGGCGCTGCCTTCTCAGAAAAGGTAACGGGCTCTGCTTTTTGTTACAATGTGTGTTCTGTAAGATATTGTGTAATTGAAAGTATGCTTCTGTACACTGTGCAGTTATGCCAAAAATGCCTTTTTTAGGCTTTTTGGGGTTTTTTTCTGATGAGAAGTTGAAGATTGTAATTCAAAACTTGTACATAAAATGGTGAATGATTTCATATGATTCAGGAATGAGCAGTGTGGCTTTCTGCTACAGGGTTTTATTGCGTGGTCAGGAATCTAATTAATAAAAGCTGAGAGACTTCCACAAACATGTAGTAATGCCCCAACGCTTGCCAGGGCATCCTTGATCTCCGATGGAATCCCGCACGGGGTGGGGGATCATCATCATGCAGTTGTTCCCACCGCCGAAAGAAAATTCTTCTGCTATTAGCTCTTCCCTTCCTGTGTGCAGAAGTAGGGTGCAGGATGAATAGTCCTGCTCATAACTGAGTATCAAGATATTCTAAGAATGCCACATCTTTCATACGGATGTTCCGCAAAAAGATAAGCGCTCGTCTTTCGTGGTTCAGTTTGGACAAATTTCCATTCCCTGGAACTTCTGTATTTTGTTCATAATGGATTTTACTGCTTAAGAGTTTCCGTTGCCGTACCACAGAGAGAGACAAACCCTTAACTGTCTCCTTGCCTATGAAGAACACAAAGTCTTGCTTCAGGTCTGTTCTGAGCTGCTTTGAACAACTCGGCTGTTTCAGGTGCCCCGCTCAAACCTGCAGGAAAGCTCGAAAGGCAAAAAAAGGTGCAGCACACTCAACCCCTCAAAATACAGATTTCCCTGCGCTGAACTGGTTGAAGAGGAGGATCTTACAAAAGTAAGCCTGTGTATGTGTATACGCACACATATACACCGTTATGTACTTCCGTGTGTAGGTGTAGAGAGCTGCATATATCAAATCAGAATTGATAGATGTCTTTTTATTTCCAAAATGTGAGCTTTCTGAAGTTAGCTTTTATTTTCGTTAGTAATGTCACTAGATGAGTGGTGCTCTAAGCCTGTGAGGATCAAGTTCTACAGAGACAGATAAATACAGGTGTCTGTATGTGAGAGCGCATCAGTTACTTTCCGTGCCCGTGTAACCCTTTTCTGCTTCTTGCAGGGACCATTCAGATCTCCCACCGCATTTGGACAGATTTGCTACAAAAGTTTTGACTTTGAACCTACATCCTGACTCTGGTCATGGAGGGGTACTTAATGAAAGAGAAAAACTGAATTTAGACCAAATACTTTAAATTTTTAATTATTAATAAAATACTGTCTTAAAATACTTAAAGAGCACTGCTAATCCTAGGGCTTTAACCTAAACAAGCATTAATGAAAAAATGGTTTTTATCCATAGCTGTGTGCTTTACACGAAGTAGCTAAAAATTGTAGATACTCTGAAGGATAAAATAGGCTTGTGTTCACATAATTACACATGCTTTGTCGATACCCCTCTTCTCACTTGGATAAAGGCAGCCCAGCTACTCTTATGCGTGGGAACTGTTGCCTTTTACAGATGGAAAGAGGAGCAGATCGTTGCATTATAAGAAGTCGAAAGCATATGCAGCCTCGTGAAGCAAAAGGCACTGGGAGAGGCAGACCTGGAAGCGGGTGGCGCGGAGCCCCTGCCTCCTTGGTGTGAGACCACAGCTCTTTACCGGAGACGGGGGGTGATGCAGTGCACCCCGACTGCGGCTCCCCAGCAGCGCGCGGACTGCAGCTGTGAGTTTTGGCTTCCCTCGGACCTCTCCCTGCCCTTAAGCAATGGGCGCTCCCTGCGTAAATACGAATCCGCTAACGCTGGCGTGCAGACTGGTGGAAATGCAGTGGTCTTCCCTTCTTCCCGGCCACGCTTTTCCCTCCCACTGGTGTTGAAGGGGAGAGGCAGTGGAGCAGCTGCATGTAGGCTGCTCTCCTGTGGTATTTAGGCAGAGGACCAAAGAGTGACTTGCGTTCATATAGCCTATGGGCTCAGCACGTGGGGTGGGACACAATTTTAGCTTATAGCAGAAAATTAGAAAAAAATGTCCCTAGTTGTAGGAGACTTGAAGATTGTGTGATGAGGTGGATGTGCCTAAAAGCTCTGTCTGGGTCCATTCCTCTCCGTTTTCATGAGGAGCAGCAAGGTGGACTTTACCTGTTGGGCTGCCTTTGAGTGATGTGCAAAGCCACCACAGCTGTCCTGGTTGCTCCTGCGGTGTGAAAAGAGGGGTGGCTTAAGAAAAGGAGGAGAGCTGTTTGCACTGAGCCTTTTATGCAGCATAGCTGCTGTCAGTACAACATAAGTTTAAGACTACGCAGACTCCTTTCCAAAAACAGGCAAAGTTACAAAGATTAAGCTAAGACAGGGAATAAATTGTCCTGTCATCTGAGGATGTCCGTATTTGCCAAGCCACCGCTGCAGAAGTGATCCTGTGAACATCTTAGTTCTCCGAGGCCCCAGAGGAGCCTGCCAGCGCCTGTCACTGGAGGACTCCTCGAACAGCTGCCTCCAAGAAGTTAAACCTGGTACGTGCAAATCAGACTCTTATTAAAGTTTCTTACATCATCATTAGCAGCGCGGCTAGAGCATAGCCGGGAATTGTTCGTGAGGTAGGAGGTGAAGCTAATTTAGCTCGTTGTCTGCGGGCTGCCTGGGGTCTGCTTCTGTCAGTAACGTGCTCGGATAGGACCTAGCAGGCAGAGGCGGCGCAAGGCGCCATTTCGGCCGGTGCAGCTGTGCTTTGCATCAGCGCAGAGTGCCGTGGGTGAATGTCAGCAGGCCTGCTGGCGAGAGCTGTGCTGCTCTTTTTCATTAGAGGTCCTTAGCCACCACTCCGGGTGTCCTTGAGTGCTGTCAGACACCGAAGAGGTAGCAAAGTTTGAGGTCAAGCATGGTCTTATGCTCATCAAAAACACTAGGTACCAAGAGATGGCTGAGGAGGGATTTATTTTATTTAGGAGGAAAAAAAAACTAAAACCCAAGGGTGAGGGTCATTGATTATGCTGTATCCCACCTCTCTGGATGAGGGAAACACGCCTGTAGCCTTGGCACGAGCCCTGCTGTGAGTGCGCTGCCAAAGGAGCCGTGCAGTGAAACATGGGGTGCGGTGGAGGCCTTCTGTTCGTTTCACGGTTGCTGTCCTGACTGCTCGGACTTGAAAGTGCTGACCTGAAAAGAAAAAGAGGAAAAAGCCCTACAACACAGCTAGGGATCAGTGTGGCTGGCTTATTCTTTAATTTGCATGTTATGGCATGCCCCCCAAAAAAGTGCTATAGGTGAAACTGAGTTTTCAATCTCAGCTGCTTTAATTCCATAGTTTTAGGACCACGTAACCTGCACCTCCTGGGCAAACCTCAGCCTTCGCTGGCTTTGAGCAGGTACAGCCGAAAGGGCTTTTCCTTTACGAGAGTGGAAGGAGCCAGTGTACTCACGTGAGAGCTACCAGCAGCAGCAGCTTCTTTTCTCCAAGGCAGTGACTTGAGCAAGGTGGAGGGGCAGATGAATTTGCCCCTCTGTAAACCAGAAATATTTATCCAGCTACTTTGTGAGCAGGACCTCAGGCTAAGAACCTGGTCTCTTTTTAATGTAATCCTATTGTGACAAATCATGAAAGGTGCGGAAAGCGATCAACGTTAAGAATCTAACTTGGTTTTAATTGTCTGAAAGCTCAGATTTGGGGTTTGTTTTTTTTTTCTTTCCTGGTGCTCAGTCTCAGAAGAGGAGCTAGCTGATAGAACCAATTGCACGGAGCTTTTCCGTATTCTATTCAGCTCCTACAAATTTAGTCTCTGCTAACGAGGCTCATGTACAGAGATTAGACAGTTGCTAAAGTCATAAAATCTAATTACAAAGAAGATGGCTCTAGAGAAGTTTAGCCTTTACTTGATTTACTTGGGAGCAAATTTTATAAGAGTGAAACAAGTAATTTCCAGAATACCGTCTGTAGGGAGAACATCAGAGTCTAATGGCAGGGGTTTATGTTACAAGGTTTTAAGCAGCACTGTGTCTTCGGCTGCCTGAGTGGTTACTTCTTGTCTGGTTATTCTGGTCGCTGTGGGGGAAAGCAGACCTTCGGGTTCACAGAAAGCGAACCTGCGAAGTCGGTTTCTGAAATGAAACAAAATGCTGAAATCTCAAAAATTTGCAAGAAAAATGAGGGAGAATGTCAGTGAGGAAAATGAATTTGCAGACAATTTGGCATGTTGATCCTGATGTCTAAAACTGTCTGGTCAGGGAAGGGGGGAATGGTGTTCCTAAAAATGTGGGGGTTCCAACTCTGTCGGTCTGAGAGGTTGTTACTCTTCCAGCAGACCATGCCTGGCTGAGACCCTTTTGCTGTCAACAACTACAGGCAGTATCGTGCGACTGCCTGCTCTTTGCAAGGGTCTTTAATATAAATACTGGACTCCCAAGACAGTACAGTCCTTGATCAGTAACGGCACGTGCAGGGGCGGGAAGGGGGTATGTTCTTACACATTTCCCAGGAAAGGCTCACTAATACCACAGCAGCAGCTGCAATGGCCGAGTTTCTTACGCATGGGTTATAGCAATAAGCAACATGCTGTTTCTCCGTTCGAATTGGCTTCTTGCACCAAAAGACAGCATTTCTCATAATTGCTTATTCCCCTCCCCAAAGAAAATATCTTAGAATCAGTTAAAGAATAATTTATAAATCAGTATTTAAGAAATCTGAGGTTTAGGTCACTTAGTATAACAAAAGACCTCTCTGTGCTGGCAGTGTAATATAAAATTTTCTGTAGTAGCCCTCTGTCAGCCAGTGCTGCCAGGTCCCCAGAGCCCTTTTTGCTTGCAGAATGAATGAGCTGAATGTTTTGAAAAGTGCTCAGAAGAAGTTTAAAAGTGCTGAATGATTATGTTCTGGTTCAGTGTCCCTCCTGCTATGTAATGGACAAGTGTGCGGTAGCTCTAAAGTACATCTTAAATACAGAAGCGTTCAGGCGAGGCATTTATTCATCTATTTTCAAGCCACCACAGCAGCACTCTGCGTTGTGAAGATTTTTGCAAGATCATCAGGAAAGATTTCTCAAATCTCATTGCTACCAACCCCATCGTCTGCCCTGTGGTCCAGCCTGAGCGTGCCAAGGGAAGAAAAGCGGCCACCTCCACAAGCCAGTCAAAAATTGAATGCGACATCAGTGTTACTGCAGTCAGTTGCATAAAAATATTGCTATACAGTATGGCAATGAATCACAAGCTATGCTGTTCACTTATTAACTTGGCATAAATACAAATCCCTTAAGAATCAGATGATGAACACTAAGTACTTTGAGCTCTCCTGAACCTTTATGATCCAGTGTCTGGTATTTACTTGGACTAATGTTCCCCATGGTAACTGCTCAGACCTAATCGTTGCTCTGTGAGTGATGATAATGCGCTAATGCCGGCTCTCCTTTCTTTCAGCAGAGTTCAAAAATTCTCAACATGATTGTAAGTAAGCCGTGACTCTGGGGATCTTTTTTGTTTTGTTCTGAAGAGACGAGGAAAAGAAAACCACAGGTTTCTCTTTATTTTCAGGAGCTGAGTGTGCTTGTCAGGGTTGGGAAGCCTGCCCCAGCGTATCTAGGACAGCAGCGAATGGAAGAAGTTCCTGTTGCTGTGAGCTTGAAAACACGCAGCCTTCTCCGTAACAAAGATCAGCATTATATAGAGGGATGATGCTGTCTCGACTCAGTCTATGGCTATGCTTCCCATACTGACAATTTCCTCAGGGCTCGGCCTCGGAGCAGGTGACTGGAGGGGTGGTAGGAGAATTTACAAAAACACTTTCTCCCCTACTTGCTTTACAGGCAAGGGAGAGATGTGTTCCCCCACAGTAATTCAAGCCGTGCGCTTGAATTTAGGCTCCTGAAGTGGATGATGCAGAACATGCATTTCTGCCTTGCGAGTCAGCGTCCCCATAGATGACATAAGTGGAGCTGGGAGAGATTCCTCTCAGATGCCTGAAGTTTAGCATTTGTGAATCCCCCAAGAACTCCCCATTTGTCAGCCTCTGGCGATGAAGAAAACCAGAGATGATACCTACACCTGTTTTGACCCATCTGTTGTGTTTGTGCTGCTGAACATGTTCTGGACCTTAAAATCATTTAATAGCCAAATACATAATTGACCTGCAGTTTTCCCAGTAAGAGTGCATAGAATAACTTGCCTTGTTCTTTGGACCAAGGCTAATGCTTGACATATAATAGCCAGGTTTATCTTATTATCCCTAGAATTAGTAGTATCAAGAGCAGCACAGGCCACGTGTACCCTTGGTGTGTCTGTAGGCAGGCTGCAGGAGGACCTGTGATACAAGGAGAAGTCTTGCAGCCACCACAACTCGTCACCAGCAGCAGGGTTGTTCAGTTGTGGCAGTGGTTTTGCAAGGGGAATGCCTATAATCTAAGCTAACGTCGCCGATTCGCTCTGTGTTTGCCACCCAGCAGACAAATTAATGGCGTGAGTCATTGTCAACTCCTACTAAATAAACCAGTGACCTAGAGATGAAAGGCTCTGTATCCAAATTGTTTTCATTAATTGCACTGTGGGGCAAGGATAGATTTAATTTCAAGGACAGGAATATTAACCTCAATTCCCTTCCTTAATTGAGTGTGGAGAAACAAGAGGCGTAAGCAAGGGAAGCAGAGAACAAGGACGTGGGTCATTAGCGCTGTCATCTGGTCTCACAGGCAGCAGCGTCTTGTAACAAATGTCATTGCAGCAACCAGGAGGCAAAAGCTGATTTGGCAACGTACAGAGCACAGGTAATAAGAAAATTTACAGCGACGATTACATTTTCACCGGTATTTACATGCAAAAGTCTCAGCACAGGCTTATAATGACAAACCAGTCACCGGAGCCTATCTTGCAACAATTCATGGGGTAAAAACACCAGCAAAATGCTGCAGAACCGTCGCCATGGGTGGTGCTGGCCTCGTGGGAAGCCTTGAAGGGAAAAAGATGTGGTCGTTAGGCCTACTTTTATTACTGATACATAACACTTGCAGAGTATTTCTCACCTGAAGGCTTCAAATCACTTTCCAAAAAGCACGTTTGCAGGAAAAGAGAGGCCCAAGGGAGCGTAGCTGGCCTTCCAGAAGGTCCGTACCTAATTTGGGAGTAAAATTCAAGTTTTCTGCCTGTCCATCCAGTAATTTATGTAGTGGGCTCCAGTGATTCTGCCTCTGATTAAATATCAGTTAAGCAGCACAATCCAGGAGAGGTTTCCTGCATCTGGCTTGGTGAGAGAGCGCATCCTTTCAGTCAGCAAGGATTGGGTACTTTTGGGTTTTTTATTATTATTTTTAACTGCTGTTTGCAGCTAAGTTGATTAGACTGATACAAATGGAAGTAAACCAATTACAAACCAGGTCGGTTGTTGTTGCGAAAATGGGATAGCGATGAATGAATGAGTACATCTTTTGGATATGCATAGCAGGGTGATGAAATTACATCTTAATATGAGATAATGTGTCTCCTACATATAAAAGGCTTTAATAAAAGAGCATGGGGTTTGGGCTTGCTACAAACAAGCTGACTCTGCTTAATCTTGCTCAGGGTCATAACTATTAATGAAAACAATCTAAGAGACAACTTTCTGGTAATGCTCTAAAGAACTTCATCATTCAGGGACAGCATAAAATATTCTAAACCAAACACATTGTTACTTGTTAAAAACTCTGTAAAAGCATTTAAAAAATATGATATAATTTTTTGTTGAAATAAGACGTTAACAGAGATCTATTTATGTTATGTCCTTACAAGTGACTGTGCTTAATTACATTAAAATGCTGCGCAGTTAGGAAAGAATGTGCCTAAAGCTGTATCTCCACATGCAGTGCTCATAACAAGAACGAACTTCTCACCAAGCTCAAATTCTTTCTTTTCTGCTGTTCAGAACACAGGAAATGCAAGATCATCTGCCTTTTACAAATCCAGCAGTGACTGCAAAGCCATAAATAAAAATGCATTACTATCTTGTGACACCAGTGAAGGAGCAAACAAAAATTAAATAAATGCATGTTTCACTTATATCTGGAGAAAACCTTTAAGGTTCTGCAAAATAATAAATTTTGCTAGTCTCTTGACTTAGCTCAGTTACTCTTCGCTCCCTGGAGGCCCATCATTTTGAGAGAACTGTGGCCTGCTTGGCTTGAGAAACCAGGCCAAACTCTCTTTACTTTAAAAAAATAAAAAATTAATGCCAGAGTTTCTTGCAATGATCCAGAAAATACAGGTGAATTCAGGAGGGTACAGCCAAAACCCAGCACACCACAGAACGGCACCGTGTTGTGTGTTTGCTCTCAGTGTACCGTTGCTGTGATTTGTCATCTCTTGCTGGGAGAGTCGCCTTTTTGAGCCTTGCAGAAATTTCTGTACATGCTTAGCTTGGGGTGCTGTTACCCCCCAGGGACTCTTGCCCAGCCCCAGCCAGGGAGCCAGCCAAGGCCAACACCTCTCCAGGGGAACGTGCCCGAGATCTACGCCACCAATACCCTAAATTGTGATTAAAATAGTCAGTCAATTTTTTGATCAGTGGCTTCTTCATGCCCAGCTCCGGTTTTGTTTTCCCATATTCTTCATCACTGAAGCTTAGGCGAGTACAGAGGTCTTACGCAGTCATCCTCTACTTGTAATCTCTGTTGTAAGACTGGACGTGTGCACAGATGGGTTTTAAGCTACCTAATTATTTGCCAATATATAGAAATAAATATATAGAAATAAATACACGATAGACACAAATTAGCCTCTAAATTCAAGCAAAGTGAAAAAGAAAAATGTGTTATTCCTCTTTTTATTGTGCATACTAGTAGACAAAAGCAATATATTTTCACTAGGTAATAAATACACGTAGTTTTTCTGCAAAACTTCTCAGTGTCAGCTGTGTGGTAGCCAAGACACTGCATTTACGCTGGATCTGCAAGAAAGCACAATAAATTTGAAAAAGTTAATTAAACAATACTGAGACTGCCAGCAGGGGCTAAATTACGTCATGCTATAACCTGGGTTTCCTGGAGGTGAGAGACACTTCTGCTGAAGGAGGGCTGAGCAGCTTTTTTTTGAGCTATATTGCTCATGGAGCCCTTCAAACCGTGACACTCTGCTCTGTAACTGCGATAAGACTCTGAATAAAGACCTGGCAACAGAAAAATGGTGCCAAATAGCCCTCGTAATCTCTTTTGTGCAAGGCAATTTTTCCCTTGCATTAACATGTCAGAGCAGTGAGGACTTCGTACTTACGAAGACTTTTTGTTTTGCGATTTCCCACAGAGCAGTGAATTTTGTACTACTGAAAGCTGTGATTATGCAAAAATATGGCTTTTTTTTTTCCCCCTCCCTTGCCCCCAGAGGAATATCACTGCTTTTGAAGAAGCAGCTCTGCTCTGCAGAGAGAACTCGGCAGGCCTGGTAACGTAAAAATGTGATTGCCAATGAGTGTGTCTTCAGTTGTGCGCACGTTTCATTTCGACGCAGTGGCCTGGGAACGTTCCTGAGCTAATTAAAATGCACTAAGTAGTCAGCTGGTGGTGCTGAAAGCTGCTTCACAGCTTGGAAATGGGAATTGCAGTGGTTTCCTCCTTCTGGTCCGGAATTGTCGGGAAGGAATGTCACGTGGAGCCTGTTCAACGCACAAAGCCTCTCTAATGGGTGCAGAATGGTTTTGTGTCTGAAATTAGACGTTGTTAATAATTTAAGGACAAAGAAAATGTGCGCTTGGGTAGAGGCTGGGGGTTGCAGCTACTGCAAAGAGCCTGCTTAAAACCCAGGCTGACCTTGATGGCAGCTGGACAGGCTTGGACACGAGAAAGAAGTTGGATTATAGGAGTTGACAAGAAGTAATCTTAGAAGTAACTGAAATTAGCCTTTATTTATTTTTAATAAACATCTTGGGTGTTACTTTTGCTTTAGGATTTTCCACATTTGGAGAAAAAACCCAACGCGGTACCTAAGTCACAGAGATTCATTACTAGAGTAGCCTTTGAAACGACTCAAGCGGCCAAAGGACGCGTGCCGTATTTGCAGCTGCTGCCAGAGAGCAGAAGGACAAGCGCGGGGCTCTCCTGCTCCGGGTGGTGACTGCCATGGGTAAGGCCCGGCGTAAGCCTCCTACCTATAGCGGCTTCTTATCTTTAACCCAGAAAGGATTCAAGAAGTGCTTGCTGGGGGCCAACTTCTGCTTCCGCAGAGGGCAGGGCTCTTTGGAAGGCAGAAGTGTGGCGTTTGCACTGCTCTCATCCTCCTCCCTGGCATAAAAGGTGCAGACAAATCACTCCAAGATGAGGCATCTCTGTGTTCAACTACACGCTTCCTTTTTTGCAGCAGCAGCAGTGCAACCTTTCTAAACTTACGGGTGATTTACCTGAGCGTGACAGAAAGGAAAAAAAGGTGTGTTTTTGCATTTCCTTCTGCCAAATGAGCATGTGGTCTGACAGTCACCTATGGAAACTGGAGGGGTGGAAAAGTGAATTTTCCTCTTCTCATTGCAATTTAAAGAAAGTATATGGAAACTATTTTGGTGGATCTGCAGTCTGTATCTTATTTAAAATTAAAATTGTCCATTGAGTAGATTTCCACTTACTCTAGCAGAGCTCTGGTGATTTACATCAGTTAAGAATCAGCTCATCATTTCCTTTAAAGCTACTTATATCATTCTGTGGTTATGAGCACTCTACAGAGCATTTAAGCTGCATCTTTAAAGAGAAGAAACCCTCAACAAGATTTCTGTTGCAAATACAAGATTGAAGTGATATTTCACAGTGAAAACATGGTTAATTTTCCTCTTCCAGAGACTTTAGTGAGGTTCAGCACTTTTTTAGATATAATAATCTGTTTAATAAAATGGAAATGTTTCATCCTGTTGGTCTCTGTGGCAGTATTTGTCCTTAATACTATGTTTTACAAAAAATCATTATCACAAGCCATTTTATTTAAACTCAGCATGTTAAACATGGCTTTCCTGAAGCTCTGATGTACTATCAATTATTTAATAAGCATGAAGTTTACAACTTGGCTAAAGGTTATCATCTATAATAGATACATCTGCTTGTGTTTTCCTGAAAGCCTTGCATTTTGACCTTTTTGCTATACAAAAGAGTAAACTGTTTCTGTGTTTGTACAACCTATGATGAGACTGTGGTTTTCCTCTTGATTTTGCACTGCTCGCTTTACATGATCTCGAATGAAAAAAATGTTAAGTTGCAGCAGGTTTATGCTGGAAAGTAAATACAAACACTGCAGTACTCTCTTGAACGTTATCATTACAATATGATGTAAAACTTTATATTAAAACCAATTTTGAGCACTGTCAGACTGGAACACAGAATACACTCCTGAGGACAATACTCCTTTTGGGACCACTTCAATTTTTCTTGCAAACGAGGCCATTTCTAGTGAAAAGAGCCAGATGACTTAGGTATCTGAGCTGCATGCTCAGAAGGGTGTTTGGCACCTTGAAACCTAGGTTTCCACGGAAGTCACAGAATGACAGAATGGCAGGGGTTGGAAGGGACCTCTGGAGATCATCTAGTCCAACCCCCCTGCCAGAGCAGGGTCACCCAGCGCAGGCTGCACAGGGCTGCGTCCAGGCGGGTTTTGAATATCTCCAGAGAAGGAGAGTCCACACCCTCCCTGGGCAGCCTGTGCCAGGGCTCTGTCACCCTCACAGTAAAGAAGTTTTTCATCATATTCAGACGGAACTTCCCGTGTTCCAGTTTGTGCCTGTTGCCCCTTGTCCTGTCGCTGGGCACCACTGAAAAGAGTCTGGCCCCATCCTCTTGACACCTGCCCTTGAGATATTTATAAGCGTTGATGAGGTCCCCTCTCAGTCTTCTCTTCCTCAGGCTGAACAGCCCCAGCTCCCTCAGCCTTTCCCCAGAGGAGAGATGCTCCAGTCCCCTAATCATCGTTGTAGCCCTCCGCTGGACTCTCTCCAGTAGCTCCTCGTCTCTCTTAAACTGGAGAGCCCAGAACTGGACACAGGACACCAGATGGGGCCTCACTAGGGCAGAGTAGAGGGGGAGGAGAACCTCCCTCGACCTGCTGGCCACACTCTTCTTAATGCACCCCAGGGTGCCGTTGGCCTTCCTGGCCACAAGGGCACATTGCTGGCACATGGTGAATTTGTCATCCACCAGGACTCCCAGGTCCTTCTCCGCAGAGCTGCTTTCCAGGAGGTCAACCCCCAACCTGTACTGGTGCATGGGGTTGTTCTTCCCCAGGTGCAGGACCCTGCGCTTGTCCGTGTTGAACCTCATGAGGTTCCTCTCTGCCCAGCGCTCCAGCCTGTCCAGGTCTCGCTGAACGGCAGCACAGCCTTCTGGTGTATCAGCCAGTCCTCCCAGTTTCGTGTCATCAGCAAACTTAGTTTTCTAAAAGTTCGAGTTGCTTTTGAAGATGGGTGCTAGATGCCCAAATCATTTTGAGCTGGCATCACAGTCCTCTAAAAAAAACATCAACTCTTTTGGCATATATCAGCAAGACCAAGGCCACCTTATTTTTACTGCTTCTGTAGTCACTGGCACGCCTGAATTTGAAGCCCCTGGACTTAGGGTGACACAGACCACAAAAATTTGGCACCTAACCTTCCACATACAAAAGCGGGCATTGCTGAAGAGTGGTCCGACAATCCCAGAGCCAGGCACTGGGGAATGGGTCCAAGTCACCATCAGTGGCTGAAGGGATCATTCGTTCAAGTCCATACATTTATTCATTTTAAATGGGCCATAGGCTCTTAAATGATTGGGTATATGTAGAATTTTTAGCCTAGCCCTACCAGAATTACAGTTTCAAAGACACCCGGAGGAGTTTTGTGTTTGTAGTGAAACCCCAGAGCTGCTGCATTTTAGTATTTGGGGGTATTTTTGCCCCCCCCCCCCCCCCGTTGTTCATGACATGAGGAGGAACCTCCCCATTGGGAAGGCCATTCTCTGCGCTGCTGCTCAGTGCTGCGGTACCTTGGAGTTAGGTTTTGGACGTGGTCGGTTGAGATGTTGTTTCTTCGGTTTACTCCTAAAGGAAGATGTAGCTGAGGCTTTGTGGGAGAACTCTCTTTGTTCCTTCCATAAACCTGCACTGAAGCAGGTAGGAAACATTAAGCAATTCATTATTTTAAAAGAAAGATTGTTTAAACCAGAATGCCTGGAAGCACCTTAACTCTAGACAACTGGAAATCATTTTCTAAAACCTCTTATTCAGTAAGAATCATTTAATTCTTTGAAATGTAGACCATTTTCAAGTCATTTTCTACAACAAATGGGACCAGCTCAATCTGTTCTTCACATTTTAGTAATTTAAAAGGACATAACTGAATTTTATTTTAATGGTAATTGCAAACTCATGCAGAAAATGTAAATGCACACTTCCCGATTAGCTCGCAGCATAAACCATGGCTTCTATTAATGTATTCCAATTTGTAATTCTTTGCACAGTATGAGATTTGAAAGCTGTGATTAAAATTAATTAGGTTAAGTAAAGTTTATCCCCCCTGAGCACTGCTATTTGAAGAAAGAAATAGTAAAACACTAGCTACATCTGGCACCGCAGGAGGCTAAAGCATCACAAGGAGTAGCAGCATTGCTTTTTCAGAAGAGTTGCGTGCTGCTTTTTTGGCGTACCTTAAGCACCATGTATTCTTTTCTACAAGCTAATTGGGAGCTGTTAAGTTACTCTTTGCCTCTTGTAAATGCTCTGGAGCTACAACATCTGTATGAGCATCTGACGAACCAATCTTTGTAATACAGTGGATGACACTCATTTGCAAGCGGCATCATCGCTCCCTAGCTAGGCATTGGAGTGCTGCCCCACCGCCGTGGGAAATGAGTCTCCCAAGAAATGTTGTCCTGAGGGAGCTCCTGGAGTTTTTACTTGCTAGTTTATTTGGTTGTTGTTGGCCGGGTTTTGGCCAAATCCTTTTTAAAGGATTTTTTTCCAAAGAGGGAGTATTTGGATAAAAAGAAGTATAAGTGTTGGGAACATTGGGCTTGCTGGGATGGAAAGGCCCTTTTGAAAGAAAAGACGGTCACGCTCTGGCTCTCCCTCTCTGGTCCAGAGACCAGGACGCTGGCTGGAAACACCACGCAATTTGCGTGTGTGCTGCGTTTTACACTCTCTGATAGCTGTAACTCCAGAGGTGCCAGCCAATACCCCAAAATCTGCCCTTTTGCTGTTCTCTGTTCCTTCAGAGCAACTAATTGAGTAGTTGAGCAATTCTTTATCAGGTGAAGCCTTTTGCACTCAGCATCTGTCACAGCCAAACTCTTGTATTAGTTACTGGGTATTGAATATGCTTGACCCAATAACCAGGTTTGTGCTAAAAGCAGGAAGGTATTTTTGGAGACGGATACCATTTGGTGACCCAAGACAAAGTCTTCATGCCTCTCTGATGAAGACAGGTTGTGCCCACCAGGGGAAGGTAAGGGCACTGTGCCAGATAGATAGCTCTTGAAAATGTTTTGCCCGGCTGGTGAGCGCTCCCTTTGCCTTCTCTTCCAGCCGGACCTCACCATGAGCTGCGCCCAGCGGAGCGCTCCCTGCTCCCGTGAGCCAGGCTCCCATGCCCAGAGTCCCTCTGGGCTTGCGTGGTTGCTTGCGTGGTTCAGGCGCTGCACAGAAAGCTCAGTCCCGGTGGAAGCGTGAGGCTGAGCTGCCGCGTGTGGCAGAGGAAACCACCACAGGCTGGCACCCAAGACAAAACTACTCCTTTCTATTTCTTTGGTGTGAGATTTGAAAAAGAAGAAATGGGAAATCCCATTAAAATGAAAATGCTTTACATTTCCTCCCTGACAGTAACTTCTGAACAAGAATTTCGTGCTGTCTGTGGTATTTCTGGATTAGAAGGAAAGACAAGAAAATATACAGTTATATGATCCTTTAGCTATGCAGCTGCCCGAGCTAGTAAAAGTGCTGCCATTGGGGTGGTAAAGAAAAGGGATTGAAAAAGAAGACTTTGCAGTGCTGTGCAAAGCCACAGGCTTCGCAAGGCGATTCATAGTTTCTCAGGCTCAGGAGGAAGCTCTGCAGTCCCCAGGTCTATCATCCTTTTAACTCAGGCCAGGGAGTTACACCCAGTAATTGCTGTTGCAGGCCTGTAATTTACCTGAGCTACAGCCATGTGCCTTAGCGAAATGGCAGGGAGACTGGAGGGAGTATCGTTAGACTTGAGACAACAGTAAATCCTTACTGAGAAACCGGCACCGGGCTACGGAGCCCAGCGGACGCGGTGCCTCCGAGCCGGGGGTGACGGGAGGGCTGGCGAGGCAGCAGCAGGAGGGCTGCGGCTGGCCAGGGTCTGCCATGCCCGGTTTGAAGGACACCCATCTCACCGGGCATTGAAGGTCTCGTTGCACCCTCCTGTCCTTGGGACTGCTGTCACAGGGCCAGAGCAGGTCTGAGTCTTGCATTCAGTCAACAGCAAGGAAGAGACTCTACATAAACCAGAAGCCACTTAACTTGCTAGGTACAAAGATCTCCTCGTACTTTTAAATATCACGGTCAATCCCACTCCTTCCAGCTGTTCCTTTTCCTCCCTCCCCTCTCCTTGGCACAGCACTGACACCACAACTGCTTTCCTCTTCCCGCCCTTCGGTGCTCCTCACCCCTGCTGCTGCATACACAAGCTGAGCAGCATGGGTTTGCTTGTTTATTGAAGGAGTCTGAGAGCAGGGGGAGGAAAAGACAAGGTAACGACAGAAAAATTAGACAAATAGGCCACACTGGCTGGCAGTACTGGGAGCGCGTGGGTACCTGGGAGCGGGAGCAGCGTGTGATGATGGATTACAATGGAAAAAGGAGAAGCAGCACATTTACACAGGGCTTTGGCAGCTGTGAAATATTCATATGAGCACAAAAAGTGAAGGCCAGCATGGGACTGTGGTAAGAGGGGTCACCACTCCCCACCCTTCATTCACCCATTCATGCCCCATTTTAGGGAGCGTGAGAAAGACCAGTCTGAGCCATGACAAAGGTCTCCCAGCCCTTCCAGCCTGTCTTTGATGGATGCTTAGAGAAACAGGGCATAGATGCTGAGATCTTTCTGCTGGCTAAGTGTCCTGGGCTTCGGTGAACAGCTTGGGTTTCCCTTGAGCTGGAGGTTGCAACATAAATCATCGTGTTTCATGAACCTTCAGAGCTGCTGAAGTACAAAATGAAACTAACTGCAAAGCATCTTGAAAACCGAGATCTTCCTATACGACACTTACCCTAGAGGGCTCCCTTTTGCCATGTACCTAAGGAAGACGGCATGTCGTCAAGAATTAGGTTGAAAGGGCTTGTGAGATTAATTTTCCTATTTCTCCATAGTGCAATATCGTTTCAACAATTATATCTCTTCAGAGATTTGCCCAACCTCCTTCAAATAAGCTTCCTCTCCTTCCCTATAGAGGTAACAACAATCTGGTGGACCACTCTGCAATCAATATTTATCAAGTTAGGAGTCGTTAGGACAAGTCTGGCCACTTGCTCGCTGAGTTTGGGACAACCAGCCCATTCTCCCCGTCGCTCCTGCAAGGGAGCTCGGCATGAACTGACTGGGCTCCTGGAAAGTCATTTTGCCGAGTGCTGAAGTGCAAAACAGGCAGTGGTGGAACTGGTGTGGAATTACCAGCAAAAGTACACAGAAAAGGTGAGAGGAGCTCTGCCTCACAGATTCTGGCAGGAGATTGTTTTAAGAGACGGGTTTCCAACTAGGAGGGCCCGTTCGTGCTCTGCCAGGGCAGAGACGGCGTTACAGAGCTCGTTCACGAGTCGCTGAGATGACCTGCTGCCCTGTCCAGTGCTCTTACATGGGCTTTTGATGAGACTTTAACATTAGTTTCCCCCCCTTTTTTTTTTCTTTATGCCTGAATGCCCTATTTTGGGGAAAAGACGATCCTCCGAACAATAGATCTGAAGAAAGGACGTGATCAGCTGCCATACGGTAGCGGCATAAACTCTCGGTGACCTGCATGGTGGCATGGTCCCAAGCACTGGATTAGTGAGGTTACTCTGCACGTGGGACTTTGCATAAGGAGAGGCTAATATGTTTCTGCTGGCCTGGCAAAAAATCATAACAAATCTGCAATGCTGCCTCAAAGATCACCATAAACAATTCAGTGCTGTCGTTAGTGTCTACACCCTGCAAATGTTTAAACCACAAGAAACCACAAACCACAAGAAACCTGCGAACTGAATAAACAGCTGCTGCTCCAAACTCAAAATCAAATTTACAAGATTCCGCTAATAGGCAGGCATTTGCATTGCAAAAGCAGATTTCATATTACCAATATCTATGTCACAATTAGACTATAGCTAAGCTTTTAGGTGTTTAAATGAATTCATGATAATATACTCAGGAAAATTATTGCTTCCATAAAAAAAAAAAAAAGTTCTAAAATGTCAAAAGATGAAGTGGTACAGGATGTGGATGTATTAACATCTCAGGTAAATGGGACTCATTAGCTACAATATTTCAGACATTACAGTGTAAGGTATGCACATAAGTAAAAACTCCCTTGGGTTTTTATAGCGCGTGAGCTCTCTAGGTCTTCCCCCGTGTTGTTGCCTGAATTGTTTTAACACAGCAATTCAGTATGTAAATCTAGCTGTCCTCACGCTGAAGAAAACACCACCCTTAGAGCTCTGGCCCTTGAACTTGCTTTCGTTACTGCGTACAGGGCAAGCAAAGAGGAACAGCCACCGAGGGCACATCCAGCCCGTCCCTGCGCGTGACGGTGGGGGATGCTGAGGGAGCCATGTCGGAAGCAGAGCAGGTACGAGGTGATCCTCCTCTCCCAGTCGCTCCTCTCACCTCCCGGTTACCTGGGGATCTCTGAAGAAAGCATGAAGGGTCTGAAGCTCCTCGGTGGGTCTTTCTGCCATGAGTTTATCTCAGTGCTTCCCCGAATCCGTTACACCTTTCCGATAGGCACGGCAAGGAAGGGCAGGTCTCACAGGAGGTGCACAGCCATGCCAGTACAGCCCTTGCTTGCTGAGAGGGAAGGACCAGAGAGCTATTCAGTGAGGACTGGTGTCGTCTTCTGGCCGATGAGTCATTCGTCATAACAGTTTTGATCATGCTGATTACAGCTACCTTACTAAATAAAATGGGCCTGAGACTGCTTTTTAGGTCTGACACCCACCCACCCACCTCATAAAGGTAACCCCGTCCAGCTGCTGCAGCCGGTTAGGAGTAGTCCTGGACTATGTCTCGGCATTGATGAGAGAGTGCTAGTGTGCCAGGACCTAATTAACTTAGTTAATTGCTAATTAACAGTATGGACAACGACATGCCACTGCTCAGACGCTTTCCCTTGGCCTGTTGAGTTTTGTAGCAGAAGCACGGCTGTTGTGTCTGAGCTTCCCAGAAGGAGAGGCCATAGTCCCCAGAATAACGCTGTTAGTCAAAGCTGTGCTTGTGACGAAAGGAAAGAGTGGGTCAAACGGAAGAGACAGGTCACAGCAGAGCTCACTGGGTTTTTTAGCAAAACCTGCTGGGCTCTGCAGAAAGGGGCGGCAGGGAATGTGGTGGAGGAAGAGCTAGGCACAGGCCAGAGTGGGTGAAAAGGAGCTGAAATTCCTGGTGTAGGACTCAATGAAGGTGGAGAGACCAGCTAGCACAACGGCAGATGAAAAGAGAGGAGGAGTCTGCACTAGAAAAACTGAGCATCACGCTAAGATTTCCGTCGGCGGTGTCCACAGCACGGGAAGGAGAGAGACGCGGCTGGGGATCAGGGAGCACAGAGATGCTAGAAGCTGTGAGCAGTGAGGAACTGGGCTGGAGCATATCACGGGGAGCCGGTGGCGTGCGGGCGTTGATGGGCTGGAGGTCTGAGGAAAGCTGGGGTGGTGGAAGCGGGGGGGCTGGGGTCGCTGGTGAAGTCATCAGAAGGGGTTAGGGAAGCCTGCACTGGAGGCAAGGCCAGCAGACAGCTAAAAGGAGCGAGGGGAGTGTTTCCCCTCCATGTCAGGTGGCCGCAGGTGAAGGAAAGGAGCAGGAGGCAGGCAGCGGGGCTGCACTTTCTCTGTCATGGCCTCGCAGCTGCCGTCGGCACTGGCCTCCCTCTTTTCTCTGGCTGTCTTGTGGGAAAGCACTCTCCTGCCAGTTCAGTCTCTTGAGAGGAAGAGCGCTTCCTGGGTCATTTTACCAGCAGCCTGGCTGGCAGTGTCCCCCGTTAGGGCACTCACTGGCAGGAGGAGGCATGGCCCATCTCTCAGCAAATGCCCTGACTCTGTCCCACCAGGTGAGCACCAGCCAGCGCGAAGGGAGGCACGGCCAGAGCCCGGCTCACTTGCCCTTTGGTAAACCTGTACGCGTGCATTCCCATTTGCTGAAACATTAAAAGTTCACATGAAATGGGAACTTGGGCCTGAGCTACCTCCAGCTTTTGTCAATCTGAACCACCTTAAATTTTTGCCTTTTCAAATTAATTTTCTATAATTCTGAAGTAAAATGAAGACCTGAGTCCAGAACTTCACCTTTTTATAAGGTGCTCTAACCCAACATTCACCCTAACGTCTGGGACTTCCCCGACTTCAATATTGATCTTTGCATTGATCCATTAGACAATACTCTAAGGAAAAAAATAGTATGCACAAGAAAAATGCTACTGGAAAGTCAATCTTGGACAAAAAGGCAAACAACTGGTGTTGCAAATCTCTCCTGGTCCTATGCTCGCCGCGTGTCAGGGAGGAAGGCTCCATTAACACAATAGCCACTAGATGCCACTATAAGCATGGCCTTACATTTAGAAATAAGATTTTTAAAAAACAGAGTGAACGGTCAGGGTTTGCTAATTTGAAAATAGTCCTTTCAGTTATAGTGCATTTTCTTTGTACAGGCTAGTCTTGCTTTAGAATTGTATTTTTCCTGGGCAAACTTTCTGTTACCCGTTTCCATTCACGATCACCATCCTCACATACGACATATAAAAAAATAGTTGTGTGTCAATGTGAGTATCCCTTTGTGTTTTGCCTTTCCTGGGCCATCCTCCTCAGGAACAGCTAAAGTAGAAATTATCTTTGGAGTTCTCTCATATATCTTTCAAAAGCACTTCTCTCGCTTCCATCAGGGAGACATTCACGTGTCACCTCGGGCAGAGAAGCGTATTGCCACATCAGCAACATACCCTGCTGCGTAGCATCATGAGCCACGTGCTCCTGTGCATACTGACCCCATTTCCTACGCGGCAGGGAAGGACCATGGCTTAATCTGCTTTCACCCTGTGGCCCAAAGCAGCTCTGCCCGTTGCAAAATTGGGAATGTCCCAGGCTCCTTTAGGTGAAGGAGCCTTTGCACTGTGAAGAGCAGCTGAGCTGCAGAGAGGGCAGGAGGAGAGGTGGGACGGGACAGCACACAGGCACTGCGCCAAGCCCCCATCACGTCCCAGCTGTTCCCCAATGTCCCCAGCACTCTGTAGTGCTGTAGAAAAGGAGCAGCCCCATCCCAGGGCTCAGCTTTGCCTCTCTCCACTAAAAGGGGACTATTCTGCACCCCAGGGGCCTCACGCTACCAAGGCACCATCCACGTGCCCTCTCCAGGCTTCAGCAGCCTCTTGCCCACCGCAGAGGCCAGACGCCAGCCCTCAGCCCCGGCGTGCTGAGCAGTCGCATCCGATGCTGCTGCAAGCAGGACACACGCACGCTGTTTGATTAACCTCCTTCCTCCCCCATCTCACCCAGGCAGTCAGTGAAAATAACACTGGTTGTGAAGGAGAAAGCCTCACCCCCACCCACACATGACTCAACCCAAAACCCTCTAAGCCTGCAGCAGCGGTCAGTGTGCTAATCTTCTGCATGGCTCAGCCGGCTTGGCGCGTATATGGGTCATGGCTGTCGTAGGCCAAGCTACCACTTAAAGTGATCGTGGGGAAAGTAGGTTTTTCTTGCTGGCTGCCAGTGTTGCAGACTGGGGTCTGAAAATTAAGCAATGATTTTTCAGCCTCAATTAGCCATCTAATAGATGGCTAAGGGACATCTATTTTAATATGAGACGAATAATCTCATCGCAGATGTGGAGGTCTCCACCGTAATTACCTACACATGGATAAATGAATGTAGGTCTTGGGCAAAACGCTTCGTTTTTGAGATTCCAGCACACTTTCAGATGTTGACTATTTACAACTGAAAAGCCAAATGGAAACTGCTGCTACTCGCTGACAACCCACATCATGTTTTAAAGCTGTTTTTGAGAAGTGAACAGGGTATCTGCGCTATTTGGTCAAGAGCTAGCGGTAAATACTAAAGATTTTGGTGGTTTTCACACTCAATAACAATTTCAGTTGAACACAGTGGAGGTCTGTGGGATCTGGGTGGCAATTTGCGTTAGAGTAATGAAATGTACCGTCATTACTGGTGTTGTACCTCCAGTTTGTTACTATGTCAGAGTTAACATAAAAAGCATATTTTCCTCCTCATCACCTTCCAGTTATTTTTAAAATGGAAAGCAGAGTCTTAAAAGAGACACTTTAAAATGTTTTCTCTTCTGTTTTTACCGGCGCAATTGAATACTCTAAAACCAGAGCTCTTTCCCAAAAGACATTAATAAAAACTGATAAATTCACAAATAGATGGAAAGAACATTGGAGCTGAGCACTTGTTGAGCTGCCATCTAGAAAAAAATGTGAAAAAGAATCAATTCTCATGTGAGTCCTCTCCCTTGGGGTGGTGCAGACAGAGGCGATCCTCATCTCATTTGCAGTAGGGTTGGTTGCCTGCTTCACCCTCTAGAGATGTGCTAGCAAGAAGTCCCAAACTTTCCAAACCATTTGCAAATGCTTCTAAGTGGAGTGGCTATCTTTATTAAAGCAATGAAAACTAAGTCTCTTTCCCATGCACTCCTGGGATACTCTCTATTTTGGCCCATATTCAGGAAGGCAATTAAATATGTGCTAACTCTATGCTCGTGAATAGTCACATTGAAATTTAAGGAATTACACATGCCTAAGTGCTTTCTTGAATGAAGCCCAAAGTTTGTATCCCAAAGAGAGCTAGAAACACTGTGGCTGAAAGCCACACACCGCTCTGAGGGCCTTGTCAAGGGAGCTACAATTCAGCAGAAGCTCCCAGGAGGGTGTGGGGAGTAAGGGAAGGGAGTCCAGATTTATGCATGTTGCAAAAGAAAAACCCACTATTTTCCATTCGTAGGCACTGCCCTACCCCTCTGGGGAAAAGTATATAGTGTTTTTCTTTCGTTCCCTGTTTCTCCTTCCCAAACCTGGTAGAATTTCAATAATTCCTGATGCTCACTATTTTGCAAAGTTCATCTGTAGGATCCTTGGTGCTGTGGAGTATGTGTGAGGATGACACAGAGAGACCCGGGGGATCTCTGCAAACAAGGCGCAGGGATTTGGTTGGAGTGCTACCTACCTCTGTGGCCTTAGCAAAGGCAGGTAACTCTCCACATCATTTTCTCCACCGAATGATAATAACTGCCGAGGAGCACTTACGCTTACAAGCATTCTGAACATGGTAAAACTCCTTTAGGGCTATTAATTTGTTGTAGTCCGTGCCTACATCAAGATCCATAGTGTCCCCTCTTGGTAGCAGAGCTGCTGTCAAAATAGAGAATCCTTCCTGGTCAATGACCACGAGATACAGTAATTTACAGTATCTTCTGCCAAATGACTGCCACCATGAAGACTAAGTTGTCTACCATGTTAAGCAACTATCTTGCACATGCTGATGCAGTCCAGTAGCTTGTGTGTGCCTGGTTTGTGATGAATTACTCAATAATCTGAGAGGAATGGGTTTGGCTAGGTCTCACATGTAGCCTGATGGTAATACTAGGTGACTTCCCATTGCTTCACTATTTGTTAGATGTTCTGATACCTCCTGCTTTGTGCAAAATACAGCAGAATGTCATTTAGCACAAAAGATCATTTTTTCCCTGCTGAGTCACTTGTGGGCACGCTCTACCTGGAGCTGACGAATGATAATGTCACTGTGAAGGGACATTTGGGTGACAGTTGATAATACACGTATCATTGCCCTGGTAGCTGCTCAGGGAAGAGGCGCTGAAGTCAGCACACACCCTCCACAGGCGCTGGCGGCTGGTTCACCTGCCTGCCACGAATGTCTTGTGTGGCCTTGGACAACGCAGCCAGCCTCCCAACACCTCATGAACCCTTCCGTTTCTCCATTCCTCGTCCTTTTTATCCGCACTCTCCGCTACATCTTGTACGTAAGGAGAAGACCTAGTGCTATCAGGCCTTGTTTTTGAGTGGAGACCAGCCACTCTGCCCAGCAGAAGAGGTCATGTAGGGAAGTAAGAGACTTCAGACAAACCTTTCGCTGCAGCTCCAGCAATTGCTGCCCTTGATTTGCCAGTTTGATAATGGTGACTTTCAAGTCAAGCTGCAAAGTCACAGGAAAAAAGAGGAAACCGTCTTAACTCATCTTAAGATTGGTTTGAAACATCATGTATCACATTATCAATATTTTTTCTGTTGGGTATTTACCCTTTTTAAATGCAAAGACTTTTGGTTTCTGTTATGCAGAAAAGTGTTTCATGTAGTCACTTTTGGTTTCAGTTTAGCTAACGGGTGTGAAAAGAGCACTTTCTTCATTTGGACTCGTTCATTCACAGTTAAGAAATCAGTCGGGAGTGGAAGAAGCAGCAAAGCTCGTTTCCTCTTCCAGGCTGTGACTAGAAACAGGTGGGCAAGGTCAAGACACACTCATTTTAGAAATATGAAGGATGTGGGTGAGATTTTCCAAACTGCAACTCAAGCAGGTAGCGTTCCCACTTCACACAATTGTCAACCGATTTCCAGTGAGATGCGTTGGGAAACGCCACAGAGCGCTCACCTGTATCTTTAAGAACGTATATGTCTTTGAGTATCTAGTTCATGGTGACCAGAAACAGCCTGTCCGTTCATGAACTGCAGTTACTACTTCCCTTATTTAATACGTCCGTTAGCTGTAAGTACAAAACTTGTTTTGATGCCTCGTCTATTCAACCTTCCCCACAAAACACCGAGCACATTTGAAGCAGTTGGGGTTTTTCTTATTAATAGCAAATGATGGTAAAAGATCTGATTTGTGTACTTGTAATTGACTTTCCACTTCCACCCATCAACTGCTTGACACAAATCACGGAAAAATTAGTTCTCACACGGTGAGTAAGAAATGTTGTAATTCACCATTTGCTGATATGACCCTTGTGTGTCTATACGTACAGTCTTGCTCATGATTAGAGAAGATAGATGTTTTCCCTGCTCAATCAGCTGGTCCTGTGCCTGAGCATCAAAAAGGAGCCTCAGGTTACCTGCCACCTGCTGCAGCAAGCAGACCGTCGTCCCCTTTATGACCTGCCTCTCCAACACAGATTGCCCACCTTCCAAAGTTGTTTTGCCAGGGCACAGCAAGATTAAAACTTGTTTCCTGGACCCCTCTGCAAAAGCAGACCCCAAGTGGGGTTTTTCCACCAAATCAAAAGCGTCACTGCAAATGTTTTCTGGAGGCTTTGTTGAGCTATGATTTGTCCTTTGCTGAAGTTCCCAAGTTATTACCTGATCTGTAACCTAAAACTGGTTTCTGTGAGAAATATTTTCAGTTTGCTCATCGAGGTCAGAAGATAGTGGTCTGGCACAAACGTCCTGTACATTTTACCAACGTCAACTTTTATATATAGCAAGCACTCCTGTGAAATTGATTGATTACAGTTGGCTGATGAGCGTTATTTCTACCAGACAGTGAGATCACCTTGCTAGTGTGGAGACTGTTTTGGAGGAGGCTGCTGTTTTAAGCTTGCTTGAGGTGTGCCCACAAGTCTGTTTATTCTCATGTATCTTATGTGGTCAGGGTGGTGGTGCTGGAGTTTTTCATTGCTGAGCAATTTCTTCTAGTTTATTAAATGAATTTAGTTTCAAATGGAGTACTGGGTTTTCGTTTGTGGTGCTGCTTTTCCTGTTACTGTTGTTGTGGTTTACCGTCCACATCGGGGTGTTCAAAAACTGCTCTTCAAACTTCACCGAGCTTGTTTTGTGATTTGTGTTTTTACAGTTCTGAGCATTTCTTAATCTCAAGGTGCTGAGCGTAGGCTGGGACTCCCTCCAAGAGGAATTACGGTATATACAGCGCCGGGGCAGCACTGGAGCCTTGTGACTTCAGCCAGACACATTTCAAGTCCTCGTTGGGCCAGGAACTGAGCGGATGTAGGGATCCATCCAGGCAGGCCTTACGATAGCAGTAAGGCCTTCTTTAATGTACAGATACTGTTAAGGAGTTGGATTTCCAGATTGGCTTCTTCCCTATATCTAGCAGTGCATTTTAATCGCTAGAGCAACTCATTGGGAAAAAAAAAGAAAAAAAAAAAAAAAAAAAAGGAGAGAAATAGCATACTCTTTTCCAGGCTCAAGCAATGATTTAGAGGATGATGTTGAGCAAGTTTTGGTATTGATTTTCCTATTTGTAAGATAGAGATATTAAGATTAATCACAGTGGGCCAGTCCCTCAAGGATGTCACAAAGGTTAACTCCTATTAGAAAGTATTCTGAGCTAATCAAAGAAAAGGTGCTACCCACACGTACATAGTGGGAGGCCTGGCATTTCTCTACTCAGCTAACGTGACGACATTTGAGATCGTGACTCTAGTTCCCAAACATGAGCAATAAGGGATTTTGGTTGGGGCGGTAGGAGTGACACAACGTGAGGACACGTCCTCGGGCTCTCGGGAAAGGGATAACTGAGGGCAGCATCTGCACAGCCCCTCAGTGGCCAGCAGAGCAGGACCTCCCCATTTTCACGTGCATATTTACATCAGTGTACACTTCCTTAGGCTTCAGACAGGTACAGTTTAAACAGCACAAGAAGCACAGGAAACGGAAAGATGCCCCCCTTTCCTTTGTCAGCAGCGCTGCGTCACTTTTTGCTTGGCAAGGGCAATATATCTGACAAAGGCTGCTCAGTAGGTATTTGCAATCATAAAAAGGTCTGTTTGAGTACCGTTGCCTTGAGACTGGGTCTGAGCCTCCCTCAGAGGTGCTCAGCCGCTTCTCTAGGGAGTCCCCCCAGTGAGGTGTACACCATGGGGTCACCGCAGCTGTGGAGGAAGGGAGAAGGAAAAGCTGCTGCAACCCAGCAGCAAATGCCCCCGGCTGTGCCCTCTGTCTTACTATCATCTCATGTCCCTTGCATTGGTCCTCTCTGCTCCCAGATCTGTGTCATGCCAGTAACCCCATGACCACCCACAAGAGTCCTTAGTTCCCCTTCACCTCCACTCATCCCAAAACCCAGTTATTTCTTGCTTACTTGAAGACTGATTCATCACAGTTCATAGAATCACAGAATCATAGAATGGTTTGAGTTGGAAGGGACCTTAAAGACCATCTAGTTCCAACCCCCCTGCCACGGGCAGGGACACCTTCCACTAGACCAGGTTGCTCAAAGCCCCAGCCAACATGGCCTGGAACACTTCCAGGGATGGGGCACCCACAGCTCCTCTGGGCAACCTGTTCCAGTGCCTCACCACCCTCAGAGTGAATAATTTCTTACTTCTACTTGATCTAAATCTACTCTCTTTCAGTTTAAAGCCATTACCCCTTGTCCTAGCACAGATGCCCTTGTAAAAAGTCCCTCTCCAGCTTTCTTGTAGGCCCCCTTTACGTACTGGAAGGCTGCTAGAAGGTGTCCCCAGAGCCTTCTCTTCTCCAGGCTGAACAACCCCAACTCTCTCAGCCTGTTTTCATAGGAGAGGTGTTCCATCCCTCTGATCATCTTCGTGGCCCTCCTCTGGACTCGCTCCAACAGGTCCATGTCCTTCTTGTGTTGAGGCCCCAGAGCTGGATGCAGTACTCCAGATGGGGTCTCACCAGAGCAGAGTAGAGGGGGAGAATCGCCTCCCTTGACCTGCTAGCCACACTTCTTTTGATGCAGCCCAGGATACGGTTGGCCTTCTGGGCTGCAAGTGCACATTGCTGGGTCACGTTGAGCTTCTCATCAACCAACACCTCCAAGTCCTTCTCGGCAGGGCTGCTCTCAATCCATTCTCTGCCCAGCCTGTATTTGTGCCTGGGATTGCCCCGACCCATGTGCAGGACCTTGCATCTGGCCTTGTTGAACTTCATGAGGTTTGCATGGGACCACCACTCAAGTCTGTCAAGGTCCCTCAGGATGGCATCCCTTCCCTCCAGCGTGTTGACCGCACTACACAGCTTGGTGTTGTCAGCAAACTTGCTGAGGGTGCACTCCGTCCCACTGTCCATGTCGCTGACAAAGATGTTAAACAGCGCCAGTCCCAATACTGACCTCCACTTGGAGATCAAGCTGTTGACCGCAACTCTTTTTGAGTGTGACCATCCAGCCAATTCCTTATTCACTGAGTGGACCCTCCATCAAATCCACGTCTCTCCAATTTAGAGACAAAGATGCTGCGGGACAGCATCAAATGCTTTGCACAAGTCCAGGTAGATGACATCAGTTGCTCTTGCCTTATCCACCAACACTGTAACCCCGTCATAGAAGGCCACCAAATTTCTCAGGCATGATTTGCCCTTAGTGAAGCCATGTTGGCTGTCACCAATCACCTCCTTATTTTCCATGTGCCTTAGCATAGTTTCCAGGAGGATCTGCTCCATGATCTTGCCAGGCACAGAGGTGAGACTGACTGGCCTGTAGCTCCCCGGGTCTTCCTTTTTTCCCTTTTTAAAAATGGGAGTTATGTTTCCCCTTTTCCAGTCAGTGGGAACTTCAGCAGGCTGCCACAACTTCTCAAATATGATGGATAGTGGCTTAGCAACTTCATCTGCCAGTTCCCTCAGGACCTGTGGATGCATCTCATCAGGTCCCATGGGCTTATGCACCTTCAGGTTCCTTAGATGGTCTTGAACCTGATCTTCTCCTATGGTGGGTTGTTCTTCATTCTCCCAGTTGCTGCTCTTGTCTGCAGTGACTCCTCTTGCACAGCCTCGCAACCTCTACCACCATATCAGCTCCTGCACACCCCAGTCACATCCCAGCCAATTTTCCAGCACCGTCTCACTCTTAAAGACCGTTACGAACGGTGGCTAACTCCCAAGCTGACTTTTCATTTGTTTTTAATGGAGCTGGTTCATTCCCTGTGCAATGTCTTTTGTGTGTGTCATCATCACCATCACTATCATTATTTCCAGCATTCAAAAGCCTTTAAGGCTCTTTGTTTCAAGGCAAAACAATTCTGCCATTTAACAATGGGAGGCAGAACCTTGCCAGTTTTCTCAGTTGAGGTTTGGTGCAAAATAAAGATTGGAAACCACCGGCCTAACCAGTTCTTAATCCTATGGTAATCTGCAATATGTTCCAGTGCTCAGTGGTCCTTATCATTAGAAAATGTTTCTGATGGCTAACATAAATCTTCCTTGCTGCAAGTTAAGCTTGTTGTTGTGCTATTGCCAGCAGATATGGACAACACTTTATTACAGTCTCCGTTGCAGCTACCTTTTACGTATTTGAAGGCTGTTGTCTTGTCTTCTCTTTTCCAGACTAGACACAGTCTCATCTTTCAATTTTTCCTCCGAGTTCACATTTACTAGACGTCTGATCACTCTTGTTGCTTTTGTCTGAGCTTTCTCCAGCACGCTAATAGGGCAGCTAAATATATCGCTGCTCTTCTTTGAGATTCAAACCCACCTTTCTGCTATGAATTATCCTGAGAGCTCCCATAGGCTTGGTTACCAGCCTATTCACCTAAATCCTTTGCTAAACCACCACTTTCTAGAATAAAGCCCCCATTCCTGTAGGTAAGCTGTCTTTATTTATCCCTAGCTTCATGGTCTTTCATTTGGCTGTCAAAATGTATACTGTTTAACTGATCTTCCTTTAACAAGTAATCCAGATCAATTTTTCTAGCTGACCTGTCCCTAATGCTTCTTCACCAGTTTTCTGTTATCTCCAGATCTTCCACCAGGACCAGAAAGGAAACCCATGGGACCTTGCGAGGAACATCCCGCAGGGTGACAAATTCTCATTTACAGGCAACATTAAATCTGTTCAGTATGGGCTCTTTTGAATTTGCACTTCTCATTTATTTTCACAGTGTCATGCGCAGTGAAGTCACATGTCTTACAAAACCCTAAATGTGTTGTGTCATCACATTTACCCTTACCAAACCTGAGATCTGCTCAGGAAGCAATAGCGAATTTGCTATCTGGAAGGAACCTCCAGCTTTCTTAGGGAGTGACGAAGAGTTCAAGAAACCAAAGGTGGCGTGTTGCTTGGAAAAGAAAGAAAAAACTAGAGGCAGGAAATCTGTTAGACATAAAAGGAGTGTATCTGTACTCATTTCATAAAGATATGAATTAAGGACTGGAACTGACTATTACTCCAAATTGATTGCATCTGGTAAGCATTAATCGCGTACACATTTCTGAACTGTTTGCTGCTTTTTTGATCCCACTGGGTAGTCAGCTTCTGATATTTCCACTGAACTGTGTTTAATCATGTTTAGCAATATTTTAGTGATAAGAGTTGGTGGTATCATAGCTCCACTTCCAGTCTTTGATGCATATGATTATATTACCTCCTTCTTCAGTGAATGCAAAAATCCTCTGGTAACTTGTACTATTGACGTCTGAGGAAGTCAGGGCTGTTATTGTTTCAGTGTTCAGCATTCTGCCGCTGCATCGCTTTGATCCATGGCCTTACGTGGCTTTTTAAAGTGGAGGAGGGTGGAGGGAGAAGGGTTACTGGGCTTGTAAACATTTCTATTACATCAGATTAGTTTCCCTGCCATGTACAATCTGCTGGTGTGACTCAGACTTTCACATTTTATAAAGTCAGCTATGTCTACAGGGACTGCAACCATTCTGAGAAATTCTAGATAAATGTGAATTAGTTTTATTCTTATCTTATTACACAATGTACAATTATACAAAAAATGCCCTTTTGTTGACTTTTAGTGCAGATGTGCAACCACTGGCAGATAATGAGAACAACGCGTTCCCCCCTCACCAGCTCCTTTATTCTTTGGCTATGAGTCTTAACCCAGGTTTAGGACTAACCCATGCTCATTCATGGTGTTCTCAGCTGCTCTCCACCTACCTCTCAATTTATTTTTTTTATTGAGGCTGCACTGCCGTGATCTGAGATGGCTGCCACTAAATGGTTGGAGTCATGTTTCTTAGAGCAGATCATTCAACCACTTCTAGTCTGGGGAATAGGGCACGCTTTTTCACAGCTGTAAGAGCTAGGCAAGACTATTTTTGCCCTTGTATCGGTTTAGGACACTGCCAGTAGCACGGCAAAAGCGATAGTCATTACCAGAAAAAATGCTAATGTCTCATATGAAATAATCTGGGGCACCACACGTAGCATTTTCCCTTCAGGACTTTCTGGGAAGGATTTTCAAACACTCCGCTTCGTGGCAGACAAAGTTTGCAACTGCTTTGTTATCTCCCACATGTTTTCTTGCCAAATGTTTCCACAGTTGTCTGCTATTCAAATAATGACGTCTTACTACTGCGGTGGTCATTTTGAATGTGCTAGGGAACGAGCAGGGTTCACGGGCTGTTTGCAGAGATCCTGGGCAATAGGTGTAATTTCTTCAGCATTGGGACACACCAGAGAGTGTTTTTCTTTTTGGATGCCCTACCTCACACAGGCACATCACCATTTCTCACGTTCCTGGCAATGGTAAATAGGACCTACTCGCTAGCCCCAGTCAGAGGAAGCAACTGCGCCAGATCCTTAAAGAAAACATGATGATGATTTGGTGGGAGGTCTCAGATACTCCCCCAGGGCCCTGCAATGCATCAATCCAGCTCTGCAGCATGGACTTAGAGTCAAAACAAATGTTTTTGGGAAGTGCAGGGTAGGACTCACAGACAAATAAAGGAAGTGAGTGAGAAAAAAATATTCAGGAGATCATGAATGATCCTTACCAGCCCCTCACGTAGTGGACTGGCCATCATTCTGTAATTGCTAGTCCAACCACTAAAAACCACGTGCAGACAAGAAACTATTCAAGACGTTCACTAGATCAGCCATCACAGTGGGCTGGAGCCCGGAGGTACCTGCTAGGGTCATGCGTTGAAAAGCCATTGCCACACACATCAGGGTTGAAGCTGGTCTCGCGTAGGGATGGGAAACGGGACTCAAGTACAAATCAAGCAAGAAACTGCATGGCTCAAGGGTGACAAGGATCTAGTCTTCTTTCATTGCCTGACCTTCCTGAGCGAGTTTTTAGGTCTTTCTTTCTGCACCTGTATTTAATCACACTCTCGGGGACAGTTTTGAACGCGGAAGCCTCTTGGAGGACAACCCAGTCCACACACACCCCCTTCTTCAGGCGAAGGGGGAACCTCGGTGGCTGGTCCGAGGTGGGTTGAGTGCTGCCAGCCCTTCAGCTGGTGAAGCCCTTTCACCAGGGCGCAGCGGGCCGGCGGACGGTGGGAGAGGTCCGGAAGCTTTTATCACTCAGAGGAGTGCGTCAGTGCAGGATGTGAGCCTAAATATGCTCTATTTGTGGAAAAGCATTTTCTTATTAACCAACCTGTATTTGGCAGGGTTTTTACTGAAACAACAGCCTCCCCCAGGGCAGGTAAATGTGACTGTGGCAGCAGTCAGCGTTCCCAGGGGGCCTTCCTGCATCTAGAATACAATTAGATACATTTGTCTGCAAACGCTTTAAATATTTCAGCTGGTATGCCATTAAGGAATAAGAAAGGGTTTTATGTTAAGAGAGACTCGGAGCACTGCAAGGCAGCCAATATCACAGACAAGGCACAAGAATGATTTGGGATAGATAATGGTTGTGAGTAATGTTATAAATGATCTCATAGACTTTTTTTTTTTTCTTCTGTGAAGTAAATGACCTTCCTTCTTCCACTTAGGGAGCCGTGTGGCCATTACAGTGTGAAAAATGTCTCTCTCAGCCAAGATTGCTCAGTACATTTTTACTGAGGTCCACTGGATAATTTTAATGATATTTGCTCATTTTCACTCAGCTCTTTCATGTGGTCTTACCAGGTCCCCCTCCCCTCCAAGACATGGGCAAGGGACACGGGCTCTCACACTGGGGTGCAGGAGGCTTCATACATCTAGGTCTTTTCTGATGTCTGAAACATCATGTTCACAGCCCACATCTCACCTTTACCTTTTCAACCCCCGATTCAGTGCTAGCGCTCTCATCGACAGCAGCAGGAAGATTTACTGGTATTGCAGCCGGATTTGTAAGCGCTAATGAGAACCACAGCATAACATGATGAGACACTGCACCCCTGTAACAGAATAAAACCCATCCCTCTTTCAAAGATCTGACAGACAATAAGATGCGAATACAACACGCGTGCAAGGACGCAGGCAGTGGCAGTCTCTACGAGCGGGAGGTCCCGAGCAAGAGCGCGGACCCGGAGCACTGACGTGGTGCTACCAAAAGTGGGTTATCGGTGGGCATTGCACAGCATCAGCAGGTGGCTCAGGCTTTCTCCTCAGCTCTCCAGGACACGTCTTCGCAGGTGCCACATCTTCCTCCCCTGCCGCTGTACACGTAGCCACGAAGCTGTAATGTGGCAGTTCTAATTTGAGATGTGCCTAGAGGCAGGGCTGCCCCGAGATCCCACCTTTGCTCTCTTTTTCTCTGTTAATGCAGTGACAAATAAGCTCCATTTGGAAAAGAAACCCACTCGGGACCCACTTAAAAGCTTTCCTTTTCTGCTTATTTGGTAAAATTTTCCTCCTTTCCATCTCATGGCATGTGCAAGTGATGTGAAGAGAAAATAATAGTACCTTCATTATGCCTTTGTTTTCATAAGATATTTGCGCAGGAGATTTTATGAAAGGAAGCCTTGTGCCCTGATCAGCTTTTATTATTCTGGATGTCTAGTAATGGGTGAATAGCATGAAAAAGTATTACATACTTGTTATAAGTTTAAGCATTTGTAATCATGTATTCAAAATTGTTAGACATCGTGGCTGAAAGTCCAACTGAGACATCTGTAGGAAGTGCAAAACCCCCACAAAAATATTTCAGTGATATAAATTATTCAAATCATTATTAATCTCACCCACTCTACTAGTCAAAGTCTATCTGAAGGATTCCTGCATGGGATAAGATTCAGCACACATGGCAACAATTCTGCAACCTCTTTTGAATCCCAAATTGCTATATTTACCACAAAAACTTCCTTTCAGTCAGAGTCCCCTTGCAAATGTGCTTCAACTTAAAATGTCAGTTAAAACACTCCATCAAAACTTGAAGCCCTGCCTCCTTTTTCATTCAGGATTTATTCTGGCAAAGCTCCCCTCAAGTCAAGTAGAGACACCACCACTCTGAACAAAAGCTTCACAGTTTGACTCAATAAACTTGTCATCTTCGCATAAAGAAATGGATAAAAATGCAAACAAGCCATTGTCCTGACGTGTCACGTAGCTTATAGGAAGGACACTTCATTCAACCTCTAAGTGGGCCGCCAGACCAAGCACTGGCAGTGATCAGTGCTGCTAAGTTTAAACCTTTAGTCATGGCAGTCCTACAGCGATTCTCAGATCGCTCTGCGTTAAGCATCGGTGGTGGCCACACAGGGGCAGATGACAACCCAGCTTAAGCTTGGAAGTCCTGATGCATTTCTGGCCCTCACACCGATGCCCTGGTCTCCCACCCTGCCCCATCTCACGGTGTGGCGGGAGCATAACTAGGTATGTCCACCATGAGCGCTGGAAACCTACCAGCAACAGTCCCACAAGTCCCCATCACTGTTTTCTGGCCTTTCTACCAGAACATAACAATTACTTTCCACCTCTTCCTCTCCTTTCTGTAGATAAGGTCTGACAGCACTAGAAAATGGGCTGCTTACTGACGCACAGGGAGGGTGGCTCTGGTGCCAGAGTATAAGATGTAATTAAGATATGGGCAGGTGACTCCCATACGCAGGCTGACCGGTTATGTGAAGACACCTTATGTTAGACTAGTAAATTGTCACGTCATATTTCCAGGGAGAGTAGATGGTGCATTTATACCATATCAGGGTACGCTCTGTGCTGCATTTGACAGAATATTTCTTTCAAGTTTATCAGTGTTTTTCAGAACCTGTAGACCAAAATACCTAACGTAACTCATTTACGCTCTTCTCAACATCATCAAATACTGGCCCCTAAAATTCATGGGCATTCAGGGTAAAAGATTGCCTGGATTTGAGGTAGATGTCATTGTGCAATAAAATGTTCATGTTTGGAGTTGAAAAAGACAATGATTTAGTGGAGTATTGATTTTTTAAGGAGAGGGAGAATTGCGATTGGTGATTGGAGTTAGTCCAGCTAGAGATGAGGCAAAGCAAATGAGAAGATTCATCTACTTATGTTAGGTACTTAGTTTCCCTTACTTAGATAATTACTTATCTGCCATTGTAGAAAACCTTACAAACACAAATGCAACGTCTCTGTAAGCTAGGGAAGCATTGTTATCTTCCATCATGCTCACAGCAGAGGCCTCAGGAGGTTCAGGCAGCGCCCACACAGTTTGGTGAGGTCACTCCTGAAAGCCACCACCGCAGTGCAAGCCCTTAGGGCACCTCAGCTTGTCATCAGACCGGGGTATAGTTGACCAAACAACCCACCTCAAAGGGTCATTCTCACACTTGCCCCATACCTGACATGCCTGCACTTCTTACACCCTCTGATCCCAACCCCTGGCAGTGTAGACACGTCAGGTGTCCCCCTGCAGCCCTCACCTTCCCACTGATCATGGTGCTGTGTAGGGTGATATGGGCGAGCAGAAAGGGGCCTTTTAGGAAAGGGAGTGATAACGCCACTCATGTTGTAATCCAACACAGAGGGCCACAGGCCGTCTGCTCTCCCCTGTACCTCTGAAAATCTCTACAGGCTGCTTCCGCCAAGCTCAGACCTGTTAAATTCAGGGCACTTATCATGAACCTCACTTGCTTTTTGCACGGATGAGATGGAAGACAGCATGTGAACTAAGAGTTTGCCCAAGGCCCTAAATCAAAATAACAAGCAGATGTTGTGAAGCCCAAAAATATTTTGCAATTGTCAAATGCAAAACTTCTCTTCTCAAACACAAGAAAATTGTAATGGTTTCCTGCAGACAGGCTACTGGCAAGGGGTAAACCTGAAAAACAGTCCACATTCAATAGCTTTGTGCCATTAATGGCTAAAAATAAAATAAAACTTTTACAAAAGTTCCAGACTTCCTCACTGGGGGATCCACAGATATAGAGGTATTTTCGTATTGCTTTTTTATTTGGGCCAGCTCAGATTAAGCACAGACCACACACTGAAAGACTGGTCACTCTCTATTACAACAGCCATCTGGAATCCCCTCAGATTAAATGTGCCCAGACCGTCGCTGGTTTCTGGCTGGAATAGGTTACTGCAGAAAAACAGAAAGCATAAAATTGTAATGTGGCCAAAACCTTAAAAATAAGTAAGAAATATAGTCTGCCCTTTTAGCACTTACTTGGGGTCTGCAGAGTGCAATAAATAAAAAATTAGAGCCGCTAGCCCTTTCTGACTTACTGTGTCAGGTCTCAAATCCAGATTATGAGCTATCCATCCATCTTCTTGGTAAAGTGGATCTGTTACCATCATCTATAAAAGAACACAGGCAGGACAGTTTACCCTACAAAAAGAAAATCAAAGGGGTGGAAAATCCAGAAAATAGCCTGAGGTCTTCCCTTGGGTCCTGTTCTTATTTTTCATGCTCTCCTTTACCAACCTGGCAAACCACTGCCAGGTCACTTGCCTGGCTCTGAGGCCAATGTCACACAGATGGTGCTACCTAGACAGAGCCCTCAGGCTCACAGTGGTGAGACCAGCATGTATAACCCCTCTTTGATGTGCTGAGGAGGTGTGGGGGGCAACTGTGGCATTCATGGTCTTGCACAAGGTGGTGCAGAGCTAAGATCTGGCAGTCAAGTTCTTGCTGACAAGCGTCCTCAGAATTGCTGGGGTTGCTACTCCTCAGGGTCTTCCTGAGCACATTAACAGTCCAGATGCAGCCCATTGCTTAAGTATTTGACTTTCAGCAGATCTCCTCAAAATGAAACTCCTTCTGGACCTTCTCAGCAACAACCGGGATGTCATTTACTTTGTCTAGTCTACTTGAACATTGCAAGACAGTCAGAAGCCATCTTGATCCTGACAAGTAGGCCACCAAGCCAAGGTAGAGGCTTGGCTCCAGCTGTTGGAGGTCTCCACTGGGGTATTGGTGTGGCTGTGTCAGAAGAAGGGCTACAACCCCTGCAGATGTGCCAGCTGGGCCACTCACCCCTCCCAGGGCTATCTGCAGGGGCAGGCTTAGGTGCTGTGTGGAGCACCCCACACCTGTGGCAGAACTGCCTCCCCACATCCTTACTTCATTCCTGGGGCTGTTCCCATCCCTAGCCTGGTAGTAGCTTTCCTCAGTTTTTCCCTTTTTCTGTGGCACTGGTTGTGGGATGAATTTACTCATAACCCCTGTTGCCATCAGCAGCAGTCTCCATGCAGTGGTGGCTGTTGTAGGTGGCTTTTCCAAAGCAGCAATCCTATACTTACTCTTCCAGTATGGAAAGGAGGACACAGGACTCCAGCCAGGCCATACACCAGGATACATCTTCTGGCTGTGCCTCAGTGGTTCTCTGGAGGCAAATTGCAAGAAGGTGCATGAGGATATGATCAATCTTGTCGCACAGTTTTTCTCATGGATTCACAGCTGGGTGCAGGAGGACTCAGAGCTAAGTCTGGAGAGGTTATTGCAGAGCACTATCCATCTTTCCAAGAGTGGATGCTGTGGAGGGCAACATAAGGCCAGGCTTCTTATAGGTTTCACCCCTAGAGATGCTAGCTGAAGTGCACGCTGCTTTGACAGGTGGCCACCTGGGCAACAAAGCAAGCTGGCCTTGAATTTTCCAGCAGGGGCACTGTTTGTTAGATAGATAGTGTTTTACCTGAAGACCATGCTGAAGATGGCTCAGGAAACCAGCACAGAGCAGGGCAGTGGAATTCAGTTCTCTAAATGAAGGCTATCAGTCTCCTCATCAGGCCGTCTTTATCACTGCTGTACCCCCTTATGCAGATGCCTAGCACAAAACCACCCCTATTTAAAACAAAGCAAAGCAACCTTGTTCTTTTCTTATCACCTACTGGGCTTTGTAAGGAATCATATTATTTTCCTTCCAAGCGTAACAAAACTCTGTGGCAGGATTTATCGGCACACCGATAACACTCTTTATTCAGTGCAGGTGAGAGAACAAAGCGGTGCCTCCCTGCCTGCCCTCGAGGACCTTACACGGTGCCTACACAAACATTAGCAATATGCGTAGCCGTTGTACTGTGCACTTACAGGGTGGAAGTGTCAATCTGATCTCCTGAAAGGGTATTTTTCATGATGCCTCATGACATAATAGTCTTGTAGCATCTTTAATTTAAAACAAAAGCTCCTGCAGAGGGTTGCTTTTACAGTCTTACCGACCTGAAGAAATCAAGCAGGGAGACAGCATGCAGACAGCAATACCTTAGAGGATGCCGCTCGTGGCTCTTTCACTGTTTATTTGACGGTAATGCAAAAAAGGCACAATCAAGATCAGCATCAGTTGTGCTGTGTGTCGCCCAAATACACAGAGAGATACATTTGCAGGTCTGAAAATCTGCAGGCATATTTAACTAGCTGCTTTTGATCTGTGTAGCATCTTGAGGTAACGGCAACTCTCACTTGACAGACAGAGCAGAGGCTGAAGAAGCCAGAGGCCACGTCTGCACAGTGTTATCTGCACGCACATACACTACTGACACTATTAAAACAAGGTGTTGTCAAAGAAAAACTTGATCTGATTTACCAAATCATAGCTCTGTCCATGCACTGCATCCATTCTGGGAGTACTTTTAGCTGAATTTTGGCCATTTTCCCAAGCTGATACTCAAAATCCTCAGTCCACTCTTTGCACATATGTATGTGTAACAAGTCAGCACATGGTCACCACAACCATTTATGCTGCGGAGGCATCTGAGCCATGAGCAAGCTACCGAGAAATATTCAGGGAAGCTGCACATCTTGAAGCCTGTTTCCCCCCGAGTCTGGGTGCTTTACACCTCTCATGCAGGAATGGACATGGGCGATGGTGTAGCAATGCAGAGGCTTCAGTGGCAATACTGGCACAAGGCAACCCTACCCCATCTCCCACCCTCACACCACAGCAAACCCTCTCCTCATCTGTATCTACGCAACTGTTTGTGGACCGTGTCTGCTTCTAGACCTAGGAATCCCCAAAATATACATTTGCATCTTTCAAACAGACGAGATGCCTGATCTAATTTACAGCGTGGACCCACAAGCAGGTCTGTCAGCATAGCTGAGGGGAAGGAGCCCCGTAGGGGGAAAAGAGTGGCTGAAGGTGGGGCAGAGGCTCCTGAAGTTGGGACTGACGCCAGCACTGGGTTGTCTGTGAAGCTCAGCCTCAAGAACATCAGGTATGGGCACCTCCACTGCTGCCAGGTAACTTATGCCCATTCATAGCTGTGCCTGCGAGAGTACCAGGGGAGAGAGAAGGAGAATTAGAGCGTACCAAGAGAGGAAAAAGACCATTAGCTGCACAGGAACACTGTTCTTAAGTACTGACTGCCATTGCTTTTCCTCTCTTTATTCTATTTTTCTGACATGAAAAATTTAGAAAATTAATAGATTAAAAATTAATATATGCCATTGTAGAATGTGCATGAAGACACATTGCCAGAGATTATCCTTTCCCCATTCATATCGCAGGCCCAGAGCTGACCCTGCCTCACTAAACTCAAATATTTTTATTTTTCCTTTGTGCATTTTGGATCTAATAGCTCAAGGGGAACTGAACAAAGCTGGGAAATGAAATTACTAGCATACAAACAAGACAGATCATGACTGTGACATTTTTACACTAAAAATTGAAAAAGAGAAGCACAGAGAAAAGAAGGACTGACTGAAAAGGTACATGAAGAATTCCCCCTTTGAGAAGCTGTTTCTGTATCTTTTGGGATTAATTTAGTCAAGGAGGGGACTGTGGATATACTATAAATGCCTGCTATTTCAACTGCAGGCTATGCTAAGCAACATGAAATCTTAAAAATACACAAAGCAAAGGCATAAGCCCAAGAGAGATGGCCATGAAGTAGTATGTCCAATATGTTCAACATCCTGTACCTGGTAGAAAAGTTTCTATTCCGCTCAGTTCAGAGCAGTTTAAAAAGCGTACTTTTATCAGAAAAAGAGAAAATAAGGTATTTCATGGTAAGCCACGAGTTAATGACCATTTGCAAGGAAGAGCTGCGCACTTGCCAGGGAGGCAAGTTTTGTGATCCAGCCTCCAGGTTTGAGACATCTTTGAATTTTAGTAGAATCAACACAACACACTTACTTTTTCCAAGGTAAACCGAGTGAATATCTGTCAGCGCTCTATCTATTTTTACACTCTTAGGATTCATATCACTGTATTTTCCGAGCCGCTACTGTGTGTGAACTTTTATAGGAACTTTCATTATTATCTGCCTGATATGGACACGGAACTTTTTTGTCAGGGTGAGGCTAAAGTCTGATATCGTGCACTCAAAATTTTCCACAGTACGGGCTGGATTTTCTCTGGCCTGAGTTGATCAGCTCTTTGTTTCAAATCTACGTGAATTGCTCATGATCTCTTCACCTTGGCTTCACTCTCTGCTTTTCTCCTCACCTGTTTTTTCCCTTTCTTGCTCCTTACCCCTTCTCCTACTCATCTTTTATTTCCACTTGGATTGTGCCTTCCCAACTAGAGATACAACCCTAGAGAAGAACCCCCTCAAAACCAAAAACCAAAACACAAATCACACAAGAAACATGCAATTAGTCTCGTATTTGCTGCCATCACATTATTTGCTGTGCTTGAACATTACATCCTATTTCTGCCTGGGTCCAGAGTTAGATGAAGACATTTTGGCCACTGGAACCACCCTACTCTGCCTTTCTTTTAAACATTGCTTTGTATCCCCTCTCCTCCCCTGCCACAAGCACCAAGCACCCAGGCTGGAGAGACACAGGGTGATGGGGCACCCCATGGGCTGGGGGGCAGGTCCTCTCCTCCCACAGCTCTCGGGCATCGCCACTGCCCCAGCGAGTTTCTCCCCTCCTGACAGAGAAATGCAGCAGCATCAGCAGCAGCTAAATTGGGGAAGGCAAAGGCCTTGTAGGGAGGGGAAGGTCACTGTCCCACAGCAGGGGACAGCCTCTCCCTGCATTTCTCTATCACAAGTCTTCCCTGGGTGGCTTTTAAGGGGCCTGGACCCCCCAGCGTGGAGAGGCTGGGACTCTGCAGCGGTGTTACATGGGGTGAGAAACTTGTGCTTTATTCCTGCTCAGCTCATTCTGAAAAACCAGGATGCTGGGAACATGCCCTTGTATTCAGGGCTCATCCCAGGACATTTGGTCTCCTCATCCTCAACCCCAAGGAGGCTACGGTCCCCCAGGAGCCCTCACAGTCACTACCACTGCCAGTTCCTGGGCAGCATCAGGAGCCAGAAGGGCTGCAGCATATTCACCTCCTCCTGGCATCCCTCTTCTTAGTGGCATCAAGGGCAAGGTCTCCAGCCTACCCCTTGCAAAGGCCTAGCTTTGTCTGTCTGTCTGTTTGTCCAGCAGGAACCAGATGCTGGTTTTGCAGTGTCTGGCACACTCGGGTTCCAGTTCTGCTGGCCCTTTAATGGCTGTTCTAACAAATCGTTTTATTAATAATTATTATGGTTGACTTACATTGTCCCACTCCGTAGCGTACGAGTTGGCCTTGCAGAGCAGTTGCTTGCAAGCCTCGTCCCCCGACACAGCTGCATTTTCCATGGTGTGCCTGATCCGCGTGTAATTCATGGCTCAGCTGGGATTTCTGTGGCATAAATAGCATTACACCATTATGAAATGACAATAGATGCCAGAGCTGTTATCCATCGAAGTGGAGCCCGAGAGTGCAACTTCTACCAGACTAGCAACAATTAGGTTTGCAAGTGTAACCAGATCCTATTGTTAATCCCAGCTCTGTTTGGGCATCTGTAACAACTGGTTATGTTGTAAGACCACGATGGCTTCCAAGTAAGAAATCACAGCGTTCTCATTATGTGCTGAGTGTTCATCACATCAGATCCATTTCTCAGCATTTAATGTTAATTACTAGCTTGGTTTTGTATTAGCTGAGAGCTAAATGATGTAGTACTGCAGAAAACTATTAAGATCTGCGTCACATAGGCAAACATAACCATCCACTTCCAGAATGTGAAATGGATAATGAGTGGGTATAAAGGAGTTCTCAGAAACCCCAGCTGAACGCATTCAAGAGCAGCGCTTCCTCTTTAATGGGCTCTCTGCCAGAATGACACATCACTCTGCCTCACTGAAGTCATTTATAAACTGTCCTCCACAACACTCTTTTTCTCTCCTGCATGTGCTGCTTCTCCTCTCAGGGACAGTCGCAGAGGGAGGATGCACCTGATGGTAAAACGCTGCACTGTTCAGAAGAGTAAAACTCTTGGAGAAAGCAAGAACCTAACTCTCCTCGGGACTAAGCCTAGAGGAAAAGGGAGGGCAGGGCGATGTGAAAAGCAGAGCCTCACAGAACGAGTTGGCTACCAACCAAATTCCCAATTCTTTGAGGCTGACTTGGGTTTTCCACTCGAAAGCACTGCCTTGCTTTCAGACTGTAATGCAATCTCTGAAAGCATCCTGTGTACTTCCCTGCATTCCTGGAGAAAGCCAGGCCCGAGCTGGAGGTTGAAGTAAAGGTCTGCAAGGTTTACGCAGTGCTCCCCTGGAGGGACGGTGCTGAGGTGTATCAAAGAGAGTGTTTAAAGGGAGGGAAAGGAGCTTCTTAGAATCTCTGTGTTCCTTCCCCTCCCTTCCTCTCCTTCTGCCCAAGCACGCTCCCGTACAATGAGTCACTGGTGGTTGTCACAGACTTGGGATCCCCACAGTACTATTCAGCGCACGAGAACACAGCCCTTGCTCACCACACAAACAGGAGAAACTAGACCCAGAGACAGGGTGCACAAGAGAGCGTAGGACAACTTTAGCCATCCTGCGGGTCCAACAAACTACGGTCAAGATTTTGGCCTGCAGTGTACAACGGAGAGTCTTTCTGAAAACAGGGGCTGGAAGAAAGGGAGAGAGCGTCGCACATTTTTAATGAGGCGTTCCTCCCAAGCCCGAGGAGAAAATAGCAGAGGTGCTGGCTTGTGGGTGATGAAGGTGGAAGTCAGCCTCCTGACACTGAATGAAGGTTTATGGGCAGGGTGGGGATAGGCTCTAATAGAGCTTGCAAGTGAAGAGAAATTATTTCTGCCTGATATCACAAAGAGACGAGAGCCAGCACGGGAATGTGCTCACCACAGAGAGAAAGAGGCCAGCAAAGAAAAACTGATAATGGAGTAGTCCAAGTGATGGGCTAAGGAAATGACCATTGCAGCAAAGTTTCTGCTGCAATAAAAACGTTAAGATGCTGGATGCTAAAAAGCCACGCAGACAGCCAGGAAAGGTTATATGCAGATGGAGTACGAACAAGAAATCTGCAAGGCATAAACTTGGCATGTTTATTTAAACAGAAAATACTAATTACTTAGGTCATCAGAAAAAAAAAGGTGCTTCCACTAATATCTGAAAATCCTTATGCCAGAAGGACTGTTTTGCCTTTCTCAGGAACGAGGAGTCAGCTTTTCTTTTGGGTAACTTGCCCAGCAATTACCTGATTCACCAAAGCAATTGCTTTGTCCACTGTCAGCTATTTATGTAACTATTTATACACGGCCCTACAGATGTTCTGTACTTACAGTCTAGATATGAAACTACAGACTCACATCGAAAACACAGACAGGACCGTAGCATGCAAAAATGTTCCTAAGCAGACAATTTCTGGGCAAAATCCTTTAGCAGAATTTTAAAACACTGCCCTGTCTTTAACCAATTCCTTGTTATGAGATGCAGCCCTGAATATTGAATTTAAGCTACAGCAGATCTGCAGCAGGGTTTAAAGTGCTGGGAGTTACAAGGGAAGCATAGCTGCTCAGTAGTCGGCTTTATAAAAAGAAACCGTGTGTTTATCCTTCCTTGCTCCAGTTTCTTGGGCTTTAGGGGGCCTTCCCTTTTGTCCCTTTGAACATCCAGTACTTCTGCCTAGATGTGCTAGAGCCCCTGTTACTTCAAAACCATTGTTGGGAATTTCCACAATCGCAGCCTTCTCCTACAGTTGGAGGAAAGGATGGCTTCTGACAATGAACTTCACATACGTGCGGACAAAAAATGCATTGTGTGCCTTGCCACTTGCCTTTGTTTCCCTGTTTTGCAGAATTTGCTTCTCTCATCAACCTGCCGAGGGTTGCCAGGGACTAATATTGCCCGCGTGGTGTTGAATTTGTCAGTCGAACGCTGAGCTTAGGACAGAGAACATCTTCCTTTACAATTAAAATGAGCTGCTAACTGGGGAAAGGTAAGGCTGTCAGCTCCAAGGAAATTTAACTGATCCAGTAATCTCTGCCCTGTTTCAAGACTTTGTGATCTCCGCGAAAAGACACTGCAAATTTTGTTACTATAGCCCTTTCAGTAAATCAGCTACAATCCTATTGAATTACTCGAGTTTTACTTCATTTTCATCTTTAATAGCAGACTTAGACCTGAACACTCCTGTAAATTGAAAACAAATGTAGGTTAAATACCCAGCAGGGATTTCTCTACCTACCCCAAAAGCTACTTAACACTTTCTCTCCTCCTGGAAGCACCAACAGACTCCTCCTTGTTAGGAAAAAAATTTACTAGGACCACAGATGAGCTTGCAGCGATTACTGTGGGGTAAAAAAGAAATGCGACAGCAGTGGAGGATAAAGAGGAAAGCTAAGGTAAGTACATATACGACTGTGGGGTTTTACAAGGCCCAAACTCACTCTGCTGACGTTAGTGGACATTTGCTTAGGACTAGAGGAGAAAGCTGCAATAAAAATCTGTGGCTATCACGTATACATTTTATAACTGATATCTGCAAGCCATATTCACATTCCTATTGGTTTTGCCCTCCATCAACCCCTGTGTGTCCAAATTTTAACAATATTGTACAAGCATATAGAGAAAGAAAACTTAAGTCACAGCTTCACAAAAATATCTCCAGTTCAGGCACGCTATTTTTTTTTCGCAAGCTTGTGCTCACTCCAAGAGCTCTCACATAAACATCCACGTGCAGCAACCCATAGGACCAACCAGATTTGCTGATAGCAAAAGTAAAATTGCCTGGAACTGCTGTCATGCTTTGGGGTGAAGGAGGCAGCCACTGCAGGGGTTTGGTGTTGCTCTCAGGTACCGCTGAGTCTGAAGGACACAGGGCTTTTTGCAGCCCTCCAGCACTGCTAAAAACCACCACCTCCTTTGCGCAGCGCAACTGTTTTGCAAGCATTGCTTTGCCCATCCAACAAACATGTTTTGGGTTTAAAAGATTGGCAAATGACAAGTCAGGAGACAATTTTACTCAAGCACTCAAGTGCCAGGGATGAAAAGAAGAAAATAATTTTTCCTTTTTTTTTTTTAAACAAATTATATACACCTTGTGAATATGTGTTGAAAATGTATTTGGGTGACCATTTGGAACAGGTGGACATACTCTGTGGGGTATCCTGCCAGGCCTGCTCTCACAGGACATAGCAGCATGGGTGAGTGAGCCCATTGCAGCTTACCTGCTTTCTTCTCCCAACTTAACTCTGGAAAGTTCGTGTTGTTGGAGACTTCTTCCGTCCATCTTCAGGATCAGATAAAGTAATTTCAAAAGACTAGGAAGAATCAGCTAGCAGGGAGGTGGGCAAAGCTAGGGGCGTGGGTTGTGCCAGTGGTACATCACTTGCAATAGAAGCTTTAGAAAGAGCAGGGAAGGAGACAACTTGGGGCACACGGGTCCTTATGGCATGGGGGGTCCCTTTCAGGCTGCTGTGGTACCTCCTGGCAGGGGCTGTCAGGGCTGCGGGGAGCTCCCCGGCCAGGGCAGGGCAGAGGAACTGCCTGGCTGTTGAACCGGTCCATGATGCTGAGCTGCTACGTGCATTCCTCATTTCTCACAGAGGTTGATGCTTGTTAAGAAGAAAAATCTTTACAGTGAGAGGGAGTCAAGTAAACTTAAGGAAGCTCAGTTTTCTCATGGGTTACCTCAGTTTAGATGTACCTGAATCCCGTGCAATATCCATACAGAAATCAAAATGTAATGTAGTCAGTGAATTGCAATCTGCTCTTCATAAAACCACTGGAAAGTGCAGATGCTGTGACTGCGCTGTGTGCTCAGTGTGGTATGGGGCTATCATGGAAAGACATTACCCATCCTTTATTTGCAAGGGGCCATTATTTTCTTTATTGCTGTATCACCTGCTAGTGTTGTTACCATTAAACATCTATTAGTGACAATGTCTGTTATTAACTTCTGGGTTTAGAGTTTATAGCTTGGCAACTGTGATAGTATTTGCAAGGATGTTAAGGTTGACTTATAAAAAACTCAGCCTGGAAGCATATTTATTTCCTAAATTCTGTGTTTTAGCATTGCCATCATTGTACTTTGAAAAATAATTTCAAAAAGTGGCCTAATTTAAACAAAGATGGTTTTTACCTTTTAGGATTTCTGTTCCATCCTTTCATCACTATCAATGTCTTCAAGGTTTCAAGACACCTGGATGAGATGAGAAAGGAAGGACAAGGGACAGAAATATTCAGAAGCACCAGTTTTCACCTCCTCTCTAAGCTGACTTTGGAGGTCAGTTTCCCTAGGGTCTGTCTGGAGTCATCGAAGAAAGAAAGGCAACTCCAGAAGGCAACGTGGGGGACCTTAACAGACTTCAGGTCTGGAGTGTCTTCTGGAGCTCTTGCTCTCCAGCACAGCAGGAGCCAAGGGACACTGGCTTTCTAACTGAGGTACCTTTAACGGTATCGCTCTCCCTCTTGTTATGGCAAAGCCTGGGAGAGAGCAGAGAGAGAAAATGCCCTCTCCTCCCTGGACTATGGGAGCTCTGCCCGCTGGGCTGGATGATTTATTTCCACCGGCTGTACCCCTCACAGTGCCTCCTGTGGCAATATAACCAGACACAAATTTGAACCTGGAGGAAACAGGCTCCTAAGGAACAGCATCTTTCTTGTGAAAAAGGGATGATTTCTCCCCCACAAATGAGGTCCTCGGATTTCCTGGCATGGGACGGCAATTGTACAAGAGCGGCTCTGCTCTCTGCTGCGTGATGCTCCCACAGAGCTGTCAGGAGGCCAAGCAGCGGCTGAGCCAATGGGCTCAAATCTTTCGGGGCTGTCCTGGACCCCCGGCTCAGCTCAGTTTGCTGGCCTGTAAGCGCAAAGGAGCATAGCCCGAGCCCCGTAGGCAGAGTTTGCGCTGGAAAATGAAAGAGAAAGGGAGAGAAAGGAAAAGCCACTGCAGCAGAGAGAAAGTTGATAATGGAGTTCATAATTAGGAGAATGGATGTCAAACGTTTCAAGGCTCTTTGACTGTAAGTCACCAACCTGGAACACCTTAAAGAAGAGTGAGTGTGGGTGTTCAGCAGAGACAGATGCCCCCAATTACTAATTATCCATGCTTAAAAGAAAACTGTTTCAAGTTTGCTGCCTTACAGATTTCACTGGTAGGGTTACTTGTCAAAGGAAGTACATATGCATAGTACTAATGTTAGCAATGAGTGGGATTTACAAATGACATTTATCTCCAACATTGAAAGAATAATAGCTGAGGGAGTGAAGGGCTAAGGAGTGCTTGTTTGGCTATTTCATTACTCTGGCATTGCCAAAAAATGGAGTACTTGTTATCTATGGCTTTTGCATCCTGAACTGTGACAAATCAGTGAAAAGACAAATATAAATATAGAGAGAGAGAGGTATATATAAGTATGTGTGTATGTATTCTAGCATAAACTGAAAGCATTTTCCCTGTTTCCTCCTGAATCATTACAGTGATCTCTTTTAGTCTGGCTAAAAATATGAACATGGTGTCATCAAATATGACCAAGAGTCAGCAGTATCAAAGATGCTGCATTCTCACAAGCAGGCATGAAAAAACCCAGAATTATAAGAGCATTTGCACTGGAAGAAATACTGGACAGTGAGCTGAGGTATTAGCAGGCTGCTAAGAATATACCTGGGTATGTCTAGCCCCCAGAGGAGCTTCTTTTGGGGTTCACACTTTATCAGAGAGCAGAAATGCCAGCCCCTGGTCACGGTGCCACAGAGAAGCAACCTCCCTCACTTCTGCTCCTCTGACCTACTTAGTTGGGTTTGGGTTGCTGTTTTCACACGAAGTATTTGAAATCAGCCTCATCGTTACAGCAAAGAGCATTCTCTCTCGCTGTTTTCCATCTAGCCCCAAGAATAACTCTGATGTCAGCGGGGAGCTCTCTCTCTGGCAGCCGTCTCCTCGCTGCCAGCTTGTCAGATAAAAGGTCAGCTGGCTCTGCCGGCTCCTCAGACGGACCTAGTGCACGTGGTGCTCTGCGCACACCCAACCGCCCCAAGCAAAGCCGCCCCGGGAGAAGCCAGCTCCCGCTCCCCACTTCCAAGATCCCATTCCGTTGTGAACCTGCCCTCAACTGTACCAGCTGCAGCCCTCGAAAATACATTTTGAAGCTGGGGTGGTGCCGGTTCCTCACGGTCCAGCCGTTCCTCCTGCAAAGCAAACATCCCAAAGCTGGGGCTGCGGGAATGGGGGTGCATCCCCCAGCCTCGTGTCAGGGCTTTGCCAGCAAGCAGCTTGTGGCTGGCTTTCACGTCTGTCCTGCTGCAGGACTGGCGTGGAGGGAGGGGAACAAGGCAAAAAGCTGAGACCCAAAGTGCTGACTGGTGGCCTTTGGGCATGCGGAGGGAGCATAGGCTCGTGTTGGCCTCACCAGTAAAAGCTGGGACATCTTGTCAGTCCCAGGCAATTTGCCCTCCAGCTGCAGTACAGCCTAGAGTTCCTCACATTAAATCAGTACTCGAGCAAGAAGACAAGAAATCACGGGGTGGTCAAGCGTAGCCCCCCAGGAATCCAGCCCTGAACACACAGTCCTAGCAAACCTCATTCATATCGTTAACCACAATGGCTATTTTGCCTGAGGAAAGACAGAGTTAGGGCTTCAGAGTTTGGCCCAAATCCTAGACTATATAAATAGATTTCTATGAATCAAAGCTCCATTATGTAAGACATAAAAATAAGAGAACAAATGAGAGGAAAAATAAGCTGAACTTCAGAGTCTGCAGTGAAGCATCAGCTTAAGAGTTTGGGCACTGAGTCAAGACATAGATCTTTTTCTTTTCTTTTTTTTTTTTTCCCCCAGTTTGCCTGCTTTGCTTTAAAAGTGACTCATCCGCTCACTCCCCCTTTCACCAGCATTTTCCATGTTGTTTCAGACATGCCTGTACATTTTAAAGCTCAACAGGACCATCAAAACTGCCTGTTTATTGCCTGCACATCTACATGTGCACTCCCAAATTAGAGGGGGGAAAGGGATGTGCACAAACAAAAAATGCCTCAACCACGTCACCAAGGTTAAAAGAACCGTGGTGCGAGGCATGCTGCAGTTTACAATGAATTGAAATGTGACTAAAGGCAGCATGTGACAGCCGTCTATATTTAGCGGTGGCTTTTGCTTTTACACTCTTTGAGATACCCTGTCAGAAAAGCATCTATGTTTGTGCATCTCAGCAGAAGAATGAGCCCCTGAAGGTGTAGGAAATCTCCGACAATGGCTTTGTATACATTCCAGTTGCCGTTGGGGCATTTGTTTATACACGTTGCAGACTTGCCTCCCTCCCCACCTCTGGCACACTCTCATCCGCTCTTTGCTTTGACCAGGGATTATTTTTAGCTGATGTAGCACAGTCATTTCACCATCGGGTCTCCTTGTCACACCTTTTCCACAGGCCGTTAAAAGGGAAGGCTTGAGAGCAAATCATGGTGCCCCTCGTAGAAGTGCTGTGGCTGTCATCCCCATAAGAGATGAGATACATATTCCATTTGCTTTTTTCCTTCTCTTAATTTATGTTATTTGCATAGTCAAATGAGTGAGGAGTGTGTGTTTTGCACAAGGTAAATTCATGTTGAACATAAATTGGTCTGAAGTGTTTTCTTTGGTTCAGAGAGATTCCATTAGTCATACGTGCACCCTTCCAGCAGCAAAAAAAAGGAAAGAACTGTATACATGTTTTTTTAAAAAATCACCCTGAACTGTTGTTCTTTTGGGGGAGGGAGATTCTTTTTCTTCTTCTTTTATTGCAGCTTTCCTCTACTGTTTGGTAAATAAAAGCGTTTCTTACATGCATTTATATTACATGCATCCTTTTAGGTTTATAAATAGTTACAGAAAATGACACTTTTTTTCACAGTCCCCTCTCTAGTCTGTTTAAAGCCTTGCCTGACTGCTTTTAAAGAGGGCTTAGTGACATTTAGATAACATGGTGATGCATGCATATAAGAACTTGACCAGCGCTAATAGTCTAGCTGGGATAAGCATTAGAGCATTCCCAGTATTCCAGATTTCCATAAATAACATAAATTAACCTCCCAGCTATTTATATGCAGTACCAGCTACAATGGCCTTTTATTTCATTCCTTTTTTCTCCCCATTTGCTAAATCAATATTCAGCCGACATTCTGGGGATGGCATCCATTTTTTGCAACAGGCTGCACAAGCACAATGGATGTTGCATAAGTTTACTGGGAAACAGTCGCCGAAATGTCTCACTGCAGCCCGTTGCTGCTCCATATAGGCCTCTCCACTGGGAGATTTGCAAAACAAAAGTAAAGCTTGTTTTACAAGAAGCTTTACATATTGTCATCCCCAACCAGGATGACAATATGTGCCACTGAACCCAAGTCAGCCGTGAGACTATACAACAGGAAAAAGATTTCTTTGCATAGGCCAGGAAGGGGATAAAACTCTCATCCTCCAGACCTTGCAGAGATTCTTGGTCCACAGCCCAGCTCTAGACCTATACTCTGTGTTTCCAGGGTTTGGACATAGTATTTTGTGTGCTACCATAGCAACTGATGCTCACATATCTGCTAGCAGATGGCAGTTCCAGGAAGGAGGCCTGAAAATGTCTGTGTAGGAATCTTTGCATCCCCTGGACGTTTCAGAAAGACTCTATCTTCCAGGCTTCTCTTCCTGATGCTTCGGACATCGCTGACTGGCACGTGGCTTCATGAAGTAAAGGCAGGGCAAACAGGGAGCTGCCCTATCAGTAAGACGGCCAGCTGTACTGGTTAAAACAACAGAAACTTTTAAAAAAGCATAGAACAAGTAGACACATGGGAAAATATGATATAATGGAGAACAGTCATAGTGGCTGTTGTGCAGGGAAGCCCCATCTCACAAATTTACCAGTTTTTTAAAGGAGGTAACGGGCATGTAGACATAGCGTATTTGATTGATAAAGTAGGAGTGGATTTTCAACAAGGTTTCACAATATCCCTTACCAAGGGCTCTTAAAGATGCTAAACTAGGGGGAAAGTTCTCTCATGGATTAAAGTTAAAGGAAACAAAGAGGAGGAATAAACCTTAAGGTCCTGTGTAGCTCTGTTCTGCTTCTGTGTCATTAAGCATATTCACTAACCACCCAGAAAAGGCAACGGAGAGTAAGCCCATGAGGTTTATTGATGATACTAAGCCACTGAAGCTGCAAAAATGAGCGATGACTGTGCAGAATCACAATTCAGTGCTATGGTACAAAGCGACAGGGCAAGAAGGCGTCAGACAAAACTTAGCGTCCATGAACACATCTAGGTGTACAGGGAAAAGCAACCCTAACTTCAGAGACACAGTGGTGGGTTTTGAGCTACCTGTTACCCCTCAGAAAAGTAATCCTGGCATTACAACGGCCTTCTCTATGAACATGTTAGCTCAGGGTTTTGCAGCACCAACAGAACAAATGGCATCTCAGGAACTATTAGGAAAGGAACAGAGACCAAAAATCCTTGCTGGTCCCCTATGTTGAACCCTCTGTGGAGTTACAGTCCCTCCATCCTAAAAAAAATGCGATACAAAAAGGACAGACATGCAACAGAAGTTATTAAAAGTATGGAAAAAAAGATTCAAGAGGCAAGCAAACAACTTAGGAGACTTTCACTTAGAGACAGATACTGAGCAGGGAGATGACAGGCATCTAGGAAACCTTGAATGGCATGGAGGAGTTGGATAGGGAATGATTATTCACTCTTCCTATACAACGGGAAGTACGCAGCATCCCATTTTGAACCTACCAGGTGGCAGTTTCAAAACAAAGGTGGCACTTTTTCACAAAGCAAAGGTTACACCGAGGAATTAATTGCCACGGGGTGCTGCAAATCCCAAAAGTTTGCGTGGGTTCCAAAAAACAAAGTCACAGGAAAAGACCATCCTGAGCTACTATGCACAAAGATGCTCAGGAAGTTTCTAGGGCAGAGATTGCCAGAAGCTGGGAATATACCTATATCACTGTCACCCCCAAACCATTTTCCTATCTACTGTCAGTCACCGTTAGAGACCGGGTACTGAGCTAGCCAGGGCTTCGATCTGGGTGGTCAGTCCTCTCATACTGCATAATTTGAGACATAAGAACTGAACTCAGCCTGTGCTAAAGGTGAGGTAATTCAGTGTTTTTCACTGAAAGCTAACCTCCATCAGCTGCTTCGGATTTACCATAAATTTATAAAAGCCCACACACAGTTATGGTACAACTCCATCCCACCTTGGCATTGCGTGCTCTTTTACTTCGGACTAAAAGAGGTAACTCGCAGAACGCACGAAGGGAAGCAGGATACTTGGTATTAGGGTTTTGCAAACCCTCTGGACCTTATTCTTTTTCCACGTTTTGTCGTCTTCCTTATTTTACCTGAAATATCAGCGGTGATGCTTCCTTTGTAGAGAAAATGAAGATACGCTGATCCGATAACCTCCCTCGTCCACCAGCTGTTCTTCAGCAGGAAATGACTGCCAGTTGGTTTGAGCCTTTCTAGTGGAATAAGGAAGGGTCAGACTCTGAAAACTGGATTCACCCTACGTTGTACCTCACTCAAATACAAGTCACATTGTATCGCTGCCACTGCTTAGAGGATTAAAAATTATAAGGCTAATGAGAATGAGAATCTGCCCCTAATGTACCAAGTCCCTCTTTAAAAGTCCTATTTGGTTCATCTTACGCTGACTGCTGCCCCATTAAAGCCTTAAAGAGAACTCATAAATATAAAAATACCCAGGAGCGTGGCAGAGAATCCTGCCCTGAATAATTGTACTGAAATGTTCTAAAAGGAATTTAATTTCCTTCTCGATAGCCTCAGTAATACTTTGAAGAGAGAAGAATGAAGGTGAGGACATGCATTACATTCTGTAGAGGTACAGAAAGAAACCTTTTTGCAGTGAATACGTCAGGGGAATATGTCTGAAAGGGCTTATCTCTGTGAAAATATGACCTCTGATTTTGCCAAGGTCAGTAAAACCTACTGTGATTCGCTTTGTAAGTGTCGGTCACACAAGTTAAAGCTGCCTCAAGGCAACTTTAATTTCTATACCCAAATGCAACAAGACGTGGTGTTTCTGAAAGGTTTGTAGAATCCTCCTCTGTGTGGAGGAGCAAAATTATCTGGTCCAACATTTGTTTATGATTATTTATGGACCCAAACCAAGTCAGTTCTTTACTATAAATTCATACAGAATGGCGGATCAAAAAGCCAGTGAGAGCTGTTAATCTAGCATGGAACAGGCTTCTTAATCTCAGTTTCCTGGCTCCACGGGTGGGTGCTATTCCTCTCCTAGCCTCTGCGGCGATACGTGCCAGAAGATCCTCACGTCACACCAGCCTGTGGTGCCATTTGTTGAGAGAATCTGTTGTAATTCTGGGTTACACGATTTGCTGAATATTTCTTGGGTTAAAGCTGGGAAGAAGAGGGGATGGGTCTTGCACTCTGCCCTGAATGCCTTTATATGGCTGCTCAGAGGCTGTCACTGCACCCTGTAATAGCCATTTTTGGAGACGGAGATGGGCATATGGGGTCACACTATTACCCGTTCCTTCAAACATTCCTCGTTCTTAGTGTCAGAAAAATGAGTTCCCGACATCCATTGCACTCGTGTTCACATGGGATTTCTTTATTGTGCTAGGAATAGGAGGATTTCCATAGAAGGTTAAAGCATTTTGTGTCCTGCCTGAGACTGGCCAATTCTAGATGTTTCTGAGGAAGGTGCCAGGATCTTATTAAGTAGTTGTGGAGTAGTGCGATCTCCAAAACAGTTTCCAATTTACCTGCACCAGAAAAAGAAAGTGGCTTATCACCTGCAATGTGAGTATTTGCCTCCTTAGATTTTCCATTTATCCTACACAGAATAGCAATACACATTCTTCATTGATGTAAATGTCTAAATGCCTAATAGTGCCTTTACTTTCTTCATATCTTATGGCAATGAACTTGATGGACTGTTGAAAAAGTATTTACCATTTACTGGAAATGGTTACCTTTCAGTTTCATTTCATTTTTAACTCAGGCAATGCTATGTTCATTGTTTGTGTGTCATAGGATACTCCTCCCTGTCCCCTTTTATTCACCTCCTATCTAACTGAGCAAGCCCAGCCTTTTTGTCGGCTTTCCTTTGAGAAGCCTCCCATCACTTTAGTTGTTTTATCACCAGGTTTCTGTATCCTCTCTAGAAAGACTAGCCTACCACTAAGGTGAGCGTACCTTGTGTGACAGATTACCTTATAATGGCTTTGCAGATGTAAAAGGTATCCTCTCATTTTTTAATTGTCCGAAGCATCTTGCTTGTTTTCTAATAGCTATGGTACCTTGTGTGGCGTCTTGATGTTACTATTTACAAAGATACTCACAAATCCTTCTGGTTCTTTTGGAAAATCCCAGTTTGGGCTAGAGCTGTACAGCACTCGGCAACCTGAACACCCAGCCCAGCCCTCCCCCAGTGATGGGCCACAGAGGTGGTTGAGCTCTGGTGGGGCACCATGACCGAGCTGCAGTCAGACAGGGTCACTGCTGCCAGGAGGTGATGCCCCGCTTCATCCTCCCAACACCTCTAGGTCCTGGTCATGCAGTTGCGCTGATTCCCATCCTGCAGCACCAGCGCTTCTTGGATCTCTCGCTGAGCTGAAGCAGCTCACAAAACAAGAGGAAAATGGACGTCAGAAGCAAAGGATATTTTCTGATGGATCAGATAGCTGGATCAGCTCCACAGTCGGCCTGACAAGCAACGCAGTGGGTGTCAGAAAGAGAGTGACAGTTCTGGTCAGCAGGAGCAGCAAGAGGTGGAGGAAGGCGAGGGGAGAAGAATGAGATGGCATCTGTCAGCAGCAGCCAGCCAATAGAGGACTTCCAGGGAGGAGATAGGAAAATGTTTGTGACGCATCTGTTTCAAAATACAGGTATCTGGACATGGGCAAAAGTGCATGCTTACGGCTCCAAAGCCAGAAATACTATTTAAAATACCTGACCCCTAAAGACTAAGGGCATGGAAAGTTCACCTCTCCATACAGCTGCCAAGCAAGGACCCCAGCAGACCCAAGTCTCCAAAAGTGTTACATCACTGTTGTAAACAGCACAATTTCCCTCCTGCCATCTGGCTCTGTCTTCTCAGGTCTCTGTTGCTCTTCACAGCCGTCTCTCGAGTCATGAACCAATGACGGGTTGTGTACATCTTTGTGGCTGCAGTGGTTTCCCCTCCTTTCCAGACTGACATATTGCAAACACTTGCTCTAGATAAGGTGCTTGGAGCTTCTCCTTCTTAGCGCTTAGCCATGCTGAGAATTGCCAGGCTACTCCTGCCCTGCACTCCTCACACATCAAATACAACTCCCCTCGTCCTGTGGCTATTTGCTCTATTAACTTTTTTGTCAGGAACTTTGTCAAAGGCTTCCTGAAAGTGCAGGTGCTCCGGGTCACCGTAGAACAACCTTGGCCATGCCTCTAAGGGCTTTGTGGAGCTATAATGTTTCATTTTTGCTTTAAATTCCTGCTTTCTCCTGCGAGTTTCCTTTATATTCAGATAAAGAAGCGATGCAAAATTTCACAGGCGGGAGAAGGTGCACAGCAGAAAGAGATGAGATACCGAGTATGATTATGCAGGAATCCTGTGCAACTTGAATTGTAGGAAAGTCATCTCGTCTCCTGCGCTGGAATGTCTCCTGCTGATGGGTGCAACCCTTTCCCAGTGACTGTGAAAATCTTGATAAGGAAAGTGATGAGACACTTGGCGCAGCTAGAGCTCTAAGACTTGGGTTTGCCCTCCCACGCATTTTGGGTGGGCAGGCAAACCACAGACTGTCATCTGTGAAGTCAGAAAGCATTGGGTACATTTAATTACTACATTAGCAATTGCTAACACTTTCAACGCCAAGAACTGGTTGTGGAGGGTTTGGGGTTGTTGTTGTTCGTACTTTGTTTTTACCAGGACATAACTATTGGGGTAGGCGCTCACACATCTGAGAGCTCGAGTCAGCCCATTAATAGGCACTTACTGCAGTAAACAGGTCAGGAAATAGTTGTGGCAAAGCAAAGAGCTGAGTGGCTTTGGCTTATATCATACTTGTCTTCTCATTGTCTTTTATTTTGTCTTTTCCTACTCACAAGGTTTTCTCTTTGGTAGTTTTCTATTTCCAACCATCTTGTTTGTCCTGAAGAAGAAGAAAAGAATGTAAATAAAGGATCTTTTCAGTTAAAAAAGGTCTTCCAGCCCTTGGGAGTCAGGCACCACAAAAATCCTCTCTGAGAACCTGCGTCTGACAGTTCATTTTAACAGGCCCTGTGGGTTGCTCACTGCACAGCCCATTTATCAGTAGTGCCCAGGTGACTGGCCACAGCCTCATCGTGCATCCCGTGGCCTAGTCACCCCCTTTCCCAGAAACCCAAAGCAGCGGGCCAAATCCAGTGGCAACAACAGCAGCCAGCTGCTGACCCTCCCCTTTCCCACGGGTGCACAGCCCTGGCACGGCTGCGTGGTGCCACTGCACGGCAGGGGAGCAGAAAGGGGTCCCAACGTCCCAGGGAGACAAGGCAGCTTCTTGCCACCCCAAGTTATCTGACTCACCCCATTGCCCGGTTGCTCACCTGGGGAAGCAGCTGGTTCAGGTCTGGGCAAGCTCCGCTGGCTCCCGAAGCCCCTTCCCCCGGGACACACGGTCCGAGTGGGATGCGCAGAGCGTGCTCGCTGCCTCCAGGAGCTCCCCTGGGCTGCAGTCGACCAGAGGCATCGCGTGGCACAGCTTTGCCTGCCACTACGATAAGCCACGTGGCCTAGTGACCTAAAAAGTTTGGGCACTGCTGCTTCACACAAGAAAGGGAAATTATAATCGCATTTGGCAGTTTCCCTGAGAACACAAACCAAGGCATCTAGAAGGGGTACGCAGCTGTTCTGATGTGATCTGGTTCAATACTTGGGTAGGCAAATACCTGAATCAAAATGAGCTTTGTGACAGATTTGGGATCTTTCAGTTATTTTTCCGTAGTTGGGATAGCTGAAATGAGTCAGTCCATGCAAAGTCACTGTTGCTTAATGCTAGGGGATCGGTGACAAAAAAAAAAAACACCAGTTCAGAGCTCTTCTGTTAGTCAGCATTTCCTTCCTGATCCCACGACAGGAACCGAGGTATGTGTGTACCAGAGCTGTGCTTCACCCTGCCTGTGCACACTTGCCTCCTGCTCACCAGGGGAGACGAGAGCCTTCACGCCGCCCGCACTGTGCTGCAACCCTGCCGTCTGCCCCGGGGCCATGGAAATGTCCTGACACTATACGTCTTCTCAAACGTGCTCAGGCTTGCAGGATCCATCTTGTCTTTTCTACCTCCGCTCTAAACTCTGTGTTGAATGAGAGGCTGAAGGACTGCAGTGCTTGTTGTTCAAAGCAAGATTAAAATACTACATAGGTCAAAATGAGAAGATCATTTCCTTTTCCTCTTTTTTCTTTTCACAGTGATGCCCTTTTACCAAACTAATACTGTGAGGGCATTTTTTGTTCTCTTTTATTTCACTTTCAACTTCTGCCATCCGTATCCTTGTCAAGCACAAACATGACCGAACTCATGCATCGGAGCACCACGGTTTTACTCCACAGGGAGTTATTAAGCCTGATGTAAACACACCATTGTTTTCATTTAGCTTATAGGTGAGATATTAAGCAGTTTTTGATCAGTGTGAATACATCTGCTCACTGAACCTGGGGTAGATTTCTGTACATGGGTATCCTTTACAGGACTTAACTCCAGCTTTTCCACATATAGCAAGGTAAATGAGTATAACCACATCCTAAATCAGTCCAGAGAGATTTGCACTGATACAATTAAACTTGTGGAGTTGTGGGTGTGGACGAACTCCCTAACTTCCAGCAACCACCTTTCTGGACGAGTTAAGATCCGTATTCGTATGTACCATTTTCTAGAAAGAAGGAGGGCGGTTGCCCCAGAGAGCACTTTGTGGACACCATTGGGTTACGCTTCACCGCATTCGGCTGGCTCACCGGCTCTTTTGAGTTCTTAGCCACAAGCACGTAGCAACAGCAACCAGCAGGACCAAGGACCACATAGACTCAGACCAAGGAGATGACACCTCAGGGCAGGGAAAGCGTGGAAGGGCGAGGGTGCATCAGCAGCCGCAGACTGCTTCGCCCACCACGTGGTGCTGTCAGCTGGGTAACCGTGTCACCTCCGCACCCCGGTCGTGCGTGACTCACCCACCCCACTTCGGTACATTGTCGTGCAGTACATTATCACACCGGGAGCTCTTTTCTACACAGCGTCACAGGGTACAAAGGGAAGAGAAACACAAAAATACAGAAAGTCCATGCTTTTTCAACATTGACCTCATCAAAAAGACCAGTCATAAAAACTCCTGCCCCAAATAGCAGTGCAACTCTGATAACTTTCTGTTCTGTGCAAGTTCTCAAGCATGACCAGCCTCCAAAACACCTTGGTCCTAACCTGACCTGGCCTCCCGGGACACTCTCTGGAAGTGCCAGAAGGCTATCTGCAATGGGGACCACTAACCCACAGAGGCACCAAGCCCACTATCCTCTGGAGTAAGTGGGTCTAAAACCTGCAGGAAGAGACCTGACGCCACCGACGAGGTGTGCTCACTCCCATTGATTGGAGTGAAGCTACCTGGGGCTCCAGATGCCGGGCACATCACCTGAGGCTGCTGAGAGAAAAAGGCAGATAATAAAAACAAAAGCTGCAAAACACGCACAGCAGATGTTTTTCCTTGCACATGACACCGGAGTGCTCAGGAAGGTGGATGAGTGCCTGCTTATCATCTAATATTTATACACATTGTATTCTTATTCATGTCATCCTCTCAGGGTATCAAGCTCTCGGAAGGATTTTGGTTAAATCATTCCATGAATGGGAATAATCAAACTTGTTCTTTGCTTTGCTGAAGCTTTCCCCAGCTTACTATAAACTAGTTCCAGGACTGTATTGCTACCTCTTCCTTTTACATTTAACCTCCCTGTCACTCTAGTTTTACCATTGTGGGTCTGAAATTCATTCACGTAGAAGCCAACTGTGGACTGGTTGTTGTGTAATGTCCCTTGATTTTATTATTTAATCTTCTTTTCATCTTGCTCGTCTACAATATCTACGGCTACATACATTCAGCGTGGTTATGAAATATCAGATCCCTCCCTCTGCTTCCCGGGAAGGGAAAGAGAAAGGAAAGGGGAGATTTCATCTCTATCCCCTGGTATCATGCTCTGAATGTTATTCACTGTGCTAATAACTGTATCAGCATGTTTATAAGCTGATGTGCTTTTAATTGTTTCACTCACTCTCTCATACACATGAAGTAAGCACTCTAATGGGTTCTGTACCTTTCATTCTTTATTTTATTGCTAATGGTATCTCCAGTAATATAAAATGACGGATGAGTGCAGTCTGAGAAAAGCGGAAAAATCAATGCGCGTCCAGACTCTGTATGAGAGCGGGCGAGGAGCTGGGGCTGCCAGGCACTGCAATTCCTCTTGGGCCAGAGGACGAGAGCGAGGAGGTGAGCGAGGAAGGGCACATCGGCAAAACATCCCCTTCGGTGCCCGCGGGCGGCAGGGAGGCTGGGAAGGAGGCAGTGCCCCAGGCGTCACGCACCCTCTGCCCCGCCAGCCCTTCTTGTGAAGAAGGTGGCCCCAGCCACGCTGGATGTACAGGCACACACGCGGGGCAGCTGCCGAACACGTGGGCGTAGGGTGTTTCCATCCAGCTGTGAGCGCAGCGCTCACGCCGCAGCTGGGGTCACCCACAATTCGGGCAGCACGTGAGCGGAGTTACCCCGGTGCAAAGCGAGCAGGCGAGCTGGGTTGTCTTCTTCACGGGCTCCCCCCTGACAGTCCTCTGCGTGGCTAGAGGAGCATGTCACACGCTCTCCCCAGGAACACAACACCCCCGTGTCACGTACAGCCATCAGCCAGCGACGGTGTTAATAATGCACAGGGGCAGCCGCTTGCCATTTCCAATTCTCTAGACATCTCTGTTTTCCCTACAGGAAAATACAGCTTGATCTTTGGCCAGGAAAAAAAATTATTTAAAAAATCAAGCAGCTTTATACTCTTTTTTTTTAAAGCAACAGGAGCGCAAAAGTCTAATAGATGCCAACAAATTTTAATGCTTTTAGGGAAAGGAACCCAGAGGTGAGGAGAAGTATTGTTTGTTTCAAAACAAAATCCCACCCTTCACGTCAGGCTGTAGCCTGGAGTGGATATCGTACTGCCAAGTTGTAGGAGCCTGTAATGGAAATGCTGACAGACCTTCAGCACCACCACAGTCACAGTCGCTCTATATATAACCTTTGCAAACGCCTGGCATGTGAGGTGGGTTCAAGTAGCCACTTGACAGACTCTGGCAATTTGACCAATGATTATTTCAGAAAACAATCGCAGATGAGATCTGTCTGCGTACTCACTCTTGCAGGTGGCTTGGGTGCGTATCGTACCTGTTCTCCAGTGCCAGATACGATGCATTAAGGATGCTGTTCTGGCAGGTACAGTGCTCCTTCCCCAACAAAGCTGTAATATGACCTACTTTGCTCAGTCTAGTACTATTCAATAATAAGTGGCCGCTATTGGGTTTCTACATGTAGACAACATCAAACGCAGTTCACTGAAGCGTTTAGATATTGATTTTACTCAGCCTGGGAACTTCAAAGTGGGTTCTTTCCATGTCATCTTGAAAACGCATCCTCTTGCTCCCATGCTATAGATTCTCTGTTAGTGCACGTGCATGCAGACTTCCCCAGCTGCTAGTCATCCCTCTGCTATTTGTTTCTAAATTAAGGGCAATTGCTGCATCCCTTTATCCCCTAATGGCAATAACTATTGTGTATAGTAATGTAGGAGCTGTCGCTGCTGCTTGGCTTCCCCACTGTCACCCAGCCGTGCCTCGAAACACGGGTTTTAACCAGATGGCAAAATAAAGGACTGGTCCCAGATAGGAGCAGTGGGGACACTGGAGGATTGTTAAAATCCGTGAGCCCATTTCTGTAGCTTCAGGGAGTGTGTTAAGTTCTCATCATGCATTTGTTCATCACATCATATGTTCTGGGGCTCTGTCTCTAGCTAAGAGCTTCATGGAGATTTTTTGCTGTTCTCCACCTATCAAGATTGCGTTGTTGGTTTCTTTTGCTTTCTGTTTTCTTGTTTTGGGGAGAAGATCTCTGTCAATTAGATAGAGACCCAAGTGCAACAGACATGTTGTTAAGAGGTAACCAGAAACTGAAAAAGGACATCATGTACACTTGCAGTAGTGGGGTTAAATGCCGTGCCTGAGTCAGATTTCCAAGCATAAGGTGATACGCTCTTCCCTAGAGCTCTCCCAGTAATTTCAGGTGGGGGGAAAGTGTCCCCTTCCTGTCCCAATTTGTTACATTATTTTTCTGCATTACATTGCCACAGTTCAATCCAAACCCAGTTGCATCTAGAATCAGCCTCAGGCAGAAAGTGGCTTAGGGCCTTTGTGGTCTTGAAATGTGGGTGTTTAAGCAGGCTGTCCTGAACCCTACTTAATCCTGCAGCAGGAGAGGTCACTGGCATCAGAGAGGATCCATGAAACAGAGCCCTGCCCAGGTGTGCGCCATGTTCTTGCCACATATTTGGGACAAAAAAAAGTCATTGCTCACCCAGAGTCAGGTTGGGATCCTCTGCACCCTGCCAGAGGGGCACAGACCAGCGTCGCCCCTCCTTATCTATGGGCCATCGCAGGTGCCGTATGTCTCATCCACAGATCCACCCTTCAAGGTTGAGTGCGTGGAACATAATCAGAAAAATGAGGGAGTACATGTTCTTTTTTCGGGTCTCTCTTGATAGAGAGAGAGTTTTTATGTAATGTATTATTATGGTGTGCTGGATGTGATGTTGTTATTATTATTCTGCCCAGACTAGCATCGCTAGGTCAAATGGCAGTTATTTTCTTGTAGAAAATAATGAATTGAGAGCGCCACAGCAAAAGAAAACCAACAAGTACCCAAAGCAAAGGAGCAGCAACACTGCTGCGGGAAGTCAGCTCTCTTTCAAACACGGCACTTTTGCTTCTTCATTGGCACAAATGAGTGTTCTTGACCAAGTGCCATTCCTGATTGTTCGGTAATCTTTCCTCCTAAAAATTTAGGGCAGATAGCACATCATTTATATTCACAGCAATTATTTCCTGCAAATGCTATTTATTTGAAAGGCCGAACACAGAAGCTGACGTGATACTCCAGTAATACTCGAGGAGGTTTGAACCAAAGCAAGACTAATCGCATGGGGCACTAATCCCTGGGAAGTGCAGCCAAGGCGAACAGTGGCAGTGCCCATCACCTTTGCAGCACCTGGAGTTCTGGGATCTTGCCTCAGCTTCCTGGGAAAAAGCTGCCTGGGGCTCCGGTCTTTGCACGGACGCTGCTTTGGGTATTTCCACGCTTTGGTATTGCCAAACGCCGCCCGCTCAGTCAGAGCTGCGGTGCACACATTTCTTCACCAGGACTTTGATGACAGCAGATGGTTAATCAGTAAATAGTGCCAAAGGCGGAAAGGATGGGGTTGTTGTTTTAAGTCTGAATCCTTACGGTAATGGGGGATGTTAGAGCACTTTCTGCATGTATTACCAAAAAAAAAAATGAGGCCACGGGTAATTCGGGACAATTTAATACTGGCAAAGTGAAAAGCTTCGGCTATGACATTTCTTTATGCGTAACATACACTGATTAACAATTGCGTGTTTCTTTCAAAGGAGCAGACTCGATCCACTGTGGTTTAAAGAAGGTGGAGGAAACCCTGACAGAGAATAAAGATGAGATACAAAACCTGTAGTAAAGGAATGCCTCAGTGGAGATTGCTTTTCTGCATCCTTCTTGCTTTCCCTGGAGCTAAGCACAATGCTGCACTTAAATCAGGAGCAGATCCTGCTCACTTTTTCAAGGCCCGTCATCTTCGGTTTCACTCTGTGTATACAGCAATTGGGATTCTGTCCTACATGTTAAAATAAGGATATTAGCAAGCAGAGAGATTCCCTTCCTGAGCCACGAGATAAAGTGATGGAGTCGGTCTGCTTTATGAATGCTAAAAGAGAACGTGCAGTGTCTGGAAAGCACTAAACTGACCTGCGGGGTTTGAGACCTGCCTGTAAAGTTCCCATTTAGATGAGATGCTTTCAGAGTGGGTAGGCCAAACTACACTCTTCCTAAGTATCTGTTAATAACCTTAATGGAGTGCAAAAGCATGGAGAGGCACCAAAAGGGATTTAAAAGTGGGGAGAGCGGGAAGGGCAGGAATGTCGCTTCATATATAAGATCCCATACCCCAGCAACACACAGAGGCGCTGAGGTAGGCAGGGACCTCTGGAGATCATCTTGTCCATATCTCAAAACGAAACACTCAAATCGGCACGTTCACATCTATTCAAGATGGCACTTATGGGCACAGACATCACATCACTATCGTTTGACCAAAAACACTGGAGGAGCAAAAGCATTGTCAGGAAAAGAGGAGGCTGGAGTCATAGGATAAGATCTGCAAATGCCTGAAGGCGTTGGCACACCCGAGGCTAAATCTCCTCCGTGACTCAGTGCTGCTCGACTTAGCGGTGCAGATCAGTAGGAAAGGTAGCCCCAGGGCAGAAACCCGCATTCCCCACAGGCTGCGTGCAGAGGATGACAAGCCCAACAGCAGGCTCTTGCAAAGCTGGCAAGGTGAGCGGGGAGTGAGCAACCAGCCGTGTGAAAGTGGGTGGCCATTAGCAGCAAAGCAGGCTAGGCAGAGCCCCTCGAAGACAGCTACGTCCTTTGCTCCATTTGGGATTCTCGCCTGGAGCTGGCTGCCAAAACTCGCCTGGGCATTTCTTACAGGAGACAAAGAGCTTTCCTGCTCTGTCCCAGCTTTGTACGGCCATGAGCCCACAAACAGAGCACCGGCTGGGGAGAGCAGCTGCGCTCGCAGCCCCGCGCATCTGATGGCAGCAGGTTTTGTGTCCAGGACACCCACCGTGTTCACAGGCTGCCCTCGCTGCCAAACTATGACCACTTTGGATGAGTCTTAACCTCTTCCATTAAGGACGTTCCAGTTGTTATGGCCCATACCCTGTTGTGGGAGGTAGGATCCCATGGGATGCCAGCATTCAAAGTGGTTTCTCCAAATAAGGCAGCACGAGAGTGAAGCCTGGGCTTTTGCGTGTTCTGGGGAAATACTCCAAACACTCAGGTGAGATACGAACTTACAAGCAGTGTTGCTCTGAGGGTTTCATCTGCACTGTTTACAAAGCCATTAAGGCAGCAGTTTCTTTTGCCGGGGCTGGTGGGAATTTGGGACTGCTCTCCCTCAGGAGGGTTGAGAAATCCCACCCACAAAACAGAACACACCCAAAGGTCCCACTGAAGCCGAGTGACGACAGCAGAGGGGGAGACATGAGCAAGGATCTCCCTGAGGATTTAGAGCACCCTAAATGCTGCCAGCATCTACTGGGAGTGTCTCGGTAGCAGTCGGGGTGGGGGGAGCAGCGAAAAAGTGCATTTGGCTAGGCTAGCCCCTTTCCTTCAGGCAGCACAGCCAAGCTTTGAAAAGACAGAGAACAAAAGGCTGACTGGCGAGCAGGGGAAGAAAGTGCTGGAAAGGAATTTGTTTCTACAGGAAGCTCAATGGCTTGTTGTAAAACAGACTGCAGTTCTGTTGTTTCCATGTTAAACCCTAGAAAGGGGCAGCTCCAGCAAGCAGTGGATTTTCTGGTGCAAAAACAGTGGAGGTTTGAAAAGGACGAAAGGCAACTTGAGCTTCCCAGCTGGACTGGTAGTAAAAAATAATAACCGAGAGCAAGCTTTTTTTCCTTTTCTTCTCCTCCTTCCAGAAACTCTCTGGTTTCATCTTTTTGAGTCTTAAACATTCATTTAATCCCAGGCTTGCCTTTAAGAAAAAAGAAAATGTGTAAAAGGCCTTCTACGCCCCAAATCTATAGCAACACTTCCAATTTTCATTACCAGAAATAGCAAAAGGAAATGAAAAGCAGGTGTGGGAAGGCTTTCCTGAATGATGCCAGGGCTGTGCTTTAACCTTTACTGGAGGGAAATACACATCTGTGCATGCCAGGCTATTGCCTTATTGCATAGTTCCCTTACAGCCACAAAAAACTGACAAAAGCAACCAAATACTCTCAAGTTCTTCTAAGCATGTTTGCTGACAGCCCTTGCCACTGAAATATTTCACTGACCTTTGACAAAGACAGTAAATATGGTTTGCTAGGCTGTAGGGAGGAAAAAAATCAGGGCATTGGGGATCTCAGAATTAAACAAAGAAACTGGTAACATGAAAAGAACTTTGGAGACCAGTGGGAAGAAAAATAGGCATCTCGTTTATCTCTCAATCACGCCATGTTCTTCTTGCTTTTTGCATACATTAGTGGTACTTTCTCTGAGTTACTTGCGATGACTTCGGTTTGATCCTGCCAGATGCTGAGCGACAAGCCACGGCCAGACTCAGCAGCTTGCAGTGATCGAGCTGAGATTAGTCCCAGATTACCCCGGTGCAGCCTGCGAAAGCCAGTCATTCTGTTTTTCATTTCTGTGGCAAAACTGCAAGATCCTGGAATTGGTTCTTTCTCCTCCTATATACCATTCAACGAAGCAAGAATGAATGCCCCGGAGCTAGCTGTACACCGCCAACTCAAGCCTTTAAAATGAACACAAAAATCACAGCCCAGCCTGAACAGGGAAATGTAAGCCTGAACCTGGCCCCAGCGACAGCGGCTGCTGGAAAGGCCCCCTGAGGCGACTCCAGCGCTGTAATAACCTACGTAAACAGGGATGGTGTATTTTTTTTATCCGCCGCCTTGCTTCAGTGGAAAGAGGCGGAAAAATAATTCACTTGCGTACACAGTCATTTAGGCCCAGTCATGACTCCTTTAGAGCCTGTGCCAATGGATTTTAGTCATTCTCTGGCAAAGATTTCTCTTTTAACCACAAACACTGAATACTTACTGGGTGAGTCACCACCTTGAGTAATCTAATTCCTTGACCAGTACATGCTTGCTTACTGCGCTGCAGAGTGTCCTTCTTCACTCGGATATTTTAACGTGTGCCCTTCCTGCAGGGCTTTTCTTTCCTGCAGCGCCCAGCGTTGCAGGGCTGGGAGTCGAGGCCAGAGGAGTCCAAAGGAGTCCAGAGTCCAGCTCCCAGGGCAATTCCCGCCGCAGATCCCTGGCTGCCTGAGGGCTGGATAAGGCACCGTAGCCCACTGGCCTCTCTCGCCTCAAATCCAGCATGTGCTGTCCTTGGGAGAGCAGCAAGCTCAGGGTTAGAAGGTAATTTTTCAGACAGCGAGCCTTTGCTCAGCAAGTCTGGTCCCATCTGGAGGCATAACGCAGCTATGCAGCTTTACCAGCAAATTGCAAAACAGCCAAACCTGCAACATTTGCCTTGTACCAGTCTCCCGGTCAGCCTTTAGGACAAGGGCAGTCAGTGCCCACGGGCTGCCCAGACTGACTTTAGGAAGGGAACACTAATAACAACCGCAAGCAGCATGGGACGGTGTCGGTGCAAACCACACGGGATGGTGTTGGTGCAAACCCTTTGCAAGGGGTGTGGACTGTTTTCCCTTTCTGGTGTACTGGCTTTACAAGAAAATGTACTGCTAAAAAATCATCGCGGTTAGAAACACTAGAGAAGAAAAGTTTTTTTTTCCCCTTTAGAAGATGTAATGTTTCAGGAGCACTTAAACGCTCGAGGATTAAATTGTGGTGAATGTTCACAAGACACCTTTTGAAGAATGTTATTAAAATCTTTCCTAGCCCCTTCTTTCATGATTGCAGCTTTCTGTTTCATTTCCTATTTATGGGGGATCGTGCTTTCCTCGGGGCATCTTCTGGCCACTACTTACTGCAAGCTCCTTCTCTTCAGGGGAGGAACAGCAAAAAGAGGCAGCGAGAGGGGAGGATTAAATTATACTCTGATATTTTCAAGCCAAGAAAAGCAGACTACAATAAAAGTACTCTAATATAAATTTATGATCCCAGTAGAAAAATGTCTCAGAGTAAGGTGTCTTTGTGCATTTATGTATATATGAGTACTGCTGACAAACAGAGCAGATCCAACTGTGGCTATGTCTGATAGCATATATGTCTGCTAGGACCATTAGGTCCTCTCCTGACCTAATCTATACGCACGCCTATCCTCAAAACACACACACACTCCTTGAACAGGAGAAGAAAAAGTGTTTTACATTAATTGTCCAAAGACACGATCAATTCTGAACTTGGTGACTGAGCAAAAAGATTGTTATTCTTAATTTTAACACGTCTTAATGCTTTTGAAAGAATTATACCATGTTGCTTGTATGCATTAATCTGAGTTTTTAATAATATTTCTCTTTTCTTTTTTAAAACTTGGTATCAATAATCTGGCCATCTCCGGACTAGAGAATGCTGCCTGTAAAAACACAGGTCATTTGCATAATACATTGTTTAACAGTTATTTTAATTTAGAAAAGGTATTTTTTCATTACATATAGAATACAAACACCGTCGAAACACAGAAAAAATAGAATAAAGCAGAGCTGCTCGGAGACACCCCTGAGGACACCAGTTAGCTGAGCCAGCACTGTCCACAACACGTCAGTCAATGGAGACTGGGACAAATCATATTTGGTACCGTTTCCAACAGCTGGGGCTAAACATTTCCATATTTGATGTGACATCAACATAACATGTTGTTGCCGCTGCTCTCATCGTCCTTCTGTTGGCTGATGTTTTTCGGTCATAACCGCAGAAGCACGCCAAGTCGGACTGGAAAGGACAGGACGGTATCACCTATTCCAGTTGTTCCCAACCTTCCTTGAACTGTGGGCCTTGAAAATCTTCCCCGTGATGGCAAGGTCTTCTTCCCAGGTTAGCAGGTGGCATAGGTGAACTCAGGTGGCTTTTGAGCATAACCTGACATCGCACCTAGGCCAAACCTTTACCAAAACGAGTGGTCCTCCACCTCAGCGTCATCCCCATGAGTTACTCATGCTCTTTTCTCCAGGGTGCTGGCGTTCATATGAGCCCAAGGTCCTCCAGTAGAGGAGCTGAACCAGCACGCAGCAACTCACCTTGTCTTCTGGGGTGAGTTTCCTGCCGGCTTTCTGTCCCAGCCAGGCCACGGCGGGGCCAGGTCAGCAAACGGCACTTAGAAGCGGTGCTGTGGGACTGCAAAGCCAGGGCTGGAGGTAGCAGGACACTTTCAAGGCATTAGCTGTATCAGCTTAGTGGTTGCATGGACGGCGTTCAGGCCAGCCTGTGACAACCACGGTACTCCCTGGTGTGAATCAGGCAGATCCATGCTTTACAGATGGTTCTCAAACCTTTTTTTTTTTTTACACTTCCACCCAGGAAGTTTATCGTCACTTAGAAGTTACCTTGCTTTAGCTCCTTAACACTCCTTATCATAAGAATAATTTTGTCCCATATATAAACCTCATGTAGTCTAAATAATGTGAGCAAGATAAGGCATAAAAACTTAAATTAAGCCTCAGGACTCTCAGCCACAGGCCCAATGTAGGAGAAACACCGATTTCCCCCAATGCCTTGCAGCCACCACTGTGGAGAGGAAACAGTCAGGGGGTAATGCCCAGATGTGCCCAGCAGCAAACCTCCGTCCCTGCTGCACAGCCCCGAGTTACCGACCTGGCTCTCAACCCTTCCTGCCACCCAAGAGCCCCATCCCTCCTCGCTCTGCCTCCATCGCAGCTCCAGTTGATCTCAGGTGTCCCAGAGAAGAACAGAGGCAGGTGTATAGTAACAAAAATTTTCTTTCCTGATGTGTAAAGACATGCTTTGAAGAACTAAGAAGAATTTGCTGTAGTCATTGCCTTCTCACAGACCTGCAAGCAGTAAGCACCGAGGGCAAGGCGGGCAACTCTGCATCTCTGCCACTGGTCCATGAAGGAAGCAGTGAATGGTGGGGCTCAGCCTCCTCCTTCCCAAAGCCAAAAATGGTTGTATCACCATAGACTTTCTGACAGTAGTGGGATAAAGACACATCATTCAGAAACAGAAGAGATCTCATCCTAAAGACACGAAGCAATGTCAAGCCCACCAACACTACGGTAAGCTATTTCAATATTCATTCACCACCACTGCTAGGAAGCTGGTTTTATTTCAAGGTTGAATTCATTTAACTTCAGCTTACAGATGTTGGGTCTTGTTACACTTTTATATATGACATTAAAACATTGCCCTAGATCTCATTTCTCTGTGTAAATATCTATAAACACAGATCAAGTCACCTCTCAGCCCGCATAAGCCTTATCTTTGGGGCTTGCCTGCCAGCCCTTGGGTCATTTTTGCAGCTCTCCTTTGAATTCTCTGCAGTATTTCACATCTTTCTTGAAGCATGAAAATGAGAAGTGGACAAAGTATCATAATAGCAGTCATTAATTCAAAATCACTTTCCTTCTTTTACTTCATATTCCCTTATTATACATCTATGGGTTGCATTGGCCAATTTTTCCCATGGCATTGCGTTAAGTGCTTGAGGTTGGGTAATTATTTGCAATGACCCCTGTGTCCTTCTGTTCAGTACCACTTTCCAAGAAAGTGCTCCTCACTCTGTGCAAGTTTTTCAACCAAAAGATAATGGGGTATTAAGTCAAATGGCTTTGAGAAGTATAAGCATATATATTGATGCAGATCTGCGGGCCAGTAATCCTCTCAAAAAAGGGCAACAGGTTTGTGTGATGAGACATACCATCCCTGAAACCATACTGACTGACATTTGCTATAATTTTAGATGTCGCTAGAGCTTAGCTTATTGTTTGTAGAGTCTTGAATTCAGTGTTTTATTATTTTGACCAAGATCTCCATCAGGGTCTTATACTTCCCTGAATCACACCGCTCACTCCTTGCCTAAGTATCCGAGTTTTTTCACCCTGAGTCACTCCCTTCAGCCTCTTGGTTCTGCATAATCTGAACAGGTTGATTTGAAAATTTTGATCTTTAGCGGATGCTGCTTCATGCGCTTTTTTCTGTACATGAAAGTTTTCCACTTCTGGCTATAACTTCATCTGAGCCGAGCATATCCTCCTGCTCCACCCCACATATAGCACAAAAATCACTTTGAAAACGTCTGCTTTTTTGAAATCCTATTGACACATCCACCATTTGCAAGCAGCAGTGGACCCTTACTTGACCTACAAATTTTTTTACTCCTAATATGACAAAAATACTTTCTTATTGCCTTCAGCCATTTAATCCCAAGCTATGTGAGTGTTTCCTTTAGCTCTCCACATCACTGTGCATTATTTACAGTTGTTAGCTTCACTGTCCATCCATCCTTTCAGCCTGGAAATCTTTCCGGCAGCACAACTTCCCCGTGCGACTGCAGAACCAAGGCTGAGGGACGCCAATAGGATAGCATGAAGCAATCCTCAGTTTGAGGTAATGCTTCCCACGTTACAAATCAGTTATGTCAGCAAAAGGTTTGAGTTTTTGGAAAACTCTCCCTTTTGAAGTTCCAAATATATGTGATAGATGTTGCTACTTTCTTTACAAGGTCAATGAAACCAGGCTGCTTTCCCTGGTGCAGGGGCAGCTGCCAATTTTTAGGTCAGTGATGATCTCATCTTCGTCAAGCAGAATGAGAACAAGTATGCGGAGTTGTCATACGTTCTACTGATGCTTGCGCGGCTACTGCGGCACCGAGGTCAATACTAATTTAATCTGCTTTTGTGACTGCAGTGAAGCCACGGCACTTCTGCATTAAGAAATCATTTGTCATTTCTGGAAACTCAGGAAATGTTGCTACTGGCCAGAGGAGTCTAGCCGCTGCGTCCCGAGAGAAGGGTGCACATGATAATGCAGTTTTACTGCACGTTATACAGAAAGATTAAGAGTACGTAAGATTAGATGCACTTTAATAAATGCTCGCCAACGCCAACATCTCTTTAATTCACCACTTGAAAGTGCAGCCTATAACCTTTCAGAGAGCCTGGTCATGATCTGTAATGGTCTAAAAAGTGGCAACGTCCTTAATGGACAATGCCTTCGGTGAAACTAATATGTCACCAGTGTAGATCCCCACCAAATACACCAGTCTGGGATGCCCCGCATGAGTGTCCGTTATTGTTGTGATGATGCCCTTCACTTCTGGAAAGCAGAAAACTGCTGTGGGATCCACCTGTGCCTCCAAGAGCCATAGGCACTGCCAGCCCCTCTGGGTCGGCACGGCAGAGACGACCGTCTGCATCGTCTGTCCCGTGGACTGGGACCAGCTGGGAGGCCCTTATGGGGTTTTCTGAGGTTTGCCCGATCAGGGATCAGCAGCATTTCTCAGTTGCCTACTCCACCACCTGCGTGTCCTCTCCTCCAGTTGGTTCTTGCAGGTTCTTCATTCAGATGTCTGATTCAGCACCTGGTGGTGATTCGATACCTCCAGATGTGATGATATCTTTCCGGTTCTTCTGCTTCTGGTCATGACAAATTGCCAGGCTCTTTCTTTGTTTCTCGTGTTCCCTGCGCAACTGAACTCCACTGCCAAAGCTTAAAAGATTTGCCATAATACTGGCCAGATCAAGGAAACTTTTCAGAAAAGCTTTATTTATGGCCTTTTGGAAGATGATCAGCTTTTTCTTAAGACTTTTAACTTCCCTCTGTAGAAGGTCTGTTAGCTCCCGCTTCAAGGAGACCACAGGTAAGACACAAATATAACATGTGGTAGAGGTCAAAAGAACCGGTAATGCTCTTCCCATCCTGATCACTGCATTTGTAGAAGAAAGCTCTCAAAATCCCAGAGAAAAAACTCCTATATGAGATGCCTGTGTTCAAACTTCATCTTTTTTCAACAGTTACTGGTTCACTTTTCTAGTAGAAGTGCTTCCACTTTTAAAAGATATACAAAAAGTCTTAGCAGTATTTGACGATGATACAGAATGAGAAATTGATACTATTAAGGTCCTATTCCAAAAAAAAATTTTAAAAGGATTAAAAGATGATTATAATAAGGATTAAGAAAAGAAATAGTAGAATATTTTTTCTTTCTTTTTTTATTCAATGCTTAATTCTCCAGGAAAAAAAAAAAAATCAGACAAAAGATATTTATACTGCATATAAGCTTAGCTATGAAAAATATGCCTACCTTATTTTTATGGTATTTCAGCTTTTGTTCTGTGGCTTTCAGTTTATTTTTTTAACTACAAAGACAAGCTTTCTATTGTTGTTTAGTTCATTGTGGGTGAATACTAGAACTTTAAATGTACTTTAATTTATGTCATTATGATCCACAAACCAAAATAATATTAGAGAACTCACAAAGTTGGGTCTTTGACTGTACAATAACTGGAAACCGTTGTGAGCCTTGTTCTGCTCTAACAGCTTAATCGGTGCAGTAATAGGACCCAGTTCTGCTCCCATTCCAGTCAACAGGATTTTCACCGTTGACTTTTATGAGAGGCGGGTCAGATTATATATTGCATGGAATTAAATACCCGACAGGTCTTCTTCTTCTTACAGGGCTAATTCTGCACACCGAATTGCTCGGAGCTGCAATGGAAATGGAGCTGCTTCAACCTTTCCCGGCAGTGCCATGTTTTTGATCTGGATTACAAAGGATCACTGAACATGAACAGACCTGGTGGCTTTGAAAACCAGCCCCAGAGTGGCTGTGAGCATATTTTGCCCCACATCCCACCCACTTTCAGTCCATACAGCTGCCTCGCAAATAGCTTGCCCTTGGCCTGTTCGAATGCACCTGGGAGCATCCTAGCCCACGGAGCAAGCTCAGGCAAGCGCGGTCCCTGCAGCTGCTGCAGAGAGCGCACCTTGAACCCAGGCAGGGGCTGCGCTCACAGACTCGCGATACGGAAAACAGTCAAGTCTGCTCCCGAGGGTAGTGTTGGCATAGTCAATATTTATTCTCTCTAGAGATTTCTGGGGATCTCTGAATGCTCTCCGTGACCCAGTTGGGTCTCTGTTGCACCACTGTTTGCCCGTAGCGTTACCCTGGTGTGGGTGGAAAGAAAAACATGTTGTCTGCCAGGTACAGCTGTGGGAAAGGGCTAGGTCCTCCCTGCTCTGAGGGGAGCATGCCTGCATACTCGTAAGAGAAGCCGTAAGGAGAAGAGCAGAGCTGGGGTATGTCGAAATTAATGGCTAACTCTGCAGCTAGCACAGATCAGCCACGCTCTAGGGATGCTAGTGATGCCGTCCTCGCTTCTGCCAGACAAGGATCTGGCTTCTAGCATCCTTCTTGGCCATCGGAAAGGCACAAAAAGCAATGTAGCCATGAGCAAAAGAAGAATAACAAAGCACTTCGCTAGCAGCAAGGGTTAGAGAGCTGTATCAGTTTCTTCAATCGCTGCCGGAGTCCCTGCTGCTGGCCTCATCACCTGCCTGTTTCAGGCAATCTCTTCTCTAGGCTGCCTTAGCCATCTGGTAAGATTACAAACAGAACAAAGCAGCAGCAAAGGAGAAGAAGGAGTTGGGGCGGGGGGAGCGTGTTCATCCTGCCTCCCCCCCTACGCCTCCTTTTCATCCTCTGAATGTGTAAATCCTGGCTGTGGCCTGGCTCCCAACAAACTGTGTGTGCAGAGGTAGCCAAGGCCATTTGATTCAGCTCTATTGGAAATCTGATTTCTTGTTGGTCTTACACAAAGGTCTATTAATTAGGGCTGATAGAGCTTAGTAAAAAATCTGCTTGGCTAGCAAGGGCACTCGCTCGCTCGCTCGCGCTTTTCTTAGATCTTGCCAAGATCTCAAAAATAGAGGGAGCTTAATTACAGTCAGTGGATTAATCTCCAAGGGAAAGAAATTGTAATTAGCTCTTTGAAATGTGCCACTTTTTCTTCTGGGCTTTCAGAGTTTGTCAGTGTGTCTGTCTGTCCTTCTGTAGGACTAGAAAAAAGGTAATTCTGCACAGCTTTTATGCTCATTTTTCATCCTAAGCCAGAGGTGCAAATGGCAGCCTGACTTCATAAACATTTCCAGTTGACGTTGAAGAGACTGTTGTTTCCTCAGTTTCTCTCTTAAACCCTGCTTGCCGCTTCCCGCGGGGCGATTCTCTTTGGCTGCGGTCACTAGTGGTCCTGCAGCCAAGGCTGTGAAGGCCTTCTGGTGTCTCTTTGAACTCACTCTCCACTTCATGAGAGTAACAAGGAAAACTTGGGTTGTGACTGTGCCATTTCGAGCTGTTCATGCGATGGCATGAGTTGTAACAGCCCATCAGTGATCGATGGGAAGGCAATCAACCCATTGCCTTGTAGTCTATCATTTATGTTCATGTTCAAGTAGGTTTGAAGGTGAACAGGAGTGTTGGGGAGAAAATCTAAAGCCAGAACAAGGCATTGCAAGAGATTTCAGTGAATTCCCATTTCTCACGCATGGGAATTAGGCACGGGTTTAAAAATCACCTTGATAAATGAGAATGTGTCCAGCAAAGACACACCAAGCACTCTGATTTACAACAGTCATTGAATGCAGTCATGTCCCTGATACACAGCACCTTTGCTATTGAGTTTGCATATATGCAAGCTCATTTTCCAGAGATGTACGTTGGGATACATCACACATTGGCAGGCAAGATCAAGCCCTTTATGTGTACACATTGGCAGTGTATCAAGGAGAAGAATAAAAAGATGAAATGAAATACTCTCCTATGGGGGAACGAGCATGGAGAGAGCCTTCAAGATGTATATCCCTTAATCCTTCTGCCTAGTATATCATCATTCCTCAACAGTGCAGTAAAGCTATCCCTTCATTAAGACTCTCAGTCCTAGGGAAGGTGACCCAAACTCCCCTTCCATCCATTTGAATCTTGCTCTGACAGCCAGTGACTTGTTAATTATTAATATGAAATATTTGATGGTACATAGAGCAGCTGAACCCAGTTTAATGTATGCTCAGGGCGACTCTCTGAAGCTGAAATCAGCCATTCCGATGCTTTGGATTTTTCTACTGAAGTTTTGCCTTTTGCTTCCTCTTTTACTTCCCTGTCTTTCTTTCTTGTGCCTTTGTGCCTTCACGCTGAGTGTCTTCTTTCATCTCAGCGATGAACTTACAAGTCTGCATTTTGATTCTATTCCTTTACTTACTGATCAGGCTTAATGGAAAAATAAGAAACAGGATACCAGCCCTGGTTTCATCCAATGCCTGGAAACCCTATTTCTTTCTTCCATCCGAAATGGTTAGTCTGTCCAGTGGTACGCACTTGGAAACACCGCTCATCTCTGCGGACCCCTGGAGTCTGAGCTGTGGTATTGGCTTCAACCGCAAGTGCAATCACATCACCCAGAGTTAAACATGTGCTACATGTGGTAAATACAGGCTTTGGAAGACTTACCTTCTGGCTTAGGGTGCGCTTTTAGGATGCAAATCTCCTCTTTAGAATGTTTTGCTTGCTCTGAGATTATGATTTGCTACCTGCGTGCTTTATCAACACAAACATACATTACGGAGGTCATAACCACCCGCCCGCCCTGTGTGCAGCCACAGTTACTTACAGAATCTGTCGCTTTATCATTCAAAATAGAGGGGTATCATCTGTTTGACTCCCATGCAAGCTCTTTAGCACTGATTTTTCAAAAGCATTTTCCTGTCTTGGGTCAGGTCGCATTTGGCTACACCACCTTCACCCTTTTGTTTGTGCAGCAGCTCCCGTGCTGATCAAGGGAGTCCACTTTAGTTAACGCCCCAGCCCCCCATTTGCAGCTTCCTACTTTTGTTCACCTTCTTGCATTTTGCCCTTTTGAGAGCCGTGAGCCGCGATGATACACAAGGGCTGTGCCAACGGGGTCCAGAATCCAAGCTTAGCCCTGGAGAAAATCCCCCTCCTGACTGGCAGGAGCGAGCCCCAAAGCACCCCTCTTATTATTTCCCTCTGAACGAGAGAGTCAGCTCAGCTGAAGCCTCTTTGGAAAGCGAAACGTAAACCAGCACAGCTACTTCCACATAGTCCTCACGTCAAGCACGGCAAAGACACTGGAATTTGGAAATGCCCGATTGTCTGCCTTTTCTTGCTTGCTGCACTGCCTGTACTCATTTTATGATCATCAGAATAAGTTATATGCTTATTATATGATATACATCCATCCCTCTCTAGGGACGTATGTGAGCATGTATTTAACCGATACTCTGTTGTACGCTGTAATTCTAACTCATGTTAGGGACCTAGCGAGCAACACACAGCAGACGCAACAAGGCCCATTCCTTGTTTCTCCTCTGCTCATCCAGCAGTTGCACTAAATTATGCACGCTGTTTTTTCCTGAAGAATCTCTTTAAGCAGCATCATAAACCAGCAGTATTATTTGCATCGCAGAGGCAACCTTTGTTCTGCATGGCACAAAGCAATACTCAGTATCTGCATGCAAATGCAGAAGGGGAGGTGATTTGGAAAGTATTTTGGAAGAGTTTAGAGAGCAGCACTGAGATTTTATTATTATTATTATTGGAAATCTGAACATTTTCTATCACATTAACTGACTTTACAGCAATTTATTTTGCTGCTATCATAAAGGGAGGTAATGAACCATGAAGTTCCTTCACGAAATTGTCAGCATCTGCCTGCAAATAATTTTCAACCACATGTGAGCCATGAAGGAAGAACACAGTGATTCAAAGAAAACTGCTTGTCCTCATCCTAAAGGAAAACGAGTCAGGGTCTCTGGTGTTTGACACATTCGGGAGAAGGGTCTGGTTTAAAGACATGTCACTGGCATGTAACAACGGAAAATTTAGATGCATGTTAGTCATCTCACAGATAAGATTAACTCCTTTGAAAGCATATGTTTCCGCAGATGGAAAATCGTAGTGAAAGGGTAATCAATAAAACGAGAAGAAATTCAACAACCTGGTTTGTATTCTCTTAGGGATCTCACTTTTAAAAACAATTATCTCTCTTATCTGTGACACCTCCTTTGTTCCTCACAGTAGACACCTAACACTAAATCAAAACCGAAACCCGTATCTAATCAAAGATAATAGGAAATTTAAAAGATTTCCTTATCAGTTCCAAACACATACAGCATCACATAGTAGTTATCTAGGATTAGGAAGCTTTCTGAGTGTGATTCACTGATACCATTTACATCATATCTCTGTAACTTTGGTGACAAACATGGTACTGAAGAATAAAGCAACATCCTCAGGTTGCGATATGCTGGAAATCTATGGGAAATGAATTCTCCATGCCTAGAGCCTTGTGTGGTCATTTATACCGGTGCAAGGGGAATATAAAATGTGACCAGCTATACATGAAGCATTTTATTCTCACTATTCGTGGATGTAATTGACTGCACAAGGTACCCGACAGTGAAAAGTCAAGCTCATGCATGTTTTAATCTTTAAAAGTTTCCCAGTGACAGAAAAGTTGTACATTTCCTCTATTCAAGCTTTCATTTTATTCAGTGAGGACATCTATCATTCCCTCTCTTGGGTCTTTTCTTCCTTGATGTAATAAGAAAAAAGAGGGTTTCATCCTTTTTATTTTTTTTCTTTACTGACAAATTATCATTAAAAGCAACTCAGACCTGGTTGCAACTTCACACAAAACACTGGTCATTGATGTTTCTCTGACTAGGAGAAAGCCAGTGTTTGTCTTCATACCAGGTTCACCGGCCAGAGAAATGACTTGCTAAACTCATCACAAGCAGAGAGTTAGAATTCATTGATTTACTCATTTTCCCCTGTGCTCATCACTTTAACAGCTGAGCATTTCATAACTTTTGAATGGATTTATCTCTGAAGTAGATCAGTGAGGTAAAGAAATTTTATTTACTTCCATTTTACTGGCGAAGAATTGAGGCAATGAGAGATTAAGTGACTTGTCACAGGTCACAAAGGAATCCAATAATGCATCCAGGAACAAAGGCCAGACCTCTTTAGTGTGAGTCCAGTGCCTTAGTCACGAGAACATCTTTCTTCTCCTTCTCCCTTAATAACCTCTAACTCGTTTCTTCCACGGATTCTGTATCTTGCAGAAGTCTGTGTCTCCGTTCACAGCTTGCTCGCTTTTACCGTAATCTCATCAAACTCTCCATCCTTATGGTGCCTTCAAAAACATTTTATATTTATTTCTGCTACCAATACAAACAAACAATTGCAGTATTCTCAAAGTAGTGTTATCGCAAGCCCGGCATGAAACAGATGATAGAAGAAATAAAATGAGGTGACAATACGCCACTCTAACAATAGCGAGAAGACAATATATTGCTAACAACACTCCCGGTCTGCTGCTTCTCCACTGTGTGGGGGGAAAAAAAAAAAAAAGCTTTGTTAACAGAAATCATAGCTATTTATTTACCAGTATTATGGTTAAGATTTGCTTTTAGTTAGTTTTCAGCTGGGAGAACGACATGTAGCAATTATTCCCAGAGTACATATCTGTAGCGTAAAAACAGCAGAAATACCCGGGTTCGGTTATGCACTTCAGCAGTATTCCCTTGGCTGGGAAGCAGAAGAGAAGGAGAGCTTGTAGCACTTAGACAAAGAGGAGAAACACAATATTTTGGATATGGCTTTATAGATGCCTATCCCGTTCTCTGGTCTCACTGCAAAAACTAATAAAGCGTAGCAGGCAATGGCATCAATGGATGGTGTCCCTCGGGGTTTCTGGGGTCAGCAACAGTCTCAGTTACGGTCACGTAACACCTAGTGAAGTCGATGGGACAAGGTCTCCAGTGGGCTGCACAGTCATTTCTCTGGTGCGTGGCTGGTACTAATCACTCCCATTTCAGAAGTGACTTACGACCAATTTGCACTGGTATCAGTGAGTAAGCAATGCAAAAAGCCATGAAGAATTTGAAGGCAGAATTTATCGAATTGAAGGCAGAATTTCTCCCTGTTTAACCGAACGGAGACATTTTCAGTCTGGTCATAAGGTCATGAAAAAGGTCTATTCTGTATCTGAGCTGGGGTTCTTGAGGATGCCCATGTCCCAACTCCCCCAAATCCTTACTGTGCTTGCATTCAATCTGAATTTAGGCTGCTGCAGCTTACAAATTCTGCATGTCCTTCTACTAGCAATCTTGGGCCCGTTCTAAGAAACACCATAAGTCTTCTCACCCGCCCAACTCTGATCGTGCAACACGGCTGCAGAGGCTGCTGGCAGGGGAGAGGCCGCCGCACCGTGCTCAAAGACGAAGGCCGTTCTCCTCGCTAGGGTTAGTGCGGCCCTGAACAGGCTCAGAAACGCACCTGAGTACCCCTTTGAGCAGTTTTCATCTCACCACAACTTTCGGGATAAATACCATGGCCCTTCAGCAAATTTGGCCTCAACAGTAGCATCTAGAACCCCCTTGAAATAAGGTACAGGCTCAACTGGGAAATTTAGGATAAAACAGTTCCCACTTACACCGATTAGGTTTACTGCACAGGCATAGTTTCACCAAGTTTCAAATCAACTGAGGGTAACTTTGTGTGTTCATGTTCTAGCCCACACCTGTAACCTGTGCCTCAGTGGAAAATATTTCAGTGCTTGACCCAAAAAAAAGCACTGAAGGCAGTTTCATTCAGCTCCCTCAGCCCTACTCATGTACTTCCAGCAGGGCAAGGAGCGGAGGAAGAAAATCTCCAGGGTTTACAGAAGCGATGTACAGGCCAACTCTGTCAATCACTCTCATCCAGACCTGGCACCCAGCAGGAATCAGCTCAGGGCGTGGGACAGAAAGACAAACTGCTGGAATTACTGAAACTTCAGCTTTTTGCAGCTGGCAGGAGGATTCTCAGGGACCACCACATGCCAGAGCAAACCCATTTTCTCCAACCTTTTTCACGGTCCGGCTTGACAGAAAACCGGTCCAGAATTGGCAGTGGCAGCCCCGGCGTGGATGAGCATCCACGCAGCTCTGCAGCCACAGCCGCATCCCGTGGCAGGGGAGCGCGCTTTGCCCGGTGCCGCTGAAGGAGCGGCCGCCAGTATGTCACTGCTCGTGAGCGCCACGTCAAAATCCATCGGAGAAAACCTCAGCCCTCGACTTCGAAGAATGTGTTTCTGGAGAATATGACTAGTCTTGTTTATTAATCAGAGTGAGGAAAGATGGACGGGTTACCCAACTAGTCTGGTAACGTCTGTAACAAACACACTGTTTTCAGGAAGCGCCTTAGGATTTTAGCAGAAGAGTCTAGAAACTATAGCAAAAAAAAAAAAAATTCCCAGATAGTTAGAAACACTAGTATTGGGAGTGATGCTTTCTCTTCTTATGCTATAAAACAGAGAAACTCGCCTTTACACGAATTTCCAGTAACCTCTGTTTTTCTTACTCTTTTATACATGCTGTCCTCATAATATTTTTATAGGATGCAACAAAGAAACTATTTCAATAAAGCTTTTCTTTCTTCATGTACTGAGGAACTATAACTTTTCATTTAGCCTTTTAAGATATGACACATCTTTTGACACTTTCTGACTCCCGGTACAAGGCAAAGGCAACTTCTGAGCTTGTGTTTTGGTTTTCCTTCTCTTTTTGATCTGTTTAGCTGAGCCCTTGTCAGTTGAGAAAGAATTTTTAACTCATACATTTCTGGATACCAAAAAAAAATTGCTTCTCAGTAACACCAGGACTGCTGCGGTTAAGCGCTGCAGCAGGACTCTCTTTTCCACCACACGGGACTGGACTGTGTTTATCCTTCAGTCCTTCCTCGATTTGTCTATAATGCCCCACTTATCGAAGTTTTCCTATGATAAGCTCCCTTTAATAACTTTCTTATTTATTACTCTTTATGACTGTGGCTATTGGCCTTGATCAATAACATAATCCTGTCTGCCCTAAAGATATCACTAACTCCAGAGATAAAAAGATAAGCTTATTGGTCTTTCCCTTCCTTGGTCCTTACTCACTTTCCCATCTACTTAAGAGCAAAACCCACAAAACACTCAAGTCATTAATTTTTTTTTTCTTCTTTTCTCTGCTAACATTTACATTGGCCATTTTGGATCTTTAAGACTGAAATACTGAAATTAAATTGTCATAACTTTTCATATGAATATGCTCCTACAAAGGCTAGTAAGGAGTAGGCTAATTTGCATACTCAGCTAAGAAAATTAAAAAAAAAGCAAACACCCTTGCATGGATATACAATAACACACACAGAACACTTTTTGCAATTGAATCTGGGTTTGATAGGTTCATTTTTCCTTCGAGTTAAGATCAAGACAACATTTTGCCCAGTCACACCCATATTCACTTACAGAATTTAGCCCTAAGCAAATTCAGATATAATTATTATTATTTCTTCCTACTTCCCTTTAAAGTACTGTAGGCATAGTTTGCTTTGAAATGAGCTGGCCAATTTTTTTCCCATGAAGTACATGAAATAATCCACCACTTACAGCACTCACTTCTTTTCTCTCTCTACTTTACACAGCACATGTGGTTCTCATGACAAAAGAAAAGAAGAGATTATTTTTCTCTCCTTTTTAATTAATCCATTTTGTACCAAAGCCATAAAAAGAAGGCAAAGATAACCTAGTCAAAAGGTTTTTTTCTCTCATGACCTTCTCAGTGAAGAGTTAAAATGAAAATTGCTTGTAATCGGAGGCTGGGTAAGGTGGCGAACTAGCCTTGCATCTTTACGGGTTTGGCTCAATTCTAGTTCACCTCAGACATATAAATTAAGTTTGCGGTCTCGTCCTGATCCTCAGTTGTACAAATCACAAGCTCCAAGAGGGCAGGCTGTAAGTCACCCCGGCGGGCAGCCGGGAGAGGCTGCTGGGTGCAGGTGCTTCATTTCAGCTGTGCTCCTCCGGTCAGGCAGTCTCTGTATTTCCCACCAGCTCCTCATTCAGCCCCAGTCTCGCCTCCTCCCTCACCTCCCAGCCCGTCTCCCTTCCAAAAATCCCCGTTCTCTCTTCTTACAAAACCCCACGTTTTTAATAGATGAGCTTGGCACAGAGCAGAGGAGAAAGCATCTGCAATGGTTAAAATGGGACAGTTCATGAGCAGCTGTCAGGAGGAAAGTATCTGACTATCTTAAGTTAAAGTTGCTCTCCTGGCTTATATCGTTGTTAACGATAATAATATTTAAAAAACCGAGGCAAGCAAAACCTTTGTAAGAAATTCCAGAGACTTAAAGGCTGTTTCAAGGCAGGAGCTGCTGTACTGGAGGAAGAGCGTGGTGCTGTGAACTTCAGAGACGTTGCCTCCAGGACAAGACCGGGGGAGCTTTCACACAGACGTGTTAGAAATTCCGCCCAAACCAGCTCAGCACAAGTCACAAGTAAACCATAAACAGATAGTAATTCAGAGGGAGGAGAGGGAGCAAATAGCCAAAGATATTAAGATAAACAATACACAATTATTCAAATAGACTAAACATAAATAAAGCTGCATGTGTGTCTCTGTAGGCCCTCCGGGTCATTAAGGAATTAAGGATGCAATTAACAAGGATTAAGACATTTTCAAGAAGCTGAATTTATTATTTACATTTGTCTTCACTGTAGTGGGGGATTTGGAAATTTATGGAAATGATGAGTGTGATATTACAAACATTTCTGAAGCGGTACTGGAGCAAGTTGAGAAAACCCGAGCTGACAAAGTTAGAAGACTCCAGGCGTGTTCAGAAGAAGCTAAACTTCAGAACAGAGCGACTGGCAAGAGCCTGCAATGCGACTTTGAAAAACAAGGGTGTTTCCCGAGACTAAAGAATTTCCCTGTTCCAAAATATGAGCCAGAAATGAACGTAGGTAATGCCGACCCCGGGGCCGAGGATGCCCTCTGTGTGCAACCACGGACGAGGTTAATTTGGGCATGCAGGATCAGGTCAGCTGGGACGCAGGTCTCTCCCCTCCAACCTGCAAAAACGTCCCAGCGAATTAAGGAAGCGGGAACTGTCAGCGGGTTTTCAAAATGCTTTTGACAAAGCTCCTCATAGCAGAGCGATGGGTCAAATGACAAACTGTGGATTAGTACGCTGCATTATAAATGGATTAAGCGATAGGAAACAAATAATCTCAGTACAGTCCTGCGTGACAATGGCAACTGCTAAACCTCTGGTGACTTAAAGGTTAACCCTCACGTCTTCCCATTTCCATTACATCTATTTGCTCATACTAAGGCTTTGTGAAGAGGCTGCCTGAAGAAAAGGGGGAACATTTGCCCTCAGGAAAGCCGGGTTCTCCTTGACTCCGCCACCCCTAGGATGACACTACTAGGTTGAACAGCCACACCAAGGTTCGTGCTAACACCTTATCCATTCTAATTTCTTACTATGGGGGACATTATTTCACACCTTGCTGGCTGTGATTTTTCTTCTGCTGTGTCATCCTGCCACCTCGGAAAGAAGAGCAGGCAAAACGCAGAATGCCCCAGGTCCGGTGCTGTTCCTTGGCTGATTTTTCACAATGATTTAGAGAGGAGTGACACCGCGTCGCTGAAGTTTATGCATGCTGCTAAGACTGAAGGGCAGCATAAATTATGGAAGACAGCGAGTGATTTCAGTAGATCACACGTATACACCCCAGGCATGTAAAATGTAGTTGGAAGAATACAACACAACACACGCGTAGGTGAAATAACAGTTTCCTGACATGAAATGGCATTCTCTTTGCTCGGTGGTTTCAGGAAAATTCAGTATAGCTTGTGAAAGGCATCCCTCCCACCTCTCCCAGGATGTAGGTAATGACACTTAAGCAAATAAAATAGCATGAGCCATGCTAGATAAACAAACCGACACACCGCAGGCAGTTTCAGACCTCTGTATTAGGCAGGCTGTATCCTCTGTGCGGAGATCATTGCTAAAACAAGGAGTCTGATTTGCGTTTTGTTCTGTTGTTTGACATAGCTGGGGCAAGAGCTGAAGAGATCCTGGGAAAGCTGATGGAAACAGAGGCATGGGTGACATTAGGTATGGTGAAAGCACGAAGGGAAATGAGCCCTACCCAGCAAAACACGCATATGCCCATCCTCACTGCTCAATACAGGCTGCTTGTGCCCAGCCCTCGCCGCGCTGCCAACTCGCCCGGTGCCTCTGCCTCGCACAAAAGGGGCTCACGAGGCTCGAGAGCTTCCCAGTTCTCAGTCTGCGATGAGCCACCGGACTCATCGCTTTTTCTTCACAGTCTGAGCCCGCTGCCTGATCCCCCTGGCCCCCCGCTCCTCCTTCCCCACCCCACCGCCCTGCCGCTCCTCCCTGGACTTACAGCACTGCCCCTCGCTAAAGCGCAGAGGTGCTGCTGGCTCTGCCCCACGGCAGATGCTGGTGAGCCTCCACACCGAGGAGCACTGAGCGGGCAGAGCACCTTCGTGTGGGGTGCCAGGCTGGGGCGGAGGTGCCTCGTTGCCGGACTCTTGAAGCTGCAGGTCCACGCAAGTCCGGGGTGCTCTGCCCTGTCCCCAGCCTCCCAGTCCCACTCCTCCCTTTGTGCCAGTCCTGGTCTCGTCTGATCTCCCGGTCAGCTGGTTCAGGAAGTTAAGCTGGCAGAAAACTAATCCTGCAAAGAAATGTGCAGCCACTTTAGCTCCCCATCCGGCTTACTGCAAGGTCAGACAAGCACCAGTGCCTGCCCGAGGGGCAAAGTGGCGGGGGAGAGATGGGAAAACACAGCCAGAGGTAAGGATGGGACGGCAGCAGTGCCCAGGAGGGCTGTTGGGAGCTGTCTTGGAAGCACACTCCTAGGAACCAGTCTGCTTGCCACCATCAAAACTGAGGCTGGTCTGCGCCTGCACAGCAATGACAGCCTCAGGTCGCGAAGGCGAAGCTTTGAGATGAAAACCTGCAGAGTTTGGATACCTCTTTGTCTAGGAGGCACCTCTCTGTTTAGGAGCTCAGGGTCACACCTTCAGGCTTAAGCACTTAGGCCCCATGGGGAGTAGCTGAGCCTTTTTTGGATCTCCTTTACCTTCTGGTATTGCTGTTAAGGTCCATGTGCTGGATTTAAATAACCATTTTGAGATGTATGAAGAAGAAACCCACCCTCAATGGGGAGAGCGCAGAAAGGATTATTGCTCTGCTGTAATGGAACCAGGACCACTCAGCAATGACGCTCAAGGTCATTCAAGGTCATCAAAGGATGATGTGAAACCCTTGCTTGCATTCTTCCCCAGGAGAGCAGAAAATCTCGAGTAGGCTGGCAGGGAGAGGGATTCTCACAGGCATTGCATGTTTCCACAGAGTAGCCTGAGTGGAGCTCCTGCTAGCTCATGAGGAAACGCTGGAAGAGCAGAAAGGAGCTGGCATCACTGCTGCCTTTCGTGAGCCTCTCCTCTGCCCTGTTCCGCTGCCTGTCGCTGCCCTCTCCTTTGCAACAGTGGGAGGCAGCATGGCCAGGCAGCATCCCCTGCCTGCAGGCAGACCTCTCTTGCACTGAGGTGAGACGCACAGAGGAACCCGTCCAGACCGCCTAGAAGGACAGAAAGTGGGAGCCACTGCCCTGTGCCAGCGACAGAAATCTACCCAAAGCAATAGTTTTGCAAGCTGGGGGTGGGAAAGAATTAACCGCTTCAGTTAGGGAGGACTCAAGGGGAAGGGAGTGGTAGCTCGGGTATTTTTCATCTAGACAATTAGGTCTGCTCCTCAGGGCAGTGGGGGTTAGGCCAAGGCTGGAAAACTTTCCCTAAACTAGCAAAGCACAAAGCTTCCACGCAGTGTGTGCTCAGCCCCAAGAACTTCCTGGTAACTCAGGTTATTGAGGCAGATTGTTGATTAGGATCCAAGAGAGGATTAGAAACTCTTTTAAGCATAAACAGTATTTGCAACTGTGTGAGTTAAGCAAACGGATACAAGGGAAATCAAACCTCATGCTTCAGGGCATAAACTGCTCTCCTGTGAGTCAGGATCAACCTTTTTTCCCTCTACACGTAGCATCTCGTAATTAGCTAGGTGCTTGCTGTGGTTTTGATTTGCTCTGAAGCATCAGTTACTGGCCGCTGCCAGGGGCGGGATGCTGGACTAGATAGACCCACGATGCGTTTCTGTAGGGCAACCTTTTTGTTCCCATGTTGGCAAAGCTTTGTGGGAAAGCTTTGGTGATTCACGTCTTCAGCAGCTCCTGGTCTTACCGAACACTGACCTCTCATTTCCATAAGCACTCTGAACTGCTACAGAAATAAAAAGGCAAAGTTGTATGAAGGGTCATTTATCTACATGGTGCAGACTGCATTTATTTACTAAATGCAAAGATGCTTTTAGGACCTGCATGGGTCCTTTTTGCTATCAAGAAATTAATTATTTTCTGTATTCCATTTCAGCTGCAAAGAAATCACACGACTTCCAGAAGGTTTTGTGTTTTGAAAAATATGTATTTCTGCGTGCGTGTGGGTATACACATACATGTATGCATGTATATATATAAATATAAGTTGGTCCAATAAAAGGTTTTGAATTACTAGCATTTCCTTACAAATTAAAGGCAGGCAAGGACCAGCAATGCAGGTGACAGAGCATGCACTAACAAAGTCTGCCTCTCCACGCTGCCTCTTTGATGTACCTCATCTTTGCCCTGAAGGAATTTCATTATCCTATGGTGAGCCGGTAATGAAATCTGTACTCAGAATCAAGCCTTCATAGAAAACGATATCTTGACTCTTTGTTCTGTACAGTCTAGCTGTGTGTGGTAGGAATATGTTTCTATTTGTGTGTGATCTGAGTGTACTTTGAATACTGATCTCCAGATAAAAAGGATAGAGATCTAATTTGACAAAATATTAAATTCCTCTATCTTGCTTTATCTAACAAAATTCTGATGCTTATTATTGTTATGAACATTTGGGGCAATACTTGTAGTGTTCAGCATGTGTGAGAAAAATCTCTCCATGGAGAATCAAATGGAGTGTCAAAGACCTTGATTTATAAAGAGTGCAGAGGGCTCTTAAGTACTATTTTTAGAACAATGCCACAACAGATTTACACACAGAGAAAAAACCCTCCTCTACAGTCACTTAGGAGCAAAGTAGCATTTCACTGCATAATAATGAAGAATTAATTGCTCTTTGTCATCACTTTTTATGCAAATTGCCATAGAACATTTGCCCAATGTGCATTTTACCTTTTAACAAAGAAAGTACTTACGACAAACTAGACCAAATTTCATAAGCTAAAGACAAAAGTAGGCTGTACCATACATAAATTGCAGCTAGCAAGTCTATTCCTTTGAGGGACGTCCATTAAAAAAAAAAAAAAAAAAAAAAGGTTTCTTGGCCTACGTGTCTAGTTAAATTAAATTAAGTTCAATTATTAGACAACTGAAATTTCTTCTCATGGAATTTGCTTGTCACTCTTTGCAGCCTTTGTTTATTTTTTTATTTCCACTTGCGATAATCACCAAATATCACTAATTTTTTTTTCCTTACTGACTGCTTTCAAGCTTTTGCTCGTATCATTATGTGAATTTCAGACATCGCAGGCTGCCACTTGTTAAAAAATGTTTTGTTGGACTTCTATTTAAAAGTAAAAAAAAAAAATCAACCTTGCATTTCATATATGTTTTTACAACATTTACATTTACAGTAAACTGACAATTCTTCAAAGAACACCAGAACTGCAGCAGCTCTGGAATAACATTTCCTCTCAGTGTAAGAAAGAGAAATACATAATAAATCACCTTTGTTCTACATGAAGCTTTAATTTTTTAGTCATTCTGCAACTGACACTGCAAATTTGATGCAAAAATTACCTAGATGGCAGACCAGGTCAAAATGTAGACATCCTAATGGACTGCATTGTGTCAAAGCATTTTCTCCAGAAACATCTCAACATGTTTTCTTTTTCCTGAGAAATGTAGGAAGGATATCTCTGTGCAAGGAGTTTCTGTCTTGCATGTGCAATGAATCCATTCAGTGAACTAGTGGGTCTTTTCAATCTCTAGTTTCTACCAACTTCAAACATAATAGCGAGTTCCAGCAGAGTCCCTTTTCTATTCATATGCTATTCACAGCAGACCTTTGTAGTTCACAACTTCAAGTTAACATAGCAAAGAGCAGTTTTAAATCACTCCAGTAATCAGGGGTCACAATTATTTGCTGCAGCTATGAAAAAAAATCACACACACGCTGCAAGCCAATGCACTCTGCTTTCACCTCTAAGACAGAAAAATAACAGAGTCTTGACCTCTGCCTTAAGTGCTAACACTTCAGCAACACTATCTATTAATCAAAAAATATATGAATGTAGCTTATAAATCCCTCTGCATTGAAAAAGCCATCTTCACTCTTACAGAAATATATTTTCTGTCCTGGTCCTTGCTTAAAGTGCAAGAACATCCTGCAGCCTTTTTGAAAAAAGCAAAAGCAATTGATGTGAGAAGTAAATGAATCGATCAGTTCTTAGTTATATCAGTGGAAATCCATAGATTTGTGGGGTCCCAAGTTCTTTGGTTAGTATTAGAGCTAAAAGCAAAATAAACTGCCCTTGCAAAAGCCAAAGCCTTCAGTATAGTATCGAAGCACTCCAAACACCCCTCAGAACTGCACAGTGTCAGGGATTTAGCCTGGAATAACAACTCCAAAACACTCCAACACCCACTCTAAGGCCATCAGAGGCAGTGGGAGCCACCGTACCAGTACAGCCACTGTGTGCCTGCTGAGTGCCAGTACGTCTGCATCCTCCGTGCTCCCCATCTGCCCTCCCACCCGTCCTTCTCCGGCTTCTGTTCAGCCAGAATGCACCCCTGACCTCCACAAGCCTTCTTATGCTCCCACCGTGCTTCAGCTACACGAAGCACACGTTACTATTAAACTACACAACAATCAGACTTGTCTCTTTTAGGTTTTACATTCCCGCATGTTGCTGCGTGTCGCTTCCCACCCCTCCCTCTGAGAGCACACTGATGGGCACCTTGGCCATGCCCCGTAACACAGCAATGTCTACCACCGCCAGGCTGTGCCAAAGCTGGTGGCTTTGAACTCCGCTTCCTCCTCCCCTCCACGTCTGCTGCCCACCCCCAGCACCCCAGTCTCCTCTCCCAGTCCCACCAGCATTGCGTTGTCTTCATGGCGTCATGTTTCCCACCATCTGCTACATCCTGCATGACTCATCACCAGAAATACCTCCTCGCGCTGACGCAGCAGCACGCTCGGCAAAGTTCGTCTCCTCCTGCAGAGGCAAATGGAGCACGCAGCCGCTACGACGGCAGCCCAGCGCTGAGGACAAAGCGAGAGGTCACCAGAGGCACAAGTGGCAGCTGGGCATCCAGTCAGACATCCCACCACCACTGCCAGTTCTGAAGAAATTCCTCACGCCTTCCTTGAGACAACAGCAAGGTGTCCGCTGCTGTGGCTGCACAGTCCAGCCTGGTAGGAAAAAAATTTATTCGCACGCAGCCCCTGTTACAGTTATCCACCGAAAGCAGAATTACGGGTGCTAGAAAGTCAGAGCTGTTACCAACTCAGTTATCTCTGTTTGTGAGTAATAATTACCTCAAGGCTTTTACTCTAATTAATGGATTTGGGTCTAGTCAGTCACTGGTGCATGTGCATAAACCCCCATTGATGTTAAAGACTATGTGGAGTAGAAGACTCCTAAGAAATAGTAATTTCTCCCCAGGGAATAGGTGTTTTTTTTCTTACCAATCTTCTGTTCCTTCCCAAAATTATGACTTTGAATTAAATCTTGCCTGATTACTGGTGTCCCGCGACATGTCAGAACTGGGACCTAGACTGCTCAGAAATATCTCTGTGCTCTTGAATGGAAAAAGTCTCACAACTGATATTTACTGTCTACAGCACAAACACTGCTCCATCACATCTGGATTAACCTCCATGTGCCCTCCTTGTTCTCCAGTCCCAGATGATTTCCCTCCCTCAGCAGGGCTCAAGAGAAAGGAGCTTTTTCCCAACCCTCTTGTGCATCCCTTCATTTGCAGGACAGCCTTGCCAAGGCAGATGCTTTGTCCACGCTCTCACACTTTGCCGCGGATATTTTCACTTTTCTGGATAACTATAAAGACAGAGGGTTGTTGAAAAAATGGATTACAAGGCTTTTGAGCAAGCTGAGCTAAAACAAGGTTGAGCTTTGTCCACAATCGCCCTCAAACAACTTTTGGAGCTGATTTGCCTGTGCTGATTCTTAGTGATAGGGGAATATGAACTGAGGTTTAAATATGTCATTACAGATGTCCTTGCTTTTGGAAGCAGACTCTGGGACCATCGAGACCTGTAGAATCAGGGAATTTGCCAGATTTGACCTTTGGAATGCTAAAAAAAAAATAAAAAATGCAGTTTTATATTTTAAAACACAAGCTTAAATGTAAATTCTAAAATGTTACTCACTAATTGTAAATAATAATGAATGTACTAAGTTAAAAAAATAAAATTTGAAAGCAGTAATAGCACTAATGAAAATCTCAGAAGGCAGAGCTGATTTAAAGACAAAATGGGCAAGGACAAAGCCTTAACCTCACTGGCTATCTCCAGGACGTGCTGTGGGATGTCTTTGGACTGCCTCTCACAGCATTGAACTTCAAGACTCAGAAGGCTGTTAGGATTGTGTTTGCTCTGGGGCTGACAAATTCTGACGTCCTGCAGGACCAACAGAAAGAATAATCTTTAGGCCATTTATCCTATTTGTGTAACACAGGTGTTGCAATTACTTTTCCCAAATTTCTGTATGTCAAACCAAAGTCCGGCAAGCCCAGGAAGCAGGCGATCTGAACACTTTACTTCTCTTTTTTTGAAAAAGAGAAACACCAGGGAAGACCCTGCCGTTTGACTTAGTGACCACAGAACATGTTTTGGTCATAACGCGTAAACCTTAATGATCCCTGACCCTCAATTTCTTAACACACGAAGTCAACAGCTCCTTAAATTCCCTATGGTATCTGCATCTATTTTTTTAAAGGTCAGTGCCTGACATTTTTTCCTGCCTTGCTTCCTGCCACTTTAATTTTAATCCCAGTAACAACGCTTTGTTAATACTTCAATATATTTCAAATAGTGTATCTCACCAGCTCCTCAAAATATCATGCCGGAGATCTGATGCTCTGTGCATGACAAATGTTCCTTTCTGGAGCTTTTGATGTGATGTCAAGCCACGCTGCGGAGACATTACATTGTGGATCTTTGATATCACGCACCATGACAATGTCTCCTTCGAAGCCGTCACCGCCACTGACTCAGTGCGTGCTGTTCGTACTGTCAGTGCTCCTGGAAACACAATGTACCTGGGGCGTGTTAGAATCTGGTTGTGAAAAGACATACGGTGCCTCTAGTATAATCAGTAATCAACTGTGAATTTCTTAATCACTGCAAAGAAAATGATGCAATTTCATGAATTCTACCTGCACAACCCAGGAGAATATGTGCATAATTATCAATAATGACTTAGATCTGGGCGCGGGACCAGGGCTTATCCAGGAAAGCTGATCTTTTTCACTCAAATGCTGCAGGGTCAAATGTACTTCGGAAGGAAACGACAATTTCCTCAATTAAAAACCACAAGATTTGTCCTTATTTTTCCTTTTTCACTCCTTCTTTACCATTGTAAAGATCAAGTTGCATAAGGCCCACTAACACATTGCTCCTTCATAAAGTCTTCGAGCCAGCGCGGTTCAAGACGAGACTGCAACAAAAGTTGTTCCGTGTGGTACTTTCATCTCTTCCCGAAGCACTTTAAATTAGGAATTACCTATCACCAGGAAAAAGGAATTTGTTTTTAGAAATACGTGATTGAAATACCTTGCAATACACAGAGCTCTCCAACAAGTGGCACTATTAAGACTATTCAAGCTACGAAATTGATATGCAAATAAGATCTCAGAAAGGGATGTTGGGACATGTTTTACAATATTGGATTCCATTTAAGATCTTTTAAATTTACATATGAAATATGATTGAAATAGATATTCATAATTCAAATATTCTGGAAAGTTTTGTGTTATCCATAAAGAAAACACCGAAAAGTAGGTCGAGTGCCATAAGCTCAACCAGGCGGTCCTCTCTAAAGGGATGAAGTCACAGCAGTGTGTGGAAACCACCTAATTAAGACACTAGTAAAGGTAATGTGTAACCAGGAAATTTGTCCATAGAGATGAGCCAAAACCAGTTGCTGAATGTGTGGATGCAGCCTTTTCTCGAGGACAGCGTTGCAGCATTCACGGCAAGTTATCCCTCAAGTATTCGTGGGATAACTTCTAAATTGTACCTCTTCACATTTGTTCTTACCTTATTTTGTTGTCGTTGCTTGACAAATTGTGGATCATTTTGAGAGACCATACATGACATCTCTTCAAACAATTCCTATTTGTCTGGAATATATGTATGGCTGTACTTCAAGAAAAATGGTCCAGAAATAGTTACATATACAAAAATTGAGGCGTGAAGGTAGTTGATTGCAATGGAAACAGGATCAGACTGGATTTGTTGCTGGAATATAAGCAGTTTGGGAATAAATTGGGAAGCCAATGCATTACGATGTAATATACATGATAGAAAAAGAGCATTTTTGAAGAGTAGGTTTCATCCGGATAGTGTAATACTCCTTCTGTCTTTGAAAATCAACTCTAGTTAGTTTTTTCCCAGTTTTCTAGTGTTATATAGAGACATAACGGACCATAATAAAATCATGACCTGAATGCTATAGAGGAATCTGAACTCCATCTTCCATTATGAGTTGTTCACAGAATTATTAATAGCATTTGGGTACCAAAAGCTGCACGGAGGTGCTTGGTGAGGTTTCAGAAAGCCTATGTGCCCAGTCCCTGCTTGGCTGTAGCTTCTTTCCCTCTGTGCCGATCTCCATCCTGCACAAGCGTGACCTGGTTCACACTGAAGTCGCTGCAAATTTTATCACAGGGTAAACAGAATAATAAAATCTAAAATGGACGTTTTCACTTTACACTTCCTTTAAGTCAAATAATAACATTCATTGTAAAATGTCGGCCAGTAAGATAAACGGCAATTATTGTGCTTTTCAGAAATGCGCGCTATGGGCAGAGGTGCACCCAGAGCGCTTTGGTGAGTTTCTGTTTGGCCGGCTTTGACTACCTGGCGCCATATCTCCTGTAGTCTGTTGTAAATAACAGAATATGTGCACTTGGAATGCAGTGGCATAATGGGCACGTAGCGTGCTAACTAAAGCATTACAAATGCTGCATGGCTTATTTTTATCTCTCCGTCCTTCTCAATATAGTATTTTTATCTCTCACGCCGATACAAAATTATTTTTGTGTCTCTAGGAAAAACAAGGCAACAAGGAGACTCAGTCCTGCTAGCGCTTAAACACATGGCAAGTCCCCTTACACACTGTGGGACTTTTCACGTGCTTAACACTATGTACATCTGCAGAACCAGAACCTAAATGGTGCTTGTGAGCAAGGCTTTATATGAACATAACTTGGAAAGGGAAAGGGAAGTTTATGAGTCAAATTCTCCAGTGGGGTGCTATTCTGCAGCCACATGTAGCTAGGAAAAGTTGGGGTAAAATGCTACTGAACTAAAATGCTTTTCACTTTATACACGCAGACAACCGTGCAAAATGCAAGCCAGGGGAGAACTATGCTTTTGAAAAGTGACAATATATTTGTCGTTACATGCAAGGAGTTGATTTTGTGTTGGCACACAGTATTTGCATAGTTTTCTGACTTGGAAAACACAGGTAGCCCAATTCAGCTGCTGCAATTCAGGAGAAGACATCAGTGAAATAACTTCACAGAAATTGCTCTTCTCTAAAAGATACGGAAAACACTCTATATCATCTGTCTGTAGTGAAAGGGGGAAACAGAGGATGAAAATGTACAATAAAAACTGACATAATCACAGAAAAAATAACAAACAAGCCCATGTTAATTACTGAACGCGCTTTTGTTAGCAGTAGGTCACCATCATTCTTTATTGACATTTACTGCAACTGCAATTTCTTTTTCAAGACCACTGACCCAGGAAAATATAACCCTCTAGTTATCCAACGCCCTTTAATTAGAGATGTCTCCAGAGATAATCTCACTCATAGCCCCTATTGTGAATCATTTATTTTCTAACTTTCCTTTTTATCAGTCGTCTTTCATCTTTATGTTTTTCTGCCCTAGCCCGGCTGAGTAACTCGGGCTTGTAGAATGCAGTTTATTCATTTACCGGTTCTCCCAATTGCACTTCATGTCTCGTGGCATTTGGGGTCTCGCTCAGAAGCACTGGCTGCTGGCACCGGGACAATTTGCAGGAATCACAGCTTTCCACTTGGTGAAAGGAACCATGGCGCCAAGCCTCGGGGTGGGAAAGGGCTCGGAAACAGGCACCTTGCACCCGCTGAGACGAGGCAAGGAACAAACGACCCTCTCCCGTTGGGAACACTTGACGGGCTTTTGTTTTTGTTGTCAGTCTCGGGAGCACTTATCTATTCTTGTGATGTTCAGCAGGGCTGACTCATGACTGTTGGACGCTTGCGGTCGGCAATATAAGTAGGATGAGGTTTCTCCGGGGGCGGAGCGCATAGAGTGTCACCAGGATCAACACCGAGGCTCCGCCGGCAGTGAGGGGAGACCGGGTGGGTATTTTTTGCCCTGCCCATCACACTCTGCCCACAGCCGCCCCTGGGCGACGCGCCCTCGCTCGCCCTCCGCACGGCCAGGCCTGGCGGCGGTGGCGGCGGGCCCCGGCCTCCCCCACGCGTGTCGCCCGGGGAGGTGCACATCCCACCCCTCCATCGCCAGCGCGGCGGGGACGGGCCGCACCGGTGGGCCTCCTCGGGCCGCCGCCGAGGACGGCGCGGCCACCCCCTGCCGCCATGGCGGCCGGCGGGCCCGCGCGCCGCCCCAACGGCCCCTCGCGGCGGACTACGGCTCCCAGAGCCCCCTGCGGCCGCCGGCGCGAGCCCAAACACGGGGTCCGGCACCCCCGGCGGCACGCGCGCACGCACACACACACAGAGGCACAGGCACAGGCACACACCCCCCCTTGGGAAGGGCGGGAGGGAGGGAGGGAGCCCACTCTGCGCATGCGCCCCCCTCCAGGCCGGAGGGGCGGGGTGGGTGGAATGTCAGCGGCGCCGCTATTCGCGGAGCGGCCGTACGCCGCTTTCTGTGCGTAGGAGCCGGGGCAGGCGAGGGAGCGGGCGCTGCGCCGTTGGCGTAGCGTTATTGTGAATGGAGCGGGCGGCGGGGCGGGGAGGATGATGTCAGCCTGCGAATGTCAACAATGTAGCGATTGAGGGGCGGGGGCGGCGCTGGGCCGGGGCGCGCGAGGCGGCGGCGGCGGCGGGCGCGGGCGGGCGGCAGAGCCGGGCAGCAGCGGCCGCGGCAGCAGTGCAGCGCCGCCTTCCCTCCTCCGCCTCCGCCGGGCTGCCACCGCCGCCGGCCCCGGGTGCCGCTCCGGCAGCGACAGAGCCGCCGCGGTGCCGCTCCCCCCCCCCCCCCCCCGCCTCCCTCCTTCCCTCCCTCCCTCCCACCGCTGCGGCTTTCTCTCCTCCTCCGGCCCCCCTGCCAGCCCCTCCCTCCCTCCCTTCCCCCTTTATTTTTCTCCGCAAGACTTTGGCTCTGGAAGCAGCTGGTTCAAAGCAATCGCCATGTGATGAGCGTCTGGGTCGGGGCTTTTTTTTTCCTTTGGGGGGGGGAGGGTGCAGGTTTCTGACCGCAGAGAAATATTAATAAGAATTTCCGAAACAACAGCAGCAGCAACAACTAGAGCAACCCCCACCTCCCCAAACCTTCTCAGCCGTAACAGCCTCTCTCCCCCCCCCCCCCCCCCCGGCCCGCTCCACCCCGCCCCACGGCCTCCCCCCCGCCCCAGGCTGCAGCGAGAGGGGCGACCCCCGAAAGTTGCGCGGAGGCGAGGTGAGTGCGCCTGTTCCGCGGCTCGGCAGCCTCGCCGGGGAAGGAGAAGGGGGGGGGGGGGGCGAAGTTTGGGGGGAGGCTGGGCGGCGGAGAGGGGGGAGCAGCGTGTTTTTTCCCCTCCTCCTCCCCGAGCAGCTGTTGCGCGGGGCTAGCCGGGGGGCTGCACCCCCGCCCCCGGAGCGGCCGCGGGCTTTGCAGGAGTGCTTATTGCTTATTCCTTAAAGTGGGAAACACGCGCGTTGCGTAACGCGGAGTGCGCGGCAGGCGCCCAAGTGTGCGTGTGTCCGTGTACGAGTCCCTGCGCGGCCGCCCGCACCGCCGGGCGGGCCGGGAGCCCCGCGGGCGGGCGGGTGCGTGGGCGGCCGTGGCAGTCCCGCCCGGGAAGGGCCGTCCCGGCGGCTGCCCCCGGCCCCGCCGCCGCGGCCACCTGCAGCCGCTCGGGGTAAGCGGGCACCGCGCCGGGGCGTGCGCCGTCCCCCTCCGTGTCCCCCACCCGCGTTTTTATAGGTTCGGAGAGAGATGTTAACTCCGATAACAGTTTCTTGGATCATTAAAACGTAGCGTGTAGGCACGGCAGCGCGCCGCGAAGACGCTGGCTGTCATGAAAGACGCTAAGTGTGAAATCATGCCTCTCCTTTTGTGGAGCAGGCTATTTTTGTAATGCAGCGGGTGTCTTGCTTAAAACGCTTCAGTTATCGTGAGATCATTGTGCCCGGGTTGCTGAAGCCCCGGCAGCTCCGGAGTAAACCGCGTTTCTCATTCTTTGCTAATAAACGTGAGGCAGGGATGACATCTCATTAGAATTACTCTTTAGGATGTTGGAAAGCTTGGGAAATTAGAGTGTTGCTGTTTGCTCTAGTTGAAGCCATGTCAGTGTTTTCGTGATGAAAGCCCATTTTCAAAGACTTTGGAACTGTCGCTAAACTTGTGCATATTTTAATTTGGTATTCTGGGGCTCGAGCTAGAAACAAGTTGTTTTTTTCAGGCTAGGAAATGTCTGAGATTCTGCTGTAGATGGTGGAATGCTCTGCAGTTTGAAGAGGGTGGTGGTGCTTGGGTAAATTGACTTCTTCAGGTATGTAAATACTGAAATTTGAGATAATTGCGTTTGATGAGATGGATAGAATAAAACGATAAGGTTGTGTGTTAAGCTGTTGTCTATGGGGCTGTTGTAGCAACAGCCTTAAACTGGTGTTCTAGGAGCCTTTACGTCTGACACATAGAACTAAAATTCCACTTCAGATGTGGGCTTGTTCTTTTAAAAGCCTGGGTTGCCTTTTGTGTGCACCTGCCTGGCCCCTGTCACTGGAATCTGGGCACTTGTGCCACGAAACGGATCGGCGTTGTACTTCCCAGCGGTGTATTGAACCTGTGCTTTCAGCATCGTTTCTCACGTTTGACCCTCCAGCTTCAAAGGCTGTTGTGAAGGTGCTCTGCAAGAAATGGAAGGACGCTGTGACTAATTGGAAAAGTACAGGATTGAAAAATCAGGATCGTAGGTCTAGTTTTCCTGTTAGTTTGCTCTGTAACACCAGACGAGCCATTCAAACAGATGTATGTCAGTACGCTGAGCTGTCAAGTGGACAAGAAAGGTCCCTAGTGATTTTGCAGATAGGGTAGTTGTCAGGATATTTAGAGATCCTTTGCAGAAATGCTCCACAGAAGCAGAGTGTGCATTTCTGGGCAATGCTGGGCAACTCTGCTGTGTAATTTGTGCTTAAACATCTACCTTTTTTGAAAACTTTTACGATTGTGAAGATCGGAGGGGAAAGGTGCACGCAGCAGATAACGACTGATGCATACACTGACAGATCCCAACTGGTTAATCAGCAGCAGTTGTTTATGGCTGGATATTTTGCACTGGGAAACAGTGCTAGGACAGATATTCCTAGTCCTTTTCTGACCTGGAGGCACATCTGGAACATCTGTTGGTATTGATGTCATGCACACGAGCAGGATGTGTCGGTGGTGTAGGTGGGACGCCCTCCTCTCCTTCCTTCTCTGCTTTCCGTCGTTCATTTTGCAGCAAGAAAACACTGGCTGTTCGCTGTTCTGTGCTGGGCATGAAGGAAAGTTAGAGATAGCACCCGAGTTGCTAGCTGAGAATAATAGTCCAAATGCCAATAAATAGGCATTGGCGTGATGCTCTTAATATGAGGAGATTGTGGTAAATCTTTGACATTGTAAAAGGCCTCAGAGATTCATTGAAATTCATGAGTTTTATAAAATCCCCATACTGTACAGCAGTCTTGCGTATCTCTTTCTGCGTGTGCGTAATTAATGACAAAGAGAGCTGAAAATAAAACCCTGTCTAGTTGATGTGTAGTGTGGAATATGTGACAGAAGTTGCTTGCCCTTGCTTATTTTAAAACTTCCATTGCTTGATTTTCTGTTCTGAAGTGCAATAGCTATTTTTCTTAACGAGGCTGCAGTATGATTGCCAATTAGTTATTTTCCTCAAGGTTTTCTCTAAAAATATCACCAACCATGGGAAAAAAAAAAATCGTCGATCACATTTTTTTTGGAAAAAATCCAGGAAGAATAAAAAAAGATGTTTTCTCATTGTGTGCCTGTGGCATTCTTTTTGGTTAGGACTTCACACGTGCACAGATAAAGAAGAGACCTCTTGGAGTGTAGCTTAGATGTTTATGGCACTAAGATGAAAAACGAGATGTGTTACATTAATGTATGCGAAGTAAGCATTTCCGTAGTAACGACATTTTTATGTAATAAACTATTGGTGTAAATTGAATAGCATTTATTGTGTGATGTGAACAGAGTCTCTTGTGATTTTAATTTAGGTGGTATGAACACAGTTTATATATTCAAATCAAAATGTACATGCCTTTTTACTCAAAGGAATGCTCTCTGAATGGCTTCTCAGTTTACAAGTTGCATGAACATACCTGTAGTGTTTAGATCTGACTTACGTTTGAATGAATACGTGCTTCCGTCTTTCACCTCTGGGTCTGAATTTCCAGCTCGGCTCATTTTGGGTGTGATGGTCATATATTAGTGGTTTCTGGATTGAACTATGTTAGGGGAAATATACCAGTCATTCCATTCATGTGTTGAAGAAAATTTGGATTTAAACTTAAAGCTTTCTCTAAGTCTGAGTTAGTCCTGCTGCTTTCAGTGTTCCTCCTGACTACAGACGCTTTAAGAGAATGTGGAAGAGAGTCTTTCTGATACTGTAGTTCTTTGCTGATACTTGAGGAGGTGCATAAATGATTTTGTTCTAGTAGTTGAACGGACAGTGGATTTCTACGCCCAGTAACTCCCTAAGGTTTTCCAGAACAGTGCTCAAAATGCTTATTCAGCTTTTTACAAAAAATGGTCACCATTCCTTTAAATTCAGCCAAAAGACATTAACCTTGGCAGCTGCCTGAATATTACGCGTTTATTTGAAGCTTGCATCAAGAAGATGTAAAATGTATGAATATAGCCAGCTGAGTTGCAATGTGTTCGTTTTGCTTTTTAGTTAGGCAGAAACATACTTGTAGAGGGTTGAAAAGAGCACTACTTACTGTGCCACTCTCGGACTATGAATTATAATTTTAAAGCAGGCAAGCAGTGGAATGCATACAAATGTCTTCGTAGCCAGTGATGGACTCGAAGCCCCTGAGTTACCAGAAGTAATGTTATTGATCAAAGAGCAACCACAAGTTCGGAACAGGTAAATGAAAAGGAACAAGGGAATAAGTTTGGAAAAACCGTCATGCTGAAAGTTTACATGCACGGCAGAACTTCGATCCATCAAAAATCGGGCTCAGAAGACTCCTCTGCTTGATTGTATTGATCTTTATGCAGAAGGAGTCACAGCAACAACCTGAAGAACACCAGCTGCGCTGCGCTGGCATCTCAGCAGATCGATAGACGTGTCCCCGTTTCGCTTGAAACAGGTTGCCTGCAAAAAGCTCCTAATGCAGCGAGGGCTGAGCTGCAGCTCCTGCGTGGGTGAGGGGGCTGCCGGGCGTGCAGCCCCGCCGTGCATAACCCCTCATCCCTCCCCGATCTCCTCTGCCTTTGCTCCCCCTTTGCTCTTTACACCGGCTGGTGCAAACCTGCCCTCAGAGCAAGCTGGGACGCTTTAGGTTCAGTGCCTCGAAGGAAGAAGAGAAGGAGGAGGTGGTGGTGGCTGCAGGGGCAAGAGGCACCGGGACCTGAGGTACGCTGTTTTCTTCCTCTTTTTAGCGTGAAAGGTGACCTAAAAGGGTCAGATCCTCCCAGATATATTCCCAAGACCTAGAATTTGCGTACAGCTTGATGGATAACTTTCTCTGCTATTGTATCAACTGAACAGATGCTTGAAAAGCTGTTAGGAAGAGAAAAACCTGGGAATTTCCAGTTTACCCCTAGTGGGAGCTGAAATGGAAGCTGGAAGCTTATTCTTTTGCTCCTGAGCTTTGAAAACACTCAGCTGGGCTGTGATGGGTAGATGGGGTTTGGTGCATAGGTTCAAAAGGAGTCTCCTCGCTAAGAAAAACAGGAACTGTTTACTGCTTGTCACTGTGCAGGGCTTCTGGGCTGTGGAGCAGCAATTTTGTTTTTTTGAAAAGAGGAAAAGCAGTTACGTCTGTTTAAATAAACAAAATGACCCTTGAGACTTAATCATAGCTACTTATTATAGCTGACATCCACTGAGGGTTGTTTTTTTTTTCTTTATTAGTGATCACTTTAAAATTTAAACCTGAACTAGGAAAACAGGAACTGTAGGTGTGGAGGTGTTCCTTTACCCTGATTTGCATGCAGCCTGTTTTTTATTTAGTGGGTAGGTGTGTTCAGTGTATGTGAGAGCAATTGAACATGTCAGCAGTTTCCTACAAGCTGCTCTTGCTGACTCACGTGTCTGGTGCAGCTTGGAGCTACCCTCGCTATAAACTATCCACAATAGGAGGCGCAGGCAGAGAGACCGTCAGTGCCGAGCCGTTGTTCAAAGGTTATTTTCAGTTCTCCGGTCAGTGCTTTGCTGTGGTTTTCTTCCCCAGTAATACCAAAATACACTGTCATTTTGCCAGGCTGCTGTTCTGCTAGGTGCCTGGCATTAAAGTAGAAATGTGTTTCACTGCTGCGGAGGTTGTGCTCGAAGTGCATCTAGATGCTACGGATGTTCAGCAGGACTAAACGTCTGGGGTTTATTTTCTTTCCTTTTTTTTTTTTTTTTTTTTTTTGTGAGTGGGACATTTGATTTACCAAAAATCGTCCCCCCCGATCATTGTTCCCAATTTGGATACGGCAAGTCCGGCATACGAGTTGTGTTTCCCCTCGCCAATTGCAAGCTGTACAGTGTCCTACCCTCCGCTCCTTTTTACGGCAGAAATCTTCTTTAAAGCCAGCAAAGAATTCTGATTAAACTTTAAAAACCTGGGTTTAGCTATCTTTAATTTTCAGAGTTCTGCTATTTCTTAGTCTGTTTTTTATCTCCTGTGTGGCAATAATGCTGGCCGTTAGCGTGAAAGGATTCCTTCATTTGCATGAAGATGAAAACTTACGCTCTTGTACAACTGCTTCTTTATTTACAGACTCTGTTCTGATTACTCATAAGGATCCTAAAACGATAGCTTCTGCTGACTGATGATTTTTAACTGATCTTCTTGTTGTGGTTTTTTTTTCTTCCCTCTTTTCTTTTTCCTTTCTTAGTTGATCACAAAAGCCTTTGCAGAAGCGGAGTGAATTATCCATCTGCTGTTCTGGATTTACTGTCACAGAGTTTAAATTCGTAGTCGTCTTTTGTGTATTTTTCTTCTTTTTTTGGAATGGAGCAAAAAATAAGCGATCTCTGAAAGTGTGATAAACAAAATCAGCTGGTATAAAACAGGCTTTAATAACAATAAGGTGAGTTATTGTCACTTGTTTTGTTTTTAGTCAACTACTTCGACCAGTAATGAATAGAAAACCACATTGAGAGCTTTGTAACACATGAAGAAAATGGGTGTTCTTGGTTTCCGCCAATACATATGACTCATCAGTATCAGTAGGGTTTCTACTTCTAATAATAAAACTGTGGAAGACCTTTAAAACGTGTGGTTTTGGCCCCTACTCTTAGTGAAAGGTTGGAAAATATTACTTCAAGCTTTTTTTTTTTCTGAACTTATGGAAGCTTTAGCGATTTGCTGTGCAACACTGAAAGATCTCATACCCTCAAAAAAAAAAAAAATCTAATTGTACCACTGCTTGCGGTGCTAAAATCTTCCTCTCTCCGGTCTCCTCAAGTGTTTTGTGTTTCACCGCAGTGAGTATTGCTGACGCTTAGCCTCAATGCCAGAGATGCGCATCTGGAAAATATAATCTATTTATGTTGAGTGGGGGGAAGACTTGGCGCACTACCCTGTCTTGCCGAGCTGCTGTTCTCCACCTCTCTTCCACTCCGGTAAAGAGAGGACAGTAAGATTGTGGAGCTGTTTGAGCTGGGGTCAGAGGATCTGGGGAGGAAAGTAAACAGAAAACAGGAGCTGAAGAATAAACGACAACTGCAGGATGTGTCTGTCATTACATAGGAGGAAACGCACGTCTTCCAGTACTGAAAGTGATACTGAAAAAAGGGCAAATCAGAAAGTGATCTATTAAATTCTTCTCTTTCTCTCTCTAGTTTTCAAACGTGCCGGCATCCTTTTTTAGCTCTTTACCTGTGAGGCTGAAATCTTTTTGTAAAGGCTCTGCCCCGTGTTCAGTGCAACAAGGCAACCCCTAGTGCATACTGCGTTTTGTCTGAAACGGTGCCTTGTAGAACACGAGGTTATCTTGTTTTCATGTGAGCAGAGCGCGCCCTCCATGCTGTTATAGTATATCAAATTTTAATTCTTTTATGCAAGGTATTCTGCTTTTAATGGTAGTCCAATCAGCGTCCTCTGATCCGCTGCATTAATATATAGTGTTGCTGCCTGCTTTCAAGTTGCCTGTGTTGTTACAAGATTTAAAGACTGTAAATGAGGCAGAGCTAGTCTTTTCTTCCCTGTTAGAGTGAAAATTCCAACATTTATGAAACCTCTGTGTTTACTTTCTCTGTTGTTGCAATATTTATGAAAGTAAGTGATTCCTTATAAGGACATGATGGTTCTTTGTTTCTTATTATATTTTAAAAACAGGGTGTGCTTTTTAAAAAATCCGTTCTGGGGCAGATCATCAGTAAATCTAGACCTGTCTCAGCTCCCTCAGTGTCAGTGGGCATCTTTTATCACTAAATATTTAAATATATTTATGTAGTTAATTTGAATTTTGCTGAAATACCTTGGATGTGTTTGTTAGTTTCTTGTATAACCAGACTGTGTCGGAGAATCTTTGTCTTGTAGCTTCTTACTGGGAGAGGCACACTAAAAATAGAGGCGCAGAAGCCTGTGGAGATATAACTTTGAAACATGTGAAAATCCAGTTGTTTGTTACATGGCAACAATAAGAGATTTTACTATTTTCAGATCGATATAGCAGAAAAGGCCCAACTTCCAACTTAAGAGATTTATTTATGGACAGTTCTTGTTGAAGTTCACAGAATAATATTCAGTAAGGTCTGCAAAATATGGTGTCAGTGGTTACTCAGAGTTCAAGAGGACATAGGTTCAGTGCTCTGACTTCAGCTTGTTTTCTGCAGACCTCACCATCAGAGGTATCATGAGGGTATGGTTATGATGAGTGAATAACATGTCTAAATCTCATCCATGTTCTGAGCTCTGCTGACTCGGAAATGAGACTTGTGTCCAAAATCACTGAGGGCTGGACCTGTGAAGGGCAACAGACACTGTCCCTACTGAATTTTGAGACACTGATTCTGCTCTGCATCGTCTCCTCTCCTTTCCTTGCGCTCGCCCTGGCACCTGTCTCCTCCTACAGCGGGCCAGCTCTGAGAGCTAAATTGGCAGAAGATTATTCATTGTATGTGTAGGGTTAGTTTTCTGCTGGTTGAGTTTGCTGCAGGGTCTGGCAAGGACCTGGGTAAGGGATCAAATTAAACCAAAGTTTGTTAAAAGTCCTAGAGCTGGACCATGGGACAGCTGGCCCCCAAAGCGCAATGACCATCAGAGCATCGTGCCCCATCTCCCAAAGGTCGCTTTTGTCTTGCTTTTGCAATGTGGGGGTGCTGCAGGAAACCTTCAGCAGCCTGTGCCCAGCCTGCCCTGTAGCTTGGCTGTAAGAGCTTGCTGCCAGGCCATGAGAGGTTTGGGTTAAGAGTAAGGCCGTTTAATTTTGGTTTGTGTTTGCAACAGACAATTGCAAGAAACGTTAGAGGAAAACAGAACTCAATCAAGCAAGCCTTCCTCTCCCCTCTACATTAACAAAATGCAAAAGTACTATCTTTTGCAATTACTCAAATAACCATTGTTATTCCCACCCGATTCTGGTTGCTCCTGGCCTGATGTGGCCCAGTTGTGTCACCTATCTCCCAGCTGTGGTGAGCTCCCAGGAATTTAGATTTTTAACCTAAGTTATAGCCGAGGAGATGAGCAGACCTGTTGAGTGTGGAGAGTTTTTTTGAACCAGGTGGCTGCAACTCTAGACCCTCAGGTCTTCCTTGCAACCTTTTATCACTCAGGATGATGGCAAGCATGTGCGCTTAGAGGTGTTGAGTAATGGCTTCAGCAGATGATGAGAGCAGCCCTGATGGGCTTGACTTCGCTCCAGTGAAGGAGGGAGTCTAACCGAGTCCTTCATAACGAAACGGTGAAGTTAGGAGCTGGTAACCTGTTGTGCTGCCAGGTGAAAACAGGAGGTCCTGCTTGGCCACGCGCTTGTTGGACTTCGCTGAGCCAATGCAGCTTTCCAACCCAGCACATGTACATTTACCATCTTCTTAGCCTGGCTAATTTTTTAGACAATTTGATGAGTGAGACCACAGGTCCCAAGAGCAGCAGAGCTAAGACAGGAGAGCCAGAGGGGTGCAGGGCCTTTGTCGAGTGGCAAACCCAGATCAGCTCAAGCCGTCACGCTTAGCTTCACCCTGCGTGGCTGCTGGAGCTGGTCGGCGGCTGTTTGGGAGGGGGACGGCGCTGCCGCCATTCTCCTCTGTTCCTGAGCAGCACCGGTAGTGATTTTATGCAAAGCTGAATGCCCCCCATGCGTATTAGGCAAACTTATGGCCAGAACTTCACTGGCAAAAATCAAAGTGTCTGCAGACTTTTGGTTAGGTCCTGATCTTGAGCTGGGAAACCCGAATTCTGCTTCAGGTCAACTTCAGGTATCTGCTGTGCCAGAGGGACTCTGTGTGGAACGTGTAACCTGCGAAATGCTTCTGACTCTACTCAGCGATTTAACTTCATTTCCAAACCCTTCATTTATTTATTCCTGTAACTCTGATTAAATGTGTACTGGGGGGAAGTATGGTGCAGAATTCTTTTTACAGAAATCCAGATTAATTGATGGTGTGAAGTAATCATGAAGTACGTCAGTGAGCTAACCCCAGTGTGAGACTCATGGTAAATTGTAAAATTGTCACGTAGTTTGTCGTAGCTGGAAGTTCATGGGCAGTGCAAATATAGGCACTCTGCAAGGAAATTTTTTGTTTGTCTTTTTCCCCTTCTTGTTCCTCTTCATTTGTCTTATTATTAGACTGAAAGTAGAGTCAGTGATTCATTCAGTAATCTGTTTCTTGGACAGTTAGTCATCTGCCAATTTGTGTTAACTTTCCACTTTGTTCAGAAAGTGAGTAATGCTTAATGCACTAACCACCAAATTCCAAGCTTAAAAAGCTGTGAGCATCATTCAGATTGTCTTCAAACTTTCTCTTCAAAATTTTTACCATTCCGTAAGATCAAAGCAAGTAAGATCTGGCATGCAGTGCAGTACAGCTACAGTCCAATTGTTTTGTCTAGCCTGAGTTAATAAAGCAAAACTCAAGGTTGCAAATGTAACGCACAAGTTCTGTTGTTGTGCACCAACCCGTGTATTACTTAATCAGTGTAATGCTTCTTGTTTTTCTTTGCAACTCCTACTTCCAACAGATAAATAGCGCCTCCTTATTTCCCTCTCTCCCTCCCCAGACTGCCGTGACTTTGTTAATTTATATTGTTCCCTGCCTCAACAAATTGTGATGCTATCAAGACTAATTTAGTGAAAGTAGCTTGCAAGGAAAGCTGGACTTGGTATTAGCTGCCTGCTGCAAATATTTCTGGTGCTTTTCATGACTCTTTTTGGTGGAAAAAAAAAGAAAGATTGTGCTGTTGAAGCGTCATCTATATAGAACTTGAGGCTATAGAGCCTTCCGATGGCGATTGGGTAGATATTTTGATCTCAAGGTGATGCCAGTCATTTCTGAAGATGAACACAGTACTTGTTTGAATCACTTGCAGAATTTTTAAACTACTTTTTCTTTCTCATGGCAACTGGAGTAGCGTAAAGAGTAACAAGGTCAGTAATGTCACGGGAGAACTTTATAGGACCAAAGTCTTTATAGTCTGCTCTAAAATAACATGAAAGGGCTGACTACCGCGCTCGACAGCACAGGAATTCAAAGTGCAGGAGAGACTTGAGTGCTATGGGAGGGTGTGCGTGCACAGGGGGTAGGGCGAGGTGGGGGTGGTAAACATGGGTACCAAACGTGGTTCGCTTGGCCCAACACTCTACTCGTTCTTTCTGCAGGCACCCATGTGTTGTCCCCCCCAGCTTTCCTCCATTTCTTGTAGCAAAGTCGTCGTCTCTGTGTGTAATTATCCTGTGGTGCAGATGGTTTTAGGGTGTCGCGGTGCCAAAGTTCTATAGAGACAACGCAAAAGCTGGTGCACGGGAAGGAACAGCCTTTGGTTGTAGGGTCTGTAGGCAGCCCATGGCTGCCTCCTGCCTCACAGTATCGGGGTCAGAGCAGAAGTCAGAATAAGAAAAAAATGATGTGGTCTTGAGGAAAAGGTAGGGGAAGATCCATTTCCCTATTCCTGGAATCCAATTCCAGTCCATGTAAATACCCGAAATGTCCTGGTAGCCATGTTCCAGTGTGAGGAATTACGGCTTCTGAAAGGTTTTTCCTTGCAATCTGACTTTGCACGCCAGTGAGTTTGAATAGCTTGGTTAAGCTTTGGACAAACCACTGTACTGGGGATGCTTATTTGAACACCACGCTTTGAGATTTGCCCATCCTGATTGCTTGCAGATTTTCCATCATCAGTGGTGTTAGTTAACGCGCTTGCCTCTTTAGACTGATTGCAACTATCATATTTCAAAAATGACTTGTTTCTGGTTCCGTCTTAGTTTCAGCTGTTGAGCTTTACTTTTCAGGAGTGATTCTGGATCAGAATTTGAAAATTTCTTGGATATGTCTGCTTCTCCGTTGGCTCAAGTATGAGCAGAGCTTTCACCTGCTTTTGGCTGAAAGGTATCCAGGAGCCAACCTGTACGAGTGCTGCTCCCCTGCCTGATTTCAAACAAAAAAAATTAAACCACGTAGGATTGCATATGGAGGGACCCAAAAGTTGTACCAGATAGCTTGAGAAACTCTCTCTGTAACATTAGCATATTAGGAAATTGCTCACTTGTTCTCCAAAATCAAAATTTCCGCCTTCCTAGGAGGCATTGAACCAACGGAGGCAGCTCTGCTGCCTGCTGCAGCCCCCTGCGGTCGGTGGTGCAGGTGACTGTGCCTGTGGCTCTCCTGCGCTCAGCAGAGAGGGAGCTGCCGGTGGGCGCCCGGTCGGCGGAGCCATCAGCTGCCGAACCCCCTCCCCACGTGGGATGTCTGTGCCCGCACCAGCATTGCTTTTAGGTTTCTGATTTAAACCTTCAGAGCATAACGAAGAAGCTTGCCTCCTCGCTAGTTTTGGGGTGAGGGGGAGAGAAGAGCAAGGGCTGAGGTTGGGGTTACAGCTATCGGTGTGGTTCAGTGCACTCTGTGCGCGTGTGAGTTGAGCAATGGCTGATTCACCGCCTGAAGTTGGTTTGGGTTTTGGTTTGGGTTTTTTTTTAAGGAAGTAATCAGCCCCGAGGTGAGAATTGGTGCCGTTTCGCTGGATGACGAGTAAATCAAAACTGTGAGGAATGCCTTTGCTTCCAGCCTTTTGCTCCTGACCTCCGTTGGTCAACACCAAGCGACAGAGCTTGAACGCTGAACTGACGCCGGAGGAGATGGGCACCTGCCTTTCCGAGGGTGTGCAGTGTTCGGGGGAACGCTTAATCGCCGGGTTGAGCACTTCAGGTTTCAGGTCACCTGGACGGGGCAGAGGAGGCTGCGGGATTTACAGCCGTACTTGGTCTAACACCTGGCACAGCTGCTTTCTTCGGCTGGTTAAGAGACTGTGGGGTGAAGGAGAGCTGACCAAGCGCTCAAGACCTTGTAGTTGCTGAAACCCAGATAAGGGCAGTGTTGGCTGTTGCAAAGCTGAAATCGTATTCAGGGCATTTTTCTCTGAAGAAATGTTTGGTGTTTTTTTTTTTTTTCCACTGCCCACCTTCCATTTGTTTCCTGACTGTAAAGTTTAGGACATTCCCATGAAGACGGGCACACCGGTGTCGTCGTCCTGCGTAGAGCGGTGCCGAGGAGGCGCAGCCGGGCGAGGGTTCTCCTGGGTATTTATAGAGGGGTGTCTCCTGCCCCGACTCGCTTTGCAGGTGTGCTGCTCAGTCGGTTAAAGAAACCACAAGTTGAAATGATCGCCAGGGTGAAACAGTTTACAAATAGCTTTTCAGTGTTTGTTTTTATTTTTAACTCCCTCCCCACCCATGGGCTCCTCCCCTGGCGTATTGGCAAGGCTGAAACGGCTCAAGGAGGGAAAATCGTCGTTGCAGAATATGCAAAGTACCCAAAGAGTTTCCAGAGGACCCTCGGAAAGAGAGTTGCTTTCCTAACAGCGGAGATCCTGCACCTCTTCCTTCCCTGAGCCCCACTTGTTCCCTTCTGCTCCTTTCTTATTTGGGGTTTATGGGGGTAAAGCTTCTTTTTCTGTGACTGCTGGGGTTTTTTTGGGGGGGGGGTTGCATTTTTTTTTTTTTTTAAGGGTTGACAAGTGATGAAAAGATACAGATAGCAATGTATTTGAAGCTGGTGGAGGCAGGGTTCCCTTCTGGCACCTGCGAGGAGAGCCCCCGAGCCAGGTCCTGCCGCCCGGGCTCCGGCTCCCGGTGTCCCCAGCAGCGCGGTCCCCGCGGCCGGGCACCTTCTCTCAGACGCTTGGCGTGTGCCCTTCTTGCCCTAATTTTAGCTTATCACAGAGAAGTAATCTCAACCATACTGCCGCATCTGAGCACGAGAGGAAATTTAGACATTTCTCTCTCTTTTTTTAAATTTTCCTAACCCGTGTTCAATCGCTTATGGAAAATTCTGGTCAAAAGGGTGAAATCTCTTTGCTGAGTTTTTAATATCAAAACCACAGCTCCCAATACCCAGGACGCACTAGTGGTAATGCCCTGCTTACGGCCTTTTTCCAGCGCTGCATAGGTGTGGGTGGGTGTGCACGGCGGGGGGGGGGGGGGGGGGGGGGGGGGAAGAAAGGGAAAGGGCACAGATGGGATGGAGGGGTCCCTCTTGCCCCTTCGGCTGCTTTGCTGGTTTGTTTTTTAAATATATAAAGAAAAAAAAGAGGAAAGAAAGAAAGTCCGACCGCCTGCGAAGTAGGTTAATCATTGCAGAAAGACGCGACGCCGGCACTCCACGTCTGTATTTTCACACATGTGCCGACGGCTGCGTGCGTACTTTGCGGCTGGCGCAGCGTAGCTGGAAAGTATGTGGGAGCGCATCTGCTTCCTCTGAGGCTGCTACAGGTGGTCAGAGGAGGGTGGGGGGCGGAGGAGGAGATGCTCGGGGCGAGGTATGACACCCACTTCCTTTGGCGTGTGATGTCGTGCGCTCGAACCCACTGCCTCGCCGACAGCCGGGCGGCTGCAGGTCGCGCCTGCGGTACTTTGTCTTCGCTCTTACTGATTTGCTGTTGCAGGTTTATGACTAAGGTTGTGGTTTAATATGCCCTTTTTAGGTATGCGAAGTGTTTAAAATTATCTAGTGTTGCATTTCTTCCTTTTTCTTTTTCTTTTCTTCTTTTTTTTTTGTCATGGCCTTTTCTACCTTTAGAACTTTCCACAACTTTTAGAAGGCAAGAAGCATAACTTTATTTTAAAAGAAAAAGTTTTCCCCGATTGTTACTCGTCGACTACGTGTACGCGTTTTTTGCCTTTCAAAGATCATTTTTTGAGATTAAAGAAATTCATAGCCTTTAAGGTTTAAATATCTAATACAAACTGTTGGTGAGCCTTAAAACTAAATAAAAAGAAAGCTTAAATATCTAGAATTTATGAGGAGATTCTGTCTCTTCAGACGAGATGCCTTTGTTCTGCAGCTGTACCCCAAGAAGCTTGGTGTTAACGTTTGCGAGTACAGATTCGTTTCCTTGTAATTTTGAAATCTTTACTTGAGGGCCTGTAATTTTCCTTAACTGTTCAGGTGCTGCTTAATGCCTCGGATATTTGTTGAGCGTATTGCATATGTGTTTATATTCCCTTACGTTTCAGATGAAACGCTAGAGCCTAGCAAGCTATGCTGCCATCATGCTAATGGTGAAGATAAAATTGCATGTGGTGTCTTGGGGAGGAGGTGGGAATGGAAGGGAGCGGACCTGTACTTACACATACATCTGATTGATGTAACACCCTTCTTCCTTAGCAGATTGTGCAGCTTTAGTGCCTACTGATTACCTTTTTTTTTCCGTTCATGTCCTGTCCTGCCATGGAGCGGGATAGAGTTCACCTACTTCTCTTCTCACTGAAGAAAAGGGTGTTTTCCGCATGGAGGTACCTGGAATATCTGGCATCAGCTCCTGGTTGACACAAGCTCCAAACGCTCTGCTCCAGGGGAGCTTGAGCGAGTGGAGCTGTCAAATGTAGCTATCAGATACCAAGCAGAGGTGTAGAGCAGTCTTTCTGATGTTTGTGCCACCTCGTATCTCGCTGTTAATTGAGACTGCAACTAAAGGGCCCAACAGTAGTTCTAGGCTGCGTGTTTGACACTTTTGAAAACGTTGATACGCAACCATTGTGGAAGTGTTAAGGCTTGATACATGTTTTGAGAAGGAGTAACTGCAGGGAAATCTAATGCCCTACAAAGATGTAGCGAGATATGTGAATCATTAGCAAAGTCATACAGAATGAAATTGATTTAATTTGGGGAAAGGTGCTGAAAGTCTCATAGCACTTTGGCTCAAGTTCATCTCCTGCAGAAAGACTGCCTAGCTGTTGTTTCTTTTGTATTATTTGCTCTGGACTCGAGGTGGCTGGTCTTTGTAACCCTGCAGTCCGCTTGCCAAAATCCTTGTATGGATCAGGTCTCCTGAGCATCCCTCCTTGGGCGCTGCAGGAGCTCCGGGAGCAGCTCAAGTAGAAGGTGCCAGTCCTTCTCCGGAGGATTTCCTGCTCAGTGCTGCCTTGGGGCTGCCTTGCTGGTGGTCCTGGGGGCTCAGCAGCTCTTGTGGACTTCGCCTGTCTCAACGCCGGCAGGGTGACGGCCCGTCCTTGTACCAGCAGAGCTCTCGCACCTCTCGGGTGATGCAGTCCATGGGAATGGACCCTGAATTGCTCGGGAGGCAAAGACTGGCTGCCCTGATTTAGGGGCTGTTTGCAAAAAGGAACAAGACGAAGGAGGTTGAGTTGAAATAGCCATAAACGTTGTGTGCAGCTGCCAGGCTGGAATTGTTGGATTAGAAAACAAGAGCGAAGGTGGTGCAAAGCCAAGAAGCAGCTGAGAAAAAAATCAGAAATTACACAAAGAGTAAAAAATGAGACGGCACTGAAAGCCCTGTCCTCTGTCACGTTGGAAAGGGGAACGTATCATTAAAACTCCTGTGTTGGAGTAGGTGATGTAGGAATTAAAGCACATACCTCTTCCAAGTTGCTGCTTTCTATGCAACCTCACTTCAAAATTAACTCTACCCCAAAAAAGAGCTGCTTGCATACAGGAAACCATGTTTTTGACTAGAAGATACAGTAAAAAGACAGGGTGGGGCATACATGTACTTTATGGTATGAAAGCAAAAGGATGCTGCAAAGCACCGTGAGTGAATCCATGTTGCTTCTTTCCCTTTTTCAAAATGAGTTCAGAAGGTGTCGAACTCTCAAGATACGACACTGAGGCTTGAGCAGTTGGTGTGAGAGTTAGTGTGCCGTTTAAACCCTGCCATTTTACCATCCATTTGGTGAAAAGGGGACTTAACAGTTGCAGGGAGTTTGAAAACATTCGAGTCCCCAAAACAATACAAGCATTTAGTTCACCACACAGAACTTGCATGCTGGCCAGAGGCACATCGCAAATACAATTCTAATTTATTTTATTTTTTTAGAGGTCCTACCAGTAGACATAAATGAAGCAGACCGAGACCTCACCGTGGTTGCAAGCTGTGGCAGAAAAATTAGCACCACACTTTCCAGTGGAAGCAGAACAAAAATGTAAAGTCTGCCAATTAAATTGGAAACAGCTCTTAATTTCCCCTCTCCTCCTCCTCCCCTGAAGGATGAATGGCTTACTCTTCTGGATGGAACTTTGTGTAATGACTCATAGTTTTATATGGATTAGTGTGAATATGTAGGTGAAGGAGACACTGGTATCTGAGAGACTATATATAGTGTCTAGGAGAAGTGTCCTGGAACGCAGAATAAATGAATGTTTGATCTATTTCTCTTGCTGAATTAACGGAAACGTAAATGCAGAATATCTTCCTCCCTTTACTCCCTTCCCTCCTAGTTATGCTCAGCAAATACAAAGGAGGCTTATGATGAACCCAGAACGTGCCTGTATCGATAACTGAACTGGTCACTAAAATAAGGGTATCCCCTTTGCCCTCTCTGGCATACGCATGGGCAGGGCACCAGGAGCCAGAAGCGTGACAGTGCGGACATCAGCAGTGAGCGTGCAAAGTTTCTGTGGGACCCTTCGTGAGGTGGTTATTGTTCCGGTAGGTTTCCAGCAGGAAAAGAAAGGCCCTTCCACCTCTTTGCTCCATGCCTCTTTGGTCAGATGACGCTGGTCCGTGCCATACTATGGGCAGCAGCCAGAGGATAGAACATCACACACCTTGCTCTTCTGGTGGCACCTTAACATGCCTTGTGTTAGAGTGCGTCACCATCGTACCTACTGCTGTAAAGCCGTAGGTAGGGCAGCCATGTTTGTGCTGGGCTAAGCCAAAATCTCATGGCTCTGCAGTCATCTATAGCTGGTAACTTAAACTAAAAGTGTGGGTTCACATGGGGCTTCTCCAGAGGACTGCGAAGTTTTCCATCTCAAGGCTCCTGTTTCACCATCTCCTCTCTACAACCATTTACTATGCATCCACTTGCACCAGAATAGCTATTAATAGCGGGACTAGGGAAGCGATCGTCCCCCTGTACTCGGCACTGGTGAGGCTGCACCTCGAGTACTGTGTTCAGTTTTGGGCCCCTCACTACAAGAAAGACATTGAGGTGCTGGAGCGTGTCCAGAGATGGGCAATGAAGCTGGTGAAGGGTCTAGAGCACAAGTCCTATGAGGAGTGGCTGACGGAACTGGGGTTGTTTAGCCTGGAGAAAAGGAGGCTGAGGGGAGACTTTATCGTGCTCTACAGCTACTTGAAAGGAGGTTGTAGAGAGGTGGGTGCTGGTCTCTTTTCCCAAGTAACAAGTGATAGGACAAGAGGAAATGGCCTCCAGTTGTGCCAGGGGAGGTTTAGATTGGACATTCGTAAAAATTTCTTCACTGAAAGGGTTATCAAGCATTGGAACAGGCTGCCCAGGGAAGTGGTTGAGGCCCCATCCCTGGAGGTATTTAAAAGACGTATAGATGTGGCGCTTAGGGACATGGTGGACTAGGCAGTGTTAGGTTTATGGTTGGACTCGATGATCTTAAATGTCTTTTCCAACCTAAATGATTCTATGATTCTAATAAAACCCCATCAATGAAACATTCAGGTTAGGGAAAAAAAAAAAAAAGACAACTTTTTAAAAAGATGTTTCAAACTCAGCCATTCACTGTGTTGCTCATGAGCAAGGCTACAGAAATTTAAAGTGGAAAAAGTAAGGGGTCAGTGAATTGTGGTAGAGGAGAAATGGGATCAAGCAGACTGGGGAAGATGGAAATGTGTTGAGCTGGCGTTGCTGCAGATACATGCAGTGGGGCCTGCACTCTTCAGTGTTGTTTTCTCTTCTTAGTTTCAGCAATGCCATGTGCTCCCTGGGGAAAATGCTCTTCTGTGTGGAGTCTCCATTAAGGGCAAAAGAGAGAGAGAAAACTGTACTTATGTCCTTGTATGACAGTCATACCTTAAAATTAGGCCTTTTGTGAGGAACTGCCTGCTTTGAGCAGTTGTCCAAACGTAGTTGTCTGACGTAGTTGGGTCCTCCTTTTTAGATTGCTCACCATAGCTTACTTTAGCATTTAATTGTAGGGACCTTATTTTTACATCTCAGACTTGCAGACATGTATTGTGCTAGCGTAACAGTTGTTATTAGGTAGGAAGACTGAAAATCCTGAGGTCAGTCCTGAGCTCCTGGCCTCTGTTTTTCCTTGGGAGCGTGGTGCTGGTCTTCTCTGGGAGGACCCTGGCTGTGGAGTCTTCTCAGTTCTCTGTAGGAGAAAACTTTGGTTTTCCCTTCAAGCAAGATGCCACGCAAGGCATACTCTCAGGGTGCCACAGTACCCTGGGAGCATTTTCTGGAGAAGGGGAAATGCATTTACATTAAAAATGCACAACCAACAACAACAAAAAGAAGCAGCCGCTTCTCATAGAAGTGGGGAGGAATCCCACAGTGTCTTCCGAGAAGTAGACTGACTTGGTCATGTGCAGTATCTCAGGCCTCCCACCATCACATGTCAAGGAGGTCTGACTTCCATTTTAAAACTAGTACCTGGCATGGAGTAGAGTTATACTGAAGTCTTATTGCCTAGAAACCCAAACATGGAGAAATCAAGAATTCATGTAGTTTGGTGTAATTTCTTGAAAAGAGATTAAAACTCTAGTGTTTATCTTGGATCCCCAATGCAAGGCGCAGGAGCGAGGAGGGTATTTTATACTTAATGAGCCTTTCTGCATATGTTTCTCATGCCTCTTAGCATTTAGTAGTCTCAGTGACCTCGCTTTTTATTTCATTTTTCTCTTGTTGGCATCAGTAGTCTGCTGAGGTGTAAGAATCTACCCTCAACCAGCAGGTCTCTTCTTGACTGTGAGGATGTGGCCACTGTACTGTCCTTGGACTCCACCAGTCAAGTAGGTTAGCATTTCCATCCCATTCCTACCATCACTTCTTTTGTTCTCTGCTTTGGCACAAAAATGTTTTCCTACAACACATAAAGCCATCACCCTCACCTTGAAAAGAGGATCCAGTTAATACGGGGAGCAGCGTTACACTGAAATTGCCAGCCTAACCGAGGACAGGTTAATTTGGGTACCACAGGAGTCTAGCCACAATACCCACTGTTCAGTGGGGGCCAGGCTGGCAGCCCAGGCTGGCCCCCATGCACAGCTCTCCAGTGGTCCCAGCTGCTGCGGCTGCCGGGACAGCAGTGTAGACCTGGCCCACGCTGAAACAAGGGCCGTAGGAAGAAACACTCTTCAGCTGCCTTTCTCTGTCCTCAAAAGAGGAGAAACCCAAGGTAACAACACATGGTTCCTGGCACTTACATGAGAAAGGCAGCAAGGGGGGGAAAGTGCTGTATGGACCAAGCAGCACAGTCTGCAATCAGTTTTTCCCTTTATGGATCTGTGTGATTTTTATGGATAGGGTTTGGCTTAGACATGGGACTGATCCTTCATCTAAGACAGTGTGAAGAACATCTGACACTGAAGATAAGCAATTTATGCTTTTAGATGGGAGCTTTCTCAACTGGTGGCAGGCCATATATGGCACATCAATTGCTCTGCCTCCCCTGGGGTTTCTCCCTGCAGCTGCAGACCATGTGCATGTGTATGTGTGCGCGCTCACCGAGGAGGCGGGGGGGAATATTAAACCAGCTGCGTATCAGTGAATCAGTGTAGGGGAAATGATTTCCCTTGGGCAGAGGAACGCTGTGCTAGAGCGGAGGCTGAGTTTGGCAGGCCCTCCGGCAGTTCAGGGAACCTGTGCCACCCTCTGCGGTGGCTCACCTGGGCTGGAGAAGGGACTCCCAGTTGCCAGGTCCCACTGAAGGAGTCCTAGGTGCTTTACAACCACTATACAGCCAGCCGTGTCGTTTCCTCTGCTGCTTTGACCCAGGTGTGGAGGGGCTGGACAAGAAACGTGGGGACAGAGGGCTGGAGCGTGAACCGGTGTCTCTGTAGAGCGAGATCAGGGAGATGGAGGACTACTGAAAAATAATGGTGTGCTGCAGGTCAGGCGGCAGCTCTCCAGGGAGTGGAGCATGAGAAGCACATGCTTTTGCTCTTCTGGCAGTAGGGCCTATGCTTCCTTTCCAACCTTTCTCCTTACTTGGAGAGTAGTCAAAAGAGAAGTTACCTGATCAACCTGCCAGAGGCCCTTCTTGCTTGTGCCTGGCTGAAGAGGCAACCGTAAAAGTTTCCCCATTCATTCCTAACTCCTCTTTCTTGGCTGTTGATGCACGAGCAAGTTCAGTCTATACCAGTCTGTTTTCCTCATATACAGGCAGTCTGTCTATATAGTAAATATTTTTTGTCTTTCTCTAACCCCTGGGTACAACACACCTGTTTTCTACAGTGATGCGTGTCGTTTTAACTAATTGTGCTTAAGTGGAGGAAGTCAGCAAGTAGATGAAGGGTTTTAATTTCACTGAAACCATTCAGGAAAAGCAGCTGGATTTCTGTTCTGCGTACGTCCTTATTCCACCCCACGCTTGACTAGTTTGGGAAGTGCTGTGGTGAGCACCCGACATGGTGAGTTTTGTCACCTGCGTGAGTGGCTGGATGCTCCTCACAGAGGCTGCAGAACGAAGCGTGCCTAAACGTCTGGGGCAGAGGAAGTGGCCCACCTTCATTTTTATGGAAGAAGCCTTAGAGGTTTGCATGAGCCTTTTCTGCATCCTGGTGAGTAACCCAAAAGAGTGAGGCCTTCCAGGATAGAAGCTATTGCAGAGAGTTACTAGCTGGCAGCCTGGTGCTTTGGGGCATGAGCATCCTCCTAAGAGCTTGGTTTCCAATGGGGTGAGGGGAACAGAAGAGACAGGGTGGGGTAGGTTTTCCTGCGATTGACCAGTGTTAGCTTTCTTGCGCCTTGCCTTGAAGCTTCTGTAGCTCTGCTGCCTGAAGCTGATGGTGGGGTGGACCCTGAGTGTGATCTGAGAAGGCATTTTCTTGTGTACAGTGTAAACTACTATCATACAGTTACTACTAAACATTGCCAGTACTTCCTCTGAATGACACATTTGGAAGTCTTATAAAAAAGTGTGTAAACAAAAAGTACCACTGTGTGGGGAACACTTAGCTTCTACAGAAATGAAAAATAGCAAAACTAAATGCAGTGTATTACATCCAGCAGACCACTAGGCTGTATCCAGTGAAATAGATAAGGGGCTTGCCATTGATTGACAGGGTCATAGATACAGAGCATTGACCTGTGCAGATTTAGGACCCCATCTCCTCCAAATAGAGTGGAAGAGCTAAAGTGAACATGAGCACAAAAGCTGCCATTCTCTGTATGGGGCAGCTAAGACCCTGCTTTCAAGCTCTGACCCAAATAATGAAACAATTTTCAATGTGTTTTTTTGGTGATTATTTTCTTTGCCTGGGCAGGGTGGTATTTGAAAATCGACTGCTCATAAATATGTAGTGAGGTCTTGGTGTCCTGGACAGTAGTATACTGCTCTGAAAAACTTATGGCAAAGCTGTTCCAATGCGTTTCCTCTTGGATCCTGAATATGGGGAATACCGTAGAGGTAGGATGATACATCAGATGTAGCCCTATTAGCGAAAAGAGGATAATTGGCCTAGCAATGTTGATGTAAAAAAATGACCCCTTCATTGTAATGCTTTTGATGGGTCAAGGGGATGGCAGAGAGGTTGGGGCAGGTCATAACATGGAAGTAAAGTGTGAACGTGACCATTAGCTGTTGAGTAAGGAAGGTGCCCTATTTTGTTTGTATTGCATATATTGTACTTTTCGTTTCTTACAAGAAAACAGATGTACCAATTTTAATGTACTGGACCTTTGCTTAGTAACATGTCATCCTTCTGGGAAAACCTATACATAATAGCATTGTTTTAGTGGGCACAAATCCTTGCTTGGGCTACGAGCACGTTTTGGACAGGACGTGTTTTGGGCACTGCGCGTGAAATTTTATATAGCAATTGTCCTATTTGCTTTTGTGGGTAAATTTTTTAGCACTAAAATATTACGCTACAACACTGTGCTTCATTGTTAGACTTGCTGACCTTTGCCTTTAGTTGGAAAGGGGGCAGGAAATCTGTGTTTCCTAAAGGCTGCCTGAAGTCACAGAAGAAAGCAGTATCCCTTCTGCTAGCAGCGTACGAAATGACCTCTCAGCGCAAACAGAAGTAACTGCGGCCACATGAAAGCCGTACGGAGGCTTGGCTGTGGGAAGTCAGCGATGATGGGAAGCAAATAAACAACAGGGAACTGGATGTTAATGTTGGTTGTGTCAGATGTGTACACTCGTGTAGGTTGCCATAGTTCTACTTATCAGGATCCGCAACCCATCTCTTCTCAGAGCAAGCGTGAGCCCATGGAGCAGATGTATTCCCACTGCTTCAGAGGCAAGATCCAGTTGTGGGCAAAAGAAAGGGGATCTTACAGGGAAGGGAAATCGAAGTTGTTGCCTCTTCCCTGACTCTTGGACTGTGTAAGAAAACAAAAAGCCATCCAGAATGGTGAAGACGAAACTTCTCAGCCTCTCTTGCCAGTTGGAGAACTGCTAAGAATGTTTATAGTCTTGGAACAAAAGACAACAAAACAAGTTATTTAAGAAAAGAATCCATCATTCTGACAAAAATAGAGCTTTCAGCTATTTTTTTTGTCTGAGCCTGTGTTTCTCCAGCCAATCAATCCTGTTACTGAATAAAACTCTGGAAATCAACTTAACAAGATTAATGTCTGTAAAATATTTGTAAAACCTATGTGTTATACAGTCTCTTTAAATGAGATTATGTCATGTCTATAATACTTACTCATATTTTGTACCCAGTCTGGACTAAAATTGAATAGTTTTCATTAATTTTTCTTGCTTGTTTAATTTCATGGTTAAACCAATAAGTTACAAATCCGCATGACTGCCCACTTATTGTTACACTCGGCATAATTGCACTGAGTCACTGTGCATGGACTCAGATTGCCATAGGGTGTTAATACTTGATATTTAAGCAAGCATGTTTATCTGAAAGCTGGCTCGTCAGTCCGTGGAATGCGCAGTGTTTACTACGTGAAGTTCAGCCTGGAACGATTGCAGTTAGGAGATGTAGTCTGTGATCATTAATAACGCCTAAAATTCGTGTTTGTCTTTTCAGGGATATTAGGGAAATTATCTGCTAAATGTGGGAAAATAAATGCAGGGAAAATAAGTGTTAGGCTTTGAGAAAAGGGGGGTTGTGTGCATTTAATACAGTCCTCTTTAAAGATTCTTTTTCTTTCCTTTGCTTTTTTTGTCCCAGTAGGTATCTGGTTTTTGTCTATGCTCTCTCTTGAATGTCTTGTTTAACCAGAGGAGAATTTGGGATTATGCAAGCTAATAATCAATTCCCTTCATAAACCGAAAGATTTCGTTTTTCCTGTCCAAGTTTATTTCCAAGGTTTAGTCCAAGTGTTTCATTCCAAACACTGATGTGGAGGTTTTTTTCCCTAGTGAAATTTTCCTCTGTGGCAGAAAGAACCCCAGCGAGACCGACATTTGCACTGCTGTTTCACCTTCGTTTATTTTGCTAACGTGTTTGGAAGCAGTTAAAGCGCTGAGAAATTTAGTGACAGCATCACCTGCTGGAGTGTGTTTTACAGAAGAAAAACAAAGAATGAAGCGGGGGGGGGGGGGGGGGGGGGGGGGTAGTGGCTGTTAGTTTACTTGCGCCTTCTGCTGAGGGGCCGCTCGCCGCCCCTGGAGGAAGCAACCGATGCTCTGCAAACCCTCGGCGCGCAGGTGGGGGCAGAGAACCCTTCCCCTAGCAGATGCCCTGCACCAGCAGGCGAGGGGCTGCTCGGCCGCTGCAGGGCAAAAAAAAAAAGGAAAAAAGAAAAGCCTGCAGAGCTTTTCTTCCTCAAGCAAGGTGGATGATTTCATGTAGGACTTTGTCAGAACTGATAGTCGGGTTTTAGCAGGAAAGCATAATTTTTTTTTAAACTGCAAAGGATCCACAGTTCTTGCTTTTGGGATTACTGGTGAAGTGTCAGCAGCAGGCTGGATTCCATTTTTCATGGGAGAAGCATCTGTGCAGTCCTGCAGACTGAGATAAAGCAAACTTTAGATTGGAAATCAGATGAGTTTGTCAGTCTGAGTAACTGCATTGTGGAGCTACCGGTGAGGAGTCAGACGGCACTTCATTCTTTGCAAAAACTCTTTCACATCAGTAGTATTTACTGCTGTTGAGCACGGTCGCTCCTGACCAAGGTGATTTTGTTAGTTGGCTTCCTGTTACTGCAGTTACTTGGAATAGCGAAAGGAATCACTGTTATTCAGAGGCCACCTCTGGCAGCTTAATATTTTATATTTCAGGTGGTATTTGCGTGTCCATGTATCATATTTATAAATAACGTTTATCTTCCTTTTTCAGCGTATGTATTACAATAAGAACACAGGGAAAAAGGACTGGAGGACATCATAGTTATAAATATGCTTTCACTTACTTGATGATCTCTTGTTGATCTTTTGCTATCTATACAAAGAATGTTTTAGTAAACAATACTGATTTTATAGAGAATGTAGAGGAATATGTATGTGTGCAAAAGAGGCTTACATCTTTTTTTTTTCCAAACTGCATTAGACTTTTTTTTAGATTTTAAGTACTTTGCATTATTCTTAACACCGATAATACATGGAGCATACTGAGATATATTATACACATATCATTTGTTCTTGGGCACCAGTGTAACATACGTGGGTGTCAACTGCATATCGCTGTGGTTTTTAACCAATTTATGATAGTTTTGTTCTGATGCAAAGCATAAGTATGCTAGAACCAGGATTGCCACCCACTTTAAATGTTGTTGTTAGCAGACAGCATTTATTTCAGTCACTTTAAAATCTTAACATTATGAAGTGGTTTTAAAAGGCTAATGTCTTTTTAAAGCAACTTTTATATTCCATCTGGATGATATCTACCAGCATTGGTACTGGAGATCATTCTCCTGTAACATGTAGTGCGGGTGTGGAGTTCCACTGCGTTAATTAATTAATTCCACTGAGGTCTCGGACCTCCTAGAAGAGTAGGATCATCCCTGTTAAGTGTCCAAACAGGATACAACCGACCGGACAGCAGCGTTCTCTCAAGGCTGTCCTTGATCCTCTGGATGGAGTCCAGGGAGCCCATCACTTCGAGGAATACACGTGTCAGACCGTATGACCTTACATAATAACCGTGCGTGTGAGAAGCCCGGAGGGCAGGTAATCCGTGGGATGTCCGGTGGTGATGCTGGCAGCGGGCTGGCGAGTTCCTGTGCCGGAGAGGTTTGCAGCTGGCTACCTCGTGGTTTCTGCAAATGGCATTCTCCAGCTTTTGTTTGTCCTCCTGCCTTTCTTGTATAGCAATTAGGCTGGGAGAATGAGAAGTGTGGCTCATGTAGTCCATGCAGAGATTTCTGACAGAAGCTCACAAGGCTGCATGGATTTGCTCCTGTTGCCTCCAGTCAATTCTTTGGCTGAAATTAGCTTGAAGATTAGAGGAGAGGATATAGCCACAAGCTTACAGAGCAATGAACATATCCAGAGAAATTGGCCAGAGTAGACTTTTTGTGTGTCATGTAAACAAATACATCATAAACGTTCAGCGCCTGCTGGTTAGGTTTGTTGGGTAGGTTACCCTGTGTTGCGTAAGAGCTTAAGTTAAAATGCTTACCAATGCTGTGCTTGATCTTCAGGGAGCTTCTGAAAGAAACAGGCTGAACTTCTTCACCCCTTCTTCCATTTCTGTACGTGTGAAATGGAGGCTACCTGCCTTCCCGGGGCTTAGAGAAGATTAGTTACTCCGTACGGCTGGCCTTGGAGAGGAGAAGCACTACGCAGGGTGCCGTGACGTACGTCTGCTCTGATGGAGGTGGGAAGGGAGGAGGCAGCGGCGTGCTCCTGGAGAGGGAGGAGCGTTAGCCGGTGAGGACGGGGTCAGGAGAGCCCCTGCGTGGGTGCGTGGGGGTGGAGGGAAGGCCACCGGCAGCCACGGGGAGACCAGAGCTGCGTGGGGTGGCTGGTTCTTCTGGGACGCCTGCAGCCTGCTCTTTAAAGCAAGCAGAGCGAGACAGGCGGAGGGAAAATACCCAGAGCGTTTCAGTAAATACGAGCACAGACCTGTTGGCTTTAATCAGCTTATGAGAAACGAACTGTGCCTGGGACCTGCACGTGTCGGGCTTGCAGGGCGAGCTCCGGTTCGGGCGTGCGCGTGTGCACGTCCCTGCGTCCTTCGTGGGCGCACGCCCTGGGGTGGGGGACGCTGCCTTCGGGCTCCATCACACAGCCTTGTGCCTGCCTGGCCCGGGCCTCCCTCGAAAAGCCTGCCAGGAAAGGAAAGCCTCGCCAGTTAGCATGATCCAGCACAGATATTTGGTGTTCACCGGGAGAACTGCGCTCAATGTCTGCTTCCAGACAAATTCCAAACCTGGTTCAGGACAAATTACCCTCACACAGCAGAATCGGTGGCGCAGGTGCTTGCCTGCCTCTTCCCACTTAGCTGAGCGCGTTTGTTTCCTCGTGAGCTCTGTGTCGTTCCCCTTAGTCCCCGTTGCCTCTGCAGTGAGGGGACGCAGCCCCACGCCGCCCTCCCAATTAATACCTTCCCCATCATCTGCTTAAGGGTCCTGGTGGTGTCTCCAGCAGGGGCTTATCCCCCCCGACCGGTTCCCCTTCCTGCCCATTCCAGTCCGCATCCTCCGGGATTTAACTCCACTTAGTTGGGCTTGGATAATGCTGAACAGAGAAAGCAGGGTCTGAAACTGGGGTGCAGAGAGCTCCCGCACTGTGCAGACCGAAGGGGTGCCCAGGCGCATCCCTGCCTTCCAGAGGACTCTGCATCCGTTGGTTAAAAATCAGCTGGTTTCTCACATTACCTCAGATTTCTGTTTATTGTTTTTTCTTTTTTTTGATGTTCCTCATCCGTCCCAAGAAGACAAAAGCCTGTAATATTAAAAGATAATTTTATAAGTCCACGGAGAACGCTTTTTCCTTGTGCAAATTAAAGTAATGTTCTGTAATAACTACCATGTAGGAATTGATTTTCTGCAGGTAACAACTTTGTGGGCTTGATACAATAAAGTAATAGAGCTGTGCATGTTGTGTGTAACCCCTGCAGTATTTCAGGGCTGTGATAGAAACAGCCTTTATCATGCAAGAATAGCAATTGCGTTCCAACATTTTCCAGTTTCAAAGTGTAAACATCAAACATACGAACAACAGAACAAAAATATCTGAAATTCATCAGCCATTTTCATCGGAGTTTGCCAGGCCCCACACTGTAAGTGTGGTGGTACTTCAAAGCCTATGACAATTCTGTTTAAAAAAAAAAAAAAAAAATTATTTCATCCTCTTGAAATATTAACATAGGAGAAAAACAAAGGAAAAGGCTCTCTTGGCATCTGCATCTGTGATGGGACAGGTGATTTCTTTGTCATCTTGAAATTCTACCTAAAGTTGAGAGAGAAAACCCTGGTGCTTCATTATCAGGCTTCTCGCTGTCTCTTTTAAATGCGATTGGCAAGCTCCTCACTTTTCCCTTGTAGCGTGAACGGGGAGTCTCCAGCTCTCAGAGGCTCTGGGAGAATGTGTAAGCAATTGCGTAAGTCCAGAGAGGAGCTGCGAGGTATGATTCTGTAGTAAACGGGCTCGCTTGAGCCCAGGGGCTCGTTGCAGCGAGAAGTAGGGCAAGAAGGGCAGACGGTGGTGGTCCCTGACATAGAGGATGAGCCCTGTGATTCTGGACCAGCAAGTGATGTCCAAAGGGTACTCTCTGTATCCCCCTCTGCATCAGCTGAAAGAAAGGGTAGAGCATGTAGGACACTGCTGTTTTGTGTGGCTACACACGTGTCTGGTACTTGTTGAAGTAAAAGTTGTTTTCTAGAGCCCACATCCGTATGTCTGAGTTATTCCTCTGTGCCCTAGACGAAGTAAACTTGTGGACCTGGAGTTAGGTCTGAATTCTGGCTAAGCATGTGCTTAAGCTAACCGGGAGCCTGAGGGGATGGTGCTGGTCTGGGCACGGAGGGGAGCTGGACCATGATGTCCCATTTTGAAGGAAGCCAGCGAGGAGGGTGACCTCAGGAGGTGCCAGAAGAGAGGCCAGTGTTGGTGCCTACTTGGGTCAAGACAAACCTAGAGCGTTAAGTTCGCTTCCTAGCAGGGTGAGCGTGCGCACTGATCAGGCGCTGCGATTCTGCTGGTTGTGGTCCTCCTGGTTTTGCCGAGAGGTGTTTCTTTAGGAGGAAGGTACTTACCGAAGCCGTAAGTACCCGTCGGGCTGGCAGCAAGCGTATGGTGTTGCCGCCTGGGCAGAGCTGAAGGTCTGTGTGTAGCTGCTACCTCCTCTTCTGGTGGCGCGGGTGATGCACAGGCCCTGGTGCCCCGTCCCTCCCTGTCCGTGCTACCAGCGCTGCTCTGCTGCAGCCAGCTCTTCTCAGCGTGTCATTACCGGTCGCCTCCGTTTTGATGGCTACATTTGAAATATCTTGTTGCTGATTATGCAAAGTATCTGCTTTTCATCACCCCGTCTTTTTGTGTGAATGCTGTGTTGAGTCTGGATTTAATATTTCTTGAATATTGTACGTTAATTGCTTCCAATTTTCTATTGCTTCATCTCTTGGCCACTTCAACTGAATTATTGTTATAGCTGCCCTTTTGTGAAGTGTGTTCTGATTTTTCTCCTCAGTTTCATTTAAATATTTGGCAGCTTAAGTAAACATTCTTGCCTTATATATTTTGTTTAGAACAACAGATGCCCATTAAATCAAATATGGGAGTTTATTTAGTTAATAGGTAGACTGTATAGCACTACTGAGTGGAAAATACAGTGTGTTGTAGCCTACAACATTAAACTGAGAACGGTGCATTTCTTGAAACTTGAGGTTCATGTGTTGATTCTTATATATATATCAGGGTCTCAAAAAATTATATTACTACTCTTTATGCAGAATTTCATTATGGCAGATGACCTGTGCTGTTCCCCTAGATCTCTGTATGGGGGGGGGGGAATCCTCTGCATGCTTATGTTGAATGAAAAGGCGCTCCTTCAAAAGGATAATGAGTAAAACTGGACCTCAGCAAGAAAAATACATCAAGGTAATGTCTCCCTTAAACCTTGACTCTGAAGTTGATGAGGATCTTCCTTCAGCGGAGCAGGAGTTGCTGCTGGAGTCCCTCTGAAACACAGTGCCAAGTGTCCTCATTTCCAAAAGAAAACTCCTTCTGGGGGACCGAGGGAGAGAGGGGACGGTGCAGAATTTAGAAGTTGCGAGTCACTGGGAGATGGGAGTGACAGGCACGGAAAGCTGCATAGATAGGTGGTGGTGAGTTTTGTCTCTTAAGAGAACCCCTCTCTTAAGAGAGCCCTCTTGAGAGCCTGAAGGCCTCCCCGGGTATGTTAGTGACACAGTGACAGCTCTTCTGAGGTTGTCCTTTCCTCTGTAGCAAAGGATGGGAAAGTTCTGCTTAGGACATGGGAGAGCCGGGCCAGGTGAAAGGAAGGGTGGTGGGAAGGGTCCCCACTGAACTGCTGAGTAGGTTTTTTAGTAAGACGACTGTGCTCAAACAGAAAGGTGCCGATGCCTCCGCGCAGTCTCAGACCACTTCTTTCCTGGCTGGCTGTGCAAATCCAGGTCCTGCTGTTTACCCCGTGCAGAAAGTATTTGGCTGTAAAGGGGATGAGCCCACATAAAGACTCGTGTGAGGAAATGCAAGATCTCCCAAAGATAGCACAAAATTGTTTCTTAATGAGACTTCGGTACAGTATTTCATAATGGACCTTTGGAAAAGTATGAAAAGTATTTACCTCGGTGTCTTAATAACCTCTCCGGGGGAGGGAGCGGTCTCCTTCCCGCGCGCGGCTGCTGAGAGCCGGAGCCCCGGGCTCCTCCGGCCGTCGGCAGCCACCGGGCGGGCAGCCCCTCTGCCTCCTGCACGTCATTGCTTCCACCCCTGAGATTTTGTATTGAATCGCGAGGCTGCTCGCAGGCTGGGATTTGACGGTGTCTTGTGTAAATTAGTGTTTGGAAAGGAAACCAACGGGCTTCGCTGGATGCCCATGAATTGATCCAGGTGCTTGTTTCTAATGCAGACAGTAGTTCATTCATGAGCATAACCCAAAGAGGATGTAGTCGGTTGTATCTTTTTTTTGTTAACTGAAAAAAGTATTTTTGTAAGTGATGTAAAAATGGCATTAAGTTACAAAAAAAAAAAAAAAATCAAGCAGGTGTTATGCTAAAATGTGAAGTGCTTTTACGGTTTCACAGCATATCTGGGTTTTTTCCCTCTGTATTATCATTTCCCACAAAAGCAAAGGGATTGAAGACACTGAGCTAACGGCTGATCATAATAGACTCTAAGGTGCTGGATTATTGCTCAGGTTTATGCTGCTTTGGGGTGCCTGTTGGTTGCATGCTGACTGCAGAAGAGTTTGATTATCTGAGTGGTTGCAAAGCAAAGAAGCGTAGGACCAAAAGCATGGCTTACTGTTGAGATGTTATAACCCAAAAATTAAAAATAAATATGCTAAAAATGCTTTCCATTTCCATTCCTGCTTATCCCTTCTTAAAATAAATGAAAACAGCATTGAACAAGTATCCATTTATTTTTAGAAATTTCTAGAAAGCACTGGAATACGAGGACATGAGCACGACAGTGCTACCAGCCCACTTTGAGACCGCATGGAAGCGTTTAATTGAGTGAAGAGACCAGTTTCTTTTGTTTCAGATTATAGGATATTATTTAAAACCGACTGCAGCTTTTTGCTTTTAAGGACAGTTATTTTCAGCCAGTAACCTCTAAACGCCGCCTATTTCGGCTGTGCCTGCTCCGCGCACGCCAAGGCTGGGAGAAGGAGAGAGGGGCAGCCGAAGTTGGGGGCATGTGTGCTGTACTGCCGTGCCTCGTGCGCTCCACATGGTTCCACCCCGCAGCTCGCTCCCTGGTTATTCCCTTCAGTTTCCTGAATCTTACTGATTCTTCTCTTCCACAAATCATCAGTTCCCTTTCCTAGCAATTAATCATTTTGCTTATTTTTTGGTTCTATATTTAATCCTTCCCATTCATCAACTCTCTCGCATGTTAATTTTCCAATAATAGAGGAGTTGGATGCGTTTCTGTGCCAGTTCAGATCCGTGTCCATATACCCCAATTTTCTCTCTTTATTTTGGTGACCAGTGACAAGATGCTCCAGAGGAAAAAGCAGTATTCTTGCCCCACCTCGAATGGCAAATACAACATCCTGACAGCCTATGGTGGCTTTACCCTTTAATTATTGGCTCAAGACTGAAGCATGAGGCGTTTATGTTCTTTTCCAAAGTCTTGCTGAGATGAGAAACTCGTGTCCAGTCCCTTTTTGAATCCAACTGGACTCTTGGCCTCCCTGGTATAAAGGGGAATGAATCACTAATGGATAAATTGCAGGTTGTATAGAGAATATTTTCTTTTACATATGTTGAGTTTTTACTTGGTTGAAATTTATTTTCTTCTTGTGTTACAAGATAGAGAAACACAATCTCCTGTTTTATCTTCCCAGTTTATCTTCCAAAACGTGTATTTTAAGCAGACCAAATGGAGCGTGTTATCCAGAACTGGAGCGCACCTTCCTCCTGCTCAGCCGCGCTGCTGCAAGGGTTTTGCTGTCTCCTCTTTCTTTTTGCCACTCGGTGCTGGGGTGCCCAGGCACGGGGTGCCCAGGCACTGGCCCTCTGCCGTCCTGCCGCCCCAGGAGGGCAACCCAAGCCATCCCCCATGGCGCCACAAACTGTCACTTAAATTGGAGAGGTGTTTGTCAAATGATTTAAAAGCCATCACTGTGTGCATGCGTTTCTCGAGGCGGGGGGGTTGACAAAGCACGGGAGAGGTGTCTATCAGCTGAGCGGTCTGATTGAGTGATAGCTCTTTTGTTCCAAGATGTACCTGCAGCGCGTATGTAGACTCCTGTCTGCTTTGTTTTATTTGTATATATGTATTCCACAGAAAACTTTATAAAAGCTACACCGTGTTTCTTAAGTGGTTCTTCAAACCAGCCCCTGACTTACAAACGCTTGACGAGAATGATGAGGGGATGCGCTGAGGTGTTGACACCTGCAGCAGCAGTTGGGAATGAAAGTCCCGGAGCGCCGTGTCCAGCGGCGTACAGCTGCCTCAGGGACAAACCTGGCCCGGAGAGCCTACAAGACGGGGTTTATAGCTCTGCATTTGAATGCGCGTATGCGATGCCCTATCTTTGACAACATGTGCTGCCTGCATCCCTTATCATTCCAGTACTTACTCAGACATCTGAATAACTTCCCACCTCTCGACTGCAGGTTGATAGTGGTGCCCTTTGTGGACTCGTGTGGGTAAATTCTCTATAGTACATAGCGTTGCTCTGCCTTTAACATGTATACATAACTGCTCAGATAAAATAAATCCATTGTACCTCGCTGCAGCTGTCAGTGAAAGGAAATGGTGTGTTTTTCCCTTGAGTGTTGGGATAGTTTTTTTCCCAGTCTTTCTTTCTTTGAAAGCCTTAGTAGCATGCTACTTTTTAGATCTCTCTTTTTCTCTATGGAGGAAAAACCACCTTCTGCTTTTCTTGTGTTCAGAATTATGCAAAGCAGTTGCTGAACATAAACATGCAACAGTAAATGCCATAGAAATGTACTCTACAAAGATTCCACTGATAACCACACCAAAGAAAGCAAAAATGCAAAGTTCTTCAAATCGATGTCACATGCAGGAAGTGACATTTAAATTCTTACTCATTTAAAATTAAGCCATCTTACCATTTTCCTCTTTTAAAGTGTTGAAGATTTTCCATTAGTTAGAGTTGTCTTGCAAGGCTTCAAGAATAAGTTTTTCCATTTTTTTTTTAAGAGGCTTGAACTATTGGGCTTTTTTAAGATGGTATACATGTGAGTGTAACCGTTTAATGAGGACTGCATACATTTAATTGGCTATTTGAGAACCTGTGTTAGAGGGCTGACCTCAGAAGCATTCGGAAATGGTAGTCCCACTGCTTATCTTTGCACTTCGTAAAAAGCATTGTTTAATTCTTGGAAGAAGAAGGTGTTTCAGTCTTGCTCAGTTTTTTTTCTTTGTTCTGGATTGCTTTGCTCCTGTTGGTGTTTTTCCTGGTCCCCTTCAGTGCTGGAATATAGTCTTGAAGCAACTGTGTGGTTTATGGCTTTTACTCCGAAGTTTTTCATTTTTTCATCATGTGGAAGCCTCATGTTGAGCCTTCAGTAAACAGATTTCCTTGAATCCAAACAAAAAGCGAGGGCTGCAACATGCAGCCAGTTTTGGCTGTGAAATCGGGGTCAAAGCCACTTGCACACATCCCGTCGCGGCGGCGGTGAGCTTGGGCTTGCCCAAGGGTTGATCTTCCCCACTGCTCCTGTCTGAGCTCGCGTCCCAACAACAAATAACGCTCAGGACTCCTCTGGATGGCAAGCTCTGAGCTGTCGGTCCCCTCCGCCGTTCGAGTTGTCCCAACAAGCTTTTTCTCCTTCCTTTTTGAAGGAGCGTTGCTGGAGTAAACATCTGTCCTTCCTCTTCGTTTGAATTGCTGATCCTTTCGCGTGCTGGGTACGCTGTGGGTTGAGCACAACTGTCGATGCTCTTCTGAAGCATGGAAGGGCAATGTGTTTGTCTCTTTTCTCGGGCACCTGCCAGAAGCATTTGATAGCATTGAAGTGTTGAGATGTTATCCCAATCATTTAAATTCTGTACTTCAGCATTTCTCCATTGCTAGAGTTGAAAACAAAATCACCAAATTTGAAGTGTGAACTCTCTTTCAAATGAAATGTAACACTTAATGTACTTTTAGCTGGTAAAATTATCACAGTTGCTAATTGGCATAATTTTTATCATTACTGTTGAATTTTCTTTACCAGAATATGTTTATGTTCCTTTTATCTACCACTTCTCCACAGCATCATGGAAAAATAAGTCTTTATCTCCTGTGCATCTCCTGTATATTATTCTGTCAGTGAGAAGTGTCTCTTTGGTATTCTGGAAGTATTGGAAGATTTTAAAATACAGTCTATTAAGGGAAAAAAAAGTTAAAGATACTCTGTTAAAAAAAAAAAAAAAAAAGAAAAAAAGCTAAAATCCTGTTAAATAATTAAGATGCTTTGGGCTTTATCAGGATTGACAGTGTTCTTGCCATAATATACATATGCAAAAACTGTAAGAAGTTTAATATTTTATAGCAAGGATAACTCCAAAACCTAAATCTGCTGGTTTGTTTCTATGGTAACAAATATTGAAATATGTCTAGCCAACACTGTAGGTCCCCCCCCATTTAATTTCTGTCTATGGGTTCTAGGAATTCATTAGACCTGTAGAATCCTTTTAAAATTAGTACGTTCTGTCGTAAATTTCCCTAAGATTAATGTTGAACGTAACTTTAAATTTTAACATAAACATTTCTTTGAAAGAGATTTCTTAGCAAGTGAGGGATTAGAGTTATATTTCTAAGACTGTATGCTCATTGATCTAGTATTTTTGTTCTTCATTGGCAAGTTGAATTATTTTTTTTTGTGCATGACTATACTTAAAAAATGGAGTTTCAGTCTATGGATTCTGCTGAAAATATTAAAGGCTGCTTAACTGGAACAGTCTGGCTGGAAGACAACAACGGCATGAAGTCAGCACCTGCAGGATTCAATTTAGTGGTCAGGACCTCTTGGCCAGAGCTACTTCTTAGGGATTAAAATGATGAGTTACCAGGAGCTTCAGCCTTCGTTTCAATTAATTTCACTTAACTTTTTGTTTATTACAGAGTATCTTCTAGGTATCTGATTTAAACCATTTTGTGTCTGACATCTTCTGGTTGTTTTTCTTTTGAGGGCAGCCCGGCAGTGTTGGGAAGTAATCTGAAGTGTTGGCTGTGAGTTTCCATTTCCCCAGTGGTAACTCAAACCACAAGCACCTAGTCCCAGCAGTAAGAGAAAAATTTTGAGACTTTGAAGTGAAACATCAGGTTGATGCAACATTTTGCATCTGGTTGACTAGCCAGCATTCGATGCAGCTGGAAGCATAAAGACTTCCTCCCTCCGCCTGCGGGGACTCTGGTTTCTGCTGGGATGTAGTAAAGATAATGAGGCAACAGAAAGAAAATTTCAGAAACTGAGATTTGCGCTTAACAGCTGTGTTTCAGGAGCCCATCTTTATGGACTAAATGCATGTTTTCTCATAGGGCTAATAGCATCCAACCTTTTTTCCTCGAAGAGGCTTATAGCCGGGGACTTGGAAGTCAGACCCAGCAACCTTAAGTGATGCCTCGAAGGGCAGGGAGGTGCAGCTGGAACCAGTAACTGAAGTGCTCAATAAAGGCAGGAGGTGGTGGTCAGAAAAAGTGCAGTTCATTCATTTGTATCCTCCTGGAGCAATAAGGAAGAAAGTGGGATATTTAACAGGCAAAGGATTATCTCCACGGTCCTGTGTGGGATTGAGTGATTTCAGTGCCGAGCTCGAGGCTGGCGTAGGCAGCGCTTTGCTCCAAAAGCCAGAAGATTTGGCAGTTCTGCTCCTCAGACGGAGCTAGGCTGAAAGAAGGGGGCTGAGTATGTGCACAAGTAAACGTCAAAACAAAACAACAGGCATAAATATATTCAACGGGACTGTGAGCAAAATATCCTGTCACCTCACAAGCCCTAGGTGAATCTCCAGAACCTCCTTTTACGATTGCAAACATGATGTAGAAAAAGAATTGAGGCAGCGTTCACTGAAGAAGTTGCTTTGGGTTGGATATGGGAGGCCCCTGGCCTGAGGTACTGCTTTTTTCTTTCATGCATGTCCTGTGGTGTTCTTTGAACCAGCATGGGTTGTGGAAATAGGAGCTGCAGAGTCACCACCGAGACGGTTATCAAAGTCTCTTTCCATCTTACGTGATTCGTGTCACCGTACTGTCTGAAAGCTTTTGTGAGTGTGCGCTCCCCTGGTACGAGGGAGCCTCCAGCAGCACCCAGGCTTCTCATCCTGGGAAGTCTGTGGCTGATGGAGGAGTCTTCCCTTCACACACTCCCATCCCACGCAGTCAAGGACAGTGATGTCCACTCTCTGCAGTACTTTGAATTCTTCAGGCTTCATCCCAAGTCCATGGAAAGATGACTTCGCTCTGCAATGAGCTTCACCCAAGAGGCCAATGTAAATGACATTTTTCTTCTGGGCTGCTTACTTTCCTTTTTTTTTTTTTTTTTTGCGACAACGTCCAGTTTTGTAACTACAACATGAAACTTGGCTTTTCAGGACAGAGATGTGAAGTCTCTATGCATTTGCAGAGTGCCCAGTGCAGGGAGGGTGGTGGCTGAGGCCCCTGGGACCTGAGGTGAAAGTGGTTTTTTTAATTACTTGTTTTTAATCCATACACAAATTCTGAGAAGAAAATTTCTGAATGAAACTGACACAAAACTTGCTACATACAACTGAAAAAATTTTGCTCTTTCATTTCTTGGGTTGAATGTGGAACTTGATGAAACCACAGATGTGCTCCAGCCCAAACATTTTTTCTTTGAAATAATCCAGTTTTTCTTAACTAGGTACAAGAATATATGTAACGAAATGAGAGTTCTGTTTTGAGGCTTTCTCACATCATACCGATGGACTTGTCCAATTTATTTTCTGGAAAAGCGAGCAGGATTGAGAGCAGGATTATACGTATGCGTGAAGGCTGTGAGTACCCCCGTTCCATTAGGCTTGTGATCTTTCTCGGGCAGAGCAAGGCTACTCGCTACAGCACGGCCAGTTGGTGGCCGTCGGGAGGCTTTCACAATGGACAAATGTGTCCACACCAGTTTTTCCACCTTACTTTAAAAACATCTGGTATATATCAGGGTCCTACACACCCTTTTTTGACTCTCGGAGCTGTGAAATGAAAAAGCAACTTGTATTCTTCTGTGATCAGCTCTCACATTCTCATATGGTGTCTGTGCAATCAGACACAGCAAATTAATACTTTGACTCGCTCCTGCAGTTTGAAAAATACTTACCGTCGGGTTTAGGTGAACTGCTTGGTAAAACCCTGCAGAGTGAGCATGAGTTGAGGGGAAGCGCATGCGAGAGGTAAGACGCCGGTGGTTATATGGTCTGCTTGGCGCAAGACAAAGGCAGAGTTGAAGCCACGATTGCTGCTATTAACCTTTGCGGCATTTGCGCGGAACAGGAGTCGGTATTTTTTGCAGAGCGAATGTCGGTATTTCGCTTAACAGAAGCAATCCTGTAGGAAGATGCATACCAGACGATTAAAAAATAATAGGCAGCATGAGTGCATGCAAAAAAGATCTGCTTTGACACGGGAGCATTTGTTTCCAGCAGGAGTTATACAGCCCCTTGTGAGAGGAGAAACAAGGATCTGTAGAACTGCATTTGTTTTAAATCTCTCTGAGTGCTTAGTGCTGCCCTGATAGTGGGGGGAAATTTTTTTGTGATAGCTTTTTTGGAGACCTACAGTTTATAGTAGAAGATGGATGGTACAACTCCATAAGGACTTTTATGTGATATTCCCAACCATAACGTTACCGAGAGCCATTCTCCCTGCCCCATTTCCCTGCTGATGAAAAATGCGGTTTCTTATATTTGAGTCCTCTGGAGGCAAAATTTCGAGAGGTCAAGGGTGGCTCTGTTGCAGCTTCTTTTCTATCCTCAATTCCCTAGCCTTATGGCAGAGTGTTTTTCTCTATAGGTGCTTCTGCCGTGCTGATTAAAGCCAGAAAATATTTAGCTGAACCCTGAGGCAGCTCAAACCTTGTGCTGGATTAATTAAAAAAATAGTGCTATGCCCTCCACAGCAGCAGGGTGTTGTTGCGGGGGGGGGGGGGGTGAAGGGAGGAGCGCTGTGCACTGGGGGCAGGAGGACTCATGCTGCCTGCGAAGATCCCTGCCTGCGAAGATCCTTGCTGTCAGCGGGAGATCCCTGCGTGTAGGGGGAGCGGGTATCGGCTCCCAGATCTGCCGCGCAGCTCCCCGAGCTGGGTTTCGCCTGCAGCGCTCTGTTTATAAGGGAGCCGTTCCACTGCCAGAGTTTTATTTTCTAAAGTTGTTTTGACTCCCTTTTCCAACCTGGGGGGAAAGAAAAAAAACCAAAAACCAAACCCTTTGGAAGAGGGGCTAGGTAACAAAGCTATGCATTTCTCCTCCATGTTATGTACTTCGTACAAGTTAAAAGGCTCATTCTGCCTTTCATCTTGCGGACTGTTTTCTGCAGATATTTCCTAACTTTTCCCATGACGTTTTCGCCTGGTTCTTCAGAAGATTGTACGGACTGAAAGAGACTATTGTTTCCGCAAGAACACAAGCATGTGCACATTGGCTAATCTGGTTGGTACAGGATTTCAGGAGTGGGTGTTGGACTGAGGAACAGGATTGGGATGTGTGCGGTTAAGAATTCTTGCGAACGGCGTGCTCTCTTATTCTGTAAATAATATCGCATTTCACTTTCTAGGTTCGCCATTCGTGTTTCTCCAAAAGTTGAACTCCAGTACCGTGGGGCATAAACAAGGAAATGGCATACAGGAAGATTGCAAAAGCTTTGGTTAGCAGAGATTGGAAAGCTGGTTCGGTTTTCAGTCCTGCGCCTGGATAGGTATCAGCTACTTGATTGCGTGGAGACTCAGCGCATTTGTTTTTCACAAACATCCTAAGTTTAAAATTGATACTTCATTGTCTTTCTTGCTTTCTCCTTCCCCATGTTTGGGTTTTCATTTTTGAAGTACAGGATAGGGAAACAAGTACTTTTTAGCCTGGCGTTCAGGAGGCAAACTTTGGCAATCGAGGTGCATTTGCCAGCTCTTGAGACACTGCAATCTGAACTTTACATTGACAACAAATTATTTCTGCAAAGTAGTTTGCATACATCATATGATACGGTGTTTTGTTTTGTTTTTTTTTTTTTCCAATCAGATGGTATCACCAGGGAGCAAAGAAACCACCAGTGGTTGGTTTTGTTTTACACCCAGGATCTTGTCGGATGCAACCTCGCCACAGATTTGTTTCCCCTTTCGGGAGCGTTACCTAGAAGATCGTGCTGGGATAACTCCAGCTTCCTAGTGGTGACCCAGATCTCTGCTGGCGATGAGATCTCATCTCCGCTGGGCATGGAGTGAGAACAGCAGTTGCGTTTTCGACTGCTCATCGGCGGGCATGTTCCCATACGGTGTTTCCAGGCTCGTCAGCAGCCTTGCAGCGCCTTGGCTATTGCTGCTGACGTGCCCGTGTCTGGCGGCGAAAGGCGGGGTTTTCTTCCACGATCTGGTTTCATGTTGGTCTCGTAAGAGGGTGTGAGGCAACTCCAGGGTGTTTTTACATACTACTTTTTGTATGTGTGAGACAGCATAAAAAACCATCGGAGTTTTTTTAGCAGCAACAACATTGTATAACTGACAATTCACTGTCTCTCCATTTTAATACAGTTTCCTTGCTTGGTCAGAAATAGTTGCTGCTTGTGAATGACTCCTTGGAACTAGAGGGTGCAGTCTGGGGAGGCTGATGAGACTTGCAGGTAATTTAAGAATTGGCGAGGATTGATACTGTGGTTTGCTGATGGATTTTGTCTGGCTGAGATGCTTTTTGACAGATGCACAGGAATTCCCAGGTGTTGATAAAAGCACTTGACCATAGCCAATTTTGTAAGAGGACAGGGAAGAGAGATTGTGAAGTGGGGAGGAGTCGGGGGTTTGTCTAGTTCCTTTTCATCTACGGGCTATCTTATTTGGCAGAGAACTTACAGCCTTACCCATAGTCACGTGTGTTTTTAGAACCTCTGAACAAAACTGCTGTGTTGGCTATTCTTGAAGGGTTTTTCCAATGCTTCCATGGGACAGAACATGGGTCAACTACCTTGCTTCACAGACCACCTCACTGTTTGCCCAAGTGATGTTTCTGAATTTGCACCTCCTTTTCAGCAGCTCATGGGTACAGTACGGAGCGCTGGAACCAGTCTGTGAAGCTGCCTTTTCTTATCCAAGACTCCTTTTGTGTTAGACAGATCCTTGTTGCTATAGCCGGGAATATTTGAGGCATGTTTTTGCTGACAGTCTTCTGCCCTGCACTCCCAAGGGTTGGATGTAGGGCAGTTTGGAGGGTTCCTAGCAGTGGAACTCCCTATTTACAGTCCGTGAGTTCGTTAGAGCCCTAAATTATTTACCTTAAAGAATTCAAGCCCTGAATTATTTACCTTTAAGGTCTGTCTTCCTGCATTGTGCATTTGGTTGACTGTAGACCTATGCTCTGTTATAAGCTGTGAAGGTCTAAGGCAGCATAATATCTAGGGCGGTTTCAGCTATTTGCTGTTAATTTTATTTTCTTACACAAATACATTACAATATTATAACTGAGGTCAGAGTGTGACTCAGTGAGATATAAAAAGGATTTGTGCAGCCCTGATTTTAAGTCTTGTGCATGCATGGAGGGTTTTTGATTCCGTGATGGCACCCTGCTCTTTCCGCGAGTCCCCTGCCTAATGCCGAGCGTACAGCTGTAGCTGCAAGCCCTGGGCCAACGCTCTGTTCAGCATCTTGGTTTTTCCCTGCTGTTCCGTGTTTGGCCCCAGGTTTTTATTTACGGCACACTGCTCAAATCCTACTGAAGAAGTTTGTCATTTCCTCACGAACTTTTTCTGTTTACCAGTATCGGGCTTGAGGGTTTGACAAATGATTTGGGAAGCGTTGCCACTTCTTTACAAGAAGAGGGTTAAAACAAGAGGACAAAGGATCTTGAGGGTCTTACAGCCTTGCTGCTGAGGTGTCTCCATACTATGTAGTATTTCATATACTGGAAATGCGGTTCCCTTTTGCTGCGAGTGTTCATCAGTTTTGCTTGAGAGAAGCCGGGGTTTCAGGTTGGTTAGGAACTGGCCATTAATGGCCACTTGGGAAATGCTGGGTTTAAATGACTGGAGCGGCGCTGCGTGGCAGCTCTCCAAGGCACAGCTCATCTGCCTGAGCACTGAGAGGGGTGGCAGGGAGCGGCGGGGCGGCTGCCGTCTTCGCTGCCAGCACCTGTCAGAGTTGTCCTGCGCTTATCCCATAGCCCTGACGCACGGCGCAGGTACGTCCCGCGTGCCGAGCGCGGCAGGGGATCCGCTGCGGCAGGAGAGGGCGAAGGGAGCCGCTGCGGGCAGCGCTCGCCTGCCGCGTTTCCCTCCCTTTTCGGTCCTTCGGCTCGTCAGTGTTCTCTCTTGCCATGTAGCTTTGGTACGCACAAGAAAAAAGGTAGGAAGCAAACGAATGGCAAACGGCGTCCGCAGCATCGTAAAGGCTTGAACGCAATTCATTGGCAGTACTGCGGCTGCACGGCCGCCGCACAGACCTACCGCAGCCCTCCGTGCCTACCCAGGTTGTCGCTCTCTCACCATCCTGCCTCCAATTTTCCGTCCCCGTTAAGTGAAATTTCTCGCTCTGATGTATTTTTCCCCGCCGTCCCCTGGCCCAGCTCTTGGCTGCTCTGCATGGAGTGTAGTTGGCTCCAGGCTGCCGGGGCTGCGGCAGGGAGGTGACCTGGAGCAGGGGAGAGGGCTGATCCCTGTCCTTGCTTCGGAGGTGGCCCTGCCCCATCAGGAGCAGATGCCGGAGGCAAAGACCGTCTCTCTCCTCCTCAGCCCTGGACTAGACCACACTCTTTGCTTTGTCCGGTGCCTGGCTAGTCTCAGGTTTGAAATCTCTGTTACAGAGGTTGCCAGAATTTGTTAAGTCTTTCCAGCCACTTTTTCGGGAATGGCTCGATTAGACCACTGCAACCGAAACCTCGCAACAAAACTTTCTGGCAGGCTTCGATGTCGACGATGGACAGAGTTATGCCAAATGCCCGAGCCCTGAAATCACAGGAAGGGTATCACAGCCATATCCCCCGCCCCGTGCAGCGTGGCTGTGTTTAATTCACGCACCTTTGTGGAGGTAGGCAAGGGATCATGTACAGGTGGTTAAGTTGCCTCTCCTTAAGTGAAGGGTTTTGTTTTGTTCGCTTTCAGAGAAAGCGATGAAATACTGATGTTAATGGCATTTCCAGTACTGAAAATCCAGTTGCATTTTTTCTTTACTTATGATGTGTTTTTTGGCCATTCAGAGAGGCTGGTGGGGTTTTTTTTGAGGTTGTATCTTCAGTTGGGTTTCTACCATATGGGCTTTTTTCTTCCTTATTTAACTATGGAAATTTCTTATATGAAGTGTACATTTTGGTTCATCAGTGTATTGGCGGGAGACTTTGACGCTGAAGCTTAAAGCTACTAATATGTGGAGTGGGGAGTAAACACAGGCACTAAAAGACCCTTTTGAGAATTTTTAGCGGAGTCACTGCTTAAATAATGTCGTAGCTGCAAAGTTCAGGGAAACTGTACGATTAATTTACTGTCGATGTAATTTTGCAAGTATTATTTTTACATTGCTGCTGTGGTTATTAGTGGCATGTATTTACTGTTGAAACTGAAAGAAAGTTAAGCAGCTCTCTCTTCCCCCGTATTTCTGCTTTTGGTGGCACCGTCTGCTTGGCGTTGGTCCCAGCGCTGCCAGGCAGGATGCCCCGGGGAGAGGGCAGAGTATTTGGGCGCAGGAGAGCTGCGTTCTCCTGCGCGGCTCTACAAGGGATGGGCTGTGGTACCTCGTCCACCCCTCCAAATTGTTCTCTGTCACTTCTATTTGGTCAATGAGCAATTTTGGGGAAAGGACTTTTTCTTGTTTAATATCTTTATGACACATGGCAGAAAAAAAAAAAAAGACCTAAATATCTGCTGGGAAAGCGAACTGCTGTAATGTAAATAATAGATAATCACATGCACTTAATCAATTTTCTCTTTTGTGTTGTTTTTCACGCAGAGCGATGAGGCCAGAGAGAAGTTTTTAACAACAGAAAAATGTGATTGCGAAAACACCATTGTTGGCAGGAGGACTCGGTGGATTCAGGTAATAATGTGACACTGCTTTTTATTATGCTTTAAAAACTGGCTGAGTTTCAGGTTGACAGTGGCCCTTTGTCAGGGACTGAGGAGTAGAGGAAGGTGACAAGGTATAACAGGACCCAGTGGCTGGCTGTGAAATTAATTCAGACCAGGAGAGAGGGTGTGCGCGTTCCCCCAGCACGGGTGATGGCTGAATAGGACAATGTTGCTGGGACTGTGGTAGCTTCCTTCCTTATGTCAGGCTGTTAAATCTGAGGCTGTTCATTTTTGGGGTTTTTTTAACGGGTTTTTTTAGCCTAAGAGATTCTCTAATTCGACCTCTTACAGCTGCGTCGATGTAGGCGGGGAAGCTCCATGCTTGTTTTATGGAAGAAGGTCAAATGATTAGCTGTCCCTTCAGACTGCACAACTCTGAATCTATGAATATTTCCCTTGAATTCCCCCTTTTGAAAGATTTCTGGATCAGAGATCATTATCTGCTAAAAGACCCAGACCTAGACCTTTACTGCTTTAGAGGACTTCCGCTGGTTGTTTTCTGTGTATGAATGAAGACAATTTCTTTTTGCACGATTGTAGGAAACCTAACGTGTGATGTTTAAGCATGCTACTAATATATTTGCAACAGTCCTATCTTAAAATAATGGACTTTAACATATTTAAATCCTATTTTGTAGGAAATGTAAGTTGCTAGCTAAAATGCATCTCTTATGTTTTTAATCATTTTAATTATTTCCCTCACTGAGGGGGAGTGGAAGATGAAGAGGGGGAGTTTACAGTGCTAATTACACTCCATGTTCGTAATTGGGGCCAGCTCCTACCCTCAAACTTCTTAGGCAATCCCAGTGAAGTCATCAGGCTTTTCACAAGCATACGGGTTTTCCCCATGTGTATTTGATTCCAGGATAAGGGCCTACAGCGCGCTTTTTCATGCACTGATTTCTCACGTGTATGAGGAGATTTGAAAAACATGCGTCTTTTTCAGCATAGCCTGTTGGTTTCCAGCACCGACGGGAGAGGTTCTGCAGTGTTTTATTGAGAGGCAGATCAGCAGAGCTAGTTGCCTTAGACTGAGCTGGTTTTAACTGGCGAGTCCTTTGGGTTTTCTTTGTTAGGTGCTAGGTGGGAAAAACGCAGTTGCGGCTTTGCGTTGCTATATTCATGACCAAAAAGGACATTTAAATAGCATGTGAATGGGTGTGGATTTGATATTTCCTAGAGCCAGCTTCTTTTTAATGTTAAATTGCATACTCCGGGAAGATAGTTGCTGTATCAACATTGGTATAATGACACATTATTAAAAAAATCAGTATCCAGTCATAGAAACGAGTCCTGGTGTAAGCAGTTGGGTGCTTACAGCTGTGATTTGTATGTATTTGCAAATGTAATGGGCTTTTTTTTCTTGTAGCACTGGTAACTTGGATAAACACTATATATGTGACTCATTGCAGAATATAAACTTATTTTAAAGGAGCGAGTGTGGGATTTGCTGAATATCCTATTGCTTGCGTCCCTGAATACTTGCATTAGGTCATGATTAATCTTAAATTGGCCAACCTGAGAGGAAAATAACTGCTGATCTCCCACAGGTGACTTCAGAAATAAACAGAAGGATGGAAGTGCTTTAAAAACATAAATAGTAGTTAGAATTCATAAAATCATAAAGCAAACATATGGTACAAGGTCTTCTAAAATGTAACACTTGAAAGCTTTTTTTTATAGTTTCAGAAAGAGCTTGTTTAGTTATCACAGGGAAAGTAAATATTTTCATTCCTTTTTCTTCAGCGCTCTCCCGTTCCGTTCCTCTTTCTCTTTTTCTCCTTTTTTTTTTTTTCCTTTTTTCCCCAGAATCTTCTTCTGGGAAGAAGATTTTTTTTCCTTTTTTCCCCAGAATCTTCTAATTTGGTGTGATGGGGGGACCAGCACCTGATGTGCCTAGAAAGCCCTGTTTGGGGGCAGGAGATAACACCGCTAATTGTCCTGCTGTTGTTAGATTCATTCTTGAAGTCCTTCTGCGGTGTCGGGATGGAGTTGATATAATCCAAGTTGAACACTCCCTGTGCGCCTGTGTGCGTGAGTGAGATGTGATGGGCACTGACTGCAGCGGCTCCTGGACCGGTCAAGAACGCGCCTGTTTTTTTTAACGTGGTACCCCGAGCATCGACGCTGAGGGATGCGATCCCTGTGTGTGTGTGTGCAGGGGTGCGAGCTCGCGGGGGGCAGCACGCCGCAGCATCCTCGCTCTTCTGCCACGTTTTCGGTGGGGCGGCGCGCAGTCCCCAGCGCTTCGAGCATCGTGGTGGGGAGGCGAGGCCGCTGCTGAAAGGGGGCGAAGGAGGAAGACGGGGAGCGGAGGAGTGGGGGGCCGGGTGGGGAGGGAGAGCCAGGGAGGAAGACGCGGCTCCGGAGGGAAATACTCTGTGCTTTGCAGTTGCTTGTGTGGATAGAAACCAGATGGTGCGCTGGAACACCCGCTCGCTCGGGCGGCGGCGGAGCCAAACATATGGTTAATGGTTAGGAGAAAGAGCTTTGCGAGCCAGGGCTTTGCTGACTGCCTCGCATTACAGATTGTTGCAGTGTGTCATTACATTGCCAAACTAAGTGCTTAATACCCGCTGCGGGCGCTGGGCAGGCATTTTAGGGGAGGATGCTGAGGCTCCCCGGGCAGGGCGGGAGGCTGACATCACGTGTGTCCCCCCGCCACACCTCCCACGCCCCCTTTCCCCACTGGAAACGCCGTAAATCTCCCCTTTTGCAAGCTCAAAACCTACAGCAGGCAGTTTTCCCATTCTGCGCGTCTTTAATCCATTTATTTCCAACAGCGTATGGTTGGTTTTGCCCTTTTTTGTGCCTTTTTTTTTTTTTGTTTTGGGGGGGGGGTGGTCCCCGCGCAGCCAAGTTCACCTAGGCTGCAGCACCGCACTTACACGCCCGGCATCCGAAGTTCCTGCTCTGGGAGCTTTGGGCGACACCAGGCCCATGTTATCTAAGGAACTGCTGAGCTCATTCATCTCCTTTTCACGGCCCGCTTCCTTTTATTTTTAGCCAAATCCGTCAGGCCTGACAGGCGGGTAATTTGAGCCAGAGAAAGGGCAAAGCTCCAGGTCCTTTCCACAAAGCAATTCTTCTCCTCCCTCCTGGGAAGGCTCCAAACTTGGCCTGCTCCAGGCAGATGGATTTGTTGAGTCATGTGAGATCATTTACACAAAAACACAGCGAGGCAGTGAAAAGGAAAAAAAAAAAAAAAAAAAAAAAAAACAAAATGCAGCAAAAAGAAAAAAATGTTTGGGGTAAGGGGGTGGGAGAGCGTGCGCTGCCGGGGCTGCTGCGAGCGTAGGAAATGTGCTGCGAGGCAGCTAGACAGAGGAATGCAGCAGATTCATTCTTGTATAAGGTAATGTCTCGTTTACAGTACAGGGTGGAGCCAGCGCGGAGGAGAAATCACTCGAAAACAGATTACTCATTTAAAACAAAAATTCTCCTTAAAATAAATGATAATAAAAATAAAAAAAAGCCCAACAAACCAACCAACGAGCAAGCCGCGCGCATGGGCGCGCAACAAAGGCGGCGTTGTTGACAGCACCGGATTACAGTAGCGGTAAACTCCGGGCTGGGAGGTTGCTGGAAAATGAGTTTGCTCCGTGATGCAACCGGAGTTTGCTTTGTCTGGCCGCCAGCGCGAGCGGGGCGGCGGGGACGGGGAGCCCGGCGGCGGTGGCAGCGCGCGCTTCCCTCCCTCCGGGGATGGTTTCAGGCGGTGGGGAGGGATGGAGGGAGCGATGCAGGATCCCGAGCGGGCAGGCTGTGCTGGGGCATCGTTAACAGCAAAAATTGAGGGGGGGGTGTGTGCATGGAGGGGGCGGGGGAGAGCCTCTTCTTGGTCTGGTTTTGAACTGGTTAGGGCATGGTCTTCATTGCATCGGGGAGTCAGTTGCATTTATTCAGTTGAATGTTGATTTTGTTATCGTTTGCAACCTAAGCTAACCCCGGTGTGTTGCTTTTGGTTTTTTTAAGTGGGTAGTATAGTAAGAGAGAATATCAAACTTGGGGCTTTTTAGATCTTGATGCATCCCGGAGAATTAGGTTGGGTTAATTTATGCAGCGTTCTAACGAGATGCGTTCAAACCTTTAAATAGACGTGGACTGTATTTAAATATTGTTAATGTAACTTCCAGTTGCTCCGGATTTCTTAGCAAGGCAATATCTGAATATTAGTGTTTTGTTCCGACGATGATTAAAAATCAGAGTAGGAACAGAAACTGGAACTGGAAATTGGTGGAAAACGTGCAATCAAACAAGTCCAATGCAAAGCGTATCATTAAATTCTCAGCTGCAGTTAAGGAACTTGTGGGAGCGTGTAAACGTGGATTTGTATTTTAACTTGACCCTTTCCTCCACTGAGCAGCATCTTCTGCAGACTCCACAGCGTCGTCCGCTGAGGTGCTTTCCTCTGGGGAGGGGGGGTTTGTCTGAGCCTGCCTCCCTCTGCTTGACCTTGTCTTCCCTTTTTTCTCCTCCTGCTTTTTTTTTTCCACTTTTGTCTGAAAGATGGCTGGCTTTCCCAGCCCGCTTGCCCTGCCGGGCTGTGCCACTGAGCACGTTCGGCATGGGGAGAGCCTTCACTTCTTGCTCTTAAGAGTTTTCTCACTTGGTGGAAACCTTTTGTCTTCTGTGTCTCTTGATCAGGCCGCCTCATTAATTATGTTGAAAGAGCACTTGGCAGCACCCCGAGTCCCGGCTGGGGTCCCGCACTGCACAAACCCACGACGGGGTCCCTGCCCCTCAGCTTACAGCTGATGTCTGGGGTGAGGATCAGCAGGGGGATAAAAGTATAAGGATGAGAAGTATGGCCAGGCTTGGGACCTAGACCGTGCAATAAGCTGTGGCCGTAGTACGGCAGCTTTTAACGAGGAATGGCTGTGGATTTCTCTGAGATCCTCGGAAAGGTCCCAGGGAAGGACAGCGTTGTTATTTATTCTGTTTGCATAGTTACTGTACCTTTCTTTCCCCTCTTCCCCAAAATACCTAATTATCCTACATTTTCTGTTGCTGTGAGCAACATTTCCTGTAGTTACCCAGAGCTGCAATTCCAGTTAAATTCTCACTTTATAAAGCTAATCTCCCAGCAGTGGCTGTGGGATTTCCAAAAGAAAAGATGGTTGTGAGGAGCCAAAGTTTTTAAGATTTTTGTCTTGGTGAACAATTCTGCATAACTCCTCTGTTAACTATTCACGTTCGTTATCGGTTGAGAGCTCAACAGCTTCATCTCTATTTATGGCACTTAGAAGACTTGTAGTTTTTTTAATTCATCTATAGAGTGCCCCACTCCCCAATATCTCCTTTTTCGGCTCCGAAGATGCCGCATATGTTGCTTTTTGCATCTTTACGTCGGACAACCAGCTCGACTAGACAGGTTTCGGGAACTGTTCATGACCTGACTATCGGGAAAATCAGCCTTACTCTTCCTTCCCCTTCTTTCACGGCCGCTCAACTTCCTCCCGTTCTTCTAAAAGTGTGTTGTCTATAAGATGCTATCAGCCCTGTAATTCTTTTATCTCACTTCTCCCATCGTTTCCATTCTTCTGCTCCTACTGCCTCTTCCTCTATCTCACAATTAGACCAGAAATTTCTCTGCTGCTGGCATCTTCCCTCCTCGCACATACTGTGGCGCTGCCTCCTTTGGGATCTGAGGAAGGATGATTTTGGAGTTCGTACGTGTTGTGTCATGTCCTGCGCTTGGCTTCAGTTTGCACAGGTAGAGGGCATCGTCTATGGTATTTTTTCTTTCTTTGCTGCTTTAAGCAACCAACTCCCTCTCCATCTAGGTTGGAGGATGAACAGGAGGTCCTCAGTGCCTCCCTCACCAAGGCGGCATTGAGGACCTCCTGCTGAGGTTGCTCAGCCTCCTGCTGAGGTTGCTCTTTCCAAAGCGATACAACACATACCTGGGGGTTTGCTTGCTTTCCTCCAGGCAGGAGAGCACTATGTTTCCTTCCAAAGACCTTATTCTGTGCCCTAATTGTATAACTTTCCTCGATCTGAAGTTGTGGCAAGGAGAGATGCTCTGGGAGCGAGGTAACCCTCTACTTTTGAGCTCAAATTATCCTGCTTGACAGGATCGGATAGCAATTCCCTCCCACAGAAAACTTGGGCAAACTTTATAATTCTCTGCGGTGATATCTAAGATGAGTGGGGTGGTGACCTTCCCGTATTGCAAATATTCATTTATGGGACTTATGAAATAACCTCAAATTAAATAAATCTCTAGCCTGACAGCTTCCCCCTTACAGAAAATCATAGAAGTTATGGTGTAGTGGTGGCAATTTCCTCTTCTTCGTGTATGCATCTGCAGGGCATCCCAGGGGAGAGGCGAGATTTGTTCTAAACAGATTAATCTAAATTTCCATGGAGCTTTTTAAGGCATTAAATCTATGTAAATTTTTCTCATCCAGCCACGAACTGGTGCAGCAGTGAAGTGCAGGACTGTTTGTAATGTATTCGGAAACCTAGTTGTTTTCTGGTTGCAGCCAAATCCCATTAACTGTGATTTCCCTGCTTCCTTTTTCCTCCTGTCGAGCCTTCTGGATAGCGGCTTCTCTTAACAGCTTGTTTGGAGAATCTGCTCTGAAAATCTCCCAGCCACTCCGCTCCTCTCAAAGCAAGGAAAACTCTGGGAGCAGCTTATCGGCTGACTCCCATTTCTGCTAGAAAGTCTCTGTCGGCCAGAGACCAAACAAGCTTAAATCTCTTTCCCTTCCCTTTGGTTGAGCACAGCAGAGATAGAAGTCCTTTCGGACATGAAAATTTGCCTGTTGGTTCAGTGAGACATCAATCCAGACAGCACAGCGTGTATAAAATGGGCTTCTTTAATTCCCTTGGAGCATCCTTAGGGATCCTTGAGAGTTGTCTGCGAGTTTCTAGTAAGGATGTGCAAGCACCCTCTGACACTGCCGTTGCAGTAGCAGACTTTTCAAGTTTGTGTTAAAAATTCAAGTTGTTTTAAGGCTCTAGTCACTCCATTAGCTTTTAGCTGGTAGTTCCTGTAGTGTTACTAGCTGCTAACATAATCCTTTAGTTTTTTGCCTTAATTCTGTTATAAATTAAACTGGTGTCGGCAAAAGCTGCTTCTGATCATGCACTGTAAAAAGATTTTTTTTTTTTACCTGTTTGTAGCTTTTGTGCAATTAATGGGAACGTACTGTTGCTCCCTGATAACTGCATTCATGTTTAATAGATATTGGTGGGCCGTATTTGGCTTTAAGTGGATATATCACAGCTCTTGAGGCATTTTGATGGCTAAATAGCTGGGATTAGACACTCCGGTTACTCATGCCAGTTGTTTTCCTGTGTCCATACCAAACTGTGTGTGTTACACAAATATTTTTAGTTATAACCTTGTCAGATTTGTTTAAGGAAAAGAGATGTCCTCATTTTTCAGAGATGCTTATCTGTGAGTGAGTGGAATTATATTTATGTTTTTTCTCAGTTAATCAAATTCTAAGTGCTAAGATGAAAGTCTCACTATTACTTGCAAAAGTAAGACTTCCTTTTGCAAGAGTAGAACAATTTATCTTCTGAATCCGCTTCTCTAATTGCAGCCTGTAAGGACCCTAAAGAGTCCTGCTAGTCAACAATTTCCTTACTGCAACCAGTGAAAAATCAGATTTAAAATGCATTTAACTGTTGCTCAGTTCCACATTTAATACCTCTTGTTTACTATGGTCACAGCATAAATAAATACATTTGATAGCTTACTTGATCATGCAAATGTTGAATGTCTTTCTCCTTCATCGGAATACTCCTTTTACCAAAGATGTCTACTGTCATAGAGCCCCAAGCTGTTGATTAGGTGAAAGGGAGTGACATATATGGGAAAATAAACGAGCACCCGCAAGGTAGCTTCTTATTAGAAAATAATGAGATTTCTTTTAGCAACTTCAGCTTGTTGTTTTCTATTTGAATGCTTTCTTGAAATTAATAATAAAATACTAAAAAATAAAATTGTCATGTGTTCTGGGAGGATGGCATAAATAATTAACATGGGATATCTGTCTACTTGTTTTCGGGTTGATTGCTTACTGGCTTCCGTGTAGTATCATGAGTGGGTTTGAAGCCCCTGCGGTGGGCTTGGACTGTGCCGGACCAACTCAAACTTATTGCTGCCCTTCTCGATGCCATGATTAACGGTGTCTGGATGGATGGCAGAACCCAGATGGTTATGACAAAATAATTATCTTCTCCTTGGACGCGCCACTTGGGCACGAGCGTCAGTGAAGCCCCTTCTGCAGCCGGCAACGTTGGAGGCAGCGGGACCCCGTGCTGCTCCCGGGGAGGACATCTCGCGTGGGTAGCACTGTGCTGCCCAGGGTGTGCGTGGCACAGCCAGGCTCGCTCAGCTGTGCTTCTTGAGAGCGAGAGGTTAAAAGGACAAGGGTAAACCACGGTCTGAAGCAGACTCTTGCATCTGGCGGGTCTGTTCTTGGGTGACGCTCATTTGGTTACGCAGCTCAAGTGCAGCGAGAGTTTCACCCCTGCCCACGGGCTGACGGTCACATGCCCAATGGGAAGTTATTTTTCTGCTGGGTTTTGCCCCTTGTGAGTGTTGTCATCGGAAATAACAGCAAATAAAGGGACGGAGGTTTATGGGGCATCATGGCCTGTTCACCGTCTAAAATAAATCTTCTGTGATTAATTTTCTGTGGGGCAAAAGGGGAGAGGAGTTTGTGCCCTAAACTCTGGAGAATTTTTAGTATTTAATGCTAATTTTAACCCTGAAGCATCAGTGAGTTAAGTAGAGCTCAAAGTTCTGCATTTAGCCTTCATCAGGAAACGCTGGATAGCATCACTGGAGGAGTTGTGACAGCAGGGAGTTCCCACATGCATGCACTGATACTTCTAGAAGAACTAAAGGTTGGTATTTCCAAACAGAAGTGTAAATGCATGCAAGTTGGTGACACATATTTTGATTTTTAGTACAGTAGGTGGCAGGAGAGACAAAGCGACAGCTTGGCTGAGGTAGCTGCTTGTCCACATGCCGCAGTAAGAAATGAAGGCCGCACCATGTCTACATCCAATACCCTGTGAAAAAAAGTGACATCATATTGCTAGGTGCTTTTGTGAGGTCTGTCATCTGGTGTGATAAACACGGGGACATGGGAACATTAGACACGTGTATTGCAATGTTGGTGTTCAGTGCTTGTGTTTCTACGATGTCTTCTGGTAGGCATCAAGCACTAAAGATTTCATGGGAGCCTAAGCCAGTCCCAGTTACGGCTGTTCGTCCTCTTTCTCTCCCTACTGTGTCCTTGGCCAAGACTTCCCCCCCTTCCCTCTTGCACCTGCTTTCGTGCTTATGAGGCCGTACCATGAGCTGCTTGATGGGGTGAATCCAGCCAACAGCTAACTAAACTAAAGACGTGGTTGGATTTTGGGTAACTCAGCAGAACCGTCTCACCTCGTGCTCGTGAAACTAGAGTTGAGGCAAAGGAACAAGTGACAGCAAAAAGGGACTGACAACTTCAGTCTGCAGTAGAGCTGCACCCTTGATCTACGACCCCATCAAACTGAATGGAAGAGGTACTTCTTTAATGGATAGTGAAGTAGACACTGGAGACTTTTCTAAGTCAACATCTGATATTCTTGGACTTTTGATCTGCAGTGGAATAAGGTAACCTTAAAAGCCTGAAAAACAGGGCCTTTCTAAGCGTACGAGTCTTTCCTAATGGAGAGGCAAACTGAAGAAGTGAAATTAGTGGTGTTTTCCCTTCTGTCTCTTAGAATTATGTCTCCTTTTTAAAGGTGAAAGGGATGTTCTTCATCCCACTTAATTAAGATGAACTGATTGTTTCTTTTCTTGTTTGTGGGAGATTTGGCCTCCCATCACACACAAGGGCAAGATCAGCTCTGGTGCATGTGTAACTTGAGCAAAGTCAATGAGGTTGCGTTTGTAAAACGGAGGTGGTGATTTGGCTCAGGGTTTGTAACTGGAGAAAGGAAGCGCTTTTGTCCTGATTTATAGGGAATTAGTGTATGGCTAAAATAGGTCCACCCGTTTGCTGCACTTTTTTTCCAAGGATTGTTCTCTGAAGGACTTTTGGTCATGATGGAAACAGCTTCATTGTGTAGGCCTACCAGAGGGCACTGAATTTGCCTTAGAGTCAAAAAGTACAGACAGTATTTGATTCATACTTGTCAGAGGAACTTTTACTATACGTACCAGCTTCCAATGATGACTTTAGTCCTCCTTTTATCTGTACTTGGACATAAACATTGAATTCTGGCATATCAAAACATGCAGTTGTATGACGGCCTAAATTCTGCGTATTCATTTGATGTGAAGCTGTGTTGAGCAACTCCTCTTCATTACTTAAATTCTGTTTCTGTGCCCACTGGTTTTGTAAGATTTTTGTCAGCATTTTTGCAATATGTTAATGTTGTTTTTTTCTTTGAAGTTGACTGAGATTTGAACTAGTGTTGAAGTTGTAAAACTGTCGGTGTGATGTAGTGGCAAGGACAAGACATCTATTTAGGTACTTGCTCAGTTGTCTTTGCTGGAGAGCCTGACTGCCGCATAGATAGAACCCGGGCACGTCTGGGCATCTAAAAGAGGATGAAATATCACCCTCGTACTGATGAGAAAGGGAGACAGGAACATGGTGATTTATTGAAGGTCATGGAGGAAATCAGAAAGGTTGGGATCTGGGTCTCCTCCACCACACCCCAGGAAGCTGAATCCTGTGATTTCTAGTATGATTGCCAAGTTTGCTTCCTCTCCCCTGAGAACCATGAGACTCTTCCCATTGCTAAAATACCTGTTCTTATCACAGGAGACATGGGCATGCCTTTACAGCTTGGGTATTAAGTTTAAGACTCATTGCCATGAAGACCAGCACATTTAGAGAGTAGCTACCTGTAGTGTGCAGTATTTCAAGGGGAAATGGTCTGAGGGGCACAACCAACAGTTAGTAGCTGCTCTGTTGTTGCTTTACACACAGTTCAGAGAGTTTAGTAGCTGGAACAGAGGAGGGACCTGGGCATACATCGAGTTTGAGCAGCTTTTGGGCCACTCTATCCGTGAAACCGTGCAGTCCCACGCAAGGACAGGTCCTTTCTCATAGAAAAGCCATTTGTAAAGAATGAGACCTTGTTGGCCAAATTTTCCTTAAATGGGCTAGTATCTTGCAGATACTGATACGTTGACGTAAATTGTATGGCTGCAAACAGTTAATTGTTTCTGTAACCAGGTTTAACTGTGGGGTGCTCTGCTCGGTGAAGAGGATCAGGACAGAGTTCCTATTATTTTAAAGCAGTAGCTGTCTGACGCTAATTATGAGAAACATGCCATGTTGAAATAGTTATTTTTTTAATGAATTACCATAAGCAGCTCATAGACAAGTTTATGCCACGCTGGAAGAAGTCTGTCTGCACTTTAATGTAGATACCTGGATTGGTGATTAGGAAAAGATTGTTAAACAACTGGAATTTAAATACCGGTACGGCTTCATTGTAATGATTTCCCCAAAGGCACATTAGTAATTCTGCTAAATAGAGAGTTTAATAGACTTTAATAATGTGTACTTTGGAGACCCTATACACAAAGGAATTATGCATAAAACATTCATTACGGTAAACTGCTACCTTTGCATGTAACGAGGAATCTGTCGGAACAAAACCGGCACGTTGTGTGTGGCAACACGTTGTTGGGTGTTAATGGACAGACGTCATTATTACTGCCTTACCTGTCGCTTCACCCGTTGTGATCAAAGTTGCAACCTGTATTGTTTTACCTAGCAGTCAATGAATTATCTGAGGTAGACATTAGTTTATTTTCTGAGAAGTCCTTTGCCAACAGGAGGGCCATGGCGGTTCACAGGGCTTTGTTTTCCTTTGATGTGCCTGTTTGGTGTTAAGAGAAGAGATGCCTGATAGGAAACACAGAATAGCACGTTTGAAAAAGAAAAAAAAAAAAAAGGAAAGAAAAGAATAACAAAAAGGCAACCTTAGCAAGCAGCTCTAAGCGAGTTTAACGTTGGATTTTGATTTGATTTTGCTGTGCTGATGCTGAGGGCCCTGCTGGAGAACAGGCAAGAAGGAGGAAGGAGCAGATGCTTTTGGTAGAACAGTAGGGCATTTATCTCTTTTAATGAGGTAACATCATTAGTGCTGACAAAGTGCTGCAAATCAATACGTGTAATGGACTGCTGCTGTCTTTCAGTAGTGCACAGGCTGTTGTACTTCTGAGCGTTCGAATCTGCTGAATCACAGGTCAGGTTTTATCTCCTGTCTGATGCTGGGTTTTTTTGGTTTTTTTTTAAAAAACCATTTTGTTTTTCTCCCTCCCTAATCTTTGCCTTTGATCTCTGAGAACTGGAGCACACCTCCAGGATATGTGTCGGGGTAGGCAGAAGTGTACTGATTTTACGAGCATGGGAGCGCATTAAAATGCCGCATACGTCCGTTGCGGTGCAAGAACCTTCTCTTTAACTGGAAAGAGTGAGGTTGCTAATGTCTATTTGAGCCTGATTCCTTCTGCCTAAAATGGCTGCAGGTTTTGTTTTGGGTGTTCTTTTTTTTTTTCCCCTTGCCCTCTGCCTGCTTCCTTTAGAGCAGTGGTGTAATGTCAGCCACACTAATAATGTCAGCCAGTGGCACCGATGACCCTGACATTCAGCAACAAAGAGCTGCAGAAGAAAGGAGAGAGCGAGGTGGCTGTGGCGCTGGACAAGGAGCAGCCGCGGGTGGGGGGAAATCTGCAGGTCAAAGCATTTCTCTGTACAGAATCCATCGGTGTAAGAATCGTATGCACGGTTGTATGCAAGGTGACCAAGGGAAAAAATGAGATGGATGTCAGTGGGGATCCGTCCTTTATTCCTCACTTTTCAGATGGTAAACATGACAGCGCATGACTATAATAGTATGAAAATAACAAAAAACCCCAGCAAAACGAATCTAAATTTGAAAAAGCCTGGAGGTTTTAATAATGTCTCTGTTAAAAATTAATTCCCCTAGAACTCCCATCAAAACCATGTCATCCTCCACCACAAACAGGTAACGTAACCTAAATGTTTGAGGTACGCTGTCTGTTTATCGGAGGCCCCAGGAGTGACACTTGGGCGTCTGTGCTGATTCCAGGAAAAGAGGCTGTCGGTAAAAAAGATTCATCTGAATAGATCACGCACGTCAAAAAAAAAGTGGTTCCTCTTTCTTTTTTTATCTGCATGCCCCTCCCATCCTGGGCTTCCCAACACCTGCTTGTGGTGAAAGAATATAAACAGAATTGCAAGATTCCTCAGCATTAACTGTTGCCTGACAGCTCCAGCTAAGCACTGCAAGGTCATCCAGTTTTTCCTCTTTTTGTTGGTTTCTTGCTCCCTGCCACTGCAGCATCCCCAGGTGGTACCATCCCTGGTGGAAGACCTCCCCATGGTTTTGCCCTGCCATGATTTGAAAGTCAGTCATGTTTGCCAGAGCTGGTATGAATCCAGAGTTGGGGTCTCTCATTGCCCACCGCTCTCATGTTACCTTCAAACCGAGCGGGGAGACACGACTGAAAACCAAATAAGCCTTTTGGTCACAGTTGGTGGGGCCACATGTTAGCATGTACTGAAGTATCGTCCAGTAGTAACGCTGCTGAGTGTCAGTTTGGGTTGAGACTAGGTAAGGCTCCGTTAATACTTGTTACTTTTATTAAATTTAATTGTCAGGTATTGTCTTGGGAAAGCTCTAAAGATGTTTTTTTGGTTTTCCCTCCATGCCCCCCCAGAACATCTCTTTTATAAATCAACGTTTCTACATCACATACCAAAGCTTTTCTGCGCTCTCTTATTCCAACAGTGAAACCAAAGTTCACTTACCTCCCTTCCAAGGTTGGGATTACAAAAACCTTACACACATCTCGCCCTCCTCTCTCGCTGCAGGCACTCCAGTCCAATAAATAAATACTTGGCTGAGTTTTACTGCCCTTTACCCAGTTAACTAAAAACAAATGCCTTCTGCTTTGTTAAAGGCAAGTCATGCCTACTTCTGTTGCTCCAGCCAGCAAAGTTTCTCAACCAGCTTGGCCTCCAAGGGATTGATTCCTTTTTAGTGACTCTGAAACGGTTACCAAATCTTTCTGTGATCAACGTATGAAAAGAAAATAACATAGTCATGGGCTCTAAGGAGAGGAAATAGCTGGTCATACTCTTTCCCAAAACTACAGATGACCCACCTTTGCTCTTCTTTCCTCAGTAAAACTGGGGCGAAAGTATTGTGATGGAGGGCAAAGGGACGGGGGACGGAAGGGTTTGAGAAGTAAAGAGCTGTTAATACCACAGGCTCCTGTATTGGGATTGCCTACTGGTTTTTTTTTTTTCCTTTTTTTCTCGTGGATGGGGTATTGAAACTATTATAGCACTGCATCTGATCTTGGCACAGCTTCTCAAGAGGAGTAAAACGCGAGGCTGCTCGTTAGCGTTGTTCCAGAGCCAGTGCAGCCCGTGAGCAGGCGTGGAGGTGATCCTGCCGCAGGCTCGGCGGCTCGTAAGGCTTGGTGGTTACCTCTCATAGCAAATACAGGGCAAAGCGTTGATGGAGGAGGGCTGCTAGCGTGCGATTGCAACACTGGTGGGCCAAATTGTGTTTGCCCGACTTTCCTGGGTGGTCGCCTGGCTTGTACACGGCACATGGAAATAGATCTGCAGGAATGTGAAACCGTGCCTTCTGCATTTCTCCCACAAGTATTTTATAGTTTTGACTGGCATGCGCGAAGGAAATGGAGAATAATAGAAGAAAAAACTTATATAACCCTTCAGCTGTGCTTCCTTTCCATACCGAGGTTTTGCATTTAAAGTAAAAAGACCAGTCTATGTTACTGTGTAAGTCTTTTTTTAAAGTTTAGTGATGAGTTTTTTGGTAAATGAGTGAAGGGTTGGGTTTTTTTTTCCTTAAACTCATCTCCAATTTACATTGTGGATACTTCTGTGAGTCTTCACTCGGAGAAACTGAATCAGTGTGGGTTTAGTGATTGGGTAATACGATTCTTAAAAATTCAAAAGATCGGTTTGTCCAAGATAGATTTATTTGATTCCTGTCTTTACAGAAATAGGTTGTGAAGGGATCTTGAGTGTTTGGGGATTTTTTTGTTGTTCTTTTCTTTTTAGTAATGATGTTGTAAACCAGTAAGTATCTAGGCTTTTGTAAGTCTCATGTGTGAATGCTGTATGTGGGATGAGGTGAGAAGAACGTATGGCCAGCATCTCTCTTTCCTTGTTCTCTAGATGTGGCTGCCATCTACTCACTAGCTCTGTGATCATGGCTCTTAATGTTTGGTGTAAGATAGAAGTAGCATGTCTTTTCAGTCCCTCCACAGAGAGGAAAAACAGGTCTTTGCCAGGAGGACTTCTTTCTCCCTCGGGTTCAGCTGCACAGCCTGGAATAGGCAGCCCGCACACGTAAGGAGTTGTCCCTTCAGAGCGTGTTGAGGATCCAGCTTTGGTCCAACTGTGAATCAGCCACTTGAGGCTGAGGATCCTTTGCACTCCTGGAGAAGTTACCACCCCATAACAGTAGGATCTTTGCCTGGGAAGCGAGAGCTTGAAAGGACACAAACATTTGGAAGGGGCATTGGAGCAGTAATGGTACATACATTAAGAGCTGTAAAGTTGTGCCAGAGCATGCGGGGTGAATGGGCATGCGTGAGTGAAAAAGAAGATGCTTGCTTTTCCCCCAGCTCTGCCCTTGGAGGTAGCCTCATCCTCTGGGGACATGGTCCCGGTTTTGTGAGGGATGCCCGAGGGATGCCCAAGGGCTCAAGTCACTTAGCTTCTGAGCTTTATAAATCTGGGGTAAGCGTTCCGTTGTTTGCAAGGTGCCTTGCAGTCCTCCGCTGGGAACGTGTAAAAAGTATACGTGTAAAAAGTACCCCTGCCTTTGCAGCAGCTTTCAAATTAAATATCTTCTGTTTCGTTAACACGACGGCTCCCTAGCCTGCTTCGTCAGCAGCTCACGGTGATGCTTCCCAGTGGCTTACAGCTCTTGGTTTCATCTGGCAAGAGCAATCTATAATCTAGGGGTGTACAGGTAAGGGAGCCCTTCAGAGGCTTGTGGAAAAGGAACGATGCATTCAGCTTGATAGTTAGAGAAGGCGAATATTCTGACAGTTTCCCACTGTGTCGCGCTATTCAGTTTCGAAAATTGCGGCTTGCATTTATCCTCTCAGTAGAATGAGGCACTCCTCATGGGCTCCTGGAGGAGACCAAGAAGTGTACACTTAATTGCTTTGTGAATGATGTGAAGTCTTGGAATGTAATCTAGCCATTGCTCATTAACTAGCTGAACCTATTAAACCTGGACAGCAAGCAGGACTGAGTCGGCCGCCCTTGATTGCAGGCAGCTAATGGAGCTGTGGGAGCAAGCTGTGACTGCAGAGTGGAATTGGCAGTAGACTCCCATCAACCTTCTCTGTTTTGAACTCGCCCTACACTCCATTTAGACTTCTGGCTTGGAGACAGATGATTTCAGAGCAGCGAGGAGGGGGGGAAGGCGGAGGGTGGAAAGCATTGTCTTCCCGGCTAAGTTAGCTTTGATCTGAAGTTAAAAGTGAACGAGAATTTGAATGGCACTGGTATTTTGACATTTAAACCTGCAGAAGCAGAGAGATCTGTCATCTGGCTGTGGCTGGCTTTGATTATTGATTGGGTCTTGTGCAGATGGTCCCGCTACACAATGCTAAAACAAAAGAAAATGCCCAAATAATGTGACTTGGCATCTCCTTGGTGTTTTTTAGCTCTGAGGGAATCAGCTGCTCTTATAAAGCATGCATAATAGGTGGTTTGGTACCAATGAAATGTATCCTGTCTTGCAAAAGAGCATGGTAGCACTTTCTTGCATCTTCATGCCATGCTAGCAGCACAGAAGAAAACAAAATTCACTAAATGTTAACTGGGTAATTGAGGGTTTGATGTTTGGTTTTTTTAGTAGCTTGAGGAAAAATGAACAGAATTGAGATTTGCTTGGGAAATTTGAAGCATTTAACCTTTCAAACACACGAGGGCCTCAACTGAAGATGGATACAGCCCTGGCTATGTAGCATTTACCTGCAGAGCACTCCTGACATTGCACTGGAGCATTGTTTCTGCGCAGTTTGTGCTGCTTGCTGAATCGCCAGCTTCTCATCCTCCTTCAGCATTCACGTGCCTCCCATCCAGTCGCACTTAGTGCCCAACCTTATTTACCTTGTGGGTTTTGCCAGGATCACAGCTTGGTGGTGTGGCTTTGGGCCCAGTCAGACCGTCTGTCAAGGAGAAGGGGAGGAGAAGTGGTGTTTTTGACACATTGCCTGAAGAAGGGCATGCCCAAATGTGCTTTGAAATCTTTGTTCTACTTGCTTGTTCGATACTTTTAAGCTGCTGTATATTGTGGGGTTTTGTCTGTTGTTTTGCCTTAATTTCCCCATTGTGGAGAGATCGGTTCATTTCTAGTCTGGATTCGTACATTTTGTTTGTGCTGCTGGCAGATCCTATCAACACCCACTTTTCTGTGATATTTAAACTTTAAAAGATAAAATAAAAATCTTTGGTGTCATAGAACACTGACTTGCTTGTAAAATAGTTCCATATACTGGAGATGCTATTTAAAAATATTGTAGGAGTCTAGTAATACATTAGCATTTTACGCATTTCACTCTGAGCGGTCCCGAAGTACTTAAACTGTAGTGCACGCATGCAACCCTGCTGAGATGCCGTCCCTGGGACGGAGGCTGTAAACCAGCCCTGCATTTACTGAGGATGCGAGGAGTGATGGATGTGAGCAGCTTGAAACAAAGTGGCCAGAATAGTCTGCCTTCTGGAGGAAAATGCTATGAAAATCATCAATCCTGAGGTACGACAGCCAGGGGTTCAGCTCGGGATGCTGTCAGAGCTGCCCAGCATGGGATTGCTTAGCCGTGTGTTGGACCCGCACTGGGTGCGGCCCCGGACCAGCACTCGAGGCCGAGTATTTGGAGGGATGTCCATTGAATGAGTGTCCGCATGGGCTCTGTGTTAATAACTTGTTGCCTTTAGTAATCTTCACTGCATTAAAAGCAAATAACCCCTTCATTGGTCAGCGGCTAAAAACGGAGTAACCCGCTTTAGCTGTAGGCTAAGCTGGGCTGAGTTGACTGCGGCGGCCGTGCACAAGGAACAGCGTACAGACGGGCAGTCCTTTGGTGGCTGGTGATTTCTTAGGCGATACCAAAGTGGTTGTGTCCCCGACACAGGCGAAGCATGTTTCTCTCCATCCTCCTAGGTATCCTTCAGCCCATTTTATATTTGGGTCCCTTTAAAACCTCTCAGTTGCTCTCAGATTAGCTATTTTAAAAGTATCTCAGCTGGGGGGATGTACAGCCTTAGTATGAGGACAACAAAACCATTTTTAGATAATTTTGAGACATCAGTTACTTCATTCTGGGAAATTCAGCCTTGCAGAGGCTAATAAAAACTAAAATTCAAGCTTTTATAATGTTTAGCAGAACTAATACCACAGTGCATTTTCTGGTTATCATTTCAAAACCTCAGTGACATTTTATCTGAATGTTCCCATACAGGCGCTATTATTCATGCATGAGAATCTCAGGAGCAGTTGGGGGTGGAACAGCAACCTCACTGGTGTATAAGAGAATTCCGTCTTCCGAAAGGAATTATGTCATGGCCAGCTGTGATGTCATAGCTCAGGGTTCAGTGAGCCGGCAACAGCCTCTGAGTCTGTTTTTTCTAGCCAAGTGGCATAGCTGCCTGTGCTCCTTTTTCACTTTTTAAAGAAAACGAAGTGATTAATTCTTTCAGTTTTAAAATATATCATGTCTAAAAGAGAGAAAATTAAAAAAGAACTATTTTATTTTCATCTGACATGATTCTGTTAGGCAGAAAGAGCCTTCCGATACATTAAGTTGGGAAGTAATTAGTCTTGGGAGTGTGAGATGGGTTATAATCTTAATGTCATTTTACCATTACTAAAATGGGCTAATTTGGTCCTTTGCTAAGCCATGCAAATCCCATTGATTTAACAGTGTTGTATGGTTGAAAATAAGAAATGTGGCTGGCCTATATTTTGGGATCTCCTTGCCTAGCATAAAGGCTTACAGAGCACGTTGTTTAATGAAGCAGCCATCCCTCCTGTACGCTGGAGCACCGCTACCAAATGCTGGCACAAGCCAGAGCGTCGCGTGCAACTGTTGCTGTCTGAGAGCTAGCAGGTGAAGCACAAAACCTTTCATTTCTCTAGATACAGCCGAATATGCGTATGTGCAATTTGTCAGTGTGTTTATAGCAAAATAGGCTAAGAGCAGAAAACATTTCTAGAGATGGCGAAACCTGCTTTAAATGAAATGAGACGTTTTAAAAGCTTACACGGATCTCGAAAAACACAAAGGGCTGGGCTGAACATTGCCATTTCAGTCAAATTTAGAATCTCCGCCTACTTACACGGGAACACATTTAGGTCAGTGCTTTGTGCTTTGCAAAATCGTCTCCCTAATCTCCTTCAGAGCATTTCTGACTGATTTAGGTGGAGGGGGGAGGGAAGTGCTTCCAGGCTGAGACTTGTAGCTAAGTTGTCATACGGAGTTAATCTGTTGAAAGACTGAAGTGGTGTAGATAGATAGGCGCTGAATTCTGAAACCTGCTATTTACTGGCGAGTATACTTGTGTGCAGGTACTAATTATTTGGAAGCATTCAGCCAAGGTATCGAGAAACTTTCGGGGTTTTAAACCATTTGCTTAAACCATGGAAGCAAATTCTAGTTACCCAGGTTGATCTCGCTTTGTTTGTGTGTTTCAGCAAGATTCAGAGAGGTTATGTCAGATGATTTCTTCTATACACAGTTTCTTGCATTTGTCAAATAAGTGGAGCAGAAACATGGTGTCCTCCTTTCTCTACCCCCTTTTTATTTAATGAAATGGGAAATGTTGAAGCTACTGGAAAGCTTGATGTGACGTTCTTGATGCAGCGATGCTGTCTCTTAGGTTTGGGCCCTGTAAGCACGTTGCGAACATCAAAAGCTCGTGTCTCACTGGTCTTCTTTAGTGCTGTTATTTTATGAGGTTGGTAGGGAATAAGTAATCAGGCTAATATATCAGACTAATATATATTTTAAAGCACGTAATGAAAAGTACTTCCTTGGCGGATGATGTTAGTGGTAAAGCTGTTGGCCGAGCTTTCCGTTACCATAAAGGCTCCCGAGTTTGGGTCTGCTGTCAGAGGACTTGAGATAATGGGAGATGGGGTTGGGATTTAGGATATCTTTAACCAGCATCCTGCGAGCAGAGGCTCCAACAAGATTGTAGCTGGTGCAGTTGTGATTGCAGTGTGAACGTGGGCGTCACGTAAGTGAGACAGAGCCTCCTGGGAATGAACGTTGGCACTCTGTCTTCCACGAAACCCCCATGTGCTCACCCACGTCGGTATGTATGGCTGTCACCCACCTGCTAATGAAGAACGAAACAAAAATGTTCTGCAAGGAAGTCTTCCCTTGGAGTTCATCCCCCAAGTATTTCTTCTTCTGTCTGCTCAGCAGGCTCTAAAATGGAAGGCAAGAGAGTTACAGAAGTGGAGGAGTTAAAGTAAGGAGGAGGTGACTCTGTGTGCTCTCCGGGCTTCCCAAGTATCTCAAGTGCTTGCTTTTGGGAACAGGGATTGAGGCCCATTCCTGATTGGGCTGATGCTTCGGGTCGTGCCTTTTTGTGTCTACACTTACTCCTTTTTCACAAGCAGTAAAATCAAACGCAGACAATAAACCCGATCTTGATGGAGCATTGCGGTGGCAGATAATATTAAAATGTGCTCCATCAAAGAGGACTAATTGTTAAGAGGTAAAACCAAAACTGCAGCACAGTCACGCACAGATTTGTTGTATAGCCATTATGAGGCCAAGCAAAGAAAGATAGGTATCACAAAATTGAAATTCATAATCAAAGCAAATGAAGTAGTATTGTAATTACTTGGGGCAACAGAAGCTAGCTGTTCTCTTGCGAATCTGAAATAGTCATTTCAGTCTTCCTTCAACTTCTTCTTTTCTTCATCCAAGACCTAATAGCTACAGATTTTTGTGACACCTGTATTTACTCAGACACCTGCTCTTCGCTAGAAAAAAGTACATTGGAAGTTCTCTCCTGGAGACTTGGTGGGGAGTTAGTGCAGACAGGTACCGGCTGTGTCCTGTATCCGCTTGTTGATCGCTCTTTCTCAGCAGAGAGTAACTCTGAAGCGTGACGGTCTGCGTTTCAGAAAGTCTAGCAAGGTTGCTTATGGCATTTTATACCATTCTGTGATTTTAGAGTCTGGATTTGAACAAGTGGATTCAAAAGTCTCTTTCAGTTCCAGAAACACAGGGCACTTTTTATGCTCTTTGTACTTTGGGAGAAAACTGTTTTCTATGGAGAAATGATGTATCAGATAACCACAAATGGCAGAATTACTTAACTTTTCTCAGAGTTTTACACTGAATACTACTTTAACCAGCAAATTTTAATTAAACCTATCTTACAGACACCTATTGCAGTATACACAGCTTTTACGTGTGTGTAAACTGAGGCACAAAGAAGTTGCTTGGGGTTATACAAGAAGGTTTTTAACACAACCCGAGACCCTTGTTGTTTGCTTTAGCCTTTACATGGCCGTTCATTTGTTACAGTGTGTTAACAAGAAGAGGTGGAATGCGGATGGTTTGGCTTTTTTTAAGGCAAGATAGACATTGGTTACACTTGCTCAGTCTATATTTATACTACTTGAGAGCTGGTTATCTGCGAATATCGTTAAGATGTCTCTGGTTTTTATGTTCTTCTGAACGTCTCTTCTTTGTCTTCCATGTTTGTGTCTTCTGTCCGGATTTGGCAAGATTAAAAGGCTGACCCTGATTTCCAAATGTCTTGGATAATAGCATTTTTTTGTCTCATTTTTTAACTGGAAGACTCTTTTTTTAACCCTGAACTCTGTTTTTTCCTTCTCCCCTCTCCCCGCCTTGTCTCCCACCCCGTTCGCTAACCTGGCTGGTGCCAAGGATGACACCACCAGTGCCAATAGTGCACTGACCTAATCCATTGACCATCCTGCAGATTTACTGAGCAGCTCATACCATCCTGATTTGGTCTAGCTTCTACATCTCTTGTTTACTTGATAGGTACCCCCTACAATTTTATAGAATCATAGAATAGTTTGGGTTGGAAGGGACCTTTAAAGGTCGTCTAGTCTAACCCTCCTGCAATGAGCAGGGGCATCTTCAACTAGATCAGGTTGCCCAGAGCCCCATCCAGCCTGACCTTGTACTCTGAAAAAGTACCTTTTTTTTTTAACTCTGAAAAAGTACATTAGCAAGTCCCAGGTACTAGTCATCTGGGTTAAATTTCCCCCCTCTGTGGAGCCTGTCTCCCTGAAGGACGGGGCTTTTTGCAACGTTGAGCTACTGCTCTTTTTGACACTGCTGGCCCATTTTGGCTCTCTCTTGAACCCTGACTTTTGAATTTTAATATTTCAGGTCTGTGGCTTAGCCATCCAAGTGCAAAGTCTGCTCTTCCCTTATAGTTTACCCACTGTCAGGTCCAGAACGACTTTGTCACGTGGGGCCTGAGTGTAGATAACATCTCTCACGTGAGGTAGTATAAATTGTTGGCAAAAGGAACCTTCCTTTTCATTCTCCATCTGCTGAACCAAATAGCACCATAAGTATAGAAGAATATGAGCTAGTTCAGTAGCCAAAAAAAAATTTCTGAATTTTTTTCTCCCAGCTCTGGTAGGTGTTAAGTTTCTGTGTTTCACTGTATTTAGGGAGTCCTAACGTGAACCTGCATAAGATTTGGGTGGTGATAACTACTAACGTATTAGTGTGCTAGGGACGAGGGAGGGAGGCAGTGCAAAATGTCATGCTGAAGAAGGTATGAACAATTCACAGCAGCTCTAGAAACAGAACGCAGCTGCTTCTGAGATATAAGATGTGGTTTCTTTTTTAAGCCAGGTATTGAAATGGCTGCTGTTACTGTAAAATGTGAGTGCTCTGCAATCTTTTCATCTTGCAGCATCCTTATCAAGTAGAATGTAGGTGACAGGAAAACTGCCATGTTCCCTTAGCGGTTGGCGGTGCATGGGTACCACCTAACCCGACGACCAAAACAAGGTTGCGACCTAGCCCACTGAGGGCGAGGCAGAGTCTCATGACCCAAACCAAACTGGCCAAACGACATGGTTGAGATGAAAAGCAATAATACAACACTCTGTGTTTGCGGTTCAGCTGCAGGCAAAAATCTGTCCTTGGAAAAGAGGCGAATTAGAGGAAGATGGTGAGGTAGCTGTTCCAGCAAAGCATGTGCCAGGGAAGTAAGAGATTCTGTCTCGGGTGAAATGACACGACCTGCTTTGGTGAAAACTGTGAGCCAGGCGAGCCTCTGAGAAGTTCTTCCAGGAAAGTTTTGGAAAAAAAAACCAACCACTGAAAGTAGGTTTCTGGAACACTGGCAGAAAGGCTGCAACAACAAAAGAGGTGTAGGTGAAAGAGATGGACGAATACATTACTCAAAATCCTTTGAGTAAGCAAAATGTCTGTGACCAGGAATTGATGAAGAACAATCTAGGAATGAAAACAAAGCTATAATATATTCATGAAGCAAGATGATTATAACTCAGAGGGAGTAGCATTAATTATGACTTCCAAGGCAGAAAAATAGCTTATAGACTGGGAACCAATTAGCGGTCGATTGCTCTGAACTAGATTTCAAACGCAGTACATGAAATGACAATTACACAGTGTTACCAATAGACGACTATTATGATGAGGTAAGAGCTGTCAGCAGATTTGGACCAAATTCCTCAGCCTGACATCTGCTTACTAACGGGGAGACTTCCTTCTCGGGGTTAGGGATGGTGACAGAGTGGAGGAATCTATGGCCAAGCATCATCTTCTGTCTCCAAAGCAATAATGCGGGGCCTGGCAGAGCTCTGCCTGCCCTCCAGGCTCTTGGTGTTGCGCGGGCGTAGTGTAAAGGTGTCCCCAGAGCAGTTGGTGGAATTGTTATGGTCTGAGTGTATTCGAGGCAAACACAGTGTGTATCTTCAGCAGATCTCCACGTGCGGTAGAAGTGATTGTTATTTTTTGTGACAGGACCAAAAAGAAAAAAAAAAAGAAAAAACCTCCACAGGAGAATTAGTAAGAGAGGTGTTTCTTTTGGTTTTACTACAAAGTGAACACGGCATAGGTTGCTAAAAATGTAACTGATTTTCAGCTAAGCAAGCCCAAATAGCGGGTTTTCCAAGGATGGAAATATCAAAGCCAACACTGGACATTTGAATGCTGATGGGAGGAGCACTATGACTTTGCTAAAGGAACTGAAAATGCCAAATTAGAGATGCTGTCTCACAGCACAAAGGCAGATGTGAAAAACTCACTAAAAACAGAATTTGGAGAAGCTGCAGATAGAGACCATTGCTGAAATATGATTGAATGAATAGCTGATGAGTTCTTCAAGAAATATGGGAATATGAAAAAAATAATAATCTAACTGATGGAGAAATTGCATTCCGGTTAAAGTATCCTAGAAAGGTGATGTAAGTGATTGCAACAGTTGAGGAGAAGTTCTGTTCCTTTCAGTGGTACAGTCGTGAAAAATGAAAAAACCAAAACAAAACAGAGATTCTGATTTTTTTTCTTTCGCAGCTTCAGCTCAGCCATTTCAATTCAGGAGGTAAAGGAATGGCCAGATTTTTGGATAGCCTCTTCTGCTCCCTGGCTTGAGGCAGATTATCTGCCAATCTGATGCAGTTGTTTGTTTGGGGTTCTTGGGTGGGGGGGGGTATTTTATTACCTTTTTCAGGAGAGTTATCTACTCTTTTCAAGTATGTATTTATAATAATTGCGAAGTCTTGACAAGCTTGAACCATTGAAGTAAGTGGATAGCTGAGTGAATGGTTCATTGTGGATAACTGGTGTAAAACAGACATACATTCTGTCACCTCTTTACAGTTGCTGTTGACTTGATGTTGACATGACCAAGTCACCATGAGAAAAAGTACAGTTAGATATAATACAGTGAAGTGTTACATCAGTTAGATCCAGCATCCTGAGCATGGGATGCTTAAGTGACAATTCAGAAAACATGTGAGTAGAGACTGTCTAGCATCTCAGGGCTAATAATTACTTAGGGAAACGAATCTCAGGAGACCTTCACCAAATCCCAAATGAAGCATTATATAAAAAGGCGAAGGAATACAAGGAATGAGTCAATTTACATGTCTTGGCAGAAACACACCAACCAGCGGGGAAGTCCAAAAGGAAATGTCACCAACTGGCAAGGCAACAGCTGCGTTTACCAACTTAAACAAAATTAGTCATTGAAAATACAAATGTAAAGACCAAACTAGGAGTCTTCCACTCAGATGTTATTTCCATTTTAACATGTGGATATGAGTGTTGGAAACTCACCAAAGGCACAAACACCTCATGCCTCCAGAAGTAAATACCTGGGGAAAATACTAGGTAACAGACGGAGTGAATTTGGCACAAATGCAAAGATCTGTCGCTTTGTCACCAGTGTGTCCCCCAAGTTCTCCAGGGTAAGTGATGGAAAAACTTGGGTCGTGTGCTGAGAGTGAAGCCAGCAAGCCTGTCTGAGCAGATGGGCTCTTGAGCAGCTGGAGGAACATGCAAATGGTCAGACCAGATATTACTCGGAGTGTGAACGCTTACTGGCACTCAATGATACAGAAAAACTGCAGAGAGGGGCTAAAGATCAGCACAGACGGCAGAGCCGCGTTCGATTCCAGAGCAACATCTGCGGGTGCAAGAAGGCTTTGGGTGAAAAAGTTACTCTTGGTTCGCTTAGGGGGGCGGGGGTGGAGGGGGGGGGACGGGACACAAAGGGTGTTTTCTCCTTTGCGAATTTAGACTATTTAAGGTTAGGTTACTGAGAGGAACCAGAGCTTCCCGGTGACTGCTTTTCTGGCCCCGGCTGCAGAGTGCTGCATTGCACACACGAGCCAAAAGATCCGTCATCTCTGGTCTAGCGTGCTTTTTCTGTCTGACCTCAAGCAAATTGCGCGACCCTGCCAGTCCTCCAGAGCTCTCTGACCACAAGACTATGGGATTTTAATTAGGAACAGTGGACAGTACACTTCTTTTTCTGGTTTCACAGCCGTCCGCAGGGGCTAGTAGGTGAAGCAAGCTGCTGTGGAAATAGGAAAAAAGCACGTGTTTCACAGACTGTGGTGGGAGTAAAGAAGTTGCTTGTAGCTTTATTTAAAACTGACCTAAGATGATGTAACTGTAGCTACAGATCGTCTTCAGAGGTGAACGCTAGCCCTTACCTTCCTCATTTATGGGTGCTTGCATGTTTGACTTAATACAGTTTTGCTTTTTTTTTCATTCGGTGTTTTAGAGGATGGCAGTTACTACAGTAAAAAAACGTTCAGGTTACTGAGTTTTAGACCACTTTGTAGAATGTGGGGACAAAAATAACAGCCCATGTTCTTTTTTTATCCTTTCTTCATTTGTACAAATAGCGCTTCAGTTGTTTGTTCTTTATAACTCTGGTTCCTTTATGCACACTCTGCTTTCATAGAAAAATTATCAGACCCTGCTTGTTCTCCCTGCTTTTATCACTGCAGCTTAACACCTTCTTGTGCATCAGGGGTGAAGTAGTTTGCACCCCTCTTACTAGGCCAGTTGCGCTACCTCACCTCTGCTGCTCCTCTTTTGACATCTACACTTGGGTACAGCCAAGCCATCATTTTTATTCCTAGTGGCAGCGTCATCAGCGTGTTGGATAAGAACCTGATTTTTCAGAGAGTTAGAAATTTAAGGCAGAAAAGGCTTATTTGATCATCTGCTCACGCTCTCCCTGCCAACCTCCTATTATTTCTCATCCAGCCTACTTGTAAAAGGTTGAGGTGAGAAGATCCCAGCCCCGTGCCTGGGGAGACGGTTCCAGCACCCAAACCCAAGCTTTCTGCTGTGGAGTTGTTCCCAGGGAGAAATCTCAACGTCTTCCTCCTAGATTTAATCTTGCTGTTTTATTTGCACATGCCTCAAGGGCATTTATTACTGTTTACCACAACCTTCCCAGCTAGCCAGGTTTAGCCTTTTTGGTTCTCCTCCAGCAGTCTTTCTCAGTAGCCTCGTAGGATAACTGCAGCTCCTGGTAACAAGAAGCCTGTGACTGAGCTTCGCTTTGGAGTGTTTGCTTTCTGCCTGCCCTCTTCCATGCAGCGGAGCCCCCCTGCAGCAAGGTGAGCCACGGCAGTAGGTGCAGACAGACCTGCACACTGCACATGACACCATCCTTCATGTCTAGAGCTACTAGATGACCGAGTACACGCATCTATTTGCCAGCCAAGAGTTAAGTAAGTCGTGCATTTTCCCTGCGAGAACTGATAAGCATCACAAGCCGCTAAGTAAAGGCACAGCATTTTCCTGCGTTGTTGGTGGTGTGAGTTATGCTGCCCTCTCTCTCCAGAGATGCTCAGAAACCAGGGTCTGCGCTTGGGAGCGTGACCAAGGAGCCTCTTTCCAACCACAGTGAAAGGCAGTCTATCTAGAATGATTCTGCTCCCTTTTGAAAACAGTCTGCTAAATGGGTCTGCAGACAGCGAGGGCAGCCGCTGTGTGCTATCCACGCCAAGGAGCTCATCTGGATTGCATTTAAGAGGGAGTTTTGATGAGAAGAGCCTGAATGAACACAGGACCTGCTGTACTTGAAATTTCAAAATCAGCAGATATCAGAATACGGGTTGGCACCAAACCCTGTAGGTAGGTCGGGATGCAGCAGAGGCCAGTTGTGAGAGCTGAGGGCTTGCTGGGGGGCAGCAACGGATGCCCGAGGACTTCCCTGGCCGGCGCTCCGCGAAGCCACAGTAGCATCTGGCGAAGCTGCTCAGCGGTTTCTGCAGGGAGCTTCGCTTGCAGGATCTCAGCTGGAAACCCTGTTAAACTGGTAGCCAGCCTTCTTGAGACCACTTCTCTTCTCCCATGACCCAATGTGGACGTGAGCAGCACTGCTTGCCTAGCTAGGCTGAATCAAGTCATTTGGGCCCTTCACATAAGTGGTTGCAGATACGTCCCTAGAACAAAGTTGTAATACAAATTGGTCGTGGCAGCAGGGATAGAGTTCAGCAGGAGTTAGCCTTTGGGGTATTTTATCAAATTTTTGAAGCGTGAACTGTTGGTAAACCAGAGCTAACAGGGCAGATTCATAATCTGCAGCTACAACCAGTATAAAGCAGCTGCAACCAGGCTGCTGGTGCCCAACGTTAGATTTCTTCTGCCCTTTCTCTGCAGACTTGCTGTTGCCGTCCTACCCGGGGGCTTGGGGCACACTGAGGACCCCAGTCCAGCTGGAGATGGCAAAGCTGCTGAAATGCTGCTGCAAGTGACCTTGGCCCAGGAGACCAGACCCAGCTCTCCTGCTGCCAACCCCCCTAGAGCAGGGGTTTGTCCAGGTGCAGATGGCTGCAGCAGAGATCTTCGTCCCTTCTGTAGGCAGCAAAGGGGTTCATTCACCTCCTCGAAGATGGTTACCTGAAATGGTGTGACATGTGCCCTGGAAGGGACTGTCACTTTGCATCGACAGTAGAGGAAATCTGGAGAGATGACTGTCTCGGCTGCAAGTTTCTATCTTGTATCTGAATGTACTTGCTGTAGAAGTAGCTAGATAAGTAGTAGCCAGCTAATTAGATAATATTTTACTTTGTAAGGTGCACTCTGTAATGTGAGTATAGCGATCAGCTGAAGTAGAGAGGTGGGTATGAAAGGCATAGCAGTAGCGAGATTCTTGTCTCTAAGTTGTGGTGCTTGATAATATTTTTTATTAACTGGCAGCAGATTAAGTGTTCTATGGTAGTCTTGCACATTTTAACAGAGAAAAATGTTTTACAAATAAAGGTGGATGTTTTCTAAAAATATATTAATTTCTGCAGGAACATCATAGGTAGCTTTCTCTTTGCACCTAGTCATTTCAGATTTGCATCAAGAATAACTGCATCCTCAGTTTGGCCCAAAGTCTAGACTCTTTTAATTTAAAGAAAGCTTTTATAAGCCTAAAGCTTAGAGTTTTTTCTTCTTCTCTTATATCCTATGGAAAATGTTGTTTTTAAACAATACATGTAGCACTTAGAGCCCCAGCTTGATTTTCATATGTTGGTTTACTGATTTCCTGCATTCTTCTTGATCAGGACAGCAGGAAGAGCTTTAAAGATATTTTCCTTCGTATGAAGTGATATCTCTGTTATGGCTAAGACTGTAAGGACTTGTTGGCTTCCATGTCCTTTAATCTCTTCCAGTTCCGCATGTCTTTTTGGATTGTCTCAAACCGCTTAGATGCAAAATTAAAAGGTTAGTTGGCAATTACAAGAAGTACTGAAAAGTGTCGTACTCTTTGGCTGCCTTGCTTCCAGGCAGCAGTGGGTGGGAAGGAATAAAAGCATACCTTAATTATACACTCTAGCTGTTTATTTTCACAGCTCTAGCACCGCTGAAATGTGCAGCAGACACCCTAATTCCAGCGAGTGTCGTCCCTGGATGTTGCACCTGCCAGTCCCACAGTCTCAGTACCGGCTGGGGATGTGTGTGTGGCTGAACAATGCAGGAAGACTACAAGAGGTTTATCCCATTAGAAATAAATTACAGTGTAGTGTAGCATGAAAATGATGTGTCAGTGAATACAGAACACAGGATTACCTTCTGTCTCTTCCCTTTATCATAGATAACAGAAGCAGTATGGGAAGGAGATTTATATTGCGCTCATTTGAAGCTGACCAAGCAATTTAGATGAGATGAAATAGGGATTTTATTTCTGGAGAGAAGAATGTATTCCTGCTAAAATGCCATTAATTGCTTTATTATTTAAAGCACAAATTATATCCAGCAATTTGTTGGTCTCCTATTTTTTCCAGTGGAAATAATTCGCCGTGGAAAGATTATTCTGTCAAAAAAATGATGATGAACCTACTAACAAATTTAGTTGAAATAAGCTGAACTTTCACTTCAGCTTCTATTTTCCCCCGTTTCTCTCTCTAAGCACGATGTGCGTGTGTGAATTTCAATAAAAACAGTAGTGACTTTGCTAAATATGAAAATCTTAAGAAAACTCATGGCAAATACCATTGCAACGCTAGAATTACAGGCGTCCTGTTAACGTGTCGGGAAGCTGCTGGCTGTCACGCTGCAGTAGCAGTGGCACCGCACGCCCATTGCCAGCAGAGCTTTGTCGTGCTGGGTGCGCGTAGAGGAGGGGAGCTTAGGAAAGCTCCTGGGCTCTCCTGGAGGCAGAGGCACTCACCAGGGTGGACCAGACCCTTCCAGGTCCAGTGCTAAACTCTGCTCCTGCTTCCCTGCCCTTGTTTTAAATATACTGTGTACAGCTTCCTCCGCAAGCACTGTCCCTGTCTGCCAAGCTTCCCTCCTTTGGGTTTTTGGTTTTTTTTAAATCAGTCTCTTTGTTATCTCTCTTCACTCCTGTTGGTGCATTTTTGTTTCCGTTTATCTGGTTTCCCTGTTACCCTGCTGCCAGCAGGCTGGTGGCCTGTCTCCATCACCCAAAGCTGTACTCTTTCTCCCATGTCTTCATGCCTGGAATTTGCCATGCCAGTATTAACCCAGTGGTTGCCCATGGTTAATTTATTTGCCATAAAGGCAAATCAAGCTGAGCCCAAAGGAGATGCGTGTCCATGCAAATCACAGTTGACTTGTGCAAGCACTGCTTGCGGGAGCAATTGCTTCTGCGTCATGCCCAAAGCGCAGCCTTTAGAGTTTCTGCTTTGCTGTTGGCTTGGAATTAAGAAAGATTTGGAGGTTGTGAAATGAACAGGGTCTTTTGTACCGTTAGTACACTCAGGTCACCTCTAGAGCCCTTGCAAATGTTGCTTGCTTTGGTCATGGCACAGGATTTCCTTACATCCCGAGGAGGGGCAAGGAAAAACACGTCTAGATGTGTGTAGGATGTATGCGGGGACCCTCTCCTTGCTGTGCCTGGAGCTCAGGTCTGTGGGCTGCAGCAGGGGTGCCCACCCCTGTGGCAGAAAACCCCCCAGGTGCAGGGCCTGCTGTGCCTGAGGTTTAACTCAGCTCTTTACCACACCACGGTAGGGTTTTTTGGCTAAAAGCAGGGCTCAGCCATAACCTAACATGGAAGCATCCTAATCTTCTATGTCCTATTTATATAGGGTTTTTTTCAAGGGAGGTCTAAATTGTACTTCATGTGATTGCTGCCCTCATCTTTCTACTACTGCAAGCTGAGCAGTGATCATAGTAAATTAGATCTGTCCTCACGCTGGTGGACTCTGAGGTTTTTTCTGGAGGGAGATGATAATTATGTTTTACTTTAAAAAATAATAGTTGCTCCATGGAACAAGAGCTTTGAGGCCATTTCTTGTATTTTTCAGTTCTTCACAAATAGAAATGATTCCAAGAATAACAGCTTCATATATATATATATGTATGTATATATATAAAGTTCCATTATTGCTGTTTTCCTTGTGAGACCACTGTCTTGGTCGGTGTTTAAAGCTGCAGCGAGACCCCTGAATTGCCAGCGACTCTGTATCATTTATGTCACCATCGATAGGGAAGAAGAATAGCTTTTAGAAAAAATATTTTTGTTACAGATGTGTAGATGTGAATTTATAGCTTCAATCATGCTTCCAAGAGAGCATCTGTGAAAGTGAGATAGAAAGCTGGATGAAAGAGCTGGCAGGAGGAGTAAAGCGTAGGGGGGGACTGCAGGAGGGGGTAGCACCTAAAACATCCATCGGGAGAAGCGAAGCTGGGGGACGTATGCAGCCATTAAACCTCACCAGTCCCTGACCAACTACTGGCTTCTTGCCTTTTTTTTTTTTTTTTTAAATTTATTTTGATTCGGCATTGCCTGGTGTATTTATTCCCACCCTTGTTTACAACAGGCGTTTTTTATAAGGCTCGGAAGTGAGCAAGCGCTTTTTCCAGCTCTCTGCTCTCCGTGCCTGCTGGAACATCTGTATGCACACACTTTTCCTGTCTAAAGATAGTTTGAGCTAGCGTGCCCAAAATACAGCTTCAGGCTTTGGTTTGTTGTTGTCTTAGTAAGCATAAAAATATGTTCTAATATTATGTCACTCCAGTTATGTGTTTCAGCAGCTGAACTCTATGTGTGTCCAGTTTGTTGGGAGCGGCCTTGGTTCCTGGGATTTGTTTTTCCGTAGCCCGAGTCCTGGGTTGCTTAGGTTGACCGAGCCTGTGCGTTGTGCTCTTTCTGTGAGGATGATCGTTCTTGCCCGGTAGGATGATCCAGGCAGGGTTTTCTGGAGGAATGACATGACCTCCTTTGACTGACCTCACGCTCTGCCAGCAATGCCATTTGAGCAGCATCCCTTCCCACCCCCACCGCTTCCCCTGCGCGTTCCTGTCCCTGCAGGCCTTGCCGTGGTTGTGCAAAAAAATTCCCTCCCCTCTTTCTGCAGAGCCGTCTCCATGTCAGATATTCCTGCTTTTGCTTCCCAAATTTCCTGACTTGACCATTCCCCCTTCCGCCATCTGACACAAATGCAGTACACTAATCCCTTCTGCAGATATATATGTTCCTGCAGTGTGCATTGTAAAAATGGAATTTACTTATTGTGGACCTTTCCTTATTTTTGTTTATATTTTATTATATTGAGTTTAATGCATTGTAGCCTGTGCTGTGTGATCATGAGGCTTAATCTTGCCCTCCCATCATGCATTCCCAGGTAGGAAACCGGGATAGGAGCTCTGTGCTGTCTGGGGAGTCAGAGAAAGGAATCTCTGCTAAATGGCCAGTTGTGCTCCAGCCACAGTTCTGGGTCGGCTGATGTTTGGAAAGCTGAAACATGCTGAGATGTCTCAGGGGCACTGGTGGCAGAGCTAAAGAGGACCACAGAAGTGACCAGGATCAGCAAATGTTAGATGTTCAGGCATTCGTAAATGGATATCACAGTCCATGCATTTGTGTGGAGATGTTCATTTTTGCTGAAAAATGAAAAAATACACCAGGCGCTTTTATGCCTAAAGCAGAAAAAGTGACATGATCATGCGTGGTTGTAAAAGCTTTTATACTGCCCTAAGTTTGGAAATGTTAAGTGGCAAAGTGGATGAGTTATGTGGGTCATCTCAAGTGAGTGCCTATGAAAAAGGACTTTCCAGCTCATTATCAAGTATTCTCTGCGTAAGGCTTGTTTTATGGAAAGAGAACTTTTAAAACTTTGAAGATTCTGATTTTTGTTGGTGATATTCTTTATCTGTCCTTGGAGCAGCAAAGGCAGGCTCTCCTCGCTGCAGGAACCCAGCACACTTGGTCTGAAGGAAGGTGGAGGCGTCAGAGCTTCCCTAGCAGAGGAGACGGGTGTCCCTTCGCTGCTGCTGGCCAGTTGGAGCCAGGAGAAGGAGGCAAGAAACCATACAGCTGGCATCCTGGTTATGGCTCTTAGCAGCTGCCAAAATGAGTTTAAAATAGCTTTTACTCGGAGAGCGATATTACAGATTTGTATTTGAGCTATTTGGACTTCACAAGGGTTGGAAGCCGAGATGCCAAACAGTGCAGCTTGCTGTTTCTTTGATGCAGACTTTCACATTGTGAAGTTTTTGTCACATAAATTTCTATTTCAAGCTCTGGGCCGCAAGGCGTTCGCTGTAAAGCATGCCGTTGTTCCAGGACTGAATATTTGCTCTTCTTTGGCATTTGGGTTATCGTCATTTGTGTTGCAGTGATGCCCAGAGGCCGAGTAGGTCGGGGCCCTGCTGCGCTACGTGCTGGGTGAATGCACGGTGACAGCCTCTGCCCAGGGTGCCGGCAGCCCGATTTACTGGTTTCAGATGGCTGCTGCCACTAGCTGCTCAGGAGCATCGGCTGCCGGGCCAGAGCTTCCCAGGGATGGACAAAGCAGGGATAATGCAGGTGAGGCAGCCAAATGTGCATTGTAAATGCAGTTCACAGTCAGGACATCAGTGCTGCCTTCTTCGCCTGAGTCAGCAGATACAAATGCATAGCTCATTGTGTCAGTGACTATCATTGTGTATTGCAAAGCCTTGTAAGCCCTGGCCTACTATTTGGTCTCTGCCAACACCAATTCCAGTAGGACCAGTGTGAAAACAAACTGTTAGAAACAGAAAAACCAATTCGAGAGATGTATTTTCTCCTTCCCAATGGGGAATCCCTCTGCCCTGTCCTTCCCCTTGCTCTGTGCACAGCATCCCTGGGTGAAGGACAGGGAATGGTCTCCGTGGCTTCAAGGGAGAGGTTCAGCTGTAACAGTGTAGTGCTGGGAAATTTTTCCGTTTTTATAGTATGCCTTAGTCTGAGGCATGTGCAGGTTGGAAAGAAAATAGGAAAGTTGGAAAGAAAATACAAGAAAACAACTGAAAATTCTTGAATATGTTTCAAAGCCAATTGGATGCTGTTTGTACATTGTACAGGAGGGTGTGAGATGGTTTCTATGGGATGTAGTCTCAACCATCTGTGTGATTCAGTCGTGCCTTTCCCACTTAGGACTGGTCTGCAGTCCTTGGGAACTCGGGCAGGCAAAGCCCTCTCCCTCACCTTCCCTCTCCAGGCAGCGTGTGTGCTGTACGCAGCACCAGTGTGGGTACAAGCTGAAGGAAAGCTTCATTATGTTTGACAGTGCCTTTTTAGCTGAAGTACTGCCACGATTGGCATGACAGCAGCGAATCCCAAAATTGGTTGATTGCCAAGAGAGACTTTAAACTGGGAAGACAGACATGAGGGATAAAAAGAATTAAATGCTTAATTAATGGGTTTATACTTCCTATTTCTCGGAGCATGACTATTTTTCCTCTCTCCTGTTTTGTTTACTTTAAGGTGCCACATGTTCCACTTGAATCTGTATAGAAATTTGGTGAAGAAACCCACACATCAGGGTTAAGAAGGTTCTGAATTAGGTGATCTACTAGTCGAATATTGGACCTTTTTAAAAGGAAGATGTTTTGGGCTACCAACATAAAGAGGTTATTTGGCCAATATTCTGTATCCGAATGACAGCACCTATACAACCATGCAATTACTCTTGCTCCTAAGGGACCAAAATGAACCTGTTGCCTTAGCATCAACTTCTTGTGGCAGTTCTCTCCCGTTTTCATGGATTCTTGATAACATTTTTCATTAGAATTCTAGTTACAAACGTCAACATTTCATTGGTGTCTCCTTCTGTTAGTTCCTTGCTTCCCACATGCTGTTTTATGTGAAGGTCTTTGTGAGTTGCTTAAAAGGAGTAAAATCCTTCATGGTAATGGAGATGCTAACGTGCGTGACAGTTCTTATCCACCCAAAAATGGCAGCAATTGACTTGTAGTTTTTCATATAAACTGATTTTTCACTAAGAAAAGTTTTCACTTAGAGAAGGTAGCTATTAATTACTTATCTATCCATGTTTCAATATGCCACCATCTCGTTAAATAGCTCCCTTGTCTATTTCTTTCTGAAACTATAAAGCACTCTTTTCTGCAGAACAAGCTCGATGACATCTTGACACTTTCCTAATGTTTTCAAATCCTGGTGGGTTTGAGTGAATTATTGGATTTATTTGAACTTCAGATTCAGGGCTTGTAAATACGCACAGATGAAAGCTAAAAAGGTTGACAAAAACGCGCTTGCAGTTGCAAGTGCTACGTTTGGCATAGTTATCTTTGGCAACATGCGCCTCATCAAGTCCAGGAACTCGAGTGATCATAAATCTGCTGTGATACCAATAGTTGTCTTGTATTACGGTAGTTAGTACTACCTCCACTATTGTTAGACTGGACCCTGGGGAAACGCAAAGGAAAGTGCAAGTCTCACCCACAGTGTTTTGGTACTAAGCAAGCCAAGCACTTGGAGAAGATCCTTATCTTCACTTTGCAGGTGGAGGGTGAGGTGAATGTATGAGACCAAGCTGCTGAAGAGGTCTGATGCAAGTGTTAGTTGGTGGGTTCTCATCTTCCAAATGTTAGTCCAGAGCCTTAATGCAGAATGGCCCTGCTTTCACAGATTGGTACACTGCTTTTCTCTTTCCGAACAGCAGTGCTGCTACCCACGAGAGACCTGGAAAGATGAGTCCACCCAAGCAGTGAAGCTGTCGATTATGGAATTGCTAAGGATGATTTCAAGAGCTGACTTCTGATATTTTGATGGTCCAAGCATTTGGAAGATCTGTGAAACCCTCAACCATGGTTTTATTTTAATGAAAATGTGTAGTGACATTAGAGCTACGTGCATGTAGCCATTAAGCAAAGAGAGCAAGTAGGTGGCACCTCTTTTGCTACTACTTCTGCCACTTCGCTTTCTGAGTGTAAAGCTTTAGTTAAGTGCTCCTACCATACCCCCATCTCCTGGTGAGCACGGATGTTTGTTAACTGGCTCTGTGCAGGGGATGATCGGATCAACAGGTGTTTAGTTTATAAGTTTCACCTACTCGTCTTGTTTTCTATTAATAACTTTGTATTTTAATCCTATAAATATATCGTGCCGTGCATTTGTCTATTTGGGGAGCTAATCCTGTTGTGGTAGGCATCTATTTCAGGAGCAGCCTAGACAAAGCACAGCATATTCGAGTGCTAGCCTCCGTTATTGTCTGTAGTGGGTTATATCGCTGGTATTAGTGTAATGTAGGAGTTCAAAAAGGAAAGATGTTATTTGCAGCGTCAACTCATTAAAAATACTCTGTACAGATTTTTCCAAAAGAATAAGCAGACCAAGCACAGTGGGCCCTGTGCCAGGGTATGTAATAGCCTCACACAGCATCAGTTGAAGCTCCAAGTTGGATAAAAGGCAGCTTTTTATGGGTTTGTTGAGTATTCCTTTAAAAAAAAAAAAAGCTTTGTGTACAGAAGTAGCAAATTAATTCAGCTCTATCAGAAAGTAGGTCAGTGACTGACCTCCCAATAGCATGAGGCAGCAGTTTCTAGCAGAAGTGACAGCTCAGCAGCATGAACCCTCCGTGTCTCCAGGAAACTTGTTTTGACAAATGTAAACACGTTATATCCTGTATTCCTCTGACTTATTTATTTTTTTGCTGCTGCATTAGAAACCACAAACTGTCACTCTCCATCCCCTTACTTCACCCCTTCTGGTCCCCAAAGGGAAATGCCTTGTAACATAGCTAATAATTTTTGCAAGGCTGCGTAATGAGTAAGGCGTTCCAGCAGGGCTGGTTTGTTTTTTTTTTGACAGCCGAAGTTGAGTGCTGTAAACCAGACTTGACTAAAATCCAAACCAAAGTCTTTCCAATGGTGAGGGAAGTCATCGGGAAGACAGGAACTGGATTAATTTAGGATCCTTCTGTCCTGGTCTGGCTTTGCTTTGTGCTGAATGAAATTTTTGCATATACCCACATGCCTCTTCAACGTTTGTACTGCCAGCGTTGGCGTCCACGTTGCTGAACAGACAGCGCTTTGAACACATCCTCACTGTGGGCCAGCAACTCCTGAAACTGGGATGCTTTTGTAAGTTTAGGGGAAGTACCAAAGAGTTGGTAAAGGGGGTGGTGGCTCCTTGAACACCCCGTAAAGAAAAATTGCCTCATAGGACATGGAGAGTATGTTCATCTTTTCATGGAGTTGTCTTTATCAGCAGGTATAAAAGATGGGTCATACACTAGTAGCTAACTACTTTGACTGGTACCTTTCCTGCAGTGATTTCTCCTGTGGAAATCACTGTGGATCAAAAGGTCAAGCAAGGTTTCCAGCTGCAGTGCTGTAGATGAGATGAGTCTCTGAAAAACTCTCGAGCTGGTTCTTTCTCCTGACTTGTAACCAGGTTGCACACACAAGGTAGCACCATATGGAGTAGATAGGAGGATTTCAGAATGTACTGACCAACATGGTCCAATTTAAACATTTTTGCTAAAGATCTCGTAAAACTTCTCATGATTTTCTTCATTATCTAGTTACCTTTTTGGCCAGAGGTGGCTCAAAAACATCCAGAGAATCCTGTGGTCATTTATACAAATGCTGTACAAAGAGTGATTTTTGCCGTGTGATAGATAGACCTCTAGAGCCCTTCAGCTGCACGTTGCCATTTAGCTGAATTTTTAAGTTCATTTGTTTGGAAGCATTGCACTACAGTAAAAGTTGGATGACATTGTCTCAGCCAGAAGTAGAGATTTGATTTGGGAGAATGGGAATATATTTGTTAGAAACAAAATGCTTCTAGCTTTGGTAAAGGTTTGATCTGAATAGACAGAAGTCAAGCGAGAAGTCAGATGGATTTATTTAACAAAACTGGCTATGAGAAGTTGGGGAAGAAGAAAGTCCTGTTTCAATTAATTACGTGCTTCTGTGCTAATGCTGTAGGTAATGCTGGCATTGATCGTTACGCACCATACAATAGATGTAATGCTGAGAAAGTAATGAAAAATATATTAGTGTATACAGTTAGAAAAAATGGTAAAGCAAAGGAGAGGGATGCCCATGTGCTGCATGTGTGTGAGTACGCTTGTGTGCGGGGGCAGGCAGTTCCCACTCTGCCTCCTGAGGGGTCCTTGCACTTCCTTTTTAATGGAGTGGCAAAGGGGGAACACGGATGCTGGCTTTCAAGTGATTAAACTCTTCATAGGGCCACCAAGTTTCTTCTGCTTGAAAGGGCTGGAAGCGCAAGGTGTGCTTCAGAGAGGCACGGACAAAGATCTGGTGCCTTTTCCCACTCGCTATTTGGTGCTTTCAGAGGTATCGCTTCCCGTTGCTCCCTCTCCTTCACCGGGGAGGGACAGTCAGGAAGGGAACGGCTTCTTTAGGGCCTGGGCTTTGCTGAGCAAAGCTTGCTGCGCAAAGCTGGTGCAGGGTGAGGTCGTTTCAAATCAAGGCAATTTGAGCATCTCACTCCCTTCTTAAGGTTTAAGAACTGGAACCATTTTTGAAGCGCCCTCCCCTCTCCGCCCCAAGTGGAAAGCTGCAATGTTTCCCCCCACCCCCAAATGCTCACAGGAGGTCCTGCCAGACTGTCCAGATAAGCTTCTTCCCTGTTTGCTGGTGGGCGGCAGACCTCAGTGTAACAGATATGACGCGGTGACCTTTGCAGCAACGTGAAGACGGGCGTAGAGCACAGACAGGAAAATTGCCCACGGTGTAGTTAGTCACTGGTGCCACTTGCCTTGGGAGAGGAGAGGCCCTCTTAAACCCCAGCAGCTCTGAAGCGTTTGGTTTAGGGTCCTGTCCTCGCTGGTTGGAAGAGTGGTGCCCAGGGAATAAGAAAGCTGCAACCCTCCTTTTTTAAAAATTTCTAGGCAGGGAAGTTTGTTTCACAGTCTGTATCCTGTGCAGGCAGGCGCTACTCAGTGCATATTCAGTGTATATATTCAACATACATATTTACCCCTTGGGTTACATGTGTGCATCATCAAGAGAGCAGGACAGCTTCATATATGCCTTTTTGCTTTCGAAATCCTGGTGAGGGCTTGCTGGGGCAAATGTCATCTTTATGGCTTTCTTCTAATGCCCTGCAAATAGCAACAGGAGGGAGTGCAGCTGCGGGATCAGCCAAGACTCTGCCGTCCTCCCCGTACAGAAACCCGAAGGGCAGAGCAGAGAGGAGTGATGCAGGGAGGCCACAGGAGATCCTCGGTCTGCTGTTCCCCCATGTTGAACCTTCCTGTGCTGGCCCTGCGTTGGTTAGAGCAGGCACAAGCTCACGCAAGGGACTTGGCAAGAAAGACCCTTCTGCTTGTGGGTGGTTTCTTCACACTCACGAGTTGGATCCATCAGGAAAAAGCTTGTCACAAGTAAATAGATAGTTTTTCCCAGAAAAAAAGACTCCAGAAAACCTCAAGTCCCGCTTTTTTCCTAGTAGTATTCTTCACTGGGTTAGTGGGGATGTCTTGGGCTTTTTCCATCCCAAAGTAAAAACTCCGGGAGTTTAAGTTCCTTGTGTTTCCTTCTATACAGCAAAGAAGTAAAAGCACACAGGAGAGATTATATTGCGGCAGTTGAGATAACTTAAAGTAAAACTTAAGATTTTATTAGTTTTCTTCCAAGGTGGAGGAAAATTAGTGTTACCTTCTGGATAGTTACACAACTGAAGTTTTTTACTTAATAGTTGAAATGTCTTTATTTCAACCTCATTGACTCTTGGACTGAACCCAGTGAAATAATGCATTTCATGTGATGCACTGAAAATATTTGTAAGTTTTTGTTACTTTGGGGGAGGGAGGTAGGAGTTGCCACTTGAGTGCTTTTCTAAATGTACAGCAATCTAAGTTAATTAAGCATGGATGATATCATTCCAGTCAGCAGCACGAGATAACGTCCATCCTGACTGTAATGACGTGAATGTCCTTTTCTTTCATAAGGTCTATTAGAGAGTAATACATGTCATTTGCCAGAGTAACATCTCAGATGATGAAGAAATTCTGTATAGGGTGTGTGAGGCATGAGCAAGTGAAGAGTCTGTATGAAATTTCATCCCCCCTTAATGTTTTGCACGAGCTCTTTTTGGTTGATGTTACATGTTTTGAGTTTTGTAGAGAAATTACATGGATCACTCTTGCACCGATGCAGGCATGGGTGGATGGTTCTGCAAAGGTACAACGTTGCCTCTCTTCAGGACCTAGGAACCACTCAAAGCATCTCTTCTTTGTACATCTGTTAGGGGGGAAAAAGGAAAATTAATTCCTTGTATTTCCAAGTTAATTTCCTCTGCTTTCTTGCACGGTGTGTGCTCTGAGAGGTGATGGAGCTTAGGGAGTGGTATTGGAACACTGGAGGTCCAGGTCGCTGGTGCACAACACAAAGCAGTGGCTTGTAAGTGCTCCTCATGAAGCCCACTTGGCAGGCACTGACAGTGCTCGTTTTGCAGTAGGGTGCTTTGCTGCCCTGGACTATTGCTAGCATTTTGATTTGTGCCTGGGGTCAGGCGCAGCCTGACTCCCTTTCTTCTCTACTGCACTGGCAGTGTTCCTGTCCTGACCATCAACAGCAGTGGAGGTAAAACCAACCAACCGCTTAGTTTGGTTGCTGGACAACCGTCACTAGCTTACATGAGTGTCTCTGCAGAAGTGCGGAGCAACTTAAACCTCAGAAGACAAGAAAAACGAAGATAACTTGAAGTTGTTGACACCTTGACCAAATGGATGCCTTGGCTATCTCCTGCTGGTTTGATTCTCTCCATCCTTGGCCTTGTTTCTTTACCTTGATTTAGTCTAGTGTGGGGCTAATGTTTTGAGTTAGCATCGCCACCGAAGCACTGCTCATTTCAGGTGAGACCACCTTTGTGTCCATTACTGATTCCAGGGTAGAAACTAGACAGATTATTTATCCTGCCCTGAGGAAGAAGAGGAGGAGTTAAAACTTAAGAGCTGCTGTGGGCACAAGTGCTGACTAACACTTACTATCTTGAGTACACGGAAATCAATTTGGACCTTGTCTGATGAATGCCGCCACTTTTTTTCCCATATAGAGCTATAGAGAAGAATCGAGAAATAAATGCGTTCACTTAAGATAACATTGTGTGACAGCTGAGAACAATTAAAACTCTTACTTGCAGGTATATTTTTTTCCTTCCTTTCTACAGTAGGAGGGTGGTGTCTGCAGCTCTGAGTAGTTGATACAGGGTATTTGTCACTGGTCTGATCTTATCTAGAACAGGTATCGTGCAAGGTTATTTGTTTTACAGCCTTTTCTTCTGCCTTTGCACAACACAGATCTTGGTAGATGGGAAAGGATTTTTTTTTTCCTTACTAGAGTCTTTTTGGCAATAAACACATGCCTAACTGTAAGAGAAAAAAACTTTCACAACCGAGCTTGTTTTGTGAAGCCCAAACATTTGTGAAGCTTACAAACCCTCAAACTTTGCATAATATGCCCATCCCTGGCCTCAAACATGAGGTGGCAGAAGAGGGAAGTGTTACTTTTTTTAACCAACAACTTATGACTGTGTCAACACATGACAATTTGTCAAAGCTTGCTGTAGCAGTGCTATAAATTAATTTTTAGCATCAGTTGTGAGTGGTAAACACTTTGTGCGGTGTGAACAGCTCTTAGTACAGTGTGAGTTGTCAGCAGCTTGTGAGCTACCCTGAAAGATAAAAAAACAAAGGAGGGAAGGATAAAAGCTCATTTACTAGTACAAAATGGATCTGAGTCTGCAAAAATTCAACATATAGTGGTATTATTTTTTCTCCTCTGTACCAGTCAGCTCAACCTTGAAAATTTGTTCTTTCCATTAATAATAATCACCTGCAAAGCTGGGAAATCACAACTCTCCAGCCTGTGCACCAGGTAGTGCCTGATAGCAAACAGGGTTCTCGGGCTTGTGGCTAGATGAAGTAGCCCCCTCTCTTTGCTCTTGGGTTTGCCTTTGCTTGCTTGCTTTAAAAGCAGAACGTGTCCCGTGAATGCAAGCACGCTCCTTCGTCGAGAAGTCTCGCATAAATGACATAAAATGCCTAGGAAAAAAAAGGATGGCAGCCCAAAGAGAAATGATGGGGGCTGAGCACTCGCTCTTCCTCGCCTGTCCCCTTGCTGTTTCTCCTTGCCTATCCCAGCTGCTGTGGTGGAGCTGGCAGTGATGGTTCATACAATAGGAGTTGACGTGATGGAAGAAAATGATTTAGTACGAAAAAATGGGGAATATGTATTGTAGAAAACAACTTTTCAGATACAAACCTATTTTAATCTGTCACTTCAGCAGAACAAGTAGTAATAACCTCCCAACCTAACAATGACTGTTAAGTTGAAGATTAATTCGCTCAGTCGTTGAATTGCTAACATGTCTACAACTTACAAGTGAACACCCACTCAAGTGAGAGAAAAAAGAAGTTGGTGCTTGGAATTCCTGGCCTTACTGAAATCACCTACATTTTTTGGCGCTAACGCCAGTATTTCGTCTTGCGTTTCCTGCGAATGCTTTAAGTAGAACTAGATGAGAAAAACAGCTGCGCGCTTTTGTTCACTGCTTTGATATGCTCGGCATGGGGTTTTTTCTCAAGCGCAGTCGCTCTCAGCTTCAGCACCCTAGGTAGGCTTTGACTGCGCCTTGGAGCTTGTTCCTGTAAGCAGGCAGCACACGTGAAGCTTGGCATGAGAACTTTATCAAGTCCTACTAAAGCTAGTTGTAACCTGGTTATGGTTTTAAAAAGAAAGATGACTTTATTTGCGTATTTGCTCACAAAGAATTTTGGTTTTATTTCCTTTTCTAGATATAACTGTAGGTGCTGCTTGTATGAAAGAGCTGAGCCACACCATCCAGTAAACTGTCTAGAGCAGCAGTTGGCTTACTTGGAAATTGCTTCCAGGACTGTGTTGTAAGTAAGTATTTTTGCAAAAGCAGCATGAAACGATTTCTTCAGTTTGGGGGCATTTTTTAGATGTTTTGGTTGTTACTTATAATTTCATAGTTTAACGTCTAGTAGACAGTAGCAGTGCATGTGGGACCATGAGCGCTCCCGTGTCTGAAGCATAGAGCTGAAGTCCTTTAAAGGCTCTTTGCTGACTTGCTCTGAAACGCCAGGACATAGCACCTAAACACTTCCGAGAACAGGCAGCTACATGTAAGCCTAGAAAGAATTTTGCCAAAATACATATTGCTCTATTTTGCCATTCACTCTGTGACGTACAGGGGTTTTGAGTCTTCATCCTTGCCTGCGTTTTGGCACTTCAGCATTTCAGCTATGCCAGTATAGCCCTGCTAGGGCAAATGCTTTGTGGAGATATTCTAGAGGCGTAGACTGTGATCTACCTAACTCGACTTGAAATACTCCATGGATAGGTGCCCTAGCTGATCAGAAAAGAGCCCTGGTTTGTCTTTTTGGACCTGCTGTGGGTATGGCTAGCGAACCTCAGTAGGCTGTGCATGGCGGTGAATTTGGTCAGCTGCATCTGTCTCCATGATGAGTGTGTGTTGATGAAAAAGAACCCATTTCAGGTTAAAAGCCAATTGCATTGTGTATGGCGTTGAGAACATGTTTGCACTTAAAATGAATAACATCATCCTTTGAGATGTACACCAAGGAAACCTCGTCATGCCATTTATACTGTTCCTTTTGAAAGCATAATCCATTTGGGGATGTTTGTGACCTGAAATGTTATAACTTTTATTTCTTTTTATATTACCTTCATTTTTCTGCTGCTGATGATGCAGGTTATGAGAAGTATGATACAAAAAGTATTTATGACTTAAGTACATTTCCCTTGAAATGGCATTTGATAATACAGTCGCTTCAGAAAACAAGGGTGGGAGGGTTAGTGACCTAGGGCTCAAGTCACGTAAAGTTAAGCGTATTATACAGGCTGCTCACACTGCTCAGCACCTTGCAAAATATTCCCTTCAGGTTACATTTGCTGTACATAAACTAGTTTTTAAAAAAACATATATATGCTAGTCACAAGACCAAGTCCTTCAAACCCAGTGGTAAAGCAGTTGAGTCAGTCTTTTGGAATAGGTTTCTTGTTTGTGGATCTTTGTTCTGTGTGGTCGACTGACACACCTGGGTCACTCTCCGGGTGAGGTGGTGCCAGACAAAAATCCTTGCCTCAGCTCTGCCAGGAGTTACCTGCCAGATGCACTGGCTACCATTTCATCCTTGCTCTGTGCCTACCAGACCCGTGGGGTGCTCAGCCTGATTCTGCATGGGTGGATGTGAATGAGATGAAAAAAGGACCCAGTTGCTGTCATCAGTGTGGGACACCTCAGCTATGGCAAGTGGGCAGAGAAGAGTGAGGGAATTGTGTGGTCTTAGAAAAGTCTAAGAAAATTCATGATTAGAAATTTAGAGCAAGACAAAATGTTTGTTTGTGGCATCCTGCCTGTAAATGGTCTGCCTGCTTCTGAAACTTAAGTTCTGACCCAAGTCACTCTTGCTTTCATAGAATCGTTTAGGTTGGAAAAGACTCTTAAGATCATCAGGTCCAGCCATTAACCTAACACTACCAAGTCCATCACTAAACCATGTCCCTAAGTGCCGCACCTACACGTCTTTTAAATACCTCCAGGGACGATGACCCAGCCACTTCCCTGGGCAGCCTGTTCCAATGCTTGACAACCCTTTTGGTGGAGAAATTTTTCTTAATATCGAATCTAAACCTCCCCTGGCACAACGGGAGGCCGTTTGCTGTCGTCCTATCATGTGTTACTTGGGAGAAGAGACTGACACCCACCTCACTACAACCTCCTTTCAGGTAGTTGTAGAGAGCGATAAGGTCCCTCCTCAGCCTCCTTTTCTCCAGGCTAAACATCCCCAGTGTCCTCAGCCGCTCCTCATAAGGCTCATGCTCGAGACCCTTCACCAGCTTCGTTGCCCTTCTTTGGACACGCTCCAGCACCTCAATGTCTTTCTTGTAGTGAGGGGCCCAAAACTGAACACAGTACTCGACGTGCGGCCTCACCAGTGCCGAGTACAGGGGGACGATCACCTCCCTAGTCCTGCTGGCCACACTTTCAGCACGGGAGGCAGGAGCCTGGCTGCTCCGGGGGTGACGAGCACTTCTGGTCCTTTCTCTCAGGGCGCTGCAGCGCTTGTCAGCAGGAAGCCCCGCTGCCACCCGGCCCCGGGCTGGCACCGCCGTAGAGTTGCCCATAAGCCTTGCGACTTTTTCAAGGGGAGCTTTTTGCTCTATTGCTGTTAGCATTGGCTTTTCATTCAGTTTGTCATGGTGTTTGAATCACTGCGGCACCAGGAGCTGGAGCTGTGCGTTTATTTAATTTACCCCGAGGTTTGGTAGAGCGGGTTCGGACCTGGTGTCATGGGGCGCACGCTACTGAGGCAATCTCAGTTATACCAGTCCCTGAAGGATTCACTGTTCCAGCGTGGCTTTCTGCCTCATGTCCTTCTAATTTAACTGTATTAGTCTGTTTAATGGTTCCAGAAGGCCACATATTGGTGCTCTGTGAAGCCCCAAACAGTAGATGCGTGCTTTTAAATAGTTAAATAAATGTTAATTATGATTCACGAATAGTTTTTCCCCAACTATTAAGTAATATCAAACACTGATTTTTTTCAATCAGTAATTGTTTTTCCAGCTGCTGAGCGGGACCAAGTATTCAATATTTTTAGAGTGTTATTTTTGCAGCTGCTCGGCTGCTTTAAGCGTAAAAGTCTCATGTTATTTTGTAGAGCTTGACAGCCTTGGAGGAACAGTGAGCAAAAGTTACCGAAAGCTTGCGGTGGAAGTGGAATGATGACAATCTTCTGATGCACCTTGGTTAGCTGTGGATAGTTTGGGCTGCATCCAGATAAGCTGAAAATAGCATATTGGGCACTTTTGAAAGTTTGTGGTTTTGCAGCATTTTCTCACAAAAGTCTGAAGTCTTTTTCTTTCTCACTGTGCTAGTTATTACATAGGTGGAAATTAGCTATTTTTTCCCTCTCAAGATCTTGAGACTTTCTGTAAGGGATTCAGCCAGCGTGAATTATTTCATGAAATAACGGTTTGACTTGCTGCACCTCCCTGTAAATAGTATAATACCACAGAATTTTTGTCTTAGAAATACATATTATGTGCCTTTCACTGGTAGATCTTAAGACATTTTCAAATACCAGTTAAACCACAGATCATGATGATAATGGAAGAGACACTGTTCTCACCCACCATGAAGACTACCCTGGCTGTGACTACATTGCTCACGTTTGCCCAGTGATTCATTAGCCGAGCCAGTAAAACAATCCAGACAGTCTGATGGGGTGGCTTACTGGTAGGTGTTCTTCAGCCGATTGCTCATTTTGACAGGATGCATAGCAGCATCAGAGCATTTACTTAGGAACTTACCTTTTTTGTGCATCTCCTTTCTCTGGTTTTCCCACCAGATCTGCTCTGCTGCCTCACAATGCCGCTGTTTGCATAAGCAGTTGCTGTAATTCTTTGAAGCTGTGAGTAAGACATCTCCTTCTAAATATCACCGATGTGTTTTGATGAAGCCATAGTTGTGAGCACAGGGTGCACAAACAAAGGACACTTAACACTGAGAGGTAGGGAGAGGCTGATGTTGGTAGGGGAGAAGATCAAATAGTGAAGGTTAAATTCTGTTTAATGTTCAGTTGTGTTGGTTTTTTAAGCCAAAACAAAAAAGAAGCAGAATAAAAAGCTTCTGCAAAGCAGAAGTGTGAGTGAAATGAAACGTAGTGGCTAGACAAATGAAAAAAATACATTAATTAAAAAACCCACCACACTTAAAATTTCAAAGCCCCAGTAGAAGAGGTGATCTGTCGGCCACCCGGCTTGGACTGGGCACCCAACTGGAACTCATGGTCTGGGTTCAGTTCCTCGCCTCGGTCACAGGTTTCCTGTGTGTTCTGAGGCAACCTCCTTCATCTGCCCCATGACCGACTTCCTCATTTGTGCAGCGGAGATCATCCTCCTCCCTTCCATCGTGAGGGTGAAGCCTACTGATGATGCTGAAAGACGTGGATGTTGTGATGGGGGGAGCCAGCGTGGGAACTAGAGCGAGAGGGATGCCCTTCCTCTCAGGCAGTAATTGCCCATGCTGCTTGCATTTCAGTGTTCAGGAGCAGAAGAAAAGATTTCCAGATCTGGAAGGGGTTGGGTTTTTTCTTTCCGAGCCTTTCAGGCCTGTTTCTTGTGGAGTTTGGCTGCCCCAGTGCAGCGGCAGGCATTTGGAGTACTCCCTGTCTCTCGCCTTTCTCTTCACAGTCTGTCTCCTCGTGGCTTGGAGTCATTCCTGTCTGCTCAACACGCGTGACCCACACAAACCCAGCGGGATCAGAAGCGCAGTTTCTGTCATCTCCCGAGTTACGCAGAGATCTCTTGACCTTTAAATACAGTTGTGTGTAAGAAAGAAACCGAAGAATGCTTGAGCCTGGTCAAGAGGTGACCCTAGTAGTTGAGGCAGGTGGTACGAGGGAGCAGGCCATCACCTTCCCGGCCTCCTGGCAAGGTGTGCACTGGCACAGCGTTGCTGCACCTGCTGAGGGTGTCCAGATAGCCTGGCACTACAGCTGGCCTTCTCCTCCCCTGCTCCTCCCCTCAGCCCCTGATAGGCAAATATTCATTTAAGAGATTCTGATATGAATTCACGCGGTGCTGATGCCAATTCTGAGTAAGGAATCAGAAATGACAGGTCATATGCCTTTTGATGTGTCCTTCTGTCTCCTGTGGGTTGGTAGTTAAACTTTTCTCACCCCTTAGAGGAATTCTTTTTCTCTGGGAAGAGGGTGTGGAGTCCCATACACTCTTTTTCTCCTCCAAACATTAGTAATTCTCTTTTCCAGCCACTGACGAGATCTTGAAAGTACAGACAGGTTCATATTCAGATCAGAGCCACGTTTTGTTTTCTGTCTGATTCTGCTACAACAGCTCTTGCTGTTTCCTGTCCTCCCACCTTCTTGCTGCCTTCCCTTTTTTTGGCCTTGCTTTTGCAAACTTTCCTTTGACCTGACCCTCAATTTTCTCCGAGCTGCCAGGGTTAATAATAGAGCCTCCTCTTTGGGACCTGCGTAGTTCTCTCATCCCTGCCGTATTTCAGTTCTCCTCCCGTGGCCACAGAAACGCTTCCTCAGCCTTGCTTTGAGATCCATACTCACCTGGGCCTCTTTCTGCCACCCATTCTCCCTATCCTGGTCCTTCCATGAGAATTTTCTTTACCATCATGACTCATGTCTGGTAGGATACAGAAGTGACACAAGGTGCTTTTCCCTCCCAGGTCCTCCCTCCTCTACTTGTTCCTTACTCCTGAATGGCAGCCAGCCTTTGTCTTAGGCCTGTTGGCTTTTCTTCAGTAACTCTCTCATCAAGTTACTTGCCTGTTTATTTTTCCCCACCATTTCTCGGCACCCGCGTGAAACGGTTTGGTTTGGTTTGGTTCTGCTTTCTCATTGAGACCCCAGTTGATGGCAGCACACAGCAGCCTAAATTCTGAGCCCAGGTGCTGAACAAGGGTCAGACCAGAGGTCTGCTAGCCCTGCCTCTGACCATGGCCTGGAGCGGACATCTGGGTAGCACCAGGTACGGCGGGGATGTGCTGGAGAGGCTGTGATTTAGAGCCCTCCAGAGACAGAGGTTGAGTAAGCCTTGGTGGACCCAGGAGCAGCCCCATTGATTTTGGTCTAGTTACTCCCATTTTAGATGAATGAAGAGCCTGCTTCTTGCTTGGAGAGATGCAGTGCAGCTCCAGGTTGGCTGCTGCATCTAATCCAAACCTCTGAGTCTTTTCAATTGCAGGAAAAGCATTGTCTTGTCCCTTCCGAGGCTGGTTAGCTCAGTCCCCTGCTGTGAGAAAACACGGCAAGTTTGAGATGTGATACTGCTGACACTGGATGTCCCCTCTCTGCCTGCAATGCTTATCACCTTTCCCAAATGGTAAAGCTGGGAATTCGGTCTGCTTACAGCTCTAAGAAACTGGTGCCTGAAAATACGGCAACTGCTTAGTTGTCCATTACTGTTTCAACCCTGTGCCCAAGCTACAAGTAACGAGTTACTGAACTAATTTAGCTTTATACCGAAGAAGCGATTTTCCTCCTGCAAATCAGAAAGCTGGCTGTTTAACGCAGTGTAATTGACTTTAGCTGTAAGATGCAATATACTTATCTGGGATTACGGTTCAATAAAATCTAATTGCGCCTAAAGCAACAGGAATTGTAGAAACACCCAAGGATTGTTTTCCGCCTTTCCTGTGGACAAGCTACATTGGATGTCTTCCGGTCCTTATGATTTGGGTTATGCTGCTGCTTGACCTGCCTGTTGGCAGGAGCAGCTTGAGGTGGCACCGTTTGGTGCGAGGAGGTGAAGCCAAGAGGCTGAAATGATGGGTAGCCTTCTTCAGTCAGTTTTACATGAGTGACTCTCTCATTTCAGCGTGCCCTGCTGGTGTCGGGCTAGGGGAACGGGAAGTAAGCTGTGTCTGGTTTCATTATGATGGTGATGATAATAGGATCCACAAGGTATATGAGATTAAAAGCCCTCGAACATTGCAGGCCAAATCATGCACAGAGAACAAAACCTGAAATCAGCTCAGTGCCTAACATCCTTTTGTCTTGCCTCACCCAGTGTAGAAATAAATACGGGAAAACAAATATTTATTCAGAATTTCCTCTCACTATTTGCAAAGTAGGAAGCTGTGTTAAGCCAATTTCTACATAGAAACATTTACTGGCCATCGTGCATTGGCTTTTATAGCTGTGTGCTGTAACTGTGGAGAGCCTTTTTGCCCAAGTATTCATTAATGAGTTTTTCATCAGCCACTCTGAATAAATGGGAAGCATTAGATTTAATTTTTCGCTTGCAGAGCTTCTAAGAGAAGTGCAGGCTTTTTCAGCGAGACGAGGACGCTGGCACAGGTAATAAGTAGTTTGGGATGACGGGTGAACGGGCAGTGTGGTGAGTGTCCTTGTCACACGCTGAGACACAAACTTTGTCATTCTTTCTTCCTAGAGATACGTCCCAAACCACAACCCTTGATCCAAATGTGAGCTTATGTCATTAGGAGTGCTTACCTACTGCCATGCTTATTTTCTCCATTATTTCTTCCAAGTATTAATTATCCTGTTGCAAGCAGGAAAGGAAAAATATACTTTCAGACCAAACTAATAGATTTGGCTGGTTCTGGTACACTGACTTTATAAGCAATAAAATATGTAACATTGCTTGGTTACGGCACTTGCTGTACTAATCATTCTCTGTGCAACTGCCTATTTTTTACATCATTTTAAACAAATGCCAGGACTACAAAGAATAATAAAACAAGGTAATCAAGGCAGAACAGGCAGCTTTTGTGTTATGAGTCAAAAACAAAACACAAAAACCCTCCAAAAGCCATGAGAATTGGAAAGAGAGGCTCTTTCACGTGGCAAAGTTAAGCTAGAATTACTGGATGCAGAGAACATTTTTCTGACAGGAATGAGTGGTGAGTGTGGATCGTGCCGGAGATCCCTGAAGCTGGCACGGCCACAGGTTAAGAGCAGAGAAGGGAGCTTGCTAAGAAAATCATTCTTTGTTCTGGTTATGGAGTTGGCTTTGATTCTGACCTAATGTATGCTGGTTCTTACTACCGCTTTGGGTGATGGTTAACTGGGATGGTGACAATACTGATCTTAACTTCAGTTTTCAGATGGCATGAAACTGAAGAAGAAATTCATGTACTGCCCAAGATTTCTGAGAGAGTTGAGCTGTTAGGGAGAACTAGACAGACATGTAAAGTACAGTGTTTCCTATTTTAGTTACCTTTCTTTATGAGGTGTTGAATCCTGTTTTGCTTTGTTCCCCATGCCTCAGTTTTTTTCATCGTAACATTCAGGAATGGGTGCAAAAATAAACTAAAAAGCAGCCATGGCAGATACAATTCAAATTTTGCCTACTTAGCTTGCACCAAAACACTAATGTGCATTTGTACACAGCCTGCTGATATGCAGCGCCAGACGGCAAATGGTTTGTTAGTATTGGCAATGCTCTCATGAAGCCAAATATGGTTCTTTTGCTTGCTGGCTTGAGAGTGCAAAGTGCTTTTAATTCCCATTCAATTTTTCTCTGCTTCCTCTGTCTTAGTATTGCCACCCTTGTACCTTGGAATAATAAAATTTCGAAGAGTTTATAAAAGTCGCAGTCGAAAGCATGTGTTATCCTAGGTCAGGCAGATAAAATCAGTGCTAACTAAGTGCAGTCTCTCCTCAAATCTGGCCAAAATAGCATATCTCCTCACATTTTGGGAGTGTGTCTGTCCATTTCTCTCTAAAATAGCTGAAGTAAGTAAAAGTGTAAATATGAGATTCCCCAAATATGTTGTAAGGTTGATGGTATTCATTGAATTCTGTGCTGAATAGAGCTAAAGCTATATGCTTCTGGACATTGTTTCTAAATCACAATTGAGATTGCATCTTGTTTAGTATTGTCATAGGTTTGTTTCATAAACATAGCTCTGCAGTGATTTCTTATTTCAGAAGAGCTGTGGAAATTGCTTGTGTTGAGATGTTTTGTTGTTGAAAAGCAAGACTTTCATCTAAATCCACTTCTGCCCCATTTGAAGGAGACAGAGTACAGTATTTTGCATATACTTCTAAGTATGAGCTTCATGTCCAGACACCTACACAGTTAGGGAAATAAAATCTAATGTCATCTCCAGCCAGTAAATAATTTTCTTTTCTTTTCCCTTTTTATGCGATTTGTTCCATCATTCCTTCTCCTCCACAGCTTTGTATTTAGTCTGTTGTCTTGTTTTAAAACCTACCATTGTATTACTCTCAGCACTTGGTGTTTAGATGTGTCCTCCTCCATCTTCTCCAAAGTATATTGAGGTTCTCCTCCTATCTTCATGCCTTGCTTTTAAGAATTAGTAGCATGCTGTGTAATCCATAAGTTACTGATACAAGCCGAGAGTTGTGCCTCCAGCAGCGCTGCTGATGTGCTCCAGCTGCTGGCGGGTGCTCGGTCTGCAGCACCAGGCTGGAGTTACTGCCAGGCAAAACGCAAAAATTGGGCATCACATCAGCTCCACAGTACTGGCGGTTTCAGTCTACCGACAAAGGCTAGTATAGATACGGCCATTAATTTCTCACCCATCCAGGGACATACTTCTAATAAGAGCATGCATCCACTGTTAAATGTTTCAAATACTGTCCTCATAATCTATAAATGATTGTTCCATTTAACAGGGCTCTGTGTTCAGTCCCAGCCTTGACACCTGGGTGGTACCCATTGAGCCTGATCCTCCTGCCCCAGTCATCTCCTCTCCATTTTCATGCTAATGGGGTAGCCTAATCCTCTTTCTGTTGAAATCTCACACCTGTTTCTCCCTTTGGTTTCTTTTTTTTGTTGTTGTTCTAATGGTTTTGCTATTCCAGGGCGGATTCCCTGGCAGAAGACCCAGGGTAAGTCTTTCTAGCATCACCCTTATCCTGGTAGTAGCAACCACTCTTTTTTGTGTCACCTCTTCTTCAGAAAACACCACCAGAGGCAGTTGCAGTCTTACTTGATCTTTCCTTGTTTAGAAGATATGAAAATAATTAATGAATCGTTTTGGGGAGGTGTGACCTGAGGGATGCAGACGCGTGGGAGTGTTTGTTTGTTGAAAGCATCAGGAGGGGAATCACTCCGTTATCCGAGTACCGATGTCAAAAGGTGGGAAATCAGCGTGCTCTGAAGTTTCACTGAACATTGATTCTTCTCCTATCTGTCTCTTCCTAGAACATACTTCATTTTGGAAAAGTGCAGAGAGAGGGGAGAAAAGCAGCTCTTAAATTCCTGGGATTTCCTCTGGGGTATAGATTCCCGCAGGGGAAGGAGGGAACTCTTCTAATAATCTTTGCAGCATTTAATCCCAAGAAAGTGCAATAAAATCAGTGCTTCCACTGAGAGTTGGCAGCGTATTTTTCCGTAACAAGACCTGTGTTTCGTTTCTTTGTAGTACAGTCTGATTCAGACTGTACCGAGTTGACTGAGGAGAGCGAAATCTGTTTTTGACAGATGTTTCCCGTGATCTGGCAAATACAAACACTCCTGCAAGATGACAGGCGGCTTGTTTACATAGGAAATCTGTTTTTTAAAAATAAAATAAAAAAAAACCCAAACAACAAAAACACAACAAAAAAACCCCAACAAAAAACCCAACAAAAAACACACAAACACAAAGCAACATTCGGATCAGTCATTCTGATCAAGGCAGTGTCAATTATTAGGCTGTAAAGGGAACTGATGACTCAACTTAGGCACAGCGCTGCGGCGGTCTCCGATTTTCGGTTTCATAACAGATTCTTTTCAGGAATGCTTTTCATTCATACCCAACGTGTAAACGTGTCTCTGGAAGCATGTATCATTTTGTGATCGGGACGCGAGAGACCGGCGGCAGCCTGCGCCGAGCGATTGTGCAGAATTTGGGAGGCACCCCCATGCCTTGGTGAGAGGCCGGGGACCCGGTGGGAGAGGGGTCCTCTGACCCATCGCATTGCTCGCCCGGACCGTACCCGCACACCACCAGGTTGTCAGTCACCTCATTAAATTTATAGATAAGTTCGCATCAATAAAATTGAAAAGCACTTTGATTCAGAAAGCGAAATGTTTTGATCGGATCCCGTGCTTAGTAATTCCAGCGAGCGCACTTGTTAAAACGAGTGAGTCAGAAATGGAAATGCAAAGCATTTCTCTGAACGGTGGCCGGAAATTAGCTCTGAAAACTGAAACAAAGCCCAGACCGCAGTTTTATCTATTTACTTAACAATTTTAGATCTGCGAAAATCCCTTTGTCTTTGGGAGACATTTTGATTCCTCTCTTGTAGTGCCGGTGCAATCCTTAGGCTGATCTGTGTCAGGACTGTCTGATATGTCTTAGTTTTTTGATTTAAAAACTGGGTTCCCTGTAAGTGGCTTCATTGTTTGCGGTGCTCCCGGTTCTGCCACGGCGTGTGGTAGAAGCTGGTGGAAGTATTAGTCAGGACGGGATGTTGCAATATTTGAGGTCATGTAATACGGAGGAAGAAATCCAGGGGAATTGAGTGGAGTCACTCAGCTGCTTATTACCCAATGTGTAGGTCAGATATATGTATGGCACATGGGGCTATCTGACTGCTTTGGCACCAAACACTCATTGGTTTGGGGCTGGCTGCTCCTCAGCTTAGCATGGAGCGGTGGTGACAGCCCCTCAGTTTGTAAGGACATAGCCCTCTGGCCATGGAAAGAGAGCAGCGGGGGTCATGAGAGTTTTGATATTAGTAGAGGTGGTCTTGCTGCAAAAAACTTAAAAATCAGCATATTGGGTGATAGATAGCAGTGTTCTGGTCCTCATCCTGCACCCAAGGTGTTGCTACTTTCTTCTCTACGGGCATGTGGGTACGTGCTGCTTATCCTTGAGAGTGAGTCTGGATGCTTTGGACTCGCTGCACGGCCTTGGACAGCGTAGGGACTGTCTTGCTGGCAGCTGTTGCATGCTCTGAGGCCCACAAATGTAAATCACGGTGGAGGAGGACGAAGTGATAGACGGGTTTAAGGGACTTGCAATTCCCATGGCAAGGCTGGTGAAGTAGTGCTCATTTCAAAGAGAAGACGGTCTGGGTGATTTTTCTTAATTACTGTTTACCTAAATAAATAAATAATACATATTCATGGCTTTAACTAAAGTAAGTCGTATTGAAATGTTTACCTCTCCCGAGGATAATTATTAAGGGTGGGGTGGGGGGGTGCAGCAATTAATAATAAAACATTTAGATGAGATTACAGAATGTTCTGATTGGAATAGTAAACATTATGCTAGAAATAAAAGCAAATACATGGAGCTGTCTTGAATTTAAAGAAAAAAAAATTAGTATGCTATCCAAAGAAAGGCGCTGAACAGAAGCAGTTTGGGTGAAGGGGTGCAGCTTTTGGTCTTGGAGCTCTTCAATATCACACGGAGGTTCCTTCAACATAAAGTTAGATTTGTTGGTAAGTTCTCCCTCAATTCCAGTACAGAAAAAACCGACATGAATGTTGGCATCCACACAGATCAGCGTAGCAGCTGTAATACCCATCAGCACCGCTTTGAGGCTGGTGTGCGTTGATTCTTAAACTGAGCGACGGAGAGTGTTTCAGCTGTTTATATCAGTAGTAAACAAAACCTTTGTTTGTGTTGTGAACCTTCTCCCTCCCCTCCATTTCGTGCAGTCCTTTGAATGAAATTCTTTGCTCAGCTGAGAGTTTGAAATTCGGACCCATCCTTTCATGTCTTTTGGCTACAGTTCCTTATCTGGTTAATCAGCTCAAAGAGAGCCAGTGATGTGTTCAAAGATTTCTGTGACAGCTGCATACCATTAGGCTGAATGATTTAAAAAAACCTCATAATTGTAGTTTAGTGCAGTAAATACAGATCGGTCTTTCAGTTTAACATACGGCAGCAAGAGAACTGAGCCTTGGACAAGAGAGCTGCTGCTTAACCCCGTGCAGACGAAGCTTGTGGGGATGGTGGAGCTGGTCTGCCCTGTAGCTTTAATCTACCTCCAGCTCTGTTGGACCAGCAGAGGAGCACGATTGAGCAATGCAGTGTATCTACCCTTTTGCACTGGATTGGGGATGAAGAAGAGAGTAGAAGATGGGCAGAAAGTATTTAGCAGCAGCAAGGCAGCCTGCGGGGGCCGTAGCCTGCCACTGCTCCCTCCACGGCACCACCTCCGAGCTCCTGGTGCAAACGGGATGGGCTCTCCTTGCTCACTGAGGTGTCCTCAGCCAGTCTTAGAGGAGCAAGCTGCTGTCCTCTCCAGGTCATTCTCTAACTCAGGCACCTTTTGAGGATGAAGGCTTCCAGACCTCCTCCTCTAGACCAAATCAGTCCCTTCTAAGGTAGCATGAGAAGTGCTGAGGGTGCTTGCCGGCACCTAGCGCACCCAGCGTGCTGCTGGCACGTGTCCCCTGGATACCCTCTCATCTAGAAACCGAAAAGCGGCTTTTCTTTGACTGGAAGTGCGGTCTGACTGCTAAATGCAGTGGAGTCTTTGCTCATGTCTGTCGGTAGTGGAAGTCCCTGGCTGTACTCTGAAACAGCAAGATGTCGAGGAACGAGCGCTGGCGGATGGGCCGCCTTGTTCCCAGCGGAGGTGGTGGGAACACCCAGTTGACTTTAGTCCTTATGAGGCAGTTCCACAGCTGCTTCTGGTCGATGAGTTTCCTCGACCACATTTTCTTTCTCTGCTTCAGTGGGTCAGCCTTTCCCTTGACCGAACTGCCTGCTCTGCAGGATCTGTGAGTGGCGTCTGTACCCCAGAAGACGAGGGTGCTAACGGTGGGAGAAGGTGTCCTGTTGGTCCATCTGCCCTGTAGCAGAGGGGGTGGTTTTATAAGCATGGTGCATTTTCCCCATTGAAAAAATCTCTCTGGGTTCGCTTCAGAAAGATTTCTCTGGAGCAGAAATATCCATCTCTGCTTCACCTTTTTTTTTTAATAAGAGTTTCTGGGAGTTTCAGCCACGCTCCTCCCGGTGAAGCCAGCGGCAGTGTGGCAGCCGGAGCCTCACCCGGTGTTTTGCAGGTTGAGGAGGCGCTGCACACGTGGAGTGCACAGCACAGTAAACCCGATATCAGCTCGCAACTAATTATCTGTGTATAAAAATTCCCCTGCTCGCCGTTTTGCCGTTAGAGGCTCGCTGGTAAGATTTATGACTCTGGCTAAAATGAAGTACCATTTCCTTTTTCTCAGCATTACTGTGCGTGGCCTCTCTGGCTTTTCTTGTTAAACAGACTTGAGCTCACCCAAAAGGGAATGTATTTTTGAAGCTCTTTCCCATCACGATTCTGCCTTTCTCTTTTTCTGTTTGTTACGACCAGTGAAGATAACTCACAAAACATTTTCAGGTCTTTCGCCTTTCCCCTGCTTGGTGTGAGAGTGAAGACAGAGCAGCTGAGAGGCAGCTCCTTCACGTGAGGTGCAGCCCTGGCCCACTCTCAGCCCCACCACAGCTTGCACAGGCTTGTGGTAGGCACGTACCTCCATCGGCGTGGGCTCCCTCTTCATAGTTTGATGCGCAACTGTTGCATTCAGTGTTTATACGAGCTAAAAGATAACTCCTTCACTTCATGCTAGAGCGTGGGGGACCAGCTGTAGAGCTCGGGGAAAGGCTGTGTTTCTCCTGCCCTCGTGTTGCGCGCGTATGTGCTCATTTCACAGGCTGATGAAAATGAGACCACGGACTGAACTTTCTGAACTGGCAAATGCATCGCTGACTTCACCCTGATCTGAAATCACCTGAAAATTAGTTTGTCTGATGTTGTAAGATGGTAGGGTTTTTTCCTGAGTACAGAGAAAAAAAGGGAGCAATGTTGAGCTGCTGCCATCTCTCCCAGTCACAGTTAGACGTAGTTATTTTTGTATTAGAGCTTGCAGGAAAACCGGTAGAGATGCCAGATAAACCTTCCCAAAAAAACCATTTGTGTTAATACTTAAATATTGTTCATCTTTCGCAGCATTTACTTATCTGTTTCCCACATGCTGAACCTTATGGGGAGTTTTTGTGGTTGACTGTGGCCCGTTCTTTCATTCTGTATGTTAACTGTTTTCTCGATTTGCATTTTTTAAAAGAAATCTGCAGTAAAAGTCTGACTGTGATAATTGTTCAATGCGGGAACATCCTTTTGGCAGGGCAGGCATGCGTTCCCTTGGTTCATGTGCATTGGGGCAGGAGTCTGGAGCATAAACCCAGTGAGCTGCGTCGTTTCGTGCTGCCCCGGGAAGCATCCTTACCCGAGAGACCCAGCACTGGCTAGTCTGGTCTCGTCTTCTGAGATGCCAGGCTTAGAGACAGCAAGTTCATCCTCATCACTGAACCATCTTATTTTCTCCTGTTTGCATGTGTATTAACCAAAATCTCCGGTCCTTAAGGAGAAGTAAGCCAGATATCTGAATTGTCATGAGATCTGACACAAAGTATCGGGCTGTGACTTCTGCTGTGTATTGGTTTTACTACGTGGGGCATAAATATTGTTCTTGTGTCATTTGATAATGTTGTTGTGTAGGGGTCTTTCTCACCGCGTGTATTAACTTTCCTTTTACACGTAGCCATTCTTTCATGAGTCATACCACCAAGATAAAATATTTTCAACGGCAGCTTTAAGTCAAGTATATTCCAATGATAAAGTCATTCAGATTTTACATAGAAAGATTTACAAGTTCCTGTGGTGATGCTCTTGAACTACAGTCTCCCGCCTCTCCTAGCCCAGCCTGGTTGATGTGTCACAGAGTTAACTGCAACCAGAGGACAAGAGGGGGTGGAAAATTCCCCACACACACATCCCCCAGCTCCTCTGAGGGTTTTCCATTTAAGCCCAGTTGCTGCTGTTAAGAGCAGCTGGGGAAAATCCATTTTGCAGACCCTGGAGCGCTTCCCTGGCCAGCGCAGGGCAGCAGCAGCTGCCTTCCCCTTCAGTCAGTCAGCGACGGTTATCTTGCTGTTTCTCCTGATGACTTCAGTCGTGGTTTCTAGCCAGACTGATTCCTCACGTGGTTTTGCCATTATCTGAACAAACAGCTCAATCTCATCTCCGCTGACTGTTGACACAGCTCCCCCAGATAGGGACATGCCGCAGAGCCGGTCCTCGCGGTTCTGGGTGGGTACCTCGCTGCTTCTGGTCCACACTTCCTCGGTTGTGGTGCTCTTCTGCATCCCACCTCTGGGCACCAGGGAAGGAGCTGCTGTGCCCTTTGGACTCCTGGTTTTGGCTGCCCCTGGCCAAACGGTGCATGTGAGCACAAGCAGGAGCGATGGATGAGCACGTTCCTTCTCTTTGGAAGAACCGAGCAGGTTATTAGGGGGAAATTAAATGCACTGATAGTGAAGCCAGGCCGTGCGTCTTTTCTGATGTAGCTATCATCTTGGGTTTAATTTACAGATTTCAGGGAGAGATCCTGCACTAGATGTCAGGAGCATCACAAATGCCTTCTCAGCCTCAGGCAATCCTTCAAGCAGTTGCAAGCTACAAATGTTCCAATGAAGCTGTTTCAACCAGAAGGAAATAGTCTTCACTTGAAAACACACAAAACGTAAAGAAAACACATTTGCTAATCTGTGATGGTATTGCACGTAATGGCCTGGGATCCCTGACTTCACTGTGACTGATTTCTGCACACGTTTGTGTAAGAAGTGTTGCACTCCACCAAGTGAGGCGTCGCTTCAGAAAACACCAGCTCTGCACATCTGTGCTCACTTCTTCCTGCTTGCTGGTGCGCAGCCTTCCTTAAATGTTCATTTTTCTTAGCCCTAATTTTACACGCCCGTTGTGAACATCGGTGTGTTTGCTAACTCCTCTGTGTATTTGTTACTCACCTCCCTTGTTGTCCTCCCAGCTTCTCTGGCTTTCTTGAGCATGATTACACAATCTGCTGTGTTTGAAACATCTTTCATGCTAACCAGAGTAATACCCAGGTACGTTCATCGCGCTCTTCTCAAATCATCTTTCCTGGTTTGTTCATTGCAAACTGAAGAACTTACCAGTTTTCCTCCTCTTAAGCATCAAACCTCTTGTTATTTTACATTAACAACAAACCCTCTCTTTGAAACACATCCTCCGTATAACAAAAATCCAAGCTGAAAGGTGTTTTCTTGAAGTAAATACTTCTTTCAGCTTCATGCTTCCTTCTGCCAGTTGTGGTGTCTGGTGCGTCTTCCTTTACATTTGCGTTCTTCAAGGCTAACTTGAGCCGCCAATCGGTACTGGAAGCCCTCAGAAAGGGGGAAAAAAGGTAACCTGGTTCAAAAGTGTACAAGAGGTTGTTAAAAAATGTAAGTTAAAAAAAAAGTTTATAATACTCAGTTTGAAGTATTGTTATTTTTCTAGCTTTCTCTGCAGCTGCAAAGGCAGATGCTTCTTTTTAAAATAAGAAAAAGTTTCCTTGCACCCCCCATGACTCTAGGAACTGAGTCTTCAAGATGCTGTAGAATAATGATGTTGTGGCCTCTTGTGATCCTATAACTGATTGCCCACGTATGCAGGTCTGTGCTGAGAGCTGAGACCTTAATGTGAGCAAGTCTGGTAGAGGAGAGTGCATCTTCCCCTGCCTAGGATCCAGCTCTTCCCATGCTGTAAACCTGGCCAGTCAGCATGTTAAAATGCTGAAACTCCTCTTCAGTAGATGCACCGTTGGCTCTTCATTTCATGTAAGCTCGGTTTTCATGTATCCTTGTAAGTTTACAGCTTTACCGACAGTTTTGCTTTTAAAAATCTGCTGGTTTCAGAAAGAAAATTCTTTCATCGAATGGAAAGCATGAACAAGCCCTCGTGTTGAGCGTAGGCGGGGGGGTTAGGTTTCATTCTACCCTAAGCTGACCCCTGGCCAGAGAGATTCCTGCTTTCATGTTTTAGATCATGCATAAAACCTGATGCTGGCTGGATCGTCCTGCGTAGGGCAAGAATATCTAGAGAACATGGGGAGAGATACGGAGTGAGACATTTGTGGAAGGGAATGAAATGTTTGGGATGCAGCCTCATGCTTTCTACAGCAGTGAACATCAATCACACCTTCTCAGAAAAGTGTGGCACTGAAAGTCTCCCCCCCCGCCTTTTTTTTCTTGTTTTCCTGTTCCCCACTTCTGTTTCTTCTCCTTTCCTTCTGCTGTGCTGTAGCAAGTGCAATTTTAGCTCAGAAAACTAACTTGTCCTTGAAAAAACAGAGCCTTCCTTGGTTTTATTCCTTTGGCCATTGAGTAAGCAACAGTTATTTTTGTTCCATCAGTGATTTATGACTGAACAGATTTGGAGTTTATATTTTTAGTTTTATAGGCAATTTAGATAATGTGTATTTGCGGCCATAAATATTTGGTCCTCTTACAGTCTGTCAATGAATGTTATGCCCAGTTGGAGAAAATTAAATAAACTGAAGAGACACAAGCATTGTGTTCCTACCATAGCCTCATGATTCTTTTAAAGTACTCATACAGGTAATCCTTAAAGGTAGTAGTACTTTGAGCATCTGTTGGTAAATCATCTAAGAGGGTGCCATCCAGAGAAATAACCTACTTTTCATAAGTGACCCAGTTCTCTACAAGGCTTGGAGTAAAATGCTGTAGCATCAGTGCTCAGAAAGTATTAGAACTTTTCTTACCAGGAACAACAGAAGAGACAGCCACCAAACCTCTTTCATTTGCACAGCTTTGTGTTATTTTTTTACTTTTTCGTGGAGTCGGTAGGCATTTCTTGAGAAACCAGAAGTTTTTACTGAAGAGTTCATTTTGCAAGTTCCAGAAAAATAATAGTAGTTTTTTTAAAAAATCTAAACTTTGGGGGTTTGTTTATTTTCCTTTCCCTCACCTCCTCCTTTATCTAGCTTTACTTTGTGGGACTTCTGCAGATACAGCCCTTGCAGTGATCCTGGGAAGATAGATAAATGCCGCTGCTTGTACTGCTGCTGTCCCCTTCTGTTCAAAAGAAAATCATCTTCCTTTCCACTCCCAATCACCAACTTTATTCAAGTAAATAGTAGTTAAGCATTCAAATGTTTTTTCCAGGAAAACAGTAAAGTGTTGGGCACTGGGCAACTCAAAAACTTCAACTTGAAAATCCCTGTAACTTAAAACTAATTACTTCTCCTTCCACAAGTATTTCCTTCCCACCCCCCTCCCCAACCACTTCAGAGCGCGACTGCTCCCTTGATAGATGGGGGAAGCCTTTTCGGAGTCAGCTGGGGCTGGGCATTGGGTGGGATCTGGGCTGTGTGTGGATGCCAGGACTCGAGTGCTGGGGGGTTCACCCCCTCCTCCAGCCCCCCGGCCCCAGCTTTGCTCTCAGCAGCCCTCCCCGTCCCACAGTGCCTCCCCTCCAGGGACTGAGCCCTGAGCCCCTTGCACGGCAGTGGTAGGATGATGAATTTGCTTTGGGCACACAAACCTTTTAGACCCTCTCCAGTTTTCTTTTGACATGGGCTGGCATGACAGGTAGCTTTGCTTTAGGGTGGATGGAGGAATATGACGCACATTGCATTAACCCGAGGATACCAGACTACGCTGATGGTGGTTCTTCTCTGAAGCTTCCCAGAACAAAGCGGAAACAAAGGAACAAATTTGATGTTCCTAACATAAATTCCTTGATAAAATCAAAGTGAAGCTTTGACAAAAGCCAGTATTAATTGTTATTTAAAGTCTGTTAGATCATTTTGCTGGTTTTGTTGGAACACCTTTCTGGTGTGACGCGCAGTTTCGTAGAACCACAGGACGGTTTGGGTTGGGAGGGACCTTTAAAGCTCATCTAGTCCACCCCCCCTGCCACGGGCAGGAACTTCTTTCACTAGATCAGGTTGCTCAAAGCCCCGTCCAGTCTGACCTTGAACACTTCCAGGGTTGCGGCATCCACAACTTCCCTGGCCAACCTGTTCCAGTGCCTCACCACCCTCATCGTAAAGAATTTGTTAGTATGTGTGCATAAGTATGCACATACCTGCAGAATCATCTGGCAGAATAATCACAGAAGTGTTAGTTTATCTGTTTTGTAATTCTTCTCAGGGGCCCCATATGTCTGAGTGCTATACAAATGCAAGAAAAACATAGTCTTTGTTGTAAGGTGTCTACAGCTTAAAGGTAAGAGGAAGTGTATAATAGGCTAATGTAATTGTCATGTTTGACATAAAGACCTTCTGTGTTTAAAAAAAAAGGCCCAAAACTATTTTTAGAATTAGAAGGAGAAAAAAAAAAAGAGGCGTTTTGTGAAGATTCAGTGCTTGCATTTTTTAATGCCTGCCTTTATTTTATTTTAGGTTGCCATCGACTGAGTTGCCAGAACATTGCCCTACAAAGCTTTGGAGGGCCACTTCTTAATGGATTGCTGCAGCCTCTTAATTTCTCCATTGATCCTGTTCCCTGCATCGTGAGAACATTTTAGCCAGCACACAACCTAGAAAAGTTACATGTAAGTCGCGATTCAAATTCCTTTCTATTTAAAGAAAAACAAAGAAAAAAAAAGGGTCTTGGGGAGGCAAGGTGGAGGCAGTAAACATCATACTTTAGAAAAATACCGTAAAAGCTGTAATTCAACAGCAAACATTAGGTGGTGAATAAATTGTCATTGAAGTAGTTACTTGCTTTTTTAACCTAAATGGTGATTGTCATTTTGAAGGCTTTTCTAAGTGTTCTGCTACCATAGTAAACCGTAGTGAGAAGTACTTAAAATAGCTTCTCTTCACCTCATCTCCCTGATTACGCTTCGTTTTCCCCACAACTGGGTAAGCACGTGTACACTTAACCTTGGTGTGCTGTGCTGAAGCCACACATGCTCCGTGCGCATTTGGAGGCCATCCTTCGCTCAGCAGGACTGCAGGCATCACTGTATTTTTCCCATCATAACCCCCGTATCCTCCTCCTTTGGGGTTTCCAGAATACTTCCCTCGGAGGAGCCCTGGTGCTGCTCCTCCTTTCAGCCTGCTGCCCCAAAAGGCTCTTTAGGCATCAGTAGTATCGTCATTGCCACCTCCAGCTCCCTCCAGGTGGAGTTAGCTGCTCCACCTGGCTATAGGAGGGTGGAGAAAGCCACGCACAGATCTACTAGGGACAAAGGGGATTGAGGGGGCTGCAGACCCCTTCCTATCTCCTCAGTCTGGGTGGTAGCTTCTGGTGCGTGTTACGTGCTTTGATTTTTCCTCCCAAGACGGGGAGCGCCTGTGGTGCTGTGCGCACATTTCCTCCTCCGTCATGGCTAAATCCTCCTCTGAAACCATCAGCCTAGCACGGAATCGGTGGGCAGTTCTAGAGGGGAGAAATTGGTTTGACCCTTTTTAACTTGTCAGCAGTTCTGACCCTAATTCTGGGGTGGATCTGCAGGTGGAAGAAGCCTCTGGGCCATTATAAGGATGGTGTGGATGTGGTGGTCTGTGCTGTCCAGAGGGTGCGACACCCCTGAGCTGCCAAGTTTGGGAAAAGGCTTGAGCATAACTTTATTGCATTAATTTTTTAAATAAAACCAAATCTTGTTGCAGTTAGGATGTTTTTATCTTTAAGATGGTGGTATAGAGCAGCTTGGCAAAAGGCTGCCTGAGCCAGAGAGAATACAAAATCGTGGTTCACAGTGTGGCACTGTGCACGTTCCTGCCCGTGTTCGTTCACTGCAGTAATAAATTCGTACGACACAGTTTAATGATTAATTGGAACAGGGCAGCGAAGCTGACCGCAGCACTTGATGCTGGTCAGTTTTTCTTGAATGCTTACTAACACCATTTTTAATCTTAGGAACTGATTTGTGATATTACTTCTAAAAAAAGAGGAGTATTTTGGAACTGGGGAGTTTATATTAGAAATATACCTTCATTTGAGGTACTTTCTTTGCTTCTGTGACACTAAAAGTATTATTTAAAACAATAAAAGTCTATTGCAAAAGGAGGATAGGGTTTTTTAACACATATGGAAATTCAGTTTTTAAAGAGAGGAGAAATTTTTTTCTGGTGTGATGAATATCAGCAAAAATAATAGTGAAATAGTAGGCAACAGAGAAAGGCTGGGTAGCAACAGAATTCGCTGTCAAAGAGGCCTTACAAGGTGTTGGTTTGATTTTGTTTTCCGAAAAAGGGAGAGCGTTGCCATTTCGTTGTGGGCTTGGCAATACATGGTGCAGTTATTAATCAAACCCCCGATAGCAGGAATCATCTGACTACAGGAGAATTTTGGATCTGGCTTGAAACTTGTTTCTAGTGCTTGTCTTGAGGGAAGAAAACTTGAAAATACGAGTTGTAACATCTAGGCAGGCAGTAACAACCTGTTGTTCATTAGTCCTTCTTAACACTATTCCCATGAGGTTTGGAAGCCTTATTCGCAATTTTGTAGGCTTTTCTCATGACGCTTCAAAAGCTTATCATTAGGCATCTTGCAGATTCACTGTTAAAAACCCTTTCAGAGGAACTAACTTTAAAAATGGCATCCTTCTTAGGGGACTTGAAAAAGCAGCCAGAAACTGAATGGACATAAATGGAAAAAACCCTCTCTCATTGCAAGAAGTGCATGGGAGGTATTGTCCTGCTGCTTCTTGTGCTGCAAATAATCAGAAGTCTCCATTTCCAACAGTAAAATCAGGTCTGAGGGAGAAATAAAATTTAAAACCAGTGTAAGGATATAGGAGCCGCCATCAAATACGTGCTTTCCATACTTTTTTTTTTTACTTCTTTTTTTTTTTTTTTACTATGGTCATGTGCTCAAGATATGCCAAACTTTTAAAACATGATGTGTGCTCTTAACTCCTAGAAAACACGTGTATCGCCTCACAGGTTGTTGGCTGGGGTTGCCCCCGTTGTGCATGCAGATCTGTGCCGGCAGAGGTAGATGCGAGGGCAAGCTGGCGGTTGCTTACTTAATTTCTCAGTGTTTCCTGCTGTCTGGCTTTTTTTTTTGATAACAACCTCTGCTTTAACAATTACCTTGTTATAGCAATTCCCATAGAAAGAAGCGAACTTTCCCTTGTTAATCAGCTCTGTTGGAAAGAGCAGTTGCACGAGGTTGACCCAGCTGTAACAACCGTATTCTTCTTGCTTTTCCCAGGGTGCAGGGTATTTCGTAAACAACTATACCTTCCCCCTCCTTCCATTTGTTATTTAGTTTTTATAATACTACTAGGATGCTGATTGATGAGATCTCCATAAAAATAATACATATTGATGTTTGAATTCAAAGCAGAAGGGATCTTCCTTGTTCTGTTGGAGCAGATTGCAAAACCCTGTTATGGTGCGTGTGCCGAGATTAAAAAAAAAAGAAAAAAAGACATTTCTCCAGGTCCCCTGGGAATTAATCCTGGGCAGGTTAGACCGCGTGTATTATAATGAGGGAGTACAGGAATTAGGGAGAAGCTGTGCTCTTCGCGGAGCGCGGCTCACAGTTCGTTATTCTGAACGATCGCTAATGGCAGCGTACGAACGGGGCTTTGCTGGGGTGCTGGGGACGTGGCCGTGCCTTGGAGCAGATGCTGGGGCAGGGCCGCTGGCATCCCAGCGGAGACGGGCAGCGATTCCTACCAGTTTCCACACTCTGCTCACGTTTCTCACTTTGGTTTACCCCTGTGTCTTTTCTTCTAAAAGAGGCAAAAATAACATCCTAGTCAATGGCATTCTGCATCTAATAAATTGTCCTAATTTGTACTGTGTATGCAGTGTTGAGAATTCAGCAATGGCCTTTAAGTGCTTTGTTCATGGGAAAAAAAAAGCAACCCACAACTCAGAAACCTCTACACACAAATTTCGTATTTGCTAGGTATGAGTTCTTCAGAATATTTCAAATTTTTTTAAAATAAAGTTTCTTGAAATCTGTCCTTCCACCATCTGTAGGCAGATGTAAATAATGTAAAATTTCAAGATGCAGATTTTGGTGATTAAATGTCTGTCACCCGCCTACCACCACAGCCTGGGAAAAATGTATCTTTTTTTAAACCTGCGCTGAAAGGTCAGGTAATTTGATTGGATTAAGAAGGAAATTAGATTTCTGAAGGTCAAGTTGCATCCCTTTGAACACTGACTTACCAAACACTCCTAATTCTCGGTACCAAACCCACTTCCCAAGCGCCACGGCCATAGCTGAGGACACGGGTGGTTTTATCCTACAGGATTTTGATGCGAGATGTGGCCATATCTGGATTTCATGATTTTTCTGGTACATTTTCCTGTTGGAGTGCCAATTTTACGGTGGAGAAGGCATTTTCTTACCCATTTTATGGTACCAGCATAGCAGGGCTCTGCACCTCGTGCACCATCCCGTGGAGTATCTCCTGCCCTGAGGAGCTTCGCAGCCTCCCGTGGCATCCTGTCCCAGGTGTCGTGCTCACAACAGCTGAAAAGCATCTTGATTACGCGTCTTCCTACGATCTAGGGGAAATCTTTGCCGCTAATTAATCCAGTTACTCCTGCTGCCCCCCTGTTGAGAATACACAAAGCCATTGACCGCTGCCAGCACTGTGTCGGTCCCCCAGCGTGATCAGGTGCTGCCCAGCACCGTCGGTGCCTCTGTACCCGAGGCAGGCTGTACTCCCAGCCTGGGTGGCTGGAGACGGATTTTGATAAGTGTTTGCTGCAAATATATCTGTTGATTAAATATATTTTTTATTTCTATATGTGCATGTGTGTATATATAAAAATAAAAATACATATTTATATTTATATATAAAAATAGAAATTTTAAAAAGTACTGAAATATATATATGGGCAGATATTTTCAGCATGGTCTGAAAAGCGCTGGTGTGGCTTCGCGCACGGCGACTGCGCGTGCACACGCGTGTGGGCGGTGAGCCGGCGTCCCTCGCTGGATGTTTCTGACCAAGAGCCCCGTGCCGGAGGCATCCCCGTCCGGGGACGCGCAGCAGCCGTGGGCTGTGCGGCCAGGAGGAGCATCCTGCTTGCGTTCAGCTGTGTTTAGCCGGTACGACGGAAGAGGACGGTGGTGTTTGTTGCAGTACGGCACGCCGTACGAAACCGAATTATTCTGGCACCTCTCCCCTTTGCTGCCATTGACCACAGGTTTGTTTGTTCATCACCCCGGCGGTGCGATGGGCCGCGTGGGCGCGCGGTGTCATTGATCTGTTTACTCGGTGTTTCCCACGTGGCCGCCGTGTTGTGGCAAGGGCTTTTATTTTTCGCTGCGGCAGGTGACAACCCGGGTGCGTGCCTGTGTCAGCCCGGGGGACTGAGTCACAGCCCTCCCTCCGCCCGGGGCCGGCGGCACTTCCCCTTACCGGGGAGGGGGGGAGCGAGGTGCCGGCCCGTCTCCCCAGGACGGCTTACCTGCCCGCGTGTTGCTTCATTGTTCTTTTTTTTTTTTAAAGAAAAGACGGAGAGATGATGACGGCGAGATCAACTTTCTCTGTAACCCAAACCAGTGAAAAGTAAAATCCATCTCACCGCATCAGTTTTGTTTTCACTGCTGGTTCAACCTATCCTCTCCCTCTGGCAGAGCCCTGCACAGTCATTCAGCGCCCGGCTTGGGGGTGGTGTGGTTGTTAGCTCAGTGGTGTATGACCCATTTATTTTCATAATACTTAGATACCCACGCTTCTGCAGCGTTCGGCACGCGGGTCCTACGACCTAAATCCTCGCCCGAAAGGCGCACACCTGATTTCAGCGGCGCGCGTTGCGAGCGGCCGGCTCCGCGCTCGGCTCGCCGGGGGCTGCGGGAAGGCGATGGGCCGTTGGGTCTAGCGGGCAATTAATGAGCGAGTGCAGGTAAAGGTACGTTTTTCCAGAGCCGGCACTTTGTCTTAGATTATTTTGTTAAGTATTGATTGCTAGCTTACGGGACGTGTTTCCTGTTATGATTTGCAAAGAGCTGAGGAGTAAAAGTGGTGTAGTGGATTCTTTTCTGGCTCTAACAACTTGCATTTTCGGAGATAACAGGGTAATTCATGACACGGGATCGTCCACTCCCCCTTCCTCATCCCCGGACGTGGCATCACCTGTGCTCTTGTTGAGTCTGATGTTAAGACAGATCTTTTTTCTTTATTTCTTTTTTACTCAGCTAATTGGGTTAGCTTTCTGCAGGCTTTCAGATGATAATTAGGTTCGTGCTTGTGTTGCTTTCAGTAAATGGAAGGAATCAGGCATAGGACAGACAGGAGGGTAAACTGGCATCATAGTAGACATGGGAGTTTTAGGTATAAAATTAAAGAGTAATTTGCAAAGCGACTTGAAGTAAAGTGGATTTAAACACAATGAAATCATCCTTGACAGCAATTTGTTTGAAGTTCTTCTACTATTATGAGTGTAAAGGGATTTTTTTTTTTTTTTAATTGCCAGTTTCTGGGTAGAGTATTCAGCATAATTTCTCACAGGTAAGTGAAGCATTAACTCCTTGTACCTCGGTAGTTTGGGCAGCGGGGGGAGAAACTGAGAGTTAGGGAGAGGCACCTTCTCCATTTCATCATTTGAAAATCCGTCAGTGGTCAGCTAACTTAGAGAAGGACTCTATCAGGTAACTGAGAGAAAACAATTAATTAAATGTGTGAAAATCCAGCCAGATCCCAGACAGTAGATACGCACTGCATGCAAATATGTGTCCTTGATGTTTAACAGAATATAATGGCACTCTAAATACAAACTGGAAAAAAAGTAACAGCAATTAGCTAGTTTGCATCCCTTGTTCAGATGAGCCATGAGTTCTGGGGTTTTTGCATTTATATACTTTTGCTGTAGGTGTTGGAAGTGTGGGTGGCCATGAAAAAGCGGTGGTTACAATAAGATTTTCCATTTATTGCCCTTTGTGTACAACTAAAAATAAGATTAAAATGCTTCAGAATTTGTAGAGCAAGCATAATCCTTCTCTTAGCTCTGATGACTGGCTCGCCTGCAGCTTCGGCTCTGTCTGGTGAGTCCCAGGCTTAAATGCTTGTAAATGGGTCTGTGTTGGAAGGAGAGGCAGAGTTTACTTGCGATGTGGTCTAGCTATGTTAATTCATCAATTTCTTATTTTTTTCTAAAAAAAAGGAGTTAGGCTTAGTGCATAAGTAAGAGGTGGTGATGAAAGAATTTTGGAAGCAGAATTGTTCTGCTCTCTGGAAAAAGCAGCTTTGGAGAGGACTGAAAGATCTTTAAAATCAGCCCTCCAGAACTTCACTGATGTAACTTGAACTGTTGATCCAGAACTTCATCTTCTGGCAAAGAAAAAGAAAAAGATAAAGAAAAAGAAAAAAAAAAAGGAAATCTATACAAATCTGCTGAGCATCAAGAAACAAATTCTCAGCGTTAACTTTTGGCACGTAAAATCCTTTTGGTTTGGTTTTTAGGGTGACGGTATTGAAATACGCTGTCTCGGTAGCTTTTCCAGGTAGTTGCACCGGTTAGGAATCCGCTAAATTAGTTGCAATATCTTGAGCTACTGAATCTGTTCTGACCACATTAATTGATATGTCAGCTCGTGGCCAAGGGAAACATTAAAGAGAGATGTTGTCAGCGTATGCAGGGAAATTCGTAACTTCATGGTGTAAGGGTTGGTGCTGTCCCAGCTTCACTCATTAAGTAGCCGTGGCATTTCCAGAGAATGAGTGTGCTTGTGCATGTCAAGCTTCTCGGTTTGATGTCATTCTTGCGATGGATGAGTAGAGAGAGCATCTATCCAAGAGCTGCAGAACCAAAGGTAGAGGCTGATAACTTGCCTTCTGCTTCGTGGCAGCTTGAGCTTCACCGCTTTCTGGTCGCTTCGTGACCTTTCCAGGTTTTCCAGGCTTGGTGGGGTAGCAGAGGTGTTAGTCTTGAGAATCGGGCTGCGCAAGACAATAGATTTTCGCTCTGAGTAACGCCACGTGGCGCGGAGGATGTGGGGTGCTGGGGGCACTTAGAGGCACACGCGCTTGTTCCATGGAATAGCCATGCTGTCGGCGGTGAGTCTTTTATTATGCAATACGAAATCCCTTTAAATTAGCTTGATGGGAACCTCCCCCTCTTAGAAGGAGAGCTCCGTGCCTGTCGTTGCTGCCTTACTTTCGCCTTTTTGCTGAAACGCATTTCTGCTTTTACATCTGTGCGCGCCCATTGGACCGGGTCCTGCCCTGATACAAAGTACGAAAGGCAAGAGAGCTAATGCAGTAATCAAGGTTTTGAAATATTTCAGGTGGGAACGAACGGGCAAAACTTCAGCAATAATTAGTTTCCCCGGCAGTGGTTGCTGCAGGGAATTACATTACGTTTGTTACAATTGCGTGCATGTCTCAGTCCTGTAGGTGACCGGATGCTGACAAGCGGCGTAAATGTTTGTTGTCATTTTTTCTGTGGAATTTTCGCTTTTTTGATACAGATGTAGAGGTGGGTTTTTTTCTCTCTGCCCCCCCCCCCCCTTTCTACTGCTGCACCCGCTGCAGATGAGTTCAAATCTGATGGCTTTGAAGATAACGGCAGGAGAGAGTGCGTCATGCAGCGATGGCACTCACGCGCCGCTCACCGCTGCCGCACTTTCCAGCTGGATGAGACACGCTGGTCTTTTCCAGGGGTATCGCCGCACGGGCTATTTTTAGAGATGGCACGTAGGACGCGTTGTGCAACTATCAGTACCCGCTGCCAGGCTCTTCATTTTTTCCCTTGTATGGTGATGAGGTTTTTAAGGTGTTTGCCTTTCTCTTGAAGAGGTAGACAGATCTCGTTTTGATTCTTTTAACCACTTGCAGAGCTGCTCTGTGGAGTCTGTGGAGTTGTGTTTTCCGTACACAGTCCAAAGGGAACAGTCCTGCACGTGGCCACTAAATTAGGATTGGTATAAGTGACCGAAGCAATGCGGTTGAGATACTCAGCTGAAGAGCTCTAACGACCTGTTGGGTTGCACAGCAGAGGATCTGCTACATCGGGAAACCCCCAGCTTGGTTTTTTTTAACTTTCCCACAGCAAACAAGCTGCACTCGGGCATTTTTACAGTTGTCATAAACTCTTTCTATGGCTCTCAGTTTCTGGCGTCGACAAGGAGTCCTTTAAACAGCCACCTCGGCTGTTGCTGCTCCCCATGATGTGCGGGAGGTCCTGTGAAACGGCGGCAGCAGATCCCGGTCAGCCGGCAATCCCCTCCCGTGCACCCAGGGGGAACGGCGGATGCTTAGGGACGCGGTGCAGCCTCGCCGTGGGAGCAGAGCCCAACACAGCAGTTGCCTGCTGGCTTACTGTTGCCTGTCGCTTGCCAGAGGAACAGAGCTGGCCGGTCGCAGGCTCCTTATTGCATTGCTCGAATAATGCAAAAACATTAGCAATGGAGATTTGCTGTAATGGTGTATTTTAAGTGCGTCTCTGCTCTGGCAGCTTCACTTTTAATGCACTCGGTTAAGGAATGCTTTGGAGGTTGCTGCTAATGGATGAATCTTCCGGAAAATTGGAATTTTCAAATAAGATTGACACTTTGGAGTGAGAAATATAAATCTAATGAGAGTATTTCAGCAGAGGTTTGTAATTAGGAATGAATGGAGGGAATTTGTACCCGCAGTCTGCGAAAGGGCACAATGGAAGGTGAAATTGCACCCTCTGTGCTGAATGAGGGATGAAAGCCAATGTATCAGTGTCATGGCATGACAGTGTAGAGTATAAATGATACTGTCATTGAGTGCTGCAGAAGGTATCAAGGGAATTCCACTCCAGTAAATTACATTACTTAGACAGACCTGAAGGCATTGTGTCTGAATGATTGGAGGGAAAAAAGGTTGTCAGCACAAAGCAGAAGATATTATAGAACAACTGGCTGCAGGGTTGGAAAGTGGTGTTTTTCTGATGTTTACCATGCAAAGCTCTTCAGATGCTTTTTTAAATTTTGTTTAGTTGAATTACAAATGTATTGATGAAGCAATGGTATTTTTGAGATGGTGTTCAGAGTGGATATCAGCCTGCAGCAAGGGATTGAGCACGCACAGCTCCCATTTTTTCAGTAGGAATTGGGACTCCTCCAGGCTTGGGAAAAAATCTGGTCACGTGTTCCCAGCTCAAGCAGTGATCTTCATGCATTGCTTCATTTGGCTGAGGACTTGCTTTTGGGGCTGGATTTTGGTTATGGGGTGATTCTAGCATAGGTTTGTGGGGAGAGGAAGGTTGTTACCATTCTCACTAGCAGTGTCTGGGGCTGGATTGTAGTGAGCAGCAGCAGATCACGGGACACAAACTTTATGGTCTCACTTAGAGGCACTCAGACAGCATGGCGAGGTCTGTGATGCGGGCGGCTGGGAGCATGATGTCATGGTGACAGTGCAGCAAAAATCCAGAGGCTTCATTCCTTTTAGCACGCATGCGCTGGCGCATCATACGTATGTGTTCCTCACGCTGTTTTGCTCGTTGCCCACCCAAACCCACTGCTAATGCCATCTTGCTTCCCCCAGCCACAGTGATGGTGTTGAGTGAAATCGTTATTTCTTGCCTTTTTTTTCTCTGTAATGACCTATTACATCCACCCTCAGAGGGGCAGTACCTCAGAGATGTGACTTAACTGCTTCTCTGTCTCTGACCTTACACGCAGACAACACCTACAAGCTCCTGTCATTTCCTAGTTTGCTCGTGGGTGAGACAGCCCAGCTCCCACAGTTCTCCCAAACTGACGCTCGACAATAAAACGGCTTCTCCCCGAAGATGCTACGTTTCATTCTTGCGGCACATAATAAGCCCTGTCTGCCTTGAGGCTTCTTGTAAAACTTCAGCAGACTTTGTACTGCTTAAAAACATATTTTTCTACTTGCCTACTCATGAAAAGCGTCACTGAAAGTGCATGCTGTAAATAATGATAAGGGAGCGGGCTTCGTTTCTCCTCTCCGAAACTTGATTCTCAGCAAAGCCCACACATGGCAGGAAGATGGACATGTAGCACAGTTAAATTAGCAGTCCTTAGCGTAGCCTTCTTTACCTGGAAGTACCATTTCAAGTTGTGGGGGCATTAACTAGGAAATATGGCCAAACCGAAGGGTACTGACTCCGAGAAGGATGCGGTTCAAACGCTTCCATGGAAATGGCCCATCCTCCTCAGGATGCAGGATTCAATCCTTACAGCCCATAGCTGGAAACCATAGCATCAAACCTACAGGCGGTGTGAAAAAGCAGTGAGGCATCCGTGGAAAAGAAGATGCCCTACATGGGATGGGATTCAACAGTAGAGCAATTTATTAGCGGGTCCTGATCATAGCCAAAGGTGTGTGGGAGGAAGCAAAGTGTGATTTGTGTCTATACTTCCCACGTTAGAACTGGGTTGGAGTGGTCCAGGGTGTAGGACTGTGTCTGTCTGTCTGGATAAAAAGGGGAGTTAAGATGTAAGAGACGTAAAGTTTGTCCTTAGACCATCGTTGCCATGTGAAATTACTGTGCCTGTTTAAGCACCCGCCTGTAGTATTATTAAAAATCTGCTGTCGCTCATTTCTCCTGTGGTATTTTGTGTCAAAAGCTGGCATTCTGACACATCTTTTTTTTTTTTGCATGTTGGGAAAGAAAATGCTTTTTCTTATTTTCAGTGTCATTCCTGTGGTCATGATCGAGCCACGTTTTCAAAATGTGGCTCTTTGTAGTCATCCATCAATCCACAGAAGACCCATTTGTTCTTGCTGCCCTAGCTATCCATATGATGCCATTTTCTTCTTCCCACGCTGGTCCTGCGGCACAAACGCCTGTAGCCAGCACCTGTAAAGTCACCAGGGTCACTCATGGGAGCAATGGGTGCAAGACTGGACTTCAAATGCTGCAAAGTACCGTGATTGCAAGAGTGGGGTACAGCGGGAGAAGGAATGACCAAACTCTATGCCTTAGGGAAGACTGAGAGACTAACCAGTATTGCCTTAACTGAGAGAGATATTGAGCCTGCTCAGTCAGATCTGTATCCCCTGGCAAATGTATTTTGTTGTGTAAATGGCTCCCTGCTGTCCCAGAAGACTATGGCTCTCTCTTCCTATCTTGTGCAATGGATTTCTAAATAATCGATCTCTGCGCAGGGAAGTTGTGGTTCAGTAAGCCCAGCTTGCTAACCAGTCAATGGTTTAATCTTAATTCTCGCTGCTAGTGTTTTCGATAACACGGGGCTATAAAGTTTGACATAGCAGAAACTTCTCTATGAACTCTGATTTGCTTGCCAAAAACTCAGACCATTACCGTTAATTCCCCTCTTATCATTAGTGTTATTAAACTGACGATTGATGTGTAAAAACTGCCATTCGCGCGAAGTTCCCAAAACTGCAGTAAAAGAGACTTTTGTTCTGACTTGGTAAGGGGAGGGGGAAAAAAAAAGCACAATAATGCTAGTTCTAACAGCAGAGATGTTCATATAAAGACATGTTCTGAACAATAAGATCGTTTATCCATGTATGACATAAATACATCGGAATTTAAATAATGAGAGATCTTGTGAAATGCAGCAAAACGCACACCACTGGCATTGTGAAGTTTTCCTTCTCTAAAGCCCTATTCTCAGGGAAAAGCAGCTTTACTTTTGCTTTGAAAATCCATTATCATAAGCCATTTTTTTAAAAACACTTGTCTTTTAGTGCAATATTAAAGCAATTTTATACCCTAAGAGCAGCTCTTTCATAAGGTAAAATGCAGTCCCGTGTGTGTGTGTGTATGTAATTGCGGTTTATAATACTTCTCACAATCCTAATTTCCCCAAAATTAAGAAAACCACTCACCTTTTTAGGCTTTCCTTCTCCTAATTATTTTATGTTCTCCCTGTTTATCTTCCTCAAAAGATCCTTTTTTAAAAATCCCTTCTTAGGAAAAAAAAAAAAAAGGCAAAGAACGCTTTCTGGATTCATTGCAAAACAGTGCTCGAAGGAAGCATTTTAAGAGTTTAGGTTAAAAAGTTTCTGCCTCTTTCAAACTGCATGGGTGACATTGCTATTTTGGGAGGCAGTGCCATCTGCTTGTTCAACCAAAAAGCGGGGAAGATGTTCCTAGTTCTAGCATAGACTTTTGGGTTGATTCCACATAAAATTCCCAACCGAACTTTGCTTGTGCTTGCCCTGTTTATAAGCTGGGGAGAGCATGGCCACTCACCTCTTCCACCTTCACAGCTCCCAGGGGAAAGGTGTTCAGCTCGTGGTCCGCGATGTGTGAGTAAGATGAGGGTGTTCACAACAGGCAGTCTGTCGTGACGTATGAGGTCCTTAATTCCTCCCTGCAGATGTTCACGTCGTAAGAGCTATAGTGAGGAGAAAGAGAGAGCAACGCAGCGCCCGACACCTGACATGCCGCAGGTGGCTGCTACCTGCAGGTGGAGAGGAGGGTGTTTGGGGGGCGCTTGGTTGATTTTTGTAGGAGGAGTTGGGTTTTTGTTTGCTTTTGAGTGAGAAAGAGGGAGGACAAGTTTTCTGGGGTTTTGCTTGCTTTAGGGGAAAAAAAGCAGGAGGACAAAGTTTCCTGGAGCACAGATCAACCACCTACCAACTACTGCAGGTGTAAGAGGTGCGGGAGCTAGAGGGGACAGTTAGATTAGGTGGGGAGGAACGGCAGGACTTGCAGGGACTGCAGGTGGGTTGAAGGAAGAGGTTGACATGAGTAAGAGCAAGGTGGAGTCCACATAGTACGTACTGTGAGTCCATGGAAATAGCGCAAGAGAACATGGAAATGTGAGAAGAGGTTACTTTAGTCCTCCATAGATGATGAAGACATTCATCTGAGATAACACAGATTTAGGTCTATGTTATATTGCTGGAGTATTTGCAAATACATAAGTATCATCGTTACAATATCTTCCTGACTGGCAAAATGTTTCACCCAATCTCTGTTGACAGAAAAGATTGCCTACTGTTAATTGCTTTGCTTAAGTGTCTGATAATATGCCAGAAATGAGAGCATTCTCTGTTAGGTCATCTTTAATTATGCATGTACCACCTGTCAGCTTTAAATCTGGAGAAGATTAGTTTTCTCATTGGATTTAGAGTAGGGAAAGGAAGAGACCCTTCAACAAGAGGACTAGGCTGTTGCAAACAGCGTGCCTATGGGGGAGTTTCACAAGCAGTCTCCTCATCTTCCTTAGCCATGGATACCACTGTTGGCACATGAGGAAATATTTGAAATATCGCCTAAGCTAGCAGCAGTAGCAATGGTTTTCGCAGGAAGAGGATTTCAGACCATCTGTTGCATTTCCTAGTTTTCCTGTTTCCCCATTTCAAAGGGAGAGGGAGCGCTGAGGTGGGGGAGGACGTGCGGCAAGTTGTGGCTGCTCGAGCATTGCTGGGAGGAAACACCCCCCACCCCCCGAAAGCCTTGTGAGGGGGTTACTCACTTACCACCGATTAAAGCACACAATAAAACTAGTCAGGCCAATGGAGACATGCCAATCGAATAGAAAATTAAGGGCTCAAAAGACTGAAAAATGATGAGGATCATCATTTGGAAATGGCTTTGTGGAAAACCTCAACAGGGAGAGATGGTAAAGGTCTCTGAGGATATTAAATTAACAGGGTGCCATTACCAGGCCTACTTATGATATTAAAAATCACCTCGGAGAGGAAATTCATCTTTGTGCAGCATGGGGAGTCAGTAATTGTTTGGGAATAGTTGAAGGGATTTTCACTTCATGGGAGAATACTAGCTGTTTATTTGGTACAGAAACAGATTTTAGGCATCTCCTTGTTTTTATGGTCTCCTCTACTCCAAGGCCAGTCTGGAGGGCAGGGAAAGGATGGCTGTTTGTCCCCTGAAATGCGCTGTTTGTACCGGAGGACAGGAATGGTCTTTGTTAAATTTCTCACCTGCTTTCAGAAGAACAGAACATCACTTGCACTGTCAAATGTTGGTCCTGCTCCTTCTTGCCGATGTATCCAAGTGGCCCGGGCTTCCCCCTCTCTGGGAATTTGGTTTTCCAGCTTCTGTCATCACTGCATCAGCCTCCTGGAAATAACTCCTCAGTTGCACTGCTTAGCTGACGCTGATCGTTTTTCCTGGTAGTACCTTCAGCCAGTGCTATTTCTGAAAATCTGGGATTTGGAACAGTAGGTCAAATTGTAAAACAACAAGAACGAGTGACTAGGGACAGATGGCTTTGGATGTGAGAGCATGTTTCTTTTCATCTCCCATTTGGCTTTTGCTGATGCTTCACCGTTGCACAAGCATTTGAGGCTGTTGTTTTGCATTGGTTAAGCGGTAGTTGCTCCTTTGCTGCGAAGATTGGCCTATGGCACTTGTGTCCCCACCTCCAGGGCAGGCTCCCTCTGCAGAAGTTGACAGTGTGTTTGCATCCAAGGACATGGAAAAGGTTTGGGAGACAACTGGATTTTCTGCTAGGAAATCTGGCTGTGTTTTTCCTAACCTTTTCTCCCAGTGAAATGGATGGAGCTTGCCTGATTATTCCTTTGTTTGAGATAAGGTTGCTGGACTCACCTTCCTTTGTTATTCCTGTGTAAATGATGACAACTTCTCTGTCCTCTACTGTGCCATGAGATTTTGCTCAATTCTTAGGCAGGATCTGATTGATTCAGACTTGCTCGCTTCTCTCTCTGGATAGTGGTTCCAGATAGTGGTTCCAGCAGCGTCACCTGGACGTAGCTGAACTGCACTGAGCTGAAATGGAAAAGTGTGGGGGTGTGCCACAACCTTCTTTGCTCTCTCGTGATTCATTCAGCCTTTCTTTCCACCCTCCTATTGCATGCTAAAGGGCTTTCCAGTCTGGCAGTGATCACTGGAAGACACCTCTTTCATACAGGCTTCTTCGTTAAAAATGAGGGTGTCTGCATCTCGTTATCCTTGTGCTACTGCTGAGTTGTGCAGCAGCACTGGGCACTGCAGGAGATGTCCTGCTCACCAGTTTGAGGGACAACCATACTTGAGAGAATGCAGTACTCTGCTTTTGTCTCTGAAAAGCTGGGCAGCTAGATCAGATTTAAGGATATGCCTAAGGATTAAAGAAATACTTACTTAAAAACAGACTTGAAATAATGAAGCAAAATTGAAAAAAAAAAAACAAAAACAAAAACCAAAAAAAACAAACAACAGCATGCCCTAGCGGGGATTTTTCTGAGCTCTTCTGGCTTGCAAGATGTGGCTTACATAGTCCCCAGGTCTGGCCAGTCCTGAGGGCTCTTTCTTGCCCTATATTTTACAGATGATTATTCAACTACCCAGAGCATTTTTTCTGGAAAGCTTTTCTGCTCTCAAACCCAGGATGGCATCAGCTCCCTTGTCCTCTCGCAACTACCTGCCCCTTTTCTCTCCTGGCCTCTTCATTGGAGCTTGCCTTGATCACAGGAGGGACTTCGGCTATCTTCTCCATTTCTCACAGGGACGCTTGTTTAACACTTCTCTTGTAACCTTTGGTGTGTTGCTGCCTTTAGGCATCATGCTTTTTCTCTCTCATTTCACTCTTTCAAAAACACTACAGTAAAACTTTTCACATGTCAGATTTAGTATCTGTTACAGTAGAGACTTCGTACAGGATTCATACTTTTCCTTCCATAGCAGCGCAACAGTGCTTGATAGTGAAGCTGGTGAAATTCAGAGCGATGTGTTTATATTGAGATATCCGACTGTATACACTGCTAATTTTAAGAGGAAGGGGAGCCCTTCTTGGGATAATTAGTTCTGCCATATTTATAGACACGACCTTTTGCTGAAGCATGTTTTTCCTGACTCTGAGTCGGCTGCTGACAGCTGGTATTACAAGAGTTCATTGTGAGTCTCATGGTCCATGTGTGCTTATGTATACACAGCACAGACAAGACGAAGCCACCAAGAGAGAATAATGGAGGCGGCGAAGCTAAACCCTGTAGCAGTGCCCAGTAGTGAAGCGTTTGAACAACCAACGTGGGCCAAATTCCAGCTCCTGTCTAGGCCATAATGATCAGGGAAATCGCTTTGTCCCTTAACTGATTGCACCGCTTCTCTGCTCCGTGTGTTATTTTGCACACTAGAGAAACTTTAAAAACGCAGAACTACATATTTACATTTTTATGCTAATAGTTTCAAGTGATTTCATGCTTATGGAAAACAATGCTGCTTTAACAATAAATAGCTGTGTGTAACTTGAAAGTGTCTACCAATCTGGACTTGTAGCCAAGAGTAGCCAACGAGTCAAGGTAATCGGCTCACTCTCACCTGCAGCACTGGCAATGGCAGCACAAGTTCCTACAATCGGGTATTTTGCCTGTACCCCCACGGCCCGCCGGTAAGTGGGGATAATGCCATACCTCCCTATGTACCCTTCTGAGGTGTGTAGGCAAAGCAACGTGTGGATCGCATAAGTACCGCAGTCAGGTTTTGCAGTCTTTCCACCGCAAGTCAGTTGGCAACACAGATTGATGGTAAATACATGCAACCTTCTCAAAAAGTTCAAGTGGGCAATCAGAGCAAGGCAAGTGGTTGCTTTCACACTTTGGTTGCAGAGCATTTGTGGAGGGATTTCAAGGAAACCTCTTGGTAGCAGGAAGCTGCTGCTGCAGGCATTCGATGAACAGGCTGCATAGTCGTCTTCTGCGCCTGGTGCCTCCTTCCCTGCGCTGCCTGATAAAGACGTGAGCGTGCCATTATCAGCCAGGCTCTGTTTCTTTCGCCTGTGCTAATGTGCCGGTATTTTATGTCGCATCGAGTGAGAAGGGAAAGCAGTGATACGAAGCCTTTTTTCCCTTCCCTTAAGTAGGATTGATGACCACAGCTTAACAGCATTCCAAGAAAAAGACACTTGATTGAAGGTGGCCAGAGCCTCCCCTGAGATGCTGCATAAGGACGTTCGTCCTGAAAATAACTTGCCTTTGCCGTTTTCAGAGCAGACATTCCTATTGCAAATCCTGTGTTAGCTCGCTGCAGTTAATATGCACGCACATATATAAAGGTACCTCTTTGATTTCCCTCCAGGCTGCCTGCCCCCACCTCCCACACAGGCCCAAGGGCTGCACGAGATGCCCGCACCGCTGGCAGCTCCATCTTGAGGGTGTTCCTCCAAAAGCACCCGCTTGGTGCCCTTTGGTGCCCCTTCAGCCGTGAGGTGGGCTGCTCTGCTTTGCAGGAACACCAGCAAGCTTTCTGCGCACCGCAAGCTGGAATTCCCTCTGGGCCGCTGCGATGAATATTGCAGAAACCTTGCCGAGCAGGAGAAAGCGTCGTGCTTTTACATGCAAGGGCTTGCCAGTTTGAATCACGTCTGTTGTGTTGCGGAGGTGAATATTGCTCTGGTTGCAGTGGGTTAGTGGAGTACTAGCAAGTCGCATTTGCAAGGGGTCCTGGGCTTCAGTCTCATCTCATCTGTCACCAAGAGAAGGAATCTACTCTGACAACTTCTGCAAATGCTGGTTTCACTTTTGTTTTTTGTTCCCCAGCAGTGCCCTTTGTTTCTGAAATGCTGTTTACATACCACAGGATTTTTTTTGTGCAAATCGATGGCTTTTAATTTCTTTCTAAACTACTTGATTTTTATCGCATTGCTTCACCAGCATCCTGTTGTTAATTCATATGATATATGATAATGCGATGTGATATCCCTCCCTAGTTAGCAAAATGTTAGAATAGCTGTTGGCAGCTTCTGGAAGAGCAATTAGCAACTAGGAATTGCTCAGAGATGTGCACACTAGCCTAAGTAGGCATTTTTCAGCTGTCTGCAAGTTCAAAAACTAGTAGGGACTTCTCAGGCTCTAACGCAAGATTAATTACTTGCTACTAGAAAAGAACATTTGCAAAAACGTGTAGGGTGCCATCAGGGCTACTGTGTTTTGTTCCTTAATTTGGAAATCAACTGTCACAAAGAACAAAATTTTTGCAATATTTAGTAGTCATTTTCCTGAGGAGGCGAGTCTTTTCATTACAAGGGGATGTCAAGCTCAAACTCAAAATAATAAGCCGCCTAAGAAAGCGCTTAGGGCTTTGTGTACATCAGTCCTCACGCCGCTGGGCGTAGCGCTGCCTTGTATGGGGATGGCGCGATGCAAACGCCTTTGTGCTGGCCGCCTGAGCCAGGATCCCCAGCTCCGTATGCATCCTGGCGTAGCCCAGGACATCAGCGTTTCATTTTTCTCTTTCTAGTGTGCAGGAGTTTCTGTCCACGATGCTTTCTTTAGAAAGCCATTTGCACTGCTGTGCCTCTGTTTTGCATGAAGAAGCCCACGTAAATCAAATATAGCCACACAGCTGTGCTAAAAGCCTCCTTTTTATCCATGGGCAGCTATTGTCAGCCAGCTTTTATTTCCCCTCTTTCCTATTTTTCTGTTGCTCCTCCAAGATCAGCCTGAGGGTGGCTGGATTTTTGTTTGCTCCTTGCTGTAAGGTAGTCGGTCTCCGCCGGTGCGATGGAGAGAGGGGGCAGGCAGAGGGGAAGCGTACGGCTGGTGCATTCAGACTGCTTGACAGTTTTATTTTAAGCTCAGGCTCTTCTCACCACCTCTGTAGCCTCTTCTGCTCTCTGCCTTTCGCTTGACATCTCTTGTGCCTAATTCTCTAATCAACTGGATTATCGTCTCTTGGCACCGTGTCCTCACCCACTCTTCAGCCTCTCACCAGCGATTACCTCTCCCCTCTCGTCTCTTCTCCTCTCTGACTCTGCTGCCTGTTTGCTTCTCTGAGCGCCTGCGACTTTCCCTCTGCTTGCTTCCCGTTGAAGAAACATCGTCCCACCTCCCGGTGGAGGAAAGGACAATTTCCAGCACCATTTTTCTTGGTGTCGCCTCTGTTCCTGCTCTTCCAAGCTCCTTGGCAGTCGTTCCCCTCTCTGTTCTGGGCAGCGCAACCTCTCTCTGCCGCCTGCCCACTCTTTTCTGCTCCTCCCAGCATCTGTACATACTCACTGTAGTATGCGATGGCTTTATCTCTGGCTTCCTCAGTTTCTTTTTGCCCACTGGAAACACTGGAAAATAGCCATTCTTTCCCACAATTCGTTCCCCTCCTCTCACCTCTGCCCCTCCGCCCCCCTGGAGGCGGCAGAGGCAGGACTGGGCTCCTGCCCTCTTACTGCAGACCCTTCTCCCTTGAAACTTCTCCAGCCATCCCTGCTCCGCCTTTCCTTCTGTGTAACTCTGGATCCGTAAGCCCCCAGCCTTTTCAGCCTCCTCGCTCTCCGAAGGAAGCCTGGTCCTTTCCCTTCTTTTATCTTGGACCCTTCCACTCATCCATAATAACACGATTTTTAGCATCCTTGTGGATGTTGCTCCTGGCTCTTCCCCATCCCTTCAACTTTTCACCATTGCCTCTAGATTAGTCCCATTTCAGAGCTTTTTTCACACATCTCTTTCCTCCTTTATTATTACTAAAAACATTTGCACGAACATCCTTTTCAGGATTTTAATTTCTCCTCTTGCTTATGCTCCTTTTGGAAAAATTCTTGCCACATGCAGCAGAGAAGAATGCATGTGTGCGTATGTACTTCACGTGAGAAATGCATGGAATAATGGCTACAAATAACACTGAGTGACCTAATTTGTACAGAGTTACAAGAGTGTTTTCTCCTTGATAGAAGTCTGGGTAGCTCTATTGATAGGACTGGCCCAAGGACCCTTTTAACAGAGATCATGTCATTTTTTAATGCTTGGAAAGCTCATGCCAGGCAACATGGGCTTTTCCAGAAACATGCAACGACAATAATACATATTTTCTAAGAGATATTAATTAAACATTGTGCCTGTGTGTGCATGTGTGTATATATATACACACACACACGTGCATGTATACACATACGTAAGTATATGCACATACATGTCTGTTTTTAAGATACTGTATTGGAGCATTGGATGCTGTGATGGAAAAGCATCATGTCATTCATAACAAAGCGGTGACTGTCCTGTATTTCATCAAGCAACAAGTATTTTTTGAAGCATTTTAACATTCCTTTGGGCATATAACCAAACTGTGTCTTACGAGGACTTGAATTCTTGAAGTAATGGCATGAATCTGTAGATCTACTTACCTGATCTTGACTTCCGATAAATATAAATTAACCGGGCCTATTTCTACAAGACTTGAATTGTGCTAATGGCAAAATCTTCATTTAATCTGATAGTGGAAAATTGTCTCTTCCTTCCGTGAAGCTATGTTACTATGTGGTCAAGTTTGTCTAAGCAGACTGGATTTGGTCCTGCATAACAATATTGGCATTCTTCTGACAGTCCAAGAAACACAGTACGTTGATTTAGTTAGAAGATTTGTGGAGTGATTTTTTTTTTATTATTATTTATTTTTTACTGCAGCCTGCAATAGAGGTTAGGGGCAGTCAGGGTAGGCAGAAGTGGAGGAGGAAGAACTAAGAAAAAAGTATGCTTGTTTTTACGTTGCGGACTGTTCTTTTACATGTATACAGAGAGACAAACTCCCTGGCAAGCACTAGAGTTTGCCATCTAGGCTGGTCCCCTTTTTAGCACAAAAACTGCTGTAGGGGGTTGCAAGCACTGGGAGATATTGATTGTTTCCTAGCACGCTATTTGTATTACATATTTTAGTTAATAATTAGTAGTACTTTTAGATTAGTTTCATTTGAAATACTAATCAATGAGCTTTATAGATTCTCTGCTTTATACATAAACATGGCAGTCTCCAATGGAGCAAAAGAGTTTTATTTTATCCCAGATTCTTTACACTGTATAATTATTAATCTGTAGTTTAATCTCCTTCTCTTTGTGCTTTTATGGCTTGATCGCACTTGTTGCAGGGCTCCCTCAAATCTCATTAAAGGGCATGGATTAAAGGCACTCAACACCTTGCCAAATAAGTGCTGGAATGTGCCAGCTAAGTCCTGTTGCATGTAGACCTTCCAATCCCAATGCTTCTCACTCTACATGTGCACCAGAAATAGGACTGCCTGCCTTGTATCGTGCCACTTCCCTCTACAAAGCCGTGTTTTGAACCGCAGTAAGTTTGCCAGCTTCAGATGCACAGGGTCACAGTTTTGTCGCTCTCAGCCTGTAGCTGGAAAACCACTACCAAAGTGTTTCAGCTGAGGGGGAAGTAAATAGGAAAATAAAGGTTGAAATTATGTGTTGATTTTCCGATGTTTGGTGTTTTTTTGAGCTCTTCTAAAGCTCTGGTGCCCCCATGCTGTTGAGCAAAGACATGAAATCTCAGCTGGAGAGTGGGTTTGGGGCCACAGGTGCAGTCATTGCTGTTTCTATTCCCATGGAAATCCATCCGACCAGCCAGAAACTTCAGAAAAGAAAGCCCAGGACAGCTGATGGCTTCTGCTTAATGCTGCCTCAGAAATCTGGTTTCTGACAAACCAAGGGGGACCTCGCTCCGTCCGTATTTGGTGTGGCGTTGCGGACTGCTGGGTTGTGATTTTGCAGAGCGGTGATGGTCAGCCAGCCGCTTGGGAAGCAGAAATCTCGTGGTTCCCACCCTCCTCTTGACCTGCGTGGGCTCAAGGGTCAGGTTACACAATGGCACCTTTAGTTTGTTTAAGGTAAGGAAATTATGCACAGAAGCTGTTAAAAGAATATAAGGTTGTCAAGTGAAGTGAGAAATGTTATAACATCGCCTGCTCAGCCTTCAGTTGGATCCTGTGTGCATGCAAATTTGACAGTCTTTAATTGCATGTCTCCAAGATCTATGGAGAATATAGCTTCTCAATTCACATCAGAAAAAGCACACAGACATTTTTCTTCTCAGAAAGAAAAAAACATTTGCTTGTACATCAAATATTGTTATCTCTCAAAGATTGCCCGGACTGTAGTTATGGGGTACGTTTCATCAGCCGGGCAAAGCTTCCATAGATCGCAGCTGCCTGAAACACAGCCCTGAGCAAACCTGCCATGGTCCTGAAAGTAGCGTGGCAATGGTGATTGCCACCGTGGGGACAAGGTCCTCGCTGATTTGTTTTGTGTCGCCCTCAGATGTAGTACAGTCAGGTGTCCTGGAGCGTCCGTCCCCTTGTGAAAGGAGAGGGAAGGCAGAAGGTAGCAGCAGGTTGCACTCAGCATGCTGCTGAGGGTGGAGAACGGCTTGGGATTTTGTGGCTCTCTGAGCTACGGTCTGCAGACACTGTGGGTAATGTCTGGTTTTGGTGGCCTCTTTCTCTACCGATACTACATTCCCTTTGAAGACAAATGAGCAAATGGGGGCTGTAAACTAACCATAGAAGGAGAGAGTGACGCCAGCGAATACCCAACCGCATAAACCAGCCTTCTGGTGCTTTCAGTATATGTAAGTCCAAACCATTAGGGTTGTACAAGAATTACATTGTTTGACTTTTTATTATCCAGGTTCTTAGCATTACAGCAGAGGCATGGGAGAGAGTGGCACATGAGCAGGAATCCAAAAGAGTTTCAGTGGGAGTGTTTCTCTTAAAAATGGACTGGAAAATAAAGGTTTACAACTTGTTGCATGAGAAAGTGAAGCAAGAAGGGAAGCAGTTTGTCAAACGCTATTATTTGTGGACAGTCTTAAATAATGTGAATCACGGGGCCTCAAATCCTGTATGGTGACCTTGTGCAAGCAGAGTACACCATCTACCAGGAGATTATAAATTTATGCATGCACTGTACTCAGAACTGAAAAAGATGTTTTCCAGAGTTAGAACCTGTTGTGTTGGCATAACATTACATTTAAAGTAAAAAGCGTTGAACGCACTGGGAATTGTTGAAGAGTATTCTGCCAGCTGCTCAAAATTATGATTTTACACTGCCATCAATAACAAAAAACGTTACTCTAATGAGAAGCCATTCTGGTTAAATGAAGAAGTAGAAGTTGTGATAAAACATTAATTAATTGAATATCAAAACAGGGAAAATAGAAAAGGCAGAAATGTTCCGTCAATGGTTTTTGTGTTTGAAACGGTGGAAGAGGATGTGTCCATCCTGTGTGGTGATGTGGAAAGAAGAGAAAGTTTGCTGCTTATAGCAAAGGAGGATCTGAGACAGGCAGGAGTGGTTGAAATTAAACATTTTCACATCCTAGTAACTTTTACATTCAGGAATCTTAAAGGAGGTAGCTGAAAAGCTCTGTTAAGTGACTGTTAATTTATAATAAATCTTGGGAAACAGGGGAAATTCCAGAAAATTGGAGGGCTGCCAACTATATTTCCGATATTTCAAAAGATAAAAGGGATGTCCCAGGGAACTGAAGGCTGGTTTAGCTTGACGTCAGTCCAGGGTAAAATAGCGGAACAGCTATTTCAGGATCTGTTGAGAGAGAACTTGGAGGCTAAAGGTATAGATAATTCCAGTGACAGCTGAAGAGAGAGCTTGTCAAACAAACTGCTGGTTTTCTTTGCTCTGTCGGGATTGCAAGTCTGCGTGATAAAGGCAACTGTTGATATTGCCTTTAGGAGGCCAGATTAAGTGGTCCTTTTCTGCCTTTTGGGTTTGTGAGCCCTAGAAGGAATGCCCTGAGATTAAAACTCCCATGACAGAGTGCGCTAATTCAAACAGAAGTAATCAAGCCACTCTGTTTCTCTGGGATAAAGTGTGGCTTAGTTTTGGGTTTTGCTTGTTAGTCTCCTATTTGATTTGATTTGATGGCTTTTGCAGCTTTAAGTGTGTTGAGTACATATTGTAGTTCTGTGGAGGCAAAGAAACCAAACAAACTTCAAAAAGCTGCATGAAAAGCTCAACAAATAATACAAGTATCCTCAAACAAAGATAAAATCCAAGTTCTTACAGCAGCCTTTGCAGTTTTAATCCCTTGCTCTTTACCATGGCAAAGAAGCTTTCATAAGCTCCTCTGGATCTTACAGGAGAAGGAAAACTTGTCTTTGCCTTCTGCTGTCTTTGCAGTCCTCTGAGAAACTGTAGGTGCAGAAGCTACGTTGGCTGCACTTACCCTCAGAACCACGACCCAAATGCATCAAATCTTTTCTTTCTCTTGGGGCTCCTTCAGGCTGCAGTTGCACTTAGTCAAAATGCCCGTTTCTGTCTCACATCCTCTCCTTACCTCGGCTGTAGCCTGGTAGGTGTTGGCAGCAGAAGTGATTGCTTTCCCTGCGCCTTTCTCTGTGGGATGATTGATTGTCTGCAACAGGAAAGACAGTTTAGTTCCAGAATAAGGGCCGGTCCATGGATAAAGGGACTTTAAATAGGAATCTAGGCATGTGCCAGACTCTGAGGATGGTGGGAAGGCTTGCAAATCTTGCTTAAACCTTTCGACAAAAAAATGGCAATTCTAAGATCCTTGCAGGATCAAAAACTATCAGAATCCCTTGGTGTAATCCAAATATTCCCTTGGCACTTGCTCTGAGAGTTTCTAAATAGTCATTTCAGTGACCTTCTGATCATTTGATGGTTAGAAAAACATGTGAAAATTGGTTTTTGCATATGTTGATAGACCTTCCAAGGTTCAGACCTGTAAATCAGTGGATCCTAATGCAGTAGTCACTAGAATCTATTTATTTATTCATTTACTTTTAGATTAGTAAAAATCTATGATTTAACCATAAAGAAACATTTTTCCTTCAGTACATATGTTGCCAAGGAGAACATTATTGTTGGTATCCGTTTGGTTGTGGAAAACGCTGCACAAGCAGATAGCAGCCCAGTCTCCCAGGAGAAGGTGACACCTGTATTCCTTCCCAAAAGCAGAAGGTGCGAAGTTATACCCTACGAAATTCTGTCCCAAATTTAACCCAGTGACCTACTGCATGCATTCCTGCTCTTCACACATTAATCACAACAGACGTGTTCCAAAGGACATGCCAGTTTGTGTCCCAAGGAAACATGAAGGGTATTCTAAACACCTGCTAACTTGCAGCAAAGATGAAGACCTTGCATTTTAGGGGGGGGGGGGGGGGGGGGGGGGAGAGCAGATTTTTTCCTGTAACAACTATGTAGTATGACAGGACAAAATGGGCTTTTGTCATTTTTGCAACCTCTACAATTCGAGTAGTCGAAGATGTTAGCAGTGGTTTTGGCCATACCCTCCCATGCAGGCAGAACTTCTTCCACCGGTTCTGCAGATAGGCTGGAAAAGCAGTAATTAGTACAGCTTGAGAAGTGAAGAGAAAATTAACCAGTAATTCTGAAAGAGAAGTTTTCTGTTCTTCTCTGGAAAAAAAAAGTCACAAAAAAATGCTCGTTTGATAGCAACCAAAAAAATCAAGTACGGAGCTTCAGCATTGAACTCTACTGGAGTTTTTAAAGGCTGGACTTCCCTGAGAATAAAGCCTAAGGGAAATGAATAGCTTTTACTCCGCTAACTTGTTGGCATAATCTTTCACATGAAAAGGCTGCTAAAAGGAGCAGAACAGTGCCATTGTTCATTATTTGTCGCTTCCAAACACTGGTTGTATTGGCTTAATATCAGCGTGGCCTTTGTTCTCATAGTCATATTAGCAAAAGAGATTTCAAATAGAGAAACGTATTTTTTACTATCCCAAAGTATTGTCATACAGGCAAGTGGCCCGGATACTTGGTGGATACTTGACGAACCATTTATACTTCAACAATTTCATCATCTCAGACAGCATCGTAGTGCAAATTTATATATACATACATGTGCACATACGCCCATAGAGGTAGTACATATAAATTATTTAAAAGTTTAGGAAAAGGAGGAAAACCATATCACTATATCACTCCTCACAAAAGCCCCAAAATACTAATTTAAAGCAAGGAAGGCAGGACCTAAATCTGCTGTGTCCTTGCCACAATCTCCAGCCTCCATTTATATAGAGACCTTAAACCTTTTCAGAGAGCTCACTAAGCTGGAGGGCAAGATAAAAACAAATCGCTAGTTCATTTTTCCCTCTCCGATTCTTTAATCTGGCAATCCATCTTACCCACAAGTAACCCAAAAGGTTGTGTCTTTTCCCCAAGGTCCTGAAGCCTTTGACCACTTCAGAAAAACATAATATGTTGTTTGTTTTGCTTGGTGGTTTCCTGGCACCGTTTCAGCGTTGGGCATTCCCCATTCTGCTTGAATAACCTGTTTTGAGTAGCAGACTTGGTTCCAGTCCCCTCCACTGTAGCCAGCTACTGTAAAGAGCAGTGTGAAAGCTATGAGAAGAGAATTTAGCAGGGAAGAGTTCTCCTGTGTTTCTCACTTGCCATGTGCATATATGTCAGTTGAGTGGCTTCTGAAAAATAAGGATAGAGAACAGTTCTTCTGTTGTTCCTTCTCTTTTCCTACCCACACTATGTCTTCCCCCACCCCTTCCATTGTGCCTCTCTCATGAAGGCATCACCATTTATATTTAAAGAACGTTGAAAATGCATATGAAACTAAGCCTGCCTTATTGAGTGTAGGACAATTAGTAGTATAATTACATCATTTTTCCTGAGTCATAAAAAGATGCACATGTATACTTTGCCTAGTGGGCCTGTATAGAATGTATATGTCAATGCATGTACCATGTGTAAACATTATTTGCGCATTAACTAAAGTCCCTAAAGGCTGCAAGCTATCATTACCTTGTTCAGCTGGGTTACCCTCTCAAAAACAATAACCCCACAACCCTCTAAAGTCAGGAAATAGGTTTTATCTGTATGTGGAACATAAATCTATTTGGACTCTTCAAAGCAGCCTCCACTGGGAATCCCTGCCTCCTTATGGTACCAGTCTCTGAACAACCTGAAGCACAGTTTCTTTAGAGTGGACACCTGGGGTTTAAATAAACATTCATCATGGAGACTATGGGCATCCTGACACTAATTAAAAAAAAAACAAACCACACACACACAAAAAAACCCCAAGATCCATTGCAGAAATGATGCTTTAGTACATTTCTGTTTGTGTGTGCAATCTGCCAATAGTGAAATCATTGTAACTAACCAAAATGCTACAGACAAAAGTTATATTCAGCAGTTGTGTTCAAAGGTCTGCAGGATCAGTGTCCCATTTTTCTTTTCCCTAGTCTCTGTCCAGTTGTGCAGTGGGATCTAGGTCCAACGTAACAAAGCCAGTGAGTGACTTTTGCAATGGGACTTACTTCCTACATCAAAGCCTCTGTGCTGTCACGACATATGGGCTGTGCAAAAGCAGCCGTTCCACGGTCTGGAGGACGCATCCCTGTTCCTGTCGGTTTAAGCTTATGGAATGAATTTCCAGTATTCTCATCTCTACTTCGAAAGCACATGAAGCTTGCCATACAGAAACAGGGATCACGGCCCCGCTCTGCAGCCAGCCCAGGCACTGATGCTTCTGCTCGCTGCCCGTGGTGTAGCTCATCGGGGACCAGTTTGTGGCCCTTGAACTGCGTGCAGCTCTTCAGCAATTCAGAGGGTGCTCCCTGGGCTGTGAACGCTTGATGTGTTGGAGCCATGCAGCCTCCTCAGCAATGTGAATTCGTGCCTTTAGGAGAGTTATTACCAAATGTATGTAGGGCCCTGCTGCGTGCCCAGACAGACCTGCTTCTGTGGTGGTCCCATGGTTAAATCCTCTCTTGGGTTTCTCTTAGTTATCCGCCTTCATGGTCAAACGACGGTTTTGCTTTGAGGCGGTAGGGTCAGAAGCACCAGCCGTCGCTATCAGCAGCAACGCGTGTCTACAGCTGCCGGCCAAGAATGCTCTGCAGCATCTTTTCCATTTGGCTGTGTATCTTCTGCTTTATGGCAGAAGTTACTGGAACAATGTGAGGAGCTCATTTCTGAAGACGTTCTTGCTAAGGACCCTGGCACCCGCAGTATGTTTGGCAGGAGGCAAGCCCGTGTAGCCTGGCGGCCCGCTAGTCTATTTTCAATTATCTGGGGTGCTCAGAGAAGAAGACATTAATATTGCTGAGGATGACATAGCAAATTACTACTGCTCCCTAACCTTTTAAAATTGCTAACACTGTTGTAATCTGTAATTACAGAAATCAGTGTGAGAATTGTGGCACAGTATAATTATCTTTCCTGATACTTTATTGCTGTATGAATTATTAATCAAAATCAGTCTTGTATAGTATTTGCAGCAACTAAGAAGAATAATGTATAATTAAATTTCATTATTTCTATTTTTGTGCTGGTGTTTTATGATGTTGTAATTGATAATTAATTGGTTAAAAATTCACACAATTCTTGGGAGTTTCATATGACTATGACTGCTCGGTATTCAGCATTTATTAATTGAATAATGGGCTCACTGAAGAGACCTTTGTATATAGTCTTCTGTCATTACAGTGAGCTCTCAAAATGGTGAATTAATCATTAGGCCTTTCAATAGTTTCTTTTTAAAGGAAAGCAGTGACAATATAATCATATCCTTTGTTGTTATAGCTATAATTGAGAGATCGTAATAACCAATTATAAGTATGGTCATTTTAGGAGCTCTGAAGTGTCAGTTATTGATAAATTTCTTTAAAACCAAAGTGTTGATTACACAGAACAAGTCTTTTCATAGAAAAAATATTAGGAGATGGGGAAGGAAGCCTGGAAAATTATTTTCCTCCCACTTGCCACTTAAAACCAGTGCATGTTTATCCCTAAAAACTGTCAAGTCTGATGTGCTTTTGCTGCCATTTGTCAGAAATACGAGTTCCTCTCAACTTTTTCATTATTTTATCATCATTCTCCCCATTTTTTTCCTAGTACCTTTTGCTAAATTGTTAGGGGAAAGAAAATGAACAGAAAACCTCAGAACAAAAGAGTATTTTTTCACACTCTGTGCAGGCTATTGAACAGAAATGCCGTCAGACGTTTACACGCAAATCTGCGGCGCAGACTCTCCAGCTACCTCTGACCAAAGAGCCTTAGATGCGCTCAGGCTGACCACTTCAAGTTATTCCTAAGTGTCCTTTTTTTACTGTTAGTGGAGCTGATCGGAAGAATGTGAACTGGAACTAAAAATAACCCCAGTTCAGTATTGATCCTTTCTTAACACAATCAGGAGAAAGCCGGGAGTCACCTTGTATAGCAGGATATAATGCGAGCTCCAGCTTACGCTTCCAAGCAAAACCTGCGGTTCATTTGACAGCGGGTCAGGTACTGTGATTCTTAAATGAGAAATACATTGTTACCTGTTGGCTTCCATACTAAAAAGCAGCGTTACAGGCATAATGAGGAGATACTGATAAACTTTTTCAGGCCTTTACTGTGAAGTTGTTGCTGTGCACTGTTGTAGATCTCATGTCCTGCTTACACTTCCCGGGATACAAGCAAGCTTTTACTGCGTGGGATGAGGTGGTGCCTTCAGGCCTGTTTTTTTCCACATCCCGTTCCTTGCTGATGTTTCGCCATGGAGAAGCTTCAAGGACGCTTCCACTGCAGTCTGTGCACCTTTTATGAGTTGGGCTTAGCATGGGATGGTTTCTCATTTCCCAAAACCAGCACTCTGCTGGAGCCAGTTGGAGCGGGAGCCCCTGTTGTCAGGGTCACCCACCACATGTAGTCTTTGGACAGGTGTTTTCTCCTGCTTGCCCTCAACAGCTTGGTCCCATGCAACTTCGGTGCCCCTTGAAGAGAGGGGAGCACAGGGCAGTATGCCCATCGCTGTCTCCAGGGGCTGGGGGCAGAGGGGGCGAGGGGTCTAGGAGGCACATGCGGAGGTGCTGCGTTCGGGTTTTCCATCTGTGTTGACATCCATCGAACAATTTGTTTCTGAGACAGTGGTTAGTAGGTCGGGAGAGATGGACAACACAAGCACTTTCCTCTGCCCATGCAGTTCATTGTTGGCCACTGTGCTGGAGGATGCGAATTTTCTTCCCATCTGAACTTGTACCCTGAGTAATGTGGCCCCGGATATTTTTATGAGGAGTGACTAATCCTTTTACAAATCCAGTGAGTTCCTTGCCCAGTAACATGCAGCAGTGGTCAGTTGTACATACGGTTTATTGCAGTGACTGTGAAATCTCTCAGGAAAAACAAAACAAGCATCTTCCTATGAGCATTTCAGTTTGTTTCTGTGGTCAGGAATCACAGCTCTTCTTTTTATAAATTCTGTGTTTGTCTCACTTCTTTTACTTGGATGTCCTCTCCTGTTTGCAATATTAGAAACAATAAATAGCAGTGCTGCTTTGATCTTTTTGGTTTGTATTATTTATATAATGTTTATCAAATTCAACATAAGTGTTAAGGAGGGCTTTTTTTCTCTCCTTGCCAGTAATCTTTTCTGTTGTCCTCCTGAGGATTTCTTTTCTCCCTGTTTCAACGTCAGTAACCAGATGCAGACGCTACGCAACAGTACACTACACCAGAAGTGACTAGAAAATATATCTCCTTATTAAAATATTTCTGTCTCTCTAAAATCTCTCTCTAGGTGAAGACAGTCTGTCTGTCTCCAGTCTGTCTTTTTCATGAGACTCCAAATTGGAATTGAGATACCAGATCAATGAGTACCTGGTTTAGTGTGAGGGTGGTCAAATGCTGCAACAAGTCGTCCAGAGATGGCGTGGGGTCTCCATCCTTGAAGATACTCAAAACCCGACTGCGCATGATCCTGAGCAGCCTGCTGTAGGTCATCCTGCTTTGAGCCGGGAGGTTGGACGAGACGACATCTAGAGTTCCCCTCCAACTTCAACCATTCTGTAAAATTACTTTTTTTTCTCAATTGCCACTTGTGCGTAATAGAATGCCCTGGATTTAGTGTGTCACCTTGTTAGTGTTTTATTCTTTTTTGTATTAAATCTTTCTGAAATTCCCAACAATCCCTATTACCTTTGACATTTGAACTAAGTTTATCAATTTCAGTCTCTCTGTCATGATCTGTGGACTTCTAGGTTACTAATCAGTGTAGGATCATCAGATAATTCATGTTGGAAAGGACCTCAGGAGGTTCCTAGAACAACCTCTGGCTCAAAGCAGGTCAGCTCTGAGATCAGAGCAGGTTACTCAGCGCTATGTCCAGTCTGGCCTTGAAAACCTTCAAGGATGGAGATGACACAACCTCTCCGGGCAACCTGTACCTCATTTTTTTTCTTCATATCCAGTCTAAACCTCTGTTGTTTCAAATTGCTCCCATCGTCTGGCTCCGTCTTCTCGAGGACCTCGCTGTAGGTAGTGGCAGGCTGCTGTTAAGACCTCAGTACGCCTGGGCAGTCTCCCATCCAAGTACTAAGTAGACTGAACCCTGCTTTAGCTTCAGAGATCAGAGGAGCTCAGGCATGTTGCGTGGCATGGCCATAGGCAGATGTGAGCCAGTACTGCTGCTGTTTCATTTCTGTACAAAATTCACTGTTAACCTGCTGAAAATTGCCCCTGTATTCCTTATCTGTTGAATACAATTTAGCCTAAGCGATTTCCAGTCTGATGCAACTTCTCACCTTACGGCAACTGAGCTTCTCTAGCAGCTTTTTGTAAAGGTTTTGTCAAAGGATTTCTGATAGTCAACACTAATGACATGTACCAGTGTTCCTCACTGCTAATTTGCCACACTTCAGGAATTCTAATAGAGCCCATCAGAGACATGACTTCCCCTTGCAGAAGCCATGCTGCTTTGTCACGGTGATAATTTGCCTGGTTAAGTGCTCTGTAGCTCTGCCACGATCAAGATTTACCTTTTCACGTAATTAACCCAGTTCTGATGCAGGACTTTCTGGTCTGTCTTGGTAAGATTTTCTCTCCCCTAACATTTCTCTTTAAAAAGGGACACCACATTGCCTGCCCTCTAGTCTTGTGAGGCAGGAGCTGGGGTTTTTGTGATAGGTGATGTATTTTTGATAGCAGCTCAGGCAGTGCGTTTATGAGTTCCTGGAGAGTTTTGGGTGAGTGCCAGCCAGTAGAGATGACGTGCTGCAAACCAAAAAGTGATTCGGATGTTCCATGAGCAATTTTTTTGGTCTCCTGAGGTTTCGCATGCCTCCTCCATGCTGCCCATGCAGAAGGTCTCGGTGGGATCTCCCACCCGTCGCTGTGGAAGGACCGTGTAAGCAACGTTCCAATTCGCTTCACTGCAGTTGCTGGCCTTTACCAGCAACTTTTTCTGGCGAGGTTTCAATGGTGCTTTCCTTGCCCACGATAGTTCATGCCAGTTTCTGGAAACTTTTGTTTCAAAGAGGCTTTTTCTGGCAGTGTGATGACCTATATGCAAACAAATGCACAGCATGTTCTTTTGAGCCAGAGAAAGGCTTGCTAAGACATTCTCTCTTCGGTTTGAAGAAATACCAAGTGTGTAACAGTGATTTCCATGAAGAAGGCTCTGCAAACTCAGCATAATACTGAATTCAGCAAAAAATTACACGGTTTGAATTAACACTGTATAAAAGACTTCCAGCCCAGCTTGCCTCAGAGTTCAGAGTTAATACCCTATCCCTGCTTTTCTTTTCCGAGGAGAGGGAAAAAAAAAAAGTTGAATTTTGCTAATTTTCTTGCTGCTACATGCCAAAGCCCTACGGTGACCTTTTCTCTTTGCACTCTAAACCCTTTCCTCATGAAAATTAACAATATACTTCCCAGTGCAGGCTTTCACCGTCTTGCTCCTGTCCTGCAGGATAAAGCCCTCTCGGAGAGGAAACACCTCATGCCTGGAGGTCATTCAGTCGATGGCAGATCGTGGAAAAAGGAAGACCGTAAATCACTTGTGTTGAAACATTAAAAGCTGATAAATAGGTGGTCCTGAGCCATAGCCCAGCCCCGGCTTCCCTGTGCGCAATGCAGGGCTCGGGGTGCTTCCTGGAGCGGCCAGGGGCACGGCCGGGGGAAGTCTGTGTCGGGCTGAGATTGCAGCTGCCGGCCGGGGCATCCACGCGGGCTCTCAGCGGCTGCGGGAAGGGGCACGGCGTGGATCCGCTTTCAGGAAGCCCCTGAAGTCACAACGGAAGCCTTGGGAAAGCATGGCGGTAGAAGCAGCTGGGTGGAGGTCCTTCTCGGGAGCGTAGCTAGGGATCTGCTGGAGCGGAGGGGGTGATTTACAAGCCCCAGCATCTCAGTACCGCATCGGTCGGGTTTCCTAGCATAGAAGGCAGGCTTGCTCGCCAGTGGGGAAATACACCGTGGTATTTTCAGCACTTCACAGGGCTTGCAATGAATTTTTTTAAAAAATACACTTCATGAGAGCTGTAGTTAAAAAGTGGGAAATTACTAATTAGTAACCAAGTAATTCAGGGTTTGATTCACACAAATTGCACTATTACTGTAAAAAAGAATTGCAATTTCAGGCAAACAGTGTTTTTTGTTTTTTTGAAAAAGGCACTGAAAATATAATTCATGTTCTGTTCATTACCTGCCAGGTTTCAGGTTTCTTGTACGTTTTTTCATCATCTGAGACATTACAGGCATAAGACATGCCTGGAAAAAAAAGAAAAAAATGAACGCTTTCCCCTTTGCATTGTCATTTGCAACTCTCAGGTTTTCCCACTAGATCGTTCTTGTAAACTGTTGCGTTTCATAGCACGCAAGAGTGACCACTTAGAACATCATTATAATGCTATCGTTAGCATCAGAGTTCAGTTATACAGAAAGCTATGAGTGGGATGAGCTAAGTATCATTTTCTCTTTTACCTTACCATAGTGTTAATAAAATGATTGCTGTCAATTCGTCTTGTTAGACTCAATTTATGACGGGGGAAAATAAAAAGAATGAATTTTCTCCTGATTAAGATATCCAACTGGTAGCATAAAAAAACGCACAGTGTCTCCCTCCCTTGCCTGTATGCAGATTGATAAGCAGGTTCGTGTCTTCTCTCTAGATATAAAGTTGATGAAGGACTAATAGATACTGGGTTGGTTGGTTGGGTTTTTTCTGTTCACGTAGGCATTTCAGCTGAGTACTCAGAAGAGTAGCATGAGTCAGCACTAAATACTGAAAATACCAGTAAAAGAGAAGCCGTAAGCATCCCATTAAGAATTCCAGTAATATTACAGTTTTGTAATGTTGGCAAAAACACCTATTTTGTAGAAAGAGTCATCATAGCCACTAGCTTAAAAATACTGCTATAAAGGAGAGAAGTTGGAGTTATTTTTGAGAAGTCAAGTAAATACATACAAGTACTGGCACAAGTAGCAAACAGGTCCTCTTAAGTCCACTTTTGCCTAGATGATTAGTATCTTTCGAATGACACTGTAGGAAAATGCACCCTGGTTTGAACGCATGGCAAGAGAAATAGTTTGAAGTCTACCTGTGTATATTGTACTACCAAGGGAAAATGCTGCAAAGAACCATGTTAGAAAGTAGCAGAGGAGGAATTTTGCTTCCACTTTCTGCAGTGGTCAGATATTTCCAGTGCAGCAGTATTATGCCAGAATACCCCCGTCTGTCGCCCTTAGCCCTGTATGCCTCTGAATCTTATCTCTCAGAAGGCGGTTGTTGTTTGGAAAAATAATTCCTTAAAGTACTTGAAGTTTGTGTGTTTGCCCGACTTTCCTTTCAGCAGCAGATAGAATACATACAAATAATCCTTTTTCCCACGTAAGCCTTAAAACAAGTGTGTTCGGTTTGTTTTGGGGTACATAGTGTGTTCAGACACAGCACAGGCTTTTACAGTTTTCTACTCAGAGAAATTGAAATGGGAAAATAATGCAAAGAGGATTCAGTCTGGTGCTGGGCAGAAAGTTTTGGGTAAGAGAAGAATTACTTCAATGTGTCCAAGTGCAGAGGGGAGTCATGCAGTGTAGGGTGTTGGAGAAAGCTGACCCACCACCACGACCGCAAGTCCAATTCCCGTGTTCAAAGGCGATGCTGGTTGCAGAAATTGCAGAACAGCAGGCAGGGAACTTCCTAGCTCAGACCGTTGTAACAGGTATCTTACATCCTTCCAACCTCTGCTCTGCTGTCAGGAGGGGGAGACTTATCTGCAGGCAGGAGTGGCCCCAGCACCCATGTGCTGCCCTGCCACCCAGGGCTGGACCTCCCCACGGGTTGGGGGATTTTCTTGGGTCTGTGGGTCTGGAATTCAGAAATTGCTCTTTTCTGTAAATGACATTAAACTGCCGGTGAAAGTGTGTTGCTTTAGCCATACCTGGAAATGGATTTCTTCTAAGCCACTAAACATCTTTCTCTCCCCCTTAAGGCTTAAAATAGCTCTAATTCTCATTGAGAGATGAAGTCACTGTAGTTAGTGGCTTGTCTTTGCCGGGTACAGTTCCACCTTGCCTTTCACTTGAGCGGAGGTCATCAGTGTAAACACGCAGCGCTGCCTGTCTGCTGGAGAATATACTGGGGTTTTGAGGGTTTTTTCCCTTAATCTGAAAATAACAGAAGCAAGCACAAAGCCCTTTTTTCACTATTAGAAGACCCAACAGTCACTCTTGCTTTTTTTGCTAAAATCTTCTAAAATTTCCCATGTCCCCATGTTATTGCCTCTACTAAATCGAAAATCGTAGATGTGTAGTAGGTGGTTGAAGGAAAGCACTTTGCAGTCCATCTAAACTCTATTTTGGTTTTGAGGGGGGAAGTTGGGGAGGGTTAGGTAATGGAAGCGTGGTGGAGTGAAAGCCAGTGGCAACGAAGGCCCTTCCCCATACCTTTCCCGAGCAACTTGCTTGGCTGTGATCCCTGGGTACCCAGAAATCGAGCGGCATCCCACCGCACCGCGTTCGCCCAGCGGCTGCGTTGCTCCTCACCGCCTTGTTTTGTGTTTTTCTTCCTCCCTTTTCCCCTGCAGGGTGTGAACGGCATGTCTGTGGATGAGAAGACTGACTCCCCCATGTATGTGTATGAGTCAACGGTGCACTGTACCAATATTCTCCTCTGCTTAAATGACCAGCGGAAGCAGGACATTCTCTGTGACGTGACACTGATCGTAGAGGGGAAGGAGTTCCGCGCCCACCGGGCTGTGCTGGCTGCCTGCAGCGAGTACTTCTTGCAGGCCTTGGTAGGGCAGACGGAAAATGACCTGGTGGTCAGCCTGCCGGAAGAGGTACAGTATGTCGCCGTGCCCCCGCCATAAACACGAGCCCCCTCCATCCCGCGCGGTGAGGAAGACTTCCACGGTCCGCTAAGGTGGCCACGGGGAGCACGGCATGGGTGTTGGTGCCTGCCCCGGCACAGCTCTGGATGTGGTTTTTGTGTTTGGGTGGGTTGCAAATCACTGAAGGATGGACATGCTCACACCACCCTTCCTCACCAGCAGTAACTCCTAACAGTTGCGGCAGCAAAGCTTTAAGATGCTTCAGCTCACCTTTGTCGCTGCCACTGAGGGAGTTGTACCCAAATGCTTAATTACCGTAGCTTCGTTCAGGGCATTATCAGGACCCTGATATTCTTCTGCTCTTCCAGACAGGAAATTTGAAAGGGGTGATGTGGCTGCTAGATGTCAGGTTATTGCTGAAAAATCATTTGAGCTGTCATGTTGTTGGGAGTCTCATTGCTGTCCACCCCTCTCCGGCAGCTCATATCCCCGTCCTCCTCTTCCCCCTCTCCTGCACCTCATTTAGCCTTGCTTCCTCTCGCCTCCCCGCATGACGAGTTTGGGATTTAACTGCTTCGGGCCGCGTGTTTTTCACCAAGAAACCATGAACACTGTCTGTCAAAAAGCAGGGGTTTTCTCATGCGGCATGGCTCCCACAGCAGGAAGCCAAGGGACGTAGAAAATACCTACCTCACTGGAAAGTTTACTTTATTTTACCACAAAATCTCACTGGCTGGCTTCCACCCCCACTGTAATTTCCTCACAGCCGTACGGCCGTGACAGCACAGCTACTGTAGGGCACGCCGGTGGCTTTGCTGCCCACGGAGGGCAGACGTGCCTGCTGGCCAGGGCTGCCATCACCCGCCGCCTTGGCACTGCCTGCCCGGCGTCTCCGGCTGGGACGGGCGGCACGAGAAGGGTGGCGATGTACCCGGGGCACGGGACGGCAGTCGCTCAGTGAGAAGGTACTCTGGCATACAGAGGGTTTTTCACCATCATTTGCTTAATGCCCATGAAGAAGCACGGTGTGTTTTTAAATGATGACAGGTCCCGAAGTGTCACACGCCATTTTTCCCCCTCTAGGTTAGCTCTCCAGAGACTTCACCGGTGTCGTGATGTTGTCACGGCACAAGTTGGAGAGCATTAGAAGTAGGTCACCGGGTGTGACTTCATGAGCCTTGACGCTGAATATTACTCATGAAGAAATTTCAACCCAGACATTTTGCATAGGAGTTTAGAGATATCGCAGAGGACGCGCTAGGATGCGCACTATGATTCTACACTGTCCACTAATAATTTCCAGTGGAAGAATTAAGTCTCAGTCAGTGTTGCATAACTTTCACACTGCAAAGCAAGGGTGGGAGCAGAGAGGTGACAAAACATGGCCAGGGGTGCACAGGTAGGAAGAGACAGGAGAGTATCAGCACTCTTCTACAAAGCCTTGGTGAGACCTCCATGTGTGATTCAGGTCCAGTTAGATAAAGAAAAATAATTGAAATTCAAATAAGCTTATACAGGAGTGACTGAGATGTTCAGAAGAAGGAGCCTGGCCTAAAGGAGGAGAAGACCGTGGCAGGTTCATCGTGCTGGCGTGACAACTGCGACATGCTGCAGCTCCATGTAGGCAGAGGAGATGAAACAGCTGAGAGGAAGAGTTTAATACTAAAAGACAGTGTTGACACAAGCATTGATTGGTTTCAACTGGCTCTTAGTAAAAGCAGATTAGAAATTAGCAGATTTCTAATCACAGCAGTGGTGAGGTGCTGAGCCACAGGCCAGTGGGAGGAGCAGGGTGGTGGAGGAATCATGATGTGTCTGCACTTGGTGACCCAGTCCTATATTCACATGACACTAAAGATTTAAAAAACAAAGTTTTGTCTTTCTATGTGTTTTATATGAGGTACTATGTAAAAAAAATCCTCCAGTCCAACCATAAATGATTTTTACTTAAGTGAATCCCTTTTGGATAAATGAAGTATTGGCGTTCTACATTCTAAAATATATCTCAATGAAAGATCAAAAAATTTTAGCGACTTGGGGTTACACTGGCTGCTGTTACAGCACCAGTGAAGTCCATGGATTTGCAGAAGCAGGGAATCTAGTTCTTAAGGCTTTTTCCAGTACTCTGAAATTGTCATGTTCCACCTAAGACCACCGCTGTTATTTTGCCACATGCTTCGATTAGGTGCAGAGTGCCAGGACTTTAACTTTTTCGTCCTGGAAGAGAATTCTCCTGGCCTATCAGAAACGATACCTATAGTTACCAATGCCTGCTTGTACAGATACTTTCCATGTGCAAATTAACTGCTGTTAACTGCATTGAATCTAATTTGCTTGGTGGCTACTTTATTTGAATAGCTGTATGTGAGGTGGTCAGTTAAATAATTTCCTCACAAGTGCTAGTCACCTGGGGTAAGAGAGCTGCCTGATGCACTTCGTTGTTTCTCAGTTTATTCCTTGGTTAAGGTGCACGTCTCTGCTTCTGGCGTTGCTCTGCTTCAGAGTGCTGGGCGCTTTGGTAGGTGCCTGTGTGTAGATATGGGAAGTGCTTCCAACAAAGAACAGTGTCAGAGCTCCCCACGAAAGGAACTGAAACATTCACAGAGCTGATAGAGCAGGGGAAAAACCATCTCAGTTATATTGCATTAAAAGAAGTTAGCAAGGTCTTTTTCAGTTCACAAACTAATGGCTCTTCTCAAGACTATTGTTTTTAGTCCGTGGTCTGCAGAGCTCTGGCAGCCCCTGAGTTATTTCTAAAGGTATCTGTGAAAACTGACTTAATCTGTCATGTAGGGGGTTATACCTCCAGTGGAAAAATTTCAAAGAAAAGTTGAAAGTTAATGTCCTGAGCCAATACTTTTTTCAGGCTCAGAGACAATATAGATGACTGCATCAGTGGACAAGGGCAAGGCAACCGATGTCATCTATCTGGACTTCTGTAAAGCCTTTGACACAGTCCCCCACAACATCCTTCTCTCGAAACTGGAGAGATACGGATTTGATGGGTGGACTGCTCGGTGGATGAGGAATTGGTTGAATGGTCGCATCCAGCGGGTAGTGGTCAATGGCTCAACGTCCAGATGGAGACCGGTGACAAGTGGTGTCCCTCAAGGGTCTGTATTGGGACCGATGCTTTTTAACATCTTCATCGATGACATAGACAGCGGGATCGAGTGCACCCTCAGCAAGTTCGCAGACGACACCAAGCTGAGCGGTGCGGTGGATACGCTTGAGGGTCGGGATGCCATCCAGAGGGACCTGGACAGGCTCGAGAGGTGGGCCTGGGCGAACCTTATGAGGTTCAACAAGGACAAATGCAGAGTCCTGCACCTCGGTCGGAGCAACCCCCGGTATCAGTACAGGCTGGGGGATGCAGGGATGGAGAGCAGCCCTGCCGAGAAGGACTTGGGGGTGCTGGTGGATGAAAGGCTGGACATGAGCCAACAATGTGCGCTGGCAGCCCAGAAGGCCAACCGTATCCTGGGCTGCATCAAAAGGAGCGTGGCCAGCAGGTCGAGAGAGGTGATTCTGCCCCTCTACTCTGCCCTGGTGAGGCCCCACCTGGAGTCCTGCATCCAGCTCTGAGCCCCTCAACATAAGAAGGACGTGGACCTGCTGGAGCGGGTCCAGAGGAGGGCCACAAGGATGATCAGAGGAATGGAGCACCTCTCCTACGAAGACAGGCTGAGGGAGTTGGGCCTGTTCAGCCTGGAGAAGAGAAGGCTCCGGGGAGACCTTATTGCAGCCTTTCAGTACTTGAAGGGGGCCTATAGGAAAAATGGGGAGAACCTTTTTAGCAGGGCCTGTTGTGATAGGACAAGGGGTAATGGTTTTAAACTAAAGGAGGGGAGATGCAGGTTGGAAATCAGAAAGAAGTTTTTCACAATGAGGGTTGTGAAGCACTGGAACAGGTTGCCCAGAGAGGAGAGGTAGTAGAAGCCCCATCCCTGGAAACATTCAAGGTCAGGCTGGATGGGGCTCTGAGCAACCTGATCTAGTGAGGTTGTCCCTGCTCATGGCAGGGGGGTTGGACTAGATGGCCTTTAAAGGTCCCTTCCAACCCAAACTATTCTATGATTCTATGATTCTATGATAGTTGTTATAGAAAAGCAGAGATTGAAAATCGTTTTTAAATATAGTCTTCACAGTTCAAAACTTTTCCAAAGGTGACGATCACTCCTAAATTAACAAAGATATTTTTAAGTCAGCTATGCAAGCATTGCATTTTAAATTCTGGCATGGTTTGAAAACTGCTAAAGTATGCAATTGTGGAGAAAGGTCATTATTATTATTATTTCTCAAAGGTTTAATGTTGGAGCTGGATAAAGCTTTATATATAAAGCTATTACACTCATGTAATGTTGGTGTGAGGGAGCTTAACATCAAAACAAAAGAACTTATTTTTGATTATTCAAAGCAGTAAATCTGCCTCTGAAGTCTGAATTGCAGTCTTTTTTCTTCATAGCATGTTGGGATCTGTTTGTTAATCTGGCATACAGACATTAACTGTTGTCTAGCTAAACAGTGAACAGATGTTTTTTACATTATTTCTTGTTTATATCCAATTACAAGTGAGAGCAGTCTTTATGATACGCCAGTCATTTCAGTAGGGAGATACGGTGCACACACAGAATTGGGACTAGTTGAACTTACAGGTTTTTAAACCACTGCAAAACCTTGTGTTAGACATTTCAGGTCAGTTCAAGCATGACTTAATGTGCCTCAGTTCAAACCTTTCCCTAATCAACTTAAACTAAGTCAGTATGGAGCTAATTCTGCACTGATTGAAGAGTTTCCATAAACCCTTTTGTGCTAGCCTCGGTAATTTGATTTCGTGCTACACCTTTTGTTAAAGCAATGTATTTTAGTGTGTAGATAAGCGCTTGGAAAAACAGCCACATAATAACAAGGGTTCAGATGTGGCCGCGGTGTGTGAACTATCAGCCCTCAGAGCAGAGTTAGAGGAATGGAGCGTCAGCTGCCTACAGCTAGGAAAAACGGACCCCATTAGCTCTTAAATTCTATGCTTTTCTCTTCATTTGCAGGTTTTGGTAAACAACTAGAACCTCACCTGCTTTCCAACCCAAGGTATTTTTCAGCAATTGTGCAGTTTTCCTCTAGAAACTGCTGTTAATGCAACCCAAAATTAATATTTTCCAAGAACTGAGTTTAAAGCTGTAAAGTTAGTCATTCACTCCATACCCCTAACTGTTGTTTTGTTTTATTTAATCACGAAAACTGGTCTTCCTTCCTTTAACAAGGCACTTAATTAAGCTTTTAATTCATGATAAGAAGTTAAATGGCACTTATGAGGCTTTTTTAATGGTTTCCACTTCCCATCCAGATTACAAAAAAAGGTGTGATAGAGAGGGAGACACGGCTGTCAGCCAGGGGTATTGTAGGTCATGCCAATATTAGCTGGCAGCAGGCCATTATCCAATTAACATTGCTTCATCGCTGCAAGTAATAGCTCTCGAGTAGATGATTGAGTCATTCATGCTGTAGTGGTACTCTACTTTACTTGAGAAGGAGCCAGCGCTTCGTCGAATAGGCTTTTTATTCACTATTATTACCTGCCTGGCTTTGCTAATAGAAGTGCACAGCAAGTCTATACGGGCAAGCCGAAAGGTGGGCGCCGGACAGAGGAGCATCGCCTGTGCAAACACCTTATTCACTTGGTTTTCTGAAAGCTGAGGTTGCAGTTAAATGGCGAAAAGACAGAAATGGCAACAAGAAATAAAACTCCTTAGTTGCATTAGATTCCTACAGCTTAGAGATGAGATTCCCAACCTTGCTTGCGTTGTTTTGACTTTGGGGTGTACATTTGAAAAAACCTTCACCTGGTCATTCCAGCCATGAGAGCACCAAATGCCTTTCTCTCCGGTGAAGCTAAACACAGGTCTTCTGACCAAGCTTTCTCTAGCACTGGTCTGATACTATCCTTTCTGTTATAAAACCAGCTTGCTTCTCAAGTAGATTGGTTAGTTTTACCTGTGACCCTCAAATTTCTTGAATCTCTTTCAAAGAGTGGTTACTGGTTGACTTTTTTTAGTGCAATGAACTATCTGCTGGAAATGTTGCCATCCGAAAGGTTTAAACAGAGTTGTCTGTGGCTTACAAATTTTCCAAGGGGCAAAGGGAAGCAGCATCTCTTTTAGGAAGAGGGGATGGGATGTGCTTGGAGAGCTTTTTTGTTTGTTTATCCACACAGCTCTTTTCTTTGCTATTAAGAGAACGATGTTCAAAGTAGATGTTAGCACACACCACAGGCTGAATTTCTCTGCATTCTTACTGCTTTACTGCTCCCCGACGGCTGCTGCAAAACCTGCCATTCCCCCATGAGGTCTAGCCCTGTGAAATCTGTCATCTGCTTCTTCGGTTGGTGTGGGTTAACTCCCTCACCCGGTTAATCTTTGCAAGGAGAAAGGCAGGACGGGAGCTCGATTCGGGTTCAAGGCTGGCAAAAGCTGAGTATGTTGGAAGGCGAAGGCATGTGGCACCCTGGGTGGGACTGAGCCAGGCATCTAACATTAGTATAGCTCGTAGCTGACAGGGAGGAGAAATACTGGCAGCTGCTAACTATCCATGCCAACCCGCCAGCCTGAGGGAAAAATGCTGGGAATTAGCCAACAAAAGATGATTGCGATGAGGAGAAAATCAAAGGCAGGATGCAGGAGGTCAACTATTACATACCCTGCTGGCTAAAGGTGATTACTATTCCTTTTTATCTCTCTAGAAATAAACGATATTCTCGTACTTTGTCTCTCTCCTTTCTGTGTAGTGTGCATATGTATGAATATAATGTCTTTAAGGAATGCAGTGACTGAGCTGGGAGTGCTCTGCACAGGCGCTTGGAGTGGAAGAGGTGATAAATGTGGGAAAGAGGAGCAAGAGGGCAAGAAGAAAATGTCTGCTTGGAAGTTTATTCCCAGCTGGAGGGATGTTATTACGCAGTAGGGAACAATGAAAGACCCTTTTTCTTTGGCACCCCAGAGATGTATTAAGAGTAGCTAAGATTAGTTCTTAGAGAACGGGAAGCATTAGTGTGGTTTTCTTTTTACATGACTGTATCAGCCATTGATGTTCCTCACAGCACTGGCCAGAATTAATTCTGCTTTGGCTCAGGAGGCAGCAGTGACCCGAAAGCCTTCCCAAAAGCCACCACCCCCTTCATCCACAGAGCTTTTTGTAATGGCAAGAGGTTGTATCCATCAGGCTTCAAATAAAGTCAGGCTTCAAACTCATTCACGCTTCAACCTCACCTCAGCAATGCCACTTCAGTGAGTCCGTATGGGTGGAAGTTGGGTCTTTGGTTTCCTGAATTCCTCCTAGGGAATGCTGACACTGACCACAAAGGATGACTGGAGGCTGCAGATCTGTAGTGAGTAAAACTGAGCATTTGGGTACTTTTTGAGGTCTTACGTGACATGATACTAATTCAGGAGAAACCGTGAGACAGAAATGCACATTGTTTTATGTGCGTTGCTTATGTAGCACAGTGCAAGGTATAAACGACGTATTTTGTTTCTAGCAGGTGAGCAATAAAACAGAAATGAGACCATCAAGATGTGATATGAAATTCCATCCATGTCTCACTGCAAAAGCTTCCGCACTGCCTGATTTTTCATGCCTCAAGTATGATGAGGAAACTAGCCACATACATTTCATTCTGCATGGTGTAACTTCCATTATTTTCTGATGGGGGCTGTCTCACTATTGATAATTCTTGTCTGATCTTTTCCAGTGGAGAAAAGTGAAATAGAATCTCTGTTGTGTTGTGGGGAGAGCTAGGCTTAAAGAAGCAAAACAAAAGCCGTGCATACACGCATGTTAAGGGGAGAAAATCTTGCAGTAACTCCTTTACCCTCCCTTTGGCGGTAGTTGTACTATTTATTTATTTATTCGAGTAAGCATATAAAAATGTACTGTCGAAGGGGATATGGAGATGAATGCGCAGAATGAAATTCACCACCGCGATAAGTGGACTCAATTTCGTTGCCTTTGTTAGACTCCTGCCTGCCGCTGGTGCTAAATCAGGCTGATTGACTGTGATTGCACTTGCTATTGAAAAGGCAGTTTGCAGTGTGGAAACTTTCTCGCTCAAATATGACAAACATAATCTAAAATGTAAAAGATGTCCTGAAGAGTAAGTCCTAGAGGTAGACTATGCCAAGGGCATGAGCAGAAGCCATAAGCGTGTATAACAGGAGGTGTATTCTATTGGGGTTTGGTTTTTTTAATTGGGGGGGCGGGGGGTGTGCTGTATTTAAATACGTATCTGGGCATGAATGAAAATGAGGTGGCTGAGCCATGACATCGTTCCTCAACACTGTTGGCACTCTGGCCTTGTAGTCTGAGAGATCTCCCCTTCCACCTTTGATTCTCTTACCTTTGCTGTTTCTCCCTCTAAAAAAGCTTTGAATTTCTCTATTGCCAGAAAGCTAAGTATCTGCTCTTTTAAGAGTCCAGAAATACAGGCTGAGCATTTGCCATTTGAATAAACAGACAGATAGGGCCCAGATAAGACACCCCTCAGCTTCACCACATCAGAGACCACAACCTGTAAGGTACTTTCTGATCCCAGTACCAAGCTTTCCTTCACTAGCGTTCGCAAGACCCGAAGAAGATAAAGTTTTATCTCCATACAGCTCTTTCTGACAAGGATTCCCTGGTGAATAATGTCAGATGGGCTGTTTTTCTCAGCTACCAGTGAAATTGAGCATGTTATGGGGTGGAGTATGGCATGTATTCAAATGATGCATTGCAGCAGTCAACAAACATTAAGGCTAAGAAGTACAGTTCAATTTGGAAGTGAAATGTGAGTTTTAGGTGAGCAGACAGCAATGGAACTCTACTAGGATTTGGAAATGACATGTTCTTTGTGAATTTTACAGGCAGGCTGTTGGGTTTTTGAGAGGACCAAGTAGACACACTTTCAGTTGCATGCACGACACAAACTCTGAAGAGAGAAATGGCTGGTTTATTCCAGCTCAGGATTTTTGTGCCGGGCTGAATTTTCATCTGTCCCACTTCGATGGGAGACTGTCAGCAAACACCTCTGAGTCCCAGTGCAGTCTAATACTACTAAAAGCTGTGTCTTTGGGCACTCTATTTACTTTAGCAAAGTAAATAAATAGGAGCAGCTGTACTTGGTCAAACTACAGATCCATCTAGCTCAGGCTTGATTTGTTTTAAAAATGAGATTTAATTTCTGTGAAAGAGCTTGAGAGAAGGCTTGGGTGGTTGTTTAAAGACTTAAATGAAAAGAAAGTATCAAGCATATCTCTAGGAAGCGTGTTTTAATTTACTAGAGAACGATGTCATGAGAACCACTGGCAGCTGTTTTGAAGCCAGATTAAAGTCAACTGAAAAATTTGGCATGGATCTTTAGCAACAAACTGCTCAGTGATCTGTATGACTCCACATTGTTTCATAACTGTAAGGCAAATGTCCTTGGAGAGGGACGAGCTTTAGACACCCCTTGAAGAAGTTTGGTGCTCAGTACAGCTGTAGTTGAGTGGAATTTAAGATCCTAGGAGAACATAGATCAGATTTTCTAATAAACTTTTCTGTCGTTCAGTTTGCTTAATCTGACCTTATAAGAGCGGATGGCATCAAAGTGTACGGTTAAGTGTAACTGTGTTTCCCGCACACAGAAGTAGTTGAAATCTAATCTTTTTTTTTAATTTTTGTTTTGTATTTTGGGCTTTTTTTTTGTACTTAAAGTTTGCATAATGCATCTTTTGGGTCACCTAAGAGCCAGTGATGGAGGCTTTAGAAGACTTTGTGGAGAAGAGAAGGTTGATTTCTAATTGAAATGGCACTGGGAATTTCTTGCCGTGTCCCAGGGACTGCTGCTAGCCAGGGATCCACAGTTAAAATACCCATAGCTGGGCTGAGAACGGCAGAGAATTGCGGTACTAGCACTTGTGGTAAAACGGATATATAAACAAGGTGTCACCAAACAGCTGGAATTGAGAGCTATCATCTCTGAAGTTAAATATGGTAACATAAAATCTTCAGCAGTAGATTTTTGAAGTCTCTTGTGAACAAATAAAATACTGTCATCACCTCTCTGCGAATGCTGGGGTGGAAGCTGATGCATCAAATAGGAATTACAGCGCAGGCCTGTGCATCAGATCAGTGATGATTAAATCACCTTGTGTGAACCACTCAGCTATGTTTACCTCCCTCTAAACACTCTGGTTCACATTACCTCACACAGAGGTGAACAGACTGACCCACAGCTGGCACAGCTGCTGGTCCCAGAGCAGCCCATCTATCTGAACCCAGAGCTTCCAGCTTATCACTCCTCAGCCAAAGTTTCAGTCTCATTTTCTTCCCTCTGTATCTTTTAAGCATGCAGGAGGCATTGAGGGGATTTTCAGACTAGTTGCAGCATTTCTCAAGATGAATGGGGTAAGGTAGAACCGCTCGCTGCCTTATCTGGCCAATTGGTCCTGGGTGACTGATGGGATCTACTCTGTGTCTTCTGCCCGTTCTTCCTGCATCGCCCCTGAGGTCCTGTGCACTGCTGTTGGTAACAGCTACTGAGACTACCACATCCAAGAGGAAAGTAGACTTGGAGGCATGGAGCAGATCAGAAAGAGTCTGAATTGCCACAGGCTTCCAGTCCCTCACCAGGAGACTGGGGCACTTTGAGGATGCTTATTTAGGAATTTTTGCTTAAGTGACAGAGCTGTTGCAGACCCAGGTTCAAAAAGTAATTCTTAATTTAAAAAACAAAAACAAAAAGAAAAAACAACCACTTGATACTTAGAGCAGGATGTAAAAACTTTTTCCTATATTATTGTAGCTTTTGGGCATCTCATTTATCCCAAACAAGAGGTGAGTAGGTACCTAGCAAGACTTGATCTCTTCCACAGAGCTAATCAGTCTTGGCAGATGGGAACTATAGGTTTTCAGGACCTCAAAAAATGGGTATCTTTCTTTGGTGTTGAAGCAACCATATTTAATTGAGTATATATTGCACCTGGTCCACATTATTCCCTGCATCAGCTGTTCATCATTTCAGAACAACACTTCAGAGAAATGGAAGTGTACAGACTTACCGTAAGGACTGCAGAGAGATTTGGCAGGTGTGACCCAGGATGGATTCAGCAGTGGCATTGTGTTCTCAGTGTTTCCTTCTGCTCCCACGGTGTCAGATGTACTTCCCGAAGCCAGTGCTGAGGTGGATTTGTTGGGGTAATAAAACAGAAAGGAGACCATCCAAATAAACAGATTGACCCAGAAGTGGACCTGAACAATGCTAATAGTTTAAAGGGGAGTGGGCATCCAGTCCATCAAACATTTCATTATACTTTACTTGAAGTTTCCTTTCTTTGAGTTGTGATAGGACGAAATTCCCTACTCTGTGCGTGTACCTCTTACTTTATGTTCCCAGAATGGGTGGGGATGCCGTCTGTGGTAGTGTTTCAAGGTAAAAAGATTAGATTTAAAGAAAAAAAAATTGTCCATGCAAACTTTGCCAGTACAGTTCTCAGTTTCAGGAAAAAAATGCTTTTGATGAAGTGGTCCGGGATTTTCATCAGCTGGGAGGCTGAGGCTACATTTTTGGCTGTGTAAACCTTTTGCTTATGGGAAATATGTTGGGTTTTTGCTTACCTTTGAAATTCAGACCTGTGGTCCTCTGTTTCAAGGGCCTGCAGCTAGTAAGAAACAAGTCTTAAACAACTCTGACAGCAAAATATCTTCCCATCTCTGACCGCACAGGAGTAGTACAACATGCCTAGCCACCTCTCTCCCCAGATACACAGGCAGCCTTCAGAGAAAATTTCCCTGACAGGGGATTCTTGGTCAAGTAAAAACAGAATAAGCTCAAGTTATTTCCTGTTTCTTTCAAAGGACAGGGTTGGAGCCAGTAACCTTTCAAGACAGGAAAAAGCTGGGGAAAGACAAATCCCGACAACGTCCCTTCTGCTTTCCACAGAGGACTAGTGCTCATTTCTGCTTCCGTAAGGGGAAGCTGGACTTGAGGTGGATGGGTCTCCAGCCGTTCCATCTGCCTGTTGAACTGAACTATTTTCTTAACCTTATTTTTATCTGACTGCAGATTTCCACGTTCTCCTATGGATGGCTTTTTGTCTGGACATAAAGCCAAATCAAGCAGTTTCTGTCTACTCCTTGAACTTCTTGTTAGTTTTCAGGAGACTGGACACATCAAACCAAGGCTATGTTTTAAATGTCTGAATTAATTTGTCAAATGCAAGGCACAAAAACCAGAGAGTTGCCTGTCTTTTGTAAGAGCCATCTATCCTTGTCATTTTTGCCCGGTTTATATAAGCAGTAGCTACTGAGGACAAATGTCTATACCATGGTCCAGGGAAGTGAAGAATGAAGAGGTGTCCGTGACATATATAGGCACTGGGGCATTCTACAAAGAAACTTGTTTACATTTACAAAGTCATCATAGCATTCAGAAAGCAGAAAGAGTTGCTTTCAGTAGTGGCAGAAACCTTTAAATCGGTAACTCCTTTTCTTCTTTCCCTGTCTTTAATGTATCTTGCAGTTGGAGGACTGAGAACACCCGGTAAGAGCTACCTCGGGCTTGGTTTAGTTCTGCTTCCTTTTCAAAGATGAGCTTAATCCTTCTCTTACGGGATTTATTTCACTATTATGCATGAACTTTCCAATTGGAAACCTCAATTGAGAGGGCATAAGCAAGTAAATTGTTAAAGACAAGCATTTGATCGTGTTCTGGCCTCTGTCTTCAGCTGGTGGTGCACAGCCGAGGTGACCCTAGCAGGAGCCGCTCTCAGGGCTGCTGTGCTGGACCTCCTCCAAGCAGCTCTGTAGAGTAGATCAGCGCTGCACACCGTAAGCTGCTCTTCATAGCAGGCTCGAAGGCTTTCAAGTCAATCCCAGCCTCGGGGGCCCACACTGTTTGCATCATCTGCTCCTGGACTCTCGGCTTAGTTCTCAGATACAGTTTTACTCTGAATTATTTGGTGAGGTTACAGCCTGATTCTGAAACTGGTTTTCTGAAGAGGAATTGCATAGCTAAAGGAGTGTGAGAATTCATGGTCCATTCTTGTCACTGTGCTTTCTACCTCTTGGTTGATTGGTAAGGTGGTAGTAAAGACCTCTCTAAATATTCTCTTTCAGGAATGGATGTTTAACTAGACTTTTTCTTTTCCCAAACTGCTCTGATTGCAGGTAGAGGAAAAGAAAGGGTCAGGTGTCATATGTGTTCTTGAGAGACTTCAAAGGTGGTTTTGCTATTGTTAGGAGTGGAAGAAATCAACATCATTATAAGTATTTGACCGAGGTTTTCATGGGGCCTTTTTGTAACTAATTGTCTGTGCTATCTTTTATTTTATGTAAGGGAAGGGAGAGTGTCATTCCATTTGCAGCTTGCAACCCTTGTCCGTCTGTCAGATAGATGTACATTTACAGGAGTTAATAGAATCATAGAATCATTTAGGTTCGAAAAGACCTTTAAGATTATTGAGTCCAACCATTAACCTAACACTGCCAAGTCTACCACTAAACCATGTCCCGTTTCTAATTTCTCCCCTTAGAACAAAGGTTACACCATCGTTGTCTTTGGGAGGCTTTTGGACCAGCTTGCTTTTGTGTGTGCACGCCATTTTTTGGTACCGTGCTGAGCACCCTGTTGAGACTCTAGTAGTGATCAAAGGAACAGAAAGAAATTTTGAGGTTTGGAGATAAAACCTGTTCACATGGCTAAAACTCTGTAAAACTTCCACAGCGGTCTGCTGGAGAGCGGACGGAGAGCTGGGCTCTGTGTTATGTGCTCCCCGTGCCCGTCTCTGCTGGGGTAAAACAGCTTCTGTCCTGCCACCTTTGAACACGAGATCCTCCAGCACCAAATGCGGGAAGGACTTGAACTCGACTCGCTCCTCGGGATAGTAGCCACCCCTGGACAGGCTGGCATGTCCTCACCCTCTTTGTGCATGTAGTATTGGCACGTAAATGCTCTTGCTCAATCCTATCAGCTGCGTATCGTTCTATTCTGGGCAAGGTGAGAGCAGTGCTGGAAATGATGCAGCTCCAAAAGGTATCAGCTTTATTCCTTTTACCCCTGAGAGTTAGTCCTCACCTTAGGTTTGTGTGGTAGCTACCATACAAGGGGGAAGCATCACTTTTTTAAAAAACGAAGAGCAATGAGAAATGCCATGGCTGCCGATCAAGTAAACGTATTTGTTGTTCAGTGTTTGTATAGCTGATGAGCTCTCTGCACTTCACCAGTGCTCTGTTTTGCCAGGGTTTTCTAAAGGTCGTTGAGAAGCCTTTATGGCCAAGTAACCTTGGCAAGATCCTGCATTACACCGTGCCCTGCCCAGCATTCCTGTAGTTCTTGCCATTTCCTGCCCCTTATAACACGGCTGTGGCTTTGGACAGCAAGTGCGTTTTGTATTTCCCAAACGAATAATGTTTAAGATGTCTTTATCTGCGAGTGATTTACTGCATGCTGTGGATTTGCACAGGGGCGAGGGGATTTTTGCTTTGTGTGACTATGTACTGTTTTGTGGCTCTGTTTTATTTCCTCTTTCATCCTCCCCCCCGTCTCTCTTCTACCTGAAACGTTAAATTAAATCTAACATAGCGATACGTTTAGACAGAGGCAGCACTTGGCTATGCCAGTTCCCCGGTGGGTTTAAACTGCTGGCTGCAATACTGCAAACAAATTCAGACTCTGGCTTGGCCAGCAGTTGCCCTCAGCTATCTGCGTGTTCGCTCTCCAGGCTTTATTTTACCTACACTATTGGAGACTGCGGAGTCACAGCCTATGTCTCATTGTTATGCACGGATGGGAAATATTCCTGTACTTATTTGCATTCATTAGCTGTTGGTAGTTCCTCTGTTGAGGTCTCTAGCCTTGTTTTTACAGTGCTTTTGGCAGTGTTTCTGCACTTGGTGTGTGAATTTTTATGATCTGTTGCATGTTATTCATGCAATTTCCTGCCCTGTAATGGTATCAGTTTTCCAGACACAGAGGAATACAAACGAAAACCCAGGAGCCTGCATTAGCATAAAATGTCCCAGTTCTGTCAGTTTGATTAATTTGTCTCTTTGTCTCCACTCTATATGATAAGTGCTATTAATGGTTGCAACACTTCATATGTCAAAGTCTTTCTTCCTAATGACTTGAAAATGTGGTTTATTTCCCCCTTTTTTGTATTATTTTTCTCATTTAGCATTCCACTCAAGTATAGATTTATGCCATGCTCTTTCATTATCTTACTGGTTGCAGCACTGGAGTGATTACATATGGTGTAGGGTATGAGCAAAGATGCGATCCCAGGGGCAGCAGCTGCTGATGCAAGCTGAAAATAGATCCAGCGTATGCTCAGCACTTTTCCCAGAGGTCTTTTATTTATTAGGAACAGTCTTGGTACAGGACAGCTCGGACCCTCATTTAGCAAGATGACTTTTTGCCTTTCAAGAACGGTGCAATGACTTTGCTCTATTTACTGACTGCTGTGTAATTTTTTTTTCACTGCCTCCTATCAAAGCAGTGGCTTTACCTAACATAAATTGTAATATAATCCTGATTTATAATGAAGTCAAGAAGCGACAGGCTCCATTTGAAGTAATGGAACTTGACAGATCTAAGGTTTAAATTAAATAATCCTATTTGTAAGACAGCATTTGTACATGGTACACTGATTTAAAATGAACTTCAGTTCTTCTTCGACGAATCCTTTACCGTTCTCTGTGTTTTGCCTTCCATAGGGGCTTTTTGGGGAACAAAATTCATTTGGAGAGAGCATGTTTATCTTTGTACGCATGTGTGGAACAGTACATTGTTTTCTTTCCCTTAGCAAAGAAGTTCTCACAAATTGTTTCACAGAAGAAGTCTTTAATTAAAGAGGAGAAATTAATGTAGGTGACTTATTCAGGGCAAGCCACACCTAACCTGCTTCAGTGGTCAGAAGAGGCGAACTGCTGAGAGTGAGGAGGGGGAGGATGCTGGAGGGAAAATAGCGAGGAAGGCTTCGGCTCCGCTCTTCACCTCCCAGGAGCGGAGGTTCATCCTGGTGGTGATTTGTATGGAGGTTCATCCTAGCAGTGATTTGTATGGAGGGAAATCACCTCCTCCAAGCTGTCCTTCCCCCGCAGCTGGCATAGAGGGGTGCTTGAGGACAGCCTTTCCTCCTGCCTCTGCACCCCACTTTTCTTCCTCTGTCACCGTCGTACCGATGCGGGCAATGAGAGCCCCAAGTTGTGCAAAATCAAAGGATGGTCCCGTCGTGGCTGGCTGCTCAGAGCTGGCAATAAGGCTGAGCGCAGAAGGAGGGGTTGGTGGAACAAAAGGCTTGTAGACGGGGAAAAGAGACCAGGCAGGGAGCATGAGATGCTGGAGAAATGATGGAAAAGGGCACAGAAAAAGGGCAGTGGGATAAAAGCGCTGAAGGTATGGTGCAGGATTTTTCTGGCCCAGATTAAGGGAAGCTATTTTAGAACATCCTCTCTTCCCTTTTCGCTCTCTCAGCATTGCATTTTTGCCTTCCTTTCTGCTTGCATTTATTTGCTGCTGCCCCTGTCTCTCATCTTTCTAATTTTCATTTGTACCGGGCTGGGATGCGGCCCTTTCCCCAGGAGCCTGACAGACGCTCTCACCCTGGGCCGGCCTCGCACGCTCAGGCAGAAACGGCCCAGCTTGCGTGTTCAGCTCGCTAACGTGCCTCGTGCTAGCCGTGTCACCCCGCCGTCACCCCGAGTCGTCAGCTTCCCCGCCAGCCCTGACGGAGAAAATGTCGCTTTTGCATCCGTTGCGTTCGGGCAGCGTGAGCTGCCATCAACACTGGGGGCTCGGGCCTGCAAATGCTCGGCGCGGCCCGCGCCGCTTCCCCGCCGGCAGCCTGCCCCAGGTGGTCAGGTCTGTTGCGGTAACCTGGTAGGGGAGAGCTGAATAAAGCGGAGGCTTTACTTGGCGCTTTCCTGGGAAGACATTAAAGATGTCTTGGGGCTGGGTGGTTACTAATCCGCAGGGCCCAGCTCAGAAGAGGGCAGCCTCTCCCGCATCGGGGCCGTGAGAACGGGCTGCCTGGACTGGAGCTTCAGCGTCGTGTCTGCCCTGCAGTGAGTGGTTTCAGGCCCAGGTAGCTTATTTCTCCTCATTTTAATAAGCTCCACTAATGAACAGATGGTGAAGAAGACAAGATGACTGCTGAGGAAGGTGTTGCTCGGGCATGGGGGCTGGAGCCCGGCCTTGGGACATGGGACGAGAGGCTCCTGCTCCCATCTCCTGCTCTCCAAGCGATTAAGAACTTCTTTCCCCAGTGCTTGCAGGGAAGTAATAACTTCTATTAATTAGAAACCAAGCCTGAGTTCCCCACTGCTGTCAAGAAAGGACAGGACTCAGGAGTATCGCTGGGGAATGTGAGGAAAAACAAACCCACAAAGCCAAAGCAGTGCAGGCCAGCAGAGGAGGCAAAGGCGAGGAGGATCCACGGAGCAAACATGGCATTGACATCATGTGGGCCCTTGCTCCTCGTCTAGGGAGAAAAAGCAATGAGGCCCAAGAATAAAAGTCCATCAGGAGGTTTTAGAGTTGCTGGTGGTAGCTTGCACACTGCCCCGTCTCCCTCCTCCGACAGACGTGTGCATGGCTATGGGCACGGCTTTCTGTTCACTTGGAATTAATGGGATTATATATGGCAGGAAAGGAGGCGGGATACACTGAATTCTGCAAACACAGAGCTTCAGCCTGTGCTGCTTGATCTTTAGAAAAATAAATAAAATAAAATAGCAAGAACCAATTCCAGGATGATTCAGTATGCAAATAAACTGTTTTTCATTACTCACAGCACACATAAATGCGCACTGGTGTCTGAGGCAGCAGAATAACACTTCACTGTTCATTATTTTATCAGACAGTGATAATTGTAGTTAATATTTTCTTAGTAGTGTCTCTGAGAGTTTATTTATACTGTTAATAATCTGAGCAGCTGTAATGATGCTGGCTGCCAGAGCTGTAGCCTTTTAGAAGCACTCTAGTGTGGCAATGATACGACGGTAATAGAAATCCAAGGAGAAAATTATCTTTTCAGGGCAGATGGGGCTAATTCAGTCCCTTTCACACATTCATGTTCTCTAGTCTCTTTCTCACACTAGCAGGCGTGGGTGCACGTGAGCATATGTAGACACACACACACGTAAATAGCTGTAAAGTCCTGACTTCCACCCTCCCAGAACAGGGACATCACATGTCAAGCTGGAAATGCTATCATTTTTCTACGTGGAGAGTATTTCTAGGGCTCCTAGGGTAGCTGACATTTTCTACCCCTCGATTTCTGGGTAGATCTTCAAAATCTCACGTATGAAGCAGAAAGGGGGAAGTCAATTCCTTAGGGACAGCCCGGAGCCGGGCATGGGGTTGTGGCTGCACTAGGATGCCTCTGCCCATCCTTCCCGTCCTTCCCTGCCTTCGGCCACTTTGCTGCGGTACGCTCCTGCTGAGCCTGCTCTCCTTTAGGGACTAAAAGAGCCATTTACCTTTGCTCGCAGCAGACATGAAATCTCAGCAAGAAGGCAAACGGCTCCAGTTTTTTTCTGGTGGGATTTATGGAGCCTAGCTAACCTTTTGGGCCACCGCAGGAGGAGTTAACTGCTCCTCGTGGAGGACGGGAGGGGACCAACTTTGCCAGCTCAGCAGGGGCTGGTTCTCCTTGCAAACCTGCTTTGCTGAGCTGAGCGGACATCGTTGATGAAATGTGAACACCAAGCAGTAGAACAAAAGCCACCGTAATCCTCAGATCTGTTAGTAGCCGTGCAAGAACAAAAACGAGGTGAACACAGAGAAATTGCGTGTCCAAATACCGGAAATTAAAAGGCAAGGTGGGGGAGGAGGGGAAGGAAAACTGGAACAAATGCAGCATTTGGCAGGTTTTGTTTTAAAAATACGATGCCTGCGGGAAGTCGGGTTATTTATACAGGGTTTTAGCCTACCAGTTAATAATTGTAATTGCCTGGTTATTTCACGAAGCGCAATAGTAAAGCCTTTGACGTGTGGTTCCTTCCACAGCCCAGCAAAAGCGTCTCTGGATTTGAAATGTTACGGTATTTGCTGGGCTGTGCTCTCTGCTACCCCAGCGTAAGGATGCCAGCAATTTTATATGCTGTGCCGTGCCAGCGTGTGGTCACAGGCAGCGCTGGGAGCGCTGGCATCGTCAGCCCCGTGGAAACCACGGCAGAGCATCCGTGAGCTACATCGGGTGTTATCTGGCCCCGTCTCCTGAGCCTGCTTCTTCTGCGGCTCCTTTGTCTTCCGATTCAGTTCTCTTTCTCAGAGTGCAGCCTTGTGTTTTCCTAAATGATATCTAGCAGAGCCTGTTTCTTCCTCTCCTACGCTACACAAAGTATAATAGTACGGCTTGTAGTGAGATGCCTTGCTGTGAAGTATTCCTTGTTTTTATAAAGTAATTACAGTGTATTTCATGCACTGTGTATTTAATACACTGTATTGTGTAGTTTATTCGCATAAATAAATTCTGTGCTTGGGAAAGAGGAGTATTGGTGTAATTTACGGGTCTTTGTAATTTTTCTGTATTGTTGTGTTTGCTTGTGTATTAATTGCAGCTTCGGAAACTGAACCACTCCTCTAAGCACTCTGTGAATTAGCAAATTTCTACACGCATCTTCATTTTCTGCTTATTTTGATATTTCCTGATGTAACTTGGAGGATTCTAGAGTTTCTTTTTTCATTCTAGAAGTTCTTAAACTGCTTTTTGTTTTCCCTTTTTCGCCCCACTTTGGCTCACGATATGCACCTAACCAGATCTTTCACAGACTCTTCTCTCACAATTTATATTCTGTGAAAGCTTTCCCACTCCTTCCTTCCCCCTCCTCACCACTCAACACTTTCTCTCTTTTTTTTTTCTTTTTTAATCTGGGGGTCAGTTTAGTTTTCCTTTTGCAAAAATATGGGACTGATTTTAATTTTAAATTATAGTTGCACATTAATTCTGATGGTGTTCTTTCGTTAAAATCTGTTCGTTTCTGCCTGTTTCTTCCCCGCCGGTTTCAGCATGGCTTGCACGGGCACCCAAGGAGAGAAGGCAGCATTTCTGCTGAGCCACCCTCCTGTGTCATCCTTCGTTACTGCGTTCCAGGTTTCTTAAGGTGCAAGTTGCATTGGAAAAACAAATGTATTGCAAACTGCCAGATATCACAGCCGTATTTCCCTTTGCTTTATCTTCCAGTTCGTGCCTGAGTGTTTAAACTGCTAATTAGTGCCACTGGTTTTTATGTGTTCTTTGTTGATTCAGTCATGTTGTAGCCGAGTTGTTCCTTCAGAGAAAAGGTTATTTGAAACATCCTCGTCTCTAATTTTCTTCCTAACATCTCCACCTGGAGTCTGACCTCACTAGCCTGAAAGTTCACCTCCAGGCTTTTTCACCTATGCTTGCCTGCAGGTACTCTCTTGGCCATACTTTTGAATTTTGTGTGTTCTCCAGTTACACCCTGGGCAGCCTCTGACATCGACAACATACCCCAAACCACATAATTAGTTAGGAAAAGTTTATCTCCTGCTGAAGTTCATTAAGGTGTTTTCTTCAAACAGTGGCTCTTCAGCTGTCATTCCTCCAGCTTGATGCATAGTATTACAGGCAGTATTCTCTTCATGGTTTAATAAACTACTGTATGACTTCAATACAAGTTACTGAGCGAGGTTTTAAAATAAGGGCTCTGACAGGTATCATGTGGCAGGTTTGCTTGCAGGGGTGTAAGAGGTTTCCCCCTCCAGCCCAAGAGCTGTTTTGCCGAAGGCGTTGCACCACAGCGGGGTGGCAGAGGGAGGCATGCCCCGGTGCCACCACGGCTGCCGCGCCGGCAGCCCCTCACCTCCGCACAGCCCTGCCACCCTCGGCTGCCGAGCTTCTCGTGCCGGGCTGAGGCCAGGAGGAGCGGCCGTGCGGGCGAGCGTTCCCTTATGCTCAGCAAACCACTGCGGAGGGTAAAACCCAGAGCTGCCTAACGGGGTGTGCCAGGGGATGTCTGCCAGAGACCGATGGTTGGAGTAGATGTGATCCAGGCGGTGCATCCCTGCTATGGAAAAGCACTGGATCTTCCAGTCCTACAGCCTTTTGGTTTTGCAGGTGTATTCATCTGTGTTTGGTAAAGATGCCTCCTGCTTCCTGCACTGAAATGTGTCAGCAGGAAAGTATTGAGGCTTATGCCTGGTGATTTCTACCTTCCTTCTCAATAAACAGTGTATTTTCTGAAAGTTGTGGCAAATTCAACAAATTAATTTCCCCTTAAAATTTTCAGGGATGGGAAGGATGCTGAAAACGCCATGGTATACTGTCAGGATTTCCAAAAGTAAATTCTTCATTCTGATTTGAAACCAATCTCACTTTTGAAAAATCAAAAGAATTTCAGCTGGTCTTCAATAACTCTGAGGTGAAATAAAACTTAAAGTCATGGATTAAAATAAGCATTGCAGTTGGATCAGAGATTACTTCATTTGTACTTTTATTACTCTGAATTTATTTTTTATCTCTTAGATGTCTTCTGATTGTGGCTCCCCATTTGCTTCAGCTGACATTATTGGCCCCGGGCTTGGGGGCCAGGATTTTTGAGAACGCTTCGAAGTTGGGGCCATTACCACAGTGAATTTGATTCGGAAAAACTGCAAGTGTGTGGGTGCCTTAACTCTTGCGCTCCACCCGTAAGTCACGTGTGGTCAAACGCTGACATAACCAATAACACGGGCATCGATCCGCTGGCTGTTTATGCCACGTTTGCACTTGGCAATCAATTCCAAGCCACTTGCCCCGCCGTCAGCGCTGACGCACTTTTCACGGGGCGATGGACGCGGTTTGCAATTACTGCTCCCCGTCCTTGAGGCGAGTCTAGCGTGAATGACCTCTCCTTCCTCCCCGTCTCGCCTCCTGCGGTCGCACCTGCCACCCAGGAGCATCGTGATGCTCTGCAGGCACTGAGGGATATTGGTCTCTTCCTCCCTGTCAAGCGGGGAGGGAGGAGGCTCTTTTAAGTGCTGTCCCTGGATGTGTTCGTGATGCCGGAGAGAGGAAAATGAGAAGTCATCTGGTTTCCTCCTTCGATTTGTAAATACTCTCACGTAGGCAGTCAGGGCTTCTAGTGTAAATTCATCGTCTGGCTGAAGGCTGGGGCTTCAAAGGGGAGGGCTGAGGGGGGCACCTGTGCACTTTTTTTCTGAAAGCACAAAATTGGAAGTTGGACCAGCACTTCCAGTGTGGCATCTTTTGTAGAAGTACCATTAAAGGGAGTTAAGCAACTCCTTGAAGCTCTCAGCCTGACACCTCAAGAGGCCATTGTGGAGGATGCACTGGAAAGATACTGGGATGCCCCTTAGCCCGGCCTCGGTGTGGCTTCGCAGGTGGTGGCTTTTTCAGTGGGACTTTTTGCTAAAAAAAAAAAAAAAAAAAGAGGTGAATCAGCCTCTCAAAGAAAGGAGCTGTGTGTCTGGGTTCTCCCTTCCCCTGGCGTGCATTCGTCCCCAGGGGTGTCTGTTGCGGTGGCGGTGTGGTGGCCTCCCAGCCCTGCGACGTGATGTGATGCAGGAGATGCCAGACTGTCACTTGGACTTCGAGTCAGTCTTCTGCCCAAATCTGTACACGCTACCTGAAGTGGCAGAATGTAAAACTAGGGCCAGCAGGATATCTGCTTAATTAAAAAAGTGGTTTTAGAGTGAAAACAAAGGCCTCTGTCAGTCTTCTCCATCAACGGCTTGTGCATTCCTCTCTTGTTTAAAAGCCCAGATAATACAAATACCTGCATCTGAAGCTTCTCACCCAAGTTGAATTTTAAAGAGTGATTACTCATTTTAAGAGTTCCACGGCTTTATGAGCAGATAGGGGAAATACATCTGTAAGCTGCTGGTAACAGAACATTTAAACGCTGTTAAATTAAAGAGGGGGAAAATGCAGTAAAATACTGCCGCGGCATTGGCTTTCAAAAGTACTCTGCTGTTCATCATCTCTTCTTCTGACTTTTCCCTGCCTCCTGTGTGTTCCCACCCTGTGTAAAAGGATCACGGTTTCAGAACAATTCCTGACTGTGTGCAGGCTTACTTTGTGCGTATATAGGGACAAACCGTGATGTCTAGCACCATTGATTTTGGCCATGCAGGTAACCTGCTTGAGCCTAGTAATATATTTAAATCTTTCAGAGAGTTTCCCAAAACCAAATAAACTCAAGCTAGGAAAAACAGGATCTGCCAGGCTCCACCATCCCAAGTAAAAATAACTAAGTAAATAGCCAGGAAGTCTTTTAACTCTTAATGGAATAACAGCTTTGGTGACTGATTTTGGTTATCAGATTACACTCTGGAAATAACTTCTGGGCTATACTAGCAATTGGCTGTGAAAGAAAAGGAATACAGTGTGCGCTAATTTTAGCAAATAAGATTAGAGTTAATATTTAATCCCAGAGACCTTCTTCAGGCTGTGGAAAAAAATAGCAGCAGTTAACTGTCACTAATCTTATCTCCTATTTCTAGCATGTGTTTGATTATATAAGTTGTAGTGTTAGGAACACGCTGGCCGAGTTAGAAGTTAGTAGTTTGTTTGCTGCATCCTTGGGCTTATTAGACAAACTTCAGGGCTAAGATGGATTTAAAAGGTCTCCACCCGTGCCTTTAGACTGCAATAGCAACACTAAAACGTTAACAAAATGGGTATCACAGTAGGCCTGCTACAAAACAGTATGTGAATAACGGATTGGTTTTGGGTTCTGCAAGAAACGGTCATATTTCTTCTATGTTTCTATCCAATTGTTTTAAATTAATATTTAGTTTAGGATTTGATATTCAGCAGGTGAGGTTTGATTCAATTTTCCTTTCTTCCTTCCCCACAAAATGGCTTAATAAATAAATCAATGTTTGGAGATTAGAGATGAGGGGTTTCTAAGTGGTTTTAGGTGCCTGGTGATGAATTTAACCTGAAAATCAAAATGCTAAAAATATAATCCATAATCCTAGAAGCAGCTTGCATACTTCACAGAAAACCCATCAGTACTCCTATTGATTTCAACAAGACTGCTCAAATGCATAAACATAATATTCCGCGCCTGTGCTGCTCCGTCCGTCAGGACTTCTGTGTTCTTGGTGGGTCTGAAGGTCTGACCATCTAATTTACCCCCAATTCGGTGGGATTTAGCAACTAATGTTCTGCAGATCTCATTGTATCCCTGGAGGGGAGGAGAGGGCTCTGCCTTCCCACGCCACCACCAATGAGCTTGTTCTTTGAATATGCCCCAGGTATTCTTTATTTGAAAAGGAACAATTGCATGTACGTTTGCTGTTGAACTTTGATGCTGTTTTCTAGAAGAGGGCACTGTGCCCTCATTAACACGGAAATTAGGGCTGGAAAAGCCCTAAAAGCCCTTTGTTAGTTTTGCGTTGCAGTACTCAGACATAAAGTATCCATCATCTTCCCTGGAAAGCCTTCCAAGATAGCACTGAATTCGCTGTTAGGTTAAGAGTCAGGAAAAAATCCCTGCGTTTTTCATTTCTTCAATTTCTTCTCGCTGCAATCGGCAATAGCACCCCATAGCAAACTAGACGATTCTTTCCTGTTCTTGATGTTAGTATGCATCAGATTACTGTAAACATTCTCTTGCTCCATTTTAGATATTGCCTTGCCAAGTTTTACATTCCTTCATATTTACAGCGATCTTTCCTTGCCCTTAATCACTTTTCCCCTCTTTAAATTGAACTCAGATTTGCTGGCATTTTGCAGGGGCTGACCTTCCCCGCCCCAGACGCAGCTTTTCATACAGATGCCATTCGAAGCAGGGTTACCAGACATCCATGTTTCCTTTGGAAATAACCTTTTTTTCCCCCCATAAGAAATACTGTCTGTGCAGAATTGAAGGATTTTGTCTATTTGTCTGGGATTTTGAGACATCTGGAAGTCTGGGCAGCCAGCTAATGAGCGTGCACTGATGAACTCTGCAGCGCACAGCGAGTCCAGCCCATCCACAGAAATGTCAGACCTCTGAGTGTGCTCTGAGGCCACGTCCCGTGTGTTCAAAACAACGCGGAGGCCTCCACGGCTTGCTTGATCGGCTGTCATGAAGGAGACCCGATACAACAGGGAGCCAGAGAGAGTTCACCCGCGGTGCTCTATCTCCCGTGGCGCCTGTGGGTGTGCGTACAACTACATTTAAAACAGAGTTTCTGCCCTAGAAGTCCCTTACGAAAATACGATGTTCCTAATGTGGAAGTGAGCTAACTGTCCTCCTAATTTTAGAATAGTGCGTGCCCAGTACTAGAAAAATGCTGTGCCAAAACCACTCTCTATTTGCATCTGTAATGCTGCCTTCTTTACTAGCTCTTCTCATTGCTGACTCTCGTCTCAGCTTCTTAGTCTCCCATCTGACAGAGATCAATATTATTTTCCTTGAATTAGCCACGTTTTCATTAATGATATAATACCGGCCAAAGAAGAAGGGAAGGCAAAGAGTATAACAATGAGACGACTTTTTCTCCAGAAGGAAGAAGCATTGCCCGGAATGCATCGAGGAAATATAATGAGAGGTGATGGAGGAAAATAAGGGAAGGAAGATTTCCTCACAGGGAGGTTTTAAGTAGAGTCTGGCAATGATCTCCCAAAGGAAGTAGTGGAAGTCTGGTCACTTAAATCAATTAAAACTAACCAGAGCATCGCACTCCACAGGACTCTGTAAGGAGAAAAGCAGTGTCGGACTGAACTAAAATAGATTTCGCATGCTTATTTTCTGCAGGGCTGCTGTCTGTATTTTGCCAGTAAATTCAATATGGCTAATGCTGATTAACAACTCTCTTGACGGTGATTATATCATTGCATTATTTCCAGCCCGTTCCTCAGTATCAGAAACTCAGGACGTGGACATACAAAACACATCCCCTGGCTCGGCTAGCTCAATCTGAAAGACAAGTAGCAGATAAAGGGCTGGAGAACGAACTTTCTTTCACCTTAGCAGCGGTCAGGCTTGTTACCACCACAGCACTGAATTGACACAGACCTCCACACTGCGTGCTGAGCTTGGGGTACCTGCGGCAGCGCGGCAGAGGCAGGAGCTCCACGTGGAGCCCCAGTGCTCGACCTCTTGGATTGCTGTAGAGCAAGTAGACGTGACAGGTGGCTTAGGTAGGGCTGCAGTGCCTGTGGCCTCTGCACTAGGTGTGCAGAAGGGGTTTAACGCATACGAGACCAGCTGGGGACAGGAGCAAGACTAAATAAAGTGATTTGTCCTTAGACTTGGCAGGGTGTTTGGCATGTTTCAAGTAGACAAGAGAAGTCCTCTCCTGGCCTGCCTTGAAAGATAAGGGAAAGCAAGCTTCTGAGAAGCTGAGATCTTTGCTTTGCTTTTCTTGTCTATGTGGGCATTGTTGTTTTGTATGTACGTTTTACCTTTCCTCTGCCTGGTTTTCTTGTAGCATATAAACAACAGAAATGGGTAGAAATAGGAATAATGCAAATGATCGGAGGGCAGGGAAGCAGGGACTTGGCATATGAGCTTAGACAAGGTGCCCAGTGGAGGTTCCCACAAATTGACCTGCCTACTTAAACATTAATGTATATGGAAAATAAGGTTTTAAAAGCAAACAAGTCTTGGACATATGGCATCTTATTTACAGTAGGGGAAAAAAACCAAACTGAAATTATTGCTGGCATGTGTTTTACCCATCCAGCAAAAGTCTCTCTCACTTGTAAATGGAGACTATTATATCAGAGAAACTATCTGTTTCCTTCTGCAAACACAGATCAACTTGGTTTCACTAACTGTTTTCACTGGGATGCATCAGTCAGGTCAAATCATTTTAAAAGACTGTTCTTACCTCTTCCTACAGAAATGCGTGTGTGATGGTAAGACATGCAGCTTCGAAGCCTTTTCTTTCCCAGCGTGCGGTGCTTGCAGCCACGCTCCAGCACCTCGATTCCAGCCTTCCTGCCAGAATGCATCAGATGCGGGCGGTCCCAAAGCTGGTGGGGCTGAGGCAGGGGACCTGCCACGGGAGCCGCATCAATATTTAGACAGCTTCAGGCGACAGAGATTGCGCTGGCTTTCGCACTTGGCAGCAAGCTTTGCATGCGTTTCTTAGCAAAGTTATTGTTTGTGCAGTTTCAAGCATTGGCACTTGAGAGATTCCTCCCTGAGGGCAATGACAAGCGCTGGGTGCTTGAAAAGAAACTTTCCCCCTTTGGGTCTGAAGATTGTGAGAGTGAGAAAAGTTGTGAAACTGGATAAGATCTTGTAACAAAGTCAAGGCACACGTTTGACCGACATTTTAATCATCCTTCACTTGAGGCATCTGCTGGGCCATCGTGGGGAGCCCACAGCACAGTCTCGGGCTCTGCTACTGATACGTCCAGTGCAGAACATCTGTAACAGCTGTCTTGCTGCTGTCTGTTGTCGCAGTGGTTTACTGGGAGCAAAAACCTGAGTCAGCGTGGGAGACAGCCTTGCTGTGGGGTGGTATGAGTCAGCCCCAGGCTCTGCAGAGTGCCTGCGCTGGGGCGGCAGGCAGGCAGGTGAAACCCTGGCCCAGCACAGAAAATTATTTTAATTTGCTTTCCAGTCATTCCACCTAGTGGCCAAGTGACACAACTGCCAGGAGAGCTGGGTTTGTGCTCCAGAGTCCCTCCTCATCGAGAGGGACCCAAAAACCCCAGATAATACGTCTGCTCCTACAGACCTACGCTGCTGCGGAGCTTACAAGATGTGTAGGAATATGTAAGCCCCCACACTGAAGATCTTATCAAAGAGAAGCCTGCGAGTAGCTCATTAAGTTCCCGAGCAATTTTGTTAATCATGCTGCATAGATAAAATGCAGATAGGCCTTTAGTGAGCTGATAATCTAACAAATAGGCAGAAAGTGTAACACTGATAAAGCAGAGATCGGCTTAATAGCCAGCTGTAAATCTAGGCAATTCTGTACCAGAGGCGTATTGTAAAACAGGAATGTGCAAGTGTGTAAGTACGTGCATGAAAATGTGCTGCTTCTTAAAATAGCAGATACAGCAGTAATATTATGTATGGAAAAGCTATTGGGAGCAATTTTAGAGGTGTTTTAAAATATTTTTCTCTCCATCAAAGTCTGCACCACTTGTGGTATCTTCATAATCCAGCATTACAAGTGCAGATCTATGAATAACAAAGGCTTGTTTCTGGAAGTCAGGATTTTCTATAAAAATCTGTGAGCTCTACCGCTGGTCCTGAGGCAATGTAGGGAATTTATAGGCTTTTCATTGGGATGAACCAAATTATTGACTCAGATTTATGCTAATCATGAATAAGACCATCACAAATTCATGGTCTGATGTCTCACCGACCTCTTGAGCAGCTTCTTGCTTAGTGGCATTAATTCAAGCGGAAGGACAGGGAAAAGCAGCTCACCTTCAGGGTTTCCCATACCTACTGGATAGAATATCCTTCTGAGGAGCTGGGAAGTGTGAGTTTGAATCCCCACAGCCTGGGGAAGGAACCTGGTCTCCTACTTTCTGGGTCCCTCTTGTGGAGGAGGGGCTGTTTTACAAAAAAGGGACAGCAGTGCTTCCTCTTCTGGTTTGTTTTAAAAGAAGAAACTGAGCTAGGAACACCTACCAAAGACACCTACAGCCAGAGGGAGATTGCAGGCTGTGTATCCCAACCTCACGTAGGCATGCAGGTGTTTGGCTGCTCTGAATCCCATCTAGATGCCTTTCCTTGGTATGCAAAGCACTGGGAACTCAGATTGGTGAATACCACTTGCAAGCAAGGCAAAAAGGTGTCTTGGTGAATCGAGACCGAAGTGACTTGCCACGGTCATGTAGAAGGTGGTTGGTGCAATGGGAAATTGAGTGGTGGTCTCCTAAATCTCAACTTAGTGGCCAAACCACTGAATCTCCTTCTTGTGGACAAACCTTTATCCTTGATGGTGAGCCCTGGTTTTGAAGCAGCTTCTTGCTGCTTCATGAAGAATAGAGTTTTTCCAATACCTTTGTTTCCTGCCCATTGGGGGAAAAAATGCAACAGAAGTCAGTGCCAGTGCATTTTTGGTCAAGAAGTAGACAATATTTATAGTTTACCATGTGGCTTAGCAAGTTATTTGATAGTTGTGTGTGAAGATATCACTGTAAAAAATCTTGGGGGAGAAAGTGTGTATTTTTTAATATATGATATGTGCATGTAAAATATAGATGGTATGATGAGAAAAAAGGACAAGTAGTGGTGCGTAACTCAGACCTGGAACAGTTGGTTGGAGATCACTCTCCTGGAAACAGTTGTTACTCTTCCTACAAAGAAGGTGGTGGAAAACTAAGTACTGAGATGGGACTTGGAGTGATTTGTATCACTTGAACTATGAATATGGATTTCTTTCCTGTTAGCTGTATCTTAGACTCACTAAAATCAGGAACAGTGTGAGGAGAATAATCTCCATAGGATGGAGAAAAGAGCTGTGCAGCCAGTACTTGCCTATTATTTATTCAGCAATGGCTTGCAAAAATTTGAGAGGAAAAAAAGAAACCGGTTTGCTCTTGAAAGAGGCAGAAAGATATTTTCTGTTGAATTTTTCTATAATATTACATGTTTCCTTCCCAAAACACTTTTGGTATTTAAGGGGTATCTTAAACTTGAACCCACTGTTCACCAGGGCTTCCATCAGGGCAGAAGAATCACATTTGAATTGGTACTTTCAGCGTAGTGGGCTGCATCACAGTTAAAATAAGAACCATCCAAGAATTAGCAGCGTCCACACCAGCCTGTTTTTTCAGTCTTTTATTACAGCAGAGGCTTAGTTCATAGGTCTTCCAGACATTTGGGAAAAATAATGCTCAGCTCAACCTGTAAAATGATGTACAGGAGCAACACAAAGGGAGCAGTGCTAGTTACCGGATTTAGCACTGTTGCTGACCGGCTAGATGAATAACTGGTACGGAGCAGTATTTATTTCTGGAGGCTACATCTGTTAGATTATCTAACTATGCGATGAAGGACTTGGGATGATAGCAGGAGCTGCTGATAACGCTGACAATTTCCCTCTCTTTTTTTGCAGGTCACTGTCAGGGGATTTGGTCCGTTGTTACAGTTTGCCTACACTGCTAAGCTGTTACTCAGCAGAGAAAACATCCAGGAGGTCATCCACTGCGCTGAATTCCTGCGCATGCACAACCTGGAGGACTCCTGCTTCAGCTTCCTTCAGACGCAACTGCTGAACAACGAAGATGGCCTGTTCCTGTGCAAAAAAGATACCACCTGTCAGCGCATGCACGATGAGGAGAACTCAGATGGAGACGAGGAGGAGACGATGGAATCGGAGACGTCAAAAATATCTTGCCCAAGAGAGAGGATGCACCAAGAGCCCTTCAATTTTGAAACCACTGTTGCTGGAGCAGACAAAGGCGAAGGGATGCTGCCTGACTCTGACATGCTGAGAGATAGCAAGGACAATTTGGACAAAGATGCAGTAACACGGTACCCTAGATACAAGAAATACCAGCTTGCTTGTACCAAGAATGTCTACAACACATCACACATCAGTACCTCAGGTTTTGCAAGCACATTCAGTGAAGAGAGCTCTGGAAATGGCCTCAAATCAGGACTTGCTATGGGGCAGATAAAAAGCGAGCCTCAGAATGAAGAGAACGATGAAGAAAGCATCACACTTTGCCTGTCTGGAGATGAACCTGACATCAGGGATAAAGAAGGGGATGTTGAAATGGACAGGAAACAGCCAAGCCCCACTTGCGTCGACAGGCCAAAAAGTGGGTCCTCTCCTTCTTGCTTGCGGTCTTTCTTCAACAGAACAAAAAGCATAGATTTGGTTGGCTTCCCCAGCACTTCCCAACAGCACTTTGGCAGGAGTCCAGCATGCCCTTTTGAAAAAGGGACAACTCAGGGTGACCACAAAACTGATTACGTCCCTTTCACAGGGAACTATGGACAGTCCCATGCCATGCAGAAGGATGCTTCCAACTTCACAGTGGGATCGCCACTCAGGGGGCCCGGCTTTGAAACTCTCTGTAAGCAAGAAGGGGAACTGGACAGGAGGAGTGTTATATTCTCTTCAAACGCTTGTGACCAAGTAAACACTTCGGTGCATTCATATTCTGGTGTGAGCAGCTTGGACAAAGACCTCACTGAGACTGTGCCAAAGGGTCTGTGGGCTGGCAGTAGCCAGTCTCTCCCCAGCTCTCAGACCTATTCGCACAGCGGACTGACAGCTGATCACTTGCCGGGAAGGATGCGGCCGAACACCAGCTGTCCGGTGCCAATTAAAGTTTGTCCTCGCTCTCCTCCTTTGGAAACCAGAACCAGGACCTCCAGCTCATGCTCTTCCTACTCGTACGCAGAGGATGGCAGTGGCGGCTCTCCCTGCAGTCTGCGTCTTTGCGAGCTCTCCTCTTCCCCTTGCTCCCAAGGCCCCCGATTCCTGGCGCCCGAGCACCAGGAGCCCGGTGTGGTGGGGGATGGATTGTACAACCCAGTCCGAGCCCAGATTAAATGTGAGCCATCCTATGGAACAAACTCCAGCGATGAGTCTGGGTCATTCTCAGAAGCAGACAGTGAATCATGTCCTGTGCAAGACAGAGGGCATGAGGTAGGGATTTAAAATAAGTACATATATTGCAGTCATTGTGACCCAATTAATCGCTCCTTGATTCTCTCAAATGACTTGGCATTTCCCCAGCACTTTCTTTGTTTATAGAGGCAAAGAGTATCTTCTGTTTATTCCCTCGTCAGCTGAGTGCGTGTGGTTGACTTCATGTAAATAGGTCTGCTTGACCTCCGAGGTGTTTGGCGCTTACCAGAATTTGGGTGTGGGACAATAGCAAACTGCTGAATGATGAAAGCGCATTGATGTGTTTAGGAGTCTGCTAGCAGTGTCCTGTCCTCCTCCCTCCCTCACCCGTGGCACAAAGCGCCATTCCTCATCCTTAGTTTGCCAAGGTGGTTCCAGCTCCGCTTGTTATTGCTGCTGGTGTATTTGAGCAACCTCAAGCCATGCCTTCGCTGACGCTGAGGGTTGGGCAGCCGACTCAAAGAGCCCCTGCTGCGTATCACTAACAGCCCGAGTAGAGTAGGCAGACAGAGTGGGAGGAGAAAGAGGTGTGAAATGACTTGAACAGTTGCATAGCTGGCTACCCTCGGCTGTGGGAATGGTATTCCAGTCATCTTCCCTGTGTGTGTGTGTGTCTCGCACACGCAGGTAATGGTTTTTGCCTCCATTAAGTGACAACTGAGATGATGTTTCCTGCCTGTGACCCCACTTTGTTTGGTGGCAAGCTCTAGCAGCTGTTGCATAAATGGTTTTGAAGAGAAATTATCCTTTAATTTCCAGGACTGTTAGGAGAATGGCAGGGGGACGGTCTGGGGCTGAAGAGCAAGCTGTGAATTTCCATGCAGCTCTCCCACGAGAGGGAGAAGAAAGACGGCCCGCTCTAAAACTAGAGATGGGCCAGCTGGAGATGCTGCGGTGATAACTGGCTAATCATGATCAAATAAACTGTCTGTGTAAAGTCAGTAGTTTGAGGGAAGACTTAAATCATGGACATGTGTTGTGGAGCCCAGAAACTGAAAAAAGACTGGATGTTATCATAGAGTTTCATTAGGAAACTGCAAGACCTGGAGAGCATCTGGGTGAAATCACATATCTGGCTCCTCTAGTAACACTGAAATGCTCCAGTGAGAGCTTCTGCTTCAGCATGGGGAGCAGCGAGTGAAAGTTCGGGGGTTTCACGTGCTGCGAGCGCCCAGTTCAGAATGAGGTGGGCTTAGTTGTGGGCTAGGGTTGAAAAGAGTGAACTTTATTTTATCCCTCAATCCTTATTCCAGCTACATCCCAGGCTCTGGAAGATACCTTTCAGACAGATGTGGGTGGTTCCTTTAGTTGGTTGCTTAGCTCTAAGGAAGGGCTGAAGAGCCTGAGGAGCCTCTGGTGTCTTAATTCCTGTCATGTTGTACTGGTGATTTTGAGAGGATGGTTCTTGTTTGTCCCAATGTCCTGAGCTGGGGACTCTGCAGAAGGGAGAGGAGTCTCCTTGGAAGGCTGCCTAGAATACTGTGCGTAGGACATCATTCGGGAAGCCCTACAGCAGAACCGCTCTGCTTGGCAATACCAGGGTTACTCAGCAAAGTCCTGCCTTTACAAGGGGCAGAAGGGAGCAGGGAGTGGGACCAAGGGGAGGGCTGGATCTCCACCCACATGTGCTGCTTGCTCAGCAAGGGCTAATGCACAGCGTGAGGCAGTGAAGAGGGCGGGAGGTTAGCCTTTTGGGGTTTGATGACTAATTAGCTGTCATAATTGGCTAATTGTGTGGAGATGCTGCAGCAGAAATGAGCCTGGAAGAGTCAAATGAGAAGGGTATAGGGGATTGTTGGTAGTTTCCCAAAAAAAAGCATGCGAATGTGTGCACGACAGCATGGATTAGAGGAGGGACATTCACAAGAGGAGCAAGCGGGTGGGCTACAGGAGGCCATCTCGGTGTGGCCGGCAGGCAGGCTGCCGCATCTGGCTCTGGGGCAGAGCTAGGAAGGGTTTGCTCCCCTCCTGGTTTTGCTGCTAGTTTCCTCCTGGGAAAATTTTCTACACCATACTGAGCAAGTTTTCTCCCTGGGACTGCTGATAAAGCCTGCCTTTTTTTTTTTTTTTTTTTTTTTTTTGGTCCTTATTCCCCAGGGCACTTTGGTTAGGACTGCTAGGCATTAAAAATGTGGTGAGGAAGTTAATGCTCCGTAAGGTTGCACTTGCACTAGCCTGAGCAAGCCAAGGGTAAACAGATTACACCAGTGCTTCAGTACAGATTTTGTCTGAAAAAGGAATTTGTAAAGGTTGTTGCCAACACAAGAAAGGACATTGCAGCCTCATTAAACAATGTTGTATTTATACAGTGACTTGGGGTGTGTATCCTGCAATCCTGCAAGATCCACTGCTGTGGAAACCTCAGTGAAGGATATGTTAAACCGAGCAGTAGAAAATACCTAATGGCAGCAGGAAGTTCTTCTGTAAGTCTCTCTGCCTACTTTTAGCAGTTTGGCTGCAATTAGAACGGCAGGAGAGACTGGCGGGGGTCTGAAATGGACTGCTTTCTGTGCTTCACCTCCCTGCAAGCTGCGTGGGAATCGTTCTCCATTCCCGAGATTGTCAGTTTGCCCTTGCTGTCCTAACGACTTCCCAGATGGGTCCCTTGTCCCCTGTCATATCAGGTCACACAGTGTTTGCTGGGCTTCTCTTCAAAAAGCACCTGATAAGATAGCTGGGGGCGACACGCAGGCGCTCGCCCCTCTGCTGAGCGGCCGTGCAGGCTCTTCTGCTGCGAGTGGGCTTTTGTTTGGATGGGACGACCTGATGGGAATAAGCCTGATGGACTCTGACCCTCGGTTATCTCACGGGGCTGCTCAGTTCTCCTGGAATTTGGACCTTGTTGGTCTTGATTTGGGTCCCGGAGTGCTGTTGATGCCAGAATTAATGTCACAAAACATCATATACGGGTGTATTGATTGCATGAGAAGTAGGTGAAAGGTTTCTTCTCTCTGCTTTTTTAGGGCACTCTGCTTTCCCGCAGGTGGATACTGTTCAGAGCACATGCCCGAGTTGTTCGGTGCTAGGGCTGAACGTGAGTGCCGGGTGGGTGAAGGTGAGCCTGCTCTGCGGCCAGCCTCCCTGTCCCAGATGGGTGCGAGTGTCAGAGGAGGTGGCGGTCCCTGTAACACCGCTGGTAAATCCTCTCCAAGGTGTCTTTGCCTTTCGTTTTCCTTCCTGTTAAGGGAGCCACCGAGAATCTTCTGAGATTTCCCTTTCTTAAGGCCTCGTGATAGAAGCAGCAAGTGCAATGTGGGGTATCCCCGTGTTACGGAGTTGCAGGAATGGGGCTGTTACTTGAGCTGCTGGGACTTTCCAGAAACATTTAACAGTTTGTGTTGCTCTTTTCACCCAGCTCCCTCAGGCCTCCACAGGTTGTTAAAAATCAATTATTGGGATATAATGCTAGAGAGAAGACTTACGCTCGGTGCTTGCAGGCAGGTTCTGACAATCCTACTTAAAATAGCAACAACAAAACAATAAGCCCTGAAATAATGAATTGTTGAGAAGGAAGTAGTCTGTCAATCTGTTAACCTACTTAGGAACAGAAACTTCAGCACTACCTACTTTTCTTGATATACATTTTCTTTAGCAAGTATCTGTGGGGTTTTTTCTGCTAGAAAACTTGTAAAAAATATTGTACTACTAAACCAGTTAAAAAGAAATCTCGGCTCGGTCTAATTTGATGCGTGAGTTTTCTTAGGAGAAGAGTAAACAAGGGTAGGAGGAGGTAGGAGGTGGAGTTTTCCAAGAACTATTACTATCATCTAGAGAATTGCATTTAATGTGTCTTTCATTTATATTTCAAAAGAATTTCCCGCCTGGGTTAGTGGTTCACTTTTCAAAGGAAATTTTCATAAAGGCAGAGCTAATGCAATTGGACCATTGAGGATATTGTAGGCAAATAACCTTCAGTGAGAGTCCAAAACCCTCCATGTTAAGCAACAGGCAGCCACCCTTTCTCTGTTTGTCTGCTGATGCTTAGCAAAGTACTAGAAGTCAGAGCCTCAGTAAAAGGGGGTAAACCAAAGTTGCTCTACCAGAAATCTGCTGGAGCTGTGCTGAGTTACCTAAACTGAGTCTTCTTTGCTGCTTAATATTTCTACTTAGCGAAGAGTGTTACACAGAAAGAAGGACAACCAAGAAAAATACATATTAAGGTGTTAACTTGCTTTTGTATGTAGTTCCTCCCCAGAATTTGGTGATCAGTCACCCCAGCTTTCCTGATCTTCCTAGGTTTACAAATTTGAAAATGAGAAAGTTACTCTCCACGTTCTTCTCTGGTGGATGTTCTCTTGACCAGGATCCTCAGTGGCATCAGAGCACTGGGAATTGTGTTTGGCAACATCTGGTTAAATGGAGTCTTGTCAAACATCAGTCTTGAAAGATAAACTTCATGGCAGTTTTGTTTTCTTTCCCACTCTTCAGTAGGAGAGGTATCCATGCTGGTAGCAGAGAATTACTGGATTACATCAACAGTGAGAGTTTTCCATTACAAGCTTGAAATTTCAGGAAGGTGCTTTTAAACACTGTATTATTTCATTGCAGCCTACAGTCAACTCTGTTATACCCTGAGCTGAAGCCCTTGCTGGAGTTCTTGAAGGACTTTTTCCAGTTCTTGAATTTTTTCTGCAAAAGCAGATTTTTCAGAGAAATACCACACTTCACCGCCCCTCCTTTCATTGCCTGATCTGCCCTTCTCAAATGCACCTACGGCTTCTGTCGGGGTTTCTCTGCTATCCCTGTTCTCAGAAAAGCCTGTTAATGGGCAGAAGTATTGTACTATCTTACCCTCTGTAGGGCTGGAAGCTGGGGACACTGTGAGGAGTGAACAGGACAATGTCAACCCAGCATTTCAAGCACAGCGGGGTGTGATCTGCCATCTTCCTGTGCTTGGCACCTGAAAATAAGAGGTGCTTTGAAGGCTTTACCTATGCCAGTAGACAGTGGGGTGAGGAGACAACTGAGAGTGCATCCTCCCTGTCCTCTCTGTTACACAAAGCATGGCCCATTGGCTTTGTACTTCTTAGATAGCCTCTGTCCAAGTGAAATCAGGTAGGTCCCTATTCTGTGGGACCACAAGCAGTGCCTGAAATAGTGTGTAGGCAATTGAGCCCCTAACACAGGTGGACACACCTCAATTCCTGTCCTGGGGTGAATTTCTTCCTGAGTGTTTGCAGAAAGACTTGCATGCTAAGGAAGATACTAGGAAAAACAGCACTGATGTGTTGGGCTCTTCTATGTGAAGCAAATTACCCCTTTGGACATCAAAAAAGCTTTGATATGATTCAGCCCCTACACTAGATTGCTTGGGTGGGTCCTGAGAGCTTTCCAAGGGCTGGGCAATTGTAAGTGTCAGAGACTTTCAATAGCTCTGGCTTTCAATTTAAGGGCATTATGGCAATAGTTTTACTTCTTACAACTCTGGAACAAATGACCAAGATTTTGAACCATTTAGAAAGGTCATGCTGGTACCTTGAATCGTAGAATCGTAGAGTACCAGGTTGGAAGGGGACCTCAGGGATCATCTGGTCAAACCTTTCTTGGCAAAAGCACGGTCTAGACAAGATGGCCCAGCACCCTGTCCAGCTGAATCTTAAAAGTGTCCAATGTTGGGGACTCCACCACTTCCCTGGGGAGATTATTCCAATGGCTAATTCTCAATGGTTCTCATTGTGAAAAATTTTCCTCTTGTGTCCAGTTGGAATCTCCCCAGGAGTAACTTGTACCTGTTACCCTTTGTCTTTTCCGTGTGACTCCTTGTAAAAAGGGAGTCTCCATCTTCTTTGTAGCCACCCTTTAAATATTGGAACATGGTGATAAGGTCCCCCCAAAGCCTCCCATGCCCAATACATAATGATTACTTTTTCTTAGGGAAGATTTATGAGTCCTTTTAGTTACTGTGATGTTAAGCCAGGCTTGGGAAGTTCGGTGTCTTTACTAGCACTGGGCAGCTCAAGGAAGATGATGTTGAAATTTAGATATAAAGAAAGAGCAAAAAAGCTAATGTTACTCATGAGATGAGGAAATTCCCAACGCTTGACATGTATATTTTAATGTGAGTGAATATGGGGCCTTGGTCCTTTTCTTTATTCCAAAGAAAAAGAGAGGGGGGGGAGCAGCAGCGGCAGTAACTAGTACAGTACGTGAGCAGCACAGCAGTAACTGGCATGTGATCCCAGCTGGCACGAACTAGTGAAGCTTGAAGGAATTAATTGGTTATATATGGGCCTTTCATGTGCTGAGTCAATGGCTGTCCCTGTCTGTTTAGATCGCTGCTGTTACTTAGCCACTCAAAGCAATGACATTTACACTGGCATCCTGATGCTAATACAGGGGGAAAACATGGCACAGAATCATAAACAAGTTTTTTTTTTCACGAGGGTGGGTTGGCTGTCCTCTCAGGGGTGCATCAGCCAGAGCCGGGGGCAATAGAGGCTGCAGCGGTGACGGAAAGTGCCGTTTTATTTGTTGTGTGGTGGAAACAGCCTCTGCTGTTGGTGTAAAAATGCAGGAAAAGAGTAATCGTGCTGATAGGGAAGGTTTTAGAGCTCCGTGAGGTTAGCTCTGGCTGAAGTAACTCCTGGAAGGAGTGGGGATCCCACTTACATCTCTAATTTGAAATAGCCCAAACCAAAGAGTACACAGTCATTTCCTGTATAAAATTCATAGTTATTGAAAAGAAAAGTTTACAAGAAAACATACTTGCTGGATTTTTCTTACACATCTTAGGAAAGATTGTCTATCCTTTTTCAGACACCTCAGGCAAGGTTTCGCTCACCTTCCTTAGATACCTTAAGATACAGCATCTTTTCGAAGTCTCATCTCCGCTCCTTCTGCAGCCAGGAGGAGGGAGAAGCCACGCGGGATGCGTTGCCATCCAAAGGCCTCTCTGTCCTCCATGCCGACAGCAGGGACCTGGACACGAGCTAGTCCCAACTCGTCACTTCAGACAGCTCTAAGTGGGTCAGATGAATCCCACCCATGTCACAGTCGTCAGCTCTTGCAAATTGACTTACCGTTCTGCTGTGATAAATACCGGTGGAGAGTCTTGCCCTGTACCGACATAAAACACCATTAGCCTCTCACTGCAGCGGTACCCCGGCGCACTTATTCACTGTGTCCGTGCCAAAGGCTTGGTGGGTTTTTTTTTTCAGTTGACAGCTAATTGCGGAGCGGGAGACAGGCAATAAAAATGCTGTGAATGGTGAAGGAAATGAGTCTGACTCACTTCCACTCTCCCTTTCACGTTTTTAATCCTGCGCAGTGCTGCCTATGACAGGAGCAGGATTATGTTGGGTTTACTGATAGCAGTCTCTGGCCTGCTGTGGGGATGGTTTTATTTTCAATCTGTTATTTTTTTTATGACTCTGTTTCTATTTATTTTCCCATTTCCCTTCAGCGACTTCTACCTGACAGATTTAAGTCGCTTCCCTTTCATTCCCATTCCAGCTTCAAGCACATCTCCTCCTTGCAAGTAAATATGTTTTGAAAGGGAGAGGGAGGGAGAAATAAAGTTAACATCGCTTTCCGCTTTGGACTTAAAAAAATAAGGAAAAACTGGGAACGTGAAAGGACTGGTTTTGCAGTGAAACTGTGGTGTCTTTCAGAGGAAAGCACAGGCTGTTTTCGTTTTCAGACCCTGGTTGAAGCTTGAGAGAAAACTAGGTGACACCGAGTTTATGTTGACTGTCCAAAGGCTAGGGAGGGGAAATCAAACAGGTTTTATGTCATTAGTTAGCAGTCTGTAAACAAGATAGTCCACATCACCGTGCCTAAGGTCAGCCTTTGTGTGTACAAGCAGGAGTTTGGGGGGATTGGGGCGCTCTTTGTCTGCCGTTTCTTGCTGGTTTAAATTGGTTTGTCAAGTAGTGTGTTACGAAGCAGTGCCTGGACAGGTGGGGCAGAGGGGCAACGTTCAGGGCATGAAACCATCTGAAAGGATGCGGTAGGTGTTTGCACTGAATTTCATGTGGCCCAGGCTTGGAGATGCGCAGAGTGATGATGGAAGAGCACAAGAAAATGCAAGCTCATAAACAAGGGGGGGAGCTGCTTATCAGCAGGTCCGGTTTGCTCGGCAAGGGTCCATGACTGTCAATGCCAGAGGCCACCGCTGTGTATTTGTGTACATGTGCCCTCAGCAAACTGTTCTGCATAAACAAACTCAGCTCTCCAATGAAAATAACTTCTTTCTAATCTGTGCTGTTATTTTCTTTATCTCCAAATAATTAAAGTGCACCGTTTGAAGACAATAACCATGTTTTGAATATCAAAGGAACCTTTTCAAGCCAAATCTTTTGCTTGGCTGGAGCAACTTAAGTCTATCTTCTTTGGTAGCCTGCACGCAGAATAGTCTTGTTAGAGAGGTTGGATTGTACCAAATGGGGACAGAAATGTAAATATTTACTGCCATCTTTTGGGCAGCATGGGTATGACTGGAAAAAAGAAAGGGGGTCGATCCAGTTACTCAGTTGTCATCTCTTTCACCTTTGTCAACTGATTCTTATTTGACCACTAAACACAGCAGTCTACCGAGGAACATTTTTTTTTGGTAGTCATGTTCTCAGTCTCAAGCTACAAGTGAAGCAGAGTTTGTAGGGAGAGGTGCTCTCTTTGATTTGAGCAAGCTGATAGGTTTGGGGGAAAAAAGCTAACAAGTCTTTGAGTGCATCTGCCATTTTCCAAGTTTTGAGACAGTGTGTATTGGTTGCTCCAAGCTGTCAGGAGCTTTGTGTTTTGCTTTGCTTTAATGCATAATCAGTAGGAGTTGGAAAGATAGTTGGAATTCCTGAAGTCAGAAGCTGGAGCTACTGTCGCATGGTTTACGGTCAAGATGGGATGGCAGTTTGTGGCCCAAAGGAGAAATGTTTTACTGCAAGTAACTGAGGTTTTACACTGTTTGGAGGGTTTTTTTTCAAGAAATGCAACTTGAGTGCTCTTCAATCTACAAAAATATTAGAATGTCAGCAAATAATTGTTTATTTCAAAATGCATGTATTTTAGCAGGGTAGGATATGTTGCATCAAACTCCCCTGACCCTTTCTTCTTATATGGTGTACTGCTCAGTTGAAATGCTGATTAGGTGACCTTTCCTAATTGTGATATGGCATTTTTCATCCACTTGAGGTGTCAGGTTGCATTTTTAACCTCACACCTAATCAAACTTTCAGTCCTGCAGGCTGTGTAGAGACAGGTTTCCTGCTGCGGTAATAGCCCATTCCTTGAAACTAGTTTGAAATTAATAGCAGCGAGGTACTTCACTGTTGCCAAAAGGCTGTGTCTCTTAGTGGACAGAGCCTTCTTTTAATGCAAGGAAATCTGTTATTAGAGCTTCTTAGAAAGATTAATTTTTTACCTGGGATTCATCTATATTGCTGATTTCAGTACAATTTTAATCCAATCCTTACCAGCTGGACCTCCACAATGTGCCACAAGGGAGTGTTAAAAACTTGCTCAATGTAAAACTTGATGTGTTGTTTATTTAGGGGGTGGCCGCATAGCTAATCGTCCTTCCGCTCACTGTTGTTCGGCTTGCATTCAGCAAGCAAAATATGACTCTTTGCTCTTGTCTTGTATTTGTTTGTTTTAGGTGAAACTTCCTTTTCCTGTTGATCAAATCACAGATCTTCCAAGGAATGATTTCCAGATGATGATAAAGATGCACAAGCTAACCTCAGAGCAGCTCGAGTTCATCCACGATGTCCGCCGGCGCAGCAAGAACCGAATTGCAGCTCAGCGCTGCCGCAAGAGGAAACTGGACTGTATTCAGAACCTAGAATGTGAAATCCGCAAGTTGGTGAGTTGTGTGCTCTCGCCGTGGCCCCACTCACCCTCACGCCACAGCTTGCAGGGCACTGATATAGCAATTCCTGTCCCGAGTTTAGTGGGTTCAGTCAGCTTGTACGTAAGTAAGCAGAGCCACTAGTATGAAAATTTAATATACAAAAATATATTAGTGTGTGTGTGCATATAATATATATGGAAAACACAAAATTCCAGTGGAATGTGGCCTAGATATCTCTTTATTTTGATATCTCAAGAGCAAGTTGTTGAGTGAGTTGGAGGAGGAGGGAAGCCCGTAGCAGCTTTCTTGCAGTTTAACTTACCCCCAATACTTACCATGCATCCGCAAAGGCATGTCCTCATCCAAGCCCCGTTTCCATGCCTAACTACCGTAGTGTGTTCCCACTCCACAGGGCACTGGCCTTCAAGACCCATGCACTGGGTTCAGGTGACAAGTGCTGGTTTGCCCCGACCCTCCTTGATGTGTGTCTCTGGCAGTAGTCTGCTGCAGAGAGAAGAGCAAAGCATGCCCTGCTCGCTGGCCAGAGCACATCTGGGGACACGTCTCCTGTGTGCCAAGGTGTCAGTGAACAGTGCTACCACGTTTTAATCTAAGGGAATGAGGTGACCAGAGCAAGGCTAAATGGCTGCTCAGGAAATTCCTCTCTCTTTCAGTCACGGTGTGGAGACCTCAGGTGTGGTCTGGGTGGCTAAACACAGATGTCTACAATACAGACACCTGTGCTGGAGCTAGTTGTCCTGGTTTCCTTTATAGTCAGTGAAGAGAAATAGATACCTGTTCAGTCTTATTTGTCTCATCCTGCAGCAGAGGAGGTGACATACAGCCCAGAAGTGCCTTTTCCTCTCCATCGCTAAACAAGATCATCTGGAGAGCCATGTCAGATGTAGACATCTTAGCTATAGGCACCTTAACTGACAAAAGTCCCCTCCTTTCTGACAGTGCCCCTGTGGTCTGAGGGCCCTGCTCCTCTTCCCCTGCCATTCCTTGCCCGTTGAGAGAGCAAGCTGGTACCCAACGGAAAAAAGGCTTGAGACAAGGGTCATGGAGGAAGACATGTCTACAGGGTATCACTCAGCGGGAGGAATGGAACACTAGAACTTCAAAATGTGTTGGCACCTCCTCATCTGTTTAAAAATCCTAAAAGCTTTCTGAGATGTCAAAAATAATGTAATAGTCCCACTTCAGCTGTTACGAGAAGTGTGAGTGTGCTGCATGCAGGACTGGACGGTTTAATTGCATTACGCAGCACAGATTTAGGAGTCCAGCGTTAAACTCAGCCTTTGAATATCCAAGGGTTTGAGTGATAAATTAATTATTTCACATAGATAAAACAAGAGGAGCTGAAGCTGGTTTCCTTACTGAGATCTCTACGTGCCCAGCTTCCATTAAAATTAAAGGTTATTTGGAGTCTTTGATTTAAATGTCTGTGTGCACATTTAAAACATGCTCAGTTGTAGGTTGAACTTGGTGGGTCTGGGGAACGGGGTACTTCTTGTTCTTGTCACAACAGGTTGCATGTTCAAAGTGGCCTTCAGCGTAGGCTTCGTTGTGCTTCATTCTCTGCGCAAGCTGTAGCAAACATAGTGTGAAAGAGGCAGGGATCTGCTGGAAGAAGCTGAGTTACCATCACCTCACAAATGGCAGAAAGCCGCATGACTTTGGATTACTCACTTACTGCCTGTGCCTGTCTGCTCCCTGTCTGTAACATGGAGGTGACGCTGACCCCACAAGCTGGTAGGCAGGCTCAAATCATCAAGGCTTGCGAAGCCTTCAGATGCCGCTGCTGAAGCCCTGGGGGAGGAAAAAAAAAAAGAAACGAAAATCAAAACATTGTTCAGAGTAGTGCTCTGCTGATGCAAAACAAACAAAACATCAAAGATAGATAAACAAAATAGTGAGCAACTGCTTCCTACACCGAGCGTAATCCACAGCACATGCGGGGTGAGTCAGAGGTTCTGCAGGGTGAAGGAGCAGTGCCTCGTCCAGGTTGTCAGGAGAATGGGTCCAGTCTTGGCTGCACGTGCCCCTCCCTCTACACTGAGCTGATGACGGGGAGGAGTACGGCTCTCATTCTCCAGAGCGGAGCATTGGGAGCAGCACTGTAAGGGCTGGACTAGCAGCCAGGAGGGATTCAGCTAGATACCTGTAACCTTCACTTGAAAATTAATTTGGGTTCATTGGCTTTATGCAATCCTGTGACATTACCGTTATTGTCTAACCTAATCAATTGTGTATAGGCAAAATAAATTTTTCAAGTCCCCTTCTCTGCCCAGCACACACACACACCTCTGAGAAATCAATGAAAGGCATATGAGTGACCTGATATGTGGGCCTGATCTCTGCTGAATTTCAGGGTTCAAAAACCCTTCAAGGTGCAGGAGTCTTCGAAAGAGATTTTGAAATTTCTATTTAGCAAGCTGGACTTGAGTATGTAGCAATATGAAATCTGGTGCATCATTCTGAAAAAGGGCATTCGTAAAATAGACAATCAGGAGGTGTGCAAGAGTATGAAGCTGCAAAATTAAACTCATGCAACTTTATCTTTGCCTCTCCGGCACTCCTGCCCTCCCCCCATACACATGCTGTCCAAGCAGGTTGTCTGCTTCAAGATCTTACTTTTTCTCTTAGGAAAAGCAGCAGTGAAACTCCGGTTGACTTCACACAGTACATGGTCACTGGAAATTCCTTTGTCATCTTTTGTCCACTTTGTGACTAGTAATTTCCAGTCTCCTGAATTATGTAGTGGTTCTAGGGTTTAAGGGTTTTTCACTCAGTTGGGTCTTCTTTATGAAAGACCCATTTCCCCCCCTACACGTACTTCCTGCAAGTCACCCATCTTCCTGACACAGATGGTTTCTCAGCAGACAGGGAGTGAAATGATTGTATCCTCTGAGTTTGATAGGTAGTATTTTTTTGCCTGCTTTCCCTCACTCATCCATCTACCCACTCACATTCCCTTTTTTCCCTGCAAACTCACAGCATATTCTCTTCCATAATTCATTACCTCAAGATGTACTTGAGCATCTGTTTATTTTTTTATTATTTTTATGCTTTCTTGATAGATTTATCAATATTTTAGCAGTTGGTTCTTTTGATGTGCACTGCTCTCTTTCTCATTCACACAGCTGTATGCTTCCAGTGCGGGCTTCGGACCCAGGGCAATACTATCAGCTGTCAACAACCACCCATAGTTGGATAATCTGAGTTGTGGAGTTTTCACACCTCAGATGCCAAGGCAGCTTGGGTTTAGCAGTGTTACTAGGTGAGGTACATGGCTCCGCTGCTTTCCGGGCCAGCTCAGCTCTGGAAATAGCTCTGATACTCTACAAAAACTGATCTACTCCCTTGCGCTGTATGCCCATCTTCCTGGGGTGGAAGGTGATGCAGCAGGACCATGCCAGTTGGTCTGCGCTGAGTCAACACCAGTTTTTAGAGGTGGTAACTCTAGGCTGGGTCTGGCTCTGTGCCTAACCCCGCCCCGATCTGCTTCCCGAGCATGGGGAGGGCAGCGCTCACCCCGCAGGGGCCTTGCTGGCCATGTGAGGTCTAAGCTGGAGATGACTCCCACCACAGCACGTCACACAGCACCCAGTGCTAGCTAGGGCTGGGGACCTTATCGGTGCTTTGCTGGATGCAGAACAACCTGAGCTCCTTTTCCCAGTTTTTGAATCCTGCATGAAAAAATAAGTCCCACCAGACTCTGTCACTCTTGCTCCTCACCAGTACTGCCCTGCCTCTCACCCAGCCCCCTCCTGGAGCAGCCTGCTGACATAGTGAAACTCTGAAAACGCTCGAGCTAGATGTTGGTAGGGGAGGACATTTGGGAGCACAGGAGGGAGAGCCTGAGCAGAACAAAGGGGAAATGACATTGAGCTTGTTGTACTGAGTGTTAAGAAGCCCACCCACCTTCAGGGTTTTCATATTCATCTTCATAAAAATATCTTGATTAGGTCAAACCCAAACCAGTAAGCACCAGGATCTAAGAAACTGAGCCATGGTGCAGGCCACAGAGCCCACACTCAGATCCTCTCCTCTGAATAACACACCTCGCAGTGGTAACGGGGCTTCAGCTGGCCCCCGGGCCAAAGCGGGTGCACCCAGCCTGACTGACCAGCCCGGCAGTTAGAGGGTGAACTGAACTTCTGCAACGTATCGTCACTTCAGAAACTAAACCCTAGTTTCTTGTTTAGATGGGTAGTGGCTTTTCTTCATCAAAATGGGGGTTTTTTAGAGATTTATCATCCATCAAGCAGCCTTAGTTTACTAAGGGAACTAACAGTTCTTGGGGTTAACTTGTGACTCTATCCTCTTCCAACTCAAATGTTTTTCTCCAGTTGTTTCCCAAACTGCAGTCCACACAAACCTTATGGTGGTCAAATACCTGATGTCTCTGTGACTTTTCCTCTGCCTGTATAAAAATAACAACTGTGACGTGTTGGTGTTCTTGGGTATCGCTGCAGACATGCCCGGAGTGTGCAGCCAGCGGATGGCCCTTCCTCAGCCTAAGATGCCTTCTTTCTTTTTCAGGTGTGTGAGAAAGAGAAATTGCTCTCAGAAAGGAACCAGCTGAAAGCAAGCATGGGAGAATTGTTAGACAACTTCTCCTGTCTTTCCCAAGAAGTGTGTAGAGACATGCAGAGCCCGGAACAGATCCAAGCTCTCCACCGATACTGCCCCGTTCTCAGACCCATGGATCTACAGCCAGCCACCACCATCAGCCCCTCCCCAGCTGGCGTGGAGCAGAGCCTGGTGACCTCCCAGTGCGTCGGGGAAAGCATGCAGTGCTGCTCGGAGCAAGGCTCGGTGCAACTGGGAGCGCCCTGGCTGCCCAACAACATCTCAGAAAATTGTTCGGCCGGCGGGGGTTTGGACGGAGCCGACACAGGTACTTACACCGAGAGAGAGCTTCCACCAGAGCAGAGCAGCCAAACGGTCACGGTAGACTTCTGTCAGGAAATGACTGATAAATGTACAACAGATGAACAACCTAGGAAAGATTACACCTAGTGACTTGTAACCTTAACGTTACACCTGGTCAGGTGTTCTTCAGTCAGCCAGTGGCAGTGTTCATTTGTTGTCTAGAAGAACGTATTTGGTGCACACTACAGTGGTCTTAGCAGCAATACTGTTTTTAAGTATTCCCTCCTCTCTACAAGCAGGAGTTCTCTTCACAATGGTGCTATCCCTTGCTCAGGCAGGGAACGAAGCAGTGGCAACACTGTCTGTTTTTGTATGTTGATTTCAATCTTAACAGGGATGGACATAACACCTCTGAGGACCCAACCGCAGCTTTTTTCTCAGTGGCCCATGTCACAAAACCCTAACTCAGGAATTTCCTCTGAATGTTCAATTTTTCATTGAAGACAGCTTCTTTACACATCAAAGTTTTATAGCTAAACTGTACATATTATATATAATATATATAAAATATATATATCCATATGCAAAAGTCCCTGCATGCCTCAATTTTTCTCATCCTACAAACTGGAAGCTTTCATTTCTATTGTATAAACAAGTTCCAACATTCCTTTTTGTCTTCAATGCTAGAACTAGTTTGGTAACTTGTTACACGATAATTTTTTTTTCTCGGTTCGCAGTTCAGCAATATCATTCGATTTGTACTTATTTATAAAATTTTAATGTTGGAAACTTATTTGAGATTTTATTATAGACAATTTTTTTGGCACAGCCATTTCGTGCCACTTGAGCAATGTGGAATTATTTTATTTTCTTGCAGATACTGTACAGTAATGGTCAACTTTGCCACTTGCACTGAGTTTCTGGTCAAACCTCTTTTCATAAATGAAGTCGTGACTTCAGTATAACTTGAGTATATGGTTTTCTTTGCTTTATGGCTTAAAGAAAATAGAAAAGTTTTAGCTAATAGACAAACACTCAGGAGCTCATTATGTATTAAAAACGGTCTTGCCAAATACTGAATTCACTATACAGTTTGTAAAGAGAATCTGCTTGAATTATTTTTATATTCAGACTTCTTTCTGTTTCACAAACCAAGTTTAAGTGCTGTTAATGATGCTTATGGATTCTTATAGGGGAAAGCATATTTCACTCTTTAGAGAAAAACGTATTTGACAACTGGATCAGTTCATCATACGTTCCACGAAGTAAAGCAAATGGAGATCCCATCAATACACGTGGCGGGGGGGCTTTTCTCCAGCCCCGCTCTGCATCCTTTACTCATGGAAGCAACTGCTGCTCCGGCTAGTCCCCAGAGCCTCACCTCAGCTGTCCTCAGCCGTTACCTGTTTTCCTCACCAGACCCGAGTTGCAGAGGTGGGTCTGGTGAAGTCAGTGATCCTGCCCGGGTAGGCGGAGTTGCAGGATCAGACCCCTAGTTGTCGACTTTGGTTTCCTTACAGAAGTCGAGTTAGCACTGTATCCTCTAAGAGCAAAACATACATCTGCCAACACCCGATTCAGTCGCTTACCCATCAAATTCTTGTGTTCCAGGATCCTCTCGTCCTGCAGCATTGCCCTCAGCACAAACCGCAGCTAAAAGAGCGCTGTCTCGAAGGAGACTACTCAGTGAATTGGCTTAGTTGTAACTGTATTGGATTTGTATCTTAAGCAATGTTGACTCATGTTATGACTGTGTGAGACAGCGGCTTTCCAAGCATAACATCTGTATGTACAGTGTAGACAGAAAAACGTCCTCCTAATGCTTTTTTAAGAATTATTATTATTATTCTAAGTGTACTGAGTTTTTATTTTGTGGTTCTTTGCCCTACGTGTGCCAGGTTGCGTGGCTTTATCCTGGACGACAACTGTCATGTGCTTTACTGGCTGATATTGTTTGTTCTCGCTGAAAAAAATGACCAGCTGTTCACACCTATTTAAAAAAAAAAAAAAAAAAAAGTGAGGGGGAAGCAGCTTCTCAGAAGCACTAAGTGATAATGTGGTCTTCTGCGCTAACGTTTACACTAGAGGTGTGCGCTGGTGCTTTTTTGAGGCACTCAGTAGATCAGCATCTTGACCCTGGAGGAGGAATCAGCTCCCTCTCTCCACTTCTTCCATCTTCAGACTGTGCTCATGGACCGTCGCCCGCTCGCCACAAAGTCTTGCTTTTACCCTCTTCACCCAAACTATTGTAGCCAAGCTACCGAGGAGGAAATGCATATAGCATGTGCCATGTTTGTTGAAAATACTTTTTTTCCCCGCATGTACAAAGAAAAACTAGTATATAATGTAGGAGAATATTTATGTTTAAGTATTAATCATTACTGTACAAAATCCTTACCTTTAAATGTTCGAAAGTATACAAATGCCATAAATTCCTAGTTCACATGATTGAAAAAGGGGGAGGAGTCGTCCTTTCTTTTTAGAAGAGCTTAACCTAAAAATATTTGAGCCCCCTCCCAGCCATGTTTTGCAGGTAACTGACTGAGCAGCTCTTTGGCGGGGGGGGGCGCAGGGGGTGGGGATTTGATTTTCCTTTGAATTCGTTGACGTTGCAAAGCAGTTCTGTGCTTCGCAGAGAAGTTTTGTTTCTATGAGACCATGGTGAAAGCTAGAATTTAAAACTAAATGTGAATCACATTATAGAGTCATAGCTACTTGGGGGGGCTGGGGGCGGGCGGGAGGGAAGGGTCAACTGACACAGTATTTAAAGATGTTTTTCTGTTGCCTTTTTTATTTTTAAGTGACCTCCTATATATATGAATAGATAGAATGTTTTATGAGTATAAAACCAAGTTTAACTTGCTTCCTGACATGAAGATTTACTCTACTAACAACTCATGTGCAACTGGTACTCTTGACCTCATTCCAACGGTTTTAAAAACCCACCCACACAACCCATTGCGCTGCAGCTCTTAGGTTTGACCTGGCTTCGTACTGGTGCTGGGTCTCTTGATTTCCTCTACCTTGGGAACTGATATTTAAAACCACTGCTCAAATAAGTGTCTCTTCCTCAACCTTTCTCTCGTCTCTCTCTCTTTCCCTCCCCCGCGAGCTTTTCTGGATGTTTGATTTCATTCTTTCCCATTAGAAGTGGCTGATTTTGTGTCATTGCTTCCTATATTTACATGTATCATGGTTTTTCAGTGGGGTTTTTTTGGTGGTGGTGGTGGTGGTTGTTTTTTGTTTCTATTTTGTTTGAGGTTTTTTTTGCTATTCCGAACCACACGGCTCTCAAAGTGGTTACTGGGCTAACATTAAAGGAAGACGTTGGGAGAATTAGTTTCAGACCTGGACGCCAGTTGACATACCCAACCGTTCTTGTCACGGGGTCAAACCAACTGACCACAAGAATACCATTGGAAAGAAAAAAAAAAAAACCAACTGACTGTAGTATTTATGAATTTTAAGAGTTGGCCAATGGTCACCGTGATGTTAAGTAAAAGAATCTCTTTGCTTTTGTCAAAGAGGATACGTGCAGCATCGGTCCTGTCGGGCGTTGCTTGGGAATGGCGTGGTGAGACCCCGTCTCCCCGCTGGGCACTGCACCGCTCTCGTGGGCGTGCGAGTCCCTGAAGCTCTGTCCAGTCTGTATCTAGTCCTCCTTTTCCTTTGCCATTGCTATACTTGTATCGCCAGGAAACCTCGTTTCATTTAGGCTTGTTATGCTTTGTCAGGTGAGTACTACACTATATAATGTGTTTGTTTCTCTGCGTTCTCTGGGGGTGCCTTGAACACAATTAAAGCTCATTGCAAGCTGATTCTGGAACAAAAAGGTAGTGAAAAAACAAGGAAAAAATAAAAAAAAAATACAAGAGAGAGAAAACAAAACAGAAAATAAGCAAAACAAAAGCAAAAATGTTGGCTGTGTTATCAGGAGATCCTAGTATTTATATCACAGACTTCCTAACGTGATGACTCAGGCGTCAGAGTTTGATGCTGCAGTATGAAACTATTATTTTATATATTGTACAAGTAATTTATTAAATGTCTTTCTAAGGGTATATGCTGCTTTTAAGATGCACTATATTTTTGGATCTAATCCTCGTATTATTTTTTTTCCCAAGGAAGTAAAATGTGCTGCAAAGGCAAGCCACAGTGATTAGTATGCTAACTGCTACTTCTATTTAAAAAGGAGAGTGGGAACTAGATACGTAACTTTGCTAAATGGATTAACTGCTGCCAGAGGAATGATTAATGCTGATAGTGTGGTCGTTAATCTGGAGTCCAACACTTCGTCAAGTCTGTGTTCTAAAGAGCGCTTAAATAGAAGTTAAAATGCCTAGATATATAGTTAGATTTTTTTAATATGTAACTTTATGATTGCCTAATGAATAAAACAAATCTGCATGCTGGAATCACTATAATCCTGTAATAAAATGAAATCTGATCCACTAGGAGAAAGCACGGTGAAGCACTGCAATTCCAGAATCAACACCACATCCTCACTGGTGTCTTGTGATCCACCGCTGTGCTGTGGTGGTTAAAAAAGCGCAAGGGGCAGGTTTGCAGAACAGACGACCTGTAGTGAATTGTGCAGTGAGACGAAGTGAACGTTTGCCAGGTTTACACAAGCTCGCAGGTTGCTCCACTTCGTGTCCTCTACCATTGCAACGACCTTTTTTTTCTCTGATCCGAGTCGTGTTTGGAGGTGCCGCCGGGTGAATGTTGTAGCCCATGGCTGCAGCATTTTAAAAGTCTCTATTTTAGGGCTGCCTAGAGAAGGTTTAGCTCAGTATGAGCCGCGGAGCTGATGGCCTTGCGTAAGGAGGGGATCTGCTAAGTATGGAGCAGTTTATTTTTATCGGAAGCGAGGTGAAACTAAAACCATTAACATAAAGAACTTCTGCTCTCTTTCCTGCTAGAAATTTTCTCAACAGATTTTGACTTCGTTTCAGTTTTGTCTCTGCCAACACAGTCCAAGTTAATTTTATATCCATATATATAATATGTGTATGTATGTATACATACATCTATAATTCTAGTCAGAGTGTGTGTTTGTGTATTTTCCTGTTTATAATACATATATATATATTTATAATACTCCTTGGAGTATTTCATGACTCAGGCATCAGGTCTGATGCTGTAGAATACAATATATGTGTATATGCATATGTTCAAATACTGTGTGTATATTTAAAAGATCTATTGGTGGTGGTCTGTAGAATAATTGTTCCCTTTACTCTCAAAATTTAAATGGCATTACTTGCAAAGACTAAGTGTACAGTATTTTCCTACACTCCACCAAGATAGGTATTATTTATATCGAAGTCAAATATTGATATGCATTTTAAGATATTGCAGAAATAACGTTGCCATTTTTGCAAATTCAATCGCTTTTCAGCAGGAAGGAATGCTAAAAGTACCTCTTTATGAGGTCATTACCCCAACCAAACGACTGCTGAAAAGCCGGTTAGATGACTCCTGTTCTTGTACGAATTTTAGTGACTGTGGGCAGAGCCCTTTCCGTAGGTGACAGTCACTGCCTGGTTCATGCAGTGCCACTGTTGTCCCTTTTGGCTAATTAAGGGCATGCAGAAAGAAACTAGCATCCTAAAATAGAAATGGCAACTGGCAGTGTTTGATTTCATCGATTGCTTAGAAGCAGAGACAGTCCCAGGCTACGAACCCAAACGACCCCTCCGTTCTGGAGGGAGCCGAGCGGGGGCTGCAATCGGCGGCCGGGCTCGTCCACGCACTCGGAGGAGCCCCCGCTCCGGGCCGTGGGCAGCGGAGGGAGCAGCTGCCCCGCGCCGGGGGTCGAGGCTGGGAGCCCCTGCCCTGGCTGGCCTTACCCCGCGCCGGTGACGTGCCCGAGAGAAACGTGCATGGTTTCAGTCCTGTTCTCACTACTAGGTTTGCTCTGCTGAAGCTATCTGGATCCCTCAGACCGGCAGGAATGATACTAAACACTTTGGTGATATTCGATGCGTGGTTGTTTACTCGTAGTTCCAAGCATCCCCTTTGATTTCAAGGGTGGGGATGCCCTAAGAGTTTGTTCCAGAACCAGTTGGTTACAAGTGCACCTCTTATATATGCCTTACAAACTTCAGAGGCCATATTCAAAACAGGGTTTTATCAGTGTATGCAAGGGGGTGCAACCCCTCTTCTCTTCCTCCCCAGGTCAAACAGTATGGACAGTTTTCACACATATCTACCTGTATAACCCTCTGTACCTCTCATAACTGGTCAATGACTGTAACAGGTTACATCAGGTGTTTTTTCTACATACTTTTTACACAAATTCTATGCGATTAATGTAACTTAATTCAATGCATCATTTTATTGTACTAGTTCTTAAGCTTGTCTTTATTTTTTTTTTTCTAGGTGACTGTGGTTTCTTGTGATTTTTATTGTATAAATAAATGAGGTGGCTGTTGATGCTTACTCTCTGTTACTAAGAATTTTTACCTTTTTGGAAGAAAGCATTGCTATGAACTAATGAATTTAAAACGTCATTTACTCATTGTAAATACAGTATTGTGCAAAAAACAAAAATGAAAAAAAAACACCCGACCCTTTTCATTCATTTGAATTGCTAGTGTTAACTGAATTTTGTCTAGACACCATTTCTGTTGATGAAATAAAGACATATCATTATGTATTGTAAATCGACTTGTCTTGGCTCTGAAATTGATGTTGCAGCGCTCAGGTAACGCGCGGGTTGTAGGTGAGATTCGGGAGGGCAGGTTGGATGTGGTTGATACTGCCCGGTCACTCTCTGGGCTGATGAAGAGACCTCCGCTCACGTGGTCCCACTGCTAATTCACTAGTCGGCTTTGATCCAGGGATGCAGTTGTCTTTGGTCTGCTGCAGGAACAGCTGAGGGTATATTTCATTGCAAAGATGAAATCAGTTGTTTCGGAAGATCAAATAAGCTGTATCTGTACCCATTCCCCTAGTGCTTGACTTAAGGCAATTCTGCTAAGTCTTTGGTTTGGTCTTCTACAGTGTCAGTGTACGTGTTGGGAGGCAAGGGGAGAGGTTGGGGTTTGTTTCCCCTTTACAGAAAACCTGAGGGAAACAGAGAGAGGTTTCTGTAGAAACAAAATAGAGCTGAAAATCTCTGCGTGTAATCCAAATACAGCAGTGTTCCTTTCTGAAGGAGGAACTTCTGCCATGGACTGTTGGCATCACTTATACGGCAGAAGATCATGAAAGGACAGAAAAAATGTTAACAGCCTCGGGTGCTATTACCACAAGCAGGGCGCGGGGTCTAGCGGGGGGCGTTTGCTCTCTGGGACTCCCAGATGCATGGCAGCCGCCTCGCTCCTTGGGTTGGATGCAACCTGAGAGCCTGCTCAACAGCTTGGCAGGAGGAGACCTGGGAAGGGGGGAGTGGCATGACCGGTTGTCCTACCCTGGCCCATGCGCTTGCTGGGATGCCCCTGTGGGGAGCGGGGAGGAGGGCAAGCCGCTAGAGAGAGATCCCCGGGCTTTTTTATCACCAGACAGGAAACCCTCCATCGCGTGCCCTGGGCCACCATCCTTAGGGATGCAAACTGCGTCCTCCTCCATCTGCAGCAGCAAAAGTTGCCTGCAATTTTTCAATCTTAAAATTCTTATGGAAGAAAATCAACCATGTTACTTTCCAGAGTTTCCCAGTTTTCTGAATCTTCCTGTTGAGCGTGTATGAAGAAAGCTTCCCACCCCCTCAAATCTGTCAGAAGATGTAGCATCCACCGCATCTACACATAGCCTGGCAGTAGAGAAAGTGCTTTAGCAAAGCTGTTTCTCCATCCCTGATCAGTTGTTGCTGGCGCTTAATGGCCACCATCTTAAGTATTTCCTTTTTTTTGCCTTAAAACACTAAACAAATGCACAGGGAAATTGTCAATGAGTCTGTAGTGAGGCAGAATATGAATGTAAACTGCGTGCACTACAACAAAACCACTGTAATCTCAAGCAATCTTTACGCTTGACTTTTTTTTTCCTCCTGTGCTGCTTTCTGCTAGCCTTGCCTTAGAGTTGTCAAGTCACGGAGGATTTTTATGCTTAGGGAACTGGCAGAGCAAACGAGCTTGTTCCAAGCATCGCTTGCCATTGAGGTGACAGCAAATGCGAGCTATGATAAGCTTGACAAATAAAACCAGCTAAAAGCATGTGGCCAGAAACAGGGTCAGGGACAGTCAGAGGAAGGTGCTTTATTTTCCAGATACACAAGTGGAAGGACTGCTTTCTTGGGCTGCATCCAGCCCAGAAATCCAACCCTCCAGAGCTAGTCTGTCCTAGCAAACAGAAAACAAGCTCTTTTGGGCTTTGCTTGTCTTTCAGTTCCTCTACATGAACTAATGAGACAGTGAAGGGAGTAAGATTTTCGTGACCCTGAGGTCTTTCAGATCTTCTTGAGCAGCAAACTGAAGAAAAGCACGGATGTTTTGCACTTAAAATAAATTGCCCGATTTTACTTAGTTTCAATTTCGAAGCCAAAAGTATTAGCTATGAGGAGGCTACATTAGCATGGAAAGTCTCTATCGGAGCTTGAGGACTGCATTAGCACAGGCAGAGGAGCAGCAGCATATTCTTCAGCTGGGTTTTTCTCTCTGTTAAATTCTCTGTCCCTTCAGGTTCCTTGTGTGTTTCTTCCATCTTTTATTCATTGGCTGCTGAAGCCTGGGGGGATAGAGGCCACGTAGCCTTCCAGGTTACTTTCAAATCAAACTAACCCTTTCTTGTAGGTGCCTTAGGTCTTCTGCTGCCTTGAAGGTGTATGGATCAGGCCAGTTTCTGATATGGACACTACTAGCATGCACAACAAGTTGTACGTCCCCAAATGTTCGCCCAAAGACAGAAGGCTCTTTCTGAAGTGGCGGCACACGCTGACCAGATCCGGCTCAGTCTACGTGAGAAAAATCTTGAGTCGTGGAGCGAGCTACCCGTTAACACCAGCAAGCGGAGTACGGTACGGTTGGGATTGGCGTAAAATGGAGGAATAAAGTGTTTGCTTTCTTAAACAGTATTACGAATTTAGCATTATAGCGGTGGGAGATGGGAACATAGCAACAGATAATCTGCTTTTTATCTCTCTGCTGAACGTGGTTTGTGCTCAGTCCCTTAGTTTATTTCTTCTCCTCAGAACATCATTACTTTTTCATGATAGATGATAGTTCTAGGAGCATGCTCTGGAAGATAACAAGAGAAAGAAAGCATGAAGCTGAATTGCCTTAACGGAGAAGAAGAAATGTTATATCGTAGTAATTAACCCAGGTTCCCACACATACATAGTTGGGAAGGTGGGAATCTGGTCTTAAGATGGCAACATACTTACCTTGTAGGGCTTTGTTCAATGCTGGGGGGGGGAACACCTTGCTTTTAAACCAAAATAAACACATTAATCCCTGAAGTAACTTGCTTGACATCAGTGTATTTATCCTAGAGCCCTTGCTTTACATGTTAAGGGGTTTTGTCTATTTTTTGATTGCTGTAAAAAAGATGGACTCAATTAAGAGAGTTCCACTTTCTAAAATGCAGCTTATCTGTTCGTTGCTGCACAAATCCTCAGAGGGGTTCATTAGTTGTCAACTGCTGCTGATCCCCAAAGTTTTTATCTGTGTTTGTGAACTGGCGTTTGTGCAACCTTTGGGTGACCAGGTAGCTTTTGCAGGATAATTGGTACACTGGCTGTCATCACCACGAGCTTCTCCTGAGTGCTCCAGGGCAGAACAAAATACAACTACTGTGGAATTTTTTTTTTTTTTTTTTGAGAGGTGTTTGCATAGAAAAACTGTGCAAAGCCAGCAGTAGTTACCAGCAGGTGTAAATGCTAATACCTTTTAGGATTCTCAAGCATCCTCGAGGAACATAGGGGTTTACCAGTCCCTTACGCCACCTGTAGATTTTTCCGGTGGAGCTCAGCTGTCTAAATAACTCTTCCGTAGTCAATAGGTTTGTTATTTCAATGTACATTCACTCTTACCAAACCGTTCCCAGTCCCAGGAGCGAGAGCGGGTGAGCAGCTAGTTAAATGAGTGGCTATTTATTCCTCAAGTGTTGTTGAAAGGGTGAGCAAACATGCCTTGTTCTGGCGAAGCCTGCAAGCATTCAGGCTGAATAGCAGCTCTCTCTTTCATATCCTGCTCACTACGAGTATTTTCCCACTGGGTAAAAGGCTCAACGTTGAATGGAGAATTGAGAAGGAGAAGAAGAATTGAACGGCACAGAGGAATAAAAAAGCAATGCAGCAAAGGAAACCGGACCCAGTGAATCGTAAAATTTCCCCAACTTTGGCAGAGACAGGATTTCAGCCCCAGAGATTTTCTTTTCTACAAATGAATAAAATCAGCAGCCCTATCTCAGTCCGATTCTGTGAGCTGAGAGTATCAGCTCTACCAGCCGCTTCATTATCAGCTTTATCCTCCTCATTCACCACGAGGAGGGGGCCTTGCCTTTAAAGACACATTGATTACTTTGTAGCCAAAAATGTAGACTTAAGGAAATGACACTCTGAAAGCACAGGGCTCTCTGGAGGAGAAAAACCAAAAATCTGAAGTTGAGTGCCTAAAATACCTAATTCTTTCTGAAAATCTTGATCTAGTAATTTTGGTTTCCCAGGAGAGCGGTTCAGCTAAAATATTGCTAAGAATATTATAAATCTTCCAATGACTTCCGATTTGTTTTGTGATTCCAGGAATTTATCTTGGCTTAATGAAGAAACACGACCATTACATAATGTCAAGTCTCCCCATCTTCTTAGTATGTCCTTGGATATTCTAGCAAGAGTCCAAAGAAGGGCAACGAGGCTGGTGAAGGGTCTGGAACACAAGTCCTATGAGGAGCGGCTGAGGGAACTGGGGATGTTTAGCCCAGAGAATAGGAGGGCCGAGGGAGACCTTATTGCTCTCTACAACTACCTGAAAGGAGGTTGTGGCGAGGTGGGGGTCGGTCTCTTCTCCCAAGTAACACATGATAGGACGAGAGGAAATGGCCTCCAGTTGTGCCAGGGAAGGTTTAGACTGGATATTAGGAAACATTTCTTCACTGAAAGGGTTGTCAAGCATTGGAACAGGCTGCCCCGGGAAATGGCTGAGTCACCATCCCTGGAGGTATTTAAAAGACGTGTAGACGTGGAGCTTAGGGACATGGTTTAGTGGTGGACTTGGCGGTGTTAGGTTAACGGTTGGACTCGATGATCTTAAAGGTCTTTTCCAACCTAAACAATTCTATGATTCTATTCTATAAGAGGACTAGCACAGTAGTTCTCCCAATGCAGGTTTAGACTTTGGGTGCCAATGTGATAACCTAGTTGCAAGTCATCTGAAAGACGGAATCATAGAAGATGGTGCCTTTGTGGAGAAGAGTTGCCAGTCTAAGGTAATACACCTAATCCCAGTTAACCAAATTAAAACTCACAGGTTTTAGAGCACACCTTAGAATTCTTTAGAAAACTGTTATATAGGCCAAAAAGAGGTGATGCTGGACATGCTCAGGTAGCACGCAACTGGAGTCCTCTGCTTTAGAAAGGCAGGGAGAGACACAGCTAGCAAAAGACTTCAAACACAGCTAGCAATGAAATATACAGCTTCCAGCTTTCGTAGAAATGTTTGCGTTCAGCTGTTGACTTGTGATGACCCTGTGACACTCTGAAGATGCAACACCAGGCTGTGGCCATGCTCAGCTGAGCTTTCTGATGTTCTACAGTTGTTCCTTTGGTTTGTAGAACAGGACTGAGGAGGCAGACTGGTTGATTGTTGCAAAGGGTGACTTTGCAATCAAAGCTTTCTCCCTCTCTGGTTGTTCAATCTCTTATTTTTGTCTCCCCAGAGAGAAAAAGATGGTCCCAATGGCTTCACACAGCCTTGCACACATCAGGCAGTGAGCCAATACCCCGGAGCGCAATGCTTCGAGAGCTAGATGCCTATTATATGCTGTAATTTCTGGCCTTGCCTATTTTCAAGAGAGCAAAGACTGTGTCTGTACTGGTTATATACCAACCTTTGACTGCATCAGCCTATTAATTTTATCAGACTTAAAAAATGTATCATGCACCAGTCAGGGCCTGACTGGTGCAATTTTTTTTCCCCTCATAATGTCATTCATGTGCAGAATCCTACTGACAGCAGCATAATTCCTACACACCTTTGTATGCCTCTAACTCCCCGTTGTCATTTCGGACTGCAGTTATGCTAAATTCAGTGCAGCTCTTTTCACTGAGTTACACGTGAAGAGCAGCCATTGAAGGCCAGGTTGCCTAAGGGACGCTGGCAGCCTAGGACAACGCAGAAGGTGCCCCTTTGCTCCGTATTTGTATCTTCCCTTAAATAAAGGTTAAAATGTGGCGAGAGATGAAAACTTACTTAGGGCAGAACTATGTGTGTACCCATGATATCTCTTCGAAGATAAGATACCATATATTCTCTAAGATGTATCCTCTAAGTGAGTCGTGGAAATGATTAGCTTGGAGCCAGTTATCAGGGCACAAATTGTTCGCTATCACTTCAAAGCATGCTGACTGCGTTCCTCAGCACCAAGGTTTCGGAGGCTTGCAGACAGCATGTTTTCGGCTGTACACAGATGCTGAATTCCCCTGGCAATGTAGAGTTTTGTAACATTACTTGTCCAGGTCTCCATCGAGTTGAGATTAGCTCACCCGTATAGTCAGTGATGCTCTTGCCATTGTATTTAGGGGGTCTGAAATCAGTTGGAAACCACTCTCATGTCGTGCAGTGACTCTCTCCTCCTATGCTTTGCTGTGTGCTTTCCCTGATGCAATGAAGGTCCAGCTTTGGTGGTCTGTCCTCAGCACCTAATAGAGCTAAAATTTGCCCAGCAGTGGCTGAAGGAAAAGATATTTTTTCCCAGTGGATCAGAGTCTCTTGAGAAGCTTTTAGCCTAATAAGTTTTTCAAGATTTCTGCCTCTCTCATTTTTGCTTCCCAATCTGAATAATGGATAACTCTGGACAACGCTGAATAGAAGCTCAGTAGAAACTGAATAGAGTATGAAGAGTGAGTGCTTTGGGTGCAAAACTAAACAGTTGGAGCATAAATATTTTTTTCAAGGTTTTATGTCACAGTTGGACATGAAATGAAGAAATGGCTCTTCACCTCCACCAATTCCAGACGAGGAAGTTTGAAATAGCCTTGTTAGTCTGCATTGTGGCCAAACATGGTTGCTCTGTAACAAGTCCTACCAAGGGGGGGGGGGGGGGGGGGGGGGGCGGGGGGGGGGGTGGGGGGGGGGAGCGGGGGAGCATTTCTTCTTTTATATATATAGGCTGGTGCTGGTTTGAACTGAAGTCTGAAAAGTTGAAGAATCCTCACGCGAAACATGCATTTTGTATTCAATATCCTATTGAGCTGTTTCATGAGGTTTTCAGTGAAGGACTGAATGCATTCTCTCTTTAGGGTCCAAAGTAACATTTCCTCCAACGAGAAAGTCCTAAGAAGAATTTCGTCTTCTCTTTGAGGGATGCGGTTTTGTACGTTCCTTGGAAAAAATCACTGATCATGACCGCGCCAAATACTATGCACCACCACCGGTCTTCATGGTTTGATCAAGAGGGTGCACTACATTATGAGAGGTAACTTTACAACATTTAGTTGTCCTGAATCATAACTACTTATCTATTAGAGATTCAAGTTTAGTGTGGAAATGGCATTGATAATATTGCTCAAAAATCTCATCACTGGCGAAAAGTCAAGGCATCCGTAACTGTACTATTAGATTGTTCGGTGCTTTCAATGCCATGACTCACGGGATGTGGTTGACTTGTATGCAGACGCTTGCAGTATCAGGTGGATTGATTTTGTGTAGCTTTGAGGTTTCTTTCAGCTCAGAAAGATACGGTGTTTGGGCAGCTGCAGTGTCCTGGCGCCTTAGCAGAGAGCGTGGGTATTGTTTGACTGGAGGTGCTGGGATGGTTGTTGAGGTATAGAAAGTGCTATTTTCAATATTGAGTGGATAGTCCTCTCTCATTGAGCTAATGCAAGACTGCTACAGACAAAGTCTGGCAGAGCAGTATGGATGAAGGAAAAGAAAACATTCAAACCAGTACGGAGGTAAAGATGATAGTTGGGGAAATTATCAAAGAAAATTAAGAACACTGTCGTTCCACTATGTTTTTTCTCCATTTGGCTATCCAGCTTAGACTAGTAATCCAGGTTAGAATACGTCGTATATTTTGGCTGTTTAGAACATGTTTTGCATCTGCATTCTTATTATGTTAATGAAGTGCCTTCCGCTTTCTCTGCATTACTGTTGCATATCTCTATTAATCAGGCATGGCAGTAGATAATATTTTTGTGTGTGTTTCAATTGGAATTTTTAAATGCAATTCCTTTTAAGTACATTTTTTAAGATAGGATCACTAATTTTTGAATGCTCCTGTTGGACAGGTAAATCGAATCACACATATTTTTCTTTTATCTAAACATTAATACATGATGACTGTCTCCTGGAAGTCCAAGAAAAGCAATGCCGAGTGCCTTTGACAACCAAGACTAAATAGTGAATATAGGAATTGGGAATATAGACCAGAAGGGTATACAAGCTTTAGTACCCAGATTCAATATTTTATGACGCACCAGTGTATTTGGCATTAAAACTGGTATTCATAAAATGCCTTAGCAATGCTAGCAGTAAAGTGCATGTGCCAAAATATTGACTCGTAGAATCATAGAATCGTTTTGGTTGGAAGAGACATCCAATATCATCGACTCAATTGTATATAGAAGCCCCTTTACTTACACTATGACGTGCTGTAAGCAGGAAGCAACAGGCAGCATACCTACATGAGTTGTATTTTAAAATGTTAGTACCAGTCCCATATATAATGATCGCCAAAGACAGCATGCCAGAAGAGCGTTACTTCCAAGAGTCATGACATTGCTTTGCAAACTGACTACATTTCTCTGCAAGATCTCCCTGGAAGGTAGTGTCATGTCATTAAATGGTAAAAGCTGCCAGGCAACCTCTGAGTGTTCTCACAGGGTGCTACTGAAATTCTGTCTGCTTAATACCTTTTTGCACTTTGCCTTTTAAAGAGCCTTCTCATCTGATATCAAAAACCAGCAGAAGATCGACAGATGAACCCTAGGCCCTCTCCTATATCAGAAACAGCAAAGTGGAAAGTGATTAATATTGCATCTAAGTGACAGTTTAATATGGCTTATGCTGAATACTTATATATTGTAGAAACTATAGCTCCATGAAAACTGGAACCCACAGTTTGTTGATGAGCAACCTGTAAGAGTATCTTCTGCTTCTTAACACAAAAGATGAGGTTTTTTTTTGGTTTTGGTTTCTTGCTTGTATTTAGGAAAGTTTTATTTTAGGAAGAGTGAGAACAGATGAACAGAATGATAACTTGGAGTATTGTGTAAATCTTCTGTTTATTACATGCCCTATAAAAAGGTATTTAAGGGCTTGCTCCTGCAAGCCTTTTTAAGGAGCTTTTTTTGTTCTCAGAGGACAAATCTGGGGTAATTAGAATTCAAAATGCTTTAAAAAAAAAACCTCGTTGGTTCTTGAATGCAAGCACTATATCTTATCAACACTGACTGTGAGCAAGCTCAGAGTGTGTGGCCAAAGAATAGGAACAGCTGCTGAAAATGGAATCCTGCAGTCGTTGGCTCTGGCATTGCAATTATTTGGTGTTTTATATTTAGATCTTTTGATTTATTCATTGAGCAATTATTCAACTCAGTGGTCGCCCCTAGGAGAAACCCCCTGAACCTGAAAGAAGTTGAGTCGTTGAACTCATGCACTCGAGACTTTCTTACAGAGTCAAGCAGGCTGGAGCTGAACAAGTTTCCCCTGGGACAGTCCTGTTGAGTCGATTGGTATGATGTAATGAGTATAAAGCAGCTGAGATTCAGTGACTTAGACGTCCTCAGGACAGAATATTCCCTAGTGGTGTTTTTGCTTTCACCGTAGAAGAGGGACCAAGCGTGCGGGAGCTTGGCTTGATCTGGAAGGATGCGAGGTGTTAGGGCTGTGTCAGAAGTCCTGCCTAAGCCTCCCTGCCCCCTGGCTCGCCCGCTCCTCCCCGGGGCCGGGACAGGCAGCCGGGGGCGCCCGGGACCCCCCGCCGCCCCCCCGCCCGCGGGCTGCCCCGGGGGCCGCTACTTGCCATCGACACGCGGCGTCCCATGGCGGCGGCCGGCGGCGGGCTGCTGGGCGGGCTGCTCTCCTCCCGGCGCTTCCCCTCCGAGCCGGAGCCGGAGCCGGAGCCGGGGCCGGGGCCGGGCGGAGCCGCCGTGGGAGGCGGCGTCTCGCTGTCGCTGCCCGCCCGGCTCCCGGTGAGGACGCGGGAGAGGAAGCTGGACTTGCGGGTGCCCGGGCAGTGCCCGCTGTCCGGGGAGTCGCCGCGCTCCTCCTCCAGGTCGTGGCAGATGCTGACCCGGCGTGCTTGCGGGGCACCCGGCGGGACGCGGCCCCGCCGCCCCCGCCGCCGCCGCCGCCCGGGAGCGCCGCCCCCGCGGCCCGCGGCGCCTCCTCGCTGCTGGAGGAGGGCGCGGCTGCTGTCCGTGGTGCTGCGCCGCGCTGTGCCGCCGGCGGGGCGGCGGGGCGCTGCGGAGCTCTCCGCGGTGCTGGCGGCCCGGCGGCCCCGCCGGCGCGGGAGCGGGGGCGGGGCGGCGGAGGGCGGGGCGGCGGCGGCGGGAGGTGGCGGTGGCGGGGCGGCGGCGCGGCGGGGCGCGGCGGAGAGCGTCGCCGGCCGGGCAGGCCGGCGGCACCATGGAGCTCTTCTTGGAGTTGTAGAGGCTGGTGTCCTCCTCGGCGGGGCCCGCCGGCCACCGCGGCCGCCCGTAGAGGCTCTTCTGGATCTTCTTGAGGCCCAGGTGGGCGATTTCTAGGATGTTGAGGAACAGGGAGACCGCGGCGATGCTGTCATGAAAACCATAAAGATGGTCTTCTCTGTGGGTCGGGACACAAAACAATCCACTGTGTTAGGGCAAGGGGGCCGAGTGCATTTGTAAAGGGGGGACATGTGAAACCCATATAAAAGATACTGACCTATCATAAAGCCCACTTCGACACCGACCGGGTCAGGATATGTAGGACATAAGTGCGCAGCAGGGACCCTCTCAGGGGTGCCTTATTCACTTTCTTCTGTTCCTCCAGCTTACAGTTCCCTCTCCACTCTCCTGTGTTCCTCAGGCATCGGCTCCAGATCTTCTAGCTGAGCCCGCAGCTGGGCTTTCCTCTTCTGTCGCTCCTTCTCTAGAGCCCTTAATCTGAGCAGCGCATGGCCATGTAAACTAGCGATGGAGAAGAGACAAATATGATCTGCAGTACCCAGTATCTGATCAAAGAGATGGGGAAGGCTTTGTCATAGCAGATATTGCTGCAGCCAGGTTGCTCCGTGTTGCAGATGAATTCGGACTGCTCATCGTCCCAGACATCTTCGGCGGCCACTCCCAGCACCAGCATCCGGAATATGAACAGGATTGTGAGCCAGATTTTGCCAACTATGGTGGAGTGGATGTGCACTTCTTCAAGGATGCTGCCCAACAGGTTCCAGTCCCCCATGGTCAGAAGTTCATATCTGAAATACAAAAAACGATGTTATTTTAATACAGTATTGGATTCTTTTGGAAATGGCCCTTTTTAGTTTTGGGGTTTTTTTTAAATAATGAGCTTTCATATACATTCTTCTGATAGCAGGAGAACTCTTAGAAGTTCTTCATTATTTTCTACTTAATGGGTCTTTAAATGACTGCAGACTTCATGATTACAGGTGAAAGATGCAAATGTGAGATTATTTTAAGCTTAAAAGAGATTGATTTCAGCTGTAAGCCACAGTGCTTCTTAACTGCCTACAGTTTTACACTATTTTCTTTCTACTAGGAAAGAAGACAATTTTTTTTCACTTCGCAAATCCTTTGCCAACTATAGTTCAATTCTACAACCCACTTCATTCCTGTCTGTGACTTTGCCATAGTTTTGGGTGAAAACCAACTTAGAATAATATAATGCTCATGGCTTTCATTTGTTTGATAAAGTTTTGAGAAGTATCCTATAACTGTGACAGAAAAATGCTTCATTTTGTACCCGAAGGCAGTAGCATTATTGGTGCCATCCATCCAGTATTTCCCATCTGCCAGGGTAACAATCCACCAGTTCCTCGCTTGGATTCCTAAAACTACAAATACAAAGCTAATTTACACGTAGCTGTACATGTATAAATAGTCTCAGTTCCAGGATAATGTTAATAAAATAAGAGTGCTTCTAGGATTAATATCTTTAATTTTATGCATGTAAAGTCTTACTGAATCACCAAGACTTTGTCTTAATTATAAATTTCAACATATGAGATAAATAAAACAGGGATTACATAATGGAGTGATGTGGAGGTTTTTAGCTGTGCATGTGAGATGATCTTTTTAACTACCTCTTTCTCAGAAGCTCTTCAATTCACCAGCAAATTGATCTACGTTCTGCTGCAAGATGTTTGATTTCCAAGCCGCTTCTCTGTAAAGTATTCGGGAGCTTCAGGTAACGTGGGGAACTGAAATGTAAGGTATTTCTCTGTTTATTTCTGAATGCGCCACATATTTGGTGTCGTGTCCCTGGAATTTTTTCTGCTAATGTGGTAATAAAATATTGAAAGGAACTGGGATCATATCTACCTTAGGGTTCACACTTAAATTTTTTATGCTACTGTACTTCCAAAACTACCCAAATTCCACTAAACCACTGTCCTGGTTTCAGCCAGGATGGAGCTAGTTTTGCCTCTAGCAGCTCCTGTGTTTTGGATTTAGTGTGAGAAGAACGGTGATAGGACCCTGATGCTGCTGGTTGCTGCTAAATGATCAAGGACATTTTGCAGTTTCCCAGGTTTTGCTAACGTGCAGGGGCAAAAACCTGGGAGGGATAGAGCCAGAATAGTTGATCCAAACTGGCCAAAGAGAGTATTCCATACCATAGACGTCATGCCCGGTATAAGTGAGGGTTGGCCGTGGGCCACAAGGCTTTGAGACCCTTAACTTGCCTTAATCCTTAAGCTTCCCTTTGGGTTGCTTTTTGTTTCCCTGATTTTTTTTTCCTTTTTTTTTCGTTTGTTCATTCGGCTGTTCGTTCCCTCCTCGCCTGCTCTCTCTGGAACTTGCTGTTCTGGGATAGCTGGGGGGATACCCCTGCTCCCTGCCTGCTGCTCGGGATGGGCTGTATCGGTTGTCGGGTGGTGAGAAATTGTGTATCGTTCGTTTTATATATTCTATTATCCTTGTATATATTATCATTATTATCATTATTAATATATTTTATATTTTTCCTTTGCTGTCCCGGTGAACTATTTTTATCTCAACCTGCGAGTTTTCCTTTCTCTCTGATTCTCCTCCCCACCCCGCCGGGGAGGGGGGGGAGTGAGCGAGGAGCTGCGTGATATTGGGTTACAATTTGGGGTTAAACCACGACAACCACAACATTTAGTAAAGTGCAATTTCTAAGATTTTTGGGACTGGCTGGTTGCAGTACCCAAAATCTTACACAATTTTAATTGATAGCACAGCTGGGTGATATCACCATTATCAATATAGCTTGGTTATGGTTTATGATATGATCCTATGTAGTACGATTCTGCTTGGAGGCTGTATTTAGCCACCCTGCAAGTAAAGATTTTCAATTGTACCCGACAGTGCAGTCATTCTCTGCATAAGCATCCTACAGGTTTTATTATTACATTTCTGGGATTTGTTTTTTCTCTGCAAATTCGAATCTTCACAATGAACTTCCCTTTTGACAGAGAACTGGTTGAGGAAACCTAGCCAGTCGCGCAATTTCTTAGGTGCTCTGATGCATCTGGAATGTCTTCTTTCCCCTCTCCTTTCCTCCCATGTATATCACGGAAATAAGATACATGAAAAAAAAAAAAAAGCCAGCAAGAATTATTCTAGTCCATTTTCCTCAGCTTAAGGAAAAATGTCAGATCTTTCTTCTGACTTCATATGGATTTTTTCCAGAGCAGATACCAAATTGTTGCAATGTCATAGGTTGGGTGGGTGTAGAGATGTTCATATGTCGAAGTGTTTACTAGAAAATGTTACGTTTCAAGCTGACAATGTCAAACCTGTTTTTCCAAGCTTGGAAGTGCTGATACAGAATAGCTCACCTTCTGCAAAGTGAGAAATCGAGATTTGCAGAGAGCAAGCTCCCAACCCCAGAGTACTCAAGAGGCCGGGTACGAGCGGGTGACACTTGCTGATTGCTCCGTACCACTTCCCCTGAAAGATGACCAAGTGATGGCAACACAACAGTTAAGCAAAGGAGCTTTGGGTATATTTGCTGCCTTGTGAGTGGCTGGTCCCTCGCTGAAATTCATAGACTCTGCAAAAAACCCCAAGTGAGATGCTGAAAAGTGAATGCAGGAATAAAAGGGAAAGGAGACACGTTTTAATCCCAAAGACGGAACGAGAGCATTCCTCTAGCAGTAGGAATTATCATCGCCCATTTTGGATCAGAACATGAATGCAGCCATTCGGGGTAAGAGGGGACAAGAAGAGGAGCATAAACGTATCACTCTGGCTCTATAGATGTGCTTGTTTCTTAAGTTGTTTCTACCAGTATTTAAACAACTCTGTCCTCACCTTTCCTTTATAACCGCCGACCGGGGAGAGTAATTATAAGAGTGGTTTAATTCACTCTCTAAGTGAGCTTATTACAGCAAGACACTTTCCCTCAGGTCTGCACTGGTAGAACTGCAGTATGAATATTGACATGGTGAACGTCGTGTATAAAGCAGAGAAGTTAGTCTAGAGCCGTGAAAGCCAGAGTTTCTAAGAAATCAGCCCAAACTACTTTACAACCTTGCGATAGCAATGTGCTTCCAATTTTTCCATCTTTCCCTTGCCTGGTCTTATTTGAGCTCTGTGTAACAGAGTAATTTCTGTTTACTGTAAGATTGTAATCTCAAATATCAATGATATAATTATTTCCAGTACACTAGTGTACTAGAAATTCTAGTATTCTAGTATACTAGCCTGGTATACTAGAAATATATCATTTTTGGTATAGCTAGTACATACCTGAGACATTTCTCGTTATACCATCTGATTACCTTTGTGTCTGTCCAAATATTCTTATATGGTCATTTCAAACAATAAAAATCTGGGCATGTAATCATTAGAACCAGATGGAAATCCACCATTTCTGTTGGAGGAAGTTTCTTTATTTCTTCTTTTTGTCACTTCTTTATTTTAAAGTTCATTTGATCATTTGCCACTATTCAAATCACTTCTGTGTTAAATTTATGCCAGGTTTTCACCAGCTGCGATTTGAAAAAGCAGAGTTAAATCTTAAATTTCTTGTCAGAAAAAGTTAAATGCTAAGACGCAAATACTCCCGGGTTTAATTCACACTGCTTCGATTCCACAGGGACCTGCCTGCTCCCTACTGCCCTAGGAAGAATTATTTTTCTGCCGCTTACCTTAGGAGAACGCCTGGGTTAGTCTACCTTTGAGCATTGCAGAAGGAGCACGCAGCGCTGCTGATCGCTATAGCTCAGAGACCTTCCTTTGGCTGTGCTAGGACGTCTGGGTTTTTTCCAAGAGCCAAAGCATAGACGTGGTACGCTGAGCGGACTTCTCGGTTCTTTGTAGCTGGATGCCAAGATCACTCAGTCTAAACTATCCGTGCACGGTTTAAAAAATCATCAGATGATAGGATGGTGCCTCTAGCCAAAATTATCATGCGATTATTTTAGTCAGTGGCATCTAACAAAGCCATTCCCTCGAGGCTTGATCCGCACCGCAATAGTTTGCAATGTCTCTATGCCTTGTTTTAGTCGGTTCTTCAAACATTATGCCTCCACCCAGCTCCCAAATGAATTTTTATTTTGTAAAACGGCTAAATGGGCACCCTTTACAGTACGATAGATTCTTACATTTTCTTTACATTCCATTAGTTTCGCTTTGAATCAATGCCCAAGGATCGATCGGTCATGTCCGATTTCATACTCTGTTGCCTGGTGAGTTAATTTAGGATGCGTTAGAATGAGTCTTTGAAAATGGAGGCCAGAGGAACCGAGACTCAAGTCTTCAGTTAGAAGCACAGGCTTTCGCCACGGTAACCCTTCTTCAGCTGGGTTAAAGAGCCACCCCCAAGCCCATGCAGAATTGGTATCTGTGAGAGACAAGGTTTAAAAAAGGAAGGTGAGTTGCCAAAATGGGCTTTTGTGAGAAATCAGGGCCACCAGAGCTGAGGTTCTGATACTAAGAGCTTCTGCTACCTAGTCCTGCCAGGTCTAAATTCTATGGAAATCGCAAGTATCCATTTTTCTCTCTCTTGCTCCAGAATTTCTGGCCCTTTTCTTCCCTCTTATAAGGTGTGTGGCTGATTTCCCCTTCAGCCTCTTCTCCCTAAAGGTATTCCCACCAACCAGTGGCCACTTCTCAAAAGACACTAGCCCCACCTCTTCTGTGGGATTATCTCAGATTTACATACCAGTGCATCCCTCTCTCTCCTGTACAAGCTGTACTCGTCTCCCTGAAAGTCCTGTTTAAATATGTCTTCAGAGCCTTGCCCTGCAGCAAATGGGGTGACTACAGCATCTTTCCTCTAGCCTCAGTCTAATGCAGCAGATGTATGGTTTATGCATATGTTACAAATGCTTTAAAGGGCAGTAGCGCTACACTTTCCACTCCTGAGAAACGTGTTAATATTCATCCAAACCACCCAGACCTCCATGGGCCTTTCTCATCCATTTGCTCTCAGGTTCGCTCTCAAGCCCATGTGCCCTCATGTACCTGTCATTGGTATTTTATTTTCAAGGCTCTTCTTTCCAAATGTGGTCACAGAGTCCCTAAGGCTTTACCTTGCTGCTTCAGTTGTCTCGGAGCTTCGACTCAGGCCTGGGCGCCCTGTGCTGCTTCACCAGAAGGTGGTGCTGACCCGACATCTCCAGCGGCTTCCACGGCTCCCAGGTGTTCCTCAGGAGCACCCTCTTCAGCTCTGCTCACTGTGAAAACTTGAGAACAGGGCAAGAGCTGCAGCGCCTCTGTCCTGGTTTAGGCTGGGACGGAGCTAGTTTTGTCTCCAGCAGCCCTGTGTTTTGGATTTAGTGTGTGAAGAATGGTGAGTGCACTGGCGTTGTTGGCTCTGCTAAACGACCAAGGACATTTTGCAGTTTCCCAGGTTTTGCTAACGTGCCGGTGCAAAAACTTGGGAGGGGTAGAGCCGGAATAGTTGATCCAAACTGGCCAAAGAGAGTATTCCATACCATAGACGTCATGCCCGGTATAAGTGAGGATCGGTCAGTGGGCCACCTCCCTTAAGCTTCCCTTCTGGTTGCTTTTTGTTCCCCATTTTTCTTTTCTTTTCTTTTTTTTTTTTTTGTTTTTGTTTTTTGTTTGTTCGGGCCTTTTCGTTCATTCATTCGGCTGTTTGTTCCCTTGCCTGCTCTCTCTGGAACTTGCTGTTCTGGGATAGCTGTGGGGGGATAACCCTGCTCCCTGACTGCTGCTTGGGACGGGCTCTATCAGCCGTCGGGTGGTGAGAAATTGTGCATGGTTTGTTTTATATATTCTATTATCCTTATATATATTATTATTATCATTATTAATGTATTTTTATATTTTTCCTTTGCTGTCCTGGTGAACTGCTTTTAACCCGCGAGTCTTCCTTTCTCTCCGATTCTCCTCCCCACCCCACCGGGGAGAGGGGAGTGAGCGAGCGGCTGCGTGGTATTCAGACACCATCTGGGATTAAACCACAACAACCTGTGATTTATTCAGCCTGTCGGAGAACATGCTTCATCGCTCACTGCAGAAGCAGCTTGTTCTTGGCCCAGCGTGTTTCTGTCCCACCTCTTCTCCCCCTCAGCGGGTCACGGCACCAGAACCACAGGCTGCCTACCTCACTCTGCCCTCAGAGCAACCTGCTTTAAGGTTTTGGTTTTCTCGGGGGACAGGGGAGGTGACGGCTGCTTAGGGACAGTTTGCCGTGTGTCTGCTTTAGCAGCAGAATAATTGGTGGTGTTAAAGGACTGCTCGTGCAAGCTTGTTAACGGACTGTAGAACTAATTGCACGTGGAAGGGAAGCAGGGCCAGGGCTCAGGGGTGGTGGGAGGAATCGGGATGAAGAACAGGAGTGTGGTGTCATCCTTTGCATTTGGAGATGAGCAAGAATCTGTGGTGGATGAGGAAACTTCCTTGCTGTAAGCATCTGCCTTAAGTGAAATCAGCTTACAGTGTGAATGCTGACAGGCAGCAGATGAGTGTGTGTGCGCGCGCGCGCACGTGTGTGTGAATGTCTGAAACTGAACTTCTGAACTCGAGCACAAGCACATTTGCTGGCTGCAACCAGTACAGGCTGGTTGTAAACTGTGATAACATCTGGACTAAGCAAAAGTGGCACGTCTGAGTCCTCCAGGAGATGCAAGACAGAACCACCACCAAGGAGACTGATCACACCTTGTGGTTCTGCACATAGACTATTTAAATTGGAAAAACTAAGCATGCTGGAAAGAAGAGGTGTGCCAAAAAGATGGGTTTTGGAATGAGTTTTGGAAAGAAGGGAGCCTGGAAAGAAGGTGAAGATCATGGCTGGAGGAAAGATCCTGCAAGTGGGGGGAGATCCTGAAGACCAGAGAGATGGGCGGTGACAATGCCAGGGGATATCCAGGGACCTTGGCCAGTGACAGACGAGATGGGTAACTGCAAGCAGCAGTACAGCAGGAGCCAGCACAACTTCATGCACGACCTTTCCAGACCAGTGGTGACCTCCTTGCCAGGACACGGAGACCCAGGGAACGTAGTGCTGGAGCAGGAGTTGGAGACAACCAAGCACAGTAGAAGCTCTAATCTTGTTGGTTCTTCAATAAACCCCAGTAGCCAAATCCACTATGGAGTGTGTACTCTGTCTTGCCTGTGACAGCACCTAAATCATAAGTGGCAGCTATTACAAAATAAGTTCTCAAAATATACCTCAAAATATTAGATCCAAATACACCCTTACAGCACTGCAGTTTTTGGTATTCTCATGTCAGGGATTCACAGATTTGAAAAGCAGAAAAGAATCTATGTGGGAACTAATTGTAATCTTCATGTAACACAGACAGTAGCATTTCCTTGTACTAATACATTACTATTCTGATGTTCCAAACAGCTAACATTTACAGGGTCAAAACCACTTCCAAGAGTACATGCTTTCTGTCATCTCACTGAACCCGTCATAAAACTCTGAAGTTTCTCCAATGCATGTGGAACAGGCTGGGGCTGAAGCCATTCAGGCACGGGCATACTGCAATGCCAGGACGAGACTACAGAATTTTACCTGCCTTTAGCCAAACCCACTCCATGTACAGCATGACCTGACTGGTTAGAAAACCCGTAGTTTATTAATAAGGTCACCTCACTCAAGAACTTGCAGATTTTTCCATTTTACTACCGATGAGCATTACCGGTACTAGGCTTGCTCCTTCTGGGGCAAGCTACCTTTCACAGGAAGATGAAGGTTACCTTACCTCTACAATATGAAATAGAACAGGCCAGGGACGCCTTTGCAGCCCTCGGCACTGGCACAGCTACACTCTTGGTTGCCCACGCTCAAATTGCCTACTGAGACCTGCCCCTGCTCCACGCTGCTGTCTAACCTGTGTCAAGGATAGCTGCACAGTTTTGGCTAATTATCAAAGACCACACTAATTAATAATACGGGCAACTACGTTCCAGTTCGTAGATTCAAACCATAGGCCTCTTGTGGTTTAACAAGAGCTGTGCAACTTGCTTTCTGTTAAAGTATTTCTCTATTTATTTTATTCCCTGTATTATCTCTTGTGACTCAGATGGGTTCGCTTTTGGTGGCACAGCACACTACTTTCAAACTCTGCTGGGAAAGGATGTGCCAGCCACCACTGACACTTTGTCCATCTTTCATATCAAAGACAATTTTTGCTCTTGAAAGCCTCAATTGATTTCATAGATTCTTCTAAGAAATCCTTAAACCTGTTTCTTGGCATGCTTTAGTACCGCTGCCTCCCTCCACGAAGGCAAATTGCTAAAATTAAAAATTTTAATTAAAATTGCTAAATTATTCTGCAGCTGGTTTTAGAGTGAAGACAACTAGAGGAAAGTCTTAATGGAAATAGTTATGGGTTGCTGGATTGGCACCCAAAGGGTTTCTCAGAGAAATGCTTTTACTCCAGTCAGCTCTTATATGTAGAACGTTAGCTGGCAACAGACTATGCCTTAGAAAGAATCCCTCAAAATTCAATACCCAATCCGCTGTTTCACTATGATGAACATGTTCATAAACCCTGCTCTCTGAATTTTCACTTTGGAAAATTTTCCAATACCCAAGTCCGTGAAGTTTTTAAACTGAATCCTGTAAAAATGTGTGTTGGACAGAAGCAGACCTATTTCTTAATAGCAAATTGGAGCAAGTCTCTCACAGGGCTGCCAGCTACACTCTTCCAATGAAAAGCCTTGGATACGAAGACGTCTTTCTCCTTTGCGATGTTCCACTGAACACTAAACCTGTGTTTCCAGAAAAAAAGAGGAAAGTTGTAGGTTCTAATTCACACGTGGTTTAAAAGTTTTATGTAGTTTGTGACATTGTCCAATTTCTGATCCAGTCACGCCCACTAAGAAATAAGCAGTATGTATTCAGAGCAGTAATTGCATCAGAGCAGCAGCTGATTACTTCCATGTTTATTGGCCAGAACATCAACATAGCTACTCATTTATACAAACTCACAGAAGTCAATTTTAATGCTGCCTCACAGCATTTGTAGTTGTCAAGCCATTAGCCAACAGTTCTAGAAAATGTTTTAATTTACCTGAGGTTTCACAAATAAGACTGTAGATTTACATACAGTACATTTTGCATATGTATCAAAATTCTTGTTGGAGAAATAAATTACAAACAATGGTACAAAACCACTCCAAGCCAACCTTTGTTCAACAAGAACGTGTGGGTATTTTACAGTTTTATTTTTTCATTACTCTTACAGTAAGCAAACTATTTAGTTTATACAAAATAAACCTGGAGTTTTATATAGTTAAAAAAATCATCTTTGGCTAAACAAAGCTCTCTCTATTTTATACATATATTTATATATATACACATCAGATATTTTACATGACCATGTAGGAACCTGTACACATACTTACAATAGACAGAACGTTAAAAAAAGTTTCATAATTTACAAAAAAGGAATCCAAGTCAGAACCAAAACAGTCAAACCCCGCCCCCCCATCACCTGTACAGATAAGAAAGTAAATAAACACAGAGAAGGAATAAACAACTTTGTAATAAAATACTGCCTGCTTTTTTGAGACAGAGAGGAAGCACTTAAGTGGAGAGAAGCTACTTCCCTCAGTGCCTTCAGTACTGTGCACATTTTGATCTCTAAGGATAGGGTTAAAAGAATACTCTTAGTAGAGTCTGATTTTTCCACAAACATGAACGCTACTCTGCAAACTGACTATTCTGAGAACAGATTCAGTTAGATTTACATCTCCAATAAGTAAACAATTGTCACAAATGTTTGTTAAGAACAAGCACGGGTAGGTATACCAATCCCCCAATGAAATCACTACGCACTGCCGGCATGGCATGGAGAATGACGCTCAATCATCAAAAGCAAACGTTTTAGAAGCAAGCACATAAGATGGAAGACTGCCAGAACTGACATCATCACCTACTCAAGTCATTCCTTGTAACAGTTTCCAGAGTGCCGCCTAAACCAAGGACGATGCACTATTTGGCAGCATGACAATCCATTCCACAGGTCACCTTTACAAGACTCCAAAGGTGTCAGTGGCAACGTCACTGACACGTTATCTGATGGTTTATTAGAATGAGAAGTCTGTCCCATTAGTTGGGGAGGGAGCAAAACCCCATTATGCTGAAACTGAAGAAGCGGTCATTGGATTCTGAAAAAAAGCCAATTTAATCCAAGTTGAAAGGCAATGCACTTAAGTGGGGCTCTTAAATGAAGTCCAACTTCAGCAGATGTTCCGACTGAAGAAAGACTACAGCAATTCCAATCCTCAATAAAGAATAAAACCTCAAACATCATGAATTGGCAATACAAAAACCTGTGCAACTCCCAGGAATGTTTCTTAGGGGGAAGAAAAACAAAAAAGGTTTTTAGAAATTTGGGACAAAGCAGCAATATATATGAGAGGTGTGTGTATACATATACACACACACACTTTTAGTACGTACTAGTAAAAACGGGAGCAGTTATGGGAGTTCTTTAAAATAAAACATCATGAATTTTTCATGTACTAAACAATTTGTAAAGATAGATATAATTGCTGTCAAAATATGCCAAACTGACAAGCTTTTGAAACTGCTTGTTTTTACAAAAAAGTTTTTCTCCTGGTTAGTAAGTATAAAGTCACATTTTATAAAACTGTAAAGGTCTGTTTCTTAATTAATTTTAAAAAGAAAATCACTTGTCAAATTTTTTTTTTAACAACACAGAATCTTCATTATATTAACACCTAACTGAAGTACCTTTCCCAGATGTAATTTGGAGCAGAAAAACTATTAGCCTTTTCCAAAGGAAAAAAAAAATTGGAAAAAACCTCCAATACATTTTTCATGCCGCCCCCCCCCCCCCCCAATTATTCAAAATTCAATACCAAGTCATTTTAAATATCAGAACTGCAAAACGTTTTAAACTGCGAGACAGTTCTTTGTTAATGAATACTCATTACGGCATTTGAGAATTTAAAAGGAACTGGAAAACTGGTCACTGCATTAATAACTGCCTTCACTCTCTCATAGGGGTTGGGACTCATTTTATTTGACTTCAAAAATTGGAAAGTTAGGGGTTTAGTCTAGCCAATTGGCTTAGATTTTCCCCACTGTCAATGATGACAGATGAGGACCCTCAAAGAGAAATTCATTCATCTCTGTTGAACACTGGAGTCATTAAGAAATGGCTTAGATAATGTGCTTAAAGTTGAAGACGAACCCTACCCTCAGTGTGAGATTCTCGCCTTGAAACCCACTATGAGCAACTGACAAAACAGCAAGAACCACCTATTCCCTACCATCAGAATCCACGTACTAGACAAGCAGTTTCTGGAATTACTGCTATCATTGCCTTGCCTTATTTTAAAAGAAAAAGGCATAACTTCTTAAAATAGGTTTCAAGATAACCAAGATGACATACCTGTATTTTCCAGAATTAACTACCAACTGGATTCCAAAGCACTTTTACTTCTTAAAATCATAGTTCAACATCACTATGCAGTACTTACGACAAGTTAAGCAAGAGCCACCATTTTCACTTGACTGCATGCCCTTGTCTTTGCTTAGGAACGCATTTAACCAACGGGAGATGTCACCCCCTTGAAATGATACTGCTCCATTTGTACGTGGCATATTCTTTCCTAGCCAGTTTGTTTGTAAAGTTCCCCCTGTGTTATTCTGATAAAGCACTTCAGAGGAAACACGGACAGGGAAGTAAATAATTAACAGTGCATCAGATTTACCAAACTTAGCATTCTGACTTGGATACCTCTCACTAATCCCATCATATGAATGCCGCGGTTGTAGTCCATCGTTGCTGGTAACAGCTAAACCCTGTAACCATGAAGCAACTTGGTGGTAAGTTTACTTGCACTTGGATTTCTTGAACAGCTTCATTAACTGCTTGAATCTTTCTGAAACCTAATGGAGGACAAAAAAGACACATTATTAAGGCCCCAGATTTCCACACCTACCAAGACAGACAGATCTGATAGCATAAAGTTTTTAAAAAAGATCATTATTTTGTTTTTTATTTGCTTCCATTAAATTTTAGGAGGAGAATTTTAGGAGCACCATCAACATTAATTGGATTTGTACTCCAAAGGATTTAGGAAGTCTTCCTATACCTTTGACTTTTTGCCAGGTATAACTGTGAGTAAGATTCAAATGTGAGGACAAAAGCTTATTTTGTACTCCACAAAAAGCATGATTTATTAATTATTTTCTACCCTCTTGTACAACTGTTGCTTCAGGTATTTACGGCTCATCATGGAGTAATCTGCCTACTAGGGATTTTACAAAACTGGTCTGTAGATGAGAGTCAAACATCTTTTTGTTGAGCTTACATAGCAACCTCATTCAATTGTAAATTAGTACTTCTTATTGCTATATGCATAATGCTATAGCATGTCTACCATCCACCAAAATACCTGAGAGTAGCATAACTGCACAGACACCACTGTTTTATCCATCCATCCATTTACCCCAACAGCTTCTAAACCCTGCAAAGGCTCTGTAACCATACAGCACAACATCCTAAAAGCCAAATCCTGAGCACACAGGATTTCCTAACTTACTCAAATGGGTGTTTCTCCCTTTTCAGATTTGCAGGATAGAGATTAAGAGAGCAATTCAAGACAGGTACAAAGTTATGTGCAAACCTCGAACTATTCTACATCAGTTTGACATCTGTGTCATTTGAAGTTTCTTAATTAAAAAATGAAAGAAAAAAGGAAACCTTTTCATGAAAAATGTCCTTTCTGCAAAATCCTGCTATTTTTTTCCAAGTCTAACTTTAATCCTTTTCTAATTTATTAAATGTGTGCAAAGGCTTTGGGCCTCTCCAAACTACCTTTATCTAAGTGCTGATTCAACAATAGAAACAATCCTGTTGTCCCTGGCTTATCATAGAATCATAGAATAGTCTGGGTTGGAAGGGACCTTTAAAGGTCATCCAGTCCAACCCCCTGCAATGAGCAGGGACATCTTCAACAAGCTCAGATTGCTCAGAGCTCCATCCAACTTGACCTCCAATGTTTCCAGGGATGGGGCATCTACCGGCTCCCTGGGCAACCTGCGCCAGTGTTTCACCACCCTCATTGTGAAAAATTTCTTCCTTATATCTAGTCTAAATCTCCCCTCTTTCAGTTTAAAACCATTACCCCTTGTCCTGTCACAACAGGCCCTGCTAAAAAGTTTTTCTCTATCTTTCTTATAAGCCCCCTTTAAGTACTGAAAGGCAGCAATAAAGTGTCCCCGGAGCCTTCTCGTCTCCAGGCTGAACAACCCCGATGATACAAAACAATGACGATGATATGAAACTGAGAGGACTGGATGATACACCAAAAGGCTGTGCTGCCATTCAGCGAGACCTGGACAGGCTGGAGTGTTGGGCGGAGAGGAACCTCTGAGGTTCAACAAAGGCAAGTGTGGGGTCCTGCACCTGGGGAGGAATAACCCCATGCACCGGTACAGGGTAGGGGTTGACCTCCTGGAAAGCAGCTCTGCAGAGAAGGACCTGGGAGTCCTTGTAGACAACAAGTTCACCATGAGCCAGCAATGTGCCCAGTGACAGGACAAGGGGCAACGGGCACAAACTGGAACACAGGAAGTTCCATCTAAATAGAAGGAAAAACTTCTTTACTTTGAGGGTGACAGAGCACTGGCACAGGCTGCGCAGGGGGAGTGTGGAGTCTCCTTCTCTGGAGATATTCAAAACCTGCCTGGATGCAGTCCTGTGCAACCTGCTCTGGCAGGGGGGTTGGACTAGATGATCTCCAGAGGTCCCTTCCAACCCCTACCATTCTGTGATTCTGTGAACCCCAACTCTCCCAGCCTTTCCTTGTAGGAGAGGTGCTCCAGCGCTCTGATCATTTTTGTGGCCCTCCTCTGGACTCTCTCCAACAGGTCCATGTCCTTCTTGTGCTGAGGGCTCCAGAGCTGGACGCAGTACTCCAGGTGGGGTCTCACCAGAGCAGAGGGACAGAATCCCCTCCCTCGACCTGCTGGCTGTGCTGCTTTTGATGCAGTCCAGGATATGGTTGGCCTTCTGGGCTGCAAGCACACATTGCGGGCTCATGTCCAGCTTTTCATCCACCAGTACCCCCAAGCCCTTCTTGGCAGGGCTGCTCTTGATCCCTTCATTCCCCAGCCTGTATTGATACCAGGGGTTGCCTTGACTCAGGTGCAAGACCCTGCATTTGTCCTTGTTGAACCTCATGAGGTTCACATAGGCCCACTTCTTATGACTGGACACAGCAGTTTCAAGGTACCAATTAAACACATACTGAAGAATCCCTGGACCATAACATCCCTATAATTTATATTTTTAAAAAGCAACAACTGGGACAATCTAAGATTCTTTTTTTTTTTTAAGAAATCCCCAACAGAAGACATGAGGAAAAAACAACTCCAAACTAGCAGATGATCTCCAAAGGTTTTTGTTCAACTGCAATAATAAAGGTAGCAACATAGCTGTTATCAAATATAAGAATGATAACACCTACCTGATTTGGGCTTTTGTTCAGCCTAGTGGCCAAGGAAACAAGGTTTTGCTGATGGTCCTTTTCTCTGACATTCCAGTAAAATTTCTCGGTCATCATTTCTATAGCAAAATGCATTTTTAAAATATTAATACATATATACATGTACCTGCACACAAACAAAAAACATGGACAGGCATATATAAATTCTGAGTATTTCAAACTATGGAACATGAGCAATGAACTATGGAGGATCCTCCCCTCTACCAGCACAGACAAGTGGTAGTTGAGATTATGCTACCCTATTAGGAAGGGCAGGATTATTACAACAGAGTTAGCCCAAAACCAAAGGTCAGCAAAAAGAGTTTTAAGCTCCTAAAGCAGACATTTAAACTTGAATTGAAAAGAACTCAAATTCAACAGGGGCCAGTAGTTCTAGGCAGACATGCCTCAGTTTGCATGGCTAGGCAGCGGCTTTCACCTAAGGCCCACTGACGTTCAAAGATTAAACAGAGAGGTGGCCTAATATAACATACTCAGAGAACACTTACTGTTCACATGAGAGTAAAGGAGCCTATTCTTAAGTGTATCCCTGATTTGCTGTTTGTCTCATTAATGAATTTAAGTATATGTAAAATGTATATAGACACAGTCATTATACAGTAGCTACTATGTATCTTGGTTGAAACATGCCATATTAAAATAAATTATATTTAATTTCCTCCATTTCAAAGAACAATGTAATGACTAGTTATTTAAATAAATGTCTGTCTTTTTTAGGCATAGTTCAAAGATGGACAACGACTGTGACACAGAAAGCCTAGTCATATTCATAAGGAAAATTGTAATAATCTCCTCCTATCTCACAGGTTTGCACGTTAAAAATCGTATTAGCTTTCACAGTCTTTTTTCCATGAAGGGGTTGATTTTCTTTTAGAATGCTACCTAGAAACTTACTTTATATCTGAACTATAGCTCAGAAAAGTCTATCCTGAAAATTTTATGAGCCCTTTTATAAAGTGTTGATTGTATCAAGTTGTAGCAAGAACAGCAAAATCCACTAACAATAGTTTCTTAAGGATAAGAATACACCACAATAACTTCACATGTATCTTTGACACATACAGTCACCTCATTTGTCACTCACATCCTCCTAACTGGAATATACGGGTTGAATGGTTGACTAGTACATTTCTGCAGGTTGAGCAGCGTAGACCCCAAAACAGAAAACTGTTTGCTCTCATGCCTTCTCTCAGCAGGGGAAATCTTTAGCTGCTCTCCTTTACTCAGTCACCAATGCTTCCAGACCTTGTAGGAACACCAGAGACTTCCATCCCCTACTAAGCCTGGCTGGATTTTTGGACAGGAAAGGAAATGGGCAGGGGAAACAAAAATTACAGACAGTGCAATAGAGTAGGTCTTTTACCTTAGCATATAAGCTTTAAAAACAAAAGCAAAAAAGTACTCTTGGTTTTGGGACACCTGGGTAAGTGGTGGAATTAGTTATGATGTAAGGAAGCCACCTTCTTTAAAGCAAATCTAATCTAACCTACCTAAGAAATGACTAAAAACTCTAATCTTCCAAAGGCTGCTAACAGGATTACATGAAATCATTCATCTCTTAGATTTGTTTTCCCCTGGACAACTGTTAGAGAAAAAGGATAAATTAGACTTTGGCACCTTTCAGTGGTACTCTAAGAGAAGGCATCAGCCTCATAAAAGCCACCCTGCATAGACAGAAGGAGGGTTCCACTCCACTATTTACAGAAGGATGTAGAGCTACCGAATAACTTCAGCCATCAGCTAAATATCCTTTTCTTCCCACTTTTCAGTTATATCACATAGTTTAAAAATCTAAAACAATCAAACGGATGAAATCAGAAATTACCTCGTCCAGGAAACTACTACTTCTCCCTTCTTTTTAATGATGTTTTTGGCATACAGACTAGGTGATGATGCAGATTGAAGCCAAAGGAGAAGAGTCTTTGTTCTGCTGCAACTCATTCTTCTTACTGGAACATTGTTTGGGTGTTGAATTTACCTCTTCAGGTTTCACATCACTTGCATCGCCCCCCTCACTCGCTGATTCAGTTTCTTTTCGTTGCCTTTTGAGTTGGAATTCTCTCTGACAGCCTCCTTTTTCCTTTTTTTACTAGTTTTATCATCTATATTTATCTGGCATCCTACATCAGTATTCCCAGTGGATTTTGTTTCAAGATTACATTCACCTGCTACAGTCTCATTGGAAAGCTCTTCTGTTAAGTCTATAATGCATCAGAGCACTCTTCCAGTTGTGCCTTTTTATCACTGATTTCTGAGTTAGCTGTAGAAGTTTCCTGAGCCCTGTTATCTACAGTGGATTCCACTGCAAGACATGAAGTTTCACTAACAATATCATCTGTTAAGTCTATGCATGACTCTACATTGCATCCAGCAGGAAAAGAAGCTTGAGATCTAACATCCATTTCACTTACGTTTTCAGATACTTTCAATTGTGTGTCTGAGATTGCTCAGGCCTTCATCTAGGCTTTCAGTGTCATGGCTCTCTGTGTTTGAAGATTTTCTACAGGGTCTAAGCAACCCAGTAGCTTCTTTCCTTTCCAGTACTATAATGCAACTCCTTTAGAGGCTGAGGTAAGGCAGGATTTTGTTCTTGTCCAGTGCTGACATGATGCAACTGATCCGTCTTAACCAGATCCGGTTTGACAGTTTCCTGCACAGTGGTTGCTGCGGCACTCTGACTGTCCCTTTCTTTTCACCACTTCTCATTTCTTCTTTTTCAATCTTGGTTGAGGATGCTTGCGCCTCCTTCACTGAAGCCACCTGATCAGATGCTGGTGAGGTAGATGGCACTGCACGCCTAATCTTTACAATAAAATGATCATTGGATTTCTCCATGATTACTGCTTGCATTGGTAGGCTGGGGCGACACTGAAAACCGGGAGCAACAGGCCGACTTGTCCATGATGAAGAACAACTTGATTTACTGCTTGAGTTATCAGATTCTAAAGCCAAATGAATGTCTTGTTCAGTGGCATCCTCCTCTTCAAGAAGTGCATCTTCGCTGTAATGCGCGCTGAGAACACCCTCAGGAGTTGAGCTGGAATTATTCTCAGGTTTTAGGAAGCTGAGGTGAGCATCTGATTTCAAAGGTGACGGAATAGTTAAGGAAACAGCCAAATCTTCAAGGAGGATAGAAGAAACAAATGATTTATTCTTTTGTAAACTGCACTCATCTTCTTTGCATGAAACTGCATTTGTAGGAACCTCGAACATACAGCTTTCATCTAGTACATCTGGATCAACAGACATCTGGAGCCTAGATGTTAAAGAGGGAGCTCTTACAGGTGAAACAATAGGCCAGTTAATATCCTCTACTGGTCGAGATTCCACACAAACCTCCTTTGGAGCAATCTCTTGCACCAGTGCAGCAGTATTACCTCTGCATTTATGACTGTCTAAAAACTGTTTTTCCGGTGTCCTGAATTCCCACTCATGTCTGTCGATATTGCCACCATTTTTTTCCAAGAGATCAGAACCTTGCAATAAGCTTTTGAAAATTTCACCCATTTGAGCATCACTTACAAGATTAAACGTAAGACTGGATGCTTGTTGTTCTGTGAGAAGCTCATAACTAAGATCAGACTTGTTAGCATCTCTGGATAGCTGGAATCCTTCCTTTTCATATTTTACACCCTTCAATGGAGTGAGTGTGCCTTGCAAACTATTCTCTTTAGAGAGGTGCACTTTGGTTTGGGAATTCCTTGTGTTATCAATGGAGTTAAGACATTTTGTAAAGGCAGGTTTTGGTGCATCTGTTTTCTTTTTCTCATGGTGACACTTCGGTCGTTGATAATCCACAATTTGCTTCGAAAGGATATATTCTTCAGGCTTTTGAGATCTGGCTTTCAGGGACTTCTTTCTAGACCTTTGCACATCATTTTTATGACTGGTTTTGTGGTTTTGCTTTCCTGCTCTTTCAAACTTCCCTTCCTCACTCTCATTTCCCACATTTACCACATCACATAGTTTTATTATAATTCTCCTTATCTTTTCAAATAAGTAATCAAGCTGTTCATCTACAAATTTCCATAACTGTTTTTTCATATCTGATACTTGTTGTTCAAAAAGACGGTCCACTATTGCATTCTTTTTAACTTGCTTAAGTTTGGACTCTATAATATCACAGATATTCAGCTTTAATGTCTCACCTAATGTACACATCTTGGAAAAGTTCAAGTATTTTATTAATGACGTAAAATTTCTGATACCAGATTCTATAATTCTGTGAAAATGCTGAACTGGGAAGTGTACCTTGAACTTCATATAATTTTTCCTCATCTGCTTTCGTATAGCTCTTAGCATCTGCATGATTTCTTGTACATTTGAAGGTTCAACAATAACATGAACTATTTTTTCAAGACAAGCAATGCTCACAGTTTTATTTTTCTTCACATCCTTTGAAGATCTGAAAGTCTGATTTTTATGCCTCTCTCTGTTCTTCTTTGTACTTACTTTCACAGAAACAAATTTTCCATTATCTTCATTGCAACACACAGTTTTGCTTTTTTGATTCTGCGGACTGCTGGTCAAATTTCTTGTCTCAGGAGAAGCTTTTGGTCTTGACTTTTTTGTATTTTCAGAGCATCTTTCTGGTTTAGATTTTTCTTCATCTTCATCACTACTTATGATTTCTCCTTCTTCTATTTCATCTGAAGAGATACTCAGCTGGGACCCCATCTCTAAGTGTTCATCAGACATGCTAACTGGCTTTTGATTTTCTTTGTTTACTTCCTTTGACAAACTCTTTGCGGGACAGACAACAACCGTACTTTCAGGAATTAAATCTATGAAGAGAAAACAGTTTACTAATCACCATAAAGAGTGCAATTATAAACAGACATTTTCAGAAAAATCTGGAAGATTCTCTTCTGTAAAGTGACTGTTCAGAACTGTTTGTTTGAAACTGCCAACAACAACTCAGGAAGTTTGAGCTGTGACAAGTTTGGGTGGTTTGCTTCAGCAGCTGTTAGTTTAAGGGTTTTTTCTGAGCTTCAAAGGGCAAATAAGACCTCAACATTTCACCAAAAACATGTGATCTATCTCACAAATATATCCATTGAAAACAGAAAAATCTAGAGGTTTCCATTAGTTTTGAACTTCTTTCCATTTACTTTAGCAAGTTTTCCGAACACTGCACAAGCTGAATTTTAACTTTAACATCATTCTGGACTAACATTTACATACAACAGGTGGCTTTTCTTTTAACAGTTCCACAACAAAAACAAAATGAGAAGAACAAATGACCTATTAATGTTTGCATTTAACTATCTTTTCCAGGGCTGATAAAAAGGTGGTTTGAGTCTTTCAATAAACTGGCTTACTAAACAAAAAGAGTACTAGGCACTGCATACATGATAAAAACGGCTATTTCAGTTTTTGATGCATTTAAGATTACCAGCACTGTAACTAAGTACAACAGCATAAGAAGTTTTTTCCTCAGAAATTTTGGAGAAAGGCTCCAGTTCAGGTTCCTGAATGACAGGAATGAGATATGTGAGAGGATAGGCTAAAGTTCTGCCTAATGTAGTATGCCTTACTCTGCCTCACAAATAAATTTATTAAATGTTTTATATTTTTGAAATATTATTAAATATGTATTTAACCATTACTTAAAATTCAAACCAAATGCTATTTTGTTAATAAAAATAAGCAATTACAGTCAGCTACAAAGCAGCATGTTACAAAAGATGAAAAGGCAAGCTCATTTCCATTGTACAAAAATTCCACTGAAGTGCATATGTATTGATTAACGAGATTTGAAGTTAATTTTAGGCTTGCTGGGCACTCTAGTTAATAAAACACTCATGTTCAATTGCACATAGATTAGACTGCTTAATGACCTCTAACAAACATTTAATCTCATAAAAGATCGTATCTAAACTGCTCTCCATAAAAAATGAACTTGTGATTAACAGTTTGAAGCAACATTTAAAAATGTTTACTTTACACAGATTTTACAGGAGCACAAACATATTCCACCACTGCCTCCAATACCTTCTCAAACTAATCACTTCAATATTTTGATAAAGCAAAGTATAAAATGAAAGCAGTCAAAATTTATTAATATATATCCCCGTCCGGCAGAACAGTAGAAAGGTGAGTACTGAATTTCGAGGTCAAGAGAAACCATAGCCTCCTGTCAATTTAACACATGCAGAACATTTGACACCCATATCATTAGGCAGATCACAAAGCCAACTAGGTATCTAACTTCAGAGCTGAAAAATCACTGCTTTATAATTTAGTAGCAAGTTCTGGACAGGATGAATTCCTCTAATTAGTAACTCAGGGAAACACTATAAAATTAGAAAAATACTTTTATTTGATGTTTATCTACTCTGATCCCAAAGCTCTTGTGTCCCCCCCAGATATTTCAAAGAATATAAACTGCTGTAGCAATGAAATATAAACTGCTAAAGGAATTCACACTTAAGAGAGTAGCTGTCTCAACAACAAGAGACACAATTCCAGAGGAAATCACACTAAGATTTGCAAAAAGACATAAGGATTATGCTCCGAAACATAAGAATTTAAATGCCACTCTCCCATTCCTCTTCTAGTAGGAAATCTAAACTTCCAAGAAAACTTTTTATTAGTTGCACAAGAAGAGTTAAATTCACGCGAGTAAAAGATTTAAACTTTGGCTCACCTATTTTCTCTTCCTGTGAGTGCTGTCACCATATTGTATCTCCCTGACATTTTATTTAGGAGTTAGCTCTTACTTCATTAATGATAAATCCTAATGTTGTATTTGTTCTACTTTTTTCCCCACCAACTGACTCACAATTATAAAATATATATAAAAATCCACACTGAAATTAATTCAGATGGAGAGCACAGCCTTCTCTTAGGTGACATTCCTAGAAATTCTCAGGTACTCTCTCCAGCTTTCTCACAAATAAATACTTGAAACAGTATGATCCTAAATAACTTTTGCTTCTACAGTTTCAGAGAAAAACATATTGAGATCTACTCAGAACTAACCACAATTAAGAAACCTATATGTATTTTTTTAGCAGTTTTTGTACATAACTCTTATTTCAACCATTCATCTGTCAGCAGCGACAAACTCCAATTTTTATAGCACTAATGTTCAATTGCCTACAATCTTGACTGCACTGTTAAACAGTTCCCCTATAAACAAAAAGGGCCACTATGACTTACATAGCTAAAGAAGAAACAATTTATATTTTTGAGAAAGCAGTTGAAGTCATTTCTGCTTTCCACAAATGGATCTTCTAAGCCTTTATGTAGAAAAGAAATTAGAATACACATATATAAATACCTTTGTTGTAACTCTTCACAAAACCTTTGCAGGGACTTTCCATCTTAAGTGCTTTAGCCAAAGGGCGCATTGGACTGTTCAGTGGGCTGATTGCCTTCGGAATATACCTCAAGTGATTGAGATCAATGCTCAGTATTGAGCTGTCATCCTCAACAGGAACTGGGTTAGTTTCTCTCTCTTTAGTTCTAGGATACATCTCACCACTAAGAGAAGATGCTGCAGTACTGATTTCAGTTAAGTCTGGCTCCAGATCACAAGCATTCTGGTCAACTAATGGTTCGTCCTTATCAGTTAACACAGTTCTGTCAGGTGACTGGGATGTACTCATATTAATTTTGCAGACACCCTTTTCCTCAACGGGACACTCCACATTTTCTGCAGCCAAGTCATCATTGTCCTTCACCACTTCCATTAAAGAGTCTGGTTTTGTTTCGCTAATATCATCTGCAACATCACAGGACTCCCGGTCACCAGAACTTTTGGCTTCCGAGTCATCTAAGACAAGGTTTTGAGAGCCACGTTGGTCTGCTGAGCTTTCCATGTCAGCATCTAGCCATATTTTATCTTCCCCTTCCTTCTCTCCTGCTGATTCAGGAAGGGTTCCCGTACTTTCACTGGCAGGTTCAGCTTGTGCCACTTCTGCTGCTGGTACATTATCATCCTGCATTAGACCCACTGTCACAGGCAAGTTTTCACACTCTGCCACACTCACTGCCACCTCCAGGGGCAAAGATTCAGGGTGATTCTGTTCCGTCACTGCCGCTGCTGCTGCAGAGGCTTCCGATTCAACCAGATCACAAGTCTCTGCTGCTTCTGACAACGTTTCAGCCTGCATCTCATCAGGAATCAGTACCTCTGCTGCTCCTGGCAAGGCTTGGGGCTGTACCTGACCTACTTCTGCTTCTGGTAGGGTTTCTGAGCTCAGTTCATCAGTTGCCACAGCTGGCAATGCTTCAGACTGTGCTGGATCTGCTGCTACTTTCGAGGCTTCGTTTTCAGAATTGACAGAAACAGGCAGTGCCGGTTCCACATCGCTTTGAGCTGCACTGTCCAGAACTTGTAGTGTTGAATCAGTTTGCTCTGTGGGACCACAGTTAACAGGGTGGGCAGAATCAAACAGTTCTGCCTGCAGCGTGAGCTCTGTACTTCCCTCATCAGTGGCCTTTAGGGAAGGTGTTTTAAGTCCATCTGTTGGAGAGAGACATTGTTTCTTAGCAGGAGAAAGAGTTAAATTTAGCTTTTCCATAAAGCTAAGTTTTAAGTCTTTGCTTTTTGTCCCAGTGTGATCATCTTTAGTTTTGGGAATTTTATGGTCTTTTAAGCTATCTGCTACTCTGGATGTTTCTTCTAGCTTATAGGACTTGTTTCTCTCACTTTTTGTAACATCTGTACCTTTTTTGGGTTCTTTTGCAGATTGGTGAGAAATCTCTTTTGCAACTTTTCTTTCATTTCTAAAATGTCTATTTTCATCCTGATTCTCTCTCTCTCTTTTCCTTTTTTCTTCAGTTCTGTGTCTTTCTGATTTGGAATGTGCTGTTTCCCATTCATATCTACTACTACTTTCCTTCAAGCGTGCATATTTATGCTCTCTGCTGTTGGAATTAGAAGGTGAAGTCCTTCCTTCTCGAGAAGTATGATCATTCGTTCCCCTGTCTCTCTTGCAGTCGATGTCTTTTCCTTTTCGAGACTCTTCCATGCGACATTTACGTGATTCATGAAGACTCTTTGAATGTTCATTCTTTGAGTGTGGACTACTCCCTCTACCAGACCTCCTTGGTTGCTCTTGTAGCTTTTCATTTGGTTTATTTTTTTGGCCAGTGTTTTTTTCATCTTTATCATGTGTTTTAATGTCTTTTTTAAATAAATTTTGTGACCGCTCATCAGCATACAATTCACCTCTTGTCTGACATCTGTCTTTACTGGTAGTTTGTTTCTCCCAGGAAGAAACACCCCTTTCTACTTTTCTTTCTACACTTGGACTGCATTTGAGTTTTACGCTCTGACTTTTTTGTTGCAACTCCTTTTTACTAGCCTTCTCTGAAAGGGTTTTCAGCTTTTGCTGAGGATCCGTATTCCCCTCTTCACCGTCACCGTTGTTACAGTTACCATTGTTTCCGGTGCTCTGATGTACTTCTCTTTTGTATTTGTTGACATTTCCCCTACAATACTGTTCATTACTTTTCATTTCTTTTCTTTCCTTTCTGTTATCCTTGTTGGAACTATAGTCATGGTTCGGTAGACATGTATGAGTACTATCATTGCAGAGCTCTTCAGGAGGGTATCTCTGTAAATACGGAGTGTTTCTTTTTTCAGAGCTAGATTTCCCATTGTCCGTATTATGAGATGAGTAACTGTGGTACGTATCTTTTGAACAGTCATTTTTCATTCTATGCTCCATCTTTATACTGTCACCTAAATCAGAAGGTCTGAATTTGGAATCTTTTGTTTTACACATCTCAGAGCACCTTCCATTAGTTGATCCTGGAAGGTATGTTCTGGTGAAGCTGCTTCGATGATTGGGTAATTCTGATAGCCTGTTTATAAAAAGAAAAAAGTTACATTAGTTTTGAAATTTATTTAAGCATAACTAAAGCCAAATTGCAATGAATCCGTATCTCTAAAAATGTTTCATACTTTCTTTCAACTTCAAGTTGAAAAAAGTGGGTTAAAAATAGAAGTTTAATACTTTCCCTTAGCACACAGTAAAAGAATATAATTTGTATACATATTTTCCAAATGAAATTCATCTAAAGAAAAAGCAAGATCTGTGGGAAAATACTGTATTGGGTCTAATTAACAATTTCAGTAATTCAAATTAGTATTTAATTGTCCAGCAATAAAGAGAACCTTCCCTTATAAAAAAAAGTTGTTCTTTACAGCATTAGAGATTTAAAAAATAATAATAATAAAAAGAACAATTCAATAGTTCACTATTTGGTAAACTGGCAACCAAAAGAATAGGTATAATGTGACTGTGCTTACTCTACCCAATAAGCAAGTAAGCTACCTTGTTTGGAACTTGCTGCAACCTACAGAAAACAAGTAGCAAATTACAACAATCAAGCCTCATCAAGGCCACATGCTACTGCTGCAAGGTCATCACAATAAAAAGAAAAAAAATAAATTTAAGGTGGTACATGTAGCCTGTATGGCCTGAACTCTTACTCATTACTGATAGAACTCAAAGTTACCTCACCAGGAAAAAACCCCAACCAACCAAAAACCCCAGACAGACACTTTTCTGCCATATTCAACAAAACATTTCATTAAAATGACATGATTAAAGACAATGGCAACCTTCTTAAATACTCTCCACTATCTAAAAAGAATGATTGTGTGTAATCCACACAGAAGGAAACAGAAGTAAAAGTCACACCAACAAACGATGGCAGCAAACCACCACATGTACGGCTCCTTTTTAGAGTCAAGGATGAAGTGGCTGCTACACACAGACATTTGGTTTTAGCCTGAAATTCTATGTTGATTCAGTATCCGGTTGTAAGGAATCAGTTCAAGTGTAAAATAATTCTGTATTTATCTCCAATACAAAACAGGGATGGTTTTCCTTTATCAAATTGAACACTTCCTATGGGCCGATACAGTAAATTTAAATATGTAATGATCAGCTTATACAACTGGCTCTACTCCAAAAATGTGACATTGTGATGTGAACTGAAAAACAATGCTGCAGATGTTGTAATCCTATATTCTGTTTAATTTTGAACTATACTGACAAGTTTTTGCCATGCTTTAGGCTGGCTATTAAATCTGCATGTGCGTGTGATGAATGTAATTGTATCCAAGGGGGGGGGTTTGTTGTTGGTTGGTTTTGGTTTTTTTAGTTTGTTTTGGTTTTTTGGTGGTTTTGCATTTGTTTGGGGTTTGGGTTTGTGGGGGTTTTTTTGGTTTTTTGTGGGTTTTTTTGGTTTTTTGGGTTTTTTTTTTTTTTTGAGATAAGCACTAACAATTTCCCTCAAAGATATTATCTTTGAAATAGTCTTTACAAATAGGTAGATTGCTTAAGAGGAGCTAATTTATTACAGACCATGCAGCAGACAAGGCATGCTTCTAAGAACTGAAAGTGCCACTTCCCCATAACTTTCCATGATGGATGCCTCCAAAATACCTAGATCAAATACGTTGTTCATAGATTTTCATCACCATCAGAAGGTATTGCAACAGAGTTTGTAAACTCTTCAATGAGGGTATTCAAACTAAGAAAATATTTTTCAAACAATTTAATTTAAAACCCAGAATACTACACTCAAAGGTGTGAAAATGACAGCTATTGTGTCAAAGCAAATCAACTGAAAGAATTACATGTTAAAACCTCTTGACCTCCATCAGATCATATCTGGCAATTTTCTGTATTTAGAAAAAAATATTGCATAGTTAATATGCATATAGCCTCTAGCACAGTAACGTCAAATGAACCTTCTTCTTTATGACACCTTTTGGTCCAAGAAAATATCAAATGGTCAAATCGAAATGCAAACAAACCAATGATGTGGCTGATGTCACACAAGTGACAAGCAGGTGACCTTATGATAAGCTAGGGGTCCTGAATCTTGGACCCCTGCTCTGGTTTCAAGCAGTTCAGAAACCTTATACTCAGCTGCAATCCCATCCATACTTTAATATTTTCAACTCCTTGCAGTAAGATTAGTAGTACACAGAAATTACCAAGAATTCTCTAGCTGCTAACCCCCACCATGGGAGACAAGGCTTTTGTATCTTGCCACGGAAACATTATATAGTATCTTTATTTCATTTGTTGTCTGAAAAGCTCCATGGAACTCAAGTCTGAGACGACAAAACAGACTAGTTCTGAAGCTGAATTGTGTAAGATAATATCTGCTTTGAAACATGCAAGATGGTTAGATAACCCACCAGGAATAGGTGATTAAACAAAACAAAAGAATTCAAGCAAATGGTCACCCTTTGGATTCCTCCTTGTTTTGTTAATTAGAAACCAAAGACCTCATCAAGCAAAGACACATACCTATTTCCTCTGACTGTACCAGTACTAAACCACAAAAACAATTATTTACTAAGTAATGACCTTCTTCATTAGTTTTACTTAAAATACACACAAAAGTTTCTTATGAGTATATAAACATGATCAGACAAAAAGCATGTTTTCAGTTCCTCTGTCTAGTTGTACCTTTGATGGAGATTACTGATTTCTTCATCCTTACGGTTAATTTCCACTCTTGCTGTTTTGATAAGTGCTGAAATATTCTTTTTGAGAGCTAGGTTTTCATTCTGTAGAATGACATTCTATTTTAAATATATACAAAAAAGAGACCAAGAGAGAGGGAGGGAGAGAGAGAAGAAAAATGAGAATTAGCTTGGGTATCCAAACATGTAATGAAAAACAGTGCAAGACAACCATTAGAAAAAGTCCCATCATATGCAAACTGACAGTAGAACATACAGAAACTGTTTTAGAGAAGTCAGAATGAAGTCAGAATTATTGAGATCCAAAGAAGCCCTTTTTTTTAAAAAAACATGACTCACGTTTATGCTCCTGTTTGTGTTCCTGGTAATTATTTAAGATGTTTTAAGCATACAATTTATTAAAACTGAAATATGCCATAACCCAAGTAACAATAGAGCTAAAAAATTATAATCCGCCCCTTTTCTTCATTCTTTTACTCAATTTATTGCTTTCCTGGTCACTGTGCCAAATGAGAGATGTAGCTTTTAAGCACTTTCAGAGAAAGAGGGCAATTGTATTTCTTTCAAGCTATCAAAACGAATTTTGGGTGCTCTATCATTCTAACATTTCTAGATATGACATTTAGAACCCTATCTGTCAATGCTAGAGACAGCCCCTTCTCTTAATAATTGTGCTCAGCAAAGCCTGCTCAGAAAGGTAGACAAGTTTTGCAGAAAACAATACAGAAGTGTCACAGGGCAGAAGCTGCTTACTATTGCAAAGCATAGAACCTTTGGGACTTATCTGTAATATACAGCAGAGCGTGTTGCAGAATTGCCCAAGATAATCTATATAGAATGGCACAGCATGGGAATACAAGCTCAAGTTGAAGAGCAGTTCAGTCTTACCAAAATGGCACTATGCTCAAACCAACACAGTCATCCTCTTCCAGTTCTAACAGCAGCTCAGGTACCTTTGCAACCCTCTCCCTAGTGCATGAAAGACCTATTTTTTAAACAAGAGAACTGGATACCTTTCTGATAACTATTGACGTGTTTATTTTCTAATTAAGACGACAAAAGATAGCTTTTAAACAACTAAAGTCTTACTGCATGCAACATTGCGAAACAAGCGAATTCACCTACTGATTTTGTCAGTAGGCTATCCTAGCAACTATCCTAAGCAGAACAAGCTCCCAGCACCTACAGTAGTGCTTTACAAACTATCCGCATGATGGATTAATTCTGGAAAGCATATGAAATTAAGTCTCTCTCAAAGCAATATTCAGTTTGCTTTACATGTATCTTGACAATGTTGCCCTTTGAACTACAGTACCTGTGCCTGTATTTCCTTGAATTTCTTCATCAACTCTTTAATTTGCTGCTGACATTTTCCATATTCTGCCTGCAGCTGTCAGAGAGAAGAATTCACAGCACAGAAGTGGACTTAATTACACAGAAAAGTTACTCCTCTAGATTTATAGTTAGTTAACACAGCAATTTATATTACAAAGCTCTGTTTTTTCCCAAAAGTAACATATTAAAGCCATATTAAAACAAAAAAGCTTCAACAGGTATACAAGTCTCAAACACCACAAACGCTCAGATAAGAGGAAATCTACGTGTGCTTGCCCAACAGTAATAGGCTGGAGAGTAACAGGAAGCCATATTATTGTGAAATTAAAGGCACAACTGTCAGGGAGCAGGAGTTCTCAGAGCCCTACAGATGGAGACTTGTTTGTCAGATTTTATATAATATAAAACAGATAAGGAAAAACACAACAAAAAGTTACTACGAACAAACCTGGACTGTAAAAATAGACTGCAAAGGACATGCTCCTGTTGAGATCACAAAATTAAATAAAATACATTTGGCACGAGCCCTTCTTTAAAAGTAGATAGCAACAAAACTTTCACAGAAGAATGGACAACTTCCCTGCTGTCGTACTTGAAAGTCAACTGCTTTCAAACTTTCAAAGTGACATTTTCATCACTTAGTAGACTCCTGGAGGTTTTGCTTCTTTTATAGTACATTATATCTGTGCATGTCTTTCCCTTTTACTCCAAATCTCAAGTTTGTAGTTAAGATGTGTCTTATGGACCAGGATAGGTCACTTACTACATGAGTAAGTGTTCCACTGATTTGCTAGAAGCAGTTATCTACTGCATGGTTGTCTTCAGTCTCAAGGACAAAATTTAATGACACGTAAGATTAATCCATGACCTATCTGCTTTAGTCTGGTAAAATTTGTTGGGAGAAATGTCAAGACTAGCTTTGTATCAGACATCTGAACAGATATTTAACGAGAAGGAAATTATGGTACATTTTCCCATAATGTAGCTGATACATGAACCGCACGCAAAGGATGTTAAATGAGAACAGATCATGTCACAGAGTGAAAGATTCACTTACTCTGATAAACTTGTTGACATAACAGTTTATTAGTAAACTCTTGTTTTAAGTTCTTTACTTAAAAATAGTTTCCCTATTTTTCTAATAATGTGAGCATACTGACAACATTTTTTGCACTTTACACAAGAAAACTTGGAAGAAAAAACCCCCAAAACACCAGAATTATTTTTGTCACATTAATACACACCTCATTGTAGGATGCTTCCTTTGCAGTCCCTTCTTCAATTAGTATCTCATCAAATAAATTTAAGCTGTTTCCAGCTGGTGTAGAAATTGGAGTAGAATTGTCTGTAGAAAGAAAATCAATTACATAAGGAAAAAGGTATTTTTCTAGTCAGGTTGCATCATGTCATTGAGGAAAACACATGACCTTATCTGGAGAAATTCCTACCCTGACTGTCAACATTTATGCTAGTTTTATTGGAAATATTCAATCCAACTTACATCGACATAAAAGGTAATGATGAAAATTAAAGTTCAACTGAAAATATTGTGTTAGAAAAATGAAGAGATATACGGGACACCTAACAACAAAGATGGGTGCATTTTATGACTGTCTAGTAAGTTGCTTTAAGTCAAAGGAGAGCTAACTAACTGTAAATCTACCTAATTTACAAAGCAAGAAGGGCTACATCTTAGCAGTCATCTGAGGTTCTGCAATTCCAGAGCCAACAGATAGCAGAAAGTTAGAATAAATATGTGCATCCTACAATTCATTCAGCTTTTGGCCAGACTTCACCTTGGAAGCATTTGCAGTTGAAAAAAATATTGAGAAAAAGAATACTCAGATGCCAATGACCTACACATTCACAAACACAGATCAGTTGATCAGAATCAAATGGAGTTACTATAGAGTTGGTATGGGGTTGAATACCATGCTTCTTGTGTCGAATAAATGTTCTTTGCTGCTTTATATTCCCTCACAAACGTAAACTCCCTAGCTTAATTCCAAAGAAATGAAAAAAAACCCAACAAAACCAACCCAACACCAACACACCCCAGTTATTTAGATAATGGTGCTTTTTCCTCAAATCAGCCTGTGTGATTGTTCATCAAATATGCATTACTGACAGGACCTCGCTTACGACACCTCTGAAACACAGATCCATTTGCAGACATATAAATGAAGTTAGCTATCAAAGCTGTGCTTCAATCCTTTGGACAATACCACAATGCAGAGTATTATTAACACAATGCAAGATGACATGCAAATAACATCTTATCTGCATATAGCAAAAATCTCACCAATCCTCTTTTTAAATTTTTTTAAAAAAGAAACCTCAGAAGTAGGCTACATAAAATGTTTGCTCTGCATTAAGTTATTCCTCCTTGCATCTTTTACATTTACAAAACAATGCATCTCTATGAGAAATACAGACTTGGAGAAGAGTGTTATATGTTGTAACAAATACAAAATGGAAAGAGAGAAAAAGATGTATAGATGCTTTATGTCTGTAGGATGCAGTATAGTCCTTCCATAAAAATTCAATGGCCTTACAGTATTAAGGTCAGCAGAGGAACACTTGTTTAAATATTAGAAATAGTATTTCATTAAATGGTACACTAAGACTCCTAAAAAAGAACATATGCCGTGTCCATTTCTTTCTTACTTTAGCAAAGAAGTTAAAAGAGGAAACTAATGTACATTACCATGTGAAATTATTGAGAAAGTAACAAAAGATTAAAAGGATCTACTGAATGTTCTGTATCACATAGAAAGTTTCGGAGCTCTCACTGGGAATTTAGTGATCAGTGACTGTTGGTTCTGGTCCTGAAGCTATTTAAAAACAACAAAATAAAGGTACTTTTTCCAAGGTAGAAAGTCCTGTATCAAGACATAGATAGAATAGCTGAGGTTTCTCTGCACCCCTTTATATGCCCAAGTCTCTTAAAATAGACAGTATCACATGAAAACTATCTTATAATCATTCAGCTAATAGATTTAAGAATTCTCTGCTGTATTTACAGAGAGTGTAACATACACATCTTGAATTTAAACAAGTAGCTCACTGAAACATCTGTTACACCAGCTAAATGTAAACTTAAAGCTAACTGTTGTTTTACTTGAAACCAGCCTAAGAAGCACAGAGACTCTGTAATGCTCCAAGCTAAGCAGCAAGATACAATCAACCTACCAGGAACTGTCAAACCATTGTCCAAGCCATCGTAAATATCCACTGAGCTCTCATCACCTTCCTTGAAGGGTGAAGCCTCAGCTAAAGCCAAAAAAAAAAAAAAAAAAGACAAAGTAAACATTTAGTAAACTCCAACCTCTAACTTTTCCATAAAATAAGCGTAGCTATGATCCTAGATCAGTAGAGAGTAGTAACAGTAGTAGCACAGACTAGTAAAAGACAGGGGAATTTTACCCAGCAAGCTACTGCTATGGTGGAGAAAAGATCTTCAGTCACCAGGGAGCAAAGACAGTCTTGTAAGATCAATTCCTAAATATTACAAGAACTGTCCATGAAGCAAATTATATGGCTTTAAGTACAAGCAAAATTTAAAATTATAAACTAAGTCAACTTGATCTGAATTTGAAACTGTTTTCTAGAATACACTGAATACAAAGTTATATAACTCAGAAACAAAAATAAATGAATTAGTATGATAAAACCACTACTGTTAAAAGAAACATCTCTCGCTAAACAGAAAGCATTGTAACAGTCTGTATCATAATTCAAAGAATTTGCTTTAGTATTGCCATCTATCCACATACTATCTGGTTGTGTAAAAGTATTTTAATCTAAATCTCCTCAGTCTCTCTTAATGTATTTTTCCAATGCCTCTTATCACACTCACATCCTCTATGTGAGTCTCTCCAGTTCTACAACAAATACTTTTATTATAAAGAAAAATATCAACATTCACATGCTTCTGAACCTGGGAATCTCACAAACATGCATCAGATGAATCAACTGCAGAGCTGGAAATAATGTTAGAGTACCTTGATTGCTGGTACTATACCACATGATAGTGCATTTGCTCTTACAAATAGCAAACAAAGGAACAAACCTCCTAACGTGCAAATACATGCTTCATTAGGATATAGTGAAGGTCAAATTACACACTGTAAAACAGAGGGGAGAGGCCAATTCCAGCCATCCCCTTAAAACATATTAGAAACCCAAAGTACATAGTTATGGTTTAAAATCCAAACTTACTAATGGGATATGGCTTACACTGATACTGTGCCACAGCCATTTAATTACAGTTGAAGCTCATCAGTATTTGTCCCAACTTAAACAGTTTCCATTTTGTTTTCTAAGTTATTTTTGGACCTATTTATTTTCATAAGACTGCTTATGTTATTTCACTGCAAACCAGAAAGTAATCTAACATATCTTACCACCGTAGCGGATATCAAACAGTCCCAGTCCATCCTCATCTGTTGCCATGATACAAACTCCCTATAGCTTCCCCATCTATGAGTAAAATATCAGAGGAAAGACAACAGATTAACTGACAATTTCAGAACAACATTGTAAAACAGAAGCATCTTGAAATAAGTCAATTACACCTGAGCTACCTGTGGCCCTTCAACAAAATCCAACACTAGAATGAGAAAACACTGTGAATGAGAAAGCTACATCAAGATAACAAATGTAGTGCTCTATCAAGAAAAGTAAGAAATTATCTGTCTTGTACATAAGCATTCTGAAGAAGGTCTTCAGCTACATGTTTTATTCATATGTACCAAATAAAGATCCTATAAAGAAATTTTGGTATGAAAACAAGTACTGCATTCTATGAACAGGTTATCTGAATGTATATCTTAACCAGTTAAAATAATCTGATTTGATAATTCTCATTTCTTCTCTGCTGACCATTTAAGAGCAAGTTTCCCAGTTTGACACCACCAGCCAAACCAATAACGAGCAGTAGCAAGCAAGAAACATTTTGCCTGCCAAGGCATACAGTGATGCTCTGCCACAGGACATACAGTACCTGCCACAGCAGCTATTGCAGAATGACTTTACAAGCACACATGCTTGTGGCACTGATACACAAACATCTCTGAAGCGAGAGCAGCAGCCTGCAACAGGAAGACACCCGCTGCGTGGAAAAGAGCACAGGAAAAAGCTCGGGTGGCGGGGCAAGCAGAGGCACTGGCTAGTGCTGGGCCTGCCAGTTCAGCGGCAGCGGCCCTTACCCACTCCCCAGGCCTCACCCTCGCTGCACGGGCGGGAAGGGGCTCCAGCCCGCTCCAATTCCTGTCACGGCGGAAGCGCCCGGGACCTCTCGGGGGTCAGGGCGGGAGAGTCGCCGACCGCGGCCCGGGAGCGACCCCCCGAGCGGCCGCCGCACGGGTGGCACCCCGCGACCGCCGGCGGAACGGGGCGGGCAGCCTGCGCCCGGAGGGAGGGGCCAGCAGGGCACCGGCAGAGCCCGGCCTGGGCAAGGCCGGGCAAGGCCAGGCCGGGCCGAACCGGGCGGCGGGATCCGCACGGGGGTGGTGGGGGAGGGGAGCGGCACCCGCGCAGGGCGAGGCGGCGCCGAGCCCCTCGCCGGGCCGGCGGAGGAGGGAAAGGGAAGGGAGGGGAGGGTAAGGGACGGGAGAGGAAGGCCTCGCTCGGCAGCCCGACACGGCCCGCAGCCCTCACCCACCGGTCAGCCGCCGCGCCGCGGCCCGCCGCCCCCGGCCCGCGACACCCCGCAGGTCGCCGCCGCCACTGGTCCCGCAGGCCGGGCGCCGAGGGGGCGGGGCTCCCAACCGCGGCAGCCAACGGCCGCAGACGCACGGCACGTCCCTGGCCACGACGTCGGGAAAACCCGCCCCTCAGCCTGAAGCAGTTGGCGCCAAAGCGAGGAGCGCGAGGCGGCCGCGCCCCGCCCCCCTCCAGCGCCCCGCCTCTCAGCCGCGCCCCCCCCAGGCCGCGAGCCCCTTGGTTCGGCCCCTGCTTCAGCCATCCCGCGGCGCGCCCGCCCTCCGCTCGGCCCCGAGCGCGGGAAGCCGCGCTTGCCCCCGGAGCTCTGGGCGGGACGAGCAGGGCTCCTCACGCCTCCGCCTGCCCCGCGGGCGGAGGGGCTCCGGAGTGGGGGTGACCGCGCTGCTCACGGAAGCGGTGAAACAGCGCCGCGGCCGCCGGGTCCGGCCGGCCCTCCTGTAAAGGCTGTAGCGGGTGGAAAGGGGAGAGGAGCGGCCGCGGGAGGCTGCCTGGGCCGCGTTGAACAGCAGAGCCGCAGGAGTAACGCGCTTGCTCACCTGGTGTGAGTTGGGCGCGGAGGGCCGTGCCGCGCTGCTGCGGTGGGGTGGACGCGAGGCGGCTCCGACGGGAAGCCCGAGGTTTAAGTCCGGCTCCTGCTCTCAGCGAGTTCGCTGTCAAACCCCTCTGGAAGCATCGTTTGTGGGTTAGATCTGCACTCAGGCTTCGTGAGCTGGCTGTGGCCGGCGAGGGGAGTTGGGGAGGGTGACGTGGAAATGCCAACAGGATGCCGGCCTTCTTCCTCCCGAGCCTGAAGCACCTGTTTGGGTTAGTCACCACCCGCTCTCGTCCTCGGTCAGGGCCCTGGCTGATGCCATGACCTAGATTTAAAGGGCTTAAGGGCAACCGCCGTGGCTTGTGGCCCTTGACCGGGTCTGTTATAGGCAGGTCCAGCAGTGGCAGGTAACTCCGCGGGGAACAGGGCAGGGCGAGGACGCAGCAAGGGAAGCCCGGCACACACGAGCTTCCAGCGCCGTGAGAAAGCGGGAGAGACTCACTCCGCGCGTGGGCGGCTACCCGCAACTGCCGAGCTAGGAGAGCGCTCCTGTGGAGGGTGTGGCTTATAGGAGACTACACCTCCCGGCATGCAGTGGGTGGCTGTTGAGCCGGCGACCGCGCTGCATGCCGGGAGCTGTAGTTTAGCACGGGCGCCGTCACGTAAAAGGTGGGGCTAGGCTGCGCTTCCCTTTGCCTGCGACGTCGCGGGTGGGTGACGGTGCCGGCAGAGCGGAAGCTGCTGCTGAGCTGCGCGTCTGTCTCGCGCCCCACGTGCCGCGCGGTCGGTGCTGCCGGCGGTTGGGCGCGCGGCCCCCTTCCCTTCTCCCGCCGATCTCCTCGGCCGCTGCCCGCGCTCCGGCGGCCGAGGATGGCGGACCTGCGGTTCTGCCTGGCGGAGCCGCTGCAGCTGGTGGCGCGCAGGAACGAGAAGAGCAGCGCGGAGCTGAGCAGGTTCCTGGCGAAGCAGGTAAGCGGGCGGCACGGGGCTCAGCGGCGGCAGCAGCCCCCGGGTGCCCGCCTTTCGGGCGGATCTCGCAGGGTCCGCCAAGGAGGGAAAGGGACACACCGCGCTGCCTTCCTTTCCGCCCCCGCGCCGCCATCTCCTCCTGGCAGCTTTGTCTGCTGCCCACGCCGCCTGGCGACCCTTCCCGTCCCCTCGTCCTCGGGCGGCCAGCGGCGGTGGGGCCGCTCTGCAGGAGCAACTTTCCTCTCCCCCCCCCCCCCCCCCCCCCCCCCCCGCCCCCTTGTTGCGGTTTCTTCCCCTCCCCGCCCCTTTCAGGGTTGTGTGAGTGGAGCCCTGTGAGGTAGGTCCTCTCCTGTCCCCTGGTACCCCGCCTATTGCGCGTCCTGAGGAGGCATTTTGCCCCGCAGTTAAAACCTTCAGTATCTTCCATGTCCCTTAAGGTGACTCGGTGGAAGGATGATAGCGAGAGATGGCGTGTCGTTAGCAAGCGCTGAGGCAGTTTCTAGTCCCTTAGCTACAGCACGTTACCCTGATGCTATTTGCTGTCTTCTCTAATTGCCTTCAAACAGCATGTGGGATAAAAAGACAGAGGACTGGATTTTCTAGCGTTTGCTTCCTTTTTTTAATGACAGTGATGCTGAAAATGTGTTCCTGCCTTCACTGGTTTTATGCTTTGGTTGCCTTAACTGTGAAAAGCATGCTTGCCTTCTAGGAAAGTTAAGGCCTAGGTTTCTGTATCTGAAATACTTGAAGACATGTAATAATAGGCTATCAACACATCAGCTGTCATATTATTAGTACTTTTCATGATAGAGCTTTTTAAGCCCCTAAGTTATGTACACGCTTTGGGACTCAAAATCCTTGTTTCTGTTTGAGTGTCTAGGAAATCTCCCAGTTATTGGAAGATGAAAAGTCTAAATCATCTTTCTTTTTTTCAAAATATTGGCTTTCAGTCAGAATTGATGGCTTTTAGTTATGGTTGGGGAAGGCTTTCATACTGGTAGTTAAGGTTCTCTGGTGGTAGACAGGTGGCTTTTTCTTCTGTCACTGCAAATCATAAGATCAAAGTAAAATTGACATGGATATGTATTCCTGCGTTTGAGAGTCGATGCTAGTTGGTGCAAAACAGTTATGAAGAGCTGCTATCCCAGAGAAAGAAACAGCTGAGAAATAGAGATGAGGATGGTGCGGATATGTGATGTAGCAGACAGATGGAATGGTGGACCAGAAGTGAGTCACTGAGATCTGAGATTGGGAAGGAGACTGTGCACTTTTCCTTCTGGCAACTGTTTTGAGAGATATGCTTCAGGTTTAAGAGTCTTGCTAGGTGGAAATTATTAAGGGGTGATTATGTACAGAGAGTCTGGAACAGCACATTAATGAACAATGACATCTTCTTTTGAAAACTGTATTGTTATTTCCAAGCTTTGATGCTACAGATCTAGGAGTATGTTAGGCTTATCTTGCCACTAAACAACCCCTGGCTCCAGTCATTGTACCTGATTTCCTGCCAGTGGCTTTGTATGTAACTTAGGAAGCATGCATTCTGGAAATCTTAGAGTTCTGTTTGCTGTGCGGCTTCACTGTCTTTCTGGTGGCTTATTTCTTCAGTGTTCCATAAATTGCTGCTAATGGAACTTGCCCACAACTGCTCAGTAAGGAACAATCTTTTGAGATTAATAGTTAGGCATCGTTTATGTGGTGATGGAAGATCTTGTTCCCTGTGCTTCGGTATGTAATAGAAATAGAGCCTTTTATGTAGAGCATTTGTATACTATTAACTCTGCAAAAGTACAGGAAATTTCTGTGTTCTTAATGAGGAAAATGGGATGAAAAGCTCTCTAAAACAGTCTTTGTTTCCTGTTTTTCTATTTTTGGATAATTTAAGCAAACTGCATAAGCAGTAGGGCTTCGCAAACTGCCAGAACGTGCTTTTGGTTCTGTGTGTTACCAAAGGTCTGTTTGAATCAGAAAGTCTTCCTGTGTAGAATTCCAAATGCAGATTTTGTGCAAATGCATGTACTTTTGGCTCCCTGTGATGGTGTAATTTCAGTAGAGAAGTTCATTAATGTGAAGGTTAATGCTAGTAGGAATGGAACTTTATTGCAAAAATATCCTTATTTGGTTTTGCCCTTTGCATCCACCAGAGTTTTAAGCACTGTGCATATGGTGAAAAATATAAATCAAAAAACCTGACCCTCTTGGATATTTCCTCTATTTAGTCTATGGAACCATCTTAAGTGAACTGGAGATCTCGAGCACGCCGTTCTGGATCTCCTGTTCTACTCTGGTATTTTAGCTTGGCATGCTTCATTTCACCTTTCTTTTTTCTATGTAGAAGTGAAAATTGTTTTAATAATAACTCCAAGCTCTTATTTATAGCCCTTCGGTCTTAGCATTTGATGGTGAGAAGTGCCTTTATTCCTTTATTTTAATAAATGTAGGAAAAAAAAAGAGGTGACCTAGCTGTCCCAAATTCACCCAGCTACTCATTGGCTGTCAGAAAAATGTCCTGATGTCCTGGCAACTAAGGCAGACTGTTTTTTTCCTAAAATATGACTTCAGCTTTTTATTTGAAAGATTAAGTAGGCTTTACATCATGTAGCATTGTAAGCAAGGGGGAAGGTATGTTGCACTTTTGCTTCCATCCTGGAGTGTATTCTCATCTCCTTCTGCTTCTAGTTTTTGAAGAGCTGTGATTTTTGGGAGGCAGTGTGTTAATAAATACACTGATACAAAGTCAAAGAGAACATTCTTGCTGTCCTTGAAGAGGTAGTCTGTCCAACTCTGTCAAATACAATGTGCTGGAGGAGGTGCAGGAAGTTCTAGCTTGTTCCGCAGGTAGTTGAAGCAATCTTGTTCTCCTTGTGAGACTGCATCTCCCCCTGCCTTTTAAATTTTTTTTCTTGAAGTACATGGGTTATAAGAAGAGTGCAGGTTCATGTTTTGCTTTATCTTACTGAAGTGAATAGCTGCCAAAATGAGTGATCCTACTCTGTTTTCTTTTTGCCTGTTCCCGAGGCCAAGCCATGCCTTTCTGTTGCTTCTTTTATCCCAAACCTAGTGAGTGTGCTGATACGGAAAATCTGTTCAACTTTCCCCACCCAGTGGAAGACTTTGGAAGAAGGATTAATTTGGATCATCTTGCCAAATTGATTGCTGCACAGTCATACAGTAGATACATGTGTTCCTGTGTTGGAGGGGAGAAGGATCTCCCATGCACAGTCCTTATGCCCTCCCAACCTTTAGAAGTATCCCATTGTTAAATCTATGTATGGTGTAACCTTCTGTGGAAACACGTGAGCCATGATCAGAAATGTGGCTTGCACGCAGGCCCGGATTGTTCCTTGCTGTAATCCTTTCTTTTAGTAATCTTGGGTTTTGGATTGAGCCGGTTCTTAATAAAGATTTCTGTACCTTGTGAGCACTGAGTAAATGTAGTGTGCAGGTTGGGAAGGAGCTGTGCAACATACTGCTAGAGGAACAACTGGGATCATGTTTGACTCCAGGTCTCAGTCCTAGCTGTGTTTCTGTTTAATGTCTCTTTCATTAATAATACACAATGTGTGTATATATTCAGTATTTGTAGGAACAGCCTTTATTGATGCTTTCTGAAAGCTGCTGTTTGGAACTGCGGGTGCAGATTTACTGTCCCAGATTTGAACACTAGAATTAAATGCTTTAAGATCAGCTGTCCTTTGCTACTGATTGAGAAAGCTGGGTATTTCGCAAAGCCACCGTTAGCTAAAAATCCTCTCTGACAGTATTCTTCTTTTCCATAAAATTTTTAATTTAAACTCTGAAAGGGTCTGAAATCAAACAGATGATCTCTTTGTAGAATGAGAGTGTTGCCACTGTGACTTTTGAACAGTTTTATGTGTCCTAAGGGTACTATACACAATGATTAAAGAACTGCTTGCTCTCACAAAATTGCTAATGGAGTGGGTTTGTTGTACAGTAGTCATGTAACTACAGAATTTTACTGAGTCAGTCACATTATTTATTTACTATTTTATTGTTAACTGTTCCTCTTTTTTTTTGATATTGAAGGCTTTGATTAATAAATGAAGCACCCTGTTGTGCCTTGTTTGGGTAGCCAAAGATGTAATAGATTTGGAAACTGAAGGTACTTTTTATTTTTTACAGTGGAGTTTGTCTCCAGTTCTTTTGAGCCATGCTGCTTTTGAACAGTTTGTCAATCATTTTGCCACTCAAAATCTGATCCCCTGTAATGAACAGTGTCTTGCTTGCTCTGTGAAGAATGCAGACCTTCAGTTCTATTTTTAAAATTATTTTTGATGCTGCTCTGATAGATGAGAGGAAGATAAGCTTTTATTTTGTAAAAATAAACATAAAGGAGACACAAGGAGCTTGAACAAGTGTGCATGTATCCTAGAAAGATGTTGACAGTAGCGCATCCTTAGGAGGTCACCCTTTCCAAAGCAATGTGCAGGACCTCTGCAGTCTGTTTATCTTTTAACAATGAAACCATCCCATCTGCAGGTCCAGGAGCAGGTTTTACCTGAGTAACAAAAGTCTAGAAGAAGCAGAAATGGATGGTGTGTGTTGCTAAAATGAAAGACTACCTGAATCACAGGATAGTTCTGTAGGAGTTTAGTAAGTGCTTGTTTTGTTTGGAAAGCTGCCTCGCCTAGCTATATTTACAACTCTTTGCCAAGAAAGATAAAATCATCTTGATAGGATAAGGGTTTACTCAGCAAGGGAGGGGAGAGTGGAGGATCAAAGTTAAAGACCAAAACCGCTACGCTGCAAATTCATAATCCTGATTTTTCACAAATCAAAATTACTTATACTGCATTATATGCTAAACATCGCGGAAGTGGAGAGATGCTTGGATAATAACATGAGCTCAAAGACCAGAGAAATTTAAGCAGAAGACAAGAAATTAGTTGTTTTTCAGTAACAAAGTTAGGAAGGTTGGGGAGGATGTGAGGAGGGCTATGTGTGTGTGTTTTATTGTGTTTTGGTTTGGTTTTCCAAGCAGATGTGAATATGTCTTCCATCTGTTCTAAAGCCTAATATTTTGTTTTGCACTAAAGGACAATTTTTATATAAAAGCAAGGAAAAAAAAAAATCTCAGCTTCAAAACTGCAGATACATGCTGCTTCTTGTCAAGACCATTGCTCACTATAATTGCTATCAGAAATAGGGAAATAAGGCTGTGATCATGATTGATCGAATGCTGCTTTTTTGAAAAGACATCGTGAACGTGATGCAACTCAAACTTCTTTTAAGAACTCGAATTCTTAAATGGTTTGTCTCTCGTGAGACCGAGCTGTTGAGATCAGTGGGAATTCAATTAACAAAGATATATTAGTTGTTACAACATTTTCCCAATTTTTTCTTCAAAATAGTATTCAAAATTATTTGCTTTATCTTTCAGCTGTAAAATATAATTTAGGATTTGGGGACTTTTTTGTAATTCCTATTTAGTGTGTCATTCTGCATGTCACTCGTTCTGTTTCCCAGGTTTTTTTAAACATGGAGAGCTGTGTCAAGTAAGTACTTCCCCTGGGAATTTTGATCTCCTTTCTGTTTTTTGAAAGATTCATTCTTGTAAAATTCACTGTGAATCCTGCATGAATAATTCTGAAGCTAAAAGTCCAAATAATTTTCCATTTAACCTGTTCTTACTTTCCATTCCTCTAGATTTGGACTCAGCAGGATCGACAATGCATCCTTGATACTTTAGCACAGTTATTACTGGATAAAGAATGTACTGTATTGATTGGCCGTCAAGTTCGGCCGATCTTGTTGGATTTGTTGGAAAGAAATGCAGAAGCCATTAAAGCTGGTGGCCAAATCAACCATGATCGGCATGAAAGGCTGTGTGTAGCCATGAGCAAGCTGGTCGCTGACCACCCTGATGTTTTGCCGTAAGTAATGTAATGTCTCTTTGTGCGGTGTTTGAACAATAAAAAATGTGGTTTGAATGGAAAGAATGATTTAGAAAATCGAGTCTTAAACAAAGCTTATTTAAATTAAATTGTGTTGTAAGAGCTAACGTGATTTTCATCTTAATGATGAAAAGAAATGCAAAACATCTGGTATGAAAATTGCTCGTAACCAAAATATCTGCATTTAAGATTAGATGTGCAGGCCAGTAGAATACAAAGTTACATAAGTAGGAATCAGTATTACTTTTTCAGTAAACAAGAGCAATCGGAGAGATTTCACCAAAGGCAGTACTATTTCCCCTTGATAATTAAGTAATGATTTCTAATAAGGTAAAGTATCTGTTGTCAGCTGATTGCTGAAGTGGTTGTCTTTCCCAGGTGCGGACAAAGTTAAATATAGGCCTTAGTTCTCAGTATACTGTCAATTACTGTTTCAGGACATCTGTCCTGATGTTTTTGTTAGTGACTATTTTCCTTTCCACTGGCTTAGATGTCTGTGTTCCATCTCTTTCTCTCTCTCTCTTTTTTTATAAAGATTTGCTTTAAGATATTTTAAGAATACATCACCAGTTTTCCAGAGGCTTTTCCTGGAGAGCTCAGATGCAAACACAGTCCGATATGGGCGCAGACGAATGAAGTTACGGGACCTCATGGAGGCAGCCTATAGATTTTTACAAAAGGAGCAATCAGTTTTCCGGGAATTATGGGACTGGAGTGTGTGTATTCCACTCCTAAGGAGTCATGACACTTTAGTCCGTTGGTAAGTTAAAACCTCCAGATCTTCTTCATTGAAAATACATATCTGTATTTTGAATTGTATTTAACAATGTTCACATGCAAGGAGAAAGAATCTTCAAATAATACTAAGAAAATCTGTACTGATGGTATCTGTACTTGTGCTTCTTACTTGATCTTTGGAAAGCTCTAGTGATCTATCAATGAAATGTAGGCCGGCTCTTAGCCATGCTTAAAGCTATGGTCTGGAGAATCTTTTCAAATAACTTCAGTTTGCCCAAGTTGGGTTCATGGGAGGTGGTAAGTTTGGTGAAACATTATCACTTCACTTCTACTCCGAGCCCGTTGATGTATTGCATGATGAATCTACCCTCATTCCAACTTACATTACAATGAAATATTATACTATTCTGCGTTGATATGCTATAATGAGTTAGTTTTTTTTCTATTGCTTGTATATAGACATCTTGGTCACCATAAAGCTGAGCTTATTTAAGCTACACTTCCTAATTGGCCTTCTTGCAGACTTTGCATGTGGTTTTGGTCAGATGTTTTATGTTAGGTGTCTTCCTGCAGGGCTTAAACTTAGTCACATGATCTACTTTATGTGAGTAGTAGTATTGATAGTGCCTTTTATTTATTTAAGAAAAGGTCTTTAATAGTCGTCTTTTTTTTTTAAAAACAAATTCAGAATTATGTTAGTAATGCATAGTTTTAAAATACGGTGTATAATTTAGGAAGGACAGGAACAAGAGTATTGTCAAATCTATCAGCCGTTTATGAAGCTCTTCTGGATGACATACACTTAGACATTACTAGAAAAAGAAACAGAATTTCTAATTCATTGACTGGAATTGGTTTACATGGTGTTCTGCTAATAAGTAAGTGAATGAGCTGACTTTTAAATTTTGTCCTGAACCAGTCATCTTCTGGCAACTTCCCTCCCACCAAGCTCATTGAAAGCTTTATTCTTGGAAGGTAAAAGCAGTGGTATAATAATGAAAAGTGTATGCATGACTTGTATTCAATGTTCTTTTGTTGTGAGACAGCTTTATGTAGTAATGAAGTCAACGCTTGGCACTGAGTCTTGAGTTTGTTGTATTAGGGTTATTTTAGAAATAGCATGAAATAGAAAGCCAATCTGAAAGGGAAATGGTAGGAGAAGAAAAAAAAGTCAGGCAAAGAAAACCTGATTTTCATTGTCTATATGTTTACCTTCATTTTTTTGAGAAAGTGCTATCCTTTACTATATTTCTGTTGATCAGTCCTTCAGAAAAAGGTTAGCAAGTTATAAATGATAAAGTATGCCATGATAGAATTGCTTTTTGCTGTTCTGGGATACTGCTCTAATCTTAAAGAATGTTAAGCATAGCACTAAAATAATTTCTATGAAGAAAGTTTTCTGTATGTTTTTCCAAACTTGATATAGAATCATAGAATAGTTTGGGACCTTTTAAAGGTCACCTAGTCATCATCATATTTTGGTTTGTAATTGACAGTTGTCAAACTAAATTTCTTAAGACTATATTTTGACATGTTTTGTTCTAAATACAATTTTTAGGTATACTTCCAACTGTCTTGCTCTGGTTACATGCATGAATGATGAGCATAAATTGTCTTTCCTGAAGAAGATATTCAACCCTGAGGAGCTGATACATTTCAGACTAAAGTAGGAACTTTTAAAATTTTGAACGCTACTTGTTTTTGTTGATGACTTTCAGTTCAGTTAATAAACGTGGATTTTGCAGGCTTCTAGAAGAATCTCAGCTGCAAAATGTGGAACGAGCCCTTGTTTTGGCCAATCCGGACTCCTCATTGTGGCAAAAGGAGAAAGAACTGCAATATACGCAAGGACATATTGTATCGGGTGACCTCTCTGCAAATGTAGTAGCTGTATGTGGTATTGTGCTGCCTAGGCTACAGCTTGTTTCTGAAGAGCAGGTATGTAACCCAGGGTTAAGTCTGTACCTTTTTTTTAAGAATCCCTAAATGCGGTGAACTGACTTTATTTCCTGCTTAAATGATATGGAGATACTATGGGTAATGTGTGTATCTTTAGCTTTCTTGATGTGTACTGTAAGCTAGTGTTGCATAATATAGACACCGCAAAGAAGCTCTGCAGTGGAATGAAGTAGTGAAGGCATAATAGTGCTGTTCGTTTTATCTTCGTGTAGCAGTTCTTACAAACATGCTACAAAGGAATATTCAGCCTTACATAGTATCTCCAGCCCAAGTTAAGGGGATATTCCATAGCTGAGTAAAGCCAGGATCTGGCACAGTTGCATTTACCTACATTGAAGTAGTTTTTTGTGCTATACTGATGTCTTGTAAACAGCCTTTCTCCAAGCATGTTTTTAGTTTTCCTCTTAAAACAAAGGAAAACAAGGCTGCTACTTACTCTTCTAGAAGGCAGAAAAAGGGGAGAAGAAGTGAGCAAGAACTGACTTTACACTTCACTCAAGTGAAGTGGAGAATGCAGAATGTAGTGCCTTACAGTTTTAGGAAGTCCACCAAAGGCATAAACACTTTTGCGCAAACGGTATTTAACCTTTTTTCTCTTAAGATGCTGTTCATCTTGAAGTGTTCAGGTGGTTCTCTGTAGCTGCAGCCAGTATTCTTGACTGCTTTTCCTCATTTAGGTACAATTTTAGCTCTTAGCTGAGTATTGCTATTTTATTTTGCAACACTGATCTACAAATGAAGGACAAAGAAATGAATGAAGGCTACCAATGTCCAGAATTTCTTCAGTAGCAGAAGCAAGGAAAGAGGAATTTCCTCCCAAATTCTTCCCTTTCCCCCCACCTCCCGACTTCTGTAGTTGAATTTGCTGTCTTCTAGCTTTTTTTATAGGATGAGGGTGTGGTTTGAAACTCACTGCAGCAGGGAAAACTCAGCTATTTAAGGAGGTTCTTATTCCAGTGCCAATGTCATTGCTGCTGCAGTTGTGCTGAAGCTAGGCCATGCTATAAACTGGATTGCTGAAAGGATACTCTTGTCAATGAGGGAGGAGAGAACTTCCCCAAAAGTCATGCTTTTTTTTTGATAGCCACAGGTATTTCACTGATCTGGTACACAGTGTAGTTCCAGTTACACTAGGGAGGTTGCAGTTACAGCTGAGGGGGTCTGAAGAGGTAGAAGCACACTGTGAGAAAAGGCAGGTACTCTTGAAAACTAGAGTTGTTACTAGAGAAGTACATGAAACTATATCTGAAAAGAAGATCAGACTTAAAATACAAGACATTCCTTGTGGTTTTGGTGCGGTATGTACTCTGATTTCTTTTCTCTGTGCCTTTTGGCAGGAAAGCGCTAATCTTTGTGCCATATACTGATATATAAGTGACCGTAGGAGAGTTAAAATATTTGGAGAGTATCTGTAGCATTGATTAACTACCATTGAATAGACTACATTCATTGTATTTTGAATAAAATAAAAATGTTACTGAATTTACCCTCCCCCTGCCCCATATGGAATTTAATGATCTTATACTTTGGCCTGTGCAGAAAGAAATAACTACAACACTTCAGTTTAAATATTCATATGTGCATCATCTGAGTCTAACTACTATTTGATTTGTCCTGTGATTTGGATCCATTCTGGTGACTTAATTTCACTTATATTGGAAATTGTGTTTGATTGACGTGTGTTATGATTGAATAGTTATTATGCCTGTACTGACAACTTAGTGTGAACTCCCTTTGGGAACAAATTGTACATATACTTTATTAAATGTTTCACCTATAATAGTTTTTTGATGAAATCTATTTTAATATCTGTCATTAAATACAGCTTTAGAATCCTTTATTTTATTTGATATGTGTTGACAGGTCTGTAGACCAAAATTTTCTAGTTGTCAGACTCGCTCTCCTAATTGTTCTGTGTTGTACAACCTGTGTAAAAAGTAACAGTTTCAGTGTGGTAACTCAAATTTTATGTTTGAACAGGAAAATAACACCAGCCATTTCGTTTTGGTTGAATCTGCCTTCACAAATCTTCAAAACCTTGTGCTTGCTGTAGCATATCAGAGTCCTGTTTTATTAGAAGGACCAATAGGATGTGGCAAAACTTCTTTAATTGAATATTTAGCAGCTGTTACAGGAAGAACAAAGCCGCCTCATATTTTGAAAGTCCAACTTGGGGATCAAACTGATAGTAAGGTAACTGATGAAGTCATTTTATGGTAGCATGATCAGACATAATTTTTACTTAAAGCATGGACTTAATTTTCTGATAAGATAACGTTTAACTTTTCCCCCAAAGACCCCAACTCTGTGCTATTGCTCTTACTATTGCTGAGAAGAAATAAATGTGAAGAAAAATCATAGTTAAGCTTCAGTAGGTTTTAAATTCTGTTCATAATTGTGCGATATCTGTTCCATTTAAATTGTATTTTTTATCAGTTTTTTCCTATCTGGAAAAGCTCCGTTGATTTTTGAATTAAAAAAAAAATTGATTTGTATTGGGGGAAAAAGTGATTCTAAAATGACTCAAGCTGGTGCTGAAGGCTGTATGGACAATTTTATTTCAGTTTAAGCTAATGTCAATTTAATCTGATCCCAGTTTTTTGTGGTAAAGGTGAGATGAAGTAAGATCCTGTGATGTTGAGGATGCTTGCAGTTACATAATAGTGAACTAGTTCTATCTGTAGAGATAAAACCAGAGGTGAAGATAATTTCATATTCCTCTGGTTTTGCATATATAACTTTTGAGCTTGAATTGATTTATGATGTTTGGCTCATTTTATATTTAGTTTTCCAAGGTGATCAGTATCTACCAGAAGTGTTACCTGAAGGTCTTTATTAGCATGCATAAACACCTTCTTTACGTGCATAGAACAGCTAATTTCACCATCTCCATAACTATTTTCCACAAGAGTATCTTTTCATAGACATGAGTAAGACTGCCATATTAAGAAAAAGTGATAAAGTTTAAGGTACAAAATATGTAGTGGTGAAACCATAAACTCAATTATTTAAGGAATGCTTAAATGTGGAAGTTACAACTTTATAGAAAAGCAACACTTGATTGGTTTTGTATCTTTGAATAACTTGTTTTACAATTCCTCTTACTAGCTTAGTCACAGACTTTTCAAAACTGTAAAATAGAGTTCAGTGCAACCCTAGGCAGTTTTGTATGTTACGCTGTTGATTTTGTTTGTTAATTATGGTGGTACAGCTCTGTAAATTCACTTCCAATTACCTGGTTCATTTTAATTACTATGCTTCAGTTAGATTATCATATCTGTGGAGGGGCGAAACTTTTTTTCTTAATTAAAAAAAGTGTAATGCTGGGCACAGATTACCAGATGGATTGTTTAGTAATGTGGAGGCTAAGTGTTACTTATATACCAACTTTGGTCATTTTTTTAAGGTCTTACTCTGAGTTTTTAAGGAATGTAATGAACAGGTCTCTAAATTACTGATTGTTTCTGTCATAGACGCTGCTTGGTATGTATCGTTGTACAGATGTACCAGGGGAATTTGTATGGCAACCTGGAACCTTGACACAAGCTGTTACCAAAGGTCATTGGATACTTCTGGAGGATATTGATTATGCTCCTCTGGATGTGGTATGTAGGTTCATGTTCACTGTAAGGTATTGGTCTTAAGGCCCATACGAGTAATTTTTGGAGTCTAAACACCGTGAGTTCTGCAGCAGCATGCTGAAAATACTGCCCCTTTAAAAGGGGTTAAAAAGAATTAACCTGTCTGTCTTTGTTCACGTATTGGCACACCGTGTTAGTTTTTGTCATTGTTTTACAGTAGTCATGACGCTGCCACCAATGCCAAATTTCGCTTTGAAGATTTGAATTGACACTGATAATGAGCTATGTATATTTCAAATCACGTTTTAATATTTGAAAATAAATGTGGCCCCAAACACCAGAGAATATCGTCACTGTATTAGAGTGGTGCTGATACTAAGATTTCTCTTGTTTTGTCATGTGGGTGTGGTGTTGGTTGTGTTGGTTTTTTCCCTTTTTTTTTTCTTATACATTTCTTGCCTCTGGTTTGGATATTAAAAATGTGTTGTTAGATTAAGCGGTATAAGTTTTAAGAGATTTCCTGTTTTCAGCTCCAGGGCTACTACTTGTTAGACTATCATCCTTCCCTTTTGAAGTAATGGCTGCTGAAAGCATGTCTTCTGCAAGAACAATGTCATAGAGATGCTTTGCTGTATAGACCTGCTGGACATTCTGCAGATAGTTGTTTTCTTTCCTATCTGTTCTATAACACATCCTTTGTGTGATTAAGTAACCTGACAGCTTGTTTATTGGGTTCTAGGCTTCTGAAATATAGGGAATTTATAAGAAAGCCAAGAAATACTGATTGTATATACTAGACAGTTTTTCATTGTCAGAGAGTCATGCGCTTACTTTTGCTTTTGTAGACTCAGCTCATTGCACTCATAAGCATGCCCTGAGTAGTATCCTGCATTCATCTCTTCCTTTCTTCAGGTCCTCCCTTGCAGGCATCCCGTCTCCTTTCTCCATATCAAAGTCTCCATGCTTGCCTCCCTCTGAGCTGAGGGATCATTGTGGTCCTACCTCCCTTTTTGCTTCTATCATTATTACTGTCCTGCATGGAAGGATAGATTCTTTAAATGGATACCAAATTCTCCTGGTGGTAGCAGGGTATACACTGAAAAACGTTGATGTTTGAGAATGAAATCTTTGAGATGCAGGTCATCTTTGTTCAGGCAGATAAAGAAAACAAGGCTTCTGATGCTTCTGAGGAGAAAGTGTCTAATAATTTATTTGACAATTCAAAATTAATAGTGTTGATTTGGAGTTGCAGTGTAAAGACTGTCATTTCCATTCTCTTATCATTAAATCTGGGTACAGCAGAAAGAAGATAGGGAAACATTATACCCGTCTGAAGCAGACTTCTACTGCTGATTAAAATTACCAGGGACTCTACAATTTCTGTTAGCCTCACTTGGAAGCACAATCTGCGGGAGCGGCAGTTGTTGACTGCTCAGTGGAAGTGCTGTAGCATCTCAAGTGTGAACTGAGTGTGGATGGTTGTGCTGTCTGTTACTGTCTCGCAAAAAAAACCCCCGAAAAACAACAACAACAAAAAGAACACACCACATTTTTCTTCTCTTCTCCAGATCTCTGTGCTGATTCCTCTTTTGGAAAAAAGAGAGTTGGTAATTCCTGGTCGTGGTGACTGTTTAAAAGTAGCATCGGGATTCCAGTTTTTTGCAACTAGGAGGTAGGCATGTAAAGTTAAATGAGGTTAAGAGCACGGATATCCTGCTTTTAAGTCAAAGACAACAAGTGCAAGGTACTTGGGCAAGAGTATTTTAGCAATTCCCAATTAACAAGCAATAGAAGCCATAGAAGTTGTCAAAGAATTTTTTTCACTTTAGAGCAACTTTATATTACTATCGGGTGAATCCAGTCTTTGTACAGAAAGGTCACTTCAGCAAGGCTGAAAGAATGAAACTTGTGGGGGGAACCCTACAAAACTAACACCTCACCAAAACAAAATAGCGCTCTCAGCAATTACTGTGTGAAGATTATTTATGGTTGATATTCACAAGGTGTCTTGACTTGGTAGTTTTAACAGTACCTGTGTAAAATATTTTAGTTTTGCTGATCTTGTGGTAGGTGGTAGTCTGACTACTGAATGTGATTAATTTTCTGGGTTTTGTTTTTTATTCCACCTCCTTGAGCAGTTGTATACATGTGTTCCCTGGAAGATATTTTTTTAAGAGTTTCATGGATAATTTTAACTGAACCCTGCATCTATAATAAGATAAAGTTATTTTATTTGGAAATCATGGAAAAAGAAATAGGAGGAAAAAAAGTTTTAAGAAAATCTGATTTGTGAAAGTCTTGTGTCAGTATAGAGGTTTATAATGTTTTCTAACTAGAAAAAGATTTAAGGTACTCTCCCTGCCGATTTCACTGTGGTAATGGCTCATGCATCAGATGTCAAAATGTCGTCTTGTATATTAAGATATAATATTGTATGAAGATTAAAGGTTAGGATATCTAGAAGAGGGATGGTTATGTGGTTTTCAAATGTTTTCTAGTTTACTTCAAAGCCTTTAACAAGTTTTCCTGCTTTTGTCTTCCTTCCATAAATTTGTTCTTTTTCTTTGATTTATCTGATCTATTTTTTCTGGAATTGAGTCTTTTGGATTCAACTCTTTTGCCTCATCTCCTAAGATTTTCTTCTTCTGTATACTTGGTCAACAGTTTGTATAGCAGCAAATTATAGTTTCCATTGGGCTAGTTAGAGCAGATTCAATAAGTCTGTTGCAGTTTCCAGCTGTGGAATATTATTTAAAAAGAAAACAACAAAATATGTCCAAAACCCAACCCAAACCAAAAACCACCAGAAAACAAAAACCAAACCACAAACGCAATATTTAATGCTTTGCATGTGCAAGGCTAATTCCACAGTGAGTATAACACATGACTGCATAGTTATTTGCCCAGTTAAAAAAAAAATGTATAGAACAAAATATATGATTGAAAAGACTTCAAGCCTGAAGAATGAGGAAGAATAATCAGGAAAGACTGTGGAGGGGACAGGGACTGGAGATGCTTTTCCTGCATCTCTGCAATAGAGCACAGATCCTTCGGGATCTGTGGAAGATACATCCCAGGCCACTTCTGTCAGGCTTCTCTCTTTACAAAAGATTCTGTATGTTGCTTCTGATAGACTAGACTTATTGTCAGTCATCTTTCTGCAAGTATCTCTAAGGAAATTTTGCACTACAGGGCGGGGGGTGGAGGGAGGGGAACACTGATTAAAAAACCCCACATAATTTGAAAAGCAGAGAAGGGCAACGTAGGATACATGACAGCACAGTGCCAAACGTGATCTAGGCGTGCACATTATGCTATAGCAGCAGTATGTAACGTGTTTCTTTGGTGCAGAGGAATGCACTGAAAATGTTGAATTCTTCAGTAAGACACAGTATGCTGCATTTCTTCATGTTGTTTTGATTTAGGATATTCAGTTGTGGCGGAGGTTGGTACAGGCAGCAAAGCAGCCATGCTGTTCTTCTGGACAAATATTGGACCAAAATACATCTGGATAACATGAGCAAAGGAGAACTCAAGGAGGTATGGTGTGTGTTGCTCTATTGTGGCATGTGAATAATTGTTTCAATTAAGGGTAACAAATGTTTTTCTGTAATAAATTTGATCCTTATTTTTATGTCCAAGTTCCACAATACACACTTATTTCAGATTTATCCTGCTAATTTTGAAGGAAATGGGCAGTTTGTCAGGAAAATTTGAAGTGAATTGGACAAAGGTTCCTGGAACTTGCCTCAGCAAACACAGTTCCGCTTTGAATGGGCCTAAGAATCAAATTACTTTGCCATTTTGTAGCCCACAGAGATTTAAAAACAGATAAAAAGAAAATTGAGCTTACTCTAATCCTGAGTTCTAAGCTTTGAGGTGAAAAGTAGTTGGTCAGTTATCAATGACAAATAACTGTTCCTATTGACATCTTTTGTTAGCATCTCTAGGGAATGTTTGCTTTGTGTAGTCCTTCAAAAAATTAAAGGAGCCCAGGGCTTAAATGAAAATAGAATTGTCTAGAGATTCTCCTTGTGATACAGAGCTCAGAATAGGATCTGATTTTAAAAAGAGCCTTACCTAAGGGAAAAGGGGGTGAGTAGTCTCTAGCAGAAGAGTTGAGGAGAAAGTTCTGAATTTTCTAGAATGAAGAAGATAGTTTTTTAATAGGATTCATTCACTCCTTGGAACTCATTCAGCAGCCAGCACAGTTATGGGTGACCTTAAATATCTGTGTGTTTTTCCATTTTGTCATTTGTCAGCTAATTGTTAGGAATGGGACAAGAACAGCACTTATTTTGTACTTGTAGATTTTGTTGGAGGGGAAGCAAGTAGATGCATGAGGAGAGCCCTGCAGACAGTTTGCTGGAGATATGCCCGCTTGTGTGCTGTAACTGCTTCTACTACAAATAGATCCACATGGGCAGGAATTTTGGGAAGCTCACAGTTGCAGTATTAGGAAAGGCTATCTGGCTGAACTGATGTTGAAGATGACCTCCAGAAAAGACCAATATTGAAGTAAAGCCTGGCTGTCAAAACCTTAAGAAAAAAAGGAAGCTTTGATGCTAAATGTGTCACTTACCACTAGGTTCTTTCTGTTCTTTTTTGTGACTTTGTAGCGCAAGTCACAAAAATACGTAAATCAAACACTGTGTAAGCTTCTGTAGTAGTAGAAGAAGAGACAGTGGTAGAAAACACCCACTTGCTTGTCTTGAAAATAGACTCATGTTCTTCTGGTTAATCTTAAAAGTCGCTTTGGCAGAGTAGGACCAGTGTTCCTGGCCTGTATCTGTGAAAAGCTTATTTTGGGAAGCAATAATTTTGATTGGCAAGCTTTAGTGGAGAGAACTGAGATGAAAGGAAAATACAGAAGAAAAATTAGCCCCTTAATGTGTCTTTGTCAGCACAGTGAACAGACAACTTGAATGCTCAAAAAATGAGGTCATGAACAGGAGGTAAGAACTTTTGTTATCAGTTGTATGATCATGATTTGAGTTTAGATAAGGTTGAATGTACCTTTTATTCTTCCTGTTGGTATTTGTGCAAATGTATTAAATGAATTAGAGTAGAGTTGAGTTGGCAAAATTCACTTTTGGCATCCAAATTGATATACAAGTCACAATGACTTGACTTTTCTTCAGATGAGAGATTCCAAGAGAGTGTTTTTGTGCAGCTTGCTAGCTTGAAGTATCTATTAAAATTTGAGGGGCTGGTGTTTTCCTTCTTACACTAAAGATTTTTTTGGTTTGGTGGTGGTTTGTTTTTTTTTTTTCCCCCTTTTTTCAGGTTCTTCAAAGGAGGTACCCCAGCCTTGCTCTTGTAACTGATCATTTGCTAGACATTTACATTCACCTTACGGGAGACAAGTATCAGGCATCAGAAAACAGTGCTTCTGGCTCCAGGCACATACCAGAAGATTCATCAGAATCAAGATCAGAAAATAAGAAACCAAATCTGGAAGGACGAGAACTATCTCTAAGGTTGTCTTTTCTTAGATGTTTATTAGGAGAAAATTTAGTCAGCTAGCTGCAGAGATAGAAGGGTTTCTCTTTGTTATTTTGTCTTTTTTTTTTTTTAAATAGTGATAAAAGTTTGAATAATGAAACTGGAAACATCCATTTTTATTTTTAAAATAATGATTAAGGTATCTTTTAAAAAAAATCTCAATCTGAATTATTTAGGACTTCCTACTTGCTATACTTTTTTTTTTAAGGAAAATGTGTAGGTTTTGTCATATGTGGTGCTGAGTTGGTATCAAGCCATATGGATTACTTCTCAATTCTTGTTCATACAAAATATCAGTTCTACTAGTTAAGAACTGTTGATTGAAATGTACTGTATAATGTTCTCACAATAGCCAGTAGGTAACTTTTTCAGCAATTGTATGTATTTGCTTACCTAGATATTTTCATATTAGACACTCATTTACAGCATTCTAACTTACAGATGACTGAAAATAAGATCTGTAGTGTACTATTAATTTTGGAATTTTTATGATGAAATGCAGCTTGATGTTCAATTATTTCCTCCTCTCTTATACCGAATGTCAATTCTGCTCATGGAATTTCTGTAACCAGTAGTGCTTTGTGAATTAGTCAGTAAATACTAGGTGTGGCTACTACCTCATATTTTTGTGAAGTGTAAGAATACCACTAATTTTAAAACAGCAATTGTTTTTCTAGAATTAAGTGTTTCCTTTTCTTGCCTTTCAGAAGGTTTTGTTGTTGATAAGGAATCAGTATCTTGAAAAAATTAGGGTTTTATACCTTTCTGGATGAAAAGCTTGCTGCTTTTCATTTTTTCAATTTCATAATTACTTTATGGTTGAATGGAGTATGCATTATCTATTTCTAAGCAACGTATCTGAAAGCAACACTGTTGGCCTTTATGTGCTCAGCTGCTCTTTAGAATTAGCATCCTATTTACATGTTTCTTTCCATGTACAATTTACACAACTACTAAATGCGCAATTGCCAGAAGATGACGTAATGACCTAAGCTGAACAAGTGCTGTGCATTTTGGCTTGGTTGTACCAAATCTTTTTGTTTTTCTTTTTAGAGACTTACTGAATTGGTGCAGCAGGATTGCTTACAATTTTGACAGTAATTCTTCAACCACAGCAGTGAATATTTTTCAGGAGGTGCGGTAAGATTTGATCCAGAAATTGCTTACCCAAATGCTAGCATTGTCTCACAAATCTTAAGATGCTCTATTTGGGAATGTGAGATAGGAGTTTACATTTAGTTTCATCTGAAGCAATTGGACTGTAGTTAGACTGATCATAAACATTGCATCAGAGACTTTCCTTACTACTAGGAAAATTGTTTACAGTAATGTGCTGAAAGCCAATCCAGACTTACTACTGTCATACAAACAGTATGCTGCAACGTAATTTTAACTGATATGAGCTGAGATTGCATATGGCTGAGAGAAAAAGTTTTAAGATCTTTCCTTTTTCTTGTAATATGAGGCTTCTTTCCTACTTTCCTATGCATCAATTTACATTCTGGGTTTGGAATTTTTTGGGTGTGCATCAGTCAGAGGCAGTTTTAAGACATGAGATCTTAGTGTTACGTCCTTCTCCATTTTGGTCCATTGATCTAAAAATAGCTTCTGTGACTGGGAACGTTTTGACTTTCAGTAGAAACCCACTACACTACGGAGTTTAGAAGTTCTTACTATATCCTTCTGAACAACATTGTTTGACTTGATCTGTGGACAGTGAAGTAATTTTATTTACCATGACTGGATTGGATTCAGGCTCATGTAAATTAAGATGGTGCTTGTCAGATCATATCATACAAAGTTTGTATTGAAGAAGTTGGTTTGTTTTTCCCTTGACAGGCATTGGACTGTTTCACAGGTATGCTGTCTAGCCAAGGCAGCAGACAGAAAATGGCAAAAGTTATTGGAAGTAAACTAAATATTTCCAAGAAAAAGGTATGCTGAGCTATAATTAACATGATGTTTTATTGGTAATATTATATATTGGTAATATTCTATAGCTTGCAATTTTTCTAGTGATTAATTCAAATGTGTTCTACTATTTTTCTTAAAAAATTATGCCCATCTCTCTGTCCCAAACACTTTTTTTGCTCTCTGTACTATACCAGGATCTATGTTTTTCTCCTGTTTTATTTTCAGCTGCGTTTCTTTCCTCTGAAAGTTTCAGTGAACCTCTTTCAGAGCAGATTGCAAAAGGCCTCATCATGCAAAAGTAGGATCACACAGCTAAAACAGCACAGTTGCTGAAGCACATGATACTGCTAGATGCACAGAGTAGTAAAGAGTTTTGTTTTGTGTTTTTTTTTTTCTGTGGTGGTTACAATGAACTTTAATCACTTAAAGAGATGAGAGAGAAACGTAATCTTCCTTACTACTTGTTCTGTAATCATTCCAAAATCAAGTACCTCTCTAGAGGCTAGTACCTCTCTCTATATTAATAGCATGTGATATAAACGGCTGACTTAAACTAAATCATTATTTTGTCAGCTATTTCTGATCATAGAAGTTTGATTGCAGAGAAGATTCCCTCCTTTGTTAATTTAAGACGGAAAAACTTGCCAGCTGGGTGAACAGATGGATCCCTGAAACTTCTATGGATTTTCCTGTTTGTCCTTCTTGCTTTGCATTATTTCAATACAGGAATCTATTATCCTTTGCTAATGGCAAAATATCGTTGTTTACACAGAGGTATTCACCAATTTTTGTTTGAGGGAGTTTGTTTATTACTAGTTAAGATAACTGTTCCCAGGTTCAAGTTTATGTAGTTGAACTACCACAGAAGTAGACAAAGTAGAGATATAATGGCATAGACCCATTACCAAGTTATTAAATGGAAAGATGTTTGTACAGAGAGTAACACTTCAGAGGTCCTTCAATATTTTAGGTGATGAGTATGTAAAACCTGGAAAATACAAAATCTTATCATGAAAAATTAGCTTGCTGCAAAGTAATACTCGTAGCATAGCATGGGTGTTCTTAGTGTGATGTTGTAGGCAACATTAGTATTGGAAATGTTGATGCTTTCTTCACAGGTGGAGTTCTTTTGTGAACTCTATAAACCAGAAATTCTAATACGGGAACAAGAAGTCTCTGTCGGAAGAGTACATCTCATGAAGAAACAAACCCAGGCTCTCACTGTACAAAGGTAGAATATCTTGTAGTTTCCATGTGAATTGAAATATTTAGTGGTCGAATAGAATAGATGGGAAGTCACAGGATTTTAAAGTGCAAATAGGGTATTCTAACTCTACTGAAAGGAATGTGATGAGTTCCTTCTCTTGTGATCCGAGTTTTACCTTTTGTGTCTTTAAGGCTGTCTGCATCATACTTCTGGCAGCCAAAGCATGGAGTTTTTCAGTTTCTTTTGAACTAGAGTTTCTTCAAAGCAGTGTGGATCCACAACTGTTATAAGATTTTCATGAATCTATCTTTGTAAAGGAGATTTTTGTAGTATGTGGCACTCCACTAGCCAGGAAGTTCTTTGGAAACCCTGAATTTCTAGGTTGTATCTTGTGAAAAATAAGTATCTTATAAGGGTATCTTGGAACTAATTTTTTCCAAACCTATATTTTTAATAATAATAAAAAAATCCTAAATTCAACCACTCATTTAAAAAATAATGAAGATAAAATTGAAATGAGCTCCTTGATAAATCTTGGGTTTGAGTTGCTTCCTTTGTTTTTTCAGAGCAAAACAAACCTTTGCTGCAACACGGCCATCTGCAGTATTGATTGAACAGCTTGCAGTTTGTGTTGTCAAAGGAGAGCCTGTGCTTTTGGTTGGTGAAACAGGAACTGGCAAAACCTCAACTGTTCAGTACCTTGCTCATATTACAGGTAAATAAAGTGTGAAGACTGTAACTTATATGAAGATGATTTAAAAAACCAACGAACAAACAAATAAACCCCGCAAGTTGATGGTGCTTTCTATTTCTGTTTCAAGGACACCATTTGAGGGTTATCAACATGAACCAGCAAAGTGACACAGCAGATCTCTTAGGGGGGTGAGTCACTGACTCCTGTTTTGTCTGTTCTGCATAACAAATTGGTAGTATCAGAACAAGCTTCTAATGCAAGTATAGCTGTGTTGTCAAAGAATTGTTTTTAGACGTGTATCTGTTTAATAGTAGCATAAATGTCTTAAACATGTTTGCATGCAGAAACCTTGCTGTCCTTGCTGAAGAACAGAGGCAGTTTCACTGAATTGTGTGCACATCTGTATGTGATGAAGTCATTTAAAAGCACAACACGATGTCTCTTTAAAAATGGCTAAGCTGTTCAATATAAATACGATATAATATTCACTGGACATACTGGTTGGTAGTAGTAAAAGTATTTTATTTATCAGGGTGGTCTTGTCTTTATAAAATGGCCTCATAAGGTGCATTTAAATATGTGCGATTTTACTTCGCTCATTAGTTGAGTAAAAAACTATGGAAACCAGGGCTCCTTAATGCACAATATTCCTGTTTCAGTAACTGTTTTTGTTAGTTCATAGATGCTAGTTCCTGTTCCTGTGTCGCAAATAAGTAACTACTCTTTTGCTTCTCTTCAGTTACAAGCCTGTGGATAACAAGCTGATCTGGCTACCTCTGCGAGAGTCTTTTGAAGAACTCTTCTCTCAGACATTTTCTAGAAAGAAAAATCAGACATTCTTGGGACACATTCAGACCTGCTACAGGCAGAAACGTTGGCATGATCTGCTAAAACTAATGCAGCATATTCATAAAGCTGCTATTAATAAGGAAGCAAAAGAAAATGCATCTGGTGAGAATTCAGGCTGATCAAACACACACATCATTGGTGGTGAACCATTGCAGAGAGTAGATAAATAGTGGTGAATTTTTTGTTTGTTGATTTATTTTTTTTTGTTGTTGTTTCCTTTTCCTTTCATCCCTTTCTTCCTTCTGGTTTTGAAAAATTTAATCTCTGTCTACAAGACGACGTTCAAAATACTGTTAGAATAGGTTTTTCTTTTTTCTTTCTAATTCATCACTGGTTTTAGATATGTCTGACAGAGTGAAGGTTGACTTGTCTGACCTGTGGTGCCCTTGACAGCTGATCTCCACTCAGCACTTGTTTGCTGTGTTGGTGAACAGTCCTAGTTTTTTGTGTGGCAGTTTTCCATATGAATGTATTCATACTTTCTTTCAGTCCTGGAACCTCATTAGGTCTCACAAATATATCCTGTTTTAAAAACAAAGCAAACCAAAACAACAACAGCAAAAAAACCCCAAACCCAAAGTAATAGCTCTCTTAAGGTAGCAATGACTTTAAAAGCTTCCTAAGAGCTTGCTGACGACTTTGGTTTCACTGTCAGTGATGCCGACTTGCCTAGTTCCTTACTTTGTTTCATTGTGGTTTTGTCTCCAAATAAGTTTTTCTTGTTTCATATGTCACAACCCATTTGGGATAGAGGCAATGTTGATACTTTGCCTTGCATGCAGTGGTTTCTGATTCTAGACCTGCTGAACAAGTGAAGTTGTAGCTTTCATTCAATATGGGCCAAGTCAATTTAGTTATGAACCTTCTCCCCGCTTTTCTTATAACTGGCTCTTCTGAATATGCAGATATTAAAATAAATGCCCCCAGATGTAAAAGAAAATGAGGTTTTAAAGATTGCTTGTTGCAAATATTGACAATCCTAAAATAAAGACAAGCTGAAATCTGTAACTTGCAAAGCTAGCAACTTAAGTCATTATGATGCTGTATATACCTCAGACTGTGACTTTAAACAAATAACTGAAGTAAGTGCAATAGTAAATAATGTCATAACTGATAAGCAACAGTGCTTTTACTGATGATGAAGTGTTCGTTGTTAATCTGTTCTGTCATAAGGTTTATAAATTTGGTTTTATTTTTCTGTCTCCGAGAATTGGAGAGTGGTAACAGTCATATTGGAACCAAGTGAATTGCCAGCATAAGTATTTGTTTCTAAGATAGGACATACTGGAATGAATAGAAAATTATCTGTACCCATATGTCAACAGCGTTCAGCTAAATTTAAAAAAAAAAAAAAAAAATTTCTGATTATATTTTTTTTTTTAAATTCATGAGATGTCATCTGTGGAACTTGAATGTTTTCATTGCTCATCCAAGCTTACTCTTGTATCTGTGCTTGAAACAGCTTGATTAAAATACTATTATTAAGGATTTTTTGTGCTATTGTTCTGATGGTACAAGCTTAAACTTGTTTTGCTTACAGGCTCACCACTGAAGGAAAAGTGGGAGGCATTTGGTCTTAAACTGAATCATGCCCATCAACAGATGAAAATGACAGAAAATGCTCTTCTCTTTGCATTTGTTGAGGTATTTAGAGATTTACATTTTGATGCTAAGAAGAATAAGGAGCATTTAAAAGACTTTGCCATCAGTATTATATAAATAACTTCCTGGCAAGAATCTTGCTGTGAAGTAAAACTTGTTCCATGATAACTCTGTGGAACGAAGTGTGCTGCTTAAAGGAGGCGGTGGTTAGATGGGGGGTGGGGTGGGAGAATGTTTTGTGATAACACATTAATTCAATGCTGTATAATAGGAATAAGGATTGGTATGATAAAAGAATATCAGCAGGATGTCATACCATCTTTTCAAGTGTATGAGATTAGAAAAAAACATCTTGACCAGTCTCCAGTAGGACATGCTCCTGCCTGGGGATTCCCGTGAAGGATTTAAAATTAAGAATCTGTGCTTGTTTATCTAGAAGTGATTTTATGAAATGTTTCAAACCCGTGGTATAATACTCTAATGACATTAAGTGTGATTAGGGGAAACTGTGATGATTTGTGAATGTTTGTTCCTTGTCACCCTGTTAGTCTGAATATATGCTCTCAAATTTTATGTAAAGTGTGTAAAATGTTGACCAGTCCTGTTTCTAAAAAATGACTATATAAATAGCTGGAGAACCTTTGACTTAAGTATGATTTTAATAAGTTATAGTTCCCTGAGGAACATAATATTGCTTGTGTCTTTGAATTTCTTTAGATTAACTGTCTTTATTCTCATAGTGGCGTCAGTGAAGTTGATGCACCACGGTGATGGATATCACTGACAGGCAGCGTTGCACAAATAAGAGAGCTTAATTCTATTATATCTGAGCCAATCTAAATGGTAGCTGATAGGGGTGATAACTCTGACTCTGTGACTTGCAAAATAATTGCTGTTCTTGATGGAGAGCAGTAAAACTGCTATTGCTGTAAAAGGTCTGGAATTGCCATTTGTTTAATCAACCCATGGACTGCAAAACAAGTATTTCCAGTATATAGATGCTTTAGTTGATGTATCACTGCTGGTGACGTGATTAACAAATTGATCTTACTTTTAGGGTACTCTGGCACAAGCAGTAAAAAAAGGAGAGTGGATTTTATTGGATGAGATTAACTTGGCTGCAGCAGAGACTTTAGAGTGTCTGAGCGGTTTACTGGAAGGATCATCTGGGTCACTGGTGTTACTAGACCGAGGAGATACAGGTACTATTTCTGTGCTTGCTTATGCTGTATCCTGCTATCCAGTTTGTCGAATTCCCTATCCTGTATGGCTCAAAATAGGTTTGAGAACATTTACCATTAAAATGAAAGTGTGCCGAAGAGAATAACGTGTTCTTTCTAGACTTCATACTTTTATGCAAGAAGTGGGAGTTTTAATTGACTGTGGCTCAGGAGATTTCAGCACGCAGGATTTGTTGTAGCTTTTGCCTCTTTGGATTCTACAAGAAGCAGATCTCTCTAGTGGCCTTAGTAAGCATTGCTGTCTCTAAAGACTCTTCAGGGTGTCTCATTATTTTTTTTATAAAGTTGGGGTAGCTTGATGGCTAAGGGCATGGGACATGAGGCTTAGTTGCTACTGTAGTAATTGTCTTTCTCTGATCTTGAGAATATGTTTGTTCCCCAGCTAGAAATACATAGACAAGGCCTTTGATTTTTCTGAGTCCTTCTTATGGGTTGACCCTAGCCAGCAGCTAAGCACCCATACAGCTGCCCACTCACTCTTTGCACCTCACCACCCCCCAGCAGGATAGGGAAGAGAATAGGAAGAGCAAAAGCAAGAAAACTTATGTGAAACAAGTGATGCAAAGGCAGTCACTAACTAGCTCCCACAAGCAGACCAAAGTCTGGCCAGTCTCTAAGCAAGAGCTGCCTTGGAAGACAAAAATCACCACCTCATTCTTTCTCTACCCCAGTTCTAATTGCTGGGCGTGATGTTATATGGTAGGGAATATTGCTTTGGCCAATTTGGGTCAGCTGTCCCAACAGTGTCCCCTCTCAACTTTTTGCTCACTCCCAGCCTAGTCACTGTGGGAAGGAGGGCAGAGTGGGGAAAAAGAGAAAGCCTTGATGTTGTGCCAGCACAATTCAGCAATACCCAAACATTGGTGCGCTCTCAACAGCGCCATAGGGGCTGCTGTGAGGAAAGTTAACTCCTTCCCAGCCAGACCCAGTACAGACCTAAAGGTAAATAAATGCTATTGCTGGATATTGTTTTCTGGAGCTACAGATAGAGACAAGTGTTGTATGTGCTTCCTAGGTTGGGTTTTCTTCCTGGCTGAGAGAAGCACTGCCCATTGTTCAGAAAGAGTCACAAGGAGTTCCAAGTTTAGGGCTTTTTTTTTTTTTTTTTAAATGTTCAGTGTTGTTAAAACATCTTGTTACACACAAATAAAAGTCAGAGTTTCACCTGCCTGTGGTGGTTGTAAAGATGCAGAGAAACTTCTGATAAAATTACATGGGGTTATTCTCTGAAAACTTTTCACCCTGGCATTTTAAGAAAATGTAGTAGTGCAGTAATAGAAAACTGGCTTAGAAGAAATATACCTCATTTAAAATAACAAGTATCCTGGCTTTAGCATTAACCTTATGTTTCTTATTTCTGTTTTCCTTAAGAGCCTCTTGTCCGTCACCCCGATTTTCGCTTGTTTGCATGCATGAATCCAGCTACAGATGTTGGAAAGAGAAATCTTCCTCCAGGAATAAGAAACAGGTAGGAAATAATGATTCTGTGTTAAAATACTTAGTCAATATCTTTTTCAGAGTTTAACTAGCTTCACAAGTTGACCCAGTGAAGAATGCCTTATTTGAAGCCTGAGAATATAAGTCTGAACTCAAATTCACTTCCTGTGAGAGGTGCTTTCCACATCATGGTGAAGGCTTTTCATGAAGTAGCATCAGGAAAATACTTCTGTAAGGCGGCTGAGCATGAACAAATGGATACAGCTGTAGTGTAGAGTGGTGTCACTGGGGGCAGGGGAATGATCATTCTTTACAATTAAGCTCTCAGTGCCTGGGAATGCTACTGCAGCAGTTTATGTTCCTGATGGGGATAATAAAGACAAGTGCTTTGTGCCTGTTTAGCAGCCTTTTTCTTGATAGCTCGAAAGTGTTGTTGATCCTTGCAAAAAGCTGTATACCCAGCCGCGTTCACTCAGAAGGAAGGTGGTTTGCATGGTGGAGCAGATGTATGATATTCAAAATATTTGATGTGTGATCTTCAAACATTTAAGCTGTGGCCAGGAAATTGGAGTTGTGGCAAATCCATTCTTCAGTACTACCTGTTCCTGAATGCAAAGATCTTCTGCTTGTATTTGATGCAGTTTCCCTCATGAGTGCCAAAAGTTGTACGTGTAGTCCCTTAACAGAGTCATAAACACTGTGCAAGACTGTAGAGATGTGCTTACTATATGTAACTAGTCATTTGCAGTTATTAGTGGCAAAGTAAGGTTTTATTGCTATTAGCTCTCCGGGCTTAGTAGTGAAAGGAAAGAGAGTGAGTGTACTACAGAAGAAAGGAGACTTCAGCTTCAGCATGGGTTGTTAAGTTTAAATGAATTTGTATTTGCATTTGTCAAAAATATCCACCCTCTGAAGTTAATGGTATTGCTCAGTTGTTTTCGGTTTGCTGTGGTATGTTCTGAGCTGCTGTTTGCAGTTCTAATCCATGGTATGGAAGGGCTGCAGACTTGCATTCAACACCCGATGCGAAATATACTGGACTAACTAACAGTTAGAAAATATGTTCATTAACTAGAGCTGCCAGTGTAGCGTACCAAATGTGAAACACTGTCAACATATTTAAAGATACTCAGAACTTCATTGAGTACAGGTTTTGCTGCTAATTTTCCTTTGCTTATTGTCAAGTTTTCTCATTTTATCATTGCTGAGCTGGATATTTGTAAAAGTAGAAAACAACCTGGCTATGCTAGTTCTGGATATGCTAGTCAATACACAATTAGAATAAGTGATATCTCATAAGTGTTTTAAAACAGAGATCATTAGAGAATCCACTTCGAAAAGTGCTCCTGCTGTGTCAGTGCTCCAGTGTTCAGGCCGTAATGTTTGGCTATCTATTGCAAATTGTTTAAAACTTAATTTTCAAAAATACAGTCCCATAGTTCATTTTCAGTCTACTAAGTTGAAATAATTCAGATAAATTACTTAGAAATAAGGTGTTACTAATACTTTCTTTTTAATTACTCTGGTTCTTGAGTCTATCTATAGGTAGTTTGACAAGTCAGTATTCTGCTGCTTACAAAATGTTAAATGTTATATACCGTGAGAATCGTATTGTAACATGGGTGGTTTTTTAATATTGTCAGATGTCTTGAGTGTTATGGATTGATTTGATTCTTGTAGGTTTACTGAACTTTACGTGGAAGAATTGAGAAATGAAGGAGACTTGCAAGTTCTTATCATGGATTATCTGAGAGGCTTGAACGTGAACAAAAATACAGTACAAGGAATTGTGAAGTAAGTTGGTTGTAACCTCTTGAAATCCACGATGGAATAAGTCACACCAAGAAAATATGTAACTGTAGTCTGTGGTTAGACTGTTTTGGGAAACACTGTAATGCTCACTATGCAGCAGTTTGCATAGCCTTAGGATATGAAAGAGGGTAGACATCCATCCTCTTCGTTCTGAAGGTTTCTGTACTTGTGTGGAGGACATTCACTTTTTCTTACTCAGGAATGCTTTCTTGGTGGCACTAGTTAAAAAGCATTGCTGTTGCAGTCCTCTTTCCCATCTGAGAGACTAAAATAGTTTGTTTCTATAGATCATACCAACGAAAGTCTTGTGTGTTTATCAAGTTAGCTTTCTTTCCCCTAGTTTAAGGTGTATTATCTCATCTGAAGAACTGTTACTTGTTTAGAATGCTTCAAGTTTGTAGTCATTCTCTGTATATCAAGCTCACTCAAAAATATGGTTCTAAAATATTCTGTTGATTTGCTTCGCTGACTATACAGATGGCAGAGTTTGGCATGGCTTTCCTAACCTGGAGCTTTTTCTAAAAGTGACAGTTGGAGATAAGCTTAAGTGTTCATACTTTGGGTTTAATTCCTTAGAGAAATGCTCTGATCAGTAACAGCACTATGTAACTGGAAGTGGTTTCACTCTATTTTTGCAGCTTTTATTTATCTGTGAGAAAGGAAGCAGAAGCAAAGCTGGTGGATGGAACTGGCCACAGACCTCACTACAGTCTCCGTACGCTTTGCAGGGCATTGAGATTTGCAGCGTCTAATCCATGTAGCAGCATACCACGCTCACTGTATGAGGTGATTACCTATGTTGGGGTTTGTTTCAGTGTGTATTCAGACAGAATCCTGTCTTCTAAGTGCAGTATTGAACAGAAATGATGTTTTGATCTTTACTTTTTTTTCCTAATGATTTTTCATTTTATCACTTAAAATAATTCTTCTTCGTAGGGCTTCTGTTTGAGTTTCCTGACGCAGCTTGACAGAGTTTCTCACCCAGCAGTTCAAAAGCTAATTTGCCAGCATATAGTCTCTGGCAACATCAAAAGCCTTCTCAAGCAGGTGGGTAACTAAGCCTATATGGAGCTGTTTAGTATTCAAAGTAGAATTTATTTTGAGTTGCCTTCTCCTGCCTTTTTCCTCTACATTTCCTTCTCACAGTCCTGTTTTTCATGTTATAGAGATAAGAATTAGGAAAAAAAAAATGTAATACTGTTTCTTTGTAATTTTTTACTTCTGCTTGAAATGCCCATATGTTAGCTAGTTTATTTGTTAATTTGAAAAAATGTGGAAGTCTGAATAATTACAGCATTGTGGATTGTGGGCAGCTTAATACAGTGACTCCAGCTGTAAAGCTTTCACAGACTTTTGAGGAGCTTTCACAGGCTTTTTATTTTTAGACTCCGAATGTAGAACATACGGATACGAAGCAAACATCTGTGCTTTGTCTCTAATGGGAAAGGAAGAATCTCACTAGTTCTGGGAGCCCAGCATGAGTTTGCATGGGAGACCGGGCAGATGGGATGGGGAAGCCAGTTGTAGGAGAGACATATTTGTTACAGAATAAACCCCTTCATATTAGATAAAAAGATAAAAGCCAATTTCCTGCTTGGAAGTGTACTTAAAAATGTCTCAAGAGTACTAGCAGTGAATTTTTATCTTCATGGCACTGGCAAAGATTCCTGCTTCATGACCCTGAAATAATCTGGCCTTTCCTGTAATTTGCATTCTGTGACAAGGGGACAGTGCTTACTACAGGAGTGCTCAGGGATTAATTTAAAATGACTTCTTAAAGATTGTGTTGCAGTGGTGTAACAGTAGTTGTCTTCATTAGGAAATTGAAACTCATTTGTATAATCTGTTATTTCTGTCATGTCTCTTTAGCAAATACCAAAACCTCAAGGAGGGAGATTTGTACTTATAGAAGGATACTGGATTTCAGCTGGGGATAAGGAACCTACTGTAGATGAGACTTATGTGCTAACGCCTTCAGTTAAGCTTAATCTGAAAGACATTGCCAGAGTTGTGTCTGCAGGGTATGTCTCTTTCAACTTTTCCATTAAAAAACTAAGTTAAAAATGTTTGTTTGGGCCTCACGTGTTGATGCCTGTCTAGCCTTTATTGTTTGCCATGCGTAATATCCATTTTCCTTCTACTTTAAGTTAACTTTTCATTATACAGTGACTTGAGTTTATACATTATTTCTTGTTTCCTTAAACCATCTTAATGTCATACCTAGTTTTTATTTAAATGATAATCTAGAAAATTGCAGTTAGAATAACCTGCTTATTTCATGCTGCCATGTAAAGCTTCATGAGTAGCAGTTAGCATTTGGGAGTAAAGTTACTTATGTTCCCCTATTAGTGTATGATCTTGGATACTCTGAGTGAGTTAAGTAGTGATATTTTTGGTAATGTAGTTTGGTAACGTAGATCTGTGAAAATTTCAAATAATGGTGATATCTTGTGTGTGAGAAAGATATGACTCGTGCTTCTAAGCCACTATTTTGGTTATCCTTTTTAGGACTCATCCAGTACTGATTCAAGGAGAGACCTCTGTTGGTAAAACCAGTTTAATTCGCTGGTTGGCTGCTGCTACTGGGAACCATTGTGTAAGGATTAATAATCACGAGCATACTGACATCCAGGAATATATTGGCTGTTATACATCAGATGCCTCTGGGAAGTTGGTATTTAAGGAAGGTGAGTGGGCATATTATATTTGCTGCAAATTCCTGTCTCACTTCACTGCCTTTTTTTTTTTTTGCCTAACTTGTCTGTTTTATTACAATGGAGAGATGATCTGTCATAAAATTAGTAGTTGCATATTAATGATAATCACTTCTGTGAATTTCAGTGAATTCTTAAGAGTTCGTGTTTGTCTCATCATACTTGTCCTATTGGACATAAAGAAAAGAATTCAACAGCTTAAACAATATTGTTGCTTCTGTCTCTGGATTAGCATTTATACTGAGTGAAAACTGGTTGCTAAAAGTATCTGAATTCATGCTTCTGTTAGATTTAGTTTGTTAGATTTTTGACTTGAATTTTTTCTGTTCCCTTCAAGGCATCCTCATAGATGCAATGAGAAAGGGTTACTGGATTGTTCTAGATGAACTGAATTTGGCTCCCACTGATGTTCTGGAGGCTCTCAACCGTTTGTTGGATGATAACAGGGAGCTGTTCATTACTGAAACCCAGGAAGTTGTCAAAGCCCATCCTCGCTTCATGCTGTTTGCTACACAGAATCCTCCAGGACTCTACGGTGGCAGAAAGGTCTGTATAATCTCTTCCTTTGAGTAGCTACAACACTAGGGAATGAATCTCTCTCGTACATGGAAGTGTGATGTGAAAAGTTTCTGATGCATAGCTTACGATTAACATGAAACTCGCAAGAGGTAGTGTGCTGAGGTGGCTGTGGACTAACTTTCAGTACAGCTGTGTTCTGTTTAGGTTAGTTGCTTGTTTTGCAGATACCAAACTCCTAATTCATTTTGGGTAGTTGAGATTTAAATGCTTTACTGAACTGTATTTCTTGCTCAGGAGCACTGGAGAAGAGATTTGACTTAGGCTATTGATGTCCATTTTGTACTGGTTTTGGCTGGAATAGTTAAATTTCTTCATAGTGACTGGTATGGTGCTATGTTTTGGATTTGTGACCGAAACAGTGTTGCTAACACAAGGATATCTTGGCTATTGCTGAACAGCGCTTGCACAGTGTCAAGGCCTTTTCTGCTTCTCGCACCAGCCCACCAGTGAGGAGGCTGGGGGTGCACAAGAAGCTGGGAGGGGACACAGCTGGGACAGCTGACCCCAGCTGACCAAAGGGATATTCCATGGCATGCTCAGCAATAAAAACTGGGGGGAGAAGGAGGAAGAGGGGGATGTTTGGTGTTTGTTTCCTCGAATAACCATTGCACATGCTGAAGCCCTGATTTCCTAGAAATGGCTGAACACCCATCTGCGGATGGGAAGGAGGGAATTAATGTCTTGTTTTGCTTTGCTTGTGCACACACCTTTTGCTTTACCTATGAAACTGTCTTTATCTCAACCCATGAGTTTTCTCACTTTTACCCTTCTGATTCTCTCCCTCATCCCATTGTAAGGGGAGCGAGTGAGTGGCTGTTCGATGCTTAGCTGCCTACCGCAGTTAAAACACAACACATTTTAAAACTTTTGTCCTTGTCCAGGATGTCTCTTATGCTTTCTTTCAATGTTTATGTATATGTGCTAATTGGTATGCTGTGACACTATCCGTATTTCCTTTGGATATGTAGGGAAAGATATATAACATGAGGAATATCAAAGGAAAAAGTTCAAGCAATAGTGTGTTCTCATATTTTAGGTTTTGTCCAGAGCCTTCAGAAATCGTTTTGTGGAACTGCATTTTGATGAACTGCCAAGTGCTGAATTGGAAACCATCCTGCAGAAGCGATGCAGTTTGCCACCTTCTTATTGCAGCAAGCTTGTCAAAGTCATGTTAGACCTGCAAGTATGAGAGTCTTTCTTCTTTTTGTAGAAGACATGCAAACATATTTCAGCACAAAGTAATAGAAATTCCTTTGGGGGGGGGAAGATGTTGCTAACTGGCAGATATTTAAAAACCTAAACCATAATTAAAGGAAGAGAACCAACCAAAGTACATAGTTCAGTGGTTAAGATAGAGAATAGGGAAGGTGGTGTCAGATTTGAGAAAGCTAGCAGCAAAAAAAAAATAACCAATGGCCTTGGGATTTGATGTATAGAATAATCCCTTGCTCTGGATCGTATTGGATTTGTAGCTGTCTTTGGGTCACGCTAAATTCGGTATTATTTTTAAGCAATAACTTTGAATGTGTTCTGACACTCCTGTGTTTAACAGACATTTAACACTTAGTTTATAGCTAAAACTATCTTGTATTTAAAAGCAGTTGCAGCAACACAAACCAGAGCACACTTCAGAGTGCTAATGTAGGTTTTGGTGTGGAACCTAATCTTTTGCTTGGATTTTTCCAGGTACCTGTTTTCCTCTTAGTATTTTTATTTATTATTATGTATATTATTTTGTTCCTGATACCTACTAAATACCTGCTTAAAGGTAATTTGAGTTTGGGAGTCGTGACTATGCTAGGCTGCTTCTTCCCCCCCCCCCCCCAATACAGTTTGTTTGAAGAAGTGTCACATCAGAGACCTCTGATTAGCTTTACTTTAAGTATTCAGACAGGTTCATGAAAAGATGGCTCATGTTTTGTTCTTATGATAGTCTTACCGCAGAGGTTCAACAGTGTTTGCTGGGAAGCACGGATTCATTACCCTGCGGGATCTGTTTCGTTGGGCTGAAAGGTACAGATTGGCAGAACAGCTGGAGAAGGAGTATGACTGGCTTCAGCACTTAGCAAATGATGGTGAGCCCTGCTACCTCAGGTTTTTAAAGTGTCTGTGGAATTACTTTCTAACTCTAGTTCTTAAGTGTAAATTTTTGTTGCTGATTAACCAGGTAGTAATTGCTTTCTCTCTTCCTCTGTTTTGTAGGTTTTATGCTTCTGGCAGGCAGAGTCAGGAAACAGGAGGAGGTGGATGTTATTCAGAGTGTCCTTGAAAAACACTTCAAGAAAAAACTGTATCCTGAGTTTCTTTTCTCAGGGGAAAGTGTCAAAAAGCTACTGGGTGAGTTTCCTAGAAGGACCACACTGGTAGTTCTCTAGATATGACTGAAGCTGATGGATTGCTTTGTGTTGTGCAGCTAAATCCTCCACGCAGATGTCAGTGATGGACAGAGATTTTAACCATATTGTCTGGACTCAAGGGATGAGGAGACTTGCCATTTTGGTGGGACGAGCCCTGGAGTTTGGTGAACCAGTACTGCTGGTGGGAGACACTGGGTAACCTTGTTTATTATGATGCAGTTCTTTGTGGTGCTGCACCAGCCACTGAGTCAGACACAAAATGATTGCATGGGCTTCATTGCTGCTTTGATCTGGGACATTTAAGCCTCTGTCATGGCAGACTTTCAACTGCTGTTTTTCACAGTTCCCTTCTGAGGGCAAGCAATTGCATCTCTCTCAGCGCAAGTCTTTAATGGGATTATCTGCGTTATGTGTAACTACATAGAAATTATATAGAAAGTGGATCTAGTTGAGGAAGTCCCTGCTTATTGCAGGGGGGTTGGACTAGATGACCTTTAAAGGTCCCTTCCAACCCAAACTATTCTGTGATTCCAAGTAGTAAAATTGAGATCAGCTGACTTCTGTCCCCACCTTTCACAAAGCACCCTGTAGAATCTTACTGTGTCTCACTGGGGAGGCTGCTTTTGGGGAATTGTGACATTTTTGTGTTGGGGAGCATATTCGCTTTACATGTTTTAAGAGCTTGAATATAGCCTTGCTACTACTTCTCCCCCTCTCCCCCTGCCACTGCCTCGTGTGCTGAAAGGAGATGTTGGAAGTAGATGCTGTCTGCTCCTGTGCTGGTTATAAATTTGGAGAATAAATTTTTGTAGGAGAGGGGGAAGAAAAACGCAAGAAAAGGGAGAAATAAAATTATTTAGGTAATAAATGAAAATTCTAGGTACTCAGCAGTTTGTTCCCTCAGTCTTAGGCTTGGTCTAGACACATAGCATCTCCAGTTTAGTGAAATGTTAGGCTAGTTGCATACCTGTAGGGGCAGGCTGAAATAAATTTGACTTTGAACCTGCAGAAATCCATCAATGCAGATATTGGTTTAAATTTAATTAAAGGCATCTTGGGCAAATCAGCAACAGTTGTGCCAAAAATGGCTTCATTTTGCATACATTTCTTTCAAGGAAAGGAGCAGAAGGAAATTTGCACACTTGGCCTTTGCCTCGTAACTCTTCAATGAAAGTATGAATCCTGTCCAAAGTGAGCTGTCTGCTGTTTTGTGGTTTGTTTGGGTTTTTTGGGGTTTGTGGGGTTTTTTCTTTTTTATTCTTCCCTTTCAATTAAATTTGCTTTGCAGGTGTGGTAAAACTACCATTTGTCAGATCTTTGCAGCGTTAAGAAATCAGAAGCTATACTCAGTGAATTGCCACTTGCATATGGAGACTTCGGACTTCCTGGGAGGACTGCGACCAGTCAGACAGAGGTCGAAAGACCAGGTTTGTCTTGCATCGATAGTAGTTTGGATAGTGTAATCATGGAAGTAAAGAGTAGCAATTATTAATGACTTTTCACTTCATTTTCCATTTCTTAGGAGGAATCTGATGGTTCTAGACTCTTTGAGTGGTGTGATGGACCTCTTGTTTTAGCAATGAAAGAGGAGGGTTTTTTCCTCCTTGATGAGATTTCTTTAGCTGATGATTCTGTACTAGAGCGACTTAACAGGTATGTCTTAAATGCATTAGTATTAAGTATCCTCAATGTGTCTATTCATTATACAAACATGAGTGGAGTAAATCTAGCTTATTTTAGGCATGTTTGTTTCCTGGCCTGGGTGAGCTGCTCTCTTAATCATGTAGCTCTTGCTGAAAGAATGAATGACCCAAATAACTCTAGCCCTGTTCCTGTTTCAACTTTTGTGCCAGTTTGCTTTGGTTTTTTTAATTATCATCCATCTGACAGAGGTGCTGGTTTTAATCATAGTAATTCGTAGACAATTTTTGCTGTTTGAAATTCTAATTACAGCTAGGGGGAAAGATAGTGAGGTAAGACAAGATGAAACTGCCCTGTCTTGCCTAAGTCTTGATGTCTTAACTTACCTGGAAAAATAAAAGGTACTTCGATTGAAAAGCAGATATGTATATGTTTACTTGACGTGTTGGTACACTGATTATGTTGGTTTGGTATCATCGACCAACTTCATCAGGGTATACTTGATCCCATCACCCAGATCACTTCTGAAGGTAATAAACAGCGTTGGGCCCAATATCGATCCCTGGGGGATCTCACTTGTGACAGGTTGCCAATTTGAAAAGGAGCTATTTACCACCACCCTCTGGGTGCGGCCTGTCAGCCAGCTCCCCACCCACTGCACAGACCACTTGTCTAGACCGTAACGCATCAGCTTCTCTAGGAGGCAGCTGTGGGAAACAGTATCAAAAGCCTTGGAGAAATTCAGGTAGACAATGTCCGCTGCTCGCCTCACATCAACTGAGCAGGTTACTTTGTCGTAGAAGGCGATCAGGTTTGTCAAGCACAGTTTGCCCATGGTAAATCCCTGCTGGCTGTTCCCATTCACGTGCTTCATTTGACTTGTGATAACCCTCCAGGAGGATTCATTCCATAACTTTCCCAGGGACTGAAGTAAGACTGATGAGCCTATAATTTCCTGGATTTTCCTTTAAGCCCTTCTTATAGATGGAGGTGACATTCTCCTTCTTCCAGTCTTCTGGGAAGTCCCTCAATCTCCACGACTTCTGAAAGATTATGGAGAGCGGCCTCACAATGTTGTCAGCCAGCTCTCAACATCAGTTGGATGTTGTCAGGGCCCATCGATTTGTAGGGGTGAAGCTCCTGAAATAGTTCACATACCACCTCTTCCCTCACTGACGTTGGGTCTGTGTTTGCATCAACCTGGATTTTTGTTCCCAAGGTCTGGGGCCCAACAGTGCTGGTAAAGACAGAGGTGAAGAAAATGTTCAGAATCTCTGTCTTTCAGCATTGTTGGTGACTAATTCACCTCTCCTGTTTAACAGCAGGCCAGTATTTTCGTTCTGTTTCTGCTTGTTGTTTACGTACCTGAAGAAACCTTTCTTGTAGTTTTTGACATCTCTGGCCAATTTCAATTTAAGCTGAGCTTTTGCTTTTCTAACTGCATCTCTGCATGCCCTGGCAATGCCCTTGTAGTTCTCAATGGGTGTTGGTCCACTTCTCCATCTCTGGTATGCTTTTCTTTTGGTTTTGAGCAGACTCAGAAGCTCGCAGTTGAGCCAAGGGGGTCTCTTGCTCTGCCTACTTCCCTTACCTTTAAAGGGGATGAACTGTTTTTGTGCTTCCAGGAGAGCTTTCTTAAAACTCCCAGCACTTGCTAGCTCCTTTATCCTCCATGGAAGCTTCCCATGGAACCCCTCCCAACTGAGCTCTGACTGAGCTGAAGTTTGCTCTTCTAAAAATCTAAAACCTTTGTCTTAGTACTAACCTTCAGCGTGCTCAGCAGGATCCCAAACTCCACAATATTGTGAGTGTGATCACTGCAGCCAAGGCTATCGCTAAGCGAGATATTACAAAGCAATTTTCTTGGTTTGTGAGTAGCAAGTCCAGTGATGCTTCGTTCTGGTGGTTGGCACATCTGACACTTGTACGAGGAAGCAGTCCTCTACACATTCCAGGAACTTGATGGATGGCATGTGTGCTGCTGTGTTGTTCTTCCAACAAATGTCTGGGTAGTTAAAGTCACCCATAAGAACCAGGTTCTGTTGACCCAAGCTTGCTTAAGTGACCCAAATATTGCTTTGTTGGCCTTATTATCTTGGTTTGGAGGTCAGTAGCAGATGCCTACTGTAAGATCCCCCTTGGAGACGACCCCTCTGATCTTGACCCAGAGGCATTTGATAGGGCTTCCACAATCACCGTAGTTGACTTAATGTACATTCAGGGTTCTCCTTAACATAGAGTGCAATGACTCCTCCTCTTCTTGTTTGTCTTTATGAAACAGCCTATAGCCATCCATCATAATCTCTAGTCGTGTGAGTTGTCCCACCATGTTTCAGTTATTCCTATGATATCATAACTTTCAAATCTCCGGTTTAACATCTGCAATATTACTATCTTCAGCCTATCAGTGAGCTCTTGAAAATGATGCATCTTATCAAATACCAGAAAAAAACCTAGTTATTTCCCTCTTTTTGTGTGTGTAAAAATTCATAAAATATAAATTTAATTTCATTATCTGCTTGCAGCAGTATCCCTCATTTTAGTCATTCCATTTAGAGAACAAGTCTTATGAGGAGTGGCTGAGGGAACTGGGGATGTTTAGCCTGGAGAAAAGGAAGCTAAGGGGAGACCTTATCGCTCTCTAAACTACCTGAAAGGAGGTTGTAGCGAGGTGGGGGTTGGTCTCTTCTCCCAAGTAACAAGCGATAGGACAAGAGGAAAAGGCCTCAAGTTGTGCCAGGGGAGATTTAGACTGGATATTAGGAAACATTTCTTCACCGAAAGGGTTGTCGGGCATTGGAACAGGCTGCCCAGGGAAGCAGTTGAGTCACCATCCCTGGAGGTATTTAAAAGACGTGTAGATGTGGTGCTTAGGAACATGGTTTAGTGGTGGACTTGGCAGTGCCAGGTTAATGGTTGGACTGAATGATCTTAAAGGTCTTTTCCAACCTAAATGATTCTATGATTCCCCCTTATATTGAGATGATTATCAGCTATTTTTTTCCACCATATCCAGACCCTTTCTCTTACAAGCTAGGTTTTTTTTTTTCATTGTATCATGGCAGCTGTCATTCTTTCATAAAGTTCAGTTATCACTGTCAAAACAGAAGTTACTAAGTGGTGTCTTTCTAAAGGAGTAACAGCTCGAACTTTTACAGCTTTTAGTGTATGCTGAAGTACAGCTAATAAAACAAACAAACAAAACCTCAAAAACCCAAAAACCTACTAGAATGCTTCTCAGATGTATAGTCTGTCAGCTTGAAGACTGGCTCATTGTGCAGATTTCTTTATCTAGCTCTATGAATATAAATTTTTCTATTGCTTTTGTAAAAAGAGAGCTGTGAGATGCAGACTTTATTAGACAAGTCTTTTGACAGATCATTTGAACTGAACCTTATCAACAAGGTTTGGGTAGAGTTTCCTTCTGAAGACAATCAGAAATGTTCTCAATTAGGGAGGATGAACAGATTTTATTTTTTTAATACAAATTCTGGGGTAATGAAAGTTTAATCAGGCCAATGCATGTGATTTTCATTTTTAAGTGACCTTTTGAACTGTGAAATGAAATTTAAATGATTTTTTTTTTTTTTAACCTTCTCTTTAGTGTTCTTGAAGCTGAAAAGACGTTGGTACTTGCGGAAAAAGGTGGTCAAGATGATGAGGATAACGAGGTAGAACTATTAGTTGCAGGAAAGAAATTTCGTATCCTTGCGACCATGAACCCAGGAGGTGACTTTGGGAAAAAGGAGGTAAATGTCAAAGCAACTGTGGAAGGACAGCATGCATCTTCTGGTCTTATTAGCTCTTACGTGATTGGAGGTCCAATGCAAAAATGCATCACGCCAATTCTAGCGTGCTTCCTAGTAGGCATCTGTCTCATCGCTCTAAAGGAGGATTAGGATGTATGTGTTTTCCATCACTTCTATGTGCTGCCATTTTGACAATATAAGTCAATACTCAGCAGAATGTCAAAGAAAACTGCAGGCCTCTAAATACTCTAGGTAGGCTTGATATGTAGAATACTTCAAGTACAGGAAATGTGGCTCATGAAGCAAGTAAATACAGCTCTAACATGAGTCTGGAGTAGTGTGAAGTTGCATAATAAATTCTTCTCCTTATACTGTTCAGAAAGTGACAGTTAGAAGTCGTCTTGTCATTCTCAATGACAAAAATGAATATGAACATCACATCCCAAAAGAATTTTCTTATTAAATGAAAAAAGTCTGTTTCTGAAGTTCGGCTTTAAGTAACTTAAGACAGGAAAAACAAAAAACAAAAAAACAACAAAAACCAAACCAAACAAAAAACCCCCAAAACAAACAAACAAAAACCCACCCAAAACCCCACCAAAACCCAAAACTTTTAAGCAGTGTTGGGAGCTAGGACTAAAAAAAAAAGAGCTATAAGCTCTTTTACCCAAAAGAAGATGGGTACTTCATTTAAAGTGGTTTCTACAGTACAGAACAACTCATTGTGAAGCCATTTGTTTAAAGGGGATTTATTTCTGTATTGCATTTGTGCTAATGATTTTTGCTGGACTGATTCAGCCAGAGGAAGAGAGGAATTGCAGAAACAAGTTGTAATTGAAGGCAAATTTCCATGTAGTAGTTTGCTTCTCTAAGCAAAGGGAAATTATGTAGCCTTTGTTTGACACATGATGTCCTAGAAAGAAATGGAGCCTTGGTGCTTGCATACCAGCTCAGTTTCTTCCCATATTCTTTTGTACTTTCTCATTTATCAGCTGTTTCCTGCATTGATGCCACTACTAGAAATCTTAAAATCCACATTTTCTCAAGGATTTTGTTAGGAAGTGGCCCTGTCAAAATTAGAAGGAGAGGTTGAGCTTGTCCACTTTTTATTTATTGTTTGCAAGTACTGTGGCTACAAGGCTATCAGACAACTGCAACCTTAAGTAATATGATGTAATGTAAATGGAATTGCTGTGTTGTTCTGCTTGTTTGCAGCTTTCTCCTGCATTGCGCAACAGATTTACAGAAATATGGTGTCCACAAAGCAACGGCCGTGATGATTTGATACAGATTGTAAAACACAATCTTCATCCAGGATTGTCTCTGGGTGGAATAAACCATCAAGGTGAGTATTTCTCTGCGTGCTGGAATTCAAACATTGTTAAGCAAAAAATGAGTTTGGAGGCTGTTAAACTTTCCTCAGAATTTACACCACTGTGTCCCTCTTTCTTGTAACTACATCTGTGAGGACACTTGTGAAATATTTTGTGCTTTGTTCTTTCCTCGTTGTGTATGTTATATGACTAGCTAGAAGTAAGATTGAAGCTGTATTCACTTCACCATCCAGGTAGTTGAGTTGTCCCCAGCCCTTCAGTGCCTAATCTTACTTTCAGCGTAAGGTGTTGAAAGACCTGGCACTTCATGTTCTGCCAGCAGTTTCACTGTTAGTATTAATCACTTGTTGCTGTCTTGTTACTTGAATTTAAAAGGATCTGTAATGACAGCACAGGCATAGACTTACTCTTCAGTTATCCTGCCTGTTAGGATATAGAGTACCCATCCATGTTGCTCCTGCGTTACAGCTGTACCTACTTTAGTGATGCTTATTATACAACAATGTAGTAGATGTGACCAATAAAATTATTTGATAACTACATTGATTTTTGACTCTCTTTTCAGGGGCAGACATAGCAGAGCTCATGATGGACTTTGTTGAATGGCTGACTAATCAAGAGTTTGGTCGCCAGTGTATTCTCAGTGTGCGAGACGTCTTGTCGTGGGTTAATTTTATGAATGTCATGGTAGAGGATGAAGAATCAAATTCTGCCAAGGAATATAGCCTTCTTTACATTTCTCCAATGATGTCTTTTATCCATGCTGCATGTTTGGTATACATTGATGGAATAGGATCAGGTAAGTCTTCAGTGCTCATTTGGTAGAAGAAAATGTGAAGGTATATATTTGTATTAATATGTTTGAGCAGAATGCAAACAAAATGCTTTGGGGCAGCATAGAACTCCTCTGGAAGAAGTTTTCACTTCCATTTAACAGTATCCTGTATTTCATGTGCCTTTTTTGTGTTTCAGTAGCAAGAGTTTGAACAATACAGCAATCTTAAGTAAATTAGAGGTAGTAATAATAATGTTACAAAGGCTAGCACACAAATTAAGAAAGCCTGTGGGGTTTTTTTTATTGAGTCGTCTGAGCTGATATGGTACTTAATTACATGAACACATAATATTCTCTCTTTCCCACCTCACATGTCAGCATCTGTGCTTGCTGGCCTGTATCGTGTGCATAGCTCAGAATGCATCTTTGCATGTTTGGCCGCTGGTCCAGCTGATAAATAGGAGATATGGGAATGGGGAAAAAGTGAAAAGCCACAAGAAATGCAGGGAAAGAAGTCCTGGGGGGACTATGGCAATGCCTCAGGATGATAGTGATGGTAGAAGAAAGGGGTTTGGAAATGAGATGTCCTTAATTCTGTTGCTTGCAGAACAATTCATCCATGGTAAGTAGTACTGGAAGCACTGGCAAGCAAAAGCACTAACGTGAGATATAAACCTGAAATAGAATACTGCACAAAAATGGCATCTGTGAAGGAATTGAGTTTCTTAGTCATAAGATGAACGTGCCTAGTTATGTTTGTAAAGCACACTTAACTTTTCTAATTACAGGTACAACATCCTGCTCAGCTGATACGGCTTTATTAGCTCGTGAGAAATGCCTGACATTCTTATCTGAGAAAATGAGTCAATTCCTTGAGCTGACTGATTATCAGAAGAATGAACTAAAGATTTATGACAGAACAAAGGAGAAGGAGTTTGTGTGGATGGAGAACATTATGGGAATCCACCCCTTTTTTATTCCAAGAGGCAAGAGACTTTGTGGGAGTGGGTGGACAATTTATTCTGTGGTTTATATTCCTAATAGTTCTGTTATTGACTAAATCTAAGTAGGATACCTGAACCATTACAGAACAATTTATAGTTTGGTCTCAAGCCTTAGAAAAATGCCTTTTTTGCCTCCAAGTGTTGATTGCAGCTTGATCACATTTGTTAAGAAGGCCTATCTGTTAATTGCTTTTTTTTGACTTTTTAAAATTACTAGTTAATGGCCTAATTTTAGTAGACTTTTTTGGTGTAACAAAGCTTCTTCAATTTTGAGTTGTAATTTTTCATCACTTTGCATGGTCAGAATGTCTGCTAACTTCCACTAACTAAAGCTACAGCTCATCCTGGGCCTTGTGTAAAGCTTGGAAAGCAGGGGTCCTGGGTACAATGCTAAACAGAATGGAGACTAATGCCCTGCCTTGCTGTAGCCTCTCAAAGATTCACTGCAATTTTTGCAAAATTATTTAGTCCCTGCATTTCAGTTCCTCATGTGACAAATTAATGCAAATGGAACTATCCAAATATTGCTTTCTACCCTTAAAATACAGTGATGGGACTAAAAAGTGATGACTATGAGCTTTCTAGTTCAGCTGGTTAGTTTTTGGTACATGGAGTTATGTGTTCCTAATACTATATTAATCATTCATCTTTGAACATTTTGATATTCATGGATTATGTTAGTCATGCATAAAATTGTACAAGGTAATGCTTTTTTGTAAATTGCTTAGTTTCCCCCTGCTAATTAGATCACAAAATGAAGGATCTCTTTCATACTAAACAGGTATCAAGATGTGTAAGATAAATTGGTGATTAATATCTTGTATAGCAGAGCAATGCTGTATTACAGAATTTGCGGAGTGATGTCCCAGTGAGCTATACTGGCTGGAATTTGGCAGACAAGCCCTGTGCTGTATGTCATAATAAAAGTAAAGAAAATATGTGCCTAGCAGCACACTTAATTAAAGCACTCTTCCTTCACAGAACTGGCAGTCTATGGAACAGATTAATACGTTGTTCTATAACATGTATTGTATCATTCAGTGCCAAATTTTCAAAAGCTGCTTTTAAGTTTTAGATCCACATGTCTGAAACACAAGGACAGTTTTATGATTTTTGTGATCGATCTCTAGTTTGGTTCATGAACCAGCAAGTGTCAAAGTTGCATGGCAAAATCTGTTGTATATTCATTTGCTTTTTGCAAAATTCCACATAGATAAGTGGAGGTGGGCTGAGACACAGCTATAGGTCAAATAAAAAGTATATTTGCCTCATGGCTGAGAATGGAGTGCAAGCTTGATCTCCATTGCTTGCTGTAATGAGATCAGGAGTTAATAGACAGAATGATCTCGTTCAGAAGCCACTGTAAGCAGCTCCAGTATAAACATTCTGGTTTAATTGTTTTCTGGTTTGCTTTTCCCTTGTTTTAGGCCCTGTTCTCCAGAGGAACAGCATTACAGATTATGCTCTAAATGCCGGGACTACAGCAGTGAATGCACAAAGGCTCTTAAGAGCCCTACAGCTTAACAAACCTATTTTGTTGGAGGGGTCACCAGGTGTGGGCAAGACCAGTCTAGTTGCTGCCCTGGCAAAGGCCTCAGGAAACTGTCTTGTTCGAATCAACCTGTCTGAGCAAACGGTAAAATAAAATATCTTTGTACCTTAGTGTTTATGGCAGGGGGGAGGTTTTGTGTAACTTAAAAAGCGTAGTTCTTTTTGACTTTGGGACGGGGTCTGAAATGTGAATTTTTCCTTCTTGGTCTTAAGATAAAACTAAGTGGGAAGGGGGAACCAGAAAGAGCAGTGAGTTTCTGTGAGTGAATGCCAGTTCCCAGATTTTTCTGTTCTTTTTAAGCAAAGACATGCGTGTCTTTGTCTACTGTGTTTTTCTTGGCTTCTGCAAAGTTACTTGAAAACAGCTTTAAGGCTTTTTAGCTTTTCTGTTCCGATTTGATTTTTTTGTTGTTAAATATAGTAGCTGGTCACTGGAGTCCTATCATGGAAAAGCTTTTAGCATCTTGCAATTACTGAAATTTAATACCTACATTTTAGCTCTATTTAAAGGGGAGGGAGAAAATGTGTGGTAAAATTTAACAAAGGTTGTTGATGAACTTTTGTGGAGTTTTGTAAATTCTGCCCACCCCCACCCCCCTTTCTCTACTCCCAAAGGATGTGACAGACTTGTTTGGGACAGACTTGCCTGTTGAAGGTGGGAAGGGAGGAGAATTTGCCTGGCGTGATGGACCACTACTAGCAGCATTAAAGGCTGGACACTGGATTGTATTAGATGAGGTAAATTCAAGTTTGGTGCACAATTAAAATGGAATGTTCTGGAAGAGCAAAGGTGATGATTTGGTGTGTAGGATGAATACCTTTGAGTGTTGATGACTGAAATAAATTTTGCTTAATTTTAGTTATGTGCCCCATTGAAAGTGATCGTTCCACTTAAGAGAAAATTAATCTCTGCTAAGTCCGTCTGCCCACTGGCCCTCCATAGAGAGAGTGTAAAAGACCAGCTTTGACTAGACCTCTTAGACAAGAGAACAAGGATTGAATTTCAGCCTAAATTACTGCAGAAAACCAAGGATAGATTTGATTTACATTTGAAAGTTTCTTGGGAAGAGTGTCAACAGAAGTTTTGGTACACATGCTCTTATATGGATATAATTTCACTGAAATAGAAGGCCTTTCGCTGTGACTAATACACTGTGGTGGGTACTACTTTAATTGAGATGAAGAAGAGTTCCATTTTGCCAGTATCAACTATCCTGCCACCACAGGTTGGTTTGCCACCAACTAGCAAGTGCTTTCAAGCATATGCATGCACAGAGCTCACTTGACAGCGTGCGTTCTAACTATTGCAGAGTGCAAAATCTTAAATTCTTTAGCTGTTTGTATACCTTTTTTCCTGTTGTGAAGAATATCACTTTAAACAACCATGATATTTAAATAACCCAGACTGCCTTCATTTAAAAAACAAACAAAGCACTCTGGATGTCACAAATGTATGAACATAAGTTCAGAAGAAACTTCTTGGACATGCAGATTTTAAAATGGAGAATTGTTTTGTTATCATAGTGAAAACACAGTACAAACAGCAAGTGCACATAAGGAAAACTGTTAGTTATAGTTTTGTTGCTCCAGTGTAGTAACAGTCTAGCTGGAGGTAATAACATATGACAGGGCTGAAACAGCAAGGAAATAGAATTTTACCTTCTGTGTATCCCAGCCTGTTAAACTAGAGATTATGCTAAAGTGATTTGTGAATCGTTAATATTGTTTCCTTATTTCTTTCCTCAGTTGAATCTGGCTTCTCAATCTGTATTAGAGGGGCTGAACGCATGCTTTGACCACAGAGCAGAGATTTATGTTCCAGAACTGGGAATGAATTTTCATGTACAGCACAAGAAGACTAAGATTTTTGGATGCCAGAATCCATACAGACAAGGAGGTGGAAGAAAGGGTCTGCCCAAGTCCTTTCTTAATAGATTTACACAGGCAAGCTTAGTTGTTTGGTTTAAACTATGTCATGATAGTGACATGGCAGGGTGGGTGGAACTGGATGATCTTTAAGATCCCTTCCAACCCAAACCATTCTGTGATTCTATGATCCTGTCTTGTAGTTTTCTGACTATATCAACACTTGGCATGCTCTTGATTCTACAGGTGTATGTTGATCCACTGTCAGCAGAGGATATGGAGTTTATTGGGAATACACTGTTTCCTGCTATTGATAAAAGTATTATTGCTAAAATGGTTGCTTTCAATAACAAGGTAAATATATATTTTAATTTCTTTTGTGTAGAAGTAGGCAGAATGCAGTAAGATTTAAAAAAAAAGAAAAGTCTAGTGTTATATTTCCAAGCATTTTTATAGAGAAGTGCATGGGTAAAAAAGAGGAATGGAAATATATGCGGAAGAAAATAAAGAACACTACTAAAAACTACCTCAATTATTTTACCACTACAATCAGATATGTCGTTGATAACTGAAGAGGCATTATTTTTCACACAAGATAAAATATGTATATAAAAAAAACCTTGGTTCTACAAAAGGTGGAAACAATTATGGTTTGGTAGCTTGATGAAGTGACTTGAGAAAATAATGTTTTTCCACACATATGGGTTATTCTTGAAGCACAAACAAAAAGAGCTATATCTGAACAAGAACTGAAATGTGTATTTCTGTTCCTGGTCTGAATTTTTAATCTGCTGTTTATTATGGGATGTTGTTAGTGAAAGCAGCATCTGACCTTTACAGAAGCAGAAGCTTTTAAGGATATGTGGCATTCTTCTGGAACACTGAGAGAACAATAACAGGAAAATCTTTCCTCATAGGATTTGTCTATGGCAAAGGATTCAGAGATGCTCGAATTTAAAATTGTGCTAATATAAAAAGGTTTTCAACAAGCATTAATTACAAGGCATCAACTTACTAGCTATTTAGTGGCTTAGATGCTGCCATTTTGCTCAAAGTACAGGATATAACATGTTCAGTAAGATTTCTATTTATAGTCATGCTTCTGAAATTGTGTTTAATCTTCATCTCATGAAACAAAAGTGTAGTAATATTAAAAGAAAGCAGTGTTCCGTGGCCTTACATAAAATCTTTTGTGGCAGCATCTTACTGAATACTCATTTGTAGAGTGCAAGAGGAAAAAGGAAAATTGATCTGAGTGATAGAGAATTAGTAGAGGAGAGACAAACTGAATCAAGCTTTAGTTCTTGACATCTTTGGCTTGCTCTTGTTGTCCTCTGTCTTGTAAGCAGTGCCAAAGGTGGAAGTTCAGTTGAGTTTCTTTAAAATATTTGAAGACCAGCACATGGGTAGAATAAGACTTTTTTTCTTTTCTTTTTTTTTTTAATTTCTTTTTTTTCCAGATTGACAAAGAAGTAATGGCTGAAAAAAAGTGGGGACAGAAAGGAGGACCCTGGGAGTTCAACTTACGTGATCTTTTCCGCTGGTGCCAGCTTATGCTTGTTGACCAGTCACCAGGATGTTATGTTCCAGGCCAGCATGTATTTTTGGTATATGGAGAAAGAATGAGAACCAGAGAAGACAAAGAAAAGGTGAGCTGTGTGTTTTCCTTCCTTGCTCTTCAGATTGTCAGGAAGTATTTCTAGAATTCCAAGTATAAATTAGAAGATGCCTTGTAATTCATTCATAGACATTACCTCTTACAAAAGAAAAATAGCTTTTTTGGGGGGTTTTGTAGTTCAACATATGTATCTGCTCCCCTTGTCCTTTAAAATATCAATTTAATTACCTACTAGTATAAAAGCAGAAAGCTGGTGTAAATAAAGGCAAGTAGAATAACAAAGGACTTAAACACAGCAAAACACAATATATTTGTGATTCTGTATTAAATAATCACATTCTCATAGAAGTGGCATGGGTTGCATGCATATTTGTGAGAAGAGAGAAGATAAGGAGCAGACAAGAGAAACAGCACTGAGATATGGAGAGATTCTTAAAGTTATGGTTAAAAAGCATTTGTGTGAGTACAGTAAGTAAAAAAAAAAAAAAAAAAAAAAAAGTCTTGTAATTCTGCCCTTCCCTGACAGCATTTTTTAAATTGTTCTGGCTTGGATTTATTTTATTGACTTTTATTTATCTGTCACTTCTTTCGTCTGCCTGTCAAATTGCTCCCCTCATTCTGTTAAACTCACTGCGTAAGGTTCCTCTAATAAAACACTCACTGCAGTTATTCCACCTTTGCCACCTACTTATCCCTCTCTTGCCTAGAAATCTGTTGCTTTTGTTTAATTTCACAACATTTAGATGGTATTAAACTAAAAGTCAATCAGATTGTAAGACTGAAGTTACTGAATGTGACTGGATATGGGTTTACTTTCCCCTTCCTGTAGTGTTATTATATTTTTGTGTGTTATCAAAGAGCTTATTTATGGAATGACTTCTTTCCCAGCATTTTGTTAAAGAGAAACATTACTTACAGTATTTCAAGTTGCAGGAAAGAGTGGTTAATGAAGGGGTTGCTGTGGCAGTTCACAGTCACTTTAATCACTTGCTGCACCTTGAATGAAATGACATTTGTGATTCAACTGTGCTAGTTACTATCACATGTCTGTGAAGCTGAGGGGGAATGCTACTTTAGAAGTAAATCTTTAGAACAATGGATAACTTAAGACTGATAAGTCTCCTCTTTGCTCTTTCAACTGTTTTAGGTTATATCGATATTCAGAGACGTTTTTGGCCAGGAGGCTGATGTGTATACAGGAACCAGGGAGTTTCACATCACTCCATATAATGTTCAGGTAAGCTGTTGACAAGAGATTTTGTGAGTGGAGAGAGAAGGAAGCAACTTGCACAGCTGAGCTTCCATTTGCCTCTTTGATTATTCACCCATGTGTGCCTCATCCCTTCCAGATTGGTTATTCAGTTCTTTCTCGTGGCAACTATATTCCTCGTCCTGGCAGAAGTCTCTCACTTCTGCATCATTCACTGCAGTCCCTCGAGTCCATAATGAAATGTGTGCACATGAGCTGGATGGTAATCCTGGTAGGCCCAGCAGCTGTTGGCAAAACCAGTCTTGTTGAGCTGCTGGCCCATCTGACTGGCCATCGACTAAAAATCATGGCAATGAACAGTGCGATGGATACAACTGAACTCCTGGGTGGATTTGAACAGGTAAATACTGTTTTGGCAATATGGCAATATTTCTCCTTCCTACCTAACAGTGTCCAGTCCACTGTGATCTTAGTGTTTAAGCACCAAATGGAGCCTTAGGCACCACAGTCTTCTGGATGAACTAACTCCATAATGGCATGTTTGCAGGTTGATATCAATAGGCCATGGCAGCGCCTGTTGGAAAAAGTGGAGAATGCTGTGAGCACACTAGTAAGGGACAGTCTTCTCCTGACAGAAATTTGTGCAGATGATGCTGAACTTGTGCTGCGTGCTTGGAGCAATTTCATCCTGAATTACAAACCCAAATCTCTGGGTGAAGGAGGTAGAAGTGTTACAGCTGAATTAGTGAGCAAACTGGAGGGAATACTTGTACTTACCCAGCGACTAAACAACAAAATAAATTCTTACTCAAAGGCAGGTATGTATGGTGGGCAATTTGAAGTAAGACTATATATTCCTCTAAAGAAAATAAGAGAAATATATAAATCTGCAGTGAAAGCTTGAGAAAACTTGGGGGTGTTTTGTAGGTGTTTTGTAGTCAATACTGTTGCTTCATACTACTTATGTAACAGCCTAGCTTCTGAAAAACTTACATTGGTGATGGTTCTTCAGGTTTATTTTTTATGTAGTTACACCTGGTAGCGATCAGTAGTCCACACTGAAATTCTCCTGTACTGAACTGCTCAATGTATGCAATACAGCTCTTGTCTTGTATTCCTAAGAAAGGGAATTTGGATATTCTATTCTTGCATTTGTTCTCTGAAGCATTTAATCAGCTGAGCTTTACAAATGTCAGCAGAATATAATGTATGGGTTGTTTCCCCACCTTTTTTTTTTTTTAAATCATTGTCTAAAATATGACATTAATATCCATCAGACTTCATCTAATGGGGGAGAAGGGATGGAGGAAAGTGACAGTCTAGTTTACATTTCTCTGTGCTTGCAAACTCCCTGTGTCCCCATGGATTTTGCCCATGGGAGGCTACGTGAAGAGTTGGAGCCTCTGCTGTTATGTTCCCATAAAAAGTAGGAACCATATATGTTTAACAAAATAACTACTATTTTTCTTTACTGAGGTAGCTTCCTGTTCCATTCATGCAAGTCTTGATGTAAGATATACTTCCTTTCAGAGTTTGCTCACCTGGTAGAAGAGTTCCGGCGTTTCAAGCTGCAGCAGGCCCAGGCTGCTGACCGCAACAGCCATGGCACTTTTGAGTGGGTGGATGGGATGTTGGTTCAGGCCCTGCAGTCTGGGGACTGGCTCTTGATGGACAATGTTAACTTCTGCAAGTAAGAGATTTTAGTGGACTTGCTTCACTGAGTAAATCCCTTGACCTTCCTAATTGACTCTGCCTCTTACTGTATGGTTCACAAGTGAACATTTTGCATTTGATAACAATATGTGGGAGCAGTAACTTGCATTTTCTGGAAGAGTGTCTTCCTTCTTATCTTAGCAGTTGATAGTTTTCCTGTTATGTTATAATGTAATTAACTGTTTGGCTTTTTGCTTAAGACTGGTACCATTTTGATTTCAGATCAGAAAGGGATCAAATATTACCTTTTTATAACCATATAAATTTCTTTTGAATGTAGCCCTTCTGTGTTGGACCGCTTGAATGCTTTACTTGAACCAGGAGGCGTTCTTACCATGAGTGAGAGAGGTGTGATAGATGGCACAATTCCTACAATAGCTCCTCATCCAAACTTCAGGTGCTTTGTTTTTCTGCCTTCTTGGGGGGGTGGCTTTTTTATTTTTTTTCTTTTTCCCATACCAAATAGCAGGTTTAGAAAACAAATGTCAGCAGGGAGCCAGTCTTTTGGTATTTTGAATGCTGTTCAGTTTGCCGTGTACTGTAGTGACACTGTCTGTCTGGCAAGGAAGAAAACTGCACTGTGATGAGCATATGATAGAGAGCTTAAGAGGCTTTGCTTTATATCCCTGTTGCAGCACAGGCTATTACACTGGAAAATTCATAGCAGTATACCTCTGCCTTGACCCTCCATTTCTAATTTAGGATTTCAGCACTTCCTTGTCTCACTGTAATGGAGTTGAGGATACATATGTTGAAGATGGTGAAGTATTCAGATACGTTGGTAATGAAAGATGGTATATGGACATAATTTTCTTCCCAGCTTTTTCGCATCACATCCATAAATTTGAGTTTCCTGCAGTGACAGAACTTAAAAACAAAACAAAAAACCACAAACAGTCTGTGTTCTCTCAGACCTGAAGTAGTTTCTGGGGGAGATGGGAGGAGAACATAGTGTTCTGTGTGATTCCTACCTCTTACAAATTCATGAAAAGAATATTGAGACTGATATGGTCTGGTTCCTCTGAATTGGAAACAAGATCTTTGACTTCTCAGAAACCTGTTTTCACTGCATAGTATCTCAGAACTTTTTTTTCCTCCTTGCTTTTAAGAGATGTCTACTGAAAGTATGATCTACTTGGCTGTTGGATACTTTGGTTTTTAAATAGCACAGATTTATCTGAAGCCATTGCTAAGACTTTTGAAAGTCGTCTTTATAGCTCAGAGGCGTAGTTTAACTTTTTTGTAAGTATGCAAACGATAAAATAGACATAGCTCAGATATAACTGAGTTAAAAATCATGCAATCTATCTGTGGCTAATTTCAAAGTATAATTATTCATACAGATTTCTCATTTAAATTCAGTAGATGTCTCTGGCTTTCTAGATATCAGTGTCCCCATTTTTATGAACATGCATTTACTTTATGGAAGAGCAGATTTGGTGGTTCCAGAGTGGTAGTTTAAAGCCCTAAGTTACATCTGAAGAATGTAAGGCAGTTGGACTAGATGATTGTTGTAGGTCCCTTCCAACTGAATTATTCTATTCTAATATCCAACAGGCTTTTCCTTTCCATGGATCCTGTTCATGGGGAAATATCCAGAGCCATGCGGAATCGTGGGATTGAAATTTACATTCCCGGGGAGAACGATGGAAATATATTGGACAATCTGGATTTGAAGTTACTCCTGCATGGTTTGGGTTTAGTGGGAGATAGCATCTGTGATGCACTCATGGCTGTGCATTCAGAAACCAAGGCAGCAATTCCAGGTAAAAAAAGTCTGTTCAATATTTGTTGACAACTTGGGGTCATTACATACATTTGGATTAACTCTTTAATATTAAAGCTTGGTTATTTTATTGTGTTATGTCCCAATATAAGTAAAGGTATAAAAGTATAATCAGGTTGCTTTGGGTTGTTTTTTGCGTTCTCAGGGAGTAGGCCCAAATCGTAAAAAGACAGTAACTGGAGTGCTTTCTAAGGAGCCATTGGACACTGGCAAGTGTCAGTTGCCTATTGCTATAGGGAAGGCAATATATTCTAAGTGAAAATCAGCGAAATAGAGGGTTTGCACAAGGTCTATTCAAGTGCTTCTTTGGAGCAAGATGACAGTGAGTTTCATTCATCTCAGCTGCTTGATGTCTTATTTTGAGCTGGTCACCTGTTATTTACAGTCTTGTCAGATGTTCTTATTAACCTTTGGAAGAATCCATTCAATTTTCAGGACCCAGTAGGATTCATTTGGTTCGGATCTTCCTCAGGGACTAAAGTGATGTTTGTCCTCAGAGGGTTAAAGGGCTGACAATTACTAAACATTCATAACACCCTAAATGCTGTGTATCTTTCAGGTTCTGTGTCATCTTTGTCACCTTTGCTTCAGGCTGCTGCGTTAATTGTGCAGCAGATACAAAGAGGCCTTGGATTAGCAAAGTCTTTTTACAGAGCCTGTTGGGAAGTTTATGGCCGCTCACAACAACTGCAGATTAACCAAAAGGTAAAAGTCCTCTATTTGAAAGCTTTTCTTATATCATCTAGATACGTGAAAAATATCATTTCATGAGGCTAGTGTTTGAGATCCTGTTTCCTAAGTGCTTGAGCAAGGGGTTGATGAAGATGGTGCTCTTGGAGAGATGAATCAAACAATTTTAAACACCCTCTCAGGCATGTGTCAAGTGATGAAGAGGAGGAGTTAAGTGCCATTGGGACATTTTCTGTATCTTTTGGATTTCGAACCTTTTTTGGCTCCAGTGTAAGGAGTACAGTTTTGCATGTAACTTACTCTAACAGATCAGCTGAAGCTCCATTGGTTTGTTTTTTTGGGTATGGAGTGGTGAAGTACAGTGAATTTCAGCTGTCACCTGTCCTTTCATGATATATTTTCTCAGCTTGGTGGCATGCTACTGGAGACAGAGGTCAGATGAGTGAGAGTTGCATAAAGACTGTCAATCGGGGATGTGCTTATTGAGATACTCCCTGGGGGATAAATATGGTTTGTCAGACATTTTGTAGATAGCGGCTCACTCTTTTGCTGCAGCATAAGGGAGCCAGAGAATATCCCAGTTGGACTCTGAGGCTTACTTGTTTTTTAACAGCTTCAGCTGAGACTTGGGGATATTAATACTGATTAATCTATAGCCTGAAACATTGTGCACACTGTCACCTGCAGATACAGCAATGTTCACTTCCTATTTTAAGCTGTATAATATGTTACTTCACTTATGGTTGGAATGTTTTGGTACTTTTATCGTGTAGGTTGTGCAGTGTTTGTAGAACATTTGGTTTATAATGATTTCATAATAAATACATGTAATTAAATAGTTTCCTGAGCTATTGTACCCAAATACATGTTTGAATATGGTTCTAAACTGCTTTTTGGTTGTTTGTTGTAGCTTGTGTTGGAATTGGTTACGAAGCATGCTTCATCTCTGGCTTCCCATGAAATTTGGGGTGACTCCCTGCTAGCAATGGGGTTGTGGCCAGACTCCCTACCTACAGGTCTGTTTGCAGCTGAAGACTCGCTTCTTTCGACAGTCCGGAGTGATGCACAGGTTCTAATGTATTGTCTGAATAGACTAAACCTTAAAAACTGCAGGTAGGCAAGAAACACGTTTTGTCTAATATATGAGTAAGGAACAAGATATGTGTGAAATACTGGTGGCATATGATTGTTCCCTGTAAAACTGTCTTGAGCAGATTGTGTGGGTAGAGACTGTGGTAGTCACATTCTGTAACTGAGGCTCCTGTTACCTTTCCATGCAGCCGCTACAAATACAAGTTTAATTATTTACTGTTCTATTCTTCAGACCAAAATACTTGACTCTATTCAATCTTCAGTAAGTACATTTGACCCATTTTGAGTTGAGTTAGGAGTAGGCGTTTAGCAGAAAATGTGAATGCAAACACTGGGTTTACAAGGTAATAAGAGCCCCCAAAATATCTTTGTTCAGTTTCCTTCTGAGCTTTAAAAAAAATAAGTATTTAATTAGTTTTAAATATACTAATGATCCTCTTTACTTCTTGCTTTCATGTAAACAATTATTCATGAGATACTTAGGTCTAGTAGCTTCAGGTGAAAAAACCCAAGTTTCCTCCTTCAAGCAGAGCTGTCTGAAAGAAGCTTTGTATGCAGGGGCCATATGAAGTGACTCTTTTAATGATTTCTTGTCCAATATAACTTATTTTCACAACACTGGTGCAAAATCTTCCTTCCTGCCTGCTTTGCTTAGTGACCTACTGTGGACAGGTTTGCTTCCAGTGAAAGAACAAGCTGTAGAAGTTAGTACTAAGGTATGATGTCAAAATTGTAAAATCTTAGCAAAGTGCTGGGGTTTTTTTATCAATGACGCTGCTCTCCTATCTTTGTCTTAACTTACCTTTGCATATCATTCTGGTGCACAAATCAATTGTAATTTCTGAGTGAAATGCTGTGCGTATTCACTTCTGGCACTGCATGAATTTTTGGTAATAGTGAGTTCTTAATAGTAGATACCCTCAACTGATTGGATGTTGGACGCTGGCTTTAAAGCTAAATAATGAAAAGAGGAGAGATTATTGCGTTGCTACCTTCTTGCCTAAAGATGGTTGCACGCTGAGTAGCTTGACTTGCAAAATATATTCTTTCCTGGAACTGGCAGTTCAAGGCCTTGATTGCTGGACTTCACTTCTTTGTGTTTCAGGACACTACCACTGACTCTGCAAGATCTTCAAAAAATTATGCAGTCATCTAATCCTGAGAGTCTCAAATTCAGTGCTGTTGAGATAGATGCAAACTGGATGGATAAAATGGAAGTTCTCCAGGCTTCAGTGAAATTGTTCATAGCAAAGGCAACCAATCAGGACTGGACATTGAGAGTTAAATGGCTTAACTCCTTAGCCAAAAATCTGCCACAGGTGCTTGGTATGTTGTTATTTAACTTTCTCTTTTGCCTGGGGGCTGATTTATTATATTTTCACAAATCGTAAGTCTTCTATGAAAACATCCAAGCCATTCAAATGATCTGTGTGGTGGTTTGGCCCTGGCTGGACGCTAGGTGCCCACCAAAGCCACTCTGTCACTCCCTTTCCTCAGCTGGACAGGCTCATAGACCAACATAAGGACAGGGGGAGATCATTCACCAACTACCGTCACAGGCAAAACAGACTTGACTTGGGGAAATTAGTTGAATTTATTGCCAATCAAAATCAGAGTAGGATAATGAGAAATAAAGCCTACATCTTCCCTGCACCCTTCCCTTCTTCCTGGGCTCAACTTCACTCCCCAAATTCTCTACCTCCTCCTCCTGAGCGGCACAGGGGGACGGGGAATGGGGGTTGTGGTCAGTTCATCACGTCATCTCTGCTGCTCCTTCCTCCTCAGGAGGGGAGGACTCCTCACACTCTTCCTCTGCTCCAGTGTGGGGTCCCTCCCATGGGAGACAGTTCTCCACAAACTTCCCAATGTGAGTCCTTCCCATGTGCTACAGTCCTTCACGAACTGCTTCAGTGTGGGTCCCTTCCACAGGGTGCTGTCCTTCAGGAACAGACTGCTCCAGCGTGGGTGCCCCGCGGGGTCACCAGTCCTGCCAGCAAACCTGCTCCAGCGTGGGCACCTCTTTCCATGGGTCCACAGGTCCTGCCAGGAGCCTGCTCCAGCATGGGCTTCCCATGGGGGTCACAGCCTCCTTTGGGCATCCACCTGCTCTGGTGTGGGGTCCTCCACAAGTTGCAGGTGGATATCTGCTCCACCATGGACCTCCATGGGCTGTAGGGGGACAGCCTGCCTCGCCATGGCCTTCACCACAGGCTGCAGGGGAATCTCTGCTCCAATGCCAGGAGTACCACCTCCCCCTCCTTCACTGACCTTGGTGTCTGCAGAGTTGTTGCTCTCACATATTCTCACTTCTCTCCTCCAGCTGCAGTTGCTGTTGCGCATGTTTTTTCCCCCTTCTTAACTATGTTATCCCAGAGGCGCTACCACCATCGCTGATGGGCTCAGCCTTGGCCAGTGGCGGGGTCTGTCTTGGAGCCAGCTGGCATTGGCTCTATCGGACATGGGGGAAGCTTCTAGCAGCTTCTCACAGAGGCCACCCCTGTAGCCCCCAGCCCCCTGCCACCAGCTATCAAAACCTTGCCATGCAAATCCAGTACAATTTGATATGAAAGTTCTCAGCTATCCACACTAAATCAAGGGCATTGAGGCTCCAGGGAGAGAGAGAAACAGGTTGTGCATATTAGGGACAAGAGGAGACTTTGGGCTAAACGTTACGTTTTATTATTCAAGCATGCATGTAACTTCTATTGCTTCTGAATAACAGTTATGTTTGGATACCTCTTGGTCTATGGAAGCAAATACGCCTTTCTCTTCACTATTTTGTTTTTTTATAGTGATAGTAAAGACAGTAAAATGCCTTCTGTTTATTTGGTGTTAAAATACAAATGGTTAGAAAGCCAGGAAACTGCAGAACTGAGATTTCCTGATGCTATGTTGCCTGAACATTCAGGATAGTAGCTGAGATGAGGTATTTGTTGCTTAATTACATTAATCACATTAAACTTGTGGAGAATTTAGACAGGCATTAGTCCAAGTAATTCACACACTTAGCTTCCTTGTATGCTGTGAAATCTCAGACTGTATTGCCCATATATAAATGGGATTACTCCCCCTCAATCGTAGAATCATAGAATCATTTAGGTCGAAAGAGACCTTTAAGGTCATGAAGTCCAACTGTTAACCTAGCGCTGCCAAGTCCACCACTAAGCCATGTCCCTAAGCTAAGTCTACATGTCTTTTAAATACCTCCAGGGATGGTGTCTCAACCACTTCCCTGGGCAGCCTGTTCCAATGCCCAACAAACCTTTCGGTGAAGAAATGTTTCCTAATAGCCAATCTAAGCCTTCCCTGGTGCAATTTGAGGCCATTTCCTCTTGTCCTATCGCCTGTCACTTGGGAGAAGAGATTGACACCCACCTCGCTACAGCCTCCTTTCAGGTAGTTGTAGAGAGCAATAAGGTCTCCCCTCAGCCTCCTTTTCTCCAGGCTAAACATCCCCAGTTCCCTCAGCCGCTCCTCATAGGACTTGTGCTCCAGACCCTTCACCAGCTTTGTTGCCCCTGCTGTCTTGATCTTGCTGTCTTTACAGGCAGCTATGTCTATAAACTAGAAAATATCTAGAAAGTTACTTTAGTGACAGGTATGCTCTTAGGTGTTATGTTTTGGTTTTTTGGGGGGTTTTTTTGGTGGTACCACATGTACTGAGAGGAAGATTTGAAGGTATAAACTCATGGATTGTCACAAATAATATTTTTAGTAGCATATATGAAGTATCACCAGTTTAACTAGAACTCTTTACTGGATTTATCTCTTTGGCCATCATATTCTGACTGCTTTGAAAACCTCTTGGAGCTAATACAAAATAAGAGAAACCAGCATGTCCAGAGTGCATGCACAGATGAGATTCAGGCTGCTTGTGCTGGCTCAGTTGAAGTTAGTTTTATTTATTTATACTAAACACTGTCTTTTACACCTATGTTCTCTCCCCTTTACCTACAGATCCAGTGCGGATTCAGCTGGAAGCAGGCGCTGTAGCCCTTGGTAGTTTCTATGCCAGTCCCCTCTCATCTGGAGTCAGTAACATGATCAAGTTGCTACAGCCAACTATGACAGGTACTTCTGAAAAAAAAATGATGTAAGACATTGGCGCTTCCTTTATTTTTTTTCTCTGAACACACTGCAACGCTTCTTAGGAAACGTGCGTAACAAAACAAGGGCTAAATTCTAACTGTACCTTGCTTTTGTTGCAAAAGAAATAACAAAACTATGCTTGCTGTCTAAAACTGCAAATATGGCAATTAAATGCATTCATCCTATGCAAATCAGGTGTGAGTGCTATGACTATGAATCCTGACTGTGTATCTGTGACCAAGGTGCGTTGCTACAGCTCAGAGTTAAGCAATGTTCTTAAGAGTGATGCATATATCTGTTGCCTTTCTGACTGTATAGATTAGGCATCTTGTTTTTTCCCAGCTTTTATTGTGTTGGGCCATCTGAAACCTATGTTGAGGCCTATAAGTTTCCCTCAGTGTTTTACAGGGAGCTCAGGCCTGTGGTTTCCTTTCCAAGCTTGTTAGGTGCATGAAAGCTACCTACAGTGACACTGGACCCTTTATGGATAGCCCTAGGTATCTCGCCTGGACTGTGAAGGAAAAGGGAGTTGGACTTGAGTTTCCAGGCTGTCTTTTTGGATGCTCTGACCAGTGGTTAATTTGCTTTCACTGTTCTGTTTTACAGAACCTGCAGCCAACTTAATGCTTTTCTATTTGGATATCTGGAGTGAGGGAGTTTTAAGACTGCCTTCCTCTTAGGCTTCCTTCTTTCTTTTCCTAATGTTTTTGCATAGGCAGGGGGATCAAGGAAAGTCTTTCACTGCATAATGTTTGCACTGCTGTCCTGTCTTGTCTTGTCTGCCTTTCCAGATGAACATGTGATGCCTCTGGACCCAAGATGGAATATGCAGTTTTTGGATATCATTAGAAATTCGATGAACTTTGATACAGAAATGGAACATACAGATCAACTTCTAATCCTTTTGAAGTCTGTAGCAAATCGGTGGGTTACAAAAGAAGCTTGTGAAGACTGCACAATGACTGTAATTAGTGCTGTATAAACACTTGTGGTATCTGCCAAGTATATTTTTAGGTTTTGATAGATGTGATTGAAAATACCAGGCAGAGGTTTCGTACAGGTATTTAAATTCTTTGCTTCTGTTTTCTGTAGATGCAGACTAAACCCAATCACTTAATATAGGGAGCAGGGCTCCCAGTGTTCCATATAGGCTGCAGTACTTCAAGGACAAACTATAACTGTGGGATAAAGCATAGAAGAGGCAGAAGCAGCAGTGTGAAATCTCTGACATAAAACTTAAGTAGTTGCCCTGCTTTTGGATTTGAACTGCTTTTCCTAATGAGAGCAAAAAGTACACAGATTTTGCAGTTACAGTATAAGGAAGCAGCTGCTCACGTATCCTACAGGTGGTGTTGCATCCTTTTAGTAGCTCACTACTTTTTCCTTCCTGGTGATTGTGGAAGTCAGGAACCTGCTTTTTGTGAAGCTTGCTTCTGCAGAAACCACGTTCAAGCAATTAGTTATGCTGCACTTGATTCTTGTTTCAAAATACAGTGAAATATCAAATGTCACTTTGTAGTTCACTATTCTCATAAGGCAGAGTCTTTAAAAAGGTACTGAATTTCTAACAACCTTATTTTTAATTCAGGGCAGTATTATTTCTTGACCGAGAAGAAAGAAGCTACACTGAGAAGAATTTGATTACCAGCAAGAAGCCAAGAAATAGTGTCTTAAGAATGTCTCTAGATTTCCGCAAAGGTGGGTTGATTGTCACTGTTCTTTTTGGTTCTTATGGTCAATTTGAAATATGGTTAATTTGCACTGTTATGAAATGTGTACTTTAAACATGGCGTGTCCTGAATGTGCAAAGGAAGATTGTACGAATGTAAGGCAGTCAGATGAGTACTAATATGATATGTAACACATTATTCTTAAATGCTGTAGCAAAAGGTACATCTAATTTATGTCCTGCCTCTACTAGGTAGTGAGTGCATGTCATTTCTCTCTTAATTATCTAAACTTTAGGAAGATAGTGGAGAGAAATTGGAATTGCACTTTGTCTTTAGCTAGTAAGAATAGCCAAGTTCTTCAGTTGCACTTTCATTCTAATCCTCTTTCTATTAGTTTATGTAATTAGGATGTTTACTCCTAAAACAAAGGGGAAAAATTTAGTGAAGAAGTTAGTATGTTGCAGAGAAGCAATTGATCAATGTTTCCTTCGTTCAGGATTTTTTTTTTATATTAAAGGCATAGAAGTAATAGAGAATTGTGCAAATAGTGAAGGAATACTTTTTGTTACTTTGATTCTGAGATCTTTTTGGGGTTTTTTGCCCCAACCACAGAGGATCTAGTTATCAGAAATTGACCCTTACTTGTCATGTTGTGTGGCTGGAATATTCAGTCTCTCCCTTTTCTTTCCCTCTTCCCCAAATCTCAGATCCAGGAAGTTACAACTGCCTTCCTCATGCAATCGTGGTCAACCTTGCTGCTTTCTTTGAACTCTGGGATGCATTTGCATTTCACTGGGTGAAGTCTACTCAGGTGGCCTTAAGTGATGATGACATGCATGATGTGAGTACATTTATGGAAGTTATGTGAAATTAGACAACGTGCAGAACGCTAGTTTCAGGGACTATGAAATAAACCACAGTGTTTCTGTTGGTATTCAGAATATGCCTGTGTCACGGCCCAACTTTCTGCCCGCAGCGATGCTGCACCCCAGCTATGGGTCATAAGCAATTGGTGGCAGAGAAGAGGGAGGAGTGACTCAGGTTCGCTGATCTACTTTGTTGGAATTGAGCACAGACGGTGCTAAGGTTCACAATTCAGATTTAATGTCACATCCCATCTTTCCCTGCCCGCAGCGATGCTGCACCCCAGCTATGGGTCATAAGCAATTAGTGACAGAGAAGAGGGAGGGGTGACTCGGGTTACTATGCCAATTTATTCATTCAGTAACTAGGCGTACAAGTTGTCATTCAATATCTGGGCATACAAGTTATCATTGAAGTTCACTAATTGCTAATCCCGCTTTTCAATAAAAAGGAAGAGAGAAGGAGGGAGAGAGAGAGAGAGAAAGAAATCAATCATCAGTCCAGGGTCCAGCGTTGGTCCAGCCAACGGGGGTCTCTGGTCAGTGGCCAGGGAGGCCCTCCCATTGAGTCATGAGGTTCAGAAAGGACTCCCTTGCTTTCTAAACTCCTTCTCAGAGAAGAGTCTAGGTGCGGCTGAGTCCAGTCCTAGTCTCAGACTTGGTCAACGGTTTATGTCTAAAGGAGTATATCATGTCTAAATTAAAAGATAGAGACAGAGAAAAAATAGAGGTAAAGGAAAGATCACACCCTGGGTTCTAGCGATGTCTCTGGTCCGGTTCCGTCAGGTGGTGGGCGCGCGCACCCAGCCCCTCTGAGTTGCGCCATTTATTGACTAGTCCCACTGCATATGCTAATTATTTTGCATGCGTAGTCTGTTGTTCCCAAACCTTCTCAAAATGGGTCGGGGGGGGGTTGAGGGGTTGGGGGGTTTGAGGCTAGTGCTGCCCCCCCCTCCTGTCAGAAATGCAGGGGCAATGCTGTCTCAGGCTTGTAGCAGTTACTCGAGATAAGGCCCAGAAAAGCGCTATTCTGCCTCTGCAAGATCCTCCCTTCCAGCTGCACCTTATCTCGTTAGCGTGGTACACCAGGTCCTCCAGTGTTGGAGACAACTCTTTCAACTTCTCAGTTTCTTCAAGGTCCTTCTTTGCCGAATGTTTGAGACATTAACTCTTTCAGCCCCTCAGTCTCTTACAGCCTGACACCAGGCAAATTATTATGCTTGTTTCAGTGGCTGTATTGGTGCTCTGTCGTCTTATTTCTTCTGTGTGGAATGTAGGTTTTTAGCCTGCAGATACTCAGGGTGGGAATTACTTACTTAAATGTACATACCTGGGACCTAGGTATCCATTGTGCCATAGAAGTGCCTATTTCTCTCCGCTAACGATAAAGGGAGTATCCACATCCATCTTGGATAAAGATATCTGAACCTGGATGGCTGACATGCAGGTCACAGGGGTGGTTCACTTCTCCCTCTCCCTTTTCAGACCATGAAGATCATTTTGCTGAAAACTGACAATGACATTGCAGACTTGGTGCAAGGATTACTTGGTTTTGACTTTTGTAGTTCCACCTGCCACCAGAGCCCTGTGGTGTTTTTAGAAAACACACAGCTGAGTGCTAGTTGTGTGCCACTAAGCATAAAGCATTGCATGATTCTGAAATTAATGGAAGTGACAATGTTTTTGTATTTTCTCTTGCTTGAAGTACAAAGTGTTCTGTAACATGCAGGGCTCAGCAATGGGAAGACTGTAACCTGTTTGGCTTGTTGTTAGATTTTATACTGCTTGCTGTGGCGTGACCGGTTCTGGGCAGTCTCTGACACTCTGACAGTGGATTCACCAGGGTTGTCACTTCTGTCTCTGCACTGGCACTGGGTTATGAAGCATCTAATTGACAGAATTCCTCAGATGCTTATTGGATCAGACCAGCACAAGTGAGTACCTTTGATTTGTGTTTCTGTTGTATAAATTACCCTTTTGTTAGTATTATAGCTAATTAACATTGTTTGCTGTTAGTGTCCAAGTTGTGTTCCCTTAGTGATGCAAGTGCGATGTATTACATAGCTGTTCATTTTTAAAATTCAGGTTTCTTAGCATTGGGCTGCTTCTTGCCCAAACAATCATTGAGAATTTTTATCCGTTTTCTGTACTTTAAAATTAGGTTGCCCCTTTAGTGGAAGGTTAAGGGACTTTCCTTTCTCATGTGTCCTTTTGTCTTTTTTTTTTCCTCAAATTCTGAGTTAACTGTATGGGTTTTTTGTTTTTTTAATCTCCAAGGGTTTCCAAGGAAATTCAATCTGTTTCACAGCAGATTCAGAGCTGCTTGGCCAATCCTGCTGGTATTTCTGCCAATATGAAGATACTACAGAAGTCTCTAGGAAGACCTCTTCCTTTTAAGGTATTGGTACTCTCTTTGCAAAAGATTTGTATTTCCAGAGATGTCCAAATATGCTTTAAAATAATCAGAGATTTGTAGCACTTGCTTTCCAGGCCAGCAAAAATACATTCTTTTTGGACTTGTTAGATTGATTAAAAAAATAATTTCAGCATATGTTAATGTACTTTTTGTGAAATATGTCAGTTATCCAGATAGCATTTCTACTATTAATTATGCTTTGTATAGATAGCAGTTATTTAATATAGAGTGGACAATCATAAAAATATTTGTTCTTGCTCTGTTCTGGAGACTTGTGAGTATCAGTATGCCACTTGCTTATTTAGTGAACTTACATATATATAGAATAGACTGTGTGCTTCCTTTTATACAGCATAGGATGGAGCTGCCTTATCACTTACCAAGACAAGGCTTCTTAAGTCTGACAGCTTCCCCCCCCCCGCCCCCCCAAGTTATTTCAACACTTGATGTCATTCGATAAAAAAATCCTACAGTAAAATTTTCTAAATAATAGAAGTCCCTTTTTAAAAGCAGGGCACAAGTAGACATGTAGGTTGCTCATATTTATGATTAGTAGTTAGACTTAGGTTTTTATGGCCTTATCTCTCAAAGATACTCAGCTGTTCAAAAATGCATGTAGTTACTTTGTGGGACTTTAAAGAACATTCAGTGCTTACTGAGAATTTTGGGAGGTTTTTCTAGGCATCCAAATGTATTTAAATTACAAGTATAAAATGCTAATTTCTTTTAAGTGGCAGTAGCTTCTGTCATCTTTTATTTATTTATTGCCCTTAGTTTAGGTAAGTTGCCATGTTGAGATATTGTTTGTCTGCGTAACCGATGTAGTTTCTTCATGGAGGGGAAAAAAAAAAAAATGACAAGGAGAAATTGTGGCCAACTATTTCAATTTCTGTCTTCCTACTGTATTGAGTAGGGTTACAAAAGAATTAAGTTGTTGCACGTTGGTTTATATATACTTGTACTTCAGTCGCGTGCATGTGAATTTGAAATCTTAGTTCTGACTGCAGTCACAGATCTTGTTTGTTGTTTTGTTAGCGCTGCTGAAGCAAATTGCCACTTGTTCAAATGTCCTTTTTGTGTTTCCAGGATAAACTGGGCATGGAATGTTTTTCTCAGTTAAAAGTTCTCAGCAAACCACTTAACATCTTGGAGCTAAGATTGGCCTTTGGAGAAAGTAGATGGCAGGAAAAAATGTGCTGTCTGAAAATTGCTGCCACTGGATGGAAGATGAAGAAAGCGTTGCTGCAAGCTGATGGCCTGATAATTAGAGCTAATCATTTAGAAGATGTTAGTCTGGGTAGGTAACACTTTTGAAGAGCCTAACAGGATGATTTCTGCCATCTCCATTCTTTTTTGTATGCAAATTGAAAGGATGTGAAATGTTCACTGGCAAGAAATATAGTACATGCGTTTATCTGCCTCTTGTGCTCTGTCAAACAGGTCAACTAAAGATTTTTTTGAAAGCTATACATTCACAACTGAGAGCAGAAGGAGTTACATACAGTCATTCAGAAGAAAGGTTTACTGACGATACCATCTCCAACCAGTTAGACCCTGCCTTGTTAAGCCATCTCTGCAGTCGGGTTCAGCTGTGGCCTGCAATGGAGTACATAGGCATGCTCTGGCAGTACAAACTGACAGCAGATTATGTGGCCAAGGCTTGTGCAAGAAGGTAAGAAGGTTGGAGAAAGAAATCCTGTATTCCTTTAATGAGATTCAGAATCCCTAGCTAAAAGCTGTAACTTCGGTACTTTACAGTTGTATGTAAATCTGTGTGTGTGTACATATGTATGTGTGTACGTATGTACATATGGCTGTGTGTGTATGCATATATATGTATGTGGTGCACACATGCTTATATATATTTATGTCTATAAATACATACGCACTCCTTGTCTGCATGCAGAATTGCACTTGGGCAGCTATAAAAAATATCAGCAAAGGTAATAGATTAGTGTTACATTGAGGAAGTAGTTTTCTTCTTTTCTAACTTACTTTATTGATGCAAATGTAGGAATGCTGATGTCCAAGCCCCTTGGAGTAAACGCATTAGACTCCAGAAATTGCTTTATGAATGGTAGAATGGATTTTAGGTGGAGGAAAACTAAAACCTTTTATGTAGTAAATGGTACATAGTATTTTCCTTTTAGAAATACATAGTATTTGCCTTTTAATGAAGTGGAAGAGTCCTTCATATTAGGAATTAACATGAAGATGTTTGTTGCCATGTTGCTGGGGGCTACTGCAGAAAGACTGAGTTAGATCTGGTGATGGGGAAAGTCCACTAGCATTCATGCTTCCTTTTGTGTAAACTACACACATATATTTGTAGTTTAAATTAATATTATTAATTTAAGAAGTGTTAGTGTTGTTTTAAGGGGCCAAGTGTATTTGGTTTTTGATTGTTTTACCATTCCTTAAGAGACCTCTTCATTTATGGATTTCAGTGAAAGTAATTTTTCGTGCAATGAGACTCCTAGAATCACTGGTTCACTCTTGAATTCAGCAAAGTTCTGATTTTCACAAGAACCGTAAAGCTGGAAGACAGTTTGTCTCCAAACGTTTTGTATGTTTTGCTGAACATGTGGGTTATAGCTACAGAAGATGCCACTTCTTCCCTCTTTTGTTGTATTTAGTTTTTGCCAATTTTGAAGGATGCATGTGTTCTGAGTATTTTTTTGATCGCTTGTTCTTCTCCAGTGTTTAAAGTGCTGTCATTTTAACCTTTCAGGGAGTCTTCATTATTGTGACTTTACCTGCCATTATCAACTTGTTTTGCTGTCCAAATGATTTATTTTATGTGCCCTGCTTAAGCATTACTTAAATTGCATTTCTTTTACCTGCTACAGGGAGAACTGCAGTCAAGAACTAAGCATGTGTTCAGATCTAGTTCAGCTTATAGCTTTTTCTCTGAAGTTGACGCCGGCTGCTTCTCACCAGCTATCTGGACTGTGGCACTTATTACACCTTAACGAAGTAAGAACAAATTTTAGTTTAATTAGTCTTGCAGAAGTTTTCAACAGACTTTTCAAAATAGGTATATCTCTTAAGATTTTTGACATGTGGTTTTTCTACCTGTACCTGACAATAATTGTTCCTTCTTCTAATAAGAAAGGTTATTAACTGTGAGCCTGCAAAAAAAGTAATTCAAACACAACATTAAAACATAAATAAAACACAACAAAGTCTTAAATAACATAGTTCTATGTGATCTAGTTTGGTACTATTGTTCCATTCATCCATCTGTGACCTCATGGAAAACAGGGAATTGATTGAATGGCAGGTGCCAGCCTGGTTGTATCCATGTATTCAAAGTAATTTTATGCTGAAAAATACTTGCCTCTGTTCCTGTGCCTCTGATTTTTTTTTTTTTTTTTGAGATCTGTGTTGCAAATCAAATAGACTGAGACAGTTATTTGATCTGTTTTCTGTGGAGCATTTAATATGTCAGAGAACTTCTGATTGGTTAATATTTATAGAATCATAGAATTGTTCTGGTTGGAAGAGACCTCCAAGATCATCGGGTCCAACCATTAACCTATCACTACCAAGTCCCCCACTAAATCATATCCCTTAGGGCCTCATCTAAACGCCTTTTGAATACCCCCAGAGATGGGGACTCCACCACCTCCCTGGGCAGCCTGTTCCAATGCCTGACAACCCTTTCGGTAAAGAAATTTTTACGAATGTCCAATCTAAACCTCCCCTGGCGCAACTTAAGGCCATTTCCTCTTGTTTTGTTGTCTGTTACTAGGGAGAAGAGACCGACCCCCGTCTCTCTACAACCTCCTTTCAGGTAGTTGTAGAGAGCAATAAGGTCTCCCCTCAGCCTCCTTTTCTCCAGGCTAAACATCCCCAGTTCCCTCAGCCGCTCCTCATAGGACTTGTGTTCCAGACCCTTCACCAGCCTCGTTGCCCGTCTCTGGACACGCTCCAGCACCTCAATGTCTTTCTTGTAGTGAGGGGCCCAAAACTGAACACAGTACTCGAGGTGCGGCCTCACCAGGGCCGAGTACAGGGGGACAATCACCTCCCTAGTCCTGCTGGCCACACTATTTCTGATACAAGCCAGGATGCCGTTGGCCTTCTTGGCCACCTGGGCACACTGCTGGCTCATATTCAGCCGGCCGTCAACCAACACCCCCAGGTCCTTTTCCGCCGGGCAGCTTTCCAGCCACTCCCCCCCAAGCCTGTAGCGTTGCCTGGGGTTGTTGTGACCCAAGTGCAGGACCCGGCACTTGGCCTTGTTGAACCTCATACAATTGGCCTCGGCCCATTGATCCAGCCTGTCCAGGTCCCGCTGTAGCGCCTGCCTGCCCTCCAGCAGATCAACACTCCCTCCCAATTTGGTGTCATCTGCAAACTTACTGAGGGTGCACTCGATCCCCTCGTCCAGATCATTGATAAAGATATTGAACAGAACTGGCCCCAGTACTGAGCCCTGGGGAACACCACTTGTGCCCGGCCTCCAACCGGATTTAACTCCATTCACCACAACTCTTTGGGCCCGGCCATCCAGCCAGTTTCCTACCCAGCGCAGATTTAGCTATGATACAGTGGTGGTTGTGTTCCCACAAAGCTCAGTAAACCAGCAAGTTCACTTTAAATGCTTCAGAGCAGAATATTGGATAGCTTTAACTGTTTCAGGCTTATGCAGCCTTGTGTATCATAACAAAAGGTTGCACAGTCACAGACAAGAGGCTGTATTCTGAAAACTTGCTCTGTAAACACACTGTGTATTCCACAGACAGAAGGAGGCAGTACAGACCTCAAGAAGTGTACTCTTTTTATTGAGAAGAGATGCAAGCAAATGCTTTGTGAATTTGAAAAGAATCTTGAGGAATATCTTGTGCTACCCTTAGTGAAAAACAGTGTCATACTCTTTTTTTTTTTTTTTTTTTTTTTGGTGTGTCTGTGTGCACACACTTGATTCTCTTTTGATCCCTGTAAATTATTCTCAGCTCTAGGTTTTTCTCTCTCCTTAGATATCCCCTGAAGAAATGTCTGTTCTGTCATCTCAACTAGTTAATGCTGCATTAGCAACCTTTTGGAGCAGTACTTTCACCACAGACCCAGACTACTGGTTGACTTGGAGGCCACTACCTGCAACAGAGGAAAAGAACTTTTCTAAATCCAATATGAACTGTTCTATGAAGGTTTGTGTCTTCTGACCTAATCAAACAACTAGGCTGAATACTCTTTTATTAAATAACTCAACAGTTTTCTAAAGCAATATTGTAAGTTCTAGCATAGTCAGTGCAAGTTGCATCTGAACAATCTAACTCTTAATCTCTTAATTTAGGGTCCAGGTATTTTGACCCGAGCCGTTTTCTCAAAGTGCTTCTTTGAAATTCTAACTAGCAGCAGCAAGACAAGCCAGTGGGATGTGAGTGGGCTTCCTGTTCTGTCATCATCCCATGTGACACTGGGAGAATGGATGGAGAGAGCACAGCAGCTTCACGAAGTCAGCACAGCACTGTGGACCAACCTGGCTGTCTCTTCAATAGCAGATTTTAGGTATTAAGACCTCTCTTCCACATATATTTTATTTAAATGAGGCATGTTACAGAAGCTTGCTTACTATGTGTAAACTTTTTTCATTCCTTTGCCTCCAGATACACAGATGCTAGACTACAAGGAATAATGCTAGGCAGACAACTCTCTGCCCTGGTAGATCTGGTTCCAATGGATCTTCAAGAGGAATTTTTGGAGTGCTGTGAGAAGCTCTACCTCGAGGATCCTGTTGCATATGAGTACCTTCTCAAGATACTTAGAAGCATCTCTGATCAGGAGTTACTTCCTAAAGAATTCCTGTTTCTCCTGCTCACTTGCTTGCAGCAGTTCTTTGGGGAAGGGCTTAAGGAGTTACCAGAGACAGCTTGGCGAGGAAGCCTCTGGGTGAATATTGGTTTGGTACAGATCCAGGTGTGGCTTCCGCAGACCAGGTTTGATCCGGCTGTTAAAAGAGAGTACAAGCTCAAGTATACAAAAGAAGAGGTGAGTGTGGAGTGGAGTTGAGTTGGCTTTTACCTCTGTAACCTATAAAATCAATGCAAAGGAGTTTTGCTCGGGTGTTCTTGGGCAAATCTTTAGTCATGTTTTTTAAGCTATATAGTTAATAACTTCTTTTAATGCCCAAGAAGATGATGTACCTACTTGGTTACCAAAACCTGAACCTCAGAGAACAGTTTATTCTTTCCTTTTTAGTTATACCAGCTGGAGTGTGAATGGAAAACGAATGATTTGTCATCCCAGCTGCATACAGGAAAAAGTATTGAAGATGAAGCAGTCAGCAACTATATTCATCCCCATCTCAGGTAACATCTCAGACACTTAACTCTTCTCTCTCAGATTGGAATCTTCATCTTTGAATGCTCGAGCTCCAAAGCTTTTCTCCACAGCTTTACAATTTTTGTGTAGAAATAAGGGTAGCTGATTTGAAAGTATCAATTTGCATATTGAGGTGGTAAAGAAAAATACAGAAGCTGTTCCGTTTACTTGGAGTGACTAAGGAATTGTCTGCACACACTTGTACTGCTGTAAATACAACAATTAAAGCAGTGGCCTTCATATCTTAATAAAATAGAAGCTATGCCCAGAAGTGAAAATAAAGCCATACATCTCAATTATGGTAGTTTCATTAAAACGTGACAATGTTCTCAACAAATTGAAGTGAGATGGAATGTATATCTATCTCTAACTCTTCAAGGCCTCGATAGATGCCAGTGCTATTTTGCAGAGTTCTTGGACTGACTTGTACTGGGTAGAAATCTCCAGATGTGTATTTTAACAACAGCCTTTGCTTAGGGTGCTGTGGATGAATTAACCATTGTTTTGTTGTTGGGGTTTTGGGGGGTTTGTTTTGGTTTGGTTTGTGTTTTGTTTTGTTTTATCTGAGGAACTTGAGGAGGAAATTTGAAGAGAACGGAGATTTCTCCTTTGTGCAGATTTCCAGATGTTCCTTATAAATGGAGATAAAAACGGGGTATTATTTGTGATTTTCCACTATTAATGGGAGTTTTTGATTTCATTATTATACATGTAGACAATCTGATAGTTTTATGCTATTGCTTAAAGAGAATGATAGTCATTTAAAGCAAGTTCTGAATGGCTGAGTTTTACCAATTGCTTCCAGTAATACTGCTTTTTCCTTGATGCTCACTGAGCTGTCAGGTAACAAGCAAAAAAGTAATTGAAGTTTGAAGTGTGGGGAAAAAAAGAGAAGAGAAGTATATATGCATGCTGTATGGGTGTTGCTTCTTGTTTTTTCCTTATTTGCTGTTTCACACAAACTAGCAGAATATTTCTGATTAATGTTTTTATATATCTAACTGCTATGTTAGATATATATAAAAACATGTTTACATGAAATATGCTTATGTGTCTAAACTGGTCAATGTTATTCCTTAACAGACTGTTGCATGAAAGAATACAAAGGCTGAAGGAGCAAATAAGCAGTCTTTCCAGAAAAAAGGCCTTCAGGCCTCCAGCTCCACCCTATGATTGCTTATACCAGGAGGCTCACCAGTACATCAACAGCATAGCACGAGTTTCTTCGGTCCAAGATCTTTTAGCTCGCCTTCTGCAGTTCCTCCGTGGGGAAAGACCTAAGTCGCTCCAGGCAATACAAAACCTGTTAAATGAAGAAGCATCTTGGCAACAATCACACCATCAGTTTAGAAAACACCTAGCAGAGGAATATGCTGTATTCCCTGATGCCGTCATTCCACTGCAAGCTGCCATCTTACAGTTGCAACATGGCATGCGATTAGTGGCTTCTGAAGTTTATGCAATGCTCAAATGTTTTGTGCGTCCAGCTGATCTCACCAACCTCCTGACTTCTTTGTTGACGTTTCCTTCTGTTGGCCGTGCCTTCCCCACTTACTTCTCTCGTGCAGAAATTTTATGCTCGGTGAATTCAGTTGAGGTCCTTCATGGACTTAAAAAGTTTTCTCTGAAGCACTCTGAAGGAGACTCTGAGGGAGTAGAGAAGCCTTGCCCAACTCTGGAACAGCTCCTAGTGAATGCTTTGTTGCATCTTCGATGCCATGTACTATCTAGAGGAGAGATGGACCAGAAATCTCTGCAGCTTTTTAGACATCTGTGTCAGGTAACATCTGAATGCCAGTGGCGCTAGGATTCTTGCCCTGAACTACTTTGTCCCCAGAACAAGACAGACATGGATCTGTTAAAGCGGGTCTAGAGAAGGGCCACAAAAATTATCAGAGGGCTGGAACACCCCTCCTGTGAAGAAAGACTGACAGAGTTGGGGTTGTTTAGGCCGAAGAAGAGAAGGCTCCAGGGAGACCTTATTGTGGCTTTTCAGTATATAAAAGGGAGTTTATAAAAAGGACAGAAAGAGACTTTTTACCAAGGCTTGTAGTGGTAGGACAAGGCGCAACAGTTTTAAACTGAAAAAGAGTAGATTTAGACTGGACATAAAGAAGAAATTTTTTACAGTGAGGGCAATGAGGCACTGGAACAGGTTGCCCAGAGAAGTTGTGGATGCCCCATCCCTGGAAGTGTTGAAGGCCAGGTTGGATGGGGCCATGAGCAACCTGGTCTTGTGGAAGGTGTCCTTGCCCATGGCAGGGGGGTTGGACTAGATGATCTTTGGAGGTCTCTTCCAACCCAAGCCATTCTATGAGTCTGCCTTTATAATTGCGAGTGTAATGTTCTTAAACTTTTCTTTTTTTTCCATTGAATTGAGAAAAGATAATTTTAATGTAATCTAAAATATTGGATTAACTTGTTTGGATTTATCAAGGCATAAAATCATAGCCTGTAATGGTTACCAAAGATTTTATTTATAAAAAAGCCAACAAACCCAAAACCACACAAAAAACCCAAACCCCAACTTTGTAGGGAGTTTCTTCATAAAATGGTTAAGAAAGGAGACTAGAACTTGGCCAAGCACTCTGTTGCGTACTGTTTTCTGTGCTTTTTCCTAATTGGTTTGTTGCCCAGGTGGCCAAGAAGGCCAACGGCATCCTGGTCTGTGTCAGAAATAGTGTGGCCAGCAGGAGTAGGGAAGTGATCGTCCCCCTGTACTCGGCCCTGGTGAGGCCGCACCTCGAGTACTGTGTTCAGTTTTGGGCCCCTCACTACAAGAAAGATGTTGAAGTGCTGGAGCATGTCCAGAGAAGGGCAATGAAGCTGGTGAAGGGTCTAGAGCACAAGTCCTATGAGGAGCGGCTGAGGGAACTGGGGATGTTTAGTCTGGAGAAAAGGAGGCTGAGGGGAGACCTTATCGCTCTCTTACAGCTACCTGAAAGGAGGTTGTAGAGAGGTGGGGGTTGGTCTCTTCTTCCTAGTAACAGACAACAAAACAAGAGGAAATGGCCTTAAGTTGCGCCAGGGGAGGTTTAGATTGGACATTCGTAAAAATTTCTTTACCGAAAGGGTTGTCGGGCATTGGAACAGGCTGCCCAGGGAGGTGGTGGAGTCCCCATCCCTGGAGGTATTCAAAAGATGTTTATATGTGGCGCTAAGTGATATGATTTAGTGGTGGACTTGGTAGTGATAGGTTAATGGTTGGACTTGATCTTGGAGGTCTCTTCCAACTAGAACAATTCTATGATTCTATGAGAGGGCAATTTACAAATTTTCCTTCACGTTACAACGGCTTTGATTTATACTGTTGTAGACTGTAGAGGAGGAAAGAGCCAAACAAGGCTCTTTGAAATATGAGGTGATGAGGTTCATATTTATTTTAAGCATTAACTTATGTAAAAGCATGCTGCTTTGTGTTTCCATAGGCAATTATAAATGAATGGGATGAACAGGAACGGCGTGCCCAAGAGCGGGAGGCAATGGAACACAGTTTGTACAGATACAGAAGTAAGAGTCATGGGAAAGGACGGAGTGAGGAAGAGGAGGAAGAAGAAGAATTTAGGAGGAGATTTCCCCTTCACGAAAAGGTAGCAACTGTAATGAAACACAAAAATTATGTCTGAAGTAGCTCCTGAAAAGACATGCTGTAAGTAAAATGAGATGAGGAATGAAGCAGTTTTTCCTTCAGCCGAAAGAAAAACATGCAGTAGATTTTGATAGAAAGGTATTAAGTACTGTGCTTTTAGTTTATTTTTCCCTTCTGCTTGTAGAAAGTTTTTGGAATTAACTTCTGGACTTGAACTGTACTGTGGTTCAGCTGAATAATCCCAAGTCACTGAATGACGGTATCATTAGTTATCTGTTGTAAAATTCTAGAGTTTGATTCACTTAGCAGGTAAGGTCTTCTGAGATGCAATTACTTCTGAAGAAGGCTAATCTCCTTGATTATATAAAGCTGTGAGATTTTTCTCAAATTTAACTGGCCTGCATTTTTGAAGTGTGTCTTCACTGAGCAATGTTGTGCAGTATAGAAATGTAAGAGACAATTATATGCATCAGTGTGTTGTTGGGATGTAATAGTTCAGGCCTTCAAGTGACCAAACAGCGTTGAGGTGGTTTATCAGCAGATACGACTGCTGTTGCTTTTTCTGAAAGAAGTTTAGTTGTCAGCAGCTCAGGGCTCACTGTACTGCACTCTTGCCTGCTGTGGTTTTGCCCTTAATTGTTCCATTCGCCGGCGTTCTGTTTCAGACTGACGTCTGAGCTGGTGAGGTAGGCAGTGTATCTATGTAGTGCCAGCTCCAAATCATTAGTGTATTGTTGCAGTGCCAAAAAGTGCAAAAAGGGAGGTGGGAAGGGGAGGCATTAAAGGAAGAAATTATAATGGACCTTTGATTATCACATAATTTGCAGGACTTTGAAGATATCACGGCTCAGCCAAGCCTAGAAGAAAAAATGGAAACTGAAGATCCGTTGGAAGACCAGCTGGAAGTTGATAGAGCCCTTTTGTCCAAGAGCTCTATGCAAACAGTAATGATGGTTCATCAACAGTTATGCTTAAACTTTGCTCGATCCCTGTGGTATCAACAGAGTCTGCCTTCTCATCAAGCCAAACATTATTTCAGTACATTTATTTCCTGCTATCAGACTGGTGCATGTCTGGTGTCACAATTCTATCCTTTAATTGGTAAGATTGCTAGCAATATTTCAGATGTGCAGGTTTAGCTTTGTAATGATTTGTTTCATAGTAATTGTATTGCAGGTCATGAAACAGACCTACTATGGGGAAAATACACAAATGAGGTTTTTTTCAGAATTGCCTTGGAATGCTTTGATTTTTATTTTTTTATGGATTATTTTATTTGTATTCCATTTGTTAATATATAAGACCATCACAGTTTAAGAATAAACTGAATCTGCTCCGTATTCTGAAACTTTGCTCACTTGCATCTGCATACTCCTGTGAAAGATAATGCACTTGCAGAAATTTCCCAGACGTAAAATTGGCAATTAAGTTTTAATGGAACTTCTATAACTTTTAAAAAAGTGATTATTTTTACCCTGAATTTTGGCATGCTTGGTGTGAAAAATCATTATAACAATGTGCAAGACTTCAGGATATTTTCATCACTACTTAAAGCAGAGCTATATTTCAGTTCTAATCTAATAAATGTATATGTGTGCAGTTAAGCAGATAATGCAACAGGACTGCTGTTTCTGTAGTAACTTATTTTTGTGCTTTTTCAGAGTCTTGCTACTAATTTTGTACTAAATATCTCCTTGATGCGAATTTATGCACAGAGGAACTATGGTCTTGTGACTGGACCACAGCTCACCTTTAGGATGCTGATTTGATTTTTATACAAAAATCTGATAAAATGTAGGATGTAAACTTTAAGTATGTCTCTTTTCTTCCATACTCTCATCTCATTGCTTATGTGTGTCATATTCTTACATCTTTGTAATACGTAACATGCTAAGGCTTGGGATACAGAGGAAAAAAAAAAAGGAACTTTTTCTGTTCAGCTGAAAAAAGAATCAATAGCACGTGTGATGTCTTCCTTTTTTTGCTTCCTAGGTGCTGAAATGAATGATAGTCTTTTGGGAAGCCAACTTCTAGTTAGCACTCTTCTTCACAATACCTTTTTTGAGGAATTAACTTCAGATCTTGTGCTGCAGCAAGATGGCCCATATGACTTCTATCAGCATCCTAATATTCAGCAAGTCCGACAATGCCAACCTGTACTTGATAATTTTGCTAAAGAAGTAAATGGGCTACTGCAGGAATGGCCGGAGCATCCAGTACTTGTGCAGGTAAAAACACCTCAGCAAATGTTTGGGGAAAACTGAAGCATTTTACAATTGCATTTGTATGTAAATATGTATATAGATACGCATAGACATGTGCATGCGTACACTTGCCTAGATGTTGTCTGTATTGCTTATGCAGATGTTTTGAAGTCATACCTGTTTTTTCTTAAGAGGTATTAGATATTATTACCTGTTCTGTTTTAGTTATGAAATGTTAAGTGGTATTCACTGCCTACTCTGATCTTACAGCTTTAAGCAATCTTCAACCTGCCATACCTCAAAGATTCTTGAGGTCTTTTGCTGTTTGGGCTGTTTGATTGGAACTCTTTGTACTAGGTCATTTGTGCTTCTTTCCAAGTGCACTGGCCTTCACTGAACTACTAGTGAGCTTATACTAAAATGAGGAAGCAGTTTAAAATAGAAAAAAAAAATATTCTTATCTCTTGCAGAGGAGTGTTATGCTAATACAAATTAGCTTAACTTTGACTGCTTCTGTTGAAGATCAGGTACTATAGGTTCTTGTTTATTCTGCAGCTGTTAGTTGTGATGGACAGAATCCGGAGTTTTCCACTCTCTAGTCCTCTCTCAAAGTTCCTGAATGGCTTGGAAATTCTTCTTGCAAAAGCACAGGTAAGAAAAGAGCTAGAGGAAATTTTTATTTCCTTGTTTATGCTTCCTTATTTATATTGGTACCATGATAAAAACAACTGAAAGCTGTCTGCTTGCCAGGATTTGGGGAAGTGAACTTGCTCCATGCTGTAAGTTTAAGGAGTAGGAGTATAATCCAAAGTACTGCATGAGTCTTGCCATGTAAAGACTTAATTTCTAGGTTTGTATAAAGGGGAATTTTTTTTTTCCAGGACTGGGAGCAAAATGCTAGTCGAGCTTTGTCGTTGCGGAAACATCTTGATTTGGTCACACAACTGATTATTCAGTGGCGTAGACTGGAGTTGAAGTAAGAACTGTCCTTCCTTACTGCTCTTTCTTAGATACTGTAAGCTTCTGTCTCCGTATAGAGACACATTCCAACGCAGAATTGCTTTAATCATGGAACATGCTTCTGTGTGTGTGCGTGGCTGTCCTCGTAACAATGTGGGGGGAAAAAAACCCCAAAATAGCAGCTACACTGGCTCAGAATGAGCATGTCCAGCCCATGGTGACCCTAGGTATATGCCTCAGGAGGAGTACAACAGGACATAAGTACAGTACTTCATCCCAGTATTTTCCTAGTGTTCTTCTGTTTTCATCCTAGGGTTTACTGAGCCTGCAGTGTTTCATCTGTTTAACAACCCCCATTAAATTTTCCTTAAAAATTATTGTCCAGTCTCCTGTTAAGACCATGTAAAATTTTTATATCCACAGTATGCCATGATCAGGAGTTCCACAAGTCTGTTTCAAGTTTTGTGAAAAGAAACTTTTGAACCTGACTCTGACTTGTTTGATAGTCCCTAGTTCCTGCATTTCTTCTCTCCTATTTAATAGTGGCAAAGCAGTGATCCTCAAGAGTCAGTTGTGTATATTAAGCATATGTGCAGATTATTCCATCCTGTAAAATTTTCCTTTAGTTTAGCAGAAACAGAGAATAAAGTTTGTGTTGTTTTGGAGCCCAAACTACCCACAATATTTTTTCTTTATTTTTTTCTTCTCTCCCCTCCCTTATTGTTTCCAGTTGCTGGTCAGTAAGTTTGGACAATATTATGAAGCAGCATGTAGAGAAATCTACAAAGCACTGGTTCTCAATCTATCAGATGATTGAGAAGTATGTTCAAGAACAGACAGAGGCAAACACTGACGGTAAGTGTTGTCCTTATGAATGTGTGATGCAGTTCCAGCAATTAATACAGATGCATAATTAAAGTCCTAAATGCCAGAGTTTGACAATGCACTTCCAGGTGTAGTTCTTGTCCCCTTTGCTCTACAATAAATTCCATGACTGTATAGGGTCTTCCATATAGAGTGAACTTTGCTTGGTATTTATTTGTGAAACCACATATGTCTCTCATAGGGCCAACATTGTAGGTGGTGTAAAGAAAAAAGATGTCTGTAAAAAGCATCTAAAAGAAATTAGAACCGTTGGTAACTATCTCATGCACATACAAACATTTCAAACTGGTATTTGGAGCGTAGGAGGCCTCCATCTGCAGCTGGAAAAGGCACCTCATTTTTTTAACTGCACAAAGCATAGTTCATATCCCAGCTGAACTGCTTTTAACATTCTATATAAAGCCTAAAGAATTCTTACAGTAAGTATGTTTTTGGTACTTAAACCATGCTTAGCAAATCTGTCTGCAGGTGTTCATGTTATGTAAAATAGAGGAAAGAATATACCTCTCAGTTCCTTGCTCCCCCAAATTTAATGAAATTGTAAAGATGAAAGTAACATCCTCTGGCATAAGGCAGGGCTCTTCCAGTCTCATGACTAATTAATGCACTCACTTGATAAGCTTCAGATCCTTGGGTAATTTTTACATCTCCAAGTGGACAGCATGTCTTCCATAGGTAATGCTCTAAAGACACTGTATTCTCTACCAGATTCTTCCAAGATCTATTTCTGTCTCAATGATTTTGAGGAGTTAAGGAACTGGCAGTGACTCATTTGTAGTATGGCTCATCGTGACCAAAAAAGCCATTCATTCATAGAGACTAGCAAGTATTCTTTAAATACTTGATGCACTCTAAAATTGACCATGTAGCTGGCCGCCTCAGTTGCTGTCTTACTGCTTCCTCTCTTAGCCTCAATCCTTTCTTCCAGTGTGGTGTTTGTTGGTTTTACTTACTATTAAATTAGAATTTCCCCTCTTTCCTATTTTGTTTTGAACCTTTCCTAATAACCCCTTATATTTAGTTGGAATTTTACAACGAGCAGACGACAATTTTCATATAGCGTTTTGTTTTGTTTTCTCCCCCTTTCCTTCTAAATTTCTGGTGCAATGTTCAGAAACTGAGCAAATGGGTCTGAAAACGCTGGTCACCACACTACAAGCTTTCATTGAAGGATCTACACTGGGAGAGTTTCATGCCCGACTTCAAGCACTACTGGTTTTCCACTGCCATGTCTTGCTGATGCCTCAAGTAGCAGAAAAAGGTAAGTTGTTAGCATTACATGTGGTGAGTCATCTTTACAGCAACCTGACCATCAGGTATTGGAAGACTTTCCAAACAGATCACTAAGCTCATAAATATAACAGTCTATGCTGCTGTTTTTCCCATTTTCATGAAGAATACTGTTGGTCAGTCTACCCCATCTTTTGGTGTCATGAAGCTTCATGGTTACAAAAAAAAACTTTGATGCATTTCTCCTCTTGATGCTGAAGAATATCCTGTTTTAAAAGAAGCTGGTAATTATCTGTCTCTTCTAGACATCCTGTGCAGCATCCTGTGGAATCTATATAATTATTATAAGCAATTTTCCGAGTGTATTGAGGCCAGAATCACTGAACTTCGTCAACCTATAGAAAAGGAACTTAAGGTAAAAGGAAACTTCTCTCAGACAATATATTGAACTAATCAAAAGAACAGCGGAGCAGATATTATTTGAATTTGTATATGACGGCTCTTTTGGCCACTGAAATCTCTACTGCACTTCACATTTTCTTTGACAAGAATTTATTTTTGAGGTGAGGGGTTGGTTGAAGTCTTTAGTGTTTGGTCAGTCCCATTTAGCCACAGAGGTTTCTACCAAATAGTGAATAGTTGGATTTCACAACATTTGGCTATGCAGCAGTTTTAGCGTAAACACATACATTAATAGAATAAGATGCCGATGCAATAATTTGCTCACTTACTAAAAGGTCTTGCATTTTAAGACTGCTTAGATTATCATGCCTGATCAGCTTTAAACATCATCTTTTATATGCAAATACTTCATTGCATTTATATAAGTAATCCCATTGACTATTTCTTTTCCTGACAGGAATTTGTGAAAATTTCAAAGTGGAACGATGTCAGCTTCTGGGCTATAAAGCAATCAGTTGAAAAAATACGCAGGTAATTCAGAGCTTGGAATCAAGCTCCATATTTGGAACCTTCCTTCTAGCTTATTTCTCTGTCATATTAAATTTGAATGCAAGAATGTTTCTTCTACTCATAACACATTTATTTCCAGCAGCTGAGAGATTTCCAGGATTATAAAACGTAATAACACTTTTGCTTTCCTTTGGTCATTAGAACCCTCTTTAAATTCATGAAGAAGTTTGAAGTTGTTCTGGGTGAGCCGTGTCGGCCTGCCTTGGTGGAAATTGGTAAGGAAGAGCAGCTGGACTGCTTGCAAAAGCAGGAAGAATCTGAGGACAAAGAGACCAAAGTTCAGAGGCTAAACCACACATTAAGAAAAATTCTGTCTGCTAGAACAGATGTTGCCAAGGTGACTGTATTCTTTATTCTAAGTGTGGGAAGGATATTTTCTCTATTGTCTATATGTTGCTTTTCACAGATTTATGCAGAAAAATCTTAGCAAGTGTGAAATCTGTTGACTATATCATCAACTTTTTGGTCTTGTGTTCAGTGTTACGAAACACTGCAGATGGGTGGGAATGCAGCGTGGAAAGACAAGCATGTTCTGTATTGATTTGGCACAGTATCTGTGCTCTAATATAGAGATGATGGCAGTTACACATTTCATCTCCAAGTTGCTTGCATACTGTCTGCAGCAATTCGTTACTTCCCTACTAGTGCAGTAATATGGACTGGGAGTTGAAATTACTTTTACCCTTTTTTCTAAACAAGGACCCAGACAAATGATCTGTGTAGCTGTAGGATTTGTGCCTATATAAGCTCTGATTAAATATAAAATTACTTTGAGCTTGAATCCTTATAGGGGAATACACAACATTGTCATACGTTTGCTGTCGGCTGACAGCAATGTGTACTGCAAACATTTGCCTTGGACTAGCTGATACATGGTAAATTCTACTCCACAGTGCCACAGTTTAGTGTGTCTCTAATTCAGTTGTCCAGCTCAGAGAGGAAATCAACTAATTTTCTTCCTGAAATAGATTTCTATTCACATCCGTTAATTTTTATTAATAAGATGCAAGGAGACAATCATAACTCATCAGAATTTGGGGGTGAGTGGGAAATGCCTGGTTACTCTCAGCTTCCAAGGGTTTGTTCAGTTTCTTCAGACCAAAAGGGTGGCTGATCTTGCTCTTGTCCTGTGACAGTCAGGAGGGCAGAGCGAGGAGGCAGAAATCTGATGCAAATCTAATGTGTTTGATTGTGGGTTTGGTTTGTTGTTTGTTTGTTTGCAAGCCTATTACTGATAATTAACAGGACTGCTGGTTTCACTTGTTGCAGTTTCATGTTGTCTTCATTCCTTAAACAAGATGCACACAAACTTAAATTGAACAAACCCTAGGGATTAGCTTTGGACATGCTGGGGGATTACTTTGCTACTAAATAATTTCTCTTTGTGTACTGTTTTTGTTGTTCTTTAGCAGTGCGATTAAATTTGTGTCTAGTAGAAAGTAAGTGATGGTGGTGTTATCTAATGCCCTGAGGGCATTAGTGATTTAGGTTAAATGTGCCTTTGAGCTTGGAAAGCTGAGGAAGCTGACCTGAAACCAGTGATAACCTTTATGAAGGAGGGCATGACAAACACCTAAGAGAGTAGGATCATAGTATCTTCCATTTGTTTGGCTATTTTCAAAACTAATGTATGCCTGACGTGCATATATTGTGATTTTCCTCAAGTGTTGGTGCTGAACTGTTCAAAGGATCATGTGGGTGTGTTTTGGGGTTTCAGATGAATGCAGAATTTAGCCCTTGTTTTTGCAGCGATTTACTCTTAATGGTCAAATAAGACAGCTTTGAGTATGTGTGCGTAATTGGGCTGTTTCTTTCATTTTTTTTCTCAGAGGGCACTTCCAGAAGAATGCCAGGATGGCATTACATTTCATACAGAATCTCTTCAGTATCGTCTGCCTAAGCTTACTAAAAAAATGAAGAAAATGTGTACAACAGTTACAGAAAATAATTCATTCTTAAGTCTGGTGGAAAATCTTGACCAGTTCACAGGTTAAGTATTTTTGTGATTTCCGTACCATAATTGACCTCTGTAACATAAATGGAACAAATCAGGAAAACGTGTAGAGATATAGTTCCCTTCCCAGACTGTCTTCCCACGGCTGCTTTGTGTACGTTAAATTTTCACATCTCTTACCTTTCCCTACTGTCTTCTATACAGGTGGTGTCATTGTTTCTGTAGTTGAACTGCAAAACTTAACATTTGATCAGACAGCAGATAAGGAGAAACAGAAATCGGAGGCAAAGCACATTCAGATGCAGAAGCAGCGGGCGTTGTCAGATCTCTTTAAAAGCCTTGCTAAGACAGGTGAGCTTTGAATAAAAATGTGCTTGGTTTAAAAGTACAAAGTTCCTAAGCATTTTGCCACTTTTGCCAATACATCTAAACCCACCATAATACTATGCTCTTCAAGTCATTGAGCCACTAATACGTAGAAGCATTTAAGTCTCTCTTTCTCTTCATTTGTTGACTATGAGGCCTGGTGTGTTAGTGCTTTGAAATACCTTCTATTCTTCTTACATTCCATTAGATGTACAACAGTAGCTTTTCTGAAGCGGAAATCTACTTTATCTCCAGTCAGAAGTCACTGCCCAGTTTTTAGAAACAAGAGGGAAGCTCATTATCTTGTATCCATTCTCTGATCCAGAACTGAAATGGTTAGCTTGTTAGAATGAGAGCCCATCTCTCGATTGACTGGCAGAGATCAGATTGGCAGAGAGGTGTTGTTGAGCCACGGAGACTGAATGGTGTATTGATGGGAATCGCTGGAGGCACCCTGTTCAGCAGCCCAGTCTCCATTGCTCCCCTTGCTAGCCTTAAGGGAAAGGACCTACCCAGACCATTAATTCTTGCCTTTTCCTTTGATACTACATTAAATTATTCATCAACTGTTCTTAGTCACTGAGCAGTTTAGAAACCAGTAGAAGTAAGCAGTCTTGTTAAATAAACAGCTGTCTGACAGCGTTCTGCTAAGTCATAGCCAGAAGTAGAAATTAATGTAACTTTGCCAATTTTTTCTTCCTTTTTGAAGAGAGTTTAGTGTTTTGGTGCTCCTCTTTGAAGGCATAGCTTCTGGCCTGCAGTGATCCTAAGAATCAATCTCCATCTCTTTCTCCAAAAAAAAAAAAAAAAAATCTATTCCTCATGGTTGCAGAAAGAAGCTTGGAAACATGAAATTAAGGGTTCTAAGCAAGCGTGATTTTGATAAACTAACTGAAAGCATCACAACACTTGGAAAGTAAATGAAAACAAAAACATCCTAAATGCTTTCTGGGAGGTGGGAGGGAAGCTTCAGCTGTTGTTTTGAGTATTTGTACTTTATAGTACTTAAATGAGTTGATGTATGTACTGAGTAAATAGTTCCCAGAATATTAAGGTCCTTTTGTAGTTAGATGACTGCAAACACGTGTGAATCTAAGTGGGAGGTTTCCAGTACATACACTTTTCCTGTGTTTGGCATTTTTTGCACCCACTGGTACCAAAGGGATATCTGCCATTGCTGCCTTGTGAAGTTTGTGCTGGAGGAATGACATACTGTGATGATTTAATTAACACGTGAGATTTGAATTCTTTACTGGGCTCTGTCTTTGATTTCAGGTGACACCTTTACCTTCCTCACTCATCAGCCTTTTCATACCTTAAAAATGAGGTGATGATCCCTAACTCAGCTTTCTTAAAGGACCAGGAGCAGTGAAAAGTGTTGCTCTTAAGACTTGTTCTCCATTTTGTTTGGAAAAATGACAACATAACCTAAATAGCGAATGAGTATTTCTTACAAGCTCTGCTTACCTTCAGGATACTTTGAAAGGAGTGTTTTAGTTGGCTTGAGAGAAATGAGCATGTTTAATCCAGTTTTAAAAATAGCTAAAATAACAGCCTTAAGACTGAGTTTTAAAAGTACATAGCTGTAATCTTCTTGGGCTGTACCCTGCCTTACAAGTTCAAGGCTTTTTGTTTTTTTCTCTTGGCCACCACCACCAACCTGTTTTATGCACACAGGTCTATGTTTGTCTTATTTCAGCTGTGTTCTTCAGCTATGTTCAGCTGAAGATAACTAAGCTACAATGTGTTCTTACGTTACAAACCTTGCAGCATGTTCAAAGATTTGTCAAAATCAGACAGCATCAGGGAAAAAAAACCCTACATCTGAAGATTTTATGTCTTAATACCAACTGTATGAGTGACATTTTTCATATAAAAGAATGAGGGCATAAAAGCATGTGTGTTCAAATGTCATTCCAGGTTTGTCATACCGGAAAGGTCTGTCTTGGTCCCGTTCAAAAGACTATCATGAAATACTCTACCTACGTCCACTGGACTTGCGTAGTGCATTAGGTGTAGTAAATTGCACACATGAACTGGATGCCGCGTATGTACACAGTATTTCTAACCCTTAGATTGTATGAATTGCAGCTATAATATATAGAATTTATTGTATATGGATTTAGACTGGAATTTCTGGAGTGTAATTCATTTAGGATTTTACATATTCCCTTCCCTTCCTCCTGTTACTTCTCAGTTTGAAAATCCTGTACATACTGTACTGGCATGTACAACTGAGCGAGGGTTTTATTTGTTTTTTAATTTGCACTTTTGACAGCTCTACCCTCGATTTCATTGTTTCTGTGAATTAGGTTTCAATTAGCCCTCCATGGTCCAGCTTTGCCTGGGATGCTTTGCTAGCATCATATTAGAATGTAGACTGCTAACGATTCTATTAAAGATGAGTTGTAATTTACGGGGATTACTTAATTGTTCTGCCTTCATTGAATAATGGGATATTTCAGGAGAAAATACATAGACTTCAAAGTGGGCATTTCTGGAAAACCTTAACCTAGAGGAAAGATGTTCTTTCAGATGTTTCTCTGTTGTTCTTCTGGCGGCAAGTGATTTTTGTCATTGAGACGTGCTGGTTGTTGTCCTCCTCAGATGTAAGGGTTTAGTTTATAATATTTTTCATGAAGGCCAAAATAAAGGCTTCCTTATCAAGCTGGATTTAGCTGCATGGGGGGAAGAAAAAAAAAAATACCACTACTTAAATGTTAAATGATACTCAAAGATAAAGATTTTGCTGCTATTGCTTAGGATTTCCTTAGAGATTATTTTAAAAATGAAAAGTTTTCTTAAGACTAGAATAGTTGTGGAGAAAATGAAGAATTACAAGATCAATGCATTTGCAAATAACAAATTGTAAGCAATTTTGTAACCTTGAAGAGCTGACCCTGGTGGTTCCAGTGTGCTGAGGTACTGAAATTATATACCTTTCTAATATTAAACTTTTTTGTGCTCTGTCAGGTTGCTGACAGAGATTTCTTCTGCCTGGGATGGATGCCAGAAGTACTTCTATCGGTCACTTGCACGCCACTCAAGACTTCAGACAGCGTTGTTAGCACCTGCCAAGGTAAAAACACTGAAGTAAAAATAGAAATCCTACTTCTGTTTATTTTACCAGCTTGGACTGAAATTTTCTAGTAGTAAAAAGGTGATGTGAGATAATGCTATGTTCTGTAATATGATACAAAAGACGGTATTTTTGGACCAATCATTAAATGCAGCCTTTTAAAACCTGTTGTTTTATGAATGAACAGTATCAGTTTAGTGAACTAAGTTAATGATCTGTTCAATGTACAGTATCTTTCATCCCAACAGATCACAAATTGCTGCTTTTTGTGCATGAAGGAAACTTGTGAAATGGTGAATCAAAACTTGTTAGGAAAACAAAACCATGATTAGTTGGTGCTCATGAAAAAAATCACTTGGGATTTATAACGGGGCATAACTGGAGCCTGTGTCTAACACAAAAAGTGCCGATGCATTTCCTTGCTTGAAAATGGGTCTAAAATCAGTAGAAGGAACAAATGAGCTCTGCCAAATCAGTACCGCTTTTCCAGTATTCCAGGAAAAAGGGATCTCTTCCAGATGCTCTTCCTCTCACTATGCTTCACCCCTTGTTCTACAACATGATCTTGTCAAACCTCACAGCTGATAATGGCCATAAATAATGGAACGTCGCTGTGATCAGTTTTGCTCTGTGTTGTGAACATTTATTCTAAGCTTTAAAATGGGATCCCTTCCAGTGAAAGTAGGTGAAAGTAATTGTCAGTAAATCTGGTAAAATGAATTGTGGAAATGGTTTTAGCAATGGTCATGAACGTAAAAAATTTTGGCTGGTATCTCTATATTTTAATCATTGTTTATGTAAGGTAGCTTTACTATTGGAACTAAATTGCTGATAAGAATTGCTGCAGTGGAGTGCAATTTAATATGACTGTTGTTGCAGAAGCTACTTGAAAATCAAATTTGTATGCAGGATATAGGGAAGACGTAGAAAAATAAAGATGGGGAAACTGTAATAACTCTAATTTTTGTTGCGTTTTAAGACTTGTTCAATTAAACCATAACCTTTTAGCCTGCTCAGTGAAATGAAATGGAAGCACAGAGAATGTTGTTGTCTGTTCATTCATCTAACTGTTCCCTCCTACTTTTTGTGTATCTGTTTTCTTTAGGATATTGGACTAGGTAGCATTGAACGATGCAAAGGGTTCACTGCACACCTCATGCAGATGCTTGTCAGACAGAGACGATCTCTTACTGCATTGACAGAACAGTGGATCGTACTGAGGTATTTTGCATTTTCCAACATTTAAGTGTTGGCAAGGAGTTTGACAGTAAGCAATTCAGTTCAAGAAAGATGGAAAATAAGGTAGAAGAAAATAAAATTCTTCCCCCTGCTTCCCCATTTCTCTCTTCCCCTCAGGGAAGTCTAGATAGAAAAGATTTAAAGGAGGGGAGGGGGGAGCGCAAAAAGAGGGGTTAGATATCGTTTATCCTGTCATTCCAGCCAATATTTTGGAATCAAAATAATTTGGGAAAACAAGTTACACATACATGAAAACCATGAAATAATTACTGTAGTTAAGTACACAGTTAAACCATTAAGCCTATAGATTGTTAAATCTCTCTCATTTGGTATTGGCCTAAGTTAATTTTGGTTATGTTCAAGTTGTTGGTTTGATCTGGAGCAAATAAATGATCTGGATGGCACTCTGAGCCAAAATGAAAAAACCTCAACAGCTTACAAAGAAAAATTCTAGAAAAGTGGGAGATACTAGATCTTGCGTCAAAACTGTAAAAGGAAGAGTGTATAGGAAATCTTTCTTACTCGGTGTGAATTTTCACTCCATCACTTGACTTGTCAGTTTCACTGCAAACTCCACTGTTGTTCTGCATATTTGTGCTCATCCCTAATGTAATCCATAAAACTTTTTGAAGTTAGGTCAGGAGCTATTTCTTTTGTCTAGGGAAGGAAATCTAGACTAGAGATTACTCGTGCAAAATTTATATTAAGCCTAGGAAACTTGAAAAAAACAAACAAAAAACCCCCAGCAAAACACACAAAAGACCAAAACACAAATTCCTCAACTTTACAGTTGCAGGAATAGTAAAACTTCTAAGATGCTTATCTGCATTGCTGTGACTTTCATTGCAAATCGGATGAATCATTTGTTATGAGCTGACTGTTACACAGCACTTTAGAAGAAAGAAGGTGTATTAGAATCTAATTTGCTTTTATAATGGAGGAAAATGAACAATATTTGAGTATCGGGCCAGGAGTTTAAGGATTGTTTGAAAAGATGGTGTAGATTCTGAGAAATCTCACAAACCCGTGTTTTCAGGACAACTCAAACGTATGCAATGGAGAGAAAAATTCACTAATTAAACAAAACTTTTTTTAAAAAAAGATTATCATTTTAGTTTTTCTGGAAAAAGTTTGACTTCCACTGAGTCCATATTACCTAAGATCTTTTATGAATTCAATCTGAAGGTTCAGCTTTTGAAAAGGGAAGTATAAAATAAAACTCAGTGATTGTAACTTTTCCTTCTTTCTTCTTAACCAGGAACCTCCTGAGTTGTATACAAGAGATAGATTCTAGGCTGACTGCTGACAGAGAATATAATGTAGCATTTCCTCCTCAAGACAGTGTTCAACACTGGACTGACAAACTGCAGCAACTTGCCATGCAGTGCACGATGGTTCTCGAGGAGCTGTCTTGGTTTATACAATGCTGCCCAAAAGAAGAGAGAACGAAGTGCAGTGACAATGAAAGGACAGACGTCAAAACAAACATTTTTCAGAGTTCAGGACCTGAAATGGAAAATGTTTTTACGGGAATACCTGACCTAATTCCCTCAGAGCTAAAATACTTGTCTCCAGTAACAATTGAGCAACTGCCTCCTGGATGCAGGATGCGAAATAAGGATCAGTTATGGCTGCAGGTAGCTACACAATTGACTGCGATGCTGGCAAATGTGAAGGCAATGAAAGCAGAAGTGGACAAAATAAGACAACAGTCGCGTGAGACCTTGTTTTATTCCTGGTGAGTTCTACATGTGCACGAAACTGAATCTCTCTGTTTTATGTTCGTATAAGATGTGTGAAGTCATCTTCAAAATGTTTGCCTGTGCATATCTTGAAAAGTGTGTTCAGGTTCTCTTGAAGCTTGTTTCCATTCACTTTTCTTGCAGAATGCAGTCCCTGGCTTTTTAAACAAACGTATGTGTCTTCTCCCACTCCCCTGACAAGTCAGAAAAAAATTGATCCATCTCAGCTTCTCAGTTTGCCTCTGGTCTCCTGGGATTTCATCCCCATAGCTCCTTAGTTAATGAGGTGGATTTCAAAAATCAATTTAATGAAGAAATTTTTATTTTAAAAGAAATCTGTAGCCTATTTGATAATAATAATCATCCTCTCATTTTCTCTCTGCTTCAAACAGTGTTGAGTATAAGTGGCATATCTGCTTGTTGTCAAACTTTTTATTTAATAAGTTCAAGATAGAGATTAACTGCCTCCCCCTCCATCCGTGCCCCAAGAAAAGGTTTAATCTTAAATTGAACTGTTTGTTCTTCTTTCAGTAGTATGGTATTTCTTGTTGCAGGAGAGATTTTGAAGTTTGTGCATCAGCTATGAGTTGTTTGCTGGAAGTCTCAGCTCAGTTGCAAGGCATCGAGTCCCTATTTCTTCCAAATGGGGAAGACAGGCAAGCTGCAAATCAGATGGCCCTGATCAAGAGCCTAAAGTATATACAAGAAGTAGTTAATAATACATCTGCAGACTTCACAGCCTGGAGAACACAGCTTCTTGCTTCCATGTCAAATTGCAATGGTAAGGACAATTCTTCTCTGCCCATTTTGTAATTTAGATAAAGATACAAGACTTCATTAGTTTGGTTATTGCAGGAGATGGTTCCATGTTCATTCAGGTATCCAGAAACACTTGACGAAATTCAAACTTGCAAAATTTAGTCCAGACTTAATTTGTGCAGTAATATTTTTTTCCCCCTTTGTCACTGTTGATGACAGATCTTATGCCATAGTTGTAGGTCAGGATTAGCAAGGAGATTTTAGTAGAACTATGTAGTAAAAATTGCATAGTGCTTATCATGCTCCTTTCATAGGGGAAACCTGTAATTTAATGTGTTTCTATGTTAAACTGCCTGTGTTATGGTTCAAAAGGACATCAACAGTCAGATGAAGAGTTCGTGGAGCACTTCTCGGCAAAAGTGGAAACTGTTATCCGTGTTGTTCTGTATGCCATCCAGTGTTTGGTAGAGAGAAAACAGGAAGATGGAAAAGAGGAAGAAAAATCTCCAGAGGAAAATGGTAAGTTTGTTAATTTACTTGAGAAGGAGAAGAGTTTAAACTACGCAAACGTAAAAATTCCTTAACCTGTGTGTCTAGCGGAGGTACCAATACACAAGGAAATGCCCATTTTAATTGCCATTGTCTGTTTAAACAGATAGGACGGGTATTTCTAGATTGCTTGCTATAACGTTTTCAGAATGTCTGACTTGATTTCCATATTTTTTTATGTATTTCAAAGAGGATGCAGCCTCGTTTGACGTGATTAAAGCAGGACATATAACTAAGCTTTTGGATGAAGACCTCTCTGCTGATTTGGATTCTTTGCATGTGCAGAAAGTAATTTTAGCAGTTTCAGAACTCCTGGAGAACCTGAAATCTTATGGGGAAGATTACACTTCAGATAAACATAAGGTAAAATTGTTCTCCACAAGAGTTTTTGGCTTAGAGGTCTCGGGAGATTTGGAACTGGGAACTTTGGTAGTTAAACGTGCATTGCTTCTTACTGTCCAATACCTTAGAACTAGAAGCACGTGAGAAATTATGGCCAGATACAGGTACTCTTCTGTTGTGCAAAAGCTAGATGTTCCTTTAGTAAGAAGGAAAAGTTTTAGTTTTTGTGAAAACCTAGAAAAAGCTCCGGAAGCTTTAGAAATTGTATTTAAACTTGCCTACTGTTATTTCTGGTTTGAGCATCTGTTTTTGGTCTCTTATCATCACCCCCTCTCTGAGGTGCATCTCAGTATGTACATAATCATGTTTGACAGCTGTTCTTTGGTTTTAACTGCAGTTCTTCAACCAGTCCTGCTATTTGCTGGTGCGTCTAAAGCCCATGCTCTGCAAGTATTCAGACCTTATCCTGTTCTACCTCACTGTTTCACTGGCATCTCACAGGAGTACTGGAAAACTGCTTTCTGTTCTAACCAGCATTTTTACAGAGCTGGCCCAGAAGGTAAGTTATTAGAGATAACAGTGGGTATATGGTAAGCATATATTTAGTGTGTACAAAGTCTTAAGTATAAACTAAGCTGAAAGATGTACTTACTACTACAGCAAGTTTTGAGTTTCTGCTTGCCTTTGTAGGGGTTTTGTCTGCCAAAAGAATTACTTGAAGATGAAGCTGGAGAGGGAGCAACACAGTTTCATGATTACGAGGACGGTGGTATTGGAGATGGGGAAGGCAAGAAGGATGTGAGCGACAAAATAGAAAGTGAAGATCAGGCAAGTGTTTGGGGTTTTTCTTGTTTAATTCTAGTAAAACTGAAAAAGCCCTTGAAATCTGTGTTGTGGATGTTTCAGGTAAAAGAAACATGAAGTTACCTTCAATTTCCTATTTAGGTTGGCTTTTATCTTTGCATATAAGCTTATAAAAATTGTTGTGGTACTTTAAGCTTTAATATATAGGCAAGTTCCATTGTAATTTTTGCCTTTACCAATAATTCAGATAGAAGACAGTTTTCAAAAGGGTGAAGAGAAGGAGAAAGAGGATCAAGATTCTAAACCAGACATTGAAGGAGAAGACAATGCAATTGAAATGTCAGAAGACTTTGAAGGAAAAATGCATGATGGAGAACAGGAGAAAAAAGGTTTGGTTCTTCTGCTATGGCAAATGTATAAAAATATTATAGATCAATCTAATCATGGTTGCTACTTTTATATAATGAAGCATATACTGAAAAGTCAGTGTTCAACAACAGAGTAGTGCCATTTGTATACGAATGCTAAGAGGTATTAATGTGAATGCTAAGAAGTGTACAAAGAAAAGACTGTCTCTCTTCTTTCACTGTGATGGTTTTGGAATGAAGGGAGCCGATTCTTTCTTCCTGTTGTGAGCTGACCTATAGATGCATTTTAAAATTAGTCACTGACTTTGTGGAGCTGTTGAAGATCAACAGAATACTTGAATATGGCTGTGGTTAACTTCAAAATGTAACTAATGAAGCTATTGCTAACTTCTAAGCAATGAAGAGAATTTAACTTTACCTTTTTAAAATGGAAAAAATGGCAATGTTTGATAGATTTGTTCAAGTTGCTACTCACCCACAGATTCACTTCTTCACTTTAAAGGGTAACAGCTTGAACATCTGAAACTAATGTGGTTTTATAAATTATGGTAGTGTTAATCTACTTTCAAATCTCTGACAAAATGCCAAGAATAAGTTCATCTGCACAAGAAGGGAAATTCCCAAACTGATAAAGTGGAACAGACCTTTCCCCTTCCAGTAATGCCAAAATGTTTTGAAAATGGAGGACGGAGAGGGTAAGGAATAGAGAGTTTAAATTATCCAAGTTTTGTACCTGGGACTTGTTAGTCTGAGGGAGAGAATGCCGTGTGTGTCCGTATGTCCAAGAGAACACTCTGAACGACATAACTAGGACCCTGCTCTCCTGGGTGTTAGTGCACGTGTGTCTTTTTCTGCATCTCTCAATTAACTGCATAGGGTGATGAAATTAAGGTGCTAAGTATGACTGCTTGTTTGTTTCTGAAGTTAACAAAAAAGCTTTATCTCTTCTGTACTGAAACACATTCTGAACTGTACACAGAAAACGATGAAAATTCAGATGAAGAGGAGGAGCTGGATAAGCAGATGGGAAATCTTGATAATGCTGAAGCTGATGATAAACTGGATGAGAGGCTCTGGGGGGATGAAGATGAAGATGATGATGAAGATGCCAGTAGTAAAACAGAAGAAACTGGACCAGGAATGGATGAGGTAAAGAGAAAGGGGCTGGGAAGAAGAATATCAACAGAATTAAACTGTCTTAACTTGATGTGACCTAGACCGTGAACTCCCTTGCATAGCTCCTGGTCTTGGAAGGGGATAATTTGAGTATATCACAAGTTTTGTTTAGTGTTGTCCTTTTTTCTGTAGGAGATGATGTCTTGTTACTGAGACTTTGAGAAAGCAGGTAGCATAACTGAGTTTCTTTTGGATTTGTTGCTTAATAGGAGGATTCAGAGCTTGTTGCAAAAGATGACAATTTGGGCACAGGAAACAAGGATAATAAAAAACAGCCTCCCAAGGATGAGGAAAAAGAGCAAGAAGAGGAGGACAGTGGAAACAAAGAGAAAATCCATGAACAAATTGATGAGGTAAAAGGATTTGGACTACATAGAGTATCTTGCTTTTAAACTATATTTTGTTGCTCATAGCATGTGTTTCTGAGCACTTGAAATGCTCTTTATTTAATAGTGAAGTGCATTGAAAAAAGTGAGTTCATTTCACAGCTAAAAGTAAACCATATTGTATGTATATTTTCTGATCCATGATCCAGAAGGAATTTTTGTTTGCACTAACCTGAACTTGTAATAGCTGCCAAAACAGGCTTTACACTGAATTGATGTTTTGATGGACAAAGCTTAAAAATTCTTGTTCTGTTGTGTTTAGCAACAGAAACACCTTAAGTCAGTGGGACTCATCCCAAAAATCTGTATACAGTATGCTTGAAGATTCTGCATAGTATGCAAGAGTGCATTTACCATCTGCAAGAGTGCAGATTCTGTTCAGAATCTTTCAGCTAGGAAAACTGGATTCTAAACACAAAACATGCTGTTTTTAAGAAGTACCAATTTATGTAAATGCATTTGCCGAAATTAATCTTTCTGCTCTCTATGCATGGGGATATGTACCATTGGAAATTTGTTTAACTGATCAGAATGTAATATTGTATCCAGTATTTCTGTGTCCTAGAGAATTCAATAGTATCTTATCTTTGCTTTTCCTCCCACTTATTATGTACCTGTTATTCCCGCCCCATTGTCTTGCTGACAGCGTGAGTATGATGAGAATGAAGTAGATCCTTATCATGGCCAGCAAGAAAAGGAGCCTGAAGTTGAACCTTTGGACCTTCCTGATAATTTGAACCTGGAGAATGATGAGAAGAGTGATGAGGAGGAAGAAGATGAAGGTACAGGTGAAAATCTCTCTACAGATTCCTAGATGAAAGCCAAATGGAAATGGGAGGCGGGGAACAGTCAGATAATGAGCTCTTTTTCTCTACAGAAAGAAGAGAGGTGGTGGTAGGATTCTGTATAAGAAGTTGAAAATTCACTTCTGTGTATCAAAATACCAAAGTACCAAATGCAGGCCAGATAAGAACTCAACATTACAACACTTTCCTTTACCTCCCTTTCACACAGACTGTGGAGCAGGCTTTCTCACATTATCCAAGTGATACACCCTAACTTATGCTAGAAGCTCCTTATTTAAATGTCCAGTTGCTTTTGTGGTTTCATTTTTTTCTATGATACTTACAAGCATTTGTACTCAAAGTCAACTGACCCTCCAGAATAAGAGGTTAAAGGAAGTTAATAGCAATTCATCCTGCTGTATTGTTAGTTACAAACCAATTGTGACTTAAAGGAATTATCTGCTATAGAAAATCATAGATTCTATGTATAGAATTCTCAATATTTTCTTTAAGATTTTTTTGATAGGCTGGGCAGTTTTATTCCAAATATCTGTAATATTCACTGTCTGTACTTCACTGAAAGTTTTGTATACCTTTCTTGGTTTTTTTTAATCCAGAAGAGAATGCTTTTGACGTAGACGAGAAACCTGTTGATTTAAATGAGGCAGAGAAGACAGAAGAACAGAATGAAGAGGATACTGGTGAGACAGAAGGAGCTGATCAAGATGCAGAACCAGCTGAAGAAGGCATTTCTGAAGATAAAGAGGAGAAGGAAGATGAAGGGGACAAAGATGCTGATGATCAAGAAGAAAACGCAGGGAACACTGAAGATGCAGCAGAAGAAGAGGAGGAGGAAGAGTCACAACCACCTGATGAGGAAAAAAATGAATCTGCTGAAGATAAGGGAATCCCTGCTGCTGACCAAGGCCTTCAACCTCAGGTAGAGAGGTTCCCTTTGTGAACCCATGTTGACTGTGCCCGATGATTGCATTATTCTTTAAACGCCTTTCAATAGTACCCAGTTCCCCATGTTTTTTAGAATGTTAAAATAAATTGATCTTATTTCAGGAAGAAGAGGGTAAAGATAATTCAGAGATGGATGAACAGATCCCTGAGCCTGCGGAAAGAATGGAGCATGAAACACAAGGGCAGACGGGGCAAGAAAACCTGCAGAGTGACAGTGCTGTTGAGCTGGCTGGAGAGGCTTCAGAAAGAGACCAGTCTAAAGAGGTAAATTACATGGAAGTGTAATGTCTAAGTTAAAAATGCTGAACTTGTGAATATGTTTTCAAGTTACAATCAAGGAGCTGCTGCTGTATTTTTTAAGAAATGTATATAAGATTCAATTTTTAGAACACCAATTATAAATTCACTGGAAAAAAATGAAGACCACGTAGATGCCTTCATAGCAGTGAAAACTGTGTGGTAAGTTTAGGATGATTGTTGAGCTGCAGAACTGTCTTGTCCGCTCTCCACAAGAATAATACAGTTGTGAACCATTTGTCATTCACTGCAGAAGCTGGTACAGTATTGCAGTTTAACTTCTGAAATTTGTCTACAACAGTTGCTATTTTCAGTTGCAATTGCAAATACTTTTTTTTTTTTGGTTGGTCTCTCAGGAATACGGAAGCGGAGCTTCAAGTGCAAATCAATCAGAAGGCCATGAATCCACACGCATGGCCAGGATGGCCTCTCAGAAGCAAAGCAGAAAAAATACCCAGGTTCATCTCTTCTATTTATTTATTTATTTATTTATTTATTTATTTATTTATTTATTTTAATTTGAATGTCTTAATACTAACCAGCAAATAGGCGGGACTTGGTTTCTCTTTGTTAGAACTCTTGTTCTAATCAGTGTTTGGTTGCACCTCACTTGAAGTTCATGGTGATAATTTGCTCTTTTTCAGAGTTTCAAGAGGAAACCTGGTCAGGCAGACAATGAACGTTCAATGGGAGATCACAATGAACATGTCCACAAGCGATTGAGAACCATAGAATCCAGCAGTGAAGCAAAGCAGAATACAACTCAGCCTAAACAAAACGTGGAGGAGGCTGATGCATTTGAACATATTAAACAAGGCTCTGAATGCTATGATGCACAGACATATGGTACGGTGGTATTTCTGAGTGTAGAGAGTTGTCATTGCAGAATCAAATCCTCAAGCACTCCTATTTACTGTAGTTTTTCCCAGTATGTTTTTTAAAGTTATGTTTAACAATCCTTGCTTTGGTTTAAGATGTAGCACCATTTTGCTGCAATAAATGCTACTCTTAAGCAATCATGTTCAAAGTAATGATAACATTTTTGAAAATACTGAATTGACTCATAAAAATGGATTTTAGTTTAATAAACATATTTAAAATCTATTCTCTCCAAATCTTACTTCAGTTATTTTGAAGCCCAAACTGCTACCACATGTGCAAAATATTTAGGATAACACAACAGGTTCTTTATTCTGTATCAAACAAATTGATGTCTCTCAAAATATTCCTCTAATCTAAATGTAATTAAATAAATTGCTTTCTATTAAAGTAACTAGTTTATTCATCAGGCTTTCAGGGCAATAGCTCATTGATACAACATAGCACAGCACAGTGAAAGATAAAACTGAGGTTTGAGACAATTGCTCAGATCTCTTCTGAAGTTCACTAAAACTGATATGTAGTGGCCTCAGAATGCAACAGTTTTTTGCAACTTCACTACTTTTCCTTCCTCTTTCCCCTTAATATAAGTTTTGTTGCCTTTGTACAGATGTAGCTAGCAAGGAGCAAGAGAAGCCTATTATGCCTCTTGAAGAAAAGGAAGAGGGAGATTCTGAAGATGCAGCTATGGAAACAGAAATGCAGAACAATGAGGATCTCACAGCAGTAGACACAGAGGAGCTGAAGCCAGAAAAAAAGAAGTCTACTGCCACCAAAAATCCTGGTACATTAACTTAAAAAACATTCTAAATGTACGCTGATGTGCATCTTTAAATGCATATGTAGGTATTTATATTTGCATGTAATGGATGTGTATACGTTTTATAAGACTAAACCATCTGCTCTTAATTAACTTTTCTGCAGCAGTATTCTTACTCCTGCCTAGTAACCAGCATTAGCCTTTGCTAAATTGGTTGAGTGACAGAGGGGTTTGCTGCTTTCTTTCAAGTTAATGGTCTCTAATCTTTATCCACTTCTTCGAAGAAGTAAAAAGCACACACTTTCCTGCTGTTAGACACAATGTCAATTCGCTTAATTAATTGGCATATAACAATGCATTCCAGTGTCACCAGCATCAGCACCACATAACTCAACTTTTTTTTATGTGTAACTTCTGACAAAACGTCAAGCAGTTGAGGAGCTGGTCTGGACAACATCCGGTAAGGTGGCACTGAAGTGTCACTGTCTCACTGCTTTCTTCCTTAAGTGGAAATGAAACAAAACAGAACTGAGCTGCCTAACAGAAAATGGCTATCAGATGCGAATGGTTGGTAGATGAGAAGAAGGTAGGTATGACTTGTCAGCCACACAGCCCACACAAACAAAATAAGATAGATATAAATAAGCTAGATATAAATAATCTCTTGCCAATTGCAACCAAAGTATTTTATTTTGATGAATCTAATTAAATGACACAGTAGCTTGGAATTTTGAATGGTTTTCTTATCAAGCAACAGAAAAGCTGGCTGGAGAGGGGAGACAAGAGTTTTACCAGCCTGAATTCACCTTCTTGCCTCCCACTCCCTTCAGGTTTAATCTCTTCACTTAAATCTCTTGGTAGACTCATTAGCTTTATGGTACAGGCATGCATGTAATCAGTCTATTTGTTTTTCCACATGATTCTCTAACAGTATGTTCTGAAAAACTAGGATCTTTGAAACATCTCCTACAATGTCATACTTTTTTTTTTTCCTTAGAATAATTCTTAAAAAATGAATTGTGAAACGTTGTAGTATAGGACTAGGGAAGTGATCGCCCCTCCTGTACTCGTCACTGGTGAGGCCACACCTCAAGTACTGTGTTCGGTTTTGGGCCCCTCACTACAAGAAAGACATTGAAGTGCTGGAGAGTGTCCAGAGAAGGGCAATGAAGCTGGTGAAGGGTCTAGAGCACAAGTCCTATGAGGAGCGGCTGAGGGAACTGGGGATGTTTAGTCTGGAGAAAAGGAGGCTGAGGGGAGACCTTCTCGCTCTCTACAACTACCTGAAAAGGAGGTTGTAGAGAGATGGGGGTCGGTCTCTTCTCCCAAGTAACAGATGACAGGACAAGAGGAAATGGCCTCAAGTTGCACCAGGGGAGGTTTAGATTGGATATTCGGAAAAAGTTCTTCACCGAAAGGGTTGTCAGGCACTGGAACAGGCTGCCCAGGGAAGTGGTGGAGTCACAGTCCCTGGAGGTATTCAAAAGACGTTTAGATGTGGCACTAAGGGACATGTTTTAGTGGTGGACTCGGTAGTGATAGGTCAACAGTTGGACTCAATGGTCTTGGAGGTCTCTTCCAACCAAAACAATTCTATGATGCTATAGTAGAAACAATCATAAAAAAATCTGTAATCCATTCCTTTATTTGTAAATTGATTTCTGATTTATAGGAAACTGTTCCATTACAAAACTAGAGAGCAAAAGATGAGATTTGCCATTATTTTTTTTAATGATGATTTTCTGAATGTTCTCAAATTGCTTTATACCTCCTGTCACTCTGTCAGAGATGCTATGAAGCGCAAAAAAAATGTACTTCACCAATGGAATTTTCAGGTGTTAAAGATCTGTTTGCTAATATTTTGTTCATTTGGCAAGAAGGTTATAAGAGAGCAAAACAGTTTGCATAAGGAAATGCATATTTATCTGTTCCAGTGAGTTGCAAGGTGTATTCGTGCTATTCCTAGAATTGTCTTAAAATTTGTGCACTTCTCTTAAAAAAAAATGTCTGGGTGCCAATACAAAGCATGTGAGATGCTTTGTAAAAGCACTGAGATACAATATTGGTTCTTGTATTGTGTGTGATCCACAAAGTTAGTAATCAGTTTTGTGATTGTAGGACCAGGTGAAGTGGAGCCAGAGATCCAGACTTTTGACTCGGAGGATGTCAATGACTCTACAACAGAAAAGCTACCAAAGGTGACTGAAGAGAAGCCAGAGAGAAGCAAGGACTCGACCATACATACAGCCCATCAGTTTTTGATGGACACTCCCCAGGTATGATACCCAATGTGTCTTCTTACAACTACAGTAGTAGAAACAGTCTGTTTTATTTGACCTGTGTTAATGAAACTCTGTGAATGCAAAAGTTTAGAATTACTTTCATTCAGACAACTCAGTAGCTTGCTGTTCTTTAATAGCAGAATGAAAAGTAACACAACAAACTGTTGTATATGCAGCTGAATGATGACTTTAAAATGACAAGTCCTCCCCATCCTTATGTGGGAAGGTCCCATCCTCACTCTTTTTAAAAAAAACTTTTGTTTTTCTAACTGTCAAGAACTGTTTTGCTCAGATGAATCTGCTGATCAAATGTTTGGGTAGAGTAGAAAGCGATGGGCAAGGGTGTGTGGCCTGAAGGTAAAATAAGGGTTCAGAGTGATGAGAGAGCTAGGCATCAGTGACTTTAAAACACCATTGCGGACAAAGAATTCACCTCAGTTAATTCATCACAATATATAGGGGAGGTGTAGATTGGGTATTAGGAAACATTTCTTCACTGAAAGGGTTGTCAAGCACTGGAACAGGCTGCCCAGGGAAGTGGTTGAGTCACCATCCCTGGAGGTATTTAAGACGTGTAGATGCAGAGCTTAGGGACGTGGTTTAGTGGCGGACTTGGCAGTGTAAGATTAATGGTTGGACTCTATGATCTTAAAGGTCTTTTCCAACCTAAATGATTCTATGATAACTTCCTCAGAAAAGCTGATTGCAAGTATTATAGAATCTTTGTGAGCCTTTTATGAATGACTCAATTCAAAAAATATTTTCATAGCCTAGAAAAACCTAGAGCTTCATGTAACACTCAATAGTTTCCCAGTGCAAACTGTTGGCTGTGAAAAAGCACATTTTATCATAAAGAGCTATGGCATAGAAGCAGTTGATGGTGGATAACCAGTTGATAAAGTAAGAATATTTTCAGTGTTTGTTTTTTAGAAGTATTGACCTTTTCATGCTTATAATATTGTGTCCTGAGTACATACTTGGAGGGCGATATTTTACAGTTTCTACACACAACACGGAAAGGATTGTGTGCCTGCTATACCTGGTATTTCCATCTTAATGCCAAATTTTGCAGCTCTTTGGAAGAAGGCTGCTGAATGCAAGAGTGTTCCTCTGTTGTCAGAATTGTTAGGTGCCTTTTTTTTGTTGTTTTTTCAATTGACATGCAAAACCTGAAACAGGAGAGGGAGCCCTTGCAGCACCAGTTAAAGAGGAAGGGAGAAACGTTGCTGGGGGGAAAGTGGAAGTTCTCACCTTTCAGCAAAAGGGAGAGGGAAGAGGCCCCCTCCATGTACATTCTTCCTCTGTTCCGTAAACCTACAGTAGGTGACCAGAGGGACTGCTGCTTCTTGAGGAATGAGAAGTTATTGGTCCTGTTGGGTTTGCATTCATAGGCTGCTTTTCTTCAGTCTGTAAACCTGCAGGTTACGCAGACCATGTATTACTGTTTGGCTAAACTATGGTTTTACAAGTCAGGAACAGAAGTTGTCACTGAAAGCACAAGTAAAGTAAAAGAAGTGTAATAAAGCTTGAGTGTCCTTTAACAGAATGGCTTATCAAATAGTATTTGCTGGCAGGTAAAGAGGAAGATGTCATTCAGTTCTTTAAGTGGTTTGAATGAAGCTTTTAAAAAACTATAATTAAGTGAAGCATGTTATATTTTGGAAAATACTAGATAGGTAGTATTCGTAAGTTTCATCTCCATTATACTGTCATTAAATCTGGTGTTTGTCAAGATCATTTCATTGAATTATCTTGAAGTTCTGCATTTGATTATTTTCAGTGTCTGTATCATAGATGTTCCTAGCTTTGTTTCTGTGTTGATTATGTCACAGATGCAGGTATTTGTGGGGAGATATTTATTCTTCCTGTACATGGAAGCTATTAAAAAAATGGAGATTTAGAATCTTCATTTGTTTCTTCAGGTATTTTTGTGTCTAAAAGAGTAAGAACAATGCATTTTTACTTTTTTATAGTTTGCTATAGTTTGGGGATCACCAGATGCATGAACTTATTTTTCTGTCTCATAAATCTCATAACTACACTTCTAGCACATCGTTAGAGATCCTGAAGAGCTAAGAAAGGAACTTGAAAGGCAATTGGAAGCTTGGCAAACACAGCAGTCTGGAACTCCAGATGAGGTTCGTGATCTCGTTTTAATATAAAACTGTCATAAGAATCCTTCATTGTATTATTTCATCTTGTTTTACTGCTGAAGCACTGAGGAAGCCAAGCAGACTGGAATCTTAAATACTCAGAATTGCATGATTTAGATGCTATTTTTGTTATGTTTAACTTATTCTAAAAAAAAAAAAAATACATTATTCTTAAAGCAGGATGATGTTTCAGATCTTGTTTTGAACGTGCTGTGTGCTATTTGCAGAAAGTTACTCTGTTGATAGTGACTTGTAAAACTTGCATAATTAGAAACATTTTTTTCAGTCCTGCCACGCTCCTTCCATTTTGAGTTGTCACCTGCAGTTAAGTGCTGGACACCACTTTCACAAAATTACGATCAACAGAAGCTGTCTCCTTCCGTTGCAGTGGTGGAGTTTGAGCTAACCAACAGCAGAACCAGAATATGATACTTGCTCTGACTGTCCTAGTCATGAATTTGGAAGTAATTCCTGAATGAAATTGCCACTGTAGAGGCTTAACAATTTTGCTGAATTTTAATTAGTTTTAATTTTTGATGGCCAACAGAGAACCTAGCAGACTTTACAGCTTGCCATGCTGTTAATACCAACTATCAGATGGTGGCTGTTACAAGATTTTCCTATATCAACAGCAATGCTGAAGTTGCTTTGTGTACTCCTAGAGGAATGATCATTGCACATTGCAGCTTTGAAGCAGCAAGGAGCATCCTCACTTTAATGCAAATTGTCATCTTTATAGAGTGCTCACAAGATACCCTCACAGTTTCAGCTGATAGTTACCTACTACCTCCCACTTAATACGCTGGTTTGTTTTCTTTTTTCAGACAGTGCTTCCCAACTTTTTGGTTTTTTTCATAATTGATTTTTATTTCTTTCTGTGATGTATGATGATTTAGGAGAAGGAAGCAGCGCAGTTGTGGCAGAGGTATTTAGTACTGACAGCTCCTCTATCACAGCAGCTTTGTGAACAGCTACGACTCATACTGGAACCCACTCAGGCAGCCAAATTGAAGTAAGTTGGGTCTTTCTGAGGCTTCTAGTTTCTTTAAACTCCTGGTTTTGGGGGGCTTTAACCTCTGTACAACTGCAGGTCTATGTTGTTCTTGCTTTATAGCAATTATTCCTCTTGGCAAATGCATTCATTTTACTTTTGTATGGGAACGCTAGGTTATTTTATGAAATGCAAATGTGATATAGTAGTAGGTACCCATCCTGAGGATATTGTCTGGTTTTTTTCTTCTGTGCAACAGGTGATCAAACCAACTTAAACGCATGAAGTGCTGTTGAGTCAAAGACTATGTTAAATGTCAAAATGTTTTATGTTGTTTTTAACATTAAGTGATTTTTAAAAATTTTTTTAAGAGGTCTAGACTTGTTTCAAACTGGAGGAGTCTAAATTCAACGTCTGCTTTCCATTTTATGCACCTAGATTTAAGAACTTCTTTTAAAAACACTGAATATACATCTTGCATTAAATGTGAGATTTTTTGATCTATGCCTAAATATGAATATTAGAACTACTAGTACTGGTTTTATTATATTTTACAAAATTTTGTTATTTTGGTGCATATGCTGCACAGGCCAGGATTTCCAGAATGAGATATTTGCCGATAATCCCTGTCACTACGTCTTTTTTCTTAACTTTCAGAGGAGACTACAGAACGGGGAAGAGACTGAACATGCGCAAAGTGATTCCATATATTGCCAGTCAGTTCCGAAAAGATAAGATCTGGTTGCGAAGGACCAAGCCCAGTAAACGACAGTACCAGATTTGCTTGGCTATTGATGATTCCTCTAGTATGATAGACAATCACTCCAAACAGGTAAAAATAAAACCTTGAAAGAAGTATGAAGAAACTACCTGTCGTTGAGGAGTATGTCAGCTGCTGGCTTGTTTCATACAGAGCTGGTGGCTGTTGGAAAGCCGGACTCTGGTGATTCTAGAGCAGCTATTTTTCTGGTCCATGTACTTGAACTCTTGTCTCTTCATGCCCAAGAGATCTGTAACTAAAAGATCAGTGAAAGTTAGCTGAAAGGAGGAGATGCTAAATTTGTTAGACAGAAGTGTACATACCCACTGGAAAATTATTTTCCGTAGCCTACAAAAGGCCGAAACTTGCTTAGCTATGCAGTTCATTGGACGAGTAAATAATAGTTCATCATAGCTCACTTGTAGGGCTTTTATTTATTAAAAATGTGTTTCCTTCTAAATAGTTATTTCAGTGTTTACTTCATTAGCCTGCCTAAAGTGGTATCTCTAAATCAATCAGCTGAAGCCCTCAAGTAGAACTAGCGTGTCTTTATTGCAATGACTGTCTTGCATAACTACAACAGAAAAAAAGATAGGAAGTCTCTTCGTTTATTTTACTAGATGATGAAAAATAATTTCAGTAACACTCTTCATATTTAATACTGAGCTGTGAGTAAAACTTGGAATATCCTGTTTTTGATGTAACTTTTTTCTTTAATAGCTTGCATATGAATCCCTGGCAGTTATTGGAAATGCACTGACTCTTCTAGAAGTGGGACAAATTGCTGTATGTAGGTGAGTTTATTTGAAATCTTGACTTTTCTTCAAGACTTCAGAGCAGAATGTAAGTATTGGTTTCACACTGTCATTTTTGTTTTTTCTTCTTTTCTAAAGCTTTGGAGAGACTGTTCAGCTGCTGCACCCATTCCACGAACAGTTCAGTGACCAGTCAGGGACACGGATATTGCGTCTCTGCAAATTTCAGCAGAAGAAAACAAAAATAGCCCAGGTACACAAGAATGCCTCTAGGGCAGCAGGTTTGCAGATCTTTTCCAGACAAGACAGCAGCAGCTTCATGGTTTCATGATCACTTTGTAACATTTACTGTTTGGTTGTATTTGTGTGTGATAGCTGGTTAGATAACAGAGAGAATGGTCATAATTTTGTAATGGTAAGAGTGTTTTCTCACTTTTAGTTCTGATGTATGCCACTTTTAAGCATTCATCTTTCTCTGTTTGTATTGGGTCTTAAACAGTATTTTGGGTACAAGCTATTGGGTACCCCAATGCCAAATCACATTAAAGTTTGTGGAAGTGTAGGAGGTTTTCATGCCGTGGATTCCACTGTAGTAGGAGGAGGAAGAGCTTTGTATGTTTGTCAGGCTGTAAGTTTGTCAGACTTGACTGACTCCTGAAGAAAATAACTTTCTGTAGTAATACTTCCTGGACAGCTGCAAAGTTTTCTTCTTTTAAGGTTTTTGCAGTCTTACCTTTCCAGACTTCAATAAGATCTTCTGCTAATATTAAATGGAAAAGGAAGAGACCCAAATAGCTCGACGGTAATCTTATAAACGCCAAAATTGGGAGGACGTGACAGTTGATGTCCTTAATTTTAATGGAGAATATGTAACTAGATACTTCTGTTGCAAGTTGAAGCTAAAGAAGTTCACCCTAGAAATAGGATGTATATTTGTAATGATGCCATTAATCACTTAAACAATTTACTGAGGTTTTGATGGCTTTGTTAGCATTGGAAAAATTTTAAATCCAGATTGAAGGCTTTTCTGAAGATTCTCTAGTTCAAAAATACTTACTAAATTTGAAGCAGGAGTTAATATAGGAAGATGCCAAGGACTGTATCTGTGTAGGTGGTCAGACTAAACTATCTTGGCATTTAAAATACAGAAATGTGTTCTTTAAATGTTTTCATTATTAAGTTTATTGTTTTATGATGCAATAACTTAATCTTATTTGTTTCCTCTGCAGTTTCTAGAATCATCAGCAAATATGTTTGCTGCAGCACAGCAGTTGTCTCAAAATATTAATCCGGGTGAGCTTTTTTTGTTACTATGCTTGTTGCCGTGGCAGCAGAATGCTCACTACAGTCCTGAAACAATATCCTGCCAGAAAGACTCCTAGCATGGAGACATCACTTGCGTTAGGGCTTTTGGTTTTGCTTTGTCAAAAGGAAGGTTTGGTTGAAATTTAGCTGAAAACCCAAAAGACGCCTACTTCATATTTGTCAGTAATTCACTGAAATTTTGTTTAAGGCTGTTTAAAAAGGCACGCCTTACCTGCCTCCCTTTACATCATGTTTCCAGATCGTGTTTAAGTCCTAGACACTGCCTGCTTTAGAGCATTGTCCAGCTTAACCTTGACTCCCTAGGCAGTTCTGCTCTTGCTTGAGAGCTTGATTTCTGTGGGTATCCAGAAGCACGCTGTTCTGAGGAGTGTAAGTGTCTCCTACCTGCCTTTTGCTGTGGTGCAAGTTTAGGTCATGAGCTGCTTGACTTTCCCAGAAAAGCTGGAAGGCTTGTTACCTCACAGCTGACCCGTAGTTAGCCTAAAAAGCTGCTTTGTGCAAGTTAAAAGCTTGTCACAGTGACACCCATATTTTAAAAAAGTTCTTGTTGTTAAAGTACTCCAAGAAACGGACAGTCTGGGATTTATAATCCACAGCTGCTTTGCCGCAGGGTGGCCAGGCTGTTGGAATACTCTGTGGGGAAGCAGCATCTAGTCCTGTTAAATTAGGCTGGGATGCAGCAGCAATCAGGTCCCTAGAATCGGGGAGCTAGCAAGAGAAAAGGCAGTAGGATGCATCACCCCTTTTTGTAAAAGACCAAGTCCTGTCACATTTGGGGCCTGCGTGCAGAAAAGGAGGAAGTGTTCTGTATCCCTCCCTAGCCATTATGCTACGGGGGGGGACAGGAGAGAGGGGCTTGCATTCCTGACTGTAATTACTGTGATTTCCCTTGTCATTAGAAGATGATAGATACATAACTTACTTAGAATGTCTCTTTAGAGGGATATATCTCTGACTCTGGGGGCAACCTGGGTCGAGTAACACATCTCCAGAAGATGGTCGGAGCTGAGGAACCCAGCATCTGTGCTGTGTAGTTCCAAGAAGTTTACTTCACACTAGCTCATCTGGTCCCAAGGGCTGAATGCCCTGTAGTGGCTGGACTGCCTTGACTGTGCCTCTGGAGCCTGTCTTCTGGTTTAGTTTCCTCCAAAACTAATCCATTTTATGCAGTTCAAGATTGCTCTCAGGGAAGCATGTTTCAAAAGCACAGTCTTAGTGCAAAGTGAAACACTAATACAGATGCACCCATTGGTACCTGCTAGTAGAGGAGCAGATGTGGACTCTCTCCATTTCATTGCAGCAGCTGCTGCTCCACTGATCTAGTGGCTGGACTCTTCTAATTCAGCCAATATTTAACTCCTAGGCACTTCCCAGGCATGAAAGACAAGGCCATGATTCAATTCGTTAGGTGTTTCCCATGCCTTTCATCCTTGATTGTGGTACTGATGGACTGGGGTTTTTTCCCTCCAGTTGTTCTCAATGGTTTCAGACGGTGGGAAAAAATGACTTTGACCCACTCGTAACTGCAGCTTAATGTTAAGTCCCAGAATTGTATTTGATAAAGACTTAACTTCCTTAGGAATACTCTGAGAGTTTTTCCATTATACCCACAGGACTAACAACAAAATAGTCTGCTTGCCTTTTAAATGAATCACTCTAACGTACTGAAACTTAAAATGTTCTTTGTGCTCAGAAACAGCGCAGCTGCTTTTGATTGTATCTGATGGAAGAGGCCTTTTCTTGGAAGGCAAGGAACGAGTGACAGCAGCAGTTCAAGCAGCGCAAAATGCCAACATCTTTGTTATTTTCGTGGTGTTGGACAATCCTAATTCCCGGGTAAGTGAGTGAACAAGGGAGAAGTATTCAAGTGCAGTGAATGAGAAACTGATACAAATCTTTTTCTTGTCTTTCGTAGTGCTTTACAGCTATCTTATCTTTTGCAGAGGTCAAAGATATTTAGCCCAATTTCAGTTTTTCATAATGTCTGTCAGATCTTCTATGATTTCTCTCTCCTGTGATGCTTATCCTCTTTTTGTATTAAAAAAAAAAAAAAAAAAATCAGCCTCTGCGCCACAGAGAGGCTAAGTAAGAGCTCCTGTCTACAAATGTAACAGTGGTAGATTTTGGCCACCAGAGAAGCAGCTGGCAGGCTTACAGATTCAAAGTTTGAAAAATGCTTTGTTCATCTCAATTTTGATTCCAATGGATCATTTCTGACTCACCTGCTGTATTTGGTGTTGAAAAAGTAACAATTCTCTTGCTGACAAACCATTGTAAGGTTCTGATGAAACCTAGCTGTAATGTCAAGCAAAAATTCTGGGCAGTGAAATGTGGTTTTTATTAATTTTATTAATTTTCTGAGCTGCTACACTGAGCAACTAAGTTGTTACTTTACAAGAAGCACAGCTGGAGTTTAATCTGTTTTTTGTCTTTGTAGTGTTTGTTGAAATAGTATAAGATAATTTGCTAAAGAACCTTGTTGTATTAGATCACTGCTCAAATGCAGTTGAACTCTTAGCCCTAAAGAGCTTACAGATGACAGTGTGCCGGGAAGGCATCAAATGTATAAAAGTAAACTGATAACAGTAAACTCATATCATAAAATGCTAAGGAGAGACAGGATTTATTTTTAGGACTTGGTATTGCAGAAGCTTAAGCTTAGTCTCTTCTAGCCTGTAATTCATTGATTAGAGCACTCTTGTCTAAAAGGGCAAAAGCATTTAACTGCCTTGTGTTCAGCTTTTGATTTGATTTACCATTGAACGCTTACGGCTTTTAATCTTAAAACTCTCTAACTTTTAATTTAACAGAGGAGGAATTACAAGTATTGAAAAATAGGATAAATAATACCAAAGGCCTGTAAAAGATGCATGTGGTTTAGTAGTGCTATCAATTCTTTTTTACAGGATTCCATTTTGGACATTAAAGTACCTATATTCAAAGGACCTGGAGAATTGCCTGAAATCAGATCTTACATGGAAGAATTCCCATTCCCATTCTACATGATCCTTAGAGATGTGAACGCGCTTCCAGAAACTCTCAGTGATGCACTCAGGCAGTGGTTTGAACTGGTGACTGCCTCAGACACTTTGTAGACAAAAGTCAATACCCAATTGCTGCTACACCGCTGAAATAGATGACACGGCATTTCATCGCAGAGTTCCCAAGGCCTCTTTCTGACTAGGATTAATGTGCTGCCCTTTGGCAGTCAGGCGGCCTAAGAACAAAATGGTTTAGGTGCATTCTCCCACGTTGGTCAGAGGAGAATTATGCAATGGTGAGACTGTTGTCGTCTTTCATTGCCTATTCCCACAAATAACGTAAAACTTTTCTTCAACTTCTCTTGTAATAACTTATTGCTTTAAAAAAAAAAAATGTATTTGTAATGTTCACAGAGGTAAAATTATTCCTACCACTGTCTATTGCAATAAGAAAAATCGGTCTTGCTTCTGGGAAGGCATTTCTGCATTAGAAGAACTTCAGGCATCTTGCAAAAAAGCATTCTTTAGCTTCACCTGTGTGGCTGGTACCTCTTTGGGAAGGAGTCGGGGAGCAGGGGAAGCAGGATGGCTTTAAACAACCAAAAAAATAAGTACTTGAATACTTGAAACTATTCTGCAGTTAAACACATCCTATTTAATTACTGCTGATTTTTGTCTGACAGTATCAACAGGGAGTTTTATGAATAATGCCATATGCTCATCCCTATATTATCAGGTTACACTGTGAAGTTTGCCCCTCTGTCCAAGGCCGACATTGAGGACCTTTCATTTATCTGATGTCTTAGAGCATGGACATGATTTTTCATTGCAGAAGCTATGCATCTTATATTGTCTGTACTAATAAAAAGAGGTACCACTGTTTGTAATTATGATGTCTGTTCTTTCAGTTGATCAAAGCTTGAATAAATTAACCAAATTTGCCACATGGAAATGCTGTGCATTCTCTAGCAGTGCACAAATATGAATTTTCATATGAAAATGTATTGTGGTTTATGTAATAACGTCAACACCTATCCTCCTTTTACGAGGATAATGCCAGCACAGAGTTTTGATTAGGGGTCCAGTCTTTTGATTTCTCTCAGTGAAACTCTAAACTCTCTTTGAAGATTTTCTTTGCGTACAAAAATTGAAGGTGTCTCATGCTAAGTGTTATGCAGTTGATCAGAAAATGGCTGGAAATGTGGGTGTATTCCCAAAGATGCGATCCTTCTCTTTGGCTTCTAGGTAGAAAACCCTTACTTGTCCCTGTTCCGAGATGTGGCAGTGGCAAGACCCAGAGCTGTGAAATGGCCCAGCGGGGCTGTTTCTTACGGTAACTTTGGGTAGCTTTGCCACAGCTACTTCGTGGTAGCAAATTTCAGAACTGAAAACTCAACAGGGAAACTCTATCCCATCAGAATTTACATGTCAGGTACTATATAATATCCTTCTAGGGTTCTCTAGATGTCTTATACATGTATACAAATACTTACATGCTTTGAGAAATTTAACTGTGAAAGTGGGTTTAGTTCATTGGGTAATTCTCCAGCCTGTACTTCCATTGTGGACTTGTACTGAATATTTGTAGTAGGAAACTTAGAGAAAAGATTGTAGAAACTAAAACTTCTTTTAAGAGTGCAAGGATACACTTCCAACGCAAATTACAGGTTGTTGGGCTGTTGTTACAGCCTGAGACAGTTTTATCAGTTGTGCTTACTGCGCAAATGTTGAAACAAACCAAGTGTTTTCTCTATCTGTAATTAACAAAGCGCTTGCACTCTATTTGGTACAAGCAAGCACTGAATAAGTCACAAGAGAAAGGAAAGGCATCAGGTAACGGTTGTTTGTCTGCAAGCCGGCTCCATGTCTGTGCTCATTGACGCGTCTGTGCTGAAGAAACGATGGTTGCCTTGCGCTGTTAGCAAGGGCGTGTCTGGGCGCAGCCGCGAGGACTTAAAACGATGCAAGAGGGAGCTGAGGGCCCTGTAGTCGCTCGGGTGACCGCCAGCCCTTACTGCACCTGCTTTAACTTGATCCCACAGGGACCTACGTTGGTCTTACCGCTACACCTACCCCGCAGCCCCGGGCCAGAGGCCCAGGAAATGGCCGCCGGTCGGCCCCGCCCGCCCGGGGAGGGCTCGGCGGCCGCGGCCGCCGCGGGAGGGGCGGAGCTGCGCGTCATGGCCGCCAGCCGCCTCCCGCCGAGCGCGCTCACCCTGAAGCAGGTACCAGCGGGCGGCCCAGGCCTCCTCTCGCCCGCCTGCTGCGGGGGGTGGCGGGCTGGGCGCCGGGCCGACGCCGGGGGCGGCGGGCTGCGGGGGCCGCGCTCTCCTCCGGGCTGCCGCCGCCCCTGGCTGCGCCGTGCCTGCCGTCCGGCAGCCGCAGTCCTGACAGGACACGCCGGCGTTGGCGGCAAATGGCAGCAGCGGGAAGCGGCCGGTCGGCGGGAGGTGGCCGGGAGGGTGAGCGGGCACTCGCCCGCGTGACGCTGCGTTTTGTGCGTACAGCTGGCCTTAGGCACCACAACGTGTCGCACGTTCGGTGCGTTCCTTTGATGTGAAATCTAAGTTTCTTGGACTGAGGGGTCTAAGGCAACGCTGCATCTTTTAGAAAAGGCGACGGGGAACTTGGTGTTCGTTTTAATGATGTCCCTCGGAGCAAACGAGGCCGCTGCGGGTACAGCTCTCCTCAGCAGTGCCCTGGGACAGGGGACAGACTGCCCTCTCTCCTTCCCAGTTCCTGAGGCGGCAGCAGGTTCTGCAGCTCTACAGGAAGATCCTGCGGGCTATTCGCGACGTCCCCGCTGAGGCAGATCGCCGCTATTTAAAGGACTGGGCCAGGGAGGAGTTCCGAAGAAATAAAGATGCTACAGAAGAGGTGAGGATGGGGACCCTGCAACCCCGAGCGGTGCCCTCGGGAATGATCAGTGCGCTGTCCTGTACTTTGTCACCAGGTTTTGTTTTGTAGGTGTCACTTCTAGACTGGTAAGAAGTAAGGGTCTGCTCTCTTAAGGAGCATTTGTGCGAAGAAATAATTCACCATCGCTAAATATTATTTCCCCTGTTGACAGTAGTCATGTTTCTCTGATTTCCAGATAATAATCTGGAATTAGGAAGCTAAAAACCAAACAGATCCTGCTTACTCAAACCACAAATGAGAAAAATTGTATTGAATAATATGATGACTGACATAAACTTGTTAATGGTCAGGCTTTCTGTAGTTTCTTTTTTTCATAGAATCATAGAATGGTTTGGGTTGGAAGGGGCCTTAAAGACCATCTAGTTCCAACCCCCCTGCTATGGGCAGGGACACCTTCCAGTAGACCAGGTTGCTCAAAGCCCCGTCCAACCTGGCCTTTAACACTTCCAGGGAGGGGGCAGCCACAGCTTCTCTGGGCAACCTGTTCCAGTGCAAAAACCCAATGATGTCAAGAGAAAAAATAATGTTGAGAGAAACATGCGCTTGCTCTGTAAAACACCTGTCTTCTTCATAATGCCCATGTGCGGTTGTCACTACTTACTTACTTGCAAAGGTGGTAGACAGAGAGGCGTAACGAAAACATTATGAGGAGTTTGAATCCAGTTCAAAACAGAGTTTTAAAGCAAAAAGATATAACTAGTCCCCACACACATCATTAAGGAATCAGAGAAAATGAACTCATTTATTCACCTGATTTTTAACCATCTCAGTGACTATAGCATTACTTCACACAAAGAAATAGATCACAACAGTGCTGGTAAGAACTGTATATATTTTAATGTGTTAAAATGTGCTTGTGCAAAACCTGTTCCGTTCAGTAGATTCCATTTTGTTTTACAGGATGCAATCAGGATGATGATTACTCAAGGCAACATGCAACTTCAGGAACTTCAACGAACACTTAAGCTGGCAAAATCCTGATCTTAATTTTGTTGACAGCTGGATTTTCATCTGCTGTGAACAAACACAGTATTTTTTCCAGAATGTGGTTACAATAGCGGCCTTTGCAGACAACCTGGTAATGTTTGAAGGTGGATTCTACCACAGCAGGGTTTTTGGTTTGTTTTTTACCCCTTCCTCATCTCGGTTTGCCTCCCATGTGGCAATCACTCTGACACAAAGGACTTTAAAGAACTGAATGGATGATGTAGCATGTGCTGTAGGAAAAGCAGAAAGCACCAAAAATGACAACAGCAGTGTTTTGCCAGGGAAATGGAAAATAAACATAAGCTGGATTATTTTGTCTGTTTTCTGTTGTGGCAGCTCTAAGTGGTAACATTCATAGTGGTAACAGCTCTTTCTGTACTGTGCCAAGGATTTTTACCAAAATTTGGGATTTAAAAAGCGTTTGGGATAAATAAATGGGCCCAAAACAAATAAACATGATAAAACATTAAGAAATTGGGTTTTATGTAATGTTGATTTTCAGTTATAGCTGAATAAAACTTGAAAAGGGATGTCTTAATATATAAAAAGTGAGAGATTTTAGCCCCAGAAATGGTTATTACCAAGTTAACAGGAAGTACCTTCAAGTTAGTATTTAAAAGCCGCTATAGAGTAGAATTACAAATAGGAAATACTAACCGTGAATGTTGTGGTCTGTAATAGAACCAACATTTTCCAAATGTCCTATTACTCCACTTGCAATTCTTAAGTGTGCAAATGTTCTTACCTTCCATTGAATTGCAGCGTATCTTTCTTTCCATAATTCACAAATTAAAATGCCGAAGGGGGTGTGGGATTTTCTCAACATACATAAATAGCCAGACAACAGCAGATCGACACCTGACTGTCCAGGCGCTGCGTGCAATTTAGGTTGTGGTTTCAAGAGACGCAGGAACCCTTCCCTCTCCCACTCCGCTATTGCGGTTCGCGCAGGGAGCCGCCTCCCCTTGCCAGGCAGGCTTTCTGCCGAGCTAGCGAGCAGCACTGCCTCACGGCAAGTCCCCTCGGTGCCACCGTCAGTGCCACCATCGGTGCCACCGCTGCGCGCGGGAAGGGACAGGGCAGCGTTCCCCGTCCCCGCGCGGGAGCAGGTGCTGTGCTTCTTGCTGGAGCCACACAGGGCGTCTGCAAAGCTACGTACTTCAGCAAAGCTGCTTTGCAAAAAGCTGCTGCCTAACAAGAAAGAGGAGTGCCTTTTTTTTTTTTTCCCTAATTCTTTTTGTGAAAGTCACTGTAGAATCCTTTCCTAGGATGCTTGTTTAGCTTTGCAGTAGAGGATGTGGCTCAGGCAACCAGTGAGGCTGCTGAAGAGGTCAGGTTTGTGTAGACAAAAGCCTTTGAGCTTCTAATCAGTCAGTGAAAAATATGTGTGTCTATTTTGTTAAAAATCTAAGTTTTGTTAACATTTTCTGATAGAATACACTGACAGAACATTAGTGTGTCGGGGATTGATTTTTCACGTTACCAGAAAATGCTGTTTAGAAAGGAATTTTGACTAAACAAAGCCGTAATCAATGTTGGCTTGTTCTCACATGTAGCCTTCCCTTTCCCTTCAGCCAGTGGTTTGATTTCTGCTTGTTAATTAGGAGACTTTACCCTGCTGCCTCATCGCGGCTCTTTCCACTCGGAGCCGTGAGTCTGCGTTATTCCTTTGACTCCAGTTTGTACACTTCTAGGTTGTGGCCACATAATCCAGGAACAGGTCTTGACAGGCAACGCCCTGGACAGCCGCCGACCTCCTGAGTGCTGCTGCCCATCATCTCCACTGCTCTGTGGGCTCATCAAGGTAACGTGGCCTGCCAGAAGCCTTTAGGAGTCCAAGTATAGTCTGCTAGGGTGAGTAAATTTACTCCAGGTGTGTGCTGCAGAGAAAGGTAGATAACACAGGTATTTTGTAAAGAAGTCCTTCAACTCTAGTAGTTTTGAAGGAGGGAGGACTAGAGAGGGGAGTAGAAAGGAAGTAGCAGAAAATGCCTCCCTTTATTTTACAGTACACTTGTTGGCTTCAGAAAATCCTTAAAATCGGTACTCTACAGCCAAGTCACTGTCCTAAATTACTGCTCCAACGGCTGCCTTGGTAGCGCGGTTCGTATGTGAAATATAAGTAGATGAGCTAAAGCCATAGCCTTGCCGTTTCCCTTGCACCTGCGCAAGCCCGGGAGCGCGTGTGGTCAGCTGCCCCGCTCAGCCCTGTGCCAGTAGCTTCCGAAAGGGTGGGTGCGTGCATCAGCTAAGAAATGGCAGTCAGTCCCTGCAGCCTCCCTCGGGACAGACGGCAGACCCGGTTTCCACGTTTCATAGCCACAAACAGAAAAGCTTGGAAGCCGAAGTCCAATTTTCTGCTCCCCCTTCTGAGTCAAGTGAGGGCGTTTTGTCCCTTCTCTCTGGCTAGAAAGCATTACACCACAGGCTTGGGAGCAACGCAGACTTCTGAGCAACACTTACTTTAATTGCTTGGCAAAACATTCACTTTATCAAGATGATGACACAAAACTTAAATAGCATGCTTCTGCATTCCTACAGTGGCTTAAACAAAACTGTAAACATAGGAAAGTGTCTATATTAGACTACAGAAGTCAGAGCAATAAAACTAGTATTTCCGTAACAGCAGATATACTTTTCTTGTCTTGACAGTGCATTAATAGGAACTTTAAAAATATTGTTATATAATACAATTTTCTTTGCTTTATACATCTGCTAAGAAGACGAAAGCTTAATTACTAATTAGTTAATGGTGTCTTCAATACTGTAAAGTATTTTGTATTGATTTTAGGGCTCCTCAGTACAGAAAAAAAATCTTCTCCTTGGCATAACAGTACTATCCTGTGTTTGAATTGGTTTTGAACAATTGTTCTATCGTGATCTGTTAAGTGAACTTAACTTTTCTAACAGAATCTGATAGGGCGTTCTCAGAGGCATAAGGAGGAAACCCTAAAGGGATGCAGATGCAACAAGTTACAGCGCCTCTAGTTTATTTGGAGTCTGACAGCCTGGACAACATTGGTCATCGTAGGTTTTGATTCTGTAACAGAACACATCCATAAGAACTTTAAAATGTTGCTGAGTTCTGTTTTGTGGAACTGTTGGTGAAACCAGTCCTAAGACCTGCAGACTTACCAGGGCCTAATCTCTCTTTTTTAGAGATACAAGGGGAAAAAAAACCAGAGAGGAATCACTCAGAGGAACAAAGGAAGACAGTCTGGACAAGGTGTCTGGGAGAAAATCCTGACTCTGCAGAAAAAGAAACCTCTGAGTACAGGGAACCGAGCTTTCACTTCTTTATCTAAAGGACTTTTTCAAGCTCCTTCAGTCGTAGAGAATTCAGCCATTTGCTGCTTGAAGGAAAAGAGATTTATATCAAAATTATACTTAACAAGTAGAGCATGGTAATGGTAAAATACTTGCCATCCATGCCATAAACAAAACTTCTCAGTCACATTACTGGAGTACGGCCCCAACAACCGTGTAACCGCAAGGAGCTTTGCAACCAGGACACCATTAAAATAAAAAGGACAAATCTAATTTAGCGTTTGTTTTAATAATGTAAAACCAAACGAAAAGCAAAGTGGCAACCGGAGCCTCTGTACCTAATGGGATGACTCACCTTAGCATCTCACTCGGCGGGAGCCTGGCCTCTCCCAGCTGGAAGCCGGCGTCTGTCACCTACGTGGGCTTGTAATTTGAGTTGGTTCTGTAGCTTCTCTCCACTGACTAGAGAGAGGCTGTGGGGAGTAGCTAAAATGGCGTCAATAGCCCTTCATCACTAAGGAACTTCTGTCAAAAGCTCTCCAACAAAAGCTCTGAATTTATTTCAGTATTGGTATCGCCACGTGTTTACACGTAGCATACAGTGGAACCCTCTAACCACACATGACCTATGTGGAAATAAGGAAATTCCCTTTTCAGAAAGCAGTTTTGGTTTCTAATGCAGTTTGTTTTCAAGCAGCACCTGGAAACTGAGTGTGCAATATTTAAAGGACTCTTGGAAATAACAAAGAAAGGATCTAATCTGCAGCATTTCATTGTCATCAGTACAGTCTGCATATGAATTCTCCTCAGTTCTGGAGTTTCCAAAGTTATTTCTACTCCTGAAAAAGAGCATTTTGTTTGGACGTAACAGGCACTACAAATGTATATATCTATCAATATCCCAGACTCCCATACAGCAGGTTCCAAAATGAGTCCCATTGCTTGTCTTTACCTGCTTGGTAGATGCTAGCTCTCTTTCTGCACCTTAGTCCTTAATTTGCTGAGCTCCTCTTCTAAGCTTTTAATATGCTCCTTGAGCGCAGCTTTGTCTTGCTGGGCTCTCTGATTAGCTTGGCACCGGGCTTCTTCTATCTTCCGTTCATACCACTTCTCCATCTGCGTGGAAACAGCCTCGAAGAAGTACTGGGTGATCTCCAGGGCCTGGGAGGTGTCTCGGAGCGGAGGGGCAGGCGGCTGTCCCGCAGGCAGGGCGGAGGGCTGCTGCTCCTGGCTCTGATGCGCCCCGGCGTGGTGCAGAGCTTTGTGCCTTGACTGCCCGCTTTTGCTGGACTTCTTTGTCTGCGTTCCTTTGTCGATGAAGTAGCCGCTCTGTGGTTCAGTCTTTGCAGGTTCAGTCAAGGGCTGCAGAGCAGCTTGAACCTTAACGTGTCTTAATTTGGAGCCCAAAAGCTCGGAGGAGGGCAGCTCCTGCTGGAACCTGTGGAACGTGCTGGCACTAACAGCTTTGTCCTTTGGCCTGACATCTTGAGCAGGGGCAGAAGAAACTGGTCCACCAATGATTAACTGTTGCTCTGTACCTACAGAATAAAATACATACATATGTGTTTAGAAAAGCTCTGGGCATTTATTTTAGCATTCAGAAATCCTCACTGTTGGATGAACGATGCGGTTGCCCATGTACCATGCTGTGTGTACACTGCAGAGGCTCATATTAGTTTATCGCATCTTCACAGTCAGGTGACAGAATAGTCATTAAAAGAGAAAGGCTGGCTGAGGCAGAGAGGCTCTGCATTGCGGCTGTGGGACTACAGACTGACAACAATCAAAGGACTTCACGAGAAGGACATGTAGCAAAGACCAGGCTAGATTCCCGAAGTAGTTCATGTCTGCTGATGTTTATGAAGCCCCTGCTTCTACAAAACTTGAAGCCCCACTAATTTTGCAAAGGTAACACATTCTGATGCTCCTGAACTGTTCATTGCAGTAGCTCACACTCATGCTGCCACCAGATCTCCTGTGTGGTCTTTTGCCTTTCTAGTCTGGGGCATCCATGTCCATGTCTGTTCTCTTTGCATAGTGTTTTGAGGGGCATATACAAGGTATTTTACAGAAGCCCAGGGCTTTGGTAGCACTCTCCTTGGCTGTGGAGACCTGGGCATTCTGCCTGTCTCTTTTCCTCTAAAGCTTCCATGGCCAAGCACAGAGAGGTGACTTGAACCAAGGTCTTCCATATCTTCATGTGGCTATGGTCCCTGAACGGGCTTGAATGTTCTCAGCTGGTTTTGTTCTTGTCAAATGAACTAATAATTAAACAGACTTTAGCTCAAGGAAAGAGGAAAAAGTGGGAGGTTTATTCTATATCCTTGCAGTTTGTATATTATCAAGGGAAATGAGTATTTTAGGTTCACATCCTTACACCCTGACATTATAGGTTCCATACATCTGAAAAGCACTAAATACACTACACTTGCTTCAGTAGAGTCTGGATAACCTGCACACCTTCCTGACAGACAATGGGGTGGGAGGAATTCTGACGGGGAAGCTACAGAAATTTCAGAAAACAGAATTATTCAGAGCATCAAAGGACTTGGCTTCAAAGACACAGTGACATGGAAGCATCAGGAAGAGCCAGTGGAATTCCACCCAACCGTGTCTTAAAATATTCCCAGCGGCTGCCTTGAAGTGTATTCTAATCCCAAGACATTATGCATATGGAGGGGGGAAAGCACACAGCCAGAATTAATTATCTGTGGTATTAATACAAGTATCCCTCAGTTAATTAGCTCGCCTTTGAATGAACATGACAACTAAATACCTGACAAGGTTGTACCTGACGCACCATCTTGTTGAATGCAAAAATGTTGCCCAAAGCTCTGTTCTGGCATCTGGACTCTGCTCCTTCCCCCATCTTCGGAGAGGCTGTTCGGAAGCGTGATATAGGAATGCTGGTGGGAGCCCTCTGACTGCAGCACAGGCTGGTTGTTGGCTTTACAGTCCTTGGCACTGTGGGGGTTGTTCTCAGTATCCAGGGTCTCAGTGAGAGACTCACAAGTGGACAAAGTTGATTTTGGTCTTGATGACCTGGAATCACCAGAAAGCTTGAGCTCCAGATTCTGAATCTTCAACATGCACCAAGTCTTCAGCTCATCGACTAAAGAAATCTATGAGAAAGAAACTCTAAATTAGATGATCCTGTGATTAGATCCTACGGTTCCTGGGCTGCTGAGCATGTGTGGCAGGGACAAAGAGAAGTAAGCCGGGTATCTGTGGGCTTAGACTCCCTGTACGGATATGCGTGCTGCCACTGGGAATATTTAAAGGACTGCAAATCAGAAAAGATGAAGAACTATGCATTAGCTAATGAAAGGCACCCTCTGTGGTCCAAGCTACCACCTCTTAGATTTGAATGTGCTACTTCAAATGCAACTCTTAAGTCCTCTGATCAAGGCTGACTCGTTTAATTATACAGTCAGTGGTATTTTCTAAGTGCAAGGAACATCACATGTGGTCAAAGCTGCCATTTTTTGAGAGCGAAATTCAAATTAGACACTTCTGGGACACAGTTTTATACCATTACCAACCTCTGCTCTTCTGCTCATTCAGTGATAAAGATGAGTCCAATACTAAATGATAACTTCTTAGCATGTTTTAATAGTGAGTTTTTGCAGAAGCTAGAAGGGCAAGAGCTGGATCTCGACAGGAACAGTTGTTGTTGTAATGCGGGTTAAACAAGCATACAAAAAGAATTTGGCTACTGGCAGTAACACACAGTTTGGAGATGGCGCACCGTTGCCAAAGTCAGAGGGAAGAACTGCAGCCTTTTAATACATGGGGGAAAAAAAGATCAGAGAGAGAAGAAGGGAGAGATTCCCAGGGCACACAACCAAATAGATGAGAAGTTAAAGGAACAACACAGATCTTGGCCTTTGTTACTATTTGCAGATGTTCCTGCAGACACCCTTTAATGAAGCAAAAGCTGAAAGCACAACTGTTAAAAATTCTGCGGTAGGAATTTTGCAAAGCACTATGTTAGAAAAAAGATATTTTGTTATAGATCCCACGTTTCAGACCCACCAAATCAAATTATGACAGCGGGACTGGATTTCACATTCCCCATTTCTAATGCAAAAGCTTCATAAATTTGGTTCAGAGATGAAGGTGGTGGATAGGAATAATTTGGTCTTTGAAGCTCTTTTGCCTGTTTCAACAGATGAGATAAATCTCCAATATTCTCTCTGCCTGCTGGAACAAAACTCTTGAGCTGATCCATCTGAGCTAACAGGGAGTAGCTGTTTTAAGCCCTACCTGCCGTTTCTCCCCCTCATTTTTTTCCATCTCAGTGTGCTGTTGCAGGCGGTGAAGGCACTCTGTTCTCTCTGCAGACAGCCGCTCAGCCATAAGCTTGTCTAAAACACGGAGCTGTGGAAAAAAACCACAATTTAGCTGCGATGATCATGTTAAAAACTAAACAAACCCCCCGTCTGTGAACCTTGTAAGTCAAAGTACAGTCTGTCTTTCAATCTTCATTTCTAGGAACGCTGCCAACTACAATTAGAGTGCAAAAAGGTTCAATCACAAAATTACCGATGAATAACAATTACATTAAAAATAAAAAATAATTTAGAGGATCTTGAATCTCAGTGCAAACAGAATTCAAGAGGGATTATTACAATTATGAACTGATCAGGTGTAGGACTGCCTTCTGCCTAAGTTCCCCTCTTAGGGCCTCAAGCAGTTTAGACTGATTGTCTAAAGAAGCACCTGAAGCCACTTAACACATTAAATGTGTTTTTCTCAAGACCCCAGTTTGCAACGTTAGATCCCTGTGGAATGTCACAGTTCCCTGGTCTTGAGTATCAGATTTCAGGTTCATTTTTACAACACAAGAAGCAATAAACGAATCACAACAATGAAAATATTCATTAAGCTTAGGATATGTTTCTAATAGTCATGTGGGCAACAGACCTCCGGGTCATATTCTTACTTGATGTTGAGTTTTGCTTTCCATCTGGCCCAGCTTAATATTCATCTTATCTTGTACTGTCCCAAACTCAGCTTTTATCTCTTCCACCGTTGCCTCCAGCTGATTCTCCAGTTTATTTATCAGGGGCTCACAACGACATCCATTTATCGGTGCCTGAAAGGAGTAATACATGTACTTGCTGCATCCCGCTGTCCTCTTTAGTGCACTTGGAACATTATCACAGCCTCCTTGAGCCAGTCTTGGGCTCTTCTGTATCACGTACTGTATCTCACCCTCCTGATAACATCTTACAGTAGCTCAGCCAAGAGGCTATTAGTTGGAAAAGCACAGACTAGAAAAGGATTGATCTGATTTATATGGACACATCCTAACACAGAGCAGTGCTGACTTCGCTGGGGCTACAAGCAGCAACGAGCTCAGATCACGTATGCCGTGGTATGGTGTGCCGTAGGAGGGGGTACCGCGTTACAGGCCTATACCCCATGTCTCAATGCTGTAATTCTGAATTGTACAAAAAAAAAAAAAATCTGGTGTTGCGGATGTGTGTGGGTTTGTGTGCATTTGTTTTTTAACCTAATGCCAATAACGTGCTCTTCTTTTTTTTTTTTTTTTTGTGCTGTATGGCGAGGTCTCACTGCTCCTGTCTGCCTTCACCCCTTCACCCTGCTGGCGTTCAGCTGACGTGATCTGCTGTGCACATCGCTGCCTTCCTCTGACTTGTCTGACACCGGCCAAGGCTCCGCTGCAAGGGCAGCTGCGCTGACCACACTGAAATCTCTCAGGCTCCGTTAAGCGAGGACAGCTAATCCTCATCAGCTTCCTCTGCAGTCCGCAGGCAGAAATTGGCTCCTTTGGGCGTGAGTCAGGAGCCCAAAGCGACTGCTCTGAACCTGCCTGCGGAGGAGCCTCCCTCCCTCTCTCCTTTGGCCCTGCAGTACCGTTTCACAAATTGGGGGTTACTCCCTTGGCAGGGGAAGGCAGGTGGTTTGCAGAGCGCTAGAGAAAGCTTCAGAAATACATGTGCTTAAGAAATTTTGTTTGTTATTCAGGGCCTGAGGGCATCAAAGACAACAGATGAGCAAAAGAGAAGGGGAGAGAGGAGTATCATGTATTTCAGGAAATACTGTAAGGGACTCTAGCTCTATTAAGCTGATCTTTGTGAATAGATTTGGATACAAATCCTATCTGCTCTCTGCACCTTTCCTTCCTGCTCCCCAAGTCCTTCCTACTGGCCCATCCTCCTACCATCAGATCCTAGGGGCAGGGAGATACTCCTTTTAACATATGAAAGGTCCTCCATCCTTCCTGATGTCTGCTATTAGGATAATCCCATAGTGCCCCCGGCTGGAAATTTCCCAAGCGTTACACAGGAAGATGTTGGAAAATATGGCCAGTAAAACCTTTGAAGTCTGACTTGAGTGATCTTCAGAGTCTGCTGAATTTCTAAACTACAGCAAGGGACCCAGGATAGCTGGTGGATGGGTGTGAGAAGCTAAGGAAATTAAAGGATTGACCTCCCAGAGGAGGGCAATATTAAGAAACAACGGTATAGAAGTTTACAATGTCTACAGGGTAATTTGCTGACTGTTTTCATGCCCTTTTATAAATGTGTACTAGTAAATACTTGCAGAATAAAATAAACTTGAGTGGAGTAAAATACCAGTCTCTAAACTGGAATAAATGCACATGAGCTGGTATCTCCTGGTTTATTTGTGAACCGGTTTCTGTACCGCTCCTGCCTCCAGTAATCCTAGAATTCCCAAAGACATGTTGCAATAAACAGAATTGAAACAAAATGTATTGAGCGTACTCAAGCTCCTGGTTTAGGTGGTAAGCTTCAGTGCTCACACAGTGCTTTCTTTTCTTTTCATTGGCAAAGCTCTTTGCATTTCCTGATGGAAATGTTAGTATTTCAAAGTCTATCATAAAAGTTCCAGTGTCATTTCCAATCGCTGTTCACACCTTATCTCCAAAAGGGAAATGCTTTGTAGATCAAAGCTAGTTAAGTATGTCTTCTGTAACACGCACAAAACCAGGTTATTGTTTACCAGACTTCAGGCCAAAATGCAGCTGAAGCCCAAACAAGGAAACCAAATCCACAGTCATGATTTCATACCCCCGAGAGTGCAGTTCATCAAGTGCATTTTCTCTCCGTTAGCTAACTGCGCCCCAACTCCAAGTGCTCCTCCCTGTGTCTCCCTCCACGAGGGCAGCGGCCGGCTCACCTGCATCACCTTCCCGTCCTTCCCTCGATAGAGCGTGTAGAGCTGGTAGGCTCGGACCTCGTGGGGAGGGGGCGGAGAGGAGCAGTGATGTTTACTTCTGCGCTTAGGCACGTTTTGCTGGGGCTGAGGGAGAGTCTGCTGATCAGCTGGGGAGATGGGGTCTGAGAGTGCCGAAACCTGCATAAAATACACACGACGTTTTCCCTGTTTCTGAGCCCCCTGGTAAATTATTCCTGGTGGGAACAGGACAAATCCATTGTGACAATTACAGCAAAAACCTGATTAAAACACCGGTCCAGCTGCAGTGGCTGGCCTCAACCTCGGTGTGTGTCAGCACAATAACCAGATTTCTGCACAAACCTGGTTCACGTGACCCTCAACAGCAGAATTTCCCCACCAGAAATCGGTTTTGTCTGAAGACTGCACCTCTGCCCCACAAGCACACCGGGGCTGGTGCCCTGACTCACCGACACACCGAAGGGACACCTGTACTACTGCCCAACAACTATCCCTTCTCTCTCTCTGCTGTTTTAAATCTACGGATACCTTTTCCTTAGGCTTCTTCTTTTTGTTCTTCTTCCCTTTGGGATCTGGTGAGGTTGACCGGGGCTCATCCTTCAGATCGCTCCTCCTCTGCGGTGGCTGGTCGCTGCTCGGCGTGTCGTCAGCAGCTGAGACGCTGCCCTGCTTGAAGCAAAGACAGGGAGTTCAGAGCAGTTGCAGAGATGGGGAAAAGGTGCCTTTTCCTCAATTTTCCAGTTTTAAGCTGCTCTGCACACACAAGTGGGTAACTCTTTAGCAGCAAAGCACGACAGACTGCCTCAGACAGCTGCCGTGGTCATGCACAAGTGATGGCTCCAAATAGATTTAGTCCTGATGGGTTTTATTTGCACTCCCTCCTTACAGCAGATGCAGTGGGTAATGCTGGGCTGTACCTTGCTCTGTACCACTTCATCCCGTGGTACCGACTGAGCTCGCCTTTCCTCCTTCAGCCTCTCTCTCTTCTTCCTCAGGCTTCTTCCACGGTTAAAGCGCGAGACCTGAAGGCAGACCACACTGTTACTCAGTGATGTCACGCTCTTTCCTACCACAGAAGCTAAGCAATAGAGCAGACCTTTATCACCGCTACTGAAAAGCAATACATAAAAGAAAGTGCAATGCCAGATGGATGCTGATGGGCCGAGCAATGTAGGTGTTCATAGCTCGGTGGTGGTGTGTTTTCATGGCTAAGTCCATCAGGGCACTTTGCTGTCCCTTGGAGGGGCGAGAGCCTTCTCCTGAGTCCTCCTGTGTCCCTGGGCTGGTAGCCAAGCCAAGCCAAGCCCAGCCCTTCTCACACAGAGGTGACAAGGAGGAGCAGGGCAGGGATCGCGCCTGGTCTCGTACCACAATACAGAGCCCTCCCATGTGCTTTCTGGCCTGAGGAGTATTGTAGCATTTCACACACAGGAGGAGAGTATAAACAGGACATTTTGTCCCCATTTCAAAGCATCTTCCAGTGCGAGCAACCATCCTGGGGGTGGGAGAAGTCTGAGGCAGGCAGCAGAGGGACACAACCTGGGAGCTTTTGGGTACGGGGCCGCTGCAGGGGACAAGTGCCTCTGGCTGCTCCATCCTCTGCCAGCCAGGATCTCTGCCAGAGCTTCATACTGAGGCTTACTCTGCACACCTTGCTGGGCTTGGGGGCTGAAAGGCTCCACGTCAATAGACCTGACGCCAGCACACAATGCCAGCAGAAACACAGGCACCTTTCACAGCAGAAGGTTAATGACCAGGGGTTGTGGCCCCTCAAGGTTTACTGGCCTCAGCTCCACGTGTATGTGTGTGTTGGGGAGAGATTTGTAACGTACCTGCGATGCTTTAGTGAGGAGGAGCGCAACCTCAGGGTTATTGTGCTGTCTGGCAACCTCTAGAGGGGTCTGACCTGCCTGGGAAGAGAAAGAAAATGGCATTTCCTTCAAAACGCAAGCTGCTGGAAATGTAGGATTTCTCCACCCAAGGTTAGTACGTGCTCTGTGCACAGGAGTATAGTGACTAACTGCTTTATTTTACCCAGATTTAATTCAACTCTAACACCCAATATTTTCTACCAACACTAGCGAGAGTGTTGAAGGGAGTCTGCATTAATACAAAATACCAAAGAAACTCCATGTCCAACTTACGTTGTTGACAACAGATGCATCAGCTCCGGCCTCCAGCAACAGCTTAACCACCTTCCTGTGATTCAGAGCAGCAGCCACATGGAGCGCAGTATCCCCTGCCTGCAAGTCAGGAAGCAGAAAACACCCGTGTAACACTTGTCCTTGTGTCTCACCCTGCAGAAATCACACCTTTCTAAAGCATGCATCACTTACTGATGAAACAACTAAGCTTAAATAAGGCTTGGTCAATAAAAATCCAGCAGAGTTGGGAGGGAGGGGGCAGGAGGGGGCAAGGAGCTACTTCAGGGCAAGGACCTACTTCAGCCTGGTTTTGAGAAATGCAGCTGGGGCGCTGGCGGTCTGGTTTAACTAAACCAAGTGACACACGATGCAGCTTGGAGACAGCCCAGCTCTACCGCCAGCAAACAGATACGACATCTGAGGGCAGAACCGGTTTTCTCACCAAAACCTTCTCTTTTTTTCCAGGTTTGATTATTCGGTGCACAGGTGGTCATGTATCACATTACTCAGAAATACTCAGGTAAGTACCAGCAGCGAGATGGTTGGTGTTCTCTTCACGAGATTCCTCAGGAAAAACAGGTTTTGGACCAAAGCCAGGAGGCGATCGGGGTCCAGCACTAACACGCTGCCCTGCCCTTGTCCCGGTGCAGTGAGGTGAAGACGGCTGTGATCAGATTCGGGCACCGCTAACAGAGCCAGCAGCTGTTCATGGGAGACCAGACACGGGTATATAATGCCTTCCTGTCCCCTTTTTGCCTTGCATTTTGCCTTCAGAAAATTAGATTGCCTTGAGACTAGTGGAAATCTATTGCTTGTTGCTAACTTGGATGAGGTGTATTCATAAATAAAATCATTATATGTGCAAATATAGACAAACTTTGGGTAGTGCTGGGGAATGAAGGAAAGGGGTGTCTCTCTGGGCCAGGTTCACACCAGTTAATCTTAATATTCAATAGCTCATTTTGCAAGTTAAAAAAATCATTTCCAAATAAAACTACACAGTAAATTTAACATGCTGAAACCCATTTTGTTTGCTGTAATATCTCATATCTACGCAACAAGATTAAACGTACAGATCAGAAAACATCTTCATGATCCTCAACTACACATGGAAAACTTCCCAGGAACATGACACGATGTGGTTAAGCACCACATAATCTGTTTATTTAGCAGATTTAACACATTTTAATGTACTAAATCCATTCCCTTCTACCACCCAATTAGGCTATGCTATAGGCACAGCAATCAATTACTTCTCTATAAAACAACTATGGATGATTAATCCTAGGTTAGACTGATCATTACTTTGAATTTAAAGCATACTTTTTCTTCACTTTTATGTCCTTTTAATTCCCCCTACTGCAAAATGCAGCAAAGAAAAGTATTCCAGAGGAATCCGCACTTTTGTAGCATCTGAACGTTAGTGAGTTCTGCTTCACAATGTCTCCGTAACGGCCATAGGATCATTAAATCCTAGTTACAGAGGAGAAAACGGGCCCCCATAAAATGACTGACTCTCTTGCCCAGTCCCCTTCTGCACAGAACTGGTAAGAACCCAGGAGTGCCCACTCCTAACCCTATGCTACTACCCCTGTCCCAAACCCCCTTTCTACACCAACATACGATTGCAGAACCTCATAAATCGGCAATGCTTTAAAGAAATGATGCAAATGCGATGGCAAAATAATAAACCACTGATATGCCATTATGTTAAGGCTATTCTTAAAAGTTCAGGCATTTGGTGGTACAGTGAAACACAGAGTGAAGTGGGATTACTCGGGCAGGAATCCCTCTTCCCAACAACTAGGCGTATGCAAAGGGCGCAGAGTCGCAATGAGGTTTCATGCACTGACCTGGTTCTTTTCATGGACAGAACAGAAAGCACTGAGCAGCACCCTAACGATGGGCAAGTGATTATAACGAGCAGCCACATGCAGACAGGTATCTCCTGCCTGCAAACAGAAACAAAGCTCTGAGCGTGTAATCGCAGTAAGAAAGCTTGCACTTGTCATGGTGTTCAGGGATGAAACAATCCTATTAAACCAAAAAGAGCAGTAAATGCCACACACCTCCACTGAAAAGCAATGCTGTCTTCTCTGCGGTACAAAATCTACTGGGTGGGAAGGTTTAGCAAGAGCTGGGGTCAGGCAAGGTGGGGGTACAAATTCTTTAACCACTGATGGGAAATACTGGAATTATAAAATGCTGTTTTATTGCACTACAAAAACTGATTTACATTTTTACATGAAATCTGTTCTTCTGACCCAAACCAATGTGATTTGCAAAGCCCACTCGGTGTCACACATAATGAAGAAAACGGGAGGAGGGGGGGCTAGAGCATCATCCCCCTACAGGGTGGCACACGTGCAGCTGGGACTGGGAGCAGAGCCCCACGGGTTTCCATTTGTGTGTGCCCCTGCTCACCTTGTTATCGAGCAGGGACAAAAACATCTGGCTTCCTTTTACAGATTATTTTTTTTCCTTTGTCATGCCAGAATCAGTATAAAATAGGAGGAAAGCTGTCTGAAATTGAAGTCACCTTGAATCTACCTCATTTGACAGACTGACACACAGTATATATTATCTGTCGCAGCGAGGGCAGGTCTGAAGGCTTTCCCTGCTCTGGCACAAAACCCCTTTAAGATTTCCATCTTTTTGAGAGGGGAGCCCTGTTGCAGAATTGCACGGTAGTATATGGGTCAGGCCATCAGGACCACAAAAAGCAGCAAAGGACCAGCTGCCTCGGTCTGTGCAACAGCAAAACCCCCTTTGGCTCCTTCTATCCCCACTCAAGAGATGGGTATAAGTAGTGCATCGCTCGGTCCTATCAAAAGCGTTCCTGTACACGATGTATACAATGGCTTGTTAGAGTTTTTTTTCAATAGCATTTATAATAAAAATCACAGCTTAAAACATTTCTGAGTATTTCTACAAGTTAAAGCAATATAGCTAAAACAAAGGCAGACAAAAATGAACACGTTCTTTTCAAAACTCACATTATTTTTGAGGTCTGCTCGAGATCCTCCAAGTAACAGAACACGAGTACTCTGGGAATGGCTATTCTGGCAAGCCAGGTGAAGAGGTGTGTTACCTGCCTTAGAGAAATACAGGAAAATATAAACGCCGTATTTAGAAATTGGACATAGAATCATAGAATGGTTTGGTTTGGAAGGGACCTTAAAGATCATCTAGTTCCACGCCCCTGCCGTGGGCAGGGACACCTTCCACTAGACCAGGTTGCTCAAAGCCCCAGCCAACCTGGCCTTCAACACTTCCAGGGAGGGGGCATCCACAGCTTCTCTGGGCAACCTGCTCCAGTGCCTCACCACCCTCAGAGTAAAGAATTTCCTCCTTCTACCTAATCTAAATCTACCCTCGTTCACTTTAAAGCCATTACCCCTTGTCCTGTCACTACAGGCCCTTGTCAAAAGTCCCTCTCCAGCTTTCTTGTAGGCCCCCTTTAGGTACTGGAAGGCTGCTATAAGGTCTCCCCAGAGCCTTCTCTTCTCCAGGCTGAACAAGCCCAACTCTCTCAGCCTGTCTTCATAGGAGAGGTGCTCCAGCCCTCTGATCATCTTTGTGGCCCTCCTCTGGACTCGTTCCAACAGGTCCATGTCCTTCTTGTGTTGGGGCCCCAGAGCTGGATGCAGTACTCCAGGTGGGGTCTCGCCAGAGCAGAGTAGAGGGGGAGAATCACCTCCCTTGACCTGCTGGCCACACTTCTTTTGATGCAGCCCAGGATATGGTTGGCTTTCTGGGCTGCAAGCTCACGTTGCTGTGTCATGTTGAGCTTCTCATCAACCAACACCCCCAAGTCCTTCTCAGCAGGGCTGCTCTCAATCCATTCTCTGCCCAGCCTTTGTGCTTGGGATTGCCCCAACCCATGTGCAGGACCTTGCACTTGACCTTGTTGGACTTCATGAGGTTCGCACGGGCCCACCTCTCAAGTCTGTCAAGGTCCCTCTGGATGGCATCCCTTCCTCCAGCATGTCAAATGCACCACACAGCTTGGTGTTGTCAGCAAACTTGCTGAGGGTGCACTCCGTCCCACTGTCCATGTTGCCAACAAAGACGTTAAACAACGCCGGTCCCAATACCAACCCCTGAGGAACGCCACTCGTCACTTCTCTCCACTTGGAGATCAAGCCATTGACCACAACTCTCTGAGTGCGACCATCCAGCCAATTCCTTATCCACCAAGTGGTCCATCCATCAAATTCACGTCTCTCCAATTTAGAGACAAGGATGCCGTGCAGGACAGTGTCAAATGCTTTACACAAGTCCAGGTAGATGATGTCAGTTGCTCTTTCCTTATCCACCAACACTGTAACCCTGTCATAGAAGGCTACCAAATTTGTCAGGCGCCATTTGCCCTTAGTGAAGCCATGTTGGCTGTCACCAATCACCTCCTTATTTTCCATGTGCCTTAGCACAGTTTCCAGGAGGATCTGCTCCATGATCTTGCTGGGCACAGAGGTGAGACTGACTGGCCTGTAGTTCCCCGGGTCTTCCTTTTTTCCCTTTTTAAAAATGGGAGTTATGTTTCCCCTTTGCCAGTCAGTGGGAGCTTCACTGGACTGCCACGACTCTCAACTATGATGGATAGTGGCTTAGCAACTTCATCTGCCAGTTCCCCCAGGACCTGTGGATGCATCTCATCAGGTCCCATGGGCTTGTGCACCTTCAGGTTCCTTAGATGGTCTCCAATCTGATCTTCTCCTACAGTGGGCAGTTCTTCATTCTCCCAGTCCCTGCCCTTGCCTTCTGCGACTTGGGCAGTGTGGCTAGAGCACTTGCCAGTGAAGACGAGGCAAAAAAGTCATTGAGACATAAGCATTGAAAAAATAAAACCTCACAGGTCTTCCCACAAGAAGATCCACCCAGGAGTGGGAAATTGTCACGGTTATTTTCCCAAAGATATGAGCTGAATGAGCCTGGAGACTGAAATACCCTCTTCATCCTGGAAATTATTTATCTAGGATATAGTAAAGGCAGAAATTGGACAGTCTAACGATATCTGCATTGCTCAAGTCTGTTTGCAGGAAGCAAAGACTCTAGAAACTGTCTGGTGCATTAATATCAAACAGCACTATCAAGTATTTCATGTAAAGAAATGTAATTCTTGTGGTTTGGGTTTCCCCCATGCACACACGCACAGAAACTCGCTGCCATGGCACGGCATCTCTGATCTCAAGCAAAGCTGGCTGCGACTGCTGCAGAGCGTTAGGCAGATGAGGGTCACGATTTCTGTTTCCTTATGATCGTAACACAAACCAGCTTCAAGCCTGGCTGGGCCTGTAGGTGCTCTCACAGGGCAGGATGCAGATTTTAGGCTATCGGGAAGCTTCAGTGTTCAGAATGCATGCCAGTCTCCAGCCAAGATGAGAAAGGAAAAAAAAAAAAGCTACCCAAACCCCAAAGAATCACATGCTAAGGTTCCTGAAAGAAGCAAACATGCAGTTTTTATGGACAGAAATCAAAGAAGAGTTTGATTGTCTTTCTAACACTGCAAAGGATTTTCTTGGTCTGACAAGTTTTTCTGGCAGCATTTGGCTTTTGTTGGCCAGAAAATGTTTGGGGCTTTTGGCTCTTGGGAGCTAGAAATGAAATCAGCTCAGTTAAAAAGGTTTCCCATGCTTACTAGCCTGCCTGTTCACCTTGATGATGTCCTTTAATTTGTCCCCTGTGCTTTCAAGACACAGATCAAAGCTGCAGGGTTTGAATTACAAAAGGCCAACTCTTAGATGTGGTCTTAGGTCTTCAGTTCCACATTACAGACGATTTCAGGCCTGAATGTAGTTTCTAAGCTGTGGCAGGCATGAACATTTTCTTTCTCAGCTAAATTGCATTTAAGTGTCAATTTTTTCCCTCCTGGGTTTACCTCTGAAAAGTCTCTGCAACGTCTTTATCATTTGCTGTTTGGAAGGTCAGCCCTGGTGGGAAGGCAGAGAGGTCCTGTGCAGTAGGTGATGGGCGAGGACCTCGATGCTGGGAGAAGTCACGATGCTGGTGCCTGGGGTCAGGGCTCACACAGGAGGCTCATCTGGCTCATCTCCCAAGGGGTGACAAAACTCTCACCAGCTTCTGTGAGAAGGAGAGTGGGTCCGAGTTGTACCAATGTGGGGGTCTTCACTGGTCTACTGAATCTTCACTGAAATGTACAGACTGATGGAGGATCTAAAAAGGTGGCTACAACTGAACTCATGCGATGATCTATCACAGCAGAAGAGTTTTTATTGAGCCAACTCGACTGAAAATAAACTGCATCTCCAGGGTGCTTGCTGCACAGGAGGAATATGGCTACCCAGGTGGTTTACCCATGTGTTGTCCCATTCCTCAAATGCCTACCTGACTTGCCTTTAAAATCCCAGGTGTCCTGTCTGGCCTCTGCATTTCACTTAATATAGAAGCCATCTTCAATTGCATTGCTCTTTTATATACTGTGCTCAAGGTGCTGTGCTGCAAGAAGTGCATCCGTACAAGTGTTCCCCAAGCAGTCCCAGGAGATATTAACCAGGAGTTACAGAAAATACAGAGTCAAATCCCTCCCGTCTTCTGCTGCTTAGCAGGGTTTGGCAAATCTAGCAGTCCCTATCTGTCCCATCCAGCCAAAATCGCACAATGCCCAGGTGTAAGTCAACAGTCCGTAGGTTGCTCCTGCACGTGGCACTCAGCCCTGGCTGCCAGAAAAGCTGTCAGAAAGATCATGCCTTGTCATCAGTAACAAAAAGTTGAGAGATCAGAGAAACCATTTGGGGATTAAGTAGACTTAAGATCTTCATTCTTCTTGAAATCAAAAGGGGTAAAAGCACGTGTATGTGTGCAAGCATGCACAACTCCCACATTTTTCAGCGGCTCCTGAGAAAAGATCCTGTCCATTCAAAAACACCCAAACAGTGATATGCAAAGGGAGAGGATTGTGTCGGTAAGACATCAAAGACCAGCGCAGGAGCTGCTCACACAGTATTAAAGTCTGCCAATCATATTTCAGACATCAACCCTGCTGAGCTATTCTGTGCACGTGCTTTCCAAGAGAGGTTGTCTCCAGTTGACATACGCTGTATTGTAAGCTAAATCTTCTAATACCCTGAGGCATCCAAGCATGCAGGATAACCAGACTTGCATCTTAAGCCCACACCTTTGCACAGAAGTATACGTATATATGTAGACAAGCATATCCAGGGATAGGAGTATAATGGTTCACAAGACTATAAAGTCAAGCATGGGAAGTTGTCTAAAGTACCTTTGATACAAATCTAGGTGAACATTACAGCAAAAATAATTACAGAAAATAAAAATTGGAAGTTGGAACAATATAAAAGAAGGAAGACACATAAAATAATATCAAAGATGATGTAATTACAGACCACAAAGTGACCACGATTGTACAAACATATGCATATATACATGTGCACATACAGAAACGCTATGCCCAGGCAACGTGCCTTTTTACTCAAAATCTTGGACTTTGGCCAGCTGTCTCCCTTCTTCCCTTTCTTCGCCAGCCCCTTTCAGTTGTCGTTTTAGAGATACATTTACCAAAACATGCTCAGAGATGCCATAAAGCCGTCCCAAAGCCTGCTTACCTGTAACGAAGGACCCGGTGCCAACCACGCGATCTGACCGACCCATCGGCACAGTGGTCCAAACCCTAACTCAGCTCACGCCATAGGCTGCTGCTGCTACTGCCACTTCCTACACTATTTCATTAACTTTTGAATTAGCGAATTGAAGACAAGTCTCCCGCAGACATTACAATTAGAGTGGAACTAAACCCCCCTGCTTTGTTATTCTTTCCTCTAAACTGCTCTCAAGGTATTACAAATACAAAAAGGAAGATAATCCGGGTTCATGACAAGCTTTTGGTAAGAGCCTACACTCATATATTAGGAAGAACGTTCTAACAAAAGATACGCTATTTTTTTCCCTCTGTGACTTACGTTCACTTGGCTGTTTAATTTCTGAAAAAAAAAATGCATTTTGAATACTATTTTCCTATTAGTACAATTCATTTTCATTTTAAATCACACCAATCACAATGAATCCGCTCGGTATAAATTAGAGCACCATGGAGATTTCCACAGGAATTGCAGTGTTCCTCAGCCATAATTAATGTATCATTCAACGTGCTATTGAGTTCCTCCTGCGTCAGCTGTCAAAATATGAATTTCCTAATGCCTGTGGAGGAACCATCCAGGCGTAATAAATGCAAAAAAAGAAGAAAAAAAAAATCCCACTAGGAGCTGGTCCCCCACCGGCTGAGAAATGCCATGGCCAGAAATCTCCAGTGCTAAGAATCAGCCACCTTACACCAGAACTGAAAGCTCCTCCTGCATGGGTCTCACCTTGTTCTTGGCAAGAACATTGGCTCCTGCTTTAACGAGCACTTTGGCAGACTGACTGAATCCATGCCAACAAGCTTCATGAAGAGCGGTGTTCCCATCCTGAAGAGCACACACACAAGAGGAGAAGGTTAGTGTGCTGTGTCCACACGCAGAGTAACGTTACATTCAGAACGCAGCAGCTGCTCATTTAAAAAATAAATCATTTTCCTTTCCTACTAGCTAATTTTCTATTTTATTTTTACCAGAGGCAGATATACACCAGACTAAAACATGAAATAACTTCCACTGAGACTAAAACATGAAATAACTTCCACTGACACCTTATGTACTTTTTCCTGTCTACTCTTTCTATCTTCATCTTCTACTTCTTCCACATCCCCTAGCAAGCAGAGAATAGGACTAAAGCTTTTGTTTGGATCTTGGAATTAGTTATATTTACTCCCAAACTAAATTTGCAGCCTGGGATTCTCAGCTTCAGGGATAATCAAGGGAAACTGTGCAGTGTTTCGTGTAGGGCATAGTGTGGTTGTATGTTTCTTTAATTCCTCCCTTAATGAGCTGAGACCAGACTCTTAAATCAAAAACTATTGGCCTGATATTAAAAAATAGCTAAATCAGTAATTTATATTAAAGAGATGGTAGAACTTTTTTTCAATGTAACTGTTCCAATTACTTTCAAAGCATCAGATACTTACTCAGGAGTATAAACCATAACTTTCTCTCTGAGACCTTAATATTACTGGTTGGCAAGGCTGCCATCCCACAGGACTTTGCTTTTGCCTGTTACCTTGTCTTGTCTGTCCAAAGCACACCCCTCTTGAATCAGAGTTGCTATAACATCGGTGTTCCCTACGACAGCAGCCCGGTGCAATGCTGTCTGATCACCCTGCAAAAAGAAGCAAATTTGTAATCAGTACCGTTCCCACCTCATTTTGACTCAATGCAAATGCATACAACACACACAGGGGCTGCATCTTCAACACGCGTACTGTTTTAAATCCAAGCTGCCTTTGAAAACAGTCCCTGTAAACAACTATCATTAAAGTTTCCAAGATTAATGAAGCTATTGAAAGTATCAGAGAGCTACAAACCAACTGTTCACAGAAGTTTGCAAGTCATCACAATCCCATATACAGCGCTGAAGCATTCTAAAAATATGGTATATTAGAACACAGTGAATCTAACACATTTGGCACTAGGTATCTAATAGCCAACAGTATCTGTAGGGAACTAAAGGGAATTACAGGCTGTCGTAATTCATCATAATGATCCTCCAGTACTTACACTAACTGGATGAGGCTCTCCTGTTTTGGCTCAGATTGCTCCATCAACCCTGCTTAGGATAAGGAGCATGAGATGAGATTGGTGTCTTCAGCATCTCTGATGAATTTACCAATTAGTGCTAAGAGTGGAGGCAATTTTATGATGAGGACCACAACTGCAAGACCATCAACTTATTTCATTCAAGCAACTGAGAGATCTTGAGGTCCAAACGACTCCTTTCTCATTGACCTGCCACATAGCAGCAGCAACCAAGTTTCTCGCATCAGTTTATTTCCTCTGTGGCCAAGTTTCCAAAAGAAATGATGCTGATGGGGTCATCTTGTCTGACTGCCCAGCCATCTCCCCTCTAACAACTGCTGAACTCATTTGCTGAGCTAGAGAGCCCAAGATTAATTTTCTACAAGCCTTCCAGAAACTGAAGACTAGGGAGATGTAAACTACTGGCTCTGCCCATCGGGGGTTATCTATGTATTTTTATGTGTATGTTGGTGAGACTGTGATAAAAGAGGGGGAATAGGAGGATTTATGCAGTGGCACGTAGGGGTTTAAGACACCAAGTGATGGGAAAATGAGCAGCAGTAGCTCCACTGCTGCCACAACAACCGGTCTTGGCTTTCCTTTGAAGTTGCTTTGAACCTACCGTGCTGAAGCACAGGCTGAGTCCAGGCACAAAGACTAGCTTCAAAGCTGCACACAGCCTTTTTGGGGATGAATAAACAGAGTGGGAATCCAATCCACTTCTGCTTATCCAGATAACGGTCACCAAAACCACACGCAGGGCAGAGATATGCAGTGTATCCTGAGGAAGAAAAACTTGCAGGAAGCTAGTCCTAAATAGATACAAAATTTCTCTGCTACAAATCTTTATCAGATTGTACTACATTATAGTAAATACTAGAGGAATTTCTGTATTTCTGTCCTACAGTCTACAAGTCTTTAGATAACTGGATAATTTGAATAATTTGTTCTCAAAGGCAATTAGCAGCTGACTTAAAAATTGCTCTCAGTGGAGTTCTTTTGTGCTAATGACACCAAAATAGTTATTAATCCATAAGAGAAAAATGAGCATTGCCAACCACAACCTTTCAGTAACCCCTGTAATGCCAACTCCCACTACCACTAAATCATTAAATTGGCTTATAATCATTAAGTTGATTTTTAAAAATTGTGTTGAAGGCTTTTTTTAAAAATTTGCTACCTATATTTTGTCTCTAGAGGTTACATACTCTTACTTTTGTCCCTATTAAGACTGGAAATGTATTTTAAGAGATTTTGAACAAAGACAGTAATGGTTACAGGAACTGGGACTTTCAGGAAAACATGAAGAATTGGAAAACTGACAGCACTGCAAGTTCTCTGAACTTGTGTATTTGTTCCAAATTTAAAGATAACCAAAATGTTATGGAAAATGTCCAAATTATACCATCTCACAAGTGCAAGTGTCAGATAGTTTCCAGTAACCATTACTGCACAGAAATCTGCTCGCTAACAAGCCAGGGAATAACTTAACACACTTTTTTGATAACACATGGTACTGATGACTGGCACAGCTACTGCTACTGCAGCAATGAGTAATGCGGACAGTGCAAAGGTCATTTTATCTGACTATCATGAAGTGGAAAGTAATCCATCAACCTATCCCTCCCAACTGGTATTGCTGCACCAGCAAAACTACAGAAGATACTATAATAAAGACTAAAACAAGATGACATCTGCCATTGCAATGGATGGAGCTTGAACAATGCATGGTTGGTTCCTTCTTTACAGTCCAGAAAATTGATCATGGAGAAGACCAAATTGGGGTCAGGAATGGATTGCATTGCATTTAGTTTGTAATTAAGGTTCTTCTCGCTGGGCCGGTTTAAATCAAGGCTGTTCTTGTTGTTAGCCCAACCCCATCACAGTAATTGCAGTGAGGTCAAAGGCCATTCAGCTTTTGGGGGTTTGTTGATATGACAGCTACTTCTAATGGCAAGTTCTTCTCAGCTAAATTAAAAACAAACACGTATGTGGAAAGTGGGAAGCACACCTCACTGCTGCAGGAGCAGGTCTCCCTTGGGGACCCCAGCCCATGTGCTGGGGGGCCATTCACTGGAGCCGCAGAGTGACACTGGGACAGCTTCAACCATGCCTGGGCTTTGTTCCATACTATATTCTGGTCCCTGAAATGGAAGCCCAGGTAGGTGAAGGGACACAAGTCCCACAGATGGCAGGCTCAGATGCCTCTTGCCCAAGGCGTGGGCTTTGGTGCCGACATCTTCCTTACACAAGCATGGGGAGAACCAAGCATCTAAGAGTAAGGTCCAACCAGCACCCTGACCAGGTAAACAAATACCTCATCCATGTAACAGGGAGTGTCAAAGGATATCTCAAACCCTGCCTCACCTGGACTGTGGCACCTGCCAGTGAAGAGGTAGCAGGTATCAATGTCCTGGTGAAGGTCCCTACCACCCCCAGGCTCCTCAGCCAGCAGGGCAGGACCTGGTTGACCGTTCCCTCAGATCTCAGCACACACATTAACCCTAAACTGCTTAAGGTGCTGTGGAAGCTGAACCATCAGATTGCGATGGCCTCTGCGTGTGAGTCACTGAGGGACCCAGCCACAGATGGCGTAGCCCACCTATAAGTAACGCTGCCTGCACCGCTGCGTTTCTAACCTGTCTTGCCTCCCCATCAGAGAGCAGCAAACCCCTATCTTGCCTCTTACAGAATCAGAGAAAACAGATGAGTTATATTTTTTTCACAGCATGAATTTTCAGACAGTGTAATCACCATCTCATGTATCTTTTTATTAATTGCTAAAATAACTGTCTCTGAAAGCACTCATCCGAGTTCTGCCTTTAGCAAGGCATTAGGGGGCTGTTCCAGAGGCTCATGGAGCAATTACACCAGTAAATGCGTATTAACTGCCCAGACCATTATGTTGGGCACAATTTATGATCCTATTTGTAAGTGATTTATGCCTTAGGAACAGACCTCAGATCAGTAGCAACAAAGAGAGAGAACTCCAGTGCTGTGTCACGCAAATGTGACCTTGACAGAAACAACAGTCTGCCTAAATGCAGATGTGGGTCTGAAGCCAAAAAGACACTTAGTTGCTTGACTGAGGCTTGGCAGAAGTAAGGCACTTAAGTCTACACTGGCGCATCTTAAGTCCCCTTCCTCAGCTGCTGCCTAGCCTTGAAAGCAACTCAAACTCAGGCGTTTCTGCTCCAACGCTCTGGACATCTCGGCTTGCACACTGCCATGGGGCACCGCAGTCATGGTGGCACCGAGGAGGTCATCGTGTAGCACGCACCCTGCCCTGCTGCAGCCCCTAACGCAGGCGTCTCCCCTCCTCCCTCTCGCCCTGTGGGCACCCTCATTGCGTGCCTGCTGGAAGAAGCTCCATGCAAGTTGCAGGTACACCCAGCACCCTTTCAAACGAGGCCAGCAAAGGAGGTGGCCGCTGGCTCTTCTGCAGTAGCCCAGAGGTTACGGTACTCGCCCAGCTTGTCTTGCCATGAGAGCACTGCTGTGTTGAAAGTGCTCCACTTTTAAGAAAAATCTCGGTATTCACTGGGCTAGAAAGAGTGAGACACTGGGAGACTGGGATAGGAGTCTGCATCCCCCGGTGCAGAGGATGCAGGACTGCACGTCCTGAGAGCTGTACCTGTGACGGGGCTATTGCACAGCAAGGCCCAGCACCAGCAGGCACGCTTCCAAAGGGTGAAGCCATGCTCTTTACAGAGAGCTTAAACACCTGCTTTCATGAGAGGGTTACAGGCTGGGAGTACTGAAGAAAGGCAGATACCTAAATCTTCACTTTCTCCACGGCTTTTGGCATTACCCTTTCCTTTAGCACTTCTGTGTTGGCTAGGCCAGTGGGCACTTGCTCAGCGTCCTGGTGTTTGCAATTACCTCCTCGAGTTTCCTCATTTGCTGACTAACTTAAAGCAGTGGATGCAACCACTGGGACCAGGCACCTAGGAACTGGATAGGCATCTATTTTACATCTGAAGTTCACCCCAAGGGAAAGGAAACAACACAAGCAACTTAAAAAAGGGTTCCAGGTAGATATTAGTACTTCTGCCAGCTCTCCTGGGTTATTGGAGTCTCTATTATAGACTCTACCACCCGAATTTAACAAGATTTTGTTTACACTAGTTTATAATACGTGTTACTTTTTCTTTTCTTAGACTTAAAAAAAATACTACAACCACCATATTTTGTTTTCCTGCATGCTCCTATTCTCCAGAGCGCCCATCAGTTGTACAATCTCCTTTAAAGCCCCTCTCCAGTGTCACACTTTGCCTCCTCACTGTCTTTCCACGTTTGCAGAACCCACCAAATTGTCTTGCTACAGGAGAACTGCACTAAAATAACCAGCAAAAACTCATCCTTCAATCCCTGATACCAAGTTCCAGATGGCACTTGCAAAGTCTTATACTACGAAATCAAACCACTAAATTCACAGTAGAAAGTTCAAAATATTTTAAAGTTAAAATATAACCAAGTGTTAAATACTCGCAGGAGCACACAAGCATACATGGATATCCTGAAGCGGCTGTACACAAAGGCAACTGAATTTGCCCTAGTGTTTCTCAATGTCACTGTGCTGCTCTCCTCCTCCTCTGCTAAAGAAAGGCAGTCATCATGATACACAGAAAGAAGAACTTCACTCTGAACGATAAATGATGATGCATGACCAGCAGAAGTGAGCAAGGCATGAAAAAATAATCAGGAATGAAACAAATTACAGCTTAAATGAGACTGAAATGGGAGTACAGGAATAAGCCACTTTGCATATTTACATTCAGCTAGAAATGATTATGAATCCTGGGTTATTGTTCCATTTGAAATTAATTTTCTGCTTCTTAAACTGGAGCTTCCAGAGGGAAGTTTCGGGGCCTTGGGCCTTTGTTTTAAATCAACTTGTTTTCCCAGTTAGCTTTTGAGAGAGCGCACAGAGGGCGGGAAACGTGACGCAGAGCACCCGGCGCAAAGCCCGCCATGCAGTCATGCACCGCAGAAGAGCTGGGTCATGCCAGACCGCCAGGCCAAGGTTTCGCAGCATGCAGCCGTGGGAGACATCAAGCTCAAGGCAGGGTTGATGCACAAGATTTCTAACCTCCTTCTCTCTTTCTGATCTTCTAGGTTCCTTCCTAGCCTTTCTCTTCTGGTTTCTCTTATCTTTTTCGTCCTTGATTTCCTTCACCGGGACCACTTTCTCCTTGACTATTTCTGAGGTGCGTGCTGTATGGATACTCATTGACCATTCAGAGATGGCATTGGGATCCCAGTAAGAGTTTTCAGTATTGGCAGGGAGAAGGAAAGAGTTAGCTCCCGGAGTGGCGTACTCTACAGAGCTGGACTCCACCGGTTGAAATTCATAATAATCCCACTCCAGGCCACTGGAGGTCATTCTTCAACTAATTCTTACGGCTCTTACCGTGTTTTAAAGAATGCATCTGTAGAACATGAAGTGAGTGTTTTAATCTCTCCACAACATTTAGCAACTTTTAAGTTTCTGCTTATCATGTGGCAGATGAAAAGTTAGTCTTGCATTCATTCATTAGCTAAAGAGAGTCAACTCCAAAATAAAACGTGTTTAGGTTTCTCTTGTTAATTAGAAAAATAAAATATACGTCATCTTTTTAGAACCTGGAGACTTTTTTGTGTTATCACAACAATGCCACAGACAAAAATCAACGAAGTAATTTACTTTTCAATTAAATATGATACTCCCCACTCTCATGAGCAATTTCATCTCTGAACCTAAACCTGTGTTCCTGAAAAACAGCAATGAAAGGTACAGATGTTAATCAACACTTGATACTAAGATGCCTTCACTGCCAAATAAGCACACAGTAAAAGTGACCGAAGGCATAATCAAGAGATTGCAATTAAAAGAGAATATGAACATGTTCTGTGGGGCATAAATAAAGTGTAAAACTGAATTATACAAGGAGAAACCATAAATAGAGAACTTTCTCTGAAGACCTACGTAAAAGGAAAGCAGAAATATTTCAGTTAATACCTTTCACAAGCAAAAATCTTCACTTGGCGTTTTAGCCTTCCTCCTCCTCTAAGACAAATCCAAACACACCCTCTGAGACTCAGCAACTCATGAGGCTCTCCTCAACCCCAACCAAATTAGTTGTACTAAGTACAGAGCCAAAATCAAAATACATTTTAAAGAAACAGTATTCGTGAATCAAGCATGCATCTATTCTGTTCAGATTAGTCACCACATTTAGAAGCGGCATCCAGTTGTCGTGAACAAAGCCCCTGAGAAGCTTGCAAGGCAAGTGAAATAGGTCTTCTATGAGATGAGTATTTCTACAATGCAAGACTCTTCGCTAAACTGAAATGATGCTAAACACTGATTTACTCTTTTTCTGTTATGGCTATCACATTTACATATAAACAGCCAAGATTTTATTACGAGAGGATTAAAAAAACCCCATACTTACACGAAAAACAGTTTTCACAGAAACCAAATTTGAGCAAATCAGTGGAAGCTCTTGCATTCTTAGAGCAACTTTCATTTCTCAGGAAAATGGACTGTACTTGTAAAGTACCTGCAATTTTGTCTTAAATACCCGATGAATCATTTTTGCTGGGAGAAGTCAAAAAACATACTCAGGATACATCTGAATAAACTGATATTCCATTACACTTGCAAATCTGCTCCATTTCATAGATGGGCAGAGTGAAAGAATAAAGAGTGCAGGAAACAAAGTTTCTTCCTAGAAAAACAAGTTTCCCAGTAGAAATCTGGCCACACCAGTACCCCAGTCCTACACTTGCCAGACACAGACTACACACATCTCTCAGGGATGCAGCTACTCATGCGGAGAAAGAAACCAGTTTTTCAATTTCTGTAGATATTCAAGACCCTCTAGATGCAAACAAATGCCTAAGAGGATTTTCAGAAGGCACCTAGACATTTCCAGTGTCCTTTTAATAGTCCTCTACTAACCACCTTTGGACCTCTACGTCCCTTGAAGAATCTACACCTTATTTATTACGAGGGGAACAAAAGCAACCCTTCCTAAAACTTGTTCCAGTGTGCTATCAGAAGTTAGCAACAAATCTGCAGAAGTCATGGTTATTCAACTGCTGTTGCACATTTCAGCCTACACTTTTGTTCATCAGAGTGAGATAACTAAAACCACATTACCAGTCACTCCAATGTGCCTTAAAGAAGAAATTCCAGTAACTTACATATTTTAATGAATGAAAACAAACTACCATTTGCTAAATTCAAAGCTGGGTTTCGTTGTGCTGATGCTTCACTACACAACAGCCTCACAGATGCGACCACCCCCACATCGAGCGTGGCTGCCAACAGGACGATTTCCCTGCAGCGCTGCACAGTGCTCCAGGCAGCTGCTCCATACTCTATACGCTGCGCCATGTATCTACACAAAAAGCATCTCTCACTTCAGGCAAACGTCACAACAGATTGTGTCCCCTACCTGATGTACTCTGTGGGAACCCACTGGAGGACAACGAACTCTTACTTCTTTTCTACACCAAGTGGCAGACAACGACTCTCACTGCTCCTCACACCTGCCCGGCGCAACCAGTGCTCTTATAAAGCTCTGCAGCTTGAGCAAGAGGACCAAGCTATTCGTTGAAAACCACCACATTTTACATTGTCTCCCATGCAGTTTTGCATCTCCAAATTAGAGGTTACATCTCCAAATTAGAAAACAGAGAGATAGATTTTGTTTTCATTTAATGCTACTTCAAAGAAGTGAAGCTCTACTGTTATTTGCAAATGACTTTTTCCCCTCCACCCCAAGCAAGAAGCTTGTATCTACTTACGTCATCCTGAATATCCAGGTCACAACCTGCCTTCAACAAAACCTGGACAACGTGGAGATGACCCTTGTGGGCAGCAAGATGCAGGGGGGTCCGGCCATGCTATGAATGAGAAGAAAATAATAATACCTTAAGATGACTTTTTATGCATGGTAGTTGACCAGAATTTGATCTGCTTTTCCTCATTCTTCTGTTCATACCTCGCTCTCTGAAACCTGCGATAGTAGCAACTGACATATATTAGTGTACCAAAGGCTTTACCTTAGTTTTGTGTATGCTGAAAACTCCTCCTCCCCCTTGTGCAACATTATCCCGATAATACTCTACAAAAGGGGTATTATATTAACGTAAGGATACTTCCTTACTAATTTGGATCCAGCTTTGTGTCCACGCCTAAAGAGAACTCATGACCCTTTTGTTTCTGGCCCCCTGGAGCACAGAATTGTCAACCACTTTCAACTTCACTCTGTACGACAAAGTTGCAATAGCAGGCTAATTCATGTATTGTAATGAGTACCATCTCTGTGATAGAATTAAGAATTACTGGACTGTTGTGTATGATGGATGCTCCCCTTAAAAGGAACAAAGGACTTGTAGTCACTCCAAGTGACTTCACGTGTATGACAACCAACCTCATTTTGCCAAAGGTCTGTCAGGTTTTTTTAGGCAACACTTATTTTTAAACATTACCAAGCTCTAACCCACATGAAAGTAACAGTATAAAATAGTCATGAGAAATTCAATCTATAGTGTAATCAAAGACGGTCCCCTAATAAACAGAAAGACAGAAAAGCTTTAATTAGTGAGATGCATACATGATGTATGGTTTTAGGAGGAAAAAAACCAAAGATTGAAATTTGACAGTAAAATCAATTTTTTAAAAAAAAGCATCTCCCCAACAAATGGCTTCCAAAAATCTAAGTGAAATGACAAGAGGAAAACAACAGTTACTTGTAACTAAGCCCCACTTGATCATCCTTTGACAGAATTTAAAATGAAACATTTCCAGAAAAGAGTAATAGGCTGCTTCTCCTAAAAAAAGCATAAGAATCAATGTGAAAAGAGGCTCAAAGAGGGAAGAGATTGTAAGAGGCAGCCTGGACAGCAGAGGAGAGCTACAACAAGTGATTCCATACACATTTAACCCATACAACCTGAAAAAGAAAACTCGTAAGGGTGAATCAAGAATTAACTCTTGCTCCAGGAAGTGTGTGTGTGTCTGTATATATGTATATACACACACACACACATATACACAAAAAAAAAAATCAAAGCATCAACATGAAAAGCAAGTGAAACACCTTAAGAACTGCTGAACAGCAACACTCTAAAACTGTTCATTGCAAATTTTATTTCATCGCAATTAAGAAAACAGGATTCCAGCCATTGCTAAAATCACAGAGCATCTTCACAAAGAATCCTGTTTTCTCCACTAGGCATTTTATGAGATAAAGAAGAGTTATATTAGTCTTCACTTATTATATATCTATTTCTTCATTACTGCTGCTATTGTCTATTTTTCCACCCAACGATTTACCCTGCAAAGGAAGATAAATGGCCCTAATATATCACCTACAAAAGGAGCAAACACCTCAATAGCTGTCTGACTGCTAGTGTCCTGAAGTAAGCAGAAGGCAAACATCAGCTCTCTGAGGTTTTAAGCAACATCCCCAGCAGGAAAGCTACTTCAAGTAAATAAAAAAACAAGTTCAAGACAGGATTGTTTTCACCCAGCAAATCCCATACCCGCGCAGGTGGCAAAGCCTCAGGAATTCAGCCTCTTCAGAGCAAAAAGGAAAACCAGTGTTGAAATCCGCAGAACGGCTGGGGACAAAATGTCCATGTGTTTACTGACTAGTTGTGCCGTGTTTTGAAAACGTTAAATGTTGATTAATTGTCCTACATTGTCGATCTGAAGGGCCAGATCTAAGGGAAAAGTCCTCACCCACTCTGACATGCGGGTCTCTCAAAACCCAAATGTTGTCTCCCACTAGCAGCAGCAGCTCGTTCCCACGTGGGAAGCTTCCATTCCTGCCCTGCTGAAGGCGTGGGAAGGGCTCGCTTTCGGCTGTCACCACTGCCCCTACGGTGCTTCTTGCGCGACCTGGCCGCAGGTCCCTAAATGCCTGCCCCTACGGCGAAGGGCACCGAGCGGCACCGACCACGCTTTCTTCTCCATCAGCCTGGAGGAGAGCCAGGGCGACGTCGCTGTTCCACGTAACTCAACAGCAGGAGGCATGAAAGTCTCCAGGCAACACGGGGGGAAGAAAAAGAAAGGAAAAAAAGAAAAAAAAAAAAAAAAGCCAGATTGACAAATGATTCCCAGCTATGAACAATATGTTTGGATTATGAATATGTGCTCCAGCACGTTCAGGTTTACGGGTTCTGACTTTCTACATTACTTAATGGCAATAAGTAAATCACCTAATCTGGGCGTCTCACTTCCCGGCAGGTTACTAATATATCATGAAAACAATTTATTGCAATCTGTGCATGGAGCAGAAAAAATCCCAAACAAACCCAACTTGAAGCCAGCTCACGTACTTTAAAAGGAAAACAGCATCAACTACATGAATACATCCCAGCAGGGAAACTTTCTGATAAGATAACCATCTCTAACCACTGAAAAAATGCTGAGGTGCAGCCAAAGGTACCATGTTAAAAGTACACTATGAAAGCAGAGTATGAGTTTATTTCAATACGAGGGACATGTTTTCCTCACCCAACACACGCTGCTAGGCAATCACCACACAGAGTGTGCCTGGTGGCAGGGCACAAGCACAAGAAAAGGTTGCAAAACCACAGAAGATCCAGATCACACGACCTTCACCTGCTGGTTCAGTGCCTTAAGGCACATTAAAATAAAGCTGCCCCAGGGAACGGGCTTATCTGGAGGAGGCTGCCCTCGCCCCAGGGAGCACCAAGTCCTCCTGTCACTGGGACCAACCCGCCCCACATTCTCCATAGCTGGGCAGCCTCCCCGTGCTTAAAAAAAAATTGAGTTATTGAAACGGAAGACTAGAGGATTATTTTTATTCCAGAGGGTTTGTGTGTTTTGAGATTCTCTATCCAAAAACATAGGTTCAGAGACATCCCACCTATTGGAGACCCCTAGAGAGAGACCTTCAGAGACCACAGCTACTGCATACATGCAGTCCTTGAGCTCTTCCCACTATAAACGGACACTATAAATGAAAACTGTGACCCTAGCTAGGATGGGAGAGTGGGAAGGAGGATCAATTAATCACATTCAGCACATCACACTGATCAGAGGCTCAGGCTTTTGGAAGAGCATCAATCATTTCAAGATTAATCATAACCCTGCAAGAACTGGCAACGCCAAATTTTCTTTTTCTTCCCAGTAACATCAAAATGAGAGCAGAGACGGGCGGTACAACTGGACAGCGTTCCAGCGCGGCCAACGCAAACGCTGGAAAAACACTCCTACCCACCTCCCCACAAAAACATATAACACACAGGTATGTATGTACACATGCATGCACACACCAATCCAGAACAAACTGTGAGGGAGAGACAAGGCAATTTGGGTGCCCCTCATGCTGCGATGACGAACTTGGAGCACAGCAAGCTTTGGAGAGAAACGTTCAATGGGTCCACGCCACAGTGGGAAGCCCCAGCAGCAACAGTCAGAGCTGCTCTTGCCTTCACGTCTGTAAGTCAAACCAACAGCCCACAAAGTATTTCTCTCACAGCAATGCATCCTACCCAAAATATCTAGGGGGAAGAGAGATGAAGGCAGACAGACAAATTTCCCTCCGTGCCTCCTCCATAACGACACTTCACAATTACCACTGTAGCACCAAAGAGGGGGCTTATCTGAATATACACACAGGTCCTAGTGGGAAAGGAAACATCAACAAGTGTGTCTCATTGCAAGGAGGCAACACTAAAACCAGGGACTGCTTAACATGCAGATTACCAACTTAAAAGCCTGTGAGCATTTCCAAATATGAACTGAAATGGTTTGGGAGTTATTACAGAAATACAAATGAGAGACTGCTACAACTTGGGATTAATGAACCAATAAAGCGGTCATTCATATAAAAAAATATGCAATTTGGACTTCTATTCAAACGTAAATAATTGCTTCAGCAGGCAACAAATCATACAAATCTTCCCGTGTCACAGGCTTACTGACAAAATAAATGGGATCTATTGCACTAAGGCTGCAACTTCCAACAACCGTGACACGCTGCTATGGCTATGGGGCGTATCAGGTTGCAGACAAGCACAGTAAACAGCCACATGAATTTCAGCAGCAAAATGCAAGGGTAGGGTTTTTGTTTGTATTTAATCTGTATTCTAACTTCCAGACACTGACAGGCAGCTGTTGATATATACCGCTTAAAATCAGAATTTTCTTAGAGTCGCTGCCAATGTATGCACTCTGCAACCAAATCCATACAGGGAGGCTTTAGCATCACGAGCCACATGATCTTTCCTTGTGTTTATGTATTTGTAGATACTTTTATGCAAGTACATTCAGTTCTCCATCTCACCCCGCTCTTGTGCTGCACAAGGACTGTTATTTATTCATCCATTCTGCACTTACACAAAAACATGCCCATCCACGTTTTATTAGAAAGCTTGAAAACAAAACCCAAGTCTTGTCACATTGTTCACGCTGATGATTTGTTAGACTGTTCTCCATGAATAACCTGCTCGCTCAAGTCAGCAGAAAGTTTCTCATTGACGTCAGCAGGCATCCAGCGAGTCCTTAAATGTTTGCAAGTCCCCTTTCATTTATTTTTGTTTATTGTTTAAAACAGACACAAGTAGTTTTTCAAACTGAAGGAGCACAAAAATGTGAAAGCACCAAAATACATTTCTTTTTTTGTTTCTGTCTGAACTTAAAAAGGAAGGAAAAAAAAGGATTGTTTTAAAGAACTCAACATGCTCTGAAGTTGAAATCCTGATGACAAGATTACAAGTACCCCAGCATTATGAAAGTGTTGCCATATGGCAGGTTCATAACAGGACTAGTTCAGAAATCAAATCAAACAAGCAAACAGAATTACTGAATCAAAACAGAAGCACTACCTTTTGCATTTCTATGCTTTTGTCCAAATGATCATCCCTTCTCCACAGAATTCAATTTTATAGCTATGATCTTAATGCTACGCTCTGCAGAAAAGCTATATTGTGCTTCCCTTTGAAAAAAATATTCATAAAACCCATGGTACTATACAAATTACATTAAAACTGCCTGTACTACCTTTATGACTTCCTCTGGAAAACTTTTTCATGTTTAACAGACAAGTGGCACACTCCTCTGTGTGTGCTTGCTAATACACAGCTCTTTCTGGCCCTACTAATTCTCACTATTGAATGCTACACGCCGTGCTGCAATGCCCCAGTGAAATCCAACACCCAGCAACACTTTGTTTGGAGGAGCTGTAGTGCAGAGGTTCAGACCTGGAAATTTCATCTCCGGGCACAGAGCAAGCCCACGTTAAGGGCTGCCGTTCCCCCAGAAGTGCCTTGTTTCAGCCAGGCATCCTTGGGATACAGCAGAAACTGATGCCTGGGAGGTGAATCCCGCTTCTCTCCATCCTCCAGGCACCATTTTGGGGACAAGATCGAGAGAAGAGCCAACCTGATCTGAGATGTCACTACTACCATTCCTCCTGGGCCACTCCCAGCCCTCTCCCACTCTGGGCTCCCTGGCGTCAGACCGTCAACAGTGCTGTGACCTGCTGGCCATCAGCTCTTCTTTATGTATTTTAAAAGGCCCCCAACCTGGAAAGAGCCCCAGTGTTCCTCACTGGAGTCAGGGAAGATGCTGGAGTGCACACTTCCACACTGACTTCACCTGCACAGATGCCTTGCTCGTAAGACTGTCAAAACTAAACAAGTGCATCCTTGAGGAAACACTGAAGTGAGCACCTGGACACACCAATTCTCCACTGAATTTCTTCTTCTGAAATTGCATAGTTGAGGTGACAAAAATGAAATACTATTTTGCAGCTGGATTGTTGTTTACTGAAGCAGCAATTAACCACATCATATGACCTTCCCTGTATACGATAAAAAATAAAACTGGACAAGCTTGCCAGCTATCCAGCATCAAATAGTACTTGGTTTGTTACAGAAAATATGCTTCATTTTTCTTAAGCCATGCTCAATTAATCCGGTTTGAATAAAGAACTCTCTAGCATTTAGCTCTAGATCCTGGTCACTTCAAGCTGTGGCTCTACATGGTGTTTTTCCACAAGAATTGGTCTATGCTTACAGATGCGTATCAGAAATAAATTTTAAGCCTACAGTGGTGTGGGAACTTGTTCCCTCTCTCCAAAGAGCTTTGTCTCTGCATGTCTTCTTCCAATAAAACTCTGATAGAATTCAGCAGGAATTTTGGCTGAGAAGTACAACACTACCCCCGCCCCTTTTTTTCTTCCTTTGCAGCAAATCCCTAGAATTTAAAATTAATTTGACAGAACAAACTGAAGACTTAGAATAAAAGCAGAAGACATACAGGTATAAGAGAACTAAGGCATGCACACGAATAAATTTATTTTTATGCTTCATTTGCAACAAGTTTTATCCTGGGGAGGGGAAAGAGGTCTGGGTTTCAATTTATCTGAAAGCTTGATCAATAATTCTCTGCTACAACAAGCATGCCATCTAATTTCCATCCTAAAATTAACAACCCCTATCCTGAAAGTAGTTCCTAGTTTGCGCTGCTTCTGCTTATTGAAAGACTGCACAAGAACCTGGCTCTCTGAGGGCTAAAAAAATCCCTTTAAATTTCCAGTTTAAGTATACTTGAGGCTAATTTACACGTGCTTGCTCCTGTGACCACCTTGTCCTTGACTTTAAATGGCTCTTTCTCCTTCCAGCCTTTGTGTGTCACCAGATTAGCAAGCCAAGCTCTTCCAGGGTATGTTTATACAGCCTTTCATAGGCAAATATACACATGCTCTCCCTATGCAGCTAGCTGGCTGGGTGAGAGCCAGATGCAAACTGGATGCTGTGTAGACCTGGATAGGACATTACTGAGCCTGAACTGATGGGCTTTGATGAGGGCAGCAGCCTGGTCTCATGCCTCTTCGTTCACATTGAGCTCACCTCTATCTGGCTCACAGCACGGGAGGAATAAGTGTGTGAGCACCTCCAAAATACTCCACGCACGTAGCCTCGTCTGCTTCTCTGAGAGCATCTCCACTCCCCTGTGCACTCCTCCACAGCCTTGTTGATCTGACTTCATCTCTTCTGAGCAGGGCTTGTCACCAGGCTACCCAAGTACCTCACCTATGCTGTCTGCTGATGTGCCAGGATGCATCCAGAATGACAAGAGGGACAGCTTTTGTCATGCCCCCTCCCTGGGCTCCGTGGGGATGACCCACAACCTCCAGGAAAGAATAGCTACAATCCCATAGTACCAGGTCAGCTACAGGGGTGGCCTCACAGGTCACCAGCGAGCGCGGCTTTCCAACAGAAACACCAACACTCTACATCTGGGAGCAGTTTTGCCACCAAATGAGCTTTGCTTTGATTTTCCAGGCAAGGGTTGAACAACAAAGCAAGCACAAGAAGCAGGAAGCCACCTATATCGTATAGGAAAGAAAAACTTGTCAACTCTAGCAAACCTGCATTTTATCAAATTAACCTGATTTTGTGTTTGAAAGTCAGATCTACATAATTTGCTTCTTATTGTAATTAACAGAAGGCGTTGATAATTGCATAATAAACAACCTTAACAACGAGAAAGCGTCAATTTTGCATTTGAATTGTGGATTATGGCAACTAATTCCATGAAACAGTTAAATCAGTGGCACAATTATTCTGGTAACCATTACAAGAGACACCACATTTTATGTTCAAACAATGTGGACGCTGGATTTGAAATAACATTAACGCACAAATTTATACAAAGCATGGCATCCTTTCAATTGTTTGTGTATTTTCAGGTAGGTCCCTCAGCAGTCTCAAAGCTCATGATCTTAAAAAAAAAAAAACAAAAAACAAAAAAAACCCACCACCAACCACATCACCCTGAGCTACCATTCAGACATCTGTAAGTCAGTATTTCCTGATGTATTACTGACTACCTTTAATTGCTGTTCATCAGCTACAGAGCTGCTTGCACAACAGAGCCAAACAGGCATCTTTATGGGACCATTCATGCTTATTACATCTGTGCTCTGTATCTACCAACAAGAGGCCACTTCGTTTTGGCAAACAAAACTTACAAACACCAGTTGTCCTTGGATCACTCCAGCTTTCAAAATAAATACTATCTACAACTCAAACACTGCAAAGGGATTGAAAACAACTGTCACTGGCAGATAAAAAGAGGAAAAGACAGATTACTTATCAAATGTACTCACATCTGCTTTCTATCTGTAAATATTAGCTCCCATACATATATAATGTTCAAAACCAACATGGAAATACAAATAAAACTAGACACGATGTAGAACAATAGTTCATCAAAACAGGACGTCCCAAATTTTATGTTACAGCTCTAAAGATCTAACTTACCTAATTCTTTGTAAGGGTTTTTTCTGATCAAACCTTCTCTGCAACAGCCATTTCTATCTCATCTTTTATATGCTAGTATTATTTATAACATGTTGAGACTTAGGAATAGTGAATATCAGTTTGAACTCTCTTAATATCTAAGCAGAAATCCTTCGATGTTGGCCTTATATCAAAGGTACAGGGAATACAGTTTGCGACCCCTAAGTTTGGAAGTGACTGTGGACTACATGGCATGAATCAATGAAGATGTTGGGTATAAGCGAGGCTGCTGTACCAAGAGACTTCAGCAGGAAGAAACACTTTCTGTGTACCTTTACCCTACCACAACAGGTGGCTTTCCCCATCCCCTCACCCAGAAAGATGGGCACTCTGAACTGCCTTCCCTCGACAGTGATGAATCGTTCCATTCATCAGTCCGCACAGCGTTCAAAAGTCAATGCATGCTTTGAAAAATGTCGCTGCCCCTCCACCGACACACTACGTTTCTAAGGACTCAGTGTTCACCACAGCTGCATCCACTGGGAAGTGTATAAATACAAGACATGCACTATATTGTAAATTCACATGAGCTATTAAGGATAAACTTGAAGGAAATCTAAACACTAACCTCAGTCACATTCAGAATGGTAAAGCTACGAGGGCATTTTCACAGACAATGGTCTAGGAGTTATGTTAGTTCCCAGGGATTTCGCAAAGCGTTTTTCTCTTGTTACCTTGGTAACCGCTACCTTGGCACCCTTGTTGATAAGCTGCACCACATTCTCCACTTGGCCTTTGTAGGCGGCTATGAGCAGGCGTTCTGAAAGCACGGCGACCACATCCTGCTGGCTCATGAATTAGGAGAGAAAGGTTTTCAGGTTTCTTCGGTCCAAAAACAAAGGCTTGGGATCAGTTCAAGCAGCATGCAGGTAGGTGAGGAAGGACCCCAGCTCCCTGGACGGTGATGTTATTGCTATGCCATCCTCTGGACCTGTGGATCAGAAAACAACACTGCCGTCAGCAAGGTTTCAGAGACAGAAGCACTGCAGCAGCTCCTCCCCGAGTGTTTGTCTTCACATCGCTTTGGGAGGGGGGTCACAAAAAACGCTCAGAGCCTCCTGAAGACGTTGCACTTCTGTTGCAATGCAGAGGGATGTAGACAGTAGCACGTTTTCAGCGTGCCGTCATTCCCGTAGTTTGGGACAAAAATCCTTAAACTTTCTGAAAGCATAACTCTCTTTTGGTCTAACCTGTATTTGTGTGGCCCCCTGTCATTCTCTCCTTCCCCCTAGGCCTCCCAGACTTTAATTGGCCAAGGATGGGTTAACTACCTCCACGGCTAATAGTAGGTCAGCCTGTGTTGGCCAAGGGAACAAGAATAGGTTGTAGCTACTGGCTGCGGATATAAATACACAAACCTCTGCCCGGGAAGGACTGAGTGCAGTCAGCAATTAAAGGCAGCTGACTGTTCCCTCATGAGTATAAAATGCTTCACAGCCTCCCCCAAACCATCCCAAGGACACCTTTGGGAGGGATCGCAACCTGCAATTGGGAAACACTCCTCTTTGCTGTCAGCAAGAAATGATGTTCCCTCCGCAGTGCTGACATCACACCACACTGACCCCAGAAACAATTCAGATTTAGTACCCGTCATGCAAACTTGTGAGCATGTTCTTCCCGGGCTCCACTGACCCGTCCAATGAACCATCGGAGCTGAAAAGTGATTTCTGACATAATCCCAGAAAATGTATCCGCAGATCACTTTAAGCTGTAGGATCCAGAACCTGCCCAGTTCAGGAGGACTTCAGCTTTACCTGTGCTTTGCACACCTTGATATTTAATTGTTTCAGTACAGGAAAAACACCTTCAAGACAGACAGTGTGTATACAGATGATTTATCTTTCTCCCTCTCAAAATATCACTACACTGCTCCTTATCAGCTACCAGTATTCCAGGCTTTACATAGTCTAAGGGTAATTGGTACAGCGACTAGATGATCTTGGAGATTGATAGTGGAATACCATGTCTTTCACCCTTACGTTACCCCTTTGAATCCATCTCAAAACAGCAATGACTAAAAGATATTCCTGCTTAATGACTTTGCTGACCCTCTAAACTGTTTTGTTTGTCTTGGTTTAGCTGATAGTACAAAACCCTCCCCATCATAATCCCACCACTCAGAGTACTGACATTTTTACTAACAGCTTCTGCGGGGAGATCATTGCCAGAACAGCAGAAAGATTTGATTTCCATCCTCATACCAGGAAGACACTCCCAGCAACAAAGAGAAAATGCAGGAGGGGTTGTGGTGCATGAACTCCCCGTCTTCTAAATACTGGGGTGAGACCTTTTAATGAACATCACTCCAATGTTATAAGGTCATATCGACCAGTACACCTCTGCAGCAAAAAGGTGCTGTAGTCCTGTTTAATTGAATGGTTAATAGGGTATCGTGATCCTCTGTGTCACCAAACTGGTATCCAAAGTCCTTGGACCCTGCAGGTCATCACTGTTCTAAATTAAACATTTTTGATCACAAGCTCACATATATTAAAACCACGTTGGTTACCTCGTAGTAGTAGAAGACACTTGCAGAATTTAATTTGCACTCTATGGTAATTTGTATTAATGAATCTTAAAACACTTTGTAAGCATTAATTCTTATAACACCTTGTGCTGGTTTGGGCTGGGATAGAGTTAATTTTCTTCATAGCAGCTAGTATGGGGCTATGTTTTGGATCTGTGCTGGAAACAGTGTTGATAACACAGGGATGTTTTAGTTACTGCTGAGCAGTGCTGACACAGAGTCAAGGCCTTTTCTGCTTCTCACCCCACCCCACCAGCGAGGAGGCTGGGGGTGCACAAGGAGTTGGGAGGGGACACAGCTGGGACCACTGACCCCAACTGACCAAAGGGATATTCCATACCATATGACGTCATGCTCAGCATTTAAAGCTGGGGGAAGAAGAAGGAAGGGGGGAACGTTCGGAGTGATGGCGTTTGTCTTCCCAAGTAACCGTTATGCATGATGGAGCCCTGCTTTCCTGGAGATGGCCGAACACCTGCCTGCCGATGGGAAGTAGCAAATGAATTCCTTGTTTTGCTTTGCTTGCGCGCATGGCTTTTGCTTTACCTATTAAACTGTCTTTATCTCAACCCACGAGTTTTCTCCCTTTTACCCTTCCGATTCTCTCCCCCATCCCACCAGGGGGGAGTGAGCGAGCGGCTGTGTGGTGCTTAGTTGCTGGCTGGGGTTAAACCACAACATACCCTTTGAGGTGAGTATTATGCTCAAGAGTATTACACACCTTTTAGAAAAGGGCCCTTTACAGGACAGAAAAGTCCCTGGTTTCTCCAATATTAATAGAACAGTTACGTCAAAGCCAGGAAACAACTCCAGATAATTGAGTCTTGATTTCTAAGTATAAGCATTAGGCAGTATTATCTCCAGGTAAAAGATTCAGGTTAGCTTTTCTTTACCATCCTCTTGCTTTCTATGTGTGAACATGTTTGGAGCAACATGGAAATAGCTGCACATTTATTCAGAGAAACAAGACAAAAAATTTCTGGGTCTCAAAGCAGCACGAGAACGGACATCAGAGAAGCGGTGCTGCACCCTGTGCCACTGGACCCGTCTCACCCACACCCTCAGTGTGATGGACACAGTTTGGCCACCCTGGCAACACAGAAAAGATGGAAGCAAGAAGAAAACAAACCTTGTTTCCTTCACCAGCACTGTACACATCATACCCTGCCCCTCTGGCACAGCGATGTGCACAGTATAGTACAAACCACATAAAAAAGACAAGAAATACAGATGGCCTACACTTAATAATCTGATCTGTGAAAAGCAAGCCAAGTTTCGATCTCATCTCCCTAAGTATTTGCTTTCCAGTGACACATGTTACCAAAGCAAGCTGAACGCCCCAAGCCTCGCCGCCCTGCTCCCAACGCCTCCCTGACCCTCCCATCACATCCCAAAGGAGCATCTCCGTAACCCAGGAGTGCTTCTGACTCCTTCCCTCCGTGACCGCCACACAGTGCAGGGCAAGCCTCACAACAGGGATCTTTCTCCGTGAGCTTTTCAGGCAGTGGGGTGGTTTGTTTCTCTGCCAGCCCTTGCCTGTGCAGTGGTGGTTTCCAGGTGAACTGTACCATCACTTGTTTGTCCCCATCCTTACACCCAACCTGGCTGCCCAAAACACTGGATGGAGTCATGCACAATACACTGACAACCATCTCTGTGCATCTTAAAACATGTGTGGTCAGACCCTGCTTGGTTTCCTTACCTCTTAAATTTAAAAAGAAGCAGTAACATCACTGACACTGAGAGACTCCCATATTCACTGCAAAAATCTCAATGGAAACATTTTCCTGACACGCCGACATTTCTGAGCAAATTTGCAGAAACTGTAGATGCTCATTGCAGCTAGCCACACCGCTAGAAACATACACTAATACCTCAACTGACCCACAACAGTGCAAAGTTTAGTGCTGCCAGGGAAAAGTCTGGTTAACAGGTACGTACTGCACAAGGTAAGTGCTGGAAATCATACTCCCTAGTTGGATTTTTTCTCCCTCTCTCTCTCTGCCTTCCCATTACTGCAGTATGTTCCCCCCGGAGATCATGAGCCTCCTCAGCCTGCCATGCCCTGCCACGCTGGAGTGATGGACTGCGATGGCCCTGCTGCTATCATGTAATTTGCCTTCTTGCCTCTTCCACCAATTTGATCACATATAAAAGCACAGCAAGGAGTTGACTGAGCTATCAGTCTTTTATGGATGTCTCCCACACTGTCCGAATCTCCGGCAGCCATCGGTTCCCTTTCCCAGAGGGCAGTCACATCACAAGCCCAGCTCCTGCTTCTGGCTGTTTTGCAGACAGGTGCTCGTACAACAGGTCACATTCCCCACGCCAGCTGCTTTATATCTCCTCAGTCGGGATTATTTGCAACTCAGAAAAGCGTGTCCAATTAGCATAGGAAGCCCAGACCAACTTTCCTTTTCTCCTGAGCTGGTAGGAAAAGGCGATGGGTGACTGGCAGCAGCGGGAGGGGGAACAACCCATGCGCCCCAGACACCCAGAGCATCTTTCCTTGAATACGTCTGCACCCACAGCAGGAAGAGGAAGGTACCAGATGCCCAAGGACTACAACTGAAAGCTCAACCGCCCCTTTCACACACAGATGGTGCAAAATGAACCCAAAAACACAATTACAGGTGCTGCATCGCATCCCTGCTGCCAGCACCTGCTGACCAGAATTAAATCCCTCATTATCACCCCTCAAATCTGAGAGCTCAGGGGAAGCACAGAGCACAGGAATATTCAAACCTTCTGCCTTCAAAACAAAAAAAAAAAAAAAAAAGGATTTTGCTTTAATGTATTTTTAAATAAGAAACAGCCGTCTCTGTGTTTCTTTGTTTAAGATCAGATTACTTACCTGGGGCAGGTTGGGAAAGCAACACCTACTTCCTGAGCCTCTCTGGGGAAGCCGGCCAGGTGTGATGCCCACAGGTTCAGTTGCTTCGCCACGGGACAATCCCTTCCGAGGATAACCCGCTCACCCCATCGGTGTAGCGTACAAAAGGACAGGTCGACTGTGGATTAGTATTCCCAACTGGCAGCAGCAAGGCACCGTCCCCAGGCGCTGAGGTCCAGCCGCATCCCCACGGATGATGCCCAGGGCTCGATGAGTCACGCTGCCCTACGGATGCTCTAGGAGATGTTTTGCCGGGAACAGCACAGCACGTAAAGCTTGCAGCTGTGGCCTCTCTCCCATGCAACTGGCAGAGCGGGTGAAAAACACTCTACGCACCTTCCCCCTCCCCAGCTCCCTCCCCTCCAAACTGCCGCCACGCTGCTTCAGTGGCCGTATCGCCTACATGTCAGTAACAAAAAGGCACAGGAAGGATGATTTTTGAAAGCCAAAGGAAAGTCCAGGACACATCAAACATCACAGATACTGAAAGGCTAGGTGATGGTCTGTGCTAAATTCACAGAAAGGATTAAAAAACCCAGCTTCCTCTCTGAGGGAAGAGAAAAAAGCTGAAAACTATGAAAGATTTAAGAGATACAAGCTAATCAACTTTATAAAGTCCCCTATGCTAAATGGAAAGGATGCAATGCCAGAACACGGGTCACTCTCAGTTAGCACAATCACCAAGTTAAATTAGTATCTGAATAAAAGAATGCTTACATAGCTAACAAAAAGTTTCCATGTGTACCAAGACACAAGATGGGGGCGGGACGGGGACACACGACACCCCACTTTTCTGCAAGGGACTCCAAATTCTCTTTTCTAGTTTATCATCAGAAATGATGCTGAATAGTCCCAAGAAAAACTCTCAGTACCTGGTAGCTTCATTTTATGTGACATAAATAATAGAATAAAATTATTCAAAATTATTTTAGAATAGCCCAGTGTAAGATACGAGTCGGATCATTTTGTTATGGGAGTGTACATAATAGCTACTTTTTTCTAATAATAAAAAAATCTTTCTAAGAAAACTTCCTGTATCTAAATACTGACCATGTCTTCTTTGCTCTGCTCTCAGAGCAAAATGGGTTTCTTTGCTTATTAGTACATTAGTACAGTATATTAAAATCTAGAAAATGCTCCTCTTCTTGTCCACCCTCTTTGTGAAGCAATTTGTCATATTTAAGATATGACATAAACACAAAGATTGTACTCCCTTTCGAATAACAGCATTTTTCAGCAGAGTGGATTATTACACTAGAAAGAGTGAGTTTCCTGGACTCAAACTCATTTTATCATTTACTGCAGGATGCAGATACATCTACCATTTCTCTCAACTGGCTTTCAGAGGGTTTTTCCAAGACTGCAGCACTGCTTTTCTTTAAGTGATTTTTCTCCAGTTCCCTCGTGGATCCAGTATAAACTACTCAGGAAAAAATACATGTATTTTGCTAAAGGGAGGACTCTGCCTTTTGCCCCTTCCTGCCCCAAAAGGCAGTTAAAAACCAGTCAAAGGTGTCATTATGAAAACCACACCAGCAGCAGCTATACCTGGAAAACAGCAAAGCCCCACCAAGTCAAGAACAATATGCTTTTGATTCATACTTTTCTTTACGACGACATCAATACTATTTTTGGAGTTAGATTTTATACCAATCAACATTTTGAACTGGACACCTACATAAAAGTCCGGTAGCTTGTATGTTGGTCTCTGCTTTTTTTCCTATTGTTTTCATTGCATTTTTTATCGTACCAAGTAAAATTATCCAGTTTTCACATGGACAGTTGTGTGATTCATCACCCTGAGTATCAGCATGGTCTGGGACACGTGAGAACATTTTCTGGGCTTTTTGTTTTTTTCACTTGTTGCTATTAATTACTTCAACAATGACTATTTAGCAACCTCCCAGCGAGCATCTGCACAACAGCTGCTCATCACGCTTCCCACCACAACCAGATCAGACTGATTGGTGTCACTGCTCCACCGCAGCTGGTGGCCACCTGCAGCCAGCCCAACAGCCAGCCCCCCACAGACGACGAATGTGGGGAGACAGCGACCGCAGCTTCCCCAACTGCTTTGTTGAGCGCAGCTTTTTCGTCCGACCTCCGCCATTGGCAGCTCTTGGGCGATGCCACGTTACCACCAAAACCAACCTCCAAAGTTGCACCTGCTGAGCAGAATGCTTTTGGAGAGAGGCACGGACACGTGGAGACCAACGATGAAGATCAAAGAGGCAGTTTCAAGTCATTGGTTAGACATCACTAATCTCCTTGTAGGAAGACAACTGTTTTTCTTCCCCTCCTACTTATCTCTTTGCTATGTAGCCCTGACCCCCCCTAATCCACTATGCAGGTTGTGTATGACTTTCTGTATAACATGATTTGATTTTTTAATTTGGCTTATCTCATTGAAGTTTCACAACTTTATTATTCCCCCCACCCTCTCTTTCAACACCTGTGTGCATAGACACGTCAAAATCATTCAGTACAAGCGAGCTCAATTCTCAGCAAGCCCTCGTCAGTTGAGCACTATTTACATAACAAAACAATAACTATTGTTTGATGGGGGACAGTGCCTGTGTGCAAACACACATGCATGAGATGTCTCGCTCCCATTTGCATAAAACCAGTTAGGAGGTCCTTCCAGCTCACTGCTGTTTAACAGAAGTGCTGGAGCCCAGCCTTGGGAACGAAGCAGGCACGCGGCTGCGCTCGTGGGAGAGCGAGGTTTTACGTTACGCTCACACACAGTGGGGCTTCTGGGTGGGAGAACTGTCCCTCACCATCATCTTCTGTGCAGGAGCCACCTACTAATCAATTAAAAGGCCACACAAATCCCACCCAAACTGACTGCAGAACCTCACTGGGAGCAGAAGGTGCCAAAATCCTTTCCATAACAAACTCCTTTTCCTCCTCCGCTGCTCTTCCCTCCTTTCTTACCTCCAAGGGTACATCCTCCACTGCCAGGAAAGGCCTTCTGACCTCCCTGCTCCACTTCCACACCGGAAAGATGGTTTTAGAGACACCGCTTTTCCAATTACCTATAGCATGGGCAGTATCTGCCATTCAGTTTGGGGATGCCACTGCCCCCATGTTGATGTGGCAGCACAGAGGTCTCCTCCTCCTCACGTTTGCTCTGAACCCTCCTCCCTGCCAGCACAAGCAACCCCACACCCTCCCAGTCAGCACATAATGGCAACTCAGGTAAATATTGCAAAAGACACGCTGGAAAACTTCAAGAAAAAATTCATTTCTACATTTATAGATATTTTCAAGGCCAGAAAACACCACTACAATAATCTAATGCCAGCCGGCACCAAGCCACAAACTTCTATTTGAGCTAGATCCTATCTTTTATAAACATGAGTAAAGATGTACAGCCAGGCAGCAATCAGAAAATGCTCTGACTGACAGAGCAGGGAAGAAGAAAACACACATTTACCAGCTTCAAAATATCTTCCAGCTGACAAAAGAGCATTGGAGATGTTCTTCCTCTTCAAGAAAAACACGCCTTAGGAGCTGCCAGCAGCGATGACACAGTCCCTCCTGTACCATCACAGCTGACATCTTGGGAGAGCACCGGGGGACGCGGTGAGGTAGCTGGACCAGTGCCCCCCAGTTTGGCACTGAATCAGAGAGACAACACGAGTACCCGAGATGTTATGGTATTAGCAAAATATTCCTCAATATCACTAGGCGTCTGGCACAAGTGCACAAGTCTGGCAGGTGGTGTGTCAATTAAAAGCTTAACGAGGCTCAAGCTGAAAGTCAGTGGATGAAATCCTAGGGATGGAGTGGCCAGGGGGGAGAGAGACATATTCAGACAAACATGGGTGGAAATGCTGAGTATGTCCACTGTAACCCATGGAGTGGTGTGTGCCCCAGTTATGGTGCACAATGTTACCATCGAGAGAAGGTACTTTTTCCAGTTGTGTCCCATCACGGGGTACTGCAACAGCAAGAGGAAGCACAAATATCCAGGGATCTGGCACACCCTGGAAAATGGGCAAGTGAGAGAAACCGAGCGCAGCAGGGAAGCGAACGCAGAGGTCGCACACCACCGCGTGGGGCACGGTATCGCCCCGCCAGTCAGCACCGCTGGGACAGCAATTCTCACTTCCTAAACCCATGCACTGATCCCCCAGCGCCACTGCCGAGAAGCTGGCTGTAACACCCAGGCAAAACCATTACCGATGGGCTAAAACTAGCTGCACCTGATTCACACAGGGAACCGCTTTAGGGAAGGTCCCAAACCTGCTGAGCTTACCAGAGGGCTCCCTCTGGCCCCAGCAGACTTTGACAGAGGCCTGAAAATGGTCTTCAAATACTGGAAAGCAACTTAAAAGCACCTCTGAGGAGATCCCCCCCTGGGCCCACTTCTGGGGTCAGTTCAGTTTGTCCTCCCACTTCTGGGATGGTTTGGCCCCCTTCTGGGACTGGTTTCATGCACTTGGTATTGGTAATATGATGAACATACATATATATGTCCCTGCTCATTGCAGGGGGGCTGGACTAGATGACCTTTAAAGGTCACTTCCAACCCAAACGATTCTATGATTCTATGTTATATGCATATAAGTAATCTCTCTATATGTATTTGCTGTATTGATCACAGGTATACTTGCTAGTGGTGAATTTTCTGTTATTTTTGGTAACAATAAAGCAGAGAAGTCTAGAGGATGAAGCCTCCGTGTCCTTGTGCATTACAGAATCCCTGCAAACCCATGGTCGCGATCTCCTTACTCCCGCAGGCCGGGTAACCCTTCAGGTCATGACAACTCCCCAATTAATAATTCTCTCTGGTCTCCTCCACAGCTCCATTGCTGCATCCCAGAGCCTCAGAGACAGGCTTGCCTTTCCCTGCAACTGCATCAGACAGATCAAATTCACTTTCCAGCCCACTCCAAACTCTCAGACCTGTTTCTGCAGCCTAATCAGTCATTCCCTGCCTTGTAGGAAGCAGAGATCAGTTTTTACAGCTGAGCAAGTGTAGTTCTTGGCACTCACCTCTGCAGAGCTTCACGCTCTTGATTTTGGACCCAGCAGAGCCAAATCCCTGCGGATTTCCTCTCCTCCTCAATTTCCTGCATCTCCTCCCCACATCACGGTCCCGCAGCGATTACAGGTCCTTTCTGTCCCACCACCCCATGTGTGAACTAAGGGTTAAACACTGTTTCTATTTTTCAGAAACAGGGAGCATCAAGAAAAACACATTCAAGCGAGCGTGAGGAGCCCGACAGGCCTATTTTAACGCCCATTTCCATGTAGTTACACAAGCAGAAGGGACAGAAGCAGTAGTAACTTGGAAAGCCAAAACCCACAAACATTTCAAGCAGCAACAGAGAGAGTATCTACTTGGAAACCCTTTTTTATTGTGTTAAAGGAGTATTACGTCGTATTTTACAACATACTGCAGTCCTCTCAGGACTAAAGTAATTACTTTCATTAGTAGCACCCCACAGCTGCTAATCAAACCGAAATATCTAGATAACTTAAGTCAAATCCTTGTGAAAAACAACTCCCTGATAAAAATCACTTTAAAAAAAAAATTAAATAATGCCTTTTGGAAAGGGTTATATGCATCAGATTTTTTTTCCTGCTTTACTGTATGATGCTATTAACCCTAAAATCTTTTAATGCTGATGGCATGGATGATCTCGTTTCCATGTTGGCTTGCAAGGGTGATAGGAGACAGCTGTGAAGGGATTATCTCGATGGAAAATCTCTGGCAAGACCAGAAGTCACACTGGTGGGAGCATGTTAATGAGGGACGCTTTACAGGGAAAAAGACCCTCCTTAGACACTAACAGTTAATATTTCTTCCCCGATAACTCATGCACAGGCCTTGGATCAGAGGTCTCCATCATGGAAGCTGAGGACAGTGAGACCAAAGTGCTGCAAAGGAACAAAGCCTACTGAGCTTCCACACTACTCCCTCCTCCTCCCAAAACGACCTTGTAGTACAAATAGTTTACTTCTTTTTCCTGTTAAAACAACCTCAAGGGATGCTTTCTTATGAGTTACAAAGGTGCATCTTCCATGGGCAAAACATGTATTGACTGGCTTCCACAACCCCTTTTAATCTGCACCTTCCCAAATCACAGCTTCCCATCCACCTCTGTAGCTCACAAGGCACCAGAGTGTAACTAGGAGGTCTGCTCCCCATATTGCAGTGACCCCCTGAGATACAAGGCTTTCAGTCTGGGTCCCTGGGCAGGTACTTCTCAGGGTCGGGTACCACCCTCTCCCAAGTTACCATCTAAAGCAAGTTCCCTAACTTACTATGGGAAAATCTTCCTCTGCTGGGGAAGGAGACTGAGCTACTTTGCATATTTTCAGACACTAATAAATGTATTTGTGTTGTGGGAACAGAGAGAATTTTCTCTTCGTGTAGATGTCATCCTGCCTATCACCATGTACAGTGCCCTCGATTTTAATGACACGTTAGCAGGCAGTAAAATGAGCACTGAATATCTTCAGGGTTTGGCCCCTTCATGTACAACATCCATCAAGGACAATATATACAGGACAAATGGCGAAGGATATGCAAGTATTACTTGCTTCATAAATCTATTTGAGAGTTGCAAAAAATCAATCACTATGGGCTAAATATATTTTTGCCAAAGAGGATCATAAATCAATTCAGAAGCTTTCTGCAGATGTCTTGATTTCTCATCCAGTTGCTACACCTGAAGGGGCTGCACTGGAGAAGGCTGATGTTACTGCTTCAAATGGTTGGGCACCTTCTTGAATGGGTCTAGAAAATTGCGTAATTATCAGTATCTTTTAAAAATACCACAACTACTACACTATGAACTACCTTCAGAATCTCTAGGTCTGTCTAGTAGCAGAATTTCAGTATTACACAGATGAAGACTTTCACTACCGAGAGGAAACACATTTTAAAACAACAGCTTAACTGCACAATTAATTCTTCATGTAAAACGCTGATGCCAGTGAGTACTGTGCTATTCCTGTTGCAGTAAATGTAATAGATCTAACGTATCTGCTCTGCTTCACTGATAATTAGTGTAAGTAGGGCCATTACAAATTTAGGAATCAGGTACCCTGACTGCATATATGATCTATCAAAGACAGTTTTAACTGTCTTCGCCATCTGACCCAACATCGCAACACAAAAGTGTCACTGGGGTAATATTTCCAAGGTATCCAGCCACATTTTCAGTGTTTTCTGGGGCCCTGCTATTGAGCAGATGGTTAGTACCCTTGCCAGGGGCCCTGTACAACCTTGTGGTAATTCCCAAGAAGGTTGGCAACAGTTTGTGAGGGACAGCCAAACAGTTCTCCCTAACTCACAGAATCACAGACTGGCTGAGGTTGGCAGGGATCTCTGGAGGTCATCTGGTCCAACCTCCCTGCTCAAGCAGGGCCACCTAGGGATGGCTGCCCAGGATGATGCCCAGTTGGCTTTTCAATATCTCCAAGGATGGAGACTCCATAACCTCCCTGGGCAACCTGTGCCAGTGCTCGGTCACCCTCATAGTGAAAAAGTGCTTCCTGATGTTCAGAGGGAACCTCCTGTGTTTCAGTTTGTGCCCATTGCCTCTGGTCCTGTCAATGGGCACCACTGAAAAGAGCCTGGCTCCACCCTCTTTGCACCCTCCCTTCAGGTATTTCTGTACATCGATGTACAGAGCCTTCTCTTATCCAGGCTGAACAGTCCAAGCTCTCTCAGCCTTTGCTCATAGGAGAGATGCTTCAGTCCCTTCATGGCCCTTTGGTGGAAAATTTATTAAGCTATAGTCACTTGAAGCCATTGAAATGAACCGCATGTTTAAAATTGCACACATGCTCATTGGGTTAAGGTTTACACCACAAGAAGAGGAAATTACTTCTTCATCCAGAGAACAGGAATGTCTATAAAACAGCAGGGTACGCAGAATAGTTTGCACAGCAGATTAATTCATTACACTTGCAATGTAAATGGTTTCTTTGGGAATGAGATTACAAAAGGTAGAGATTTTCACTAGTGGGACTCAGACAGCAGGACAGCATCCCTAGTGCAAGCATGCTCCTGCAGTACACCATCCTGGAGCACACGCGTGCTTTTTCTCAGCATCATCGGTGTTCTTGTCTACTGTCTCCTTGCTACCTTCTTTGTTGTCTTCTGCTTCTTTTCACATGTACAGAGCTCCAAAACCAACATCCAGACCATGCCCACCACCCACATGGCCAGGCTATGCTGAGCCCTGTACGCTGCACATTTGGATCAGTCTCATACGTTCCTTGTCCCACCTCTTCTACACAGGAAGGTTTTTCCAAATAAACATAAGAAACAATCAGGTTCACTCCAGCTTCAGTGAAATTTAAAACATCTTCACAAAAGCATTAAAAGCCAGAACCATCAGGATTCCTCTGTCATCCATCCAAAAACCAGAGCTTTATTTTCATAAATTCTTATTTTAGAGGTTGTATGGCATGGACTATGCTTTTAAGACACGAGTTCACATGCAAGTTTTACCATGGAGCTATGATTCATGGTAACAGTTCAAAAATTATCCCTTCCATTATATTACATGATGTTCCTCCCAAGACAGTCACTGATGACTGAAGCTAAATCTCAGATTCACAAGAGCAAAAGAAAAAACAAACCAATTGCAAGGAAGTGTTTGGCACCACGCTGGCCACAGATGACTGAATGCAAATTTTCAGGACTCTCCAAAAGTCAAGGGCTCTCTGGACAGCACTGTGACACCAGATGTAAAGAAAAAGGTTCACTGGGCAGTGCAGACATCTACCACTGACTTACTCAGCTAGGCTCCCTTTATGGTCAAAGGACACAATCCATGTCATCTTAAAGTACATTTTAACTGTCAGATGAATCACACTCTAAAATTAGTTACCTCATTAAGCATCATCTCAGATACTGCACTATAAACATCTGAAGTCAGATTAAATGAATCCTATCCACAGTATTTGTGAGAAACACTCAGCTTTCTGCAATTTGCTAGAGGACTTTATCTGCCTGACTTCACCATGACATCTCCTGTCAATGGTAAATCACTGTGGTTTATTTAGAATTAAAACACTCAGATTGGAAAAGAAATGCAAAAAAACAACTGGTGCAGAAAGTAACGGCAAATCTCAGTAATTACTTGTCTTCTGCACAGACTTTAGAAATCACACCACGCTCTCAGGTTTTATTTTCTAAGCCCTAAGCTGCTTCTGGTGATGATCCCACAAGCCCAGCTCATCCTCCAGCATTGAAGCTGCCTTATTTTCCCAGAAACAATAAAACAGCTTAGCACACGGAAAGCCCCTCCTTGGGCAGAGGATGGGGCTTTCTAGGGGCACAGTCTCTGACTTTCTCTTGAAAAACCAGATCATCATCACAAACCTTATTCCAGCAGGTGCACAGTGCAGTACTACAACATGCTGTACACAACCAGGTCAGGAAGAAATACATTATAGGACATCAAATACATACCTTATTCAAAATCGTCACAGAGTCCCCTAGATGCAACTCCCCCTCACGTGAAGTAGGCTAACTGGAGAAAGCTAAGTTATTTCTTCTCACTGTGTATATCACATTTACACATATGCACAAACATGTATATATATGTGACAGACCTGAAGCTCATTTCTATATCCATCAGAAATTTAACAGTTAAAGAACATACATCCTTCAGTCATTCTCGCTCCAATAAAACATTTCTCCACTTCCCTACCCACTCACATACGTTTTCTACATGTAGTTGAGAGGATGAAAATACTATTTTACACATACATACCTACATATGGACACACATACATACAAGCCTGTAAAAATATAGATCTCATTTCTAAGGAACTATGTGCATTCTTACAAAGTGTTTGGGCTTTTAACATTGAGAACGTCAGAGGTTAAAGATTTTAAGGAAGTATTTATCTAGACTTTGGTCCTTCATCTTCCCCTCCATCCAGCATTACAGTCCTGGTTTGCATACCAGGGAAGTGGTAGGCACTGTATGCGTACCCCTGTAAGTTGTCAAAAACATAGTTTTTCACAGAAAGTGTTACAGGCTTCATCTACCTGAAAATCCAGCATCTCACAATTCTTTCCTGTACCCGAACATTTATCCTGCTTAAGCATTCATATAGCTGTGATTTCTTTTTAAGTAGAAAATGGAATAAGTAAAATAAGGAATTGCAATCTATGTTTCTAACAACATATTGTTCAGTCCACCATTGCTTTAATTACAGGACTTTTAGCAAAGATTGGTTTGGTTTTTTTTTTTCTTTCAGGTATATAAGAATTGTAGGTACCTTGATATGTCAAGTAAGACTATTTCATTTTAACATATTTGCTGTTGATAGCCTCAGAACACACACAGCTGGCTTTCACTCAAGGTTCAGGAAACAGCATTGCTGTATCATGCATAAAAAGTTAATAACCTACAATGTATATACCTTAGACAAATATCCCAGCTGGTCAAGCACTCCACAAAAGGAAACTCCCCAGGCTGCTGTGAGGGAAACGAGTCCCTGAATCTCGTGTGTTTTCTCCCAGCTGGGGCTGGTCAGAGCACAGGTGATGAGTCTCAAGGGATGGGCTCCACAGGCAGACCTCCTTCAGCTGTGGAAAGGTAGGGGTGGTACCCAGGTTCAAACGCCTGGGCAAGGCCTGGTCATTGGAGTCATCTCCCTCCAACCTCCCCTACTACCTCTTCACATACTCTGTAGCATCCCACTGACTATGTGATCCTTTGGGTCTACAAGTTCACCTCTTAAAGGCTAAAGCTACAACCTACAAAACACCTAAGAATATGCTTTGCAAAGGGTTTCTGAACAGTCATTCACTATTCAAAATTAAAAGGCAATTGAAAAATCACTGAGAAAACAGCAAGCATCCTGAAAACGCGTGCTCTCTCTGTCATTGGAAACTGTTGTTGTCCACCTGTGTCCTGGAGAAGGCGGGTCAGGACGCTGTCATCTTCATTCCTGCACAGCTCCCCTGCTTGAGTGCGTGAACATGGCCCACAAAACAGGGCATCTCCTTTCCTGATACAGCAGTCCAGTTATTTTCCCATGCAGCCTTCATATCAGCCCCAGGAGCTGGTCCCTCCCAGGTGATCTTTTCCCTGACACAACAGTTCTCCTTCCTAGGAGCCAGCCTCTTGCTTAGGGAAACTCCATTCCAATAGGACACTCCATACTTTACTTCAACTAGCCTCAAGCCACTGGTCCCTAGAAATGCAGTTCAACGGGGGTGTAAATGGACAGCAGAGGAGGCGAGGAACTACATGCTCCAAAGGACACAGAAGCGTGACATAAATACCATAACCCAGCACTGCAGGTAAAACTCTAAGCTCTTCTCACTCCCTATTTACCGAGGAACTTTAATGCATTTCCAAATGCATTTCTGCATGGCATTAATTTTATGCATTTTAGACAAAAAAATTTAAAAAGTCAAATTTGCTTTTTACTCACTCTTAAGGATCTACCATTTGTTTTTTTCTGATGAACATTTTACAGCTGTGTCTTGCAGGGCAACCTCTGGTTGGGGACAATGGGGATGCCAGCTTCAGTCTTTTCCAGTATTGACGGCAACAGCAAGTCTCTGTACCGCGGTATGGTACACTGCTCCTGCGTGAGGAGAAGCACATCATAAATGGAGCGTCAAAGCAGACCGAGGAGCACAGAAATTTAACACCGGTGCTTTCTGCAGTGTTTGGCTGCCTGAACGCACCTGGGCAAACCCAGCCATTTCCTCCTGAGGTTTTCACACCCGCTTCCTGCTATAAACAAAACAAGTTCAAACGATGGCTCTCCAGTTTGGTTCCCACTAACTGATCTCTGAAAATGCAAAGCAGTGAGAGCCGCACAATTATATGAACAAGGAAAATGAGACAGAGACCTTCGTATCTTCCCAGAAATCACATGACAAATCAATAAAAATGAAGAAAAGGACTTGCTCTGCTTCTCTCTCTAGTACCCTCCCCACCACATCTCACTGTCACTCCAGCCCAGGTATCCCGTTTCAGCCATGGCACCTAGGTGGACACAAGCAAGTAGATTTTTTTCTGGCTATGGGAACTTATTAGGCATATTTGCTAAGGTTTCCATTCTCAGCCTGTGATCCCTCTCTTGTTCTCTTTACACAAATACTCCTACTAGCTCCCCTTTCTGGCTGTTCTTCCAGGTTTATTTGTTGCCGTAACTGTCATTACATCCTTTCCGAAGCCAGGGTATCCCCTCTAAACTCCAGACAGACTACCATGTTAGCAGCATTCATGAGTAGATGAGAGGACTTACAGGCCTGAACTGCCAAAACAAGCAGGTCTTTGCTATTCCCGGGTCATAAATTCAACCCCTGAGGCATGCAGGGGTGGAGGGGCTGGTGGCTTACGGTGGTTTCCTTTCTGAAGGTAAAATGGCAGCTCTGTACATCCGTAGAGAAGCAAGTTGCAGACGCTTCCCCAGGGCACAGAGGCAGAGCGAGCAGCTGCCACTTCAACAAGGAGGAAATGGACTTTTAGTCTCCTCCTAAAATCCCTGTGGTAGAGGCAAAGGATCTGCCAGAGACTGGGCTGCTGGTAAAACAGAGCAAGCCATAAAAGTAAACGATGTGCTCAATTATCGCTTCTAAATGGCAATGACCACACTGGGGAGGAGAAAGGTGACTCCCTTCTCTTTCTGAAGCCCACTGACACACTACAAAAACAGTTTAATGATGACAAGCTTCCCTGCCCCACGTCTTATACCCAGCAAAGATAAGAAATATTTCATACGAAACTTGCTCGCAAATGGGGGGAGTATTCCAGCAAAGCATTACTCCATGCTTGCCCACTTCTTGCATGCTTCACTAGGTATCTGCTTCAGGCCAGTTCTGGGAGATGGACTTGTGGACTAGCCACGTCTCACCATTGTCATGTACAGGTGAGAGAAAGGCTGCAATACAGCATACGATCCCAGTGCTGAGCACGTGCTCCAGTAAACTCACATGCATCTTATGAAAAATTAATACCTGTGTAGGGTGTTTTTTTTTTTTCCTTTTGAAAGAGTTATGCCTTTTCAAATGAACGTTTTTGTTAAACAAAACTGGAGCAGCAGTCATCTCCTCCCCTTATGGTTAGAGAGGAGATCAAATAGTCTGCCTGGGAGTGCCTGGCTCCATAGACCCTCTGGTCTCAGCGCAGTGTCACTGCTTGTTCAATGGTGCTCACAAATGATGGAAGTCACTTGGCCTGCTTGAACTTCTGAGAGCTGCAGACAGAAAACTGCTAAGAATAAATAATCCCTCTTGATCTCTGAAGCAGAAATCATTGCCAAAATGCCAGTTCAGGGACTTCAATTAGAAAATGCTGTTGGAAGACCTCATCGTCCCTCTTTCCTACTAATTAACATCACTGCATAGTTCGGCTGCTTTTCCTATCCTTTTTCCTAATGCATTCAGATCAGCAGATGTGTTTATGTACAAAAAAACTGATAATACAAAAAGACATTGGAAAACTAACCCCTAGTTATGTCCATGACTTGACCTTTTGGTAGTGTTTTGCTGACTATGTTGTCAATGACAATGTCATTGTCTTGCAAATACACCTGTCTCATTTTAATTAGAAATATCAATTGAAATATAAAGAACCAAATAAATAAACTGTATCTAAACTACAGGTAGACTATTAATAGCCATGTTCAAGATGATGTGCAAAAAAGATGTAGCCTCAAGTCAGAATCACAGAAATGGAAATCTGAGCGAGATCTCCAGAGCTCATCTAATCCCTTCCTACAGCTTTTACTGTAGCTGTGCTTACCACAGTTTCTCTGTTTTTTTCCGGTCTCAAGGCATCAAAGGCAAAACTTTAAATTGCCTTGTTTGGAAACCATTCATCCTTTCTCAAAATCCTTATCATTCCCATAGGATATTAACATCAGCTCCCTTAAGTTTGTTGAAATTAAGCCCCTTGTCTTTATTCCACTGCTCCCACTCCTTCGTTCTCTAAAAATCACAAATTCTCTTCTTTTTAAAAGGAAAAATTGGGAAAAAAAACCCTTGCTAGTATTACTTAAAGTAGAATAAAATAGCAATACATCTCTCCTCCCCTTCCTCACATCTCTCTCTTGGATGAAAATTTTTCCCCAAAGTTTCAACTTTTATTTCTGCAAGTCAGAATGTGGAATCTGAGCCACTAACAATCACATAAATAAGTACAAAAAATACCAACTACTGATAGCCAGTAGAAGTCAGAAAATAGCAGAAAAATCAGACATGAAACCATCTTCATGTCCTAAAGGCCTAACGCGAACATGAAGGGTGGTTGAATCAGTAGGCTGGGCAGTCCTAACCCAAGTAAAGCAGCCACAGATGGGTTTGCTGGGTCCAAACATGTGCTTTGAGCAATCCCCAGTCTCTCCAAGTTTGACGCTTTGATGCACCAAGTCTCAACACCAGAAAGCACTTGGTGTGAGAGGCAGCACAATGGGACGACCCCAACGCCACCACACCTGAAGAGGGACCTGAGTCCTGGGCTGCACCTGGGCAGTAAGGCTCCCAAGCAGGACCTTGCTCGGCGGTATTTCTACCCGTAGACAGAGCAACACCATGACCTCTCTGGGAAGGAGCTCAGGAAGGGAACCAAGAGCTGTGAGCTTCACGTCCAGTGTACAAGGCTTGACAGGGCAAAACCCAAACATTTGCTCTTGCGCGTCCTCCCGTTACCCAGATGGGCTGCTGGGGGCGCGGAGCTGTACTGCATGTGGAGTCAGGTCAGATGGGCAGCACGCCTGAGGACAACCAAGTTCAGCTGAACAAAACAAAATGGGGGACTTTAATTTTGGCTTTCTACCCAACCACTGTACTGATCCCATTCAGACTACAATTTAACAAAAATAGTTCAAGCTGGCTTTCTTCTCTTTTCTTTTACTTACTCTTTTCTGTTTCAGTGGTCCACTGAAACACAAGCTGTTGACAATGCAAAATGCAGTAACACTGAACCTAAGTTGTAACTCAATTCATGGACTGCAAAAGATTAACTTAACAAGATCTAAGTTCGACTCCTTTTATCCTTTGCTGTATAACTTAAGTCATTACTAATTAGCCATGCTTTTAATAAGTTCTTGCAACTAATACAAATGTTGGTTGTTAAGTTCCTGTTTATACAATGCTTCAAGATTTAAATCATGTTTCAGTTCCCTTACTATGCTGTAAGCATCTGTGGATTAACTTACTGTCATTGGACTAAGCGATGAAAAGCAAAATATAGGCCATTCTCACAAATCATGTAAAAAGAATTATTTCTTGTTATTCATTTATTCCAGCTGCTTTATAGCACAGCACGTGTCTCTAGGGCTCTGTATTTTAACATAACAGGAGCTGATGCTGGTACTTAGCAAGTTGGAAATATAAATCTAACTTCTCAAGTCCCTGAATTACAAACTCACGCATCTGAGTTTTGGTAACCAGCTTAGAAAACTGTGAATTCTAATCTGGGAGACCCTGCTTATATGCCTTGCTGAACTGCTGCTCCTCTCAAAACTGCAGTTCATTAATGAATCGAGAAGACAACCTACCGACAGATAATTCAGCCTATGGCCAAATACTGACAGCTTGAGGTATTCAATCCCTTTTTCCTTTCAGTCTTCAGAGGCAAAGCCTGCTGCCAGAGCCCTGTGCGTACCAGGGCAGTTTGGGAAGGACAGCAGCAATCAACAGTAGCGGAGCAACAGGGCAAGGACTACTTACAGAAACTGGATTATGCAAATCCGTGGGGTTGGATGGGAATCATCTGTGCTGAAAGAGATGGTTGATCATTTCTTTATCATCACAGAAAATCGTGGTGAAGTGGAAGAAGTCCCTTATAACTGGAAAAGGCTAATATTACACCCATCTTCAGACGGGATAGATGGGAAGGGAGGACCCATGGAAATATCAGCCAGTTAGGTTACCTCAGTCCCTGGAAAGATCATGGAGCACATCCTTATGGAACGCACGTCCCAGCACGTGCAGGATGAGAAGGTAAATCACTAACAGCTAGCCCACCCACACTCAACTAATCAATGAGGAACTGCTTAATATCAATGACCCCAATGACAGCACTGAATGCACCTTTAGCATATCTGCAAATGACACTAAATTGGGGGAACAGCTGATGTGCTAGAAAGTAGCATTGATCCATTGAGCTTGACAAACTTCAGGACTGAGCCAATGGAAATCTCCGAGGAGAAGCGCGAAGTTCCGCACCAGGGCAGAATAGCCCATGGACCAGTACAGGCTGGGAAATGACCAGATGAGCAATAACGCTGCTAATGAACCCGAGTGTTACAGCGCACACTGCGCTTAATGTAACCCAACAGCGTGCCTTCACTGTGAATAAGGCAAACTCTGTACGCTACAGATGCATACAACAGCACAGTTTCTACAGTATTTTGCCATAGTTAGAAAGAGTTGGGAGTTAATTACTTTCTGTCAGTAAAGTATGACCCTAACACCAGAAGGACATCAGCTCTGCAGGATAAAAAGGATGGTACTTTTGCACTGCTTGCAGGGCACAGCTGCACGTTAAAATAAGCTCAACTCTATTGTTAGAAGAAAACATCTATCTTTTCAGTTCTTCGGTGGTAACTACTGAACCGAGTGTTAGAAACAGACACAGGGATTAAAAGTGAATAATCCACGATACTAATAAGATGCGAGCTCTTAACTATAACGGTCCCTCAGCATTATCAGCTCTCAAGGTAGTCTTAAAATAACTCCGTATTTCTACTGCAGCATTTACCAAAGACCACGAGCAACTGAAAAAAACCAAGTATTTTCTCAGTGCAGTAAACAAAGCCAAAATACTGAACAAATCCACCCGCTCAGCCCACCCAGTACCAGGTAAAACCCTGCTATTAAAAGCAAGTCTAATATTGTCACTTTTCCCAAGTACAAAAAGCAGTTTACTGTAAACTCATTACAGTTCCTTCTCTGAAGTCCAAGCAAAGCGGCTACAAAAACTTTCCAACTTATATTAAATCCACACTGGGAGCTTACAATGGTACACAGAAAATCAAAACATGTAGCTGGCAATTAATATTTTAATGTCTTCTACATGATAGTTTAATAAACACAGAATACATGTTATTTTGCAGATCATCTTTGAGCCTGACTCCTACATGGACAGCTATCTATTTTGTTTCTTTAAGCACTTCAGTTTGATCAGAGAAGTTCTGGACCTAAAGTCACTGCCAATAATTTGGATATATGCCCTTTTTTGTTAGATAAATCCAACAGAAATAGTGGAAGTAGTATTGGTAGGGACTGTTAACACCTTTCCCAAGGGTGAGAAAAAGCTCAGCAACTCTTAAGTGATGGGGGGTTCCCTTGCTCAGTACATCATTTCTTCATGTTGACAGTCTTGGCAACTCCCTCTCTGCCGCTGACCTCCTGCTGGAGGAAGGTTATTGTGGAGGTGAGGCTGGAGCAGCTGGGCATCGCCTGGCAGCCCCAGGTTTGCTTCCACACCTACGTGATTCTGAGACACTGCAATGGGACTGAAAAGGCACAAATGGCCAGGTACCTTTGCTTGCTGTCTCTTTATTATTTTCTATTTTTCCTAATTGAAAAAGGGAAAAGCTACCATACTGTGCTTGTTGCTTAACATTTGAAATGAGATGGGTGGCAACACTGAGTAATTCTCTACCTCCCGGTCACTTGCACACAGAGGAGATGGCTGAAGGACAGACACTATTCACATGTTAGGGTTCCAGCATCATCACTTCCCACACCAGTCATCACACGAAAAGTGAGGACTTCAAAATTCAGATGGCCTTCCATTTGGCCAGGTCAATGTTTTCAAGCTTCCTCAGTGTCTAGCAAAACTGTAATCCTTACCTGACCCGTTGTTAAGAATCCCAAACTGGAAGTTTGAGCAAACCAGCCTTGCTATGCTTATTAGCATAAATGAGATGGCTGAAGGATGGCAGAATAATACTGTAGTACTTCACGCTGCAAAAAGAGAATGACACTAGGAGAAAACCCGTTTTTCTTTAACAGATTTTTCCTTTCAAAATCCACTTATTTGAACTATTTATCTTCAGAATTTATAACTGCTCGCTGGTTTCCATCCTTGCAGGCTGACAGAAAACAGAACTCCCCAGAGAAGAAATCAGATTCAGCCCCTCTCTTCCACGCTTACGAATTTCAATTGGGAGCTCATGAATTGAATTGCTTTTTATTCATACCTCATCTTCCACTGTAATAGAGTTTTGGACAATGACGTTAAGACTAATTTTCTTACTGTAAGGTACTCCCTTTACATTTGAATAAATACAGTTTGATCTTTATACACGAGGCAGTTTTCAGCACAAATTTTATAAAACATCTGAAGAGGCAGGCATAGTATATCCTGGTTTTCTCTCAGATTACAAACTGTAATATTAAGAATAAAAGCAAAGATTAAAAAAATAATTAAAAACATCCAAAAAAAAGCCTGAACAGGAAAGGATCTCACTTGCTGTTTTTATGTCTCTTTGGGATGTTCTTTTTCTTCTCTCTGTTCTACTTCCATCTTTTCATGCCTCCATCTCAAGGCCAGTCTCCTGTCGATCATCTGCACTCAATCTACTTGCTAATACAATACTTTTCCTTCCTTCCTTTGTGTCAGAGCCCCTGAGCTCCTCACAGTCTCCCCTTCATTGTAGAGATTCAGATCAGCACTTTTTATGGAGCCTCAGTTCAATTTAGCAGATCAAACAAGACATTTTCTTCTTTTATCACTTCATTTACACATCGCAAAATACTTCTGAAATGTACAACCAACTACTTTACAATGCACCTACAAGGGGCTGCTGGAAACTACTGGTGTAAATGCATCGACTTTGGATGCATTAGTGGAAACATGGTTGGAAAGTGTGTGCTGCCAGAGGGCAGAACACCAATTCCCTACCTACTGCCTACAGAAGGCAGTTTGAAAAACAAAGAAAAATTGCACAAAAAAGGCAGAAAAAAATGTAAGGAGGATATATTTTAAAGAAACAATGTAAAATATTTTAACTTAGGCCCAGAGCTTTAGCTGTGTGTTGAAAAAACTGTTTCTGGTATCATCAGAGTAATCTCTATTATTTTTCATAATTATTATCAAAACATTTATTTTCCTGTGAAAATCAGTTTGAATCAGGCTGCCATCCAATCTTGGAAAATTGTAACTGGCCTGAAATAAAAAGAACCTGACTATGAACAAATTCAGTCTTGTCTTCAGATGCCTTCACCACAGTACACCCAGAATCTTCCCCTGAAATATTTCACCTTTCTGCCCTTTTCCCACGGCTCCATTGCTTTTCCCCTTGTTTCCTGTTTTGACATCACCTCCAAATCAAGAGCAACCGAGCAGAACTTAGGGTGTATCTGAGAACAAATACAGATAGCTCCCAGGTGAAATTAAGTGATGGACTTAAAAGCTCACGTATGCCAGGGAAACAGGAAAGGGCAGAAGTCTCACGGGATGAATGACTGCAGTCTGTAGAGCAGGTTTACTGACCACCAAAGACAAACACACATTCTCAGGTTTTATACAGAAATCACTAAAACCAGGAACAGCAAACTGCAAGGAGGGCATCTAGAAGGCAAAAAAATAAAAATTGGGGGGGGGGCACGCAGGAATCAAGGTTTAATTATCCCAATCCCCCAGCCTAGCACACAACTGTTGCAGTTGATGTTATTACCATGACAGCCCAACTTTTCCTATAACCACCACTGAGCCGCAGTTGCACGGCATTACCTCACTGCCCAGCAACAACTATACAAACACAGAAGATAAGATGATCCTTGTCCTAAATTTGAGAGAAAAACCAAGAGGCAGCAACTAGACAGACAGGCACACGATGTAGGAGGGATTCAGCAACAACGCTGTGAACAGTTTAAGAGCCTAGGCATGCAAGCAGCATCTTGGTTACCATTTTTTTTGCAGGCATCGCAGTAAAGCCAGGGGGAGGCACCAAGTGAGGCTTCCCAGGCAGCACCAAGGATGTTTTCAGGTAGTTCTCCCTGGGCACAAGCGTTTGTGTCAAAATGTGCCAAGGAGGGAACAGAAGGCAACATGCTGAATCAGCCAGGGATGCAAGTTGAGCTCATAACACTGAATGAAAGATGAAAGTCATGAGAGGCTCCACCCCCCAAAAACTGGAAACCACCTTATGTTTACTATGGTAGAAAAAAGGGGAATGGTCATAGGAAGGAAGGTGCTTTGGTCAAACCCCTAAGACTAAGGAAACAACCTCTGCAGAGCAGCAGCAGGGTAAAATCCTCACATTACCAACATCACTAAAGCACATTATAGTAACAGATGCGCAAATTACGAGACCTGAATTCTGGGCACAATTTTAACAGTACAGAAGTATACAAAAGAGACGGATGCAGAAGGATTTGCCAAGTTTTAGGTACAGTGTGGTCACAATCACCTAAGGGATCTCTGAACTAAAGATTTTCCTATAAGCAATTTGAGTGGCCAGAAGGATGACGGTATTGTCCAAATGATCAAAAATATGGAATTACTGGTGACGGTTTGGAAAAGGGGAAAAACATCAGAGGTTATGGGATAGAAAAATGTCAGCTGACATCTCCATGTCCACAGGACTATGCTGGAAAGACAGACAGGTATTTCTGGCCCATACAGAAGATAAGTCAGGTACACAGCAACAAAGAGATGTTTTCAGCATAGAGGCAGAAGTTGAGCTGATGTTTATCTCAAGGTAATCTCATCCACAAGGCGCAGAAAACAAACAACCAAGGACACAACAACAGAGAACAATTACCAAAAAGCTGGACGGCAGAGGATCCTCCAAGCAAATCGCTGAGGTGGCAGAAGAACCCAAAGAGGACACGATCGGAGAACAAAAGCTTGGGCAGGATTTCAAGAACAACATCGGGGACTGCAGACAGCTGACAGCTCAAGAGAGGCTGAGGAGACACTGCACGTTGTAAACTTTGATGAGGAAGAGGTCAGTAAAGATGCTGCCCAGAATGAAATGTGCAAAGCTGGACTGGAAAAGACATGGGTGCATTAAAGAGGCACTCCACGAACAGCTACTGACAGCTTGTTGAGCAACAAGAGGGAGAAGAGAGTTGCAGAGGGTACCTAGAGGTGCAAATGTAACTGGTGATGGCCTGGCCTTTTTTTCAAGTTGGAAGAGATTTAACTGAGCTTATGTTGCCAGCAAAACCAGAGGAACAAGAGGTGAGGGTGGATACGAAGAGAAGAGATGAAAAAGCAGTGAAATGATTGAGATGGTACGTGATCAGCAGGGCAAGTGGAGAGGTCAGCAAAAGAGGGCAGGCCTTTGCTGGAGAACGGAAGGCTTGTAAGAAGGAAGAAGAGAGCACAAGCAATGAAAAAATTTCTTTTGCCAGTCTTCTCTTCAAAGCAATTGCTGAGTTCTTAACACAGAGGGAGAACCGGAGGGAGAAAAAAGGGAACTCCCCAGTGACAAGCCCAAGCTGGCAAAAACCTCACTGGGGCTGTGGAGAGGGACTGCCGTTAAGCTGGAGGCACCGCATGGCTACCAGCGCCACAGAAACCAGCCTGGCACCGAGCTCTGCATCAGCACCACGCCGGCCCAGGGGCACCGTCAGAGCAGATTCTTGTATTATTCCAACACTGAGATAGAAGACACATCAGAAGAAAATACATACCCTTCAATATCCTTAAATGAATGCTAGAATGATGCTTGGTATGCAATAAAGAAGCAAACATACCCCCAAAGTGTCAGTTGTATAAATTATGTTATTTTGATGTGTGCACGGCCTTGCCCGCAAGTTGTTAAGAAATTTCGGTTTTTAAGTTCCTGCCCTATTAAGGCCTTCCAGGAAACCTGAACGTTTCCCTCGACAAAGATTTATCCAAAATAATGAGAGCTAAAAAATGCAGAAATCATTTGGCAGACTGCCCTACTAGATGCACTGTTCAGACGCTTCCCCTTTTTCCCCATGTTCACTGCTTTAAAGACTAGAGTGTCTCTAAGAATTAGTAAGAGATACACCAGAAAAGTTTTTAAATCAGTGATTACTGAGAAATTTCCAGATATTGAAATTGAATAGAGTAAGTTCAGTTCAGAGAAAAATATCTAGCAAGTCTACCACGTTCTTTCCTTGGAAAGAAAGAAAAAATTCCTCCTTTATAGAGTGACCAAATCACTTTTCTGCTTCATCAAAGTTCTGCTTATATTTACATTGCTTTTTCTTCCTTGGAAAGTTAGACAAGGCAATAGTCAGCCAGACAAGACAAAAGATACAGTGGCATGTTTCCTGGAAGTGTAACATAAAATTGTTTCAGTCTCATAATCATTGCATTTGCCTTCTGAAAACAATCCAGGCCCTACTTAAGTAAATATTTATAACAAAATACTACATCCTTATAAACTGTCAGATTTGCTTAGTGCGCATGGTTCAAGAAACACAGAGGTATTGCCCAAATTTGAAAAATGCACGGCAGTGCATTTAGGAGGAGGTACTTCTAATTTTCTTTAGGAGGGAAACGAAGATTTACATCCTCCTGTCTTTTGTATCAGTGTTATGTACGTGTATTTGTTATGCATCTTAAATATATTTTAGCAGCATAAATACTAGTTATTGTATAAGAGCAGGATTGTTCCTCTATAGACCCATCAATTAAATACATTCATATACTTACATTCAGTTAATAAAATGCAAAGCATCTATTTCACTACCTTTGAAATATAAATATGTTGAGCTCCACCATTCACCTGGTGTACTTGGCAAAGTATTGTAAGGGATGTTAGAAAATACAATGAGTTATAAAGCAGAGACCGATAAGGCTAGACAACATTGATACTGATGCCATAACTCTTATTTAGTTTTTAATCTTCTAAATCCAGGGGACACACGTTTGGTTTATGTTTAACAACTGATTTGTCAACATAGCAGTATCTTAGAAAATAAGCTGTTCACAGAAAGGTGATCTGCTTTTCCTCAGTACTGAGACTGAATAAGGTGGAGGGTCTACTTTTCACAAATAATCATCATTGTAGATCAAATCCCGTGTTGGTAAAGCCCACCTAAACCCCTCTTAAAACACATTTATTTTACTTGCCGATGGTCAGGAATTTTTGGTCTGCCATGCTATAGAAACAGAAAATGAGCAACACTTCTGAAAAAAGGCTAAAATCTTACTGAGAAGTGAGTTGCAATTAAAGCCTTCCACACAGTGGCCACAAAAACCAGACAGAAAATATATAGCACCTGCAGCAGCAATTTTTTTTAACTGAACGTTGGATTGATTGTACAAACCTGTCCTATAGAAGGGAGGCAAAAGAGAGCTGGCACTGTACTTTATAATACATTCAAGGAATAGCACTCAGAAAGGGAAGTGTTTAGCCATTCATAGACAGTACTTACATTATTAACTAAGTCTCTCCAAGCTCAGGGTGAAAGCAGAAACAGATGTTCTATTTTCTTTGAGATATTTTTGCAAGTTCAACCCAATGCACTGGGGACACGTCTGTCTCTGGGTGCACATCCCGCAGAGCTGCGCTGTTACACCTTACTGAGAGTTTCGGCCAAAAAAAGATGATTTGCCTGTGCAAAACTAGGTAGAAAAAATGGTAGACCTAGCTGGGCTAGGTTTAACACAGCGTATCGGATGGTTAGTGTCTGAAGAATATTCAATAATATGCATTATCAGGGCACAATATACTGAATTGTTTTCAGGATGACTTGACTCTTTGTGTAAAAAAGCTGGACTGGGCGATGTTGCAGCAGCTCTCAGCAATGGCACTAAACTGAGAGCACAGGCAAAATCCCCTCTTCTTCTGGGGGATTTTGGGCAGAGTCAGTGTCTGCCCAAAGATCCACTGTCATGGCTCATACCTGTTTTCATGCGGCAACACCCAGAGGGGGGAGATGGTAATTTGGTCTCTTTGTTCATTCAGTTCTTAATCTCTCTATTGAGACTGACAACAGGGGAGACCCTTAGTGTCAGCTCTGCTGGCACTTTCTGTTATTAAGGCTGCTTAAGCTTTTCCAAGTAAATTGCATGTGTCAAACTAACGACACACAGTGATGCGCAAAAAAGCCATTACACAACTGCTCTCCCTTTCTATTGATCCACCCAAGAGCAAGGGGGAAGGGAAAAGACACAACCCTGGAGACTTTGGCCAATTCTTTGCAGTTCCCTGTTCCTCCCACTCATTATATTCCTATTTTACACTATTTACAGGCAATACATTAGTCATTCCCTCAAATTCAATCACTTAACTGGAGGTTAATGACTGGGCATGCACGTCCCTCTCAAAGCCTTGCTATAGTCACCATGCTGGATATACCTCGCTTAACTTAAACCTTATAAAAGATTTCGTTTAGACTAGTTTAATTTCCTCCTACAGTCAATGTAGAAAGAGAAACAGCTGTAATGCAGTCACAGGATGAGCATCCCAGGTTCTCTCCAGCCCCCTCCTCTGACCACAAAGGGAGCTCACCTCTAATTTTCACACACCTCTACTTAGATGGTGTGAACCCCATACATAACAACAAACCGGTCATCCATCAAAGTACTTTGCTATGTCAAGGCTTCCATCTTCTTACAGAAAGAGCTAGAAAATTTTTGTAGACTGTCTCCTGAACTGTAATTATAGCCCTGAGCTCCCATCTGCGGGCTACAGGATTCTCAGCACCTTTTAACCACTGTTCATTTATCCGTCATTTAGCATCTTTAAGCAGCAAAGGCATTCCTTGTGCCACTTTGAGTATATCTAATCTTACACATGCAAAACCTTAAGTAGAAAATAAGTATAATTCTTGACCCTATTAAGTCACAGGGAATTTGCTGTTAACTTTGACAGGGTTTGGATTTCACTCCAGCTCCTGATACCCAGAGAGCTGTAGGCTTGTTACTGTTCATATTTGCAAATGGATCTTTAGGATATTTTTTTGTATCTCTGAATATAGGATCTTTTTTGGATCTTGGAACATTTGATCTGTCGATCTTCTCCATCTATAACACAGCACACTGAAGAATTCTTTCTGCTGGGTGTAATGTCTGCTGTTTGAAATCCACGCATGTTCTTTGAAGCGAACAGGATCGCCAGCCTGCGATACAACTCCAAAACAAGGATTTTTAAAAGAACAGTTCTTCTCAATTCAAATATGTGTCCAACTGAATTATGGCATTTCTCCATTATGTCTTCCTTCCATCTCTTTTGCTAGTTTCTTTACTCCTTTTCAGAAGGAAATAAAATGAGAAAAGGGAGAAATACTAGAGGGGAAGTTTAAGCACATAAAAGTTAGTCAATTCAAAGTTATGGCTGCCAAAGGAACATTAATTCAGCTAACTGCACAGTCACTGTAAGGCACACACAGGTTAAAATGAGATACTGTAACAGTCTATGATGCACAGACACCGAAAGAACTGTTACGGTTCTTACAGGAAAACATACCTTTATATTTACAAACTTGCTGGCTTAGTTTATTCTTCTCTGTTTAAATTCTTCATGATGAATGTAGCTAGCTGCCTCACTGTTTCATTAAGTACCCTGACATTTTAGCTAGATGTTTCAAAGAGATTTATGCCCGTCCATCCAAAGGGGGCAAAAAGAGAGGCAAAGATGAACAAAGGGTTGTGGAGCAGCATGACCGTGGGAATGAGGTGCCCTCCACATGAAAAGAGAAGAGCTCTTTAGATAACAACAGAATGGCTAGCCTACAAAATGTCACTTAGTCAGCTTTCTCTAAAATTTGGGGAGTTTTAGGAGCACCATGTATAGGAATTCAAACAAATGAACAAGTTGTCAAATTTCCCCCCTAAACTACGTCCTGCTGCTGAAGAACCTGATGTCCACACTGCCCCACCTCTCTCCCTCATCACCATACTGGAACCCAAACCACCACCCTGCGAGACAGACAAGGGACAGGGGAAGGTATCCCAGCCCGATCCTCTTTGCTGACCGCAGAGCACGCTGATGGAGACAGAGACAGCAGGCAATCCAGACTAGTTACTTAATTTGGAGATTCTGAACATCTCTCTGGAGGAAATACCTCTCTTCCCATTCACTACAAGAGAGTCCAAACGAGACAGGTTGGCTTAAGAGTCAAGTGTCCAAATTTGAATAGCCTGATGTTTCAGTAACACTCAAAAGACTTCACAAAATGACCTGCTTATCTTTCTCACGTTCATTCCCAATCACCACATTTAAAATACATTAGCAAATACAGAAACTATCTTTCCTCACCTAATATAAACTAAAATGCATACTTTTCACATATGTATGTGAGGGCACTAGATTAGTCCCATTTCTGTTTTGGATATTGAGACCCAAATATGGGATTCAGCCTCGGCGGTGGTTCCCTCTGTACTGCCACTACTGACTCATTTCCAGTCTTCCCGTGCGAGATCCAGCTCAGAGAAGATGCACAGACGCGTCTGGACAGGCAGGCAGGTCTGTCTGAAAGTACACCCGCTGTGCTTGCGAGTGCATACCTGCTCAGTGCACTGCCTGCTTCCCATCTGTGGCAGCAATAAAGAGGGAAAAAGGTTCAAAATCAGGTAACACAGCTGGATAGCTACAACTGGGATATTGGCAAAACAAAACCAAAAATATCCCAAAGAATTTCTGCTTTATTTGTTCTCTTGAAAGTAACCAATAAGCACACTATTTTGAGGTTAGCCCATCAGATCTTGCTAAAAAGAATATGATGATGAAAATAGTGAGTAAAAAGGTTTGCTTTTTAAAACAACATTGTCATCAGCTCCAAGAAAAACACCAGAAGAAGGAAAGAAAAAAAAAAATCAGGAGGTGAACAGAAAACATTCAAAAGAAAAAAATAAATGTAATTTCAAGTCTTTTTGTGGGTTTTTACATACACCAATTACTTTACAAGTTCTTATTAATTATGTATGCTCTGAACATTTATTTCTATAATGTCGTCAACAGTCATTGCTTTTGTTAAGTCATTTGTGCACACAAAAGAAAAATCAGGAAACACATACCACCATTTGACATGAGGGTCTTCAACCATAAAATATGTCAAAGGTTTTACTTTTTAAAAGTGTTTAAGGAAGCTTAACGGAGATATTGACTGATTCCCGTACTCTGTTCATCTGCAGGGCAGGGCCATTTCCCTTTCGCATGTAGACAAGGATCAAGACCCTATTGACTTAGATGGTGTAAAAGACAGCGACAGATACATGTTTTTGCAGAATGAAAGAGAAAGAAGGAAATTAAGTAGCTCTCCAGTTCTTTGTAAGACTTTTCAATTTACTGATAACAATCAAAATAAGCACAACGATTTTACATGGATACAAAAATAGAGCAGAGAAAAAAATGACATGGAATAAAGAAGCCATGCACTGAGAAGTACTCTAATTCTCTCTCATCTACTCAGGTCCTAAGGTTTTCTGATTGCTGCATGGGCATGTAGTAGTTAATGAAGAAATTTGATTCTTTATTCAGCTGTAACAAAGCAATGCATAAGGTATCAAATAATAACTACAATTTCCTTGACAAAAGATAACCATAGGGAATTTCTGGAAGTGACTGTGTAAACCCAAACCAGTGATTTAATAACAGGCAAAAAGGGCACTAAGAGGATTTAAATGTCCATATATTTTTCACAAATTAAGGCGAAAACCATTTGATCGGTCATCTTGTTTGTACTAAAACCAAGAAGGAAAATATTGCCTGGAAGTGTTATACAAGATTATCTTTTCTACCATCTCAGTAAGAGGGAAGAGGTGCAGCGGCCAGCGGGCCCTCGGGTACCCAGGCCATCTACAGCTCTACTCCATGGCAGAGGAACTGGACGTGACCAAGGCGAAGCAACACACTTGTAAACCCACCCCAACTGTAGAGCGAATCATTCTGAACATCTGATCACTACCAGCCAGCTAATCCGCCACGTGGCCGGATTGAAGTTTTGGTAGTTAGCCCCAGGAATAAAACCTCCCACAACTGCAACAGAAAAAAACTACGTTTTGCTCAGCTTTACACCTTCTGAAGACAACCCAACATGCCCTGGGCTTTTACATCCAAAAAAAGGTTTCCTTAGGGTTTTTTGAGTAGCAGACTCAACTGGCATAGAAGTGAGGCAGTGGGAGGAACTGATTTAATTTAAAGAACTAATTTTACGTGTGATTTCAGAAATGTGAAAGCTCAGCATCTCTGGTGATGATGAAGGCACAACAATTTGAAACAAAATATAAACTTTATAGTAAAATTTGACAATTCTATTTTTTAACCAAGAAGATACTGTATTTTCATAAATGTCTATTCAGTATAAAAAAAGTATTAGGAAACAGTGAATTGTTTGGTATGTTATTGATACAACTCAATTACTACTTCTCAATATTGTGCAGAGCTGCTTTTAGAGGGAAATGACATTTCAATTACAATGATGAAAAACAGTAGTTTTAAATAGTTTTAGTGATTATTTCAAGACCACCTTAAAGATTGGTTACAATGGAAAAAAACACATACAGCTTTTTTCTTTTTGATAGTTCACTGACTATTTGTTTTGGGTGTTTGTGCGTTTGGGAGGGTTGTTTTTTCGTTTTTACCTGTAAGTACCCCACTGTATGTCAAAGTATACTTTGAAGAAACCCATTACCAGCTCCATTTTGCCACACAATCTTAGAAGCACAAGACTAGCTAATAAGGTTTTGAAACCTTTCACGTAGTACATATCATGTAACTTTCAACACACTCAACAAATAAAATTCTTATTAAATGAAGCACACATATACTTCTAATATCCGACATGAAACAGTTAAAAGAGCAACATTTATTAAATTGGTATTTCCAAATCAATTAAAAGACTTAAGAATAAAGACCAGAACAGGAGCAGAAAGTATTCTCAAACAAAGCTGCACGTTGCTTAGCAAACACCTGCACCATTGCCACACTTAGACACCTGCAAGCTCCAAAGCCAAAGTCCAATCGAGACAGAAGAAAGCAGAGATCACAGGGCAGGTATCATGCCCTCTACTAAGTACCTGCTATGGAGCAAAACCACCTTCCTACTAGAGAATACAGGGGGAAAAAAAATAGATGTATACATATCTATGCATACGTATCTATCTGTGCGTGGTATACCTCTCATTAGACACTAGCATCAAAATACACAAGATTGCTACTTGCCAAGGTTTATGAGTGAATTACAGAAGGGACCATTTGTTACAATGAGCAGGAGAGAAATTATTTCCAAAAGCCAAAGAGACTTTACTTCCTTGCATTGCCTCAGAGCTGAGAGTTCATTGGGGATGTCTCGGCGGAGAGTGGGCTCCCCTGACCCTGTGGGGTCCTGAGAGCAGTTGCTCCTGTCCCTGCAAGGTCTCTTCTTAACATCTGGGATGTTTCATGTCTTACTACCTTCCACTTGGTTTCCAAACAGGCCCACAATGCATTATTCCCCCCCCTCCCTGCAACCCCGGAGAGGGAGAAGGAACCCTCTGTGCAGGATAGTAGAAGATTATATTTAACCCAGTTTGATCCCATTCTCAGTAATTTGGGCAACAAGGAGCTCCGGCTCCGCTGGGGGTGGGGAAGAAGGGTGCATCTCCCTGTGTGCCTGATCCTGCTGTAAGTAAACCAGCTAATCCCCTTCTGAACTACTTGAGTCCTCCAAAGCAATTATTTTACAAAATAGGCAAAGACATCAGCCAGTCTGTATTATCCATATCCAGACATATCCATAAGGCTCTTGGATAAACTCTCAGATATTTCTTTCACACCCTCACTGATAACCACCTAATGCACAGAGTGACCTCTTCTCAGGGGGTGTGGACCCCCAAAATCAGCGGGGTTGCACATGGGTTTGGACATCCCCAGCAGCAAGAGCCAGCAGTCCCTGGCTGTATCAGGCAGTCGGCACACAGAGCCAGGATTTGGCGCAAACAGCGACAGAGAGAAGGAGAATTATAGGGAAACATCACAAAAATAAGGAGCATTAGAGGTTCCTGATAAACCTACGGCATCTTAGGAGCTGCAGAGGCAAGAGACGTACGCTGCTCTGCTTGTCAAAACCTTCAGTAGGGCCAAGCTTTTAAGAAGGCAGACAAGAAATTTGGCTATAGCTGCTATTCACCGAGCCCTGGCATCACCAACACAGAGTGCAGGAGGGTAAAGACAAAGTTCACACCCCAACTTAAATTCTGTTTTCGAACTTTAGTCCTTTCGTGTAACAGAAAATCATACGAAAAGGGAGCAAACAACTCAGCTGCCAAAAGCTTGCCATAATTAGCAGGAATTTGTTTGCTTCCCATTTCTTGAATTCCTTTCTCTTTGCAAGACAATGGACTAAGAAGTACTCCTTTCCTCAAAAAAGCACCCAAGCAGAATAAATAGAATAACTAATATAAACTGGCAGCTGTAAATTAATCTATATAGTAGGCAGTCCGGAAGGCTTTGTTCATCCCGACGGCTTTGTTGGCCACAAACCAGAGGAAACAAAAACAACCCCAAATACTCATTCACATTCGTAAACTATTCATTAAACAGCAGCGCTAATACTTAATCTCACCAGATGCTGGGATGAAACAAGCATCACAGTCTCAGCGCACTGAAGTGTTGTCGTGCCAAATAAGAACTGTTATCGCTCTGGCACAATCGTCTGAACAAGCAGCAGACGTGCACGCATGCGTGCACAAGCTAGCAGGCAAGCAAGTCAAGTTCTTCAATCGCTGCTTAAGTTCCTTCCAAGGAGCTCATACTTTTTCAACTGGTATCATTTGAGCCTGTTACACACAGATTACAGACTCAGTTTATGTTCTGTTTCTCCAAATGGACCTCTGTGCCCCTAATTCGTACTTATGCACTCTTAATGCACAATTTTGAGTGATTATACCTGGTTTTGTCCTACTTATTTTCATGTTTTTGTCAATTTAAATGAAGTTAAATGTAAGAAAAAGGACTGAGTTTGCACAGTAAAGCACCCTAATTTATAACCTTTTTGGTAAGAAGAAAAAAAATACACCTGTAATAGCTAGTATAGCACTATGTTATTAAGTGCTTTTTTCTCAAGCTTATCTCAAATGAGTTATTACATCTTAATCACTCTGACAACTACAGAAAAATGTTTATCAAAACCTCTGGTTAATAGTTTTATAACTACTTCTTTAACACTGAGCTGGGAATGAGAATGAAAACAAAGAAGGCTGATTCTAAATATTTATTATATTCAGGTGATGATACTTGCCTCACAGATGTGTTACCCAACACAAAAATGTATTGTTATATTCAACACAAATATAACGATATGTTCATTTGAAGCATCCAGATCTAAGCTCCTCCTGGGTTCTTCAAAGGAAACGGCAATGTTACTAAAAGCAATTTATTTTTTTAACCTCTCTCTTGATTTATGGTGTCATATGGAGAAAAAAAAAAAGTCATTATATATAGCTGCTCATATTTGCTGTATGCAAATATCATGAGGAAAAACAATTAAAATAAATCACAGTCCTCTCCTTCACTGCTGTTTAAATGTATTTCATCCAGGAAGGTAACCTCTAGCTGATTACTTGCAGCAGCAGCGTCAGTAAGAGCATGTCACAGCTCATTTGCCAATCTGCAAGAATGAAGCTCATCCTGTACTAGATCCTCCATAAACAAAGTGAACGTGTGTTTGTGGAAATACCCTCTTTATGAGGTCTGACTTTTGATTTCTTGATCTGTAGCACCACTACCAAAGAAAGCTGCCAGTTTCAGGTACCCACAGAACTTAATGCATTAAAAAATAATACTGAAATGGAGTTATTAACCAGGTCAGTTCATACAGCAGTAGTATAAGTTTCTCAGGGAGGTGCTGGGATGCTAAAAGCTTTACTATGCTAAAACATTCAAAACAGAAGTAAGACCAATTGAAAGATAAAGGAAGGCGCTTACGGCCACTGCCACCTTACGATTTGGAGTGAATCCAGTACATTTTGGAGGCAGTACACTGCCAAGGCAGTGGGCAGACAAGCATCTTTCACTGAGAAAGCACTCACATAGCACCTGTTCTTCAAGTAGATTTGCCCCCATCCATGTTCTTCATTTCACCTGAGCTGATCTTGAACTAGAGGATTTTTTTTTTGATCCTTACTTCTGTCAGATACTTGATTCACAAAAGCGCAAGACCATCAAGGTTGAGCATAAGGAGAATGCAGAACAGCAGTGAGCAGAGTGCTTTGCTTACACTCTGAATAGACATTCAATAGCAGCGGTCTCCCAACCACATTACACAGGACTCTCAACAGCTAAGTCCCTGACATCTATACAGATGCATGAGGTACATGTAAGCCTAAAATATTTCTATATGTTTCTTAAGAATAGCTACTTTATTTCAAACACATTAAAGTACTAGCCCCTACATGCCTCCTCTCAACTAGTTTTCTTTTCTGACCCACGGACATTTAAGTTTGTTTAGTAGTTACGGAAGCAAAGCTCTGTCCCTTTCTTGCCAGCCTTATTCCTCCTTGCTGACAGCTCCCTCCGTCCTGCTGCCTCCTGTGCTGCCTAGAGCTAGGAATCATAGAATCGTTCTGGTTGGAAGAGACCTCCAAGATCATCGAGTCCAACTGTTAACCTATCCCTACCAAGTCCACCACTAAATCATATCCCTTAGGGCCTCATCTACATGTCTTTGGAATACCCCCAGGGATGGTGACTCCACCACCTCCCTTGGGCAGCCTGTTCCAATGCCCGACAACCCTTTTGGTGAAGAAATTTTTACAAATGTCCAATCTAAACCTCCCTTGGCACAACTGGAGGCCATTTCCTCTTGTCCTGTCATCTGTTACTAGGGAGAAGAGATCGACCCCCATCTCTCTACAACCTCCTTTCAGGTAGTTGTAGAGAGCGATAAGGTCTCCCCTCAGCCTCCTTTTCTCCAGACTAAACATCCCCAGTTCCCTCAGCCGCTCCTCATAGGACTTGTGCTCTAGACCCTTCACCAGCTTCGTTGCCCGTCTCTGGACACGCTCCAGCACTTCAATGTCTTTCTTGTAGTGAAAGTACAAGAAAGATCTTTTCTTGTAGGAAGTTTTTCCCAATTCACTGCCACCTCGGTGTACCACTCAAATCTTTCCTAAAGTTGAATCTACTCAGAAAGACGCATATATATATTTATATGTATATGGTTTTATTCACATTCCTTTTTAAACTCTACATTATAGTTTATAAACATCTAAGGTGAGCTTTCCCTTCTTCTGTTCCTTAACACCACCTACCACATGGGGCCTGCTAACCCTGATCCTGACACCTTTGGCATGTACCCCTATAGCAAGGCTCTAGCCAGCTCCAAACCCTGCAGCCCCAAGCTCCAGCAGCTCTGCCCCCTCTGCCCCAGGGTAAGGCAAGCCCTTGCCACACTGGCCTCACCACCAGCACAGCATATAACCATCTCACCATTGCAGAAGAAAGCTTCTGCTCCCCATCAAATCCCCTTCAGTAACAGCTGGACCTGAGATATCTCTCCTCTGAGCTACTCCCCCCTCTCTTTGCATCAGCAGTCCATCCACGCTGCCCCTGCAGAAGGATCAGCACGTGTCCAAGAGAGCTTGTTGGCTCGGGCTTTGCACTGCATCACCTGGGCTCGTGCTCCCACCCAGGCTGAAGGGAACTGCAGCAAGCCCCAAATGCCAGCCCTGGCATGGCCACCGGCAGCTCAGCAGGGAAGCAGCTGGGAAAAGACAGCAGAACTGCACTCGTTGAACCCTAACCCCAGGTGAACTGCTGCACCTATTCACACTGTGTCTGGAAGGTGTACATCACTAAAAAGTGGAGAAAACCTTGGACGTAATTGCTAAAAGGGCTACAGCAAACTATCAACATACCCATTCCTAACTCAGTAAACTGTGCAATTCATTACGGGAAGGATTATGTCCCCAGGGCACTGTGCTCTGGCCAAAACACACCCACACGCCCCTCCTTGCAGCTCCTCCCTGGACAAACCTCAGTAAATAAATATTCTTCCTGCTGACACTGTGCCGTCAAGTGCTAACGGAAACACTCGATAGCTCGCAAGAGCAGAACCATTTCCAAGCCACCACGTCACTTCACCGAAGTGTAAACACAAAACAAAATTATATATGAACGGGAACTGTGCTCAGTTCTTCTACGTGTGTGTACGTACATGCACGCGTGCATGTATCTTGCACTGCCGTCTGTCAGAGGCTTCTACTAGCAGCTGCAGGAAGCAAATGCACCCCCTGCTTAATCCCCCCTCCACGTGGGAAAATAGCTTATTTTAGTAGCTGAATGCGTGCTATATATTTTCTTTATCTATGTGTATCATTAGGTATTCTTTTCTCCGTGTCATGAATGAATTGGGGAAGAGTCACTGATTTCTAATGAGGAAGAGCAGAAAGGCAGGGTAACAATAAAGGGACCCTGTATTAATCAAATGTCCAGCCCAGACAGCAATACCAAGGCTTTAATCTCTGTCTGGGAGAAGTGTTAGTTAAAGCTTTCACTCAAGAGAGAAAGAGAGATTTCACATGGCAGGTGCTGCACTTGCTGTAAAAGTGAAAAACTCCATTATGCCAGACGTCTGGTGAGTATTGGAAGAGAAGGAGGGAAAGGAAGAAAGAAAATAATACAAACAGCAGCCTCAACACAGAAGGAAGTGAGAAGAAACGGGATTTCTTGCTAAATTCTCACATTATTATGCATTAACAAATTTAAAGAGACTAAAAAACATGACGGGCCAACGCACTTGTTCCTCATCTGTAAGCAACTCAGATGAGGCCATGTTTTGTTCCGGCACTGCTCCCTGCATGACTGGCGGTACCCACGCAGGATGGAGACGGGGCATGTAAAACAGGAGCCTGCCTGGCTCCATGGTGCAGCTCAGCCTTCACATCCCTCGTGCTGGGATCCTGCTCTTGTCTCTTCCCTAGAGGATGTTCCTGCCTCTTGGCTCAAGCGCCACAGACCTCTTCTTTGCCCATCCAAAATCACGTTGGCACTGCTGTGCAAAATTCTTCTCTGTGCTGCTTGTATCATCTGGAAGAGCCTTCTTGCACCTCCCTGCCTCATCTACTTTCCAAATCATTTCAGAGCCCAGGGGAAAATGTGTCTTTCCTTTCTTGCCTGAGCTTCTTATTTTCTCTCTGGGTTATTAGTTATCTCTGCAACTGTATTATTTAAGTCAGTGAAGTGTTTTGTCAGAAAAATTGTGTGGAAGACTTTTAAAAATGACCTGCCACAGAAAACCTGCCCTGTGCCTCTGTAATATTAAAATACATATCTAGGTGAAGAGAGGGAAAGCTCCCATTTATTACGTATGTTAGACATTCGGGTCTTGCCTGTCCTGGGATGTCTCATGAATGACTGGAAAGGCTATGTCAGAGTAATAGGCATCACTGCAAAAGTGCCAAAGGAAAGGAAAAATCCTTCTTGTTACTTTGTTTGGTTTTGGATAGTGTTCAGGAAGACACATCACTTTGGTACAATTCCCAAAGTATTTCCTGCATCATCCCAGTTTGCAGTCTAGTGCTGGGTAAACTCCCATCCTAACCACACTGGTCCTCCATGGAGGCCTCCAACACAGTCAGAGAAGACCTGGCTGTTTGAAATACTGCAACAGTGAAAAGCCAAGCAGTCAGGAGAAACTGCAGAGCCTTTCAGGCTCGTCGCATGCATGATTGAAATAAATAAATAAATAGTTTTCTTCCTTCCTTCACAGATGAACTATAAGCAAATAAAGTGGAGTGATTCCTAAAGCTGGTGAGCACTTTGCAGAGCCTAACCTTCCCAGTCATCAGCTTTGTAACAACACAAAAGCAACACTGGCATTTACATCTCACAGGCTAATCTCTAAGACCTGTACAAATTTACAACTCCTCAGCTCAAAGCACCGTGACTTCAGTATGTTCACCCAGCTGTACTGAACTTGTATCCTGCACCTTTTATTTCTCTCCTTCCGCTGTTCCACCCGAGTCTGTCATCCTTCTTTCATCACCCTTCCCTAAAAGCAGCCTACTATTTTCATTTAAAATATAAACAATGCTTCTTAACCATTTTAGATAAAACTTTTATCAGTCATGTTCATACCCCCAAAGTAATGTTGCATTCAATTCGCATACAATATATAAGTATTTGCCTCAACTCTCTAGGCCAGACACCCTTCCAAAAGTCATGCCACAGTTTATGATAAAAAAACGGTACCTGCAGCTACAGCAGTGGTAGGGTAATATCAGGAAAAATTACAAGAAAGTTCTGCTGACGACAAACATTTATTATGTGAATATAATCTGATTAGATATTCAGTGACAACTACACTGCAGCAAAAGAACTGTTTCACTTTCAGAAATTAACACAAACATTCGTTTACGAAACTCAGGAAATCAAGCTTAGGCCGTTGTTATCCAATCCCACGTTATCCAGAGAAAGTCTACAACTAACATACTATGGATGACAGCTTGAAGAGTAACAAAAAAAATTCAGGTCTGAATTTTTCAGGTTCTTCCCAAAGCAAAAAAAGGAAAAACATGTTGCACCCCCCCAAATACATGTGCTGCAGCTGCTGGATAGAGAAAAACCCATGGTACCACGTTAACTTGCACAGACAAAACCCAGCATCACCAACACTACTCACAGACGCGCACTGAAGCCCTCACAATGAGATGTGTTTGCGAGGTATCTGCTGCCGGAGATCCTCTTTCCTTGTTCCCTCTTTTGAGGACTGCTAGTCTATACAAATATCTGCCTTAAACATAAACACATTGAGATGTCAATAAACAGAGAGAGATTTAGAAACTGAATGGTGGCATTTTCTTCTTCAGTACAGTCTTGGGAGTAAAAAGAGAAAAAAAAAAGGCATAAAGGTGGAGGAGTGGCAGCAAGGTATGAAGGTCCCGTGTCCCGGGAGGACTGGTGTGATGTGAGGCTGTGCCCAAAGAGAAGCTGCGGATGGGGAGGGAGGAGGGCGTGGAGAGGGCAGGAGGGTGCCCCCCGGCTTTGTTTGGACGACAGAAGAGTTATATCTAATGACGAAATGCCTCATGGCTTCATTGGCCAGCGGTGCTCCTTGAGGTGCAAATGTGTTCAGTCAGACAGCCATCAATTTCAACTGCCAAGAGTGTTTTTTCAGTCTCCAGATCCCAAAGAGCTCAAGAAAACCATGCAAAAGGCACCAAGGGCAGGCTGCAGGCAGCCCACCGAGGCAGTGTGCTGGAAAGAGCCCCCCTGCCCAGGGTGGGTTAAAGTCACCGTTTCAGACTTCGTTCTGGTGAGCAGGGTACGAGGCTTTCAGGAAATTTAAAGTGGAGTAAAAGCAAAACCCAGCAAGCAGATCCCAAGCATGCAGGTGATTGACACAGCTAAGATGACTCAACAGCATGCTCCTGCTGAAATGGGAGCACTTACACTCTTTGCCGTGCACTTGGCCACCTACTCCTGATGCTCCCCTTGCTGGACCCCACTGGTGAGCTGTTTCAACTCACTGAGCAGGCACCAAACCAAGGCGGGACATCAACACCGTTCTGTTGGAGCAACGGAGAGATCCTTCTCATACGCGACTGGCAAGCTGGATATCACATATGACACAATGGGGAGCTGATCACTGACATTCAGGGATCTTGGGATTATGACAATAAGATCAGTGAAACATTGGCTCAATAACCAGCCATGGTCAAAGCCTTGGGAATTGACTGGACCAAGGATTAGAAACTGCTAAAGAAAAAAATACAAGAGGTCCTCAAAATGAATAAACACATGATCTGTAAATCAAAGTCCACATCTCAAATCTTGCATGAGGTTCTGGACTCCCCGCCCAGAAAGGAGATACCAGCTCCCATACAAGGATTGTCGAGATGAGCCAGAACTACTCAGAAAGGAACAGAGGAAACATGGGGCAGCACAACGTAGGTGGCACATGGATGCTCTGTTCATTGCTCTAACAAAACAAAACAAAACAAAACAAAAACAACAAAAAAAACCCCCACCATCAGAGGAAGCTGGGAGGAGCCAGTTTAGGAACAAGCAAGAGGAGAGCGAGACCTCTGCAACTCCTTGTCAAAGGATGCTGTAGATGCTGAAATATTGTATGGGGTCAAGGAAGGGGAGATGTAAAAGGAAAAGAAATCTACCGAGGGACAACAAGTACACAAAACCACACTTGGCTCTTAAAGAGCTGACAGTATCCTAGAGAGCCTTAGGAGAAAATAACACTTATGTTGGTTTTCCTTCTTTCCCTTTCTCTGCTGTAGCCATCCACTTCTGGCCACTGTCTGAGGCAAGGTGGGAGAGAAGCTTTTGGTCCAGCTGAGCCAGTACAGCCACTCATTCTCCTGCCTTGTCTTGTTGTACCAAAGAAAGCACACATGAGAAAATTTGGGGGAGGTCAGGACATTTTGGAAAACCATGTCAATTAAAACACTCAACCAACAGCTGTAAACCTGTTTAGGCTCATGTCTAGGAACTTGCTGAGAAGAGGGAAGACACAAAGTCTGTAAAGGAAGGTTAAGACTGTCACTGAAAAAGTGAAAAAAGAAAAACTAGAAGAATTACAAACTGCCATCTTGCCTTTACCACCCAGAAACAAGTTGCTAAGAAGCCACCAGAGGAATACAGGAATGACAGTGAGCTAACATAAACCAAATAGCACAAAAGTCAAAAAATTAAGTCTGATCTAATGTTCCCCTTTGTCAGGGTAACCTGCCAGCAGGCAAAAAGAAAAGCAGTGTCTGCATCTTGACTTCAGCAAAGCTTTTGACACTGACACACGAACTGAGGAAATACAACCTATGGGTGCAAGATAGGTGCACAAGTGGTTTGGAAAATCAATAACTCTGTAGTTATCAACGTTCCCTTATCAAACTGTCCAGCCATTTCTAACAGGGTCCCATATGTGTCTATTCTGGGTCCAGTTTTGTTCAATAGTCCCATTTGTGACCAAGTGAACAGAGATGACATTTGTGAAATCTGTGCGTGACATTGGGATGGGTAAAGTTTCAAGTTCTTTAGAGAGAGACAGGATCCGCATTGCAAAGTCATTTCAAATTGCAGAAATGGTCTGGAATAAAGAGGATGCAATCAATAAAGTGCAAAGTTCCACATTTACATAGGAATAATCAACTCTACAAATGCAAAGATAGGAATGAACTGACTAAGCAGCTGTACACTGGAGGAAATCACCTGTTAGACACAGCAAATCTAGAACTAAATGCAAATAAAGAATATCATGCTGAAGGACAAGAGATACCTCTCAGGCTGGGACATGTTAGCAGTGGCTAGAGAACTGTGGATTTTAGTAGGCAAAGGAAAAAAAATGCAGAGGCTCATTTGTGTGAATAAGATATGCCAGTGTGACTTAGACTGTCATTTAAAACCAACTTAATTAAACTGATGCAAAAAATAAAGCGATGCTGTTGTAAATTAACTGATGTTTAATTCATTTAGCATAGCTTGATAAAGAAATCTCAGGCTACGTATCCAAGTTACTCATGTTCCTCCAGATCTCTCCACCTCAACAAGGGACAAAGTGAAGTATGAATACGGATACATATATTTTTCATTTAAATCATTTTGCATGTGATCACTAGACAGTATTAAATTATGGTAAACCTCACCAGTGAATTTCCTCTCCGAGAGAAGTAACTTCTACATCATCCCATTTTTGCTAACCAAATTACTTTAAAAATGCGCATGAAGAGCTGAGCGTTTGCAGCTGCTCATTGGAAATGGAGTGAAGAAAAACAGTCCCAGGCAAGTGCTGAACTCTCCTGTGTCTACTCCAAACTGGCACAGGTCTCGCCACTTTCTACAAAGCTAAACAGCTTCTTCATTTTGGAAAGAAATTTTGACTATCTTTACATGAGAAAACTGGTTTTGTCACAATTAGAAGCATTCAGCATACAGGATTATTGTATTTATTACTATTAAAGTATGAAAAACTCCCTTTAGCAAACTGTCAACTGCCATCCCTTATTACAGCGCATTGCTCTTGCACTTTGACTATTAAAGCAAAACGTGTCTTTCGCATTCAACATAACCCCCTGCTCGCTACGCCACATTATTTGTACAATACAGTCAGGGACACGAGGGAATTTTCAACAAACAGCCAAAACCACTTTCTCTACTTCAGAAAACATTCATTCCCTAAATATAATGGTGCACACAATTATATAAATCAGAAGTAATCCTGAAGTCCCTATTCTCCACAGATAACAACAGATATATGTTTTGTAGTCTTTCTTAATAAGTATTATATCCATATCCCACCATATTATTATTGAGCATATTTATGCTATCAGAAGAAACAGTATCCTGCCTATGTTACTACCATGATGGAAAGCATTACGGACAGCCAGGTGAACATGTATACGAAAGCAGTTCCAGAGGGGCCAGGCCTGAAGCAACCTAGACCAGAAGAGAAAAGCTCAAATTAGGAAAACAATGACAACAAAAAGCTGAAAAGGTCAGACAGACAAATAAAGCAGTAATTAGACACAGAGGTAGCTGCGTCCAGTGATGTGACCAGAACACCTATATTCCAGTCCCAGGTTTGATAGCGGCTTTCTCTGTGCTGTGGAGAGAGACATTTAATTTCTCTATGTTTCTGGTTTACAAGCTATAGAGGTGCTGATTCCAGATTTACTGTGACATACAGTGGTACTGCAAAAAGTAATGCACTACTGTTTGCACCGAGCTATGGTTCTTAGAAGGAATGTAAAAGATGAAAATAGAGAGTAGGAGAAAATAAGTGCAAGGGAGGAAAAGGACAAAATGAGGAACACAACAAAAAAAATTGAAACAAGGAGTTTAGGACAGAAGTTGGAAACTGACTCTTTAACTCAAGATTAAAAGTGTGAAAAATCATTAATGTTTCTGAAATACAATTTTCTATTTAGCCATACTACAGCATAAGGCAAAAACTCTGAAACCCAGCACAAAACAAGTTGCCTTCTTCGTACAGGTTATACAAATAAACATGTAAAAATAAGGAGTGTGTTTATTTAAGTTATATTCTCCACGATCCTCATACTGACCGATCACAGTGAATCAGGACACATGTTCTAGGAAAACAGCATATTGAAAAAACAATTAAATAAATTAAGGGCAGTAAAAAAATTGCCAATTTGCTTTTTGAAGATTTATTTAGGATAAACCTTATTATCTAATTGTCCTTATGGCAAAGATTTCTGCTGGCCAAAAGGCACCTCAAATTTCCCTAAGCTTCAGCCACTTATTTTCAGGAAGAAAGGAACACTGTGTAGATGTCCTTAAAATTGGCTTTGTTGGCTCAGTCTTCTGCTTTGAATGGAGCAGAGGTTCATAGGCAACATAATATCAGAAATGAGTAATGCTACTCATACTAACATATGCCTCTATTTTTACACTGTCCTCTGTTCTTCTGCCAGATGCCTCTCTTCGTTCACTTCATCTCCTTAATGAAGCTCAGCTATTTAGGCCCCAGTGCTTTGATTTTAGAAAATGACGTAAGATACTTTACAAAAATACATTATCATTATTATTAAGAAGATGACTGACTGCCTCAAATTTAAAAAAAATGTAACATTTAGTTTATCTGTTCAAAGAGATATTCAGTGGTGCCGATATCCCAGCCTCCAGAGGCTGAAACCAGCTGCAAACCTCCACCCAGCAAACCAACCACCTGAATTAAAACAGGCACAGGATACTTATTGCAGATATGGTCAAACATATGGAAGCGTACACAACATTTTGTCCCTATTTGGGTGGAGGCTTTTTTGCACTGGCAAAGAAATAGTGGTGCAATACAGATGTGCACTGGGATCCCAGATAAATATCGAGACCTGCAGATGGTTTGATCATCCCGGGATCCCGCTGTGCCTAGCAAATCTCACTCTGTTATTTTGCTTACCACTAATGAATTAGTATTGTAAGACCCCCTGAAACCTCTCGTTTTGTTTTTATGCTCCCATCATACACAATGAATCTATAGTGCTAACTTGCATGACCTTATATATGCTGTTATGCAATTAATTTTTAATTTGCCTCAACTGAAACACTGAGGAAGGTATATAAAAGTTAAAAAGCAATATAAAGCCAGCATTTCAAACTCGCATTTATTACTAATCTCAAGGGTGCAATTCATCTATCTTGAGGAAGTGAGAAAAGGGTGGAAGGTCTCATTTGGATATTTTCTGGCACAGCAAGGAGTGCTGTGATAAAAGCGGAGCACAGCAGTCACAAAAAGTTGTGCCGCTCTGGGTAGAGAAGGACTTACAGAGCAGATGCAACCTCCATAAGGAATCCTCCCAACCCACCACCTCTCCCATAGAGAAGATCGTGCCACCACTTCCAAACAGGAGGGAAGAGGCAAGGCTGGAAGTAACTCACAGCTGCTCGGGATCCAGCGCCAGAAGCTACTGTTGCCCCTGCGGTGTGGGTGAAAGGAGTCCTAAAACTGGAGCACAGCTCCCACCGCATCCACAGAAGCGGCTGTGCTGCCTGGGGCCACACAGCATCTCAGGTCTGATGCTGTCCTTTAATGCACTGGGTAGTTCCCAAACTGTCTAGGGGATGTGCTCAGGAGATGAGAAAAACCATTTAGGGTCAGTAAATGACATCTACTAGGGTTTCAGAGTTGACCTACTCATTTCTGTTAGGCAGATGGGTTGCACTTCTATATTGTCCTGTTATCTTCCATGTAATAGGGTAAAAGAGTATTTTTCTTTAGCAGGTGAGATGGGCTTTCCTATTTCATATCACAGCTGGTTTTACTGACAAGTGAGATTATAAAGACAAGTTAAGCTTCTTGTATACAAAACCACTGGTAAGAGAAAAGAGGTCAGGTCCCCACATGCGGTGGGCAGCAGAACATTATGCATAGCTTTAGACGGTCTGTTCAGTGTTCACGTCTCTGCTTTACTTTTAATAAACCACAAACTAGCTAGCAACTTTGACTAACGGTTAACACTTTGACCCAGCACATACATAAAACTAGACATAGCCCCAGGGAACAGGTTTACTCCCTCTAACCAGGGAAAAATCTTACGTAAGGGTTTGGGTTGATCTAATTCAGCTATAGCACAGACTAGGGCCAAATACACTGCATCAATGATCCTTGTGCAAACATGCCACGAAGGGCAGCTAACAGGTATTACACAGGCCAGAAAAAAGGAGCCTGTTAACGCGGGGCTGGATGAGAGGTTTCGTAGCATGCAGTGACCCCCCTTCCTTCCGCTGCCCAGCAGAATGACTATGCAGGATAAAGCATTATGCAGGATACTGGAGCAAAAGCTATAGAAGAGAGTAATGCCCTTCTGATCCGCCAACTAAATAGGGATATTCAGCAATTTGTTTTCAAGAGGTATCTTTTTTAAATAGCTTGTGACATTTATGCTGCAGATAAGGGGTAGTGCAAGAAATTCCCTTAGCATGAGGGAATTTACCAGGGCTCATTTTCCCTCTTACACAAGGCTAATGCGATGGTTCCCAAACCCTAATGCACATATTATTTCTGATTTGTATCTAACAGCAACTAATCACAAGCACTTGCCTTGAGGGGCTGTAAAAGAAACAAGACTATTACAATTATTATTTCAGGTCTCACATGCCCACAGCTGTGATTACCATGGGACTGAACAGCTCTCCTGACTTCTGCAACGGATTCAAAGTATTTCTCTATTTCTCTTCTGCTCCTGGTAGCTTTTTAGGCAGGTGAACACATACAGGAAAATAGCCTTTTATTTCAGCAACAGCTGGATCCAAATGAACTCAGTGGACAGTAGGTAAAAAGATACACAGGACAGGCTGTAAAATCAGTAATGAAGTAACAACAACCATCACGAGTAGGTACCACCCTCTCTTTGTCCATTTTGGAAAGCCACAAATACACCAACGATTTCCTGTAAGGGGCAAGTAAGGAGAACAGAAATCCTAAATTTAACCCCCTTCCAGCTTGAGTTTTATATGTATGCTCTAGCCTTCAAGATGCTAACATTAAAAACTCATGAAATAGAACATATGAGCACAGTCAAAAGCACTTGTGTGAAAAGTCTTGGCATCTAGAGGTGGCTGGCACTCCTCGGCCACCCTACTCTTCTCCCCAAATGTCCACGACTGACTAAATCGCCCACATCACTATCCCACTTGTTTTTTCCTTAAAAATATTAGGAAATGAAATCTTCCCTTTCTTCCAATGTAAGAATGGAAAGTGAGAAAACTGAGTACACTTACATAAATTAAATCTCTTCTCCATAAATGGTAAAGGCAAAGGTCATCCACTACAACGCCAACTGCCTGGGAGCAGAACTTACCTCTGACACCAGGGAAACATCTGCCTCCAACACCACCCATACCTTCCAAAATCAGAATAATCAGTTCCCGACTGACAAGCCACATCAACAGAGGTATAAGCATGGGGCTAGTATTGCCTTATGCAGTATTCCCATGCCCGTGCACATCAAGGACAGAACTGGCACAGAGGGGGAGCAGAGGTAGGATGTGGTCATTAGTTAGCAAGTCCAAGCAGTGCTTCTGCGGCTCAATAGTAAAGGACTGTTCGATCAGGGAATTTGGCATTCCCTGAGCCCCTCAGCTGGTCCAAGTTGCTCCTCACCTGAAGAGCCATGCCTGGCTTCATGCTGCCCTGCCCAGTCAGCATGGTCACGTAAGTCTTGGTGCACCCAGATATTAAGCTTAGCCCAGTAATGGTGAATTAGTGGATTTGCTGTCATTTCAACCTGAATAGTTGTCCTACTGATCTGTGTTCGTTACTGTGCTGTTACTTAGAAATCAGCTAATCAAGGATTCATTCCTTAAACATATGATCGTTAGCGATTTGACAGATAGCGAGGCAACTAAGGCAAGAGAGGAGGGAATGCCTGAAGAGACCTGAGACCTACACACATTTTCAGGTACACACAGGCTGTAGGTTTGCCATGGAGAAAAGAAAGGCAAGAGCAGGATCATCAGGGTAGTCCACAGGCAACTCAACATTTAGTAATGAGAGAAAAGGCAGAGGAGAGGCTGGCTTTTTGGAGGCTAGCTTTGTGGCAGCAGAAGATGCTGACCCCTTTTTAAAATAAAAATCAAGAGATGACTACTTATTAGCTTGAGATTTTGATCAGCATGACCTCTCCTCATAACGTGAGACCAAACCTTGCAATGTCCTGGTGACTTTGTCCAATCACTTTTGGAACGACTGACCTGACAAGATCTCACTGCTTCACCTTTCAGCTATGAAGCCGAACACTCAATATAAACCTTTTGGTGCAAACATCCTTTCTGTCTCTTCTGGAGTAGTTACATTTTCATCGCTGTCATCATCGCCACCAGATGCTCACTGCTCAAAAGCTCAGTCAAGGGTGAAGGACAAAAACATGGCAATGACGTAAGGGTAACTCTGAAATGATTACTAGAGACTAAATCAATAGTGGTGTGCTGCTGTTGGGAGATCAGCAATACATTTGAAAGCTTCTGAGCCAAAAGTGGTTTCATCTTTCATCAGAATAGCACAGTGTATGAGGATTTAGTTCCCTTCAGGTATTTAAAGCACTGTGTTAATATCCAAAGTGTGCAGTTTCCACAGATCTCCACAGGTCCCTTCCAAACACAACTAGTCTGTGATATGAATATTAATACACAGAATTAGAGATATTCTCTATTTAATTAGAGAATATTAATAAGCATATATACTTGTAGAATATAAAAAAACATTGTCACTTTTAAAATAAATTAATTTGTACAATGACTGTCGTAAGAATTCAGTTCCAAGGCTCACGTTGCATGTAATCTACTTGCCAGAAGAAATACACGATACTAATGGGCCAAAGGATGGTTTCATATGGGAATACAATTACATTCAATGATGGCTGAATTCTCATTCAGCAAGGGAATATTTGCAATAAGCCTTTTTTAAATATCTATATACAATTTGATAGAAGAAAAAAACCCCACAGATGCCTTTCTCCGAGAGAATGGTAGGCTGTTACTGCTATTAACTCATTTTGAGAAAGCCTTCCAAATCCTGACTCCCTTAATGGCTCAACTGTCCAAGACAACCACTGGCAGTGTCTTATGTTAATCATATTATTGGGAGAGAAGCTCCAAAATGAAACTAATCTTTAAAGACAGGAAAATTAAGCTACCTTTCCCTGTAGGCTATGTAAGCGCTCTTTGTCAGAGACTTTTACTGTGCACTAAAATGCACTTTACTTCCAAAGAACAACACGTGTTTCATGAGCCACATTTTCAGAAATGAAGAAAACATGTTCTGGTTATTGAACTTGTCCACAAAATGATAAATGTGTCTTCCAAGAAGCAGTTATGAAACAACAATTGGATCAGTCCTGCTTTATTTCTCTGCCCGCCAGAAAAGACAACACTGTAATCGGTGCAGGCTCATTTGGAGTAAAACAGAAGGTGAAACAGCAACAGCAGGAATAGCTACATCAGATGATCTGACCAGCAAACTAAAAGCACATCCTATAGTTAAAACCTTAGCTTCCTCCTTCCCGAGGGGTCAGAGGCAAAACAATCCTGATGCCTTCATTTGACAACAGATCTGCCCGTACTTCCCTCATGAAAAAACGTGGTCTAAAATCGGATCTTTTGGAGATTCTGTATGGGACTTCACATCCATTTGCTTTGCCAGCTCAGAGGTTTCCACGTGTTCTGAGACCCAGCTCCACATTCACCTCTGTTTGAGCAGTAGGCATCATTCCTCCTCGGTAGGTTAAGAGGGACCTAACTCACACCACCTTCCACATCCACTTGCAGCCCCTGGGAAGGCCCGTGGCTGTGCAGACGGTGCCACACGAGAAGGCAACCCCAACCTGCCTTCCCTTCCTGTAAAGGACTAAGACAGAAGCCATTTTTACAGCTACAGATCTCCCTGAAATAGAAAATGCCAAACACCTGGTAACAACCACTCCACTGGCTCTTCTGCAACACTATCGTATTACATTTCAGGTACCCTACAATAAAGAGCCCTCTGTCTTCATTAAATGGATGAGGAAGTGGCAAGGTGGGATTAGGGAGAGGAGGGTAGAGATGAGAGAGCAGAGAAGCCTGCAAAACATGTTCAGGCCTGGAAATTAGTCCTGGAGATCTGCTGCAGTAACACCAGGCAACAGCCCAATCCTTTAAAAACAACAACCAACCAACCAACAACCTCAAACCTTTAGATTTGGCAGAAAACTCCTCCCCTCCACACTATTTTGCAGGAAGCAATACACAGTTGTAACTTTTCTTGGGCAGGTGTACACTGCCATTTTCACAATATTCAGTATTTTCTGACTTGAAGCAATACTTTCTACAACCCTATATCAAAACAGGGCAAGGTCTGAAGAGAACTGAGGATACCAGCTCCTCCATCTTGCCTTAAGAACAGAGATTCGCTTTTACAGTAACATTAAAGATTTGATTAAGACTGAAGGAGTTTGTTCACTGGGAGGGGAGACTGTCACCTGCTGGCACAAGAGAAAAGGGTATCTCAGCACACCTGCAGGGAACCATGTGTCTACAGCTCTGTTTTCTGCAGCCACCTGCTATCTGCCTCCCAAGAAGCCAGTGCTGTGCTCCCCAGCTAGAAGAATAGACTTGGTAATGAATTCTCTCAAGTGAGCAAAACAAGCAATGCTGGTTTACGGCAAGTTATTCATTCCCTTAAAAATGCTTTATCCCTGTAATATCAGCTTTTGCAGGGTGGAGGACAAAACTAGTCACAGAAAGCGTTCTGAAAAAAAGGAACGTGCTTGTCTTCTCCCTCCCACATCAGTCTGCAAGGTTTCACGCAGAAAACCATCAGGCTAGAAATCAGGAGCAGGTTCACCATATACAACTTAACACATCCGTGGTGCATGAGCCTGGCAGACCTGCACTATCCCCGTAAATGTGGAGGGCTCTTCAGAGGGACTATGTTCCTGGGATGCCCTGCCACGACAAAACCATCAGGGAGGGCAGAAAGCGCATCTGACATCTTCGGTCTGCAGGGAGAAGGGAAGGGGTGTCAGTGCACCTCTGCATCAGGTGTAGCTGGTGGCAGGGGCTATTGGGGTGCTACCCTCACAGGCAGGGGGAGAAGAGGCTGCCTTGCCTTTCAATCCTTTTGCATCCATTCTGGTTTCTCTCCTTTTTTGCTTGGGGAGGGAGGGAAAAGGAGGGAGGGAGCTCCCATCTAGCCACATATCTTGCTACGCTCCCCAACAAGCACCCTGCCAGGGCAGGCTCCTCCTAGCACTGAAAAGATTTAGATGCTTGCCACTACGTTACAAGGTCTCTCTCTGAGATCTGAAGGGATCTGCTGCAACTGTTCAGAAGGACAAGCAGCATGGAGAGGCAGCACACTCATCCCAGCCAAACCCCTCGTACAGAAGTCAAACACAGAACCTGGATGCAGCATGGAAAGCAGCAGCCTAATTCCTGAGTTAGACATTTTGTCCAGAAGATTTTTATACAAAAAAGCTCTCCCAGATGAGAGCGACTGCCAAGCCAACGCACCAGCAGCCAACACAAAAAGCTGGAAGCAATCTGTGGAGACAGGGCAGCTCCCTTGAAGCTAGAGACTGACGGCTCTGGTGGCAATGCTGACAGGATGCTGCAGTGTTTGCTGCAACAGAGCTGCACACTTCAACTTGGAGAGAAGGAAACATGATAAATGGACACAATAGGAGCTCTTGCATTAATTGAAGGGGCAGAAGTATTGAACTATCACAAAATGGAACTTCTCTCTTGAGCTGTTTAACTGAACAAACCCCCCAGGTGTTTCAAACAATGGACTCAATATCCCTTTCAGCATTTTTCCCCAAAGACATTTGCATGATACCATGTCGTACCTAACGAAGAACTAAGGTTTAAAGACAAGTTTATGAGACTCAACTCTGCTAACTGCAAGCTTTCACAAGCAAGGACTCCTAAACCTGGCAAACTACAGGCAGCTCCTTCATATAGCTCCTGCACTGCATCAAGTGCCCCTTCTTGAAGTGACAGCTCACATGTCTATGCTTACATATTAATTATTACCTATTAGTAATCAGATACTATCATCTGAGGTGTGATGGATAATTTTACCAAGGTGTATGCCCAGGACATAGCTGCTGCAGCCCTGACCACACACTACATGTCACCTAGTTAAGTCAGAAACTGCCAGAGTTGTTCTCCAGCTGTTATTGCCAGGAAAACTGTAACAAATACAGTATGTTCAGCAGGGAAAAATTGTATGTTTGGGATTCTGACATAGCCTGGATAAAATATACATGCAATCCAAAATCACCTTGTAGGAAGCTCACAGTTGATGTATTAACAAAACAAATCTTAGAATAGCAACACTGTTGTGAAACAGCTTAGAACTGAAAAAACCACTTAACCTCAAGAGAGATTTATTCCAAGGGACTAGGAGTCAACAAGATCTGAATGTCTATTTAAAAAATAGTGATTTTAAAACTGAAAGCTTTCATTATCATCTCTCAGCCCAATCAATACAGTTCAAAATCAAACTTTCAAGGTAAATTTAAATTTCCCCAAACGGGGTAGTTTTAGAAGTGAAGTAATACCATTGCTGCATCTTCAGATTTAACAGAGTGAATCAACTTCGTCTGCATTTTCCCCCATCCCCCCCAGTCAAAGAAATTCATCCCTCTGGTAATTCAGGTAGGCTAGAGGGAAGTGTCACAGGACCACACTTAACATCTCCTCTCCTCTCCCCTCCAATTCAAAAGAAGGCAACAAAAGACTCAGTAACGGAGAACCATTCTCTGAATGAAAAGGTCCAATTTTACAAGATTCATCACAAAGTCTCTTATTCATCAGCAGCCTTGGCACTCTTCTCCCTCACACAGACATTTCTGGAATGTGTTTCAGGCTACTGAAAAAAAAAAAAAAAAAAAAGAGGTAGTTCAGCAGGAAGCAGCAAAGGCTAAAGAAATGAAGAATCTGAAATCGATCCAGCTCCTGGCCTATGAAACACAACTTCTGCCAGAACCATCAAGCAGAGCAGGACTGTCCCCTTGGTGAGCACAGATTTTTTTCTTTCTACTTTTTCTACGTTGGTACCTCCAGTAATATTGACAAACTATTTACACAAGAGAACAATACTTGCAATTTTACATCAACAGACTTGTAGCTGTTCTCTTATAAGGCATTTGAGATTTTATATTAACCAGATTTGGGGACTGAGACCTATAAATCTGTATTTTCATCTGCTTAGGAAAAGTTCTACCTGAAAAGTAAATTAACATGCAGTCTAGCAACGAGGAAACTAACAGACCTGCAAGGATAAGGATACATAGGAATTAGCTTCAGAAGTTTCAGGAGGTTTTACCATCATTATTATGAGAAGAATATTGCCCTTGCTTGCTCTGATTCAAAGCTTACAAAAACCAATTAAGAGATTGAAACAAAGTCTGCAGAACCAATGGGAGCAAGAAATTTCTTGATCGAGTATTGGACCTGGCATCTGGGCAACCTTTGCAACAGAATGCCAGTCTCCTCTCAAAGAATACCTTCTCTGCACTTCCAGAGGCAGTTCTGCTCGGGATCAGATGATGGACAAAACCTCATCATTATTCCATTCCCTGGATTTAAACTGATGTGAATTGACCATCATTAGTATAGTGCAAAGAAATTTCCCCAGAGGTCTCATGCCTTGGTATAGTACTATAGTGACAGGTATTAAAATGAGGAAACAAAAATTCTGAAACACATTTTTTCCAGATTTATGTGCAGTGTAAATTCATGCAACAGAATACAGTAAAAGAAATGGACGTACAGAAAATTATCCTGGTTTTGATGAACATGTCAGTTTGGGAGTGCAACAAGAAACCTAAGGAACATGTTTGGCCCAAAGGAGTTAATATAACACCAAAGCTGAAAAGCAAATCATAGAGAGGGCAGGAACTGCCAGGATTAGTCAACCGTTGTTCCCGATGGTGCGAGCCTGCTCTTGGGTTCCAGGTCACGGCTTCCACACAAAAGCACACTCTTACCTCACCCCAGTCACTGCGTCTCCTGTGCACTACACAAGGCATGTCTCCCACAGAGCAACACATACACGATGATGTCTTTAAGGTTTACACCGCAGCATTCTTTTCTTATGGTTTTTCATGTTTAATTTCCTTTTTAAATAAAAGCCACAGAAAACCAAATATCCAGCAGCACCCTATGCCTCTACATTCTCTCATACTACTTGCCTATGCTAATGATCCACAGGACTTGTATTCAGGGTGTTTAAAACCACAGTACACACCTGCTCTGGTACTTGAACTGCAGGAGTAAGCGCTGGAAGAAACAGGCATACAAGGCAGCAGAAGCAGACTGGCTAGTGGTGAGGAACAGAGTCAGCTTCTTGCCAAGGACTTACACAAATATTTGTAAGACATGAGAAGAATGTTGGGAGTCAAGCTTTTTTTTTTGTGGAGGGGGGGAAGGAGAGGGAGGTGTTACTGAACAGTGAGAAATTATGTCTACTGGCTGGGTTCAGCATAAATGAGAACAGGTTTGGCACTTTCTGAAAGGCAATGTAGATGCAGATAAGACTTAGGGCACCTGTTGTAATTGGTATCTTCAGTATGGGCTGGAGTGGTTTACTATACCTGTAAACATGATTATGAATTATGATTATGAATGTATGAATATAAATAATGCAGAATGATTGCACTTGACTTATTTCTGTGGCTGTAATGTAAAGCCTTGCTCAAAAACAAACAAAAAAATGAAATGTATACATTAACACAGCTGGGTTCACGAATGGGAACTAAAAGCAAAGACCTGTTGCCTTGCTCGTCTCACTTTGTACATGTTACAAAAGCCTCCTTAGAACAGTACAGCAAGCTGCTAAAAATATTTTCAGCTTTATTTTTCACAGACAAGTTACAGGAAAACTTTGCAGGCAACATCCAATACTGAAGTCCTGAATGTTTATTTCTTCTATAACTTAGAACAAAGACCTCTAGTCCTTTACCTTTCCACTTCCCTCTCTCTGGAACCGTAGTGTATTTAAGCAGAGAAAGAATCTATACTTCAAAGTGGAAAACAGGTAAACATTTGGTTATTCAATTTGCATCTGCAAAAGTTAAGCTGATATTACCATTAAGTAGAAGGAAAATATTTTAATGGGTAAGAGGATACTGTTTCAGTGACACCACCAACCCCCCCCCCCCCCTCCTTTTCTTCTTAAATCAAGCCAGGAATTCTAAAGCTATTCTCATTAAAAATGCCCCTCGGGTTCTCTAAAGACGTGTACTGACATGCCAGTAGGATCTTTACAATTGCAGATTTGGTGGGTAAGAAGGGGGGGTTATGCTTGAGAAAAGGCGTGTGCTGGGACAGACTGCACAACAATGACAGCAGCAGGGTTCTGGTACGAGATCTTTGCTCCATCAAAATGTACTGGGCTGAATATATTAGTAGGACACATTTGCTGACTCAGATGTTACAGCCTGAGAGTCCAGGAATAAGTTTAGTTTATGCAATACGCACTTATTTCTGAAGACAGTCCCAGCATCATCAAAAGGAGCGTGGCCAGCACGTCAAGAGAGGTGATTCTGCCCCTCTACTCTGCCCTGGTGAGGCCCCACCTGGAGTCCTGCGTCCAACTCTGGGCCCCTCAACATAAGAAGGATGTGGACCTGCTGGAGCGGGTCCAGAGGAGGGCCACAAGGATGATCAAGGGAATGGAGCACCTCTCCTACGAAGACAGGCTGAAGGAGTTGGGCCTGTTCAGCCTGGAGAAGAGAAGGCTCCGGGGAGACCTTATTGCGGCCTTTCAGTACTTGAAGGGGGGCCTATAGGAAAAATGGGAGAACCTTTTTAGCAGGGCCTGTTGTGATAGGACAAGGGGTAATGGTTTTAAACTAAAGGAGGGAGATTTAGGCTAGACATAAGGAAGAAGTTTTTCACAATGAGGGTTGTGAAGCACTGGAACAGGTTGCCCAGAGAGGTAGTAGAAGCCCACATCCCTGGAAACATTCAAGGTCAGGCTGGATGGGGCTCTGAGCAACCTGATCTAGTGAGGTTGTCCTGCTCATGGCAGGGGGGTTGGACTAGATAGCCTTTAAGGTCCCTTCCAACCCAAACTATTCTATGATTCTATGATCAGGTGAGTAACCTTGCCAACAGAGGTTTGAAGAATTATCTGCAAAAGGCCTTCAGCTGCACTGACCCATCTCACGCCATGCCTGCTCTTGTTACGCCTTCTGCACGGGATCAGCAAAGCTGAAATTGTTCACCAACGTCTCAGGGGCTCCGTCCTTCCAACTCCCTTCACATTCAAATACTTCAGATACCAAGTATTAAGTTAACATCCTAAACCACAAAAAGCACACACTGCCTGCAGAATTACTTCTTGAGACAAGTGTCTCCCCATCCCCCTTCAGCTCCATCCTTCTCAGCCATGCTTATGAGACAGTCTGTTAAATCAAGCCATCTGTGTATCCATTATCTGCAGGTTTTTATGGACTGTACAGTACCAAAATTGACACATGATCTTGCCTACGGAAGCACTGTTAATTGCAAAATTTGCGATGATTTTTCAACCAAAAAGAGGTTAAAATATCCTTCTTAAGCACTACAGAGCCTTAAGAAACGGGTGTATGAATTCCTTTTAAGATACAGAACACTCAAAGATTTAGATATATAACACCAATGGAAAACACTGCAAAGAAAATAAGTAACCCGGGCAACCAGCTGTAGGTGCCCCTGCCCGAGCAGGGGCTTGGACCAGATGACCTCCAGAGGTCCCTTCCAGCCCCAACCACTCTGTCATTCTGGATCCATCTGAAATATATTCAGTGACTTACACAATGTAGTTTTATGATTTTTAGTTAAGCATATCAAGGTGAATAAACCAGGTAACTGTTAGAATCAGAATTTGTAAAGATGTTGGAGGTTAAAGGAGGTTGTAGAGAGATGGGGGTAGGTCTCTTCTCCCTAGTAACAGACAACAGAACAAGAGGAAATGGCCTCAAGTTGCACCAGGGGAGGTTAGATTGGGTATTCGTAAAAATTTCTTCACCGAAAGGGTTGTTGGGCATTGGAACAGGCTGCCCAGGGAGGTGGTGGAGTCACCATCTCTGGGGGTATTCAAAAGATGTTTAGATGTGGCCCTAAGGGATATGATTTAGTGGTGGACTTGGTAGTGATAGGTTAATGGTTGGACCCGATGATCTTGGAGGTCTCTTCCAACCAGAACAATTCTATGATTCTATGTCTTCAAGTATTTATTCTCATGACAAAGCAAAGCCACAACCACCAGATAAACGAGGACCACACCAGAGTGTTCCACGCACATAGCCTGAACCACTCCACTCCCTCAATTCATCCTGAAGTGTTTAACTATTGAAGGAAAAACGGTACAGCAGCAATGTTCTCCTCCACACACATCTGGGAATATCCAACCCAACCCAAAGTAAGGCAATTTCTCTGCAGCAAACACAACTAAATCAATAATTCTAGTAGGCATATCAAAGTTTATTTTCCTCATCAACTCTTCATATCAAGGATGCAATACTGTGATGCTCAGATCTGTCTTGCACAATGTTCTTGTTGGTACTTTACAAGACGTAAAATAAACACAGGTAGCACTGTGTTTATTTACAGGGGCACTAGTCTAAACTTCGTGATTCTGCTCCTCTTATACACTCATTTGTCAGTGAGGTTTTTCATGCATCAGCCTAAAGGACCTAACAGTGAGTGCCATGACCATGATAAGTACAATAGGGTTACATTTGGGTTTGTAATTCCTGAAGGTTTTGTTACTGAAACAAAAAGATAATACAGTTAACGCAAAGAAGAAGAAGAATTATTAAAACTGAAACAGAGCTTATCACTAAAGCTGCAAAGACAGAATAACACCATGGGAATTATCCTATACAGAGAGATAAACTTGGCAATTACAATCTGAAAAATCACGTCACTCTTATTTTTTAAGTCAGCAAATAACCTGCTTTGGTGTAGCAAATGACCCATCAGGGTGGTTGTCATGAACCAGGAGAAATATATCCTTTCAAAAAGTCTGACAAAGCACACGGACGAGACTTGCAAATTACAGAGTGGGAATATATACGTGCTTTATGTTCTATATCAGCTCTGAAGGTTTTCTGAAGCCTCTCCCACTGAATGCTTCAAACAACAGAAAGGAACAGCTTAACTTTACCCCTAGGTAATTACAGAGTATTGGCGGAAGGCAGATGTCTGAGGTAATTAAAAATGGGAAAAGGTCAACAAGGTTGACAAGTTCTGGACTTGGAGGACTGGACTGGGGACTTGATTCCCCAGGGAAACAAGACTTTGGTGCTTAATGCACTCACCATTATTAACAAATGGTCAGGGACAGGAAGAGTGAGATGCCATGCAGATACAGACATGCTCCAAGTTCTTCCAGAAGGAAGACTACCATAAGACACAGTATCTGTAAAAACTAGTCTTAATCCCCCCCGTGAAGCTGTAATGCTATACAACAGCTGATGCTTAGCAGTAGAGCTCTTTTTTTCTGATCTTGTCTGGCTGATGGATGGTCAAGCTGCCCTTCACAAGCAGTATCTGTATAGGTGATGTTTGTGAGTAATCTCCAAACAGGTCATGACAGACAATACTTTGGAAATCCTGATCCCCCTGCCTGATCCCATGGCAGACATGGAGCTGAAGGAGCTCTCAGTGGGTCTTGGGCACCCTCTATGCTTTCTTTAATACTTGTTAAATTCTCTAGAATTTCTGCAGAAGACTCTTCCCCCACACTATGCAGGAGTCCAGTGGTGGGAATCTCAGTCAGGTAACAAAGTCTGACTTATGGTTCCCTATACCCCAGGGCTCTTTTTTCCCAAGCCATCAAACAGCCCAGTTCCCAAAATGTCCTTCCTCATTTGTTCTGGCAGGGAAGGCCATGCAGAACAGTCCACTAGCTTCAGCTCAGCATTTGACTCATGAGGAATGCCTCCGCACCAAGCTCAAAATAAACAAAATCATATGTTTCTGTCCTATTCTACTTATATTGCAAACTAGGATCTCAATTAGTTAATTTTAAAAAGGTATGTGTCGACACAAAGTACTTTCAGGCCAAGTAACTGAAGTTAATCTTATGTAACCTCTCTCAGTGCAGGCTACAGCTCCATTAACACAACTCACCTTGAGTATCACATTGCTCTTCCATATATCTCTTGAGAATCTTGCCAGCTGTACAAGCATAGGAACAACAGAAGAAACCAGGTATCACAAAACCTTGGATCTTGCATCAGGTGACTATAACAAGCATTGCACAAGGGTGCTTTGATGTTACAAAAGACCTAAGAAAATACTGATGGGTTAGGGTGTATTCTTGCTATGTTCACTCTCTTACCAAAGGGCACTTGTCAGACACATGCCATCTGCCACATCGAAATGCGATACCCAACCAGGTAAGATAAAATTTCCCATACCAGAAGGCTCTTTGCACAGATAAAAAGGAACACCACTAATGCCATTTTAGGTGATTAAAGAGCCTACGCTACAGAGACTGCATCTCTTGAAAGCTGCTCCTCTTGCAGGACAGAATCTCAGCTCCCGGTGAAGACTCTGCCATAATGGCTACGCACAAGAAGTCACAGGTTCATCATCCAGAAATATCTGTACTTGTGTCAAGTACAGGGAGCTGAGAGTGCAAAGGCAACACAAATGCTCCCACTCCCTCTCACTGCTCCCTGTTCCCCCCCGTTTTCCTGCATGCTTGCGGGCTCTGCAGGAACCCAAAGGAGCACCCTGCACTGGAAGCCATCTCTCTGGAACTGAAGCTGGGTTTAAAGAGACTCAGCCTCCTAACGCTTGTGGAGGTTTCCCACAGCTTGGAAGAAAGGAAAATCTGGAAAAGCCTTACTACACAGGCTAGACTACTGTACCTTGGTAAGTCAGGATCCCTTAGTGCAAGCACCTGCTTGGTCAGCCACCGGTAGGAACCATGGACGATGATGCTATTTGTGGCACCCATTTCAGTCTCCTTATGTTTTAATTTGTCTACAGCCAAAACCAGATGCTTTGGCCTTATTTAAAGTACTGAAAGGATCATGCAGTTCAGTGTACCTGCTTTATAGTTAACAAATATTTTGAAATTTCAGCATATCTGAGTCTCCTTCATACTTTACAAGAGGCCAGCTTGTGCAAGGTAAGTGTTAAGACACGGAGAATATTCACATTATCTGCCCAAAAAGGTTGCCCAGGTCCTGAATGGAAATAGGAAGAAAAAATAAAAAACAAACTGATGATGGAATAACAGAGAAGGCCAGGATCATGCTACAGGGACATCATGTTCCTGGACCGTGTTCCCAGAACCAGGCAGGATTTTACTCCTGGCCTTCTGCTTTCCTACCCTCATAAAGCTCAGCACCCCTGTGCCTCTTATATTCCAGGACACTCTTTCCAGAGAGACACCATTTTCACTTTTACAACATACGGGGTGGGGGGGGGGGGGGGGGGGGGAATCTCAAGGCGGCGGCAGTTCTTGTCTGATAAGATAGAAATAGATATTCCTTCACCATCACTCCTACCAAGGAACACAGTAGCCAAGTGTTATCAAAAAAACACTGCACTGCTAAGGACTGGAAGCCTAACAAAGCTGGAAGAGCAACCAGAAAGCCCATGTGCTGCTGATGTTGGAGTAGACAGAGTTGAAAGAAGTTAGAGATGGAAAAATACATCCCAAGACCCGAACATTACTAAAGTTGAAGTGAAAGCAGAAAAAATGAGATTGCAAACTGAGACAGGTAAAGCCTAGAAGAGAGGATGAGGAAGAAAATCCTGAACATAGAGCTTTTAAAAAGCCTCCGAAGACACATCACAACAACCAATCTGGTAAAGAGCATCTGGAAGAACATGGGAGAGGGACACGCATTCCTTTTTCACTGTCTCACAAATTATTTTTTAAAGGTTTGTTAAACTACCTTTTGCTCTATTCATAGCTCGTCTGGGTTCAAATAGGTGACTCAGCACTCATTACCACTGTCAGGAGCACAACTACCAAAACAACAGGAGATTAGTAAGGGATGAGGAACAGATCAAAGCAAACCAGATGATTCTCAGATCAAGGATGCGAGAGTAAGTCTAGGACAAAAGAAGGGAGAAGACAAAGGTGAGGAACAATACGGAGAAGCTTTTGGAAGTGGCACAAGATGAAAAGGAATTTTGCATGGGAAAATGAAATGGAGAAAAGGTTGAAGACATCTTCATTACCTTAAAACCACAAGAGTGGCCTAATATGGCTAAAACACATGTTGGCATTTCACTGCAGACAAGATCAAACTTCACTCCTGAACTATCCCGATCCATTCTTGGACTTGCGGCTACTGCAACGCGATTAAGGAAGAGTTACAGCATAGTTTCGCTCTGTCGGCACTACAGGACTGAATCATACCTTATCACGAGAGCTGCGTTGCCACACAACCATCAGCTCTCAATAGTGTATAAAACAGAGACAGAAAAATAAGAAAGAGGATGACTTACTCTAGTGCTGTTTTCTTACAGTTAGTCTTCCCATTTATTTTTGGCTCAATACAGAGAAGCAGAAGGAGGGGAAGAAAGAGAAGGCAAGCATATTACACATTTGTATTCTTGTTTTCCAGTCCTTCCAGAAAGGCCAGTTTTGTAAACAGAAAGCAAGCTGAGATTTTCTTTATCTTGTAAGCTACGCACATGATTGTAACATACCATGCAGAGTTGACAAGTATCTGCTGAACGTTCTCTACTGAAAATGCACTGCAACTTCTTTTGCAACACACGTTATTTTAGTCAGGCTATCTGCACCTTAAACACTCAACCTATTGTTTCAACAGCACAGACCCACATCCTGAATTATAAAATTGTCCGATATCATATCATCTTGGCTACAGATTTGATTTCATGGAACATGAAACTTCACTGAAAATCATTATACAATGAGACAAGGAAACACAAACATTGGTTTCCTTTTGTTGTTGTTGTTTTTTGGTTTTCTTTTTTTTTTTTTTAAATATTAAGTGTAAGCCTGCTACAATTCCCTCTGGAAGGATGTTTTTTCATACAAAGCCACATTCTTTGAGTCTTATTCACGTAAACAGTCATTGAATTAAATGAGATCAGTCACACAAGCAGGGAAATCAGGTTTTGATCCAGCATTACTGTTACAAAATACAGCATAAAAATTAATTTTAAAACAGCCCAGGATAATAGGCATCCATCTTTAAACTATCTAATAATGCAAAGACTAGTTGAAGGTTTTGTTTTTCAGGTCTACTCTTCGAGATTTAATACAGAAAAATAATTATAATTTTACTACACACAAGTTGATAATTACCTCGCTATGGGCAATACTGTATTCAAGTATAAACCAAGAGAATTTTGTTAAAAGAAGAGTAATTACTTAGTATCATTTTATTCTTGATCTTTAATTAAGCAATGCCCTGAAATCCCGTTTACCAGAGCATGAGAGAAGTGATTTTTTAATGGTACTTGGTAAAATCTGCTAACTTTTGCATCACAGACACTTTTGCCCTATCCTGTTTTTCTTGAAAGATCATGTATATTGGGAGAACTAGTAAGTTTAAGATACACAAACCACGAGAAACTTCTCTGTTAGCAGAAGAGTGAATACCCATAGTCAAATCTGAAGCATGACAACTAATCAAGTGAGGGTTTATTGTTTTTTACAAGTAAAAAGCACAGACATGCAACAGATGCTTGCCTGCTATATTAAAATTTAAAATGTGAATTTATTAATAACAATCAGACTGAGACACTGCCTGTATGGTTATGCATTTCAAAATCTTAGTATTTTGGGAAGGATGATGGTATACAGCTCCCTGGAATGATAGGAAAATCCATCATCTTAATGTGAAACACTGTAACACACATTTAATAGTGTGCTGAGAAATTCCACCACAGTATCACTCTACTCTGCTAACCCTCCCTGGCTTAGCTTACTTGAAAAGTGCATTTAGTGGTTTTTTCCACCAAGGCAGAGTAACTGTGTGTTTCATGAGCGCTGCAGGAGGACCGAAAGACAGAGTAAGATCTCCCTTTCACTGACACTCTTTGTTCCATCTCTGGGAAACACTGAGACCAGTCCCAGGTAAAACTGGCTTTACACCACAGGGTAACGAGTCGCTCAACACTTGCTTCAGCTTAGTCAAGGAGAGATTCTTACTTTCAAATTATGAGAAGGAGAACAAATAAACCTTTAAAATGGTTTGGTTTTTTTAAGTGCTGTGCTCAGTTCTACTGAATGCACCACTACCTGTTTTCTTCGTTTGCTCTGCGTGTTACTAAAACCAGCTCATCCCATGTAATTATATTCAGACACTTGCTGGATGTACAAAACCACATACGATACATAAGCAACTCCTATTAATACAATATTTTAAAAATAATTATTCTTAAAAGCTTGAAATACGTGCATCCAAATTCTGGATGCTAGATTTTGATAAAATATGCTTTTAGCTTCCATGCCAAGTATTCCACTTTGAGGATTAAAAACAAAAAGAAGAAAAACCCGCCATGATTCTAATAACTGAAGTAGCAACATCCTCATTTGTATGTCTGCACAGTTATAGACATGAAAGGCTAGATTCTCTGAAAGACTAATGGAGTGTGGAAGCCAGAAGTTTGATCTCAAACTTCTCGAGCACATGTGTTGGTGAGCGTAAGTGGGAACTGAGAGGAGGCAGAAAAAATTTGAGGTTTGGTTTTTTTGACTTAAGTTACTCCTGTAGGCACACAATGAATCTGGGAATCATTTTTAAAAACCAGGGTTTTTTTCAGTTAAGAAACTCTGCCAAGGATCAGAGCTTATACCTATGAATTCTGCTTCGACTTACTGGTGTGGCATGCTACTTGGCGCAAGTATTCATACCACTCTTTTAATTCTGCTGTTCACTTTTCACATTGGGTCCCATCTTGCTTCCAGATAAATAAAGTGCAAAACTATCATTGAGAAAGGACCAGATACTTTCTGAATAAGCAAGGGAGGCCTAAATGTAGAAATAGTCAACCTGGTCTGACAAGTAGGAAGAACGAGAAGCGAGTTACTCTAAAGTTTTTATTTGAGACCTGTCAAACAAACTCACTCTTTGACCAAAACTAAATCCCAAACAGAATACTGAAACTTAAAATTTTATGAAGCAAGCTGGGATGTGATTGTAATGTAAACTAGTTAGAGTTGAATGCTGATTGTTTGGACAGAAGAAAGATGTTTAAATTAAGCTACTTCACATTTGTGGCGAGTTTGCATGTAGCCTGTTACTACAGCTTCGCTGATGTGAAGTTATTCCTCAAGCCACGGTAACTCATGTCCAATCCCCAAAGATTCCTCTCAAAGGAAGGAAGGCTACTTTAAAAAATTTTTTTAAAAAATCAATATTATAAAAACTAGGCTGCTATGGGATAACAGGAAAAGTCCTCATCTTTATAGAGAACCAGCTAGACAGGAAATAAATGGTACAAGAAAAAACCAGTCAGTCTTCATAGTGGAAGGACACTAATCCTGCAGCCCCATGGCCATCTGCATTAAGAATATACTGTGTTCAGTATATCCACTAATGAATCACAGAGGGACAGAGAAAGATTACAGCAGTTAAATGACAGAACTCACTGATAATACTAAATTATTCAGGATAAAGGCAAGTGCTGACTGCAAAGAGATACAGAAGGGCCTTAATGACACCAAACAACCAGCCAGTAAAATGGCTGGCAGAATTCAATACCATTTAAACACTGGTATTCATGGAGGGAAAAACCACCTCAACTTTATATGCATAACGTTGGGCTCTGGATGATTCAGGAATGAGATCTTGGATTTATAGTGGATTGTTCTTATGAAAGCATCAGCACAGTTAAAAAGCAGTGAGAGTGCTAAAAATTATTACTGCAGAGAATACAACCAAAAGCACCTTTATTCAACTGCCTAAAAAGTTCAACTGCATCCTGAAAGTTGTAACTCTGGCCCTCTCTTCTCAGAAAAGGTTCAGCAAAACTAGAAAAGTTTCAAGGAAGGAGAACATAAGACGATCAAAAGCAGGACATAATAAAGTAGAGGAAAATCAAGTTGGAGAAATACTAGGAGGCATCAGATTAAACCAGCAGCTCTCAGGCTCAAAACAAGTGTGAAGAAATGGCTCTTCTTCTCATAAAGCAATTTTCAAGCTGTGGTTTTCCTAGCCCTTCTCCCCTGTTTTTTCTCAGCCTGTTTCCCATTCACTCACATTCCCTCCTCAGCTTGAGAGAGTCACTGACACGGATACCCTAAAAGGGCAAAAGGCATTAAGGGGAATATATGCCATCTTTCCTTGCAAATGACATGCAGCCAACATAACAGAGGTGAGAATTAGCCAGACTGATCATGAAAGCGTTCATCTACACCTCCAATCCAGGCTCATCCCACCTGCAGGCAGGTGACTTGCTCAGCTGCCGGCCACCGTGCAGGAAGAACCAAAAGAAATCTCCCCAGATAGACAGTCCTGTCCTAGTCAGTGAGAGATGTCCACCTCTCCCTGCCTTCAAGTTGACTGAAATAACGTGATTCGCGAAGACAGCCACCCAGAGAAGCAGCTAACATTAGGCACTCTGTCTTTCCAAGCTACATCAAAAGCATCTATATCACTCGGTAAGTTTTTGAAAACTCTTTATGTTATTAGAATTCAAATAAATGAGATTTGCTTTTGCTTATTTTGAGGCTAGTAGCAACTGAGGCAGCTAACATCAACGCCCCCTCTTGACTGAGCTGTCCTCATTCACCCCAAATCCAGTCCTGCTTTATCAGGCATACTGGTAACTAAGCTATCCATCTGCAGAGGCATCTCCACTTGCCCATCAAGACATCAGAGAAAGTGAAATGGATGATGGCCTCACCCAGTGCATGACAGGTCAGGATTTCTTAAACCCGGGCTTCTCCAAACTGATTAAGTGTAATCTTATGGTGAAACAAAATAATCCAACTTGGTAGCTGATTGTTCATTAATAAAATACTGTACTTTGAATTCATGCTTCAGCTTACTCCACACTAGAGTCTCCCATTCATACTGATAGCCTTAAACCATAGCTGCACTAATGCAGGGCATTCAACCGTATCGAACAGCTGTTCCTGGAGGAAACTAGCACACCTCTGGAAGAAATCATCACATATTAAAATTGGGGTACCATCTCCTGTGCTGAAGCAAATTTATGTCTGTTCAAGGACTGGAACATGTGATCTTCCACAATGTCTTTTTTTTTTTTTGGGGGGGGGGGGGGGTAGCATCTGACAACCCTCACAAGTCCAGAGACTGGATTTCAGCATGTCTAAGAGAACCTAAACCTGCGAAAGAAGTGGATATTGCAAGCAGCATAATGCAGGGGCAGGAGGAAAAACAATTTCCAACTATATCTTGCCTCTGAGCTTCTTCCATGCTACCAAGTTTTTTTGAGCAGAGACTCATATTTACCTGTCGGGCACCATATGACAGCACACAAAAATGATAACATGATACAAGTTAAAGCATAACATTTATTCTTATTCTAACTACCTTCAGACTCTGAAATGAAAAAATAAGCTGGTCAGTATCTGCTGTGACATTGGCCTGCAACTCCATCACCCGTCATTCTTTCAATGAAAAAAGGTATCACTGAAGACAGATACTTCAGCGGTTTTGTTGCCAACAGAAATCTATGGGAACTTCTTGTGCTTCCATACATGCAAATTTTAGATCTTGGGGGCTAGTCAAAGGCTGAACTTACATCACAGTATAACAAAAGAGGAAGAATGTAAATATCTAAGACTAATACCACTTCTACTTAGAGGGAAAAAAAAGGCACATGCAAAGAGCATGGCCTGATTAGACAGAAGCTGTGAAAAGCTATGAAAAAAAACATATTTGCAAGAATTCAGAAGCTGCTGTAAAGTCTGAAAAAGACAAAATGACAAGAAAGTGCTGTAATTTCAAAATCTGGATTTAAACCAGAACAATAATGTCAATGAAAGACTGCAGATGGCAGGCAGATAATTCCGCAGCCAGAACACAGACATGCCCTGTCCCCCCATCCCTGAATCCTCTCAAAGACTTCAGCCAGACCTACAGTTTAATCACAAAAGTGGTCAAAAGAAAATGAAGGAAAATTACTCATATGTAAGCTTTACAATATACTAATGAACTGACTTTAGCAATGGGTATGCCTTGCAGATATTAGTGCAATTATTTGAGACAGTAGTGATATGGTGAAAAGATCACATCCTGCCCAAGACTCTGAACCAGCTGCAATTTCTGCAACTGTAGCACACGTATAGACATTGAACTCTTATTAAAAGTAAAACATACCTAAAATGATTCACTGTGATCACTATTTAAAAGTTACTCAAATATTGAGCTGATACATGATTACCATACATTCGTGGTTGTGCTGGTTTTGGCTGGGATAGAGTTAATTTTCTTCATAGCAGCTAGTATGGGGCTATGTTTTGGATCTGTGCTGAAAACTGTTGATAATACAGAGATGTTTTCGTTACTGCTGAGCAGTGCTTACACAGAGTCAAGGCCTTTTCTGCTTCTCACCCCACCCCACCAGCGAGGAGGCTGGGGGTGCACAAGAAGCTGGGAGGGGACACAGCTGGGACAGCTGACCCCAACTGACCAAAGGGATATTCCATACCACGTGACGTCATGCTTAGCCTGTAAAGCTGGGGGAAGAAGAAGGAAGGGTGGGGGACATTCAGAGTGATGGTGTTTGTCTTCCCAAGTCACCGTTACGCGTGATGGAGCCCTGCTTTCCTGGAGATGGCTGAACACCTGCCTGCCGATGGGAAGTAGTGAATGAATTCCTTGTTTTGCTTTGCTTGCACACGGGGCTTTTGCTTTACGTTTTAAACTGTCTTTATCTCAATCCACAAGGGTTTTTTTTGATTGTCTCCCCCATCCCACTGGGGAAGGGGGTGACCGAGTGGCTGTGTGGTGCTTGGTTGCTGACTGGGATCTGCTTTTGACCACAACATAAAAAAGCTTAGGCTTTTTTGGCATAGGGTCAAATAAGTTTTTCTTCAGGACTAGGACAAACCCACTAGGGTGCCCCCACTCAGCACAACACACCCCAGCTACCCCATAGCCCCAGTACCCTCCACCTGGCATCCACACCAAAAACTTCCATCCACCACTTCCCACAGATGTGCCCAATCCCATCCCCAATCACAGCCAGCTTCCCCTATGGCTGTGGCTTGGCTGAGATGCACCTAGGGTTTGGAGGACCAGCAAAGGGTCTGGAGAGCGGGAAGGAGAGAGCCATAGAGGAGAAGGTAGGAAGACGTGAGTGCTGGCAGTAAGAGTCTTTCTGTTGATTGCAAGGACCTTGAATTTCATGCCACACATGGCAGGATCACTGACAAAGGATCAAAAGTAAAATGGTGCGAGAACAAGCCAGCAATCTACAGTCCTGCACCATATCATGAGCTAGCTATGTGCTCAATATTGCATCAGAAGTACATCACTGAGGCTACCAAGACAACCCCTCCACAACCAGATAATGCAAGAATTCAAGTTGTTGTACTGTACTGGTTAGGCCACCCAACGTAGATTCATTTATCACAACAGGACCGTTTTCAAAGGACATCTTCCTCTTTCAATACACCAGATTAACTATTAGTAGTAATGTGCTAGATTTCTTTTAACCTCAAAGTCCTGCGCAGCCTTAATGCTTCATTTATCACACACTTCTCAAAAATGTGTCCTAAATTGACACTTACCCATTACATCACTGGTTTTTGATAGCATTCTTCACCCTGGTATCAAACTACTGCACACCAACAGTATCCTTCCCTGCTTTACTATCAAGACCTGCACATCTGCAATTGGACCTCAAGGGTTTTCCAGAAAACAAGAAAAATACTTGCATGACCAAACTAGCACCACCTTGGATACAGAGCATCACTGTGTCATGTACAGCCACGTCCTCCAGGGAAGCAATACATGGAGAACAATCCAACACACATGCATTTGAAAGCTACCAACAAACAAGTCAGGAATTCACACATGTTTATTCTGGCTCTTCCTAACTTTTGAACACCTGCCTTCACAAGCCCACAAATCTTTTGAATGGCAGCATGAGATAAACCAAATACAAACAAGAGGAGAAGAAAAAGTTTAGAAAGAAGCCATTACACATAATTCAGTGAAAGGTCACAGCAAGACACAGGGGATTTTAGGATTTCACTTTTCTCTCTCACAGCTGCTATCGATATACTGTAACAAACTATTCTTCAGCAGCACCTGCTAACAGGGAGCGGAGCAGTCAAGAGAGAAGTAACTAAGCTCTTCCTAAAGGGTCCACAAGCTAGCGATGGTATGCAAGAATATTTGCTGTTATTGTACTCGGAAATTATTCTGGAGATTTCTGGGGTCAAAATAGCTGGACAGGAGGCAGGGAAGAAAATGAGCCCCTTACTATACTGTTACGGACTGAGGTCTTTCTAAAGAGCAGCTCTACACCTTCTATTTCTGGTTGGATCATTTTTGAAAAAGTCTCATATTTCATTCCTTAATAAACAAAAGGATCTAAAATGACTTATTTCAGTTTTTTATTTCCCCAAAGCAATTACAATTCATTTATGTCTTTGACAAATATCTCCCTAGTCCAATCCTGCCAGTGAAATATGGTACCTCATTTGTGGTTTTAAATGAAATACTTCCACTAGTGACATGGCACACTGATGCATCTCTAAGAAAAGATACGAGTACGAGTTCTCTGAAAGCTCGTTCGAAGTCCTAACTGTTGAGGGAAAAAGAGGAACTGCAAATCTGAAACTAATGAGAATAAATAAATAAAACATAGTTGTCAGATGGTATAATTAATTTAAGAACCTAAAAGTGCTTTACAAACATTCATCGTTACGCCACCCATCCAAAAAGATAAATATTGTTAGTCCTATTATACAGATTTAGAAAGTAAGGGGCAGCAAGGTTTTTTTCTTACATCACAAAATGACTCACTGGCAATGTCAAGCAGAGGTGAAGCTGAAGATAGATGGAGAAATGCAGCTCAAGGCTCAGTCGCTCATTACCATACCCTACAAGCACCTGATTTATCAAGATATCATTCATCTTATCAAGTCCAAGAACATCATAAGTTTGACAATCCAAACTCCAGAACATGCCACCTGTGACAGGGCAGGATATTAAGCCTGGTGCTGCAACTACATTATATCAGCCCCATTCATGGAGCCAGCTTCCCACAGTTTCTCTTCCCCAAAAAAGAAAAGAGCTCTGCAAAAAGCTTGAAGAAAAGCACCTGGATGATCAGGAGGTTGATCACTTTATTTTTACCAATCATTTACTGATCATTTCATTTCTAGTGTTCAAAACCAGTCTCCTACATGAGGTTGATAGCACTGTCTGGGTAAATATCAAGAAGCAGGGGAAAGTGAAAACTTTCCCAACTGAGTACTATCACAGAGACACTTTTGAATTTTATTACAGTTTCTTTTCAAACAAACAACAGGGAGAGAAGCAATGAGATTACCACTGTTACAGAATTCCCATCCACTCTCGCAGACCAATAGGTCTTCACTGACACAAACAGGCATCTACATACCAGGCATCTAAATAAGGATTTGTATAGACCTTATCCTCTTGCTGAAACCTAGAGGCAGGTGCCTAATACTTTACGTAGCAAGCCAACTGTAGTTTTGGTACATGCAGTGGATGTAACTAGTATTTTCTGCTCAGAAATTATTATGAAGTTCTGAATTAGTGTCATTATGCCGTGTCTTGTGGTCTGCAATGCAACTGCAGATCTTACACATAATCATACATCTCCGGAAACATTTTGTTTTCCAAGTATCTACAGAATGAAGATTACACAATACTTGGAACTTGAGCCTGCCAAAATAAGTTGTTATAAAACTAGCTGCACACCTGGACATATCACATTGAAAGCAAGCAAGTTAGTAAATAACATTCTCCTCAGAATAAGCCATACACTCAAACAGTCCTACTAGAGGATCTGGACCATGCCTAACTAATTCTGCATAAGAATTTAGTCTTTGTTACGTTTTCCCATCTTTGAAACAGAGACAGATTTACTGATCTTCCCAATAGATTGCTCCTTTAACATTGGTAGGACACTGTAAATTCATTTAAACAACTCACAGGGGGAAGATTGACTGATCCACTTGCCAGTAAGGCACTTTTTACCCCTCTCAGTGTTTTCCCTGTGAATGAAAGGTATTCAGTAGCAGACAACATGTCCTTTTGGTCATGTGTATTGCAGAAATACCAAACAGAAACCCAAATAATCACTTCACACACAATTATAAAAATATGAAGATATTGGTTATGCCTTTTAAAAAAAACCAAAGCACTGTCTACAGCCTATGCTGTAAAACATACAACACCCCAGGGCACAATAAGCCCTTTATTAATGCTTGCAATAAAATGAACACTGCAGAACAATTACACACCATAGCAATGGATTTCTAAAATCAGAGCGCTCTACCAGCTGCCAGCGTATACTCACAAGGTGTTGAAACCTCAGGGGAAGCTGATGTTTGCAGTAAACTAGTGGAAATATTTTCAGTGGAGTTTTCAGGTGATGTCAACAACAGGAAGGATGACTTTGAGCCAGATTTCCATTTCTCATCAGACACGGCCTTAAAAGTTGGAACAAGAGCGTTAAGGCTCCTCGTTTATACCCCCAAATCTGCAGTTAAACCCCAATGTAGACACAGGGTCCTATATTTCTGCGGCAGCCCAGAGAGTTCCTGCGTGCGTGAAAGGGGGGTTCCCTCCCCGGACCCTACTCCGGCGCCGTAATAAGGAAACACTTTAATTACTCGGGCTCTGAGCACTGATTTTGCAGGGCCCGTACGCAGCTGCAGCCCCGCCACAGCCCTGCCGCCTCCACGACCACCTGTCCGCCCCCCCCGCCACAAGCGCCCCCCCACCCCGCCCCGGCCCCCCGCCGCCGGCCCCAGCCCGCCGCCGCCCGCCACGACGCGCTCCGCCGCCTCACCACAACCACACGCAACCCCGGCGGGTGGCCGCTGGTCTGCGCCCGGGACCCACGCCCGCCGGCGGCGCCCCGCTCACCTGCGCTCCCCCCGCGGCACACGCTCCCCGTCGGGCGTGGGGCCGGGCACAGCCCTACCGCCTCCAACGGCGCCTCCGCCGCCGGGCTGGGCTGCCGCGGAGGTGGCGCCGCCGCCGCCGTGCCCGCTGCGAGGGCGACACCCAGCGGCCGCGGCGGGCGGGCGGCCAGCGCCCCGCCAGCCCGCCCCGCCAGCCCGGGCCGCCTCCTCCCCGGCGAGGGGCCGTGACAGGACAGGCCGCCCGGCCCGGCCCGGCCCGCGCCCCCGGCCCCCTCGCAGCCATTCCCTACCGAGGAAACGGGGACGGTCGCGCGCGGAGGCGTCGGGCTACGGCCCCCCTACCTGGCACCGGCGCGGGCAGCGGAGCCACGGGCGGGCAGGGGTGGGCTAATGCGAGCGTGGAGCCGGGGCTTGCTCAGAGCCTGGCCTCGAGCGGCGCGAATTACCCGCCGCTGGCCAGGAACGGTGGGCTCTGGCCGGAGCCGGGCTCCTGGAGAGCTGGATGCTCTCCTGAACCGAAGCGCCTGTGCAACTTAATGGTGGAAGCTCATAATAATTTGCGTAGGAGCAGAAGTGCTACAAACCGATTTCGGGGAGGCCAGATGCCTCTCCCTCCAGCAGGGAGCCAGCCAGTGGGCTTTGAAGTCTGGGCTGAAGGTCAGCGAGGGCTGACTTGAAAGCTCGCTGTGCCTGCTCGCCGCCTCACCCACCCCTCGAGCTATTACAAGGTCCCAGGGACCTTCGGTTCACCAAAGTCGTGCATATGTCTGGGCAATTACGTGTGTAATTCACAATCTGGTAGGGAGGCAAGTTAGACGGGACCATCTGTAGACACCAGTAGAGGAGAAAGGATTTTGTGTGAGTAGGCTGAGTAAAATGATAAAAGCGGGATCCGAAGGAGAAAAGAGAAAGCAAGCAGCTGTTCCCCATACAATGCCTGATCCCGCAGGCACATCGCTTTCAAAGGCCGTTCCTCTGGCTCGAAGGCATTCTCAGGATAATGCCCTAAATGAACTAAACGTTGAAGTATCACAGGCACTATCTAGTTATGTGCCAAATATGTTCTTTTGAATGTTTTTGCAGATGATTCTACTTACGCATTTTTTCATGAAACAATTACTATTCATCGTTCTGTGGCAATAGTCACACCAGAGGTTCACATCAAACCCCTCGGTGCTCCGCAGGAAAGATTTACTGACTGAATTTTGTGTTCTGACGCCTCTCTGATCTCAGCAAAGCTTTGTAGCTTTGTCAAGACTACAGCAATAGTCTGAAGTCTGGTGTCACTACTGAAATTAGAATGTAATTGCTAATTTACTCGTTTCCATATTCAGGATAGGCCTACTTCATGGGAATTTTATTTTACTTGATATTGTGTAAAATTCTGGTGTAGGAATGGGAGTATTTGTGTGAGTAACAGTTAAGCTGTATGTTAAATAATTTCCATATATGTAAATGTTTGCAGGACTACTTTGGCTATGTTTGATCATTATGATTGAGAAACAAGACGTTAACACATTGCAGAAAAAGGCTTTCTTGGCACTGATCTGCCACCAATCTATTTAATAGGAGGTTTCCCCCCTTTAACAGAAGCAGGATGAGACGCTGTCACGATCCTGCAAACCTAGATGCAGATGGGCTCCCTTCATTGTGTGGATGTCAGTGGGACCATTCCCTTTGCTTAACTATTGTTAACCTTTTTTAATCCAGACAGCCAATTTGTATTCACCTGGATTTTTTTTTTTTTCCTGTTGGGAAGAGAAATTCATGCGGGATTCCCTCAGTTGCCTGAAACAGAAAGTATGTCATGTCTATGAACTGCAGCTCCCCGCAGACAAAGTCCAGTCACATCTAATATTGTACACGTCATACATTCAAAGACTCAACCACTTGTCTGCCTGCTCTTACTACACGTCCTGCGACTGAAGGCTGGGCACTGTTTCATTACATGCAACAGGCTTCAAAGTTAAATGACCTGATGGAACAAAAAGAAGGAAAGAAAAAGGCCAGGTGCAGAGGGGACAGAGAACAACTTGGTGGCAAAGGGACAGAGGAGGAACAAATCCTGAAGCTTATGTAGAGTCCATGACAGATTATATTGCCAAGGGGCTGGCAGAAGTGCTTCAGCCGTGCTCTGAAAACCTGTCTGGCGATGGGCCTGGAGCCTACGGGGCTTTGAACCCGAAGCTGTGGTCAAGCAGGAGGTCACTGACATCAGTGTGGTGGGAAGAGCTCCCTTGTAACCAGTCCTTTCATTCCTGAGCTTCTACACCCTGATTTAGTATTTTAATATCTCCAAATTATTGTCTCTCTCATTGGTGATGTTTCATAGTTCTTTGTATAAAAGAAACCTAATACAGACAGACAGATTTCTGGGCAAGACTCACTTCCCATAACCAGCCTTGAAACCTAATAGCCTGTGCAGATGTGGTCAGCCGGTGAGTGAGATAGATGGTCCTTCATTACAGACCTGGAAACTCTCCGCCTCTTTCCATCAGGAGTTTTCAGCAGATCAATGCCTCCAGGGCTGTCCCAAGACACAATGCTGAAAATATGACTGGTAAAATTGCTGCTCCAAACTTAAGTCCTAATTCCTTGTAAGCGATTTACTTTGAAATGTTTCCCATATCATTTGGTACATTGTTAATCTGTTCAAGAAAAAACTTCCAAGCAGGTTGATAAATTGAGAATAAAGAAAGGCATTTCAATAAATTCACATATTGGTAGATTTGTCATGATGTGGAAAGTGAGAGGGGGATTTCTTCCCCTCGGACAAAAGTGTGCCTCCATTATCTCAGGTGGGTTAGTGCAGCCTGTAAGGCCTGGTGATGAGAAAGAAGACTGTCATGCAGCGTAGAGGTGGGAAAATAATCAGCTGCAGGAAGCACGTGGAGACTCTGAAAGTAAGTCCAACCATTACATTGAATGCAAGGAGAGAGAACGGGACAGGAAGAAGCAGTAAGAGAAAAACAGAAACAGAGGAAAATGTGCTGCTGGAGAATCGGGAACTCAGCTGCCAGTCACCACAGCGGGTGGCGTGGGATGGCAGCCAGGGCTAACACACACGCTCCAGTGCTTAGGCTGGTACAGGACGAGAGCAGCACTGGAAACTCCTGAGAAGGTGCCTGGCTGAGGGGCAGAAGGTCTGCCTTCACGGTGCAGGTCTGGAGAAAGCAATGGCAGGCGGCTGAGCGCACCTCAGTCTGTCGGGGGCTCCAAAATCCCATCCTCTTCCAAGGAGGTTTCACTACTATGGTTTTCTTTAGTCTTCCTTATTCATATGGAGTATTATTTCAGAAATAATTTCTCTCACCCAACTGCAAATATGTTACCAGCCCACCATTAGTGCCTGGCTTAACATTTGGGGCCTGGCCATACGCCATGGTCGGCATGCAAGGAGCACTGGGCAGAGCCGCAGGCAGCACCACCGGCACTGTTTGGGCCCTGAGCGGGCACAGCGGATCTGCGAGCTGAGCAGCCACGGGCAGCCACGGGCCCCTGCCCGAGTCCCACGGTCTCCCACATGGTGAAGGCGGAGGGGCGTGTGGGGGTGATGCAGGAGGGCCCCGAGAGCCCGCTTTTGGGCTCCGCGCAGGGTGAGGCTGCAGGACTTGACTGACTTCAAGCCCCCTCGGGAAGGCTACCTGGAATAAAAGCGCCAGCAGCAATTTTGGGGCCGCAGACTGGCACACCTGGCCGCTGCCACTCCTGCTCGCCCACCCCGGCCCCCCGCACACCAGAGGCAGCGTCTCGTGGGTGCACCGGTCCCACGGGTGTCTCTAGGCCCGCGTAGGGCGCCGCGGGACAGCAGGGCCGGGGGTGGGAGGCGGCGGCGCCCGGCAGGCCCCGGAGCCCGCCTGTGAGCACCGCAGCGCCCGGCTCTGCCTGCCAGCGGCGGGGCCGGGCCTGGGCGAGCGTGGAGGCCCCGGCGGCCTGTGACCGGCCGCGTCAGGTGACGCGGGTCACGCCGCCTCCCCCGCCCGCCCGCTCGCTCGCTCGCTGCGCGCCCCGCCGGCAGGCTGCGCCGCGCGCTCCGCCGAGCGCCGTGCGGGGGAGGGGAGCGGCGGCGGCGGCGGGGAGCGGCGGCGGGGCACGGCGCCAGCGCGGCACCTGGGCCCCCCCGCGCCCGCGGCCAGGCGGGCCCCGAGGCCGCCCGGAGGCAGAGGGGCCCTCGGAGCCCCGGCGGGAGCGCGGCCGGCATGAGCCAGGTGCCGAGGAAGCTGCCGGAGGAGGAGGAGGGGGACGAGGAGGAGGAAGAAGAGGAGGAGATCGTAGGCTTGGCGGGCTACGCCGACGGGGCCGAGTCCTTCTCGGACGGGGACGCGGAGAGCGGCGGCGATGAGGCGTGTGAGTGCCACCCTCGGCGGCCGCAGCGGCATCGGCACCGGGGGCGGCGGGGAGCGGCGTCGCGGCCGCTGTGGGACTGCGGGGGGCGGGGGCTGCTCCCGGAGAGCCGGGGGCAGGCACCGGCCTCAGAGGGGGCTGTGGGGCAGCAGCGGGCAACGAGTGCGGGTGTGAGGCGGGGTAGGGCCGGCCGCGTGTGTGCGGGGAGGTGGGTGAGGCGGGGCAGGGGCCGAGGTGAGGCAGGGACGGTGGCGGGCGGGACGGGGCCACCGCTGGGGAGGTGAGGTTTGGCTGCCGGGGGTCGGCCTGGCTGCGTGCGGATGTGGGTCAGGGAGGAGGCAAGGCTCCCCGGGGAAGGGGGCACGGCGAGGGTGAGCAGGGCACGAAGGGAGCCAGGGATAGCGGTGTGGGGGAGACGAGGCGTCCGGAGAGAGGGCAGGCCTCGCTGGGGACGGGGATGGGCGGTAAGAGGCCAGGCTGAGCGGGGATGCTGCGGAGGGGACCGTGGGAGGGGACGGGACGGGACGGGGACGGGGTGCTCGTTGGGTGCTACCGTGGGGTCAGAGAGAGCGGGGAGCTGTGAGGCGGGAGCAGGGCCAGGGCTGACAGGTAGCAGGAAGGGTTGGGAAAGAGAGAGGAGGCAAAAGGAATGCAGACGAAGTGGTGCTGGGGGTAATCTCCTTTCAGTATTTTGCATGTCTGGGGTGAGAGTTATTAGTGGCCACAGCCTGGTGATGTGACTTGAGTGTGCCAAGGAGGGCGGGGGGGGTTGGGTGTCAGGCTATAAAAAGGCAGCGGCAACACGCAGCTCTGTGTCCAGGGCTGCTCTGCAGCTGTGAATGTCAGTCCCCACAGTGGCAGGCTCCGCTAATGTCTGTTGTCCCTGTGCCTGTGCATATGAGGACCTGCGTTACTCACTGCGTATCCGTGTCAGTAGGGATGGTGATGCTAGGAAGGACAGGCTTACCAGGAAAAGCAGCCTCATTCAGTAAAAAGAGGCAATGCCAGCTCAGAGCCTGTTGCTTTCATTCATTCTTCTGAGATGTATTTCACAAGGGAGCTTGGAAAACTCTCAGTATCTCAGGGCAAAAAAAAGAATTGCTTTTTTATAAGAGCATAATAAAAGGCCACATGTTTTAAGGCTACTTTGATTATTAGCATGCAGAACCTTTCCTCCTTAAAGGCCCAGTCCTACAGGCTGCCATGGGAGGTATCTCATTGGGGAGGGGGGGAAGGTCAGTGCTTTGAGTATAAGCCTTCATGGTTAGAGGCTGTGGGAATGCTAAGATGTAAGAGCTGTAGCTGAAACTGCTAAAGAATTGCCTTTATTTCGATGCAAAGAGAATATATTTTAGCATATTTCTTTAGTGCCAAACTAACTTAGCGTCTTCTGCAGAGAAGTAATACATATTCTGTCCCCAGAGGAATTTATTTGGATATTTTTCAATAGGAACTTTGTTAGACTGCTAAAAACTTCAACTGCTTCTTCATAGTAACACCAGAATATTGTTCTTAACAGAAACAAACCTTTGCATCCTGAATAGCAGGAGAAGACAGTCCATGCAGGGACCTTTTTACACAGGATTAAGACAAAGGTCCATTTTAACAGTCCAGATCCTCTGGCTTTCTGTTTCCTTCTGAATTCTCTGGAGAAATAAGCATAGAGCATCTGTAATGGAGGAGGTTGGGATTTGGGTCTGTTTTGTGTATTTAACATTGGGCTGCAGGGCAAGGGGCTTTCCTTTTCCCGGTTTTTTGTCCTCTTTCTTCTGGATCTGTGCAGTAAGTAGTCCAAAATTCAGTGTCACAGCCTCCACTTTCTATAAAGAAGGAATGTAAAGGGCAATATAAGGAGAACAGCTTCAATGCATAGCTGTTGAAAGTGAATGGAGAAGCCAGGCTTAACAGTAAAAGCATAATTTGTGCTTGTAGGGATACGGGAGATTTCAAAACTTCATACTGGTCATCTCTCACCCCATACTGGTTTCTTGTCTCCAGCCTGAATGCTGAAACCATGGCTCTTGTCCTGTTCTTAATCTTTTTACTTTATGCATAGGGCCATATTCAGAGACCTTAAAGCACTTAGTTTACATAAAGCCTAGTCGTATTTTTGATATATGCAATTAAAAAGTATTTAGAAGCAGGGAAACCCTCTGCAGAGTGTCCAAGGAAGTAGCTTTAAGACATATCATTGCAAGTGCTGCACTTAAGGCAGAGTGGAACCAGGTCTTCTGGTTCTGAGTCTTTTCTTTAGCCACAAGAATTTCCTTCCACCAGGCATTTCTGCAACGTTTATGAACCCACAGTGGCTGAACAGCTTTCTTGATTGCATATAAGCTTTTTCTGTTAACTCGTTAGGCTCAGGCCATCTGTTAAGCATTGAAGATGTTCATTGTATGTGTTTTGTAAGGCTATTGTCTTGACAGCACTTCAAAGTGCTGCAGATATCACAGTCACAGTAGTACTGGAAATGCTATGAGATCAATGGGCTTGAAGGTACATGAGTGGAAAGTTTGGGACTGTTAATTCTCCTTTACACAAAAAAGGTTAAAACTTAAAAATAACATAATTGCACTAGTGGGAAAAAAAATGATCATTATTAGCTGTGTTAGTTTAAAACTAGACTCAGGGGCGTGTTACCTTACGGACAGTAACATGAGCAAAATAATTTCTTTTGGCTTGATGTCACTTGAGCACATGAACTGCAGTGCTTTATTTGGATGTTTGAAAACTGGTGAGATCTACAAATACACGTTCCAATGTGACATCCCCGTCACATATGCCTGTGAAGCACTGATAGTCACCTGCTTTGACAATTAATTGCAATTGATATGGAATTCAGGATGGGCTTCAAAAACTATTTTAATTATCAATATCTCTAATAGCATGAAGGAGATATTAAAGTATTCATTTTGTACTGTGCATCCTTGTGAGACAGGTCAGGACTACTACTTGCAGTACTCGGCTAACTCCTCAGAGCTGGGCTCTTCTGCATGTTGCAACACCTGCAAATCGCACTCCATAAGCAAGGACACAACTGCAATTACAGAATTTCGTAAGGAATTGAGTGCTTCTTTGTGGGGAAAGTGCTTTTGGGTTTGTTAAGTTTAATTTGTGAATACTTCAAAGGATACGGCCTCTAACTAGTGTGACTTCTGTTCTTTATGGCTGCTTAGGAAAGTTGAAATATGAAGGACTGTTGATGCATTAGAAATTTTATAACATTTACTCCTTGCAAAAGTGAATGAAGCAGGAAATGTGTTGCATGTCACAATAGGGAAAATTATCTTTCCCATTACAGAATAGAGAAGAGTTTTGTGGTTTTTTAGGCATATTATGATCTCACTCAGTAACCTAGTCTGGGAAATTGCAGTGATACATCTAGTGGCATTTCTGTGGCAAATTAAAGAAGGAGTTGTCATGTACTCTGCAAAGGAATGTGGGCAGGCAGCGCATCGTCCAATTCCTTTACATATAAGGTAATCTCTTAACTCTCTCTCAGAGGAAAGTGCTATAGCAGCCTTGCTATCTAGTCAGGTTTGGATGATACTCATTTACATTTCCCTGTCTTTGAACTGGCAGGATTTCAAAAGCTAAATAACAGTCTTACTAGCAGAAGAGCTGGTGTTCATTCTTCTCATGGGTAACTCTGTTTGCACTTGCAACTGTATTTTTTTTAGCATAGCTTTAATATAAAGCAATTTCTTTCTAGTAAGTATTACAGTCCATAAAAATCTAACAGCCTGGAATAATTTAATACAACAACAGTGTAAAACCCCAAGTTATTTAAAATATTTTTTTAGATACGTGTGAGTTTTTAGCCTATTTCTTAAAGAAAAGGGAGTTATGTGGGTATCCTGTCTTCTGGTTGTCTCATCACCGGTCAGAACTTTGGAAACTGCTGTCCACCTTCAACCAAATTTGAAGGAAAGACGTCTCAAAGATTATTAAGTTCCCACAAGTTTGATGAAAACTGGCATTCAGAAGAGAGGAGAGACCCAATGGAAGTGTCCTCAGAGGGACAGGGGAGCAGATGTGTGCACTCTCTGTGGCAGCAGCCGGCAAACGGGTGTACACGTGTGTATGGTCTAGCCAACCAGCATGTGTTGAGCTCCAGATCAGCCACAGCATGTCATATCTGTTATTTGGAGGATATGTCATAAGACATACGGGGGGAAGTTGGTGTTATTGTGGTGGGGAGAGGAAGGGGACACAAAGTACAAATCCGTAGCAAATTAGACTTCCTAAGTTCTGTTGCGTACAGAGCAAATGGGAGTTTTTTTAATTTTTTGAAACATGCAATCAAGGCTCAACCAGGATACTGTTCTTTATATGCCTTTATAAAGTATTTTATTCAAACTAGTTCTTGTAACGCTTTGAATAAATTAATTTCCCTTCTGATGGCCAAAATGTAAATTGCATGATGTATGGACATATGCATATTAATGAAATTGCAACTATACATTTGGCAGCTGTGGAAAATTTGTGCGTTAAAGAAGAGAGTGGGGTGGAGGAAACACCATTAAATCCTGTACCTTTGGTTTGCTTTATTGACAAGACTCTACCCCCAAAACATAAAATATCATTACATCATCCTAGAGCAGGTGTTTATTATTCCTCTATAGGTGTTGAAGTATTGCAGGCATATGTTTCTTGCAGCCACAGCAGGGTACTATCACTGTTCAGACTGACAGGAAGAGTAGAGCAGCGTGTTGACTGCAGTTTATTACTTCCTGAACTTGTTGTATGCGGATCAGAAGTTGGCCATTGCTGCGTTAGGAGAATGAGATTCTTATGGAGTTACCTGTTGCTGTTCTGTTTGCAGGAGTTTCATCTCTGCACTGCTCCAGCCTGGCAGTGTTTCATGTGTGATAATTGACAAGAGCAGAGTAAGTGGTAATACCTGTCAAGGCCTTTCAAACGTATTTAAGCTGGACAGGATCCCACCGATAATGAGTTTTCAACTCCGTGTCAGTCAGTCACTGTGGTGACACGGGCCCACGCTGAGTGGCATAACCACTCACAAGCCAGTAGATGGTGCCAAGGGGTGTTTTATGCTAACACTGCAAGACCTTCAGTTGAGAAGCCCTGATTCTGGGTAACTGAGGCTCAGGAGGCACAAACAGACATGAACAAGGTTCTGTGCCTTCCTGGCAGGCACATCCTGCTCTTGTGTTTCTGAAAGTTGTGAGTGAGGCTTGAGGAACACAAGAGGACAGATGTGATCACCACCCCTGGCTGCAAAACATGCTCCAAGGCAAAGGATTCCTTCAAGCTTTCCATATTTTTCAGCCCATAAGGCTATGTAATAAATTGACAGGTTCAAATTGTTGTTGCTGAGGTTTCTTGTTTTGGACTTTCATACTTTTGAAGTAAAGTTGATCAGTTAAAGTATGCAGGGCATATGCAAGAAGGATGCATATGAACAAATGTGTGCTGGTTTTCTGCAATTCAAAATTTATCCCAGCAGAAAAAGACAAAGAAATGCAATTATGTTGTGCTCTGAATAACGTTGAATATTCTGTACTGCAGTGGGTGGGAGAAGGTCTGCCTGACAGCTAGTGTGTTTAGCCTGTTGTCTGATCAGTATCTTAAACCTGACCACTGTGTGCTGTGAGCCTTACTCTTCAGATTTAGCATTGACAGCTCAGTTTTTTGCATTGCTTGTGTTTGATGCTGCAGACAGGATATCACAGAGGTGTTTGAAAGCTTTTTATATCTATGTGCAGTACCATTTTCAGCTCGGACATTTCAAAGATACAGGCCAACTAAATGCAGCGATTGAGAGTGTTGTAGCTGTTTTGATTAGAGATACCTGAAACTGAAGTTGGTGTGCTTACATGTGTGAATAGCTATACATTCATGTGCTTACAGATGTAACAGTATAGTTTACTCCCGTAACTACCTTTATGCCAATATAAATGCATCAGCACTAGAAAATGTTCTGGTTTAGTGGTACCAGTTTCAAACTGGGGTAGGTAACACAATGAAATCACAGTGTTCTCAGGCCTTTGTTTTGCAAATAAGCAGGGGATATGCCGTAATCTTATTTATTGGATGGCAAACTTTTACAGATCGTAACACTAATTATTCATACCAGGTGAAATCCTAACTGCCTTAGAAGAGGACTCCTCGTGAGCTCAGTACTGTGTTGTAAGTTCCAACATAGAAGAATTGTGTGCCTGCTGAGTTGTCCTCTTCTTATAGCTCCTCGGATGTGTGATTTTACTTATTTATTTATTTTAGAGGAAGGAAGACCCTTATGTTGCCTTAGGAAGATCATACAGATGTAACTGACACAAACTTACTCCTTTCTTCCAGCAGTATGATGTAGCTATCCGTTGACAAGGGTATTTGTTACCAGATGATGTTATTTTAAAGTTGGGTTAGAATGTATGTGGCATAGTGTTAATTAGAGTAAAATTAGGTATTTTAGGTTGTCTATGTGTGATAACACATTTTTCACATACAAACTGAGCAATCAAGCCTTTTGCAGTCTCTATCTTACAGGTGACAAGTAGATTTTCTGATAGTATAGCCTATGGGGCAAATAATTCAAGTTAAAATGCCTGTAGCACCGCTCGCTAAGCTTAAAAATTGGTAACATTTGCATATATCCAAGTAAAAATGTCATGAAAATAAATGTCAAATGCATGTTATCTGACAGTTACTAATTATATTGCCATAGTATATTACTTTTCTTCTTGTGTGATTTTATTCAGTTCTGGATTTCAATGATCCCTTCAGTACTGAAGTTAAGCCGAGAATCCTGCTCATGGGATTGAGAAGAAGTGGGAAGTCTTCCATTCAGAAAGTTGTCTTTCACAAAATGTCGCCGAATGAGACTCTTTTCTTGGAGAGCACAAACAAGATCTGCAGAGAGGATGTTTCCAACAGCTCCTTTGTCAACTTTCAGATATGGGATTTTCCTGGGCAAATTGACTTCTTTGACCCTACGTTTGACTATGAGATGATTTTCAGAGGCACTGGAGCACTGATATTTGTTATTGATTCTCAGGTAAAAAGAGGGGGTTTAAGCTACCTTTTTCTTTTCTTCCTTCAGCAATAGACAAATGGATTGGAAAGCATAGATTTTTTCAAAGCAAATAAATGACTTACATCACAAACACACATTAAAAGAAAGTCATTAAAACTTGAAGAGCTACTTGGTTATTTTTAATCTCTCTCTGCAGTATGTTCAGAAGTTAACTAATTTGCTTTAACGTCTCAAGGTTCTTGCTCAGATTCCTAAGTGCTGACAGCATGAGATTGGTGCACATGCTGGATGTAGGCTCAGGCTTCTACTTATAAGAAATAAAAAAAATTAACCTCTTGTTGAACTGTAGCATTATCTAAAAGTAAGTATCATAAAATTTTATGTATATTTTTAAGAACTTTCCTACAGTTGTAGCTTTTATTTTTCCTTCATTAGGATGATTATATGGAAGCATTAGCTCGGCTGCATCTTACTGTGACCAGAGCCTATAAAGTGAATCCAGATATCAACTTTGAAATCTTTATCCATAAAGTGGATGGTTTATCTGATGATCACAAAATTGAAACGCAAAGAGATATTCATCAGAGGGCAAACGATGACCTTGCAGATGCTGGATTGGAGAAGATTCACCTCAGGTGAGAAAAGCTGCTTTGCAGAGAATCCTAAAGAGGAGAGCAGCTTATTTGACAAGTTACCATTTTCTGTTCTCTTGAAGTAGCAGGCAACAAGCTTTTGATATATGAAGGAAAAGGATAATCAGAGACATTGCATTTGACCTGAGCCAAACAAAGTATTTTATTTCTGATTGCTCTCTTGGAGGGAAAGATGGAGAGGAGGTGTGCTTAAAAACAGATGACAAATACTCCAGAGTCCTACCAGTTTTTGCCGCAGCTGCTGTCTTGAAATAAGTTGTTTGGACATTGGCAGCAACCAGTAGAGGTCTAGCCAGTAGAGCATATATGCCACCTACATCACATTTCCCTTCTTTGAAACCTCTCTGCCTCACCGTCCCCTCCCAATCACTAGTCCTCACTGCTGCAGCCTGCTTGGAGCCACTTGGGAAGACGGGTGCTGTATCTTTGCCTTATGTCTGCTGATAAAGCAGAGTATTGTAGCAAATAATGAAAAATAGTGGACTTCTGCAGACTAGGAAGTGGAGGACATCAAGTTGTCACGTGTTTCTTAGCACTTAAAGCCAAGTACAAATATATTAAAAAGAGACACCTGCTCTGTGAACATGCCAGCTCTTTAGAGCTCTTAACAACTCGACTGCATCATTGCATTGATAGATGGGTCCACAGCTTTCAAAAAGTAGATCACAACAGACATACTCAGTATATTCCTCTCCTGCAATTTGAAAAATATTTTCATAAGAATGCCAAGGTGGGAGTTGCATCATGAAGTTCTACACTGAGGTCTAGTTTGCAATGTCTAGGATTTTTTTGTATAGAGATGGAGTGCTGTGCTTCAATCGTAGCATGTGACTTTCGATCACAAGGGGTAATTGCATAAGTGTAGGCACTTGCTGTTTGACAATATTTCATTTCACTCATATTATGAAAGGTACATCATGTTCACAGTATGTGGCTAAAAGGAAAATGTGGTGACGTTTTTTTCCAGCTTTTATCTGACAAGCATATATGATCATTCTATATTTGAAGCATTTAGCAAAGTGGTACAGAAACTGATTCCACAGCTCCCAACACTGGAAAACCTGCTTAACATCTTTATTTCAGTAAGTACTTGTTATATATTTTGTCTGTAGGTCTGGCTGTGTCCAACATGCATGTTCAGATACTCTGTTCACTGCCTTCTGAGAGATTATGAGCAATGTGAACTCTCATAGGAGTTACCAAAACTTAGTTGAAATGCACCCACATGCATCGCTTGGCCTCACCTCCCTGTCTATTAAACAGTGTTGCTGAGCTGCTGAGATACTCACAGTATTTCCTGAATCACATAAAGCGGGTTAGCAGCCATCACTTTTCTGCTCATACATTAATCTGAATGTTGCAAAGGTCTGTGCTGCATGCATTTGGTTAAGTAGTACTTAAAATTTGTGTAAATAAATTCTTAAAGGAACCCACTTAAGAAAATCTTCTCATCTTGAAATTTTTAGAGGTAGAGTCCATCACAACTTTCACAGCTTCCATAGTTACTCCCAAAGCCAGTTAGAGAGCTTTGTATATCTAGTGGCTTGTTATCATCGTGGAGGTAATTGCTTGCTCCACTGTTCCTGTATGTGTGCTTCCTTCCTCTCCTTTGTACTGGTTCTGACCCTCACCTGTTCCCTCACGGAGTCACTATGACACACACTAAGGCACTGTTTAATTTAGTTAAAAGCAGATCATGGAGGAGTCCAACATGCTCTTGTTTTGGCACAAGATATAAGATGGGAACATGTGGCCATGGGCAAAGGGGAGCACAGTGAGTAAGTTGTGAAAAGGGGGAACTCACCATTTTGGTGGTGGTGAAGTCAGGTCATAGCGGCTCCTGAAGCTACACCCTTTCTCACAGTATTCTAGTTTTGCACCTGTCATCTAGCATTAATCTGTCAAGCTTCAATTTCTAAGCAAGGTATGTTGTTGTGCCTTTTTGTGGTTTTGAAGTAATGAAATTGTTTTAATATCATTCAACAGCCTGTAAGATAAAATTAGACCTCACAGTTTCTCAGTGTAGGGTGTGAAAATGGAGAGAGAGAAAAAGTTGGATGTGTTGCTCAAAGGGAGAGCTAGGATTAGAGGAAGGTCTCTCCAAAACTTACTCTATTACTATTAGGCAACAAATGATGCTATTTCATAATGAATGGTTTGTTACAAAGATCTGTTTCTACCAAAATGGCTGGACCATATACCAGTTATCATCCAGTTTTGAACACCACTTAGGACAGAAAGGTAATGAAGGAGTGATGACAACAGTTCTGGAGCAATTGGATATTGAATATACTACAAAGTCTTAAAGAGAAAGCTGTCTGAATGATAGTCCTCCTTGTGCCAGAGTCATCCCAGTCACTCATACTGTGAGTCAGATCTCTGTATGGGGTCTCCTCACTGTTTAGAGTTGGTGAAGAATTTCTGCCAAACCACCAGATGAATCAAGCACGAGCCGCTTCCTGAATGACTGATGACAGTTGCTTGTGTGTCTGGAACACCCAGAAGGCAGCTCCAATAATATCTACAATATCAGATGTAATTTGTAAGGAAGAACAAGTCTTTCAAACAAATGGGAAGTCCAAAAAAGTGAGAGGGGTACGCTATTTCCCCTATTCAGTAGGGGAAACAGTCTCAGACTCTTTCTTAGCTCCAAATAGAGCAAAATCCAGTTTGTTAATGACCTAGAGGAAGGTGTAGCTGCATCACAATGTCCTCAGCATGCTTGCTGTCTGTTTTTACGAGTATCTTCTATCTGTAGACAGGAGACTCAGAATGACTCTATTTGCAACCACAGGAAGACTAAACATCGTTCTCCAGCATAGAATTAGTTAGCGGCTGCCTCTTTACTTCAGCAACTTAGTGACAACAAATCTTGACATGGATTTTGGTCATGCCTTACCTCGGGAAGCCAGTGTGGGTGTATTGGTGTTCTAGTTTGGTTTTTGCAGCAATATTCATGAGGATTTGCTTTCATTTATGCCATGAAGACTTCCAACACGAAAAGCTGATGATGACAAAAATAGATCTGTGATCACTCTTAAGTTCACAGCAGGTTTTTGCCTAACTTTATAGTGCCACAGTGAGTTAGCTTGTACGTTTGAGGAACCATCAGTGTGATAATACTGCTTCTACATTCTTTAATGTAACTGCTTGTAAAGCATAAAATAACAGTTGGTTGGGCATTCAAAACCCATGTAAATCTTACCTGACTAACACTCTACCAGCTTCATATAGAAGGGTGTATGGTTTTTAATTACCATGGCCTTACCAAGCAATCAAGTTTTTGACAGAGGAATGTGGATTTTCATTTTAGGGTCGTTCGGGGTTTTTGACAGATGTTAAAAAGTATATATTAAAAACAAACAATGAGTTATCGTGGTAAAAATAAAATTAAGTACAGTTTTGTTTATTTAGTGATTTAAATTTCATAATCTGTAAATTCAAATGTAGTATTTAAAATTAAAATTCATTCACTAAATCTGCTGTTTGCCACAAGACCTGTTTCAAATAACTGTCCAGAATTCATTCCTAACTGTAAGTGACTGGTGATATCCTGTACATTCTTTTAAAAATTACTTTTTTAGGGCCAAATTCTGGCTTACTTTTCATACTTTCAAGAAGGAAAAAGATAGGCCCATTTACCTAACCTAGGAATTGGCGTAATACCACCAGTTTTACTGAACCTGTTCCATTTAAAGAACAGAAACTACCTTCTACTTTATCAAACCCAGTATAGTTGAGAAACATGGTTTGAATTTCAACTACCTCATGGGTTTTACTTATCCAAAATAAAACCTTATATATTCATTGCGGAAGATTTTTTGCAATGACTCTCTTGGTTCAGATTAGCCATGGAATACTCTTACATCGATTCAGAGTGCTTGATAGAGCTTCTAGTGCATGTTGCATCTTCTTTCCAGACTGTAGGGTTGTGTCAGAGCTGACTATTGTTTCTTCTGGCCCTGCTCTCATTGACATCAATGGCAGCATTTCATTCAGTTGCATAAGGCAGCTGTTGGCCTTTGTTTCTCCAATAAGGAACCCTCCTGCTCTAGTAACAGAAACAGTTGATTTCTTACTGTCATTTTCCCTGACTGAGCATTAATGATAAAATGTCTCTTTGAATAGTATTTTCTATCCACTGTTTCCTGATTTTTTTATGACTCGTAATTATTGTTTGTACTGGTATTTTTTTTCCTTGAGCATTTTCGTCACAAACATTCTGGCAAATCCTTTGGTCTTTCCGTTAAAGTTGTACTAAAAACCCTGGCAAATGAAATCTGTGAAGTCACGTGTGTACAATTTAGTGGTTACTACTCCTGGCAATTCTTCCTACCCTTTCACCGAGGTTTCTGTCACCGTACAAAGTTCGACAGAAGCAAATATGTGCCAGTTTCTCAGCAGGTCATACCAATGATGTATTAGTTTCAACTGAAAATGAGCATGGTTTAAGTTAAGACACCAAGCTCTGCCCTTACCAGCAGGCATAACTGCTGGCATGGCAAACATCTCAAGATGAAAACCTTTTAAACTATCACTACAAGTACAGGCAGGCTGCAGCAGCCAGAGTTCTGAGATGGAAAAATCACTTCTCATTGTTAAATGTTATTATATTGTCACTGGCATCTAAATAATTTAAGGTACATCTTACCTGTACAGCTGAAATTATCACTATGTCTCTCTTTATATAATACAAAATTTTATAATCGACTCCTCATGAATGACACTACAGGGCTCAAGTTTCAACTTCTTTTGTCTAAAATGACACATATTTTCAAATACGTATTTTGGCAATGAATTACAGCTATATACTTATATGATATTTACAGTTGTATCTTGTGATTAATCTTATTTGACCACATCTGTTGAAGTATGTGAGGTGCTGTCAGAATTATTATTTAAAAATTAAAATTACAGAACTATCACATGTGGCCAGAATAACCAGAATAAACATGCATACATTTTTCTTCTTAGTGCTCAAAGAACATACACTCGTAGAGCCATGTAGGCTGAAAGGGACCTTTAGAGGTCAGCTCCAGCTCAGAGTCAGGCCAGTTAGAGCAGGTTGCTCATGGCTGGGTCCAGTCCAGCTGTGTGTACCTCCAAGGATGGAAACTCTACAACCTCTCAGGTCAGCATGCTCCCAGTGCTTCACCACTCTCACGCTATACTTTTTTTTTCTTGTATCAAGTCAGAATTCCAGTTTGTGCCTTTTGCCTCTTGACCTTCAACACTGTAGCTCTGAGAAGAGTTTGGTTCTGTCTTCTGTGCGCCCTTACATTAGGTGTTTGTAGGTAGCAACGAACCTTCTCTTTTTCAGGCTGAACAAACCCAGTTCTCTGAGATCCTTGTACATCCTGTGCTTCAGCCCATGTCCCTAAGATATTCACAGTATATACTTCATTTTCAATATTTCTTTTATTAATTAATTACTGAAATGTGCCACTCGGAGTCTTTTCCATAATGAAATGCAAGAAATTCACCTCTATACTTTGTTACTATTGATGGTTGTTTCCAGCCTTAGTTGTGTGTATGATGGTGGCAGAATTAAGCCTCTTTAAGAAGAAAATGCCCAAAATATTGCTGGCCATTGTTCAATAGCATACCTAGACTTGAATTTTTTCTACCTATTTCAGGAAATTTGGAAATTGGGAGGGTCGCTTTAGTCTCTTAACTATGTGTTAAATAGTTGACTTAGAAAAGAAGAAGAAAAAGGAAAAGTTGTGTAACTACAAAGGAAGCTGAAGCTATTAAAACTTGTTAGGGGTTTTCAGTGTGTTTTTTGGTAGTTACAAAACTGCTGTGGCAGCAGTCCCAAACCATACTAAAAAGGGAAGCCCATATATGGAGAAAATTCAGTTTGGTGGGAGAAAGTTGCTTCTCTTCCTTGTATAGGTGGATTCTGAAGCGTATTTTATAGCTTGAGCTTTAGCAATACTGGGAAATTGCCTTTTGTGTTCATGCTGGGACAGATGCCCAGGTGCAATCCCCGGATATCAGCAAGCAAAGCTACTGTTTTCAGTTAAACAGTACACATTTTTCCCTCTTTTTTTCCAGGAAGCAGAGGCTTGTGGCAGTTTACTTATCTACGCAAAGAGTATGAGCTAGCATTCCTGGCTAGCCTCTGAGAGCTGCGAATATGATACATCTCCAGTATGGAGAGAGTCTTAATCAGCTTGGCAGGATGACAGGAACATAGCTGTCATCACATTAACAAGCCTTAGCATTATAAACATGGCTTTAACCACCAATGCTACATGAAAACTGAAAGAGCACCATCAAAATACTGGTCTTTCTCCTGTGATCCTAAAAGATGTTCTAAGGAACCAGACAGTAAAACAGCTACGGACCCCGATGAGACAATTTCTCAGTTTCCTTGAGAGACTCGTTCCTGAACACTACTGCCTTCTTTGTCCATCAACTTTTTCTTTTCCTTGTTTCTACCTTCTTACATGTCCAGCTAGAATAACTTTAAATTACAGCTCTCTCTTTATGTCCATTGTTACAATCAAAAACCCGAAAGCTTGATGTTGGAAGATTTTTCCCACACACACATTTTTCACTGCAAATAAATGTAATCTCTCCAGATGTTTTCCAGAGAGGGGAAGTTAGGGAGTGCAACTTGGCGTTATGGCTGCTCAGAGGTAAAAACTGTTGGAAGGTCTGTAAGCATCACAGTTTGCTACAAATACAACAGTGCTGTATGTACAGTTCTTTCAAAATGAGCTTAATTGCAGTTTAACTTCCACTTCTTCAGCCTAGCTTTTTGTATAACAGGCAAATAGGGGAACAAAAAAGCTTGGTATTAATTTGAAGACATGGCTTCCATTTTATTTTTCTTTCTTTTTTTTCTTAAATAGAATTCTGGGATTGAAAAAGCATTTTTATTTGATGTAGTCAGTAAGATCTATATTGCAACGGACAGTACTCCAGTGGATATGCAAACTTACGAGCTCTGCTGTGATATGATAGATGTTGTGATTGACATTTCTTGTATATATGGGTAAGTAAATTGTTAATGTTTTTCATAAAACTGTGTACCTAGAATCTGAATGGCCTCAAAACTAGCGTGATGTGGGTATAAACAATAATGAGAATGTGTAATTTGTCAGGACCGGGGAGAAGGAGGAAACGGCAGGCCTCTGACATACAGATCCCCTGCCAGCAACAAGCATTGTTCCCTGCCCAGCCTCTTTTGTGAACACCTTCCTCTTTCTATGCTCATAATTTTATGTGGAGGAAGGACTGCGAAGTAACCAACCTAAAATAAAAGGAAACATTAACATTAACCTTTTGTTCCCCAGGGACGAATTCAACTGAAGGATGTCTTCCATTTAAAAAAAAAGTGGGGCCATATTTAATTTAGTTTACTTTAATAGCTAGTGGCCTCTACTGGCCTCAGAGAGCTGCTTCACTCTTGCTTCAGTTCTCTGTTCATCTCTCTAAGTGACCTTTGTGGGCGTTCTTTTTCAGTTTCCCCTCCTTATACATTAGCAACTGGAGATCTCCCCGGGGTAGCATGTACATCTCCTTGCAAGTTATGTTTCAGATGGCTTGGCCCTTGGCCAAATGTAACGTCAGCTATTCCTGGGAAAGGCAGGGGCACATTAAGAATTAGTGCATTGGGATGCATGGACTTGGAGGCTAAACCGCAGCATGCTTAGAATGTGGTAGTCTTTGGTAGCCTTGCATTCTTACCCATGGATAGACTTCGTGCACTCTTGGAGAAGATACGAGGGAGAATCCTAGTGCAGATGTACACTAAGCATTAGAAGTTCAAAAGAACAACAAATTGTTGAATACCTTTCTAAAATTTCTTAAGTTTGTATATTCTACTATATGTTTCCGATTTTAGAGTTGATCACTTCAGTAACTGTGCAAGAACTTGTGTTTTACAGAGGTATACCATAAAAGATGCTGATTCTGTGGCATTTTTGTTGTACAGAGAAGGATGCTGCTGTGTAGTTCAAAAGACTATGCGTTTAATTATTATCTGTACAACACCACTTGTGGGGCTCTCTATTCACAAAATGTCACTCTGCCACTGTCTTTGTGTAACCATTTGGCAGTTATCACCAGAAATCTGCTTGCCATGTTTTTAGCTAGAGACTATAAAGACATGATACTACAATTCATTTCTTGTGCTCTGTTCCTGGAGCATCTGTGGAACTTGCTACCTTAATATATTATTGATACTAATTGTTCTGGGAGGTTGGTGATAACTACCCATTTAACAAGACCTCTGTGTGCATTCAGGCGTGAGGGTAAAATTACAAGGTATAAAACTAATACTGTGATCATCATGACACATCATCTGTGAAGGAGAAATCTCTTTTCATGATATGATGTTGCAAAAGCCAACATCTCATGAGGAAAGTCTCATGATGGCTTAAACCATCAGTCAGCTGCCACTGCTCAAGCAAGGTTACTAGATTTAGAATTATCAGTACAGACTTGCTGGTTCACATGTTTTAGATAAAGTCATAATATAGTGCATTTATTAAAAGAAAACAGACAACTGTGTGGTAAATAGCAACTAATGGAGGAAAAAATAAGGCTCCAGTTCAGGTACTTGGTAATCAAACAATCTGATTTCTAGTCCCAGATCTAAGATTTGGTGTGTGATTGGATAAATGATTTAATGTCTATGTCTTCTTAGTTTACGTAGTGTGTAGTTCGAAGAAGAGTCTCCCTGAAAGGTGAAAATGAAAATTTCATAAAGTTTGAGATTATCTGGTGAAAGAACCAATGTGGGAGTACTTTTGTTAGCTCATCTGGTGGCTTATCTTTTCTTGTTTTTGTTTGTTTGTTTGTTTGAATATTGCCCCTTAGGCTTAAAGATGATGGCACTGGAACTCCTTATGACAAAGAATCAATGGCAATCATAAAACTGAACAATACAACTGTCCTTTATTTAAAAGAGGTGACAAAATTCCTTGCTCTTGTTTGTTTTGTCAGAGAAGAAAGCTTTGAGAGAAAAGGTATTTTTCCCTTCTCTAGTATTGCATTACTTTTATATTAGCGAGTTAATGAATAACTGTGGTTGTCATTAGCTGATAGCAGTCTTTAGCTGTATCACAAATATTAAAGGTAAGTACAGCTTGATAGAGCTTACATAACATGTTTAAAGGCATGAGGTATTTGTGCTGGCATGAAGGTAAGATGAAATCATAAATATATTTGACAACTTTCTGATACAAAAGCATATGAAAGTTTACATCCACTACAGTAAAGCTTCCATCTGCAATAGTAGCATGTGTCAGTTTATCTTGGCTAACATTGATTTGTACCTGTTGGCGCCAGCATACGCATTTGGAACAGCTTGCGTGCCATAACCAAGGGAAAATTATTGAAACTGGCTGATAGAAATATGTGCTTGCTTTTCTCATTTCTGAAAGGAGGCTTTTGAAAAGCTGCATATTTGGGAACTAGATGGCTTTCATATTTTGCAGTTAAGGTGCATAAAATTTCTTGCTTATCTCTCTGACTCTGATCAAAGTCAATACTGAAAGCTTAGTTCATGACCGCGCTGCTCGCTGGCATGATGTTCACAGTTACTGGTCTTAGTGAAATGCCCTGAGACCAGAACCAAGCAGTGGGAGAATGAGCCATCATCTGGGCTTGTGTCCCCACCTTGTGATATTAATTCGCCAGTCAGTGTTGGTGTGTTTGTGAATGCAGTACTCATACCATGTCTGCTGGGCTGTTTGACAGGCTATTTAGCTTTTATTTTATAGAACTTCAACTGGTTGAAATTCTCTTTAATACCTGTACCGACTTTATTATCTATGAATGTTAGATATGGTCACTTTCTTTTTTTGCTGTAAGCGTAAGAATTGTTACTTTACATACCTACTAAGAACACTGTTTCAGAAAAGACGCCATGTTGAATAAACATCCATTAGGGTTTGTCCACCACTGTGTCAGGTTGTTGTGTCTACATAGTTTGGGACACTTAGTGCCGCAGCCTGTATGCTCTTTAACAGTACAGTTCTGGTGTTATAATGCAGATTAGCTTTTGGTGCCTGGTGACTTCCACATAATACTTTGTCTGAACTCTAGGGAGAGAGAAAATAATTCCTGGCAAAAAAATCAAAGTGTAACGCGGTGGATTTAAACCACTTAAAATATGTATCATCTCCTGTTAGGGAAATTGAAGTGGAAAACACTGCAGTATTTGAGTTAAGAAAGCTTATGGCATTAACCTTGAATGAGCTCATAAGCTCAGTGCCAAAATTCTAAAATTGTATTGCAGTATTACGCAATTGTAGCACCCAGTAAGTCTTCCAGTTGACTACCAGTATGGCTTTACAGCTTTTCTGTGGGATCACATTCAGCCCACTCACATGGTAATATGATCGGCCTATTATGTATATATGTAATCTAACAGCATGTCTGTTGTGTTATTTTTCAATTACAATGTAAGATGAAATAAAACTGGCTGTTACTTGGTAATATTTCTATCAAGTATCCATTTCAAAGCTTATGTATTGTCAAAAAAAAGAAAATTCTTTGATTACTAGGTGCTACTTATTTTTATCACAGTTGTTCTGTAAAGCAAATTTACAAAATGACACTGTATTTTATGAAAGATTTTAATTTTTCTTGCAGTATACTGAGCACTTCTCCAAAGCTCTTTATTGAGTTAAGGCTTTGTTGTCTGCCAATGAACTTCTATTTGTTTTCTCTTAAGACTAATAAGTATATTTAATATCAGACATATTATGAAACTATAATGCTCACTGAATTATTTGTATTTATCAAACGCGCTTTTGTTTAGCACAGAAAAAAATGCCTGGAAAATTCACCGATTATGACCTCCAGAGAGACAGTGTGGTATTTCACTAAATGTAGAAATAAGCAATTTTTTCATTACCTAATTTGTATAAATGTCTTTATTAATATGGAAAACATTTCTATCTCTGTAGGATTAATAGACTACAATTTCCATTGTTTTCGAAAAGCCATACAAGAAGTATTTGAAGTAAGAATGAAGGTAGTAAGATCTCGAAAACATCAAAGCCACATGCAAAAAAATAAAAGACCGACTCCCAATGGGACACCAAGAATGCCACTGTAACTGAGGTTTTCTGGCACTGTGGCAAGCAAAGTTTTCGTGAAGTTGATGTGACTTCTGCATCTCATTGCACTGAGTGAAGAGGAAAACAAATGGGACTGATGTATTATATGAATTTTCCCTGAATGTTCAGAAAGCACTGTTTAAATATTTTTATCCAATCAGTTTTTTTCATATAGTGAGCACTTTGAGCAAAATGTTGTATATATAAGCATTGAGGTGAACACTTGTAAGAATTTTCTTAATATATGCTGTAAACCTTTTTCATGCCATATTAAGAAAAAACAGCTGTGACAGAAATACTGGGTACATAATTTGCACTTTTTCATGTTTTCCTTGTGGAGTTGGACTTTGATAAACTTAGTTTTTATGGTGATTTTGATGCATGGTGTCAGGTAAAATGTATGCTGTAGTTTATTTACCTGCTACAATCAAATTGGTTAGTAAACAATTAAGAAAACTTGGTACAATGCCTTTTAAAATTTGTGACAGCTAATACCTAACATTCATACAGATCTAATTTCGTATATTTTTCAATTTGTAAACCGAAGAATAATTTTGAAGTATTACAGCAATAAGCACCTTACCAGGGATCATAACTGGTAGGTAAATATTAGCTTTTATAAAACAGGCTTTTGGCCAAATTTCATCCGGAGTTCTCCATAACACTGGTCATGCCCTCTGTTGGGTCTGTTTTTATTATTTACCTCAGCATATACCACTAAAATACCTTTCTATAAAGATAATTGTTTTGTAAAATGGCTCTATGTTGCACTGGTATTTTTATAAGGCTTCAGAGGAGGGTGTTGTATCTGAAAGGTTGAATTTACATTGATAAGTTTGTTTTGAGAGCCTGCTCATCTACAGTTGGCGCGGTGAAGAATCTGTATGTATTTCCACCCTGACGTTGTGATGTACTGATAGGAAGTCCTAAAGATGTGAGCACTGGGTTCTGATTCCCTCTAATAGGGGTACGTCTGTGATTGAAATTAAGAAGAGACCATTAAAATGAGGACTGGACAATCTACCTACTGTAGTAATCAGCATACATCACTACTTTTTATTTTAATATTGAACATGGGCAGACTCGCCACAGGATCAGCCAGGACAGCAGAGCACTCTCAAACCTACAAAGAAGTAAAACTTACTTTCTGAGTTCTGTATTCACTGTTTTTGTTTAATTAATGATACAAAATTATAGTTTCTAGTCGGAAGAGCAACTCTCTTTTTTCCCAGTCCCACCACAAACCAATTGCATGCGCGGTCCGGCGGTGTTGTCAGCAGCTCTTGGGAGTGGGAAGAGCTTGACCTGAATGGGAGGCAGCTTGCTGTACACCAGAAACAGGTAAGGGGAGCTATACCTCACTCATTCATAACTAATCTGCCCCTAGCTGAGATAGCTCTGGAGACAGATGGGAAGATGGAATTTGAAAGTTTTCTCTTGGCCACCGTAAGGCATAATGCTGCATGTCTGTCAGTGAGTTAAGAGCCCCCAGTGTTAGCTGGCTTCTGTTGAACAAGGAGAGGTTTAACCTGTGGTAAGCAAGTCTCAATTCAGTTGTGGTTTGAATGCAAATGCAGAGTTCCCATATGCTATATAGTGACACATCTTGAGGCTCTAGTACTATACTGAATACACAAGTTGGGAGAGCCAGTTAGCATGAATGCAAAGGGTCTCTATGCAAACATCTGCCAAAAGGGAGACCAGTAGTTACCAAGCCCCTTACTGCTGCCTGATGCATGTGACTTACCTTTTGGAACAAACTGGGTCTTTTAGCATGAGTCTATTGAATATATGTGGAGTTCATAGAAAAAGGTGCTAGTCAATATATGGAGCTCAGCTCCATCTAGGCTCACTTGATAAGTAACGCAGTTCTAGGTGCTCAGGAAGGTGAGAAACGTTGAGCATAGCCAAAAGTACCGGTCCTGGTGCCAGTGTGAAGGATAATGACAGTAGCTGTAATCAAAGCAGAATGCTTCAAAATTACAGAGAGTTCAAATTCCTTTTGGTACTGTCACCACCTGTCATCTTAGGTGAGTGCAGCTCTTCTGACCAACGCCTCAGTTAAAGTAACGCAAAGCTGTCTTCAGAGTTCACCACAGCAACGGTGGGTAAGAGCCACCTTTTGACAGCTCTGCAGTCCATAGGACTTTCATTGAAGTGCTGCCATAATTTCTAGCCACACCTTTGTCTTTCATTTTGTTGAGACCCACCACTGGGTCACAATCTCTGTCCTCCCTTCACTCCTTCAGGTATAGGTGACTGTCTGGGACAAAGACCGCCTACCAGGCTGGACCAGATACTTGGGTTTTGGTTTTGTTTGCTTGTTTTAATAAAGTATCTCATCATACTGGCTATGGTATGAATCATAACTAAAGAATGTAGTTTCCATATAGTTGGCCCGAGTTCTCTGTAGTTATGCATACTCTTGTATTTAGAGACTATCAACTTTTTTAAGACAATTAAAAGTTAGCTGTTGTAGTCCCTTCCAGAATTTGGCATAGATTATGTTGCATAACTTAGTGAAGGTGACTTAGCTAACGTGTTGTCGTGGTTTAACCCCAGATGGTAACCGAATACCACGCAGCCACTCTCTCACTCCCCCCCCACAGTGGGGTGGGGAGGAGAATCGGAGAGAAAGGAAAACTCATGGGTTGAGATAAAAACAGTTCCCCAGGACGGCAAAGGAAAAATAATAGTAATTATATATTAATAATGATAATAATATATAAGGATAATAATACATATAAAACAAACGATGCATAATTTCTCACCACCCGATGACCGATACAGCCCGTCCCGAGCAGCAGCCAGGGAGCAGGGGTATTCCCCAGCAGCTATCCCAGAACAGCAAGTTCCAGAGAGAGCAGGCGAGGGAACAAACAGACGAATGAACAAACGAAAAGGCCTGAATGAATGAAAAAAAAGGGAACTGGCCCACCGGCTGACCCTCACTTATACCAGGCATGACATCTATGGTATGGAATACTCTGTTTGGCCAGTTTGGATCAACTATTCTGGCTATACCCCTCCCAAGTTTTTGCACCTGCACATTAGCAAAACCTGGGAAACTAGAAGATGTCCTTGATCGCCTAACAGCAACTAACAACATCAGTGTATTATCAACATGATTCACATACTAAATCCAAAACACAGTAGCTGCTGGAGAGAAAATTAGCTCTGTCCTGGCCGAAACGAGGACATGTATAAAATTTCTAATTTGATATTATCAGAATAAGCATAATTTTTATCAGATTACTTATGTTTCAAATATATTTAATTATAAAATTGAATGTTAAAAATGCATTACTTTTACTGTTGAGTATTTTCAGTTTAGGTGACAACTTGTGTGTTTCACTTTTGAGTAATCATCTTCTAATTAGTACCTCAGATTTTCATGTTCTAGCTGAAGTGATTGAGCACTGAGTGAGGCGTGCAAGGCTGGCGTTGGTTTTTTTTTAAAGAACATATTATTTCAAATCTTTTGCTTTTCCTTTTAAATTTTATTGAGGTTCTAGTTTTTATTTTAAAGGTATGAAATACCCCATGTGCTACAAGAGACAGTTCTGACAAGGCAGTGTTTAGATACCTTTCTTAAAATTAGAAATTGTGCAAGAAGTAATCACTTCCCAAATAGTGCAGTATTTCCAAAATACTTAATCTGTGAGTCTCCATTTCTATATATCATCAGAGTTGCCTAGACATAGTAGGGACCATTATTGAACTCGCCATGTCTCTTTAAAACACTGGTTTAGAAAAACTCAAACCAATTTAGTATCCCATAGACACTTCAAAGTCAGGAGCTGAGTAACTATAAAACATTGGTTCCAACAACTTGTTGTAGTTGAGGAAATCTCTGTAAGTAATTCAACAGGCAGCAGCCCAGAGTACTTAATGGATTCTTTGAAGAATTAAAATGCATCCTTGAGCATGCACTGGAACCTGTCTATTTAAAATGTTACAGTGCTGGAATGTCTTTCTAAAATGCTGTGATTACAGACGTCCTGTGCTTTAGCATGGAAGTGTAATCAATAGGAGCAAACTACTCTGATAAAGCGTAATTCAAATGGATCATTTGAGATCTCATGTTTTGTGATGGAACAATTTTTTTTTTCTCATTAAAACAAAAATTCTGGGTTTTCTTGCATGTGAAATTGCACTCCTGTGATAACGTTTCATACTAAGGGAGTTTATTCTGTGAAAGTACTGCAGCAATTTTTAAAAGAAATTTTAAAGAACCTATAAACTCCCTCCATTTTTATATGCATCATCAGATTAAGTTGAAGAATTAAAGACAATAACCCTAAGCAGGTCATATACAGTAGCAACTGTTTGCTTTAATGACATATTTGCTGTCCCTGTCATTTGCAATAGTCATTGCAGAATATTTTTTTCTTAAATTGAACATTGAGGGTTTTCTATTTTTGTACTGAATGATGTGCATGACATTATTACATAGTGATTTTTGTTGCTGCAGCTTTATTTCTGTCTTGTTCAATGGGGAAATCAGATCATTAACACCAAAATTTCTTACTTAGATTCTAAACATTTATCGATAGCCACATGTGAATTTACTCAATTACAGACAAACACATCAACTTTACCCATTTCAGCTGTGTGGAAAATGAAAAACAAGCTTGGTTGGGAAATTCTTCTGGGATCCTCTGATACGGTGGCATATGGTTGACATCCCACTTGATTTCCCACTGTATTAATATTTGCACATTAGCTCATGCACATATCTTCAAAGGGCTACATTTCAAAAAGGCTCTAACAGACTGTTTCTTTTCATTTGTTTTCTCCCTGATATCTTCTGTGTTACCTTTCTCAGTTTGCTATCTCTGTATACGTGTTTCATTGTAAACAGGTCAGATGATACCCAGTCTCCTTGGTTCCTGCCAGCCTGTTCTCTTTGGCTTATAAGCATTATGAGCTACAGGCTAGGTCTTGAGCAAAAAGCTACTGAAAAAATACCAAGTACGAAAATATCTAAATTGTATAAAATCCATTACATGCTACTAACATCCTTAAAAAGATAAAACATATTTATGTAATCTTGGTATGTATGCACACCATACAATACATGTCCATATTCAAGTTACAGTTTATGCTGGCAGTCAGATTTTAAACATTTCCTAATCATCTCCAGAACTTAAAAAAAAAAATATTCATCTAGATAAATACGTCCAGGGAAAAACACTGATCTAATGCAGCAGTCTGTCACAATGTCTCTTGGACTAAACTAACGTATTTTTGATAAGGTAAAAGATTTTTCAGGAGACTAGTCAGAGGAGATACTCTACCCAATATTTTCCTTAATAATGCCAGTAGCTGCTATGACAAGGAAGGATTGTTTATTTCGGAATTGCTGAGTACCAGAAGGTAGAGAAAAAAACCACTGATGTCCTTTTTAAAAACAAAAACAAAACCAAAAAAAAACCCCAAACAAACAAACCAAACCAACAACTAAACACGGCCTAAATGGAGAAGGGTTGGGATTAAACACCTCATAGATGATTGCAAACGTGAGAGAAACAAAAAAACCACAGAGTGGCCTAGTGTATAGGCCAGAACATTTCATAGAGTATTCCCAGCTGCCACCTTCCACAAAATGCAGGCCTAGAAGAGACGATGGGCTTTTCAAAAGAAGATGCACGCGTATGTTGAACCATGGTGAGGTGGTCTGGGCAAGCTCAGTTGCACCATGTGGTCCTCAAAGGCCCACGTAGTAGTGCCCCGGCAGTGACTTACAAGACAGTGTATCAGAGCTGCCTTTGCTATTGTAGCAGGATTTACTCCTTTATATAGGTTTTAATCTCCACTCAGTGCGAACTTAAAAGCCATTCTGGACTCTGCTGAACTAAAAGGTAGTGTCGATGCAAATGTGAAGCATAAACCAGGCATGAACACGTTCACATTGGAAATCGGAAATGGATTTCTAAAGCAAGAGAGCAGCGATGTTCTGGAGCCTCTGCTCAGCGTGGCGAGAGCAAACAGCCTGACTATGTCCAAGAGGAACCTCAGCTTGTCAATGAAAAGGGGTGTAAGTTGTGGTAAGCACGCCAATTACCTGAGAGTGCTAGCATCAGGGAATGCTATAGTCCTAACTCACTTTCTCATCAGCACTGCGAGTTTCTGACCCAGATGAAGTCATGTTTTCATGTAGGTGTTTATATGTCAGGTAGGTGTCTGCTCAGCCAGTACCAATCCATTAATCACTGCAAGTTTACAGTCTTGATCTTCCTAATTAGGCTGCCTGCTTGCTCCTTCCTCAGCTTTCTGTTATTCCAGATAAAACAACCATCCAGCAGTTTGGGAGCCAGTAATGCTTTCAGAGGCCTTCACACCCAATGCTGCGAGTTCTCTTCTGCAGCTGGGGTTCCTCTAATGCTGCTGATAAAACTGCCTGATCAGATGGAGTGGTGGATGTCCTAGCAATAAAGTTCAAATCTTTAACCAGCACTCCTGGGGTTTTTAGAAGCCTCACCATCCACTTTGCAGTGGTATCATTCAAGGGACCTGACACCTGTGATACAATTCCTACTTGTTCTGAGGTTAAATCAACTATTGATTGAATTTTCCCCTGTTGTTCATTCATGCACATCCACATCAGTTTTGTGGACTACTTTGATAACCACCAGAGCCATCTGAGCTGTCAAAAACATAATCTGTTTCAACTCTTTTTGCAAAGCAGTATACAGAGAGAACAGGGATGTGCCTTCTGGGAAATCCAGTAGAGCCACATCAAAAGGACTGAGCCACATCAAAAGGTCCGAGGGGCCAATATCTTTGTCTCTAAACCCTGCACTGAGAGGTGGAACCATACTCTGCTTTTCTGCAGTGCCCTTTTCAAAGACTGAATCATCCTCTGGCGAGCCAAATGGTCTGATCCACAAATTGCTTCTCTTTCAATACTCCCTTCACAGCTGCTCGAACTTCTTTTGACTGCCAGTATGCCATTCATCACGCTGTCTGGTCGCACATCCTAAGTGCTGAATGCAAGCTCTGCAGCAGAGGCGTACGAATCGGCTCACTCCCACCACTCCTGTTCCCCTTGCTCAGCACTGTTTCCAGTCCTGTTCCTTCGGCAATTTCATTTCGTATTTCAATTCCACATTTTCTATCTATAAAGCAGCGGTTGTCATTCCAAGTTCTGCAATTCTTCATAAAGTCTATTATGCAGAAACTTGAGTATTCGCTTTAAATTTAGTGTTCTCTTGACAGATTATAAATGCCTTTCCTGCTTTTCTCAGTGCACCCTCTCCCATGAAAGCTTCCCGCTCCCATCAACTGAGTGCATCCTTAAAAGTTCCTCAGGATGGGACAAGCGCGTTCCCTTCTTCTCTCCCATCTTTATATTGCTACCATTAATAGTCCCCATAAAATCCAAGCTATAAATCTCTAATTTGAATAGGTAGGACAACACCAGACTGCACAATTGTTTTCAGCTTTTGTTATTCCTCTTTCAGAGTAACAAAATTCCTCTGCAGCCTGCATCCCCTGCCAATCTGCACCCCTCGTGAGTCGCTTTGCTAGACACCTTCCACCATCTGCAAAAAAACCCTGCCAGCAGATAAACACAATTTAAAAGTGTAAAGCAGTAATTTATTGATTAACACAGGTGGCTGTGACTGGCAAGCTACTAGACTAAGCATTAACATGCTCACCTCCCCCTGCAAGACACAGATGAGTCTTCAGCAGCCAGTGTCACCAAACTGCCATTTTCTGACTCTCCGCTTTTCCCTTCCAGCATTTTACACCTTTTCACATCAGTGTTTTTCTTCTGGACCTCATCTCAACAGCCCTACCTCCATCTCTGGTTCTGCCTTACCTTGCCTGGCCCTGCTGTGCAGCCCCTTCTCGCGGTGCAGCGATCCCTGAGCATGCTGAACCCAGGCTACGGGGCTGAGCCCTGCCAGGGCTGGGCTGCGGAGCCCAAGCAGCTGAAACTGCAGAGGGAGGTGACGTGCTAGCAGGCAGTGGACATCGGGTTAATATGGTTGGCTGGTGCCCAGAGAGCAATGCAATTTGCCAGAGGGTAGACATGTTCGGTCAGCAGAGCCACTCTCTGGGCTCTCTTGACTGCTGTGATTAGGGGTTTAGTCCAGTTGCCCACACGGGTCCCTGGTGTCATTGAAGGTGCTCTAGGCACTCCACCTGGCCTTCAGCTACTGCTTCGTTCAGAATGGCACCAGTATCCCATATCATACATTTCTGCTCCATATGGATGTCTGCCATACCTTAGGATACCTCATGGCATCAGACACTTATGTGTGTGCAACTGAATCAAGCCCTAGATTTCTACTAACCATCTGAGAAACTCCTGGGTGTCCCAGATATCTACAGGGGGCCGGCAGAGACGACTGATAACTCAATATATCTTGGTTAATGACATAGCAAGCTTTAATCATCCTTACACCAATTGTAAAACACTTTTTGAGGAGCTTCAAATGAAGAGCCTGCTCATAAATCCTTTATTCCCATTGCTGAGTCAGTAGGAACTGTATGCAAGCAGGTACACGCAAGTTCACATTAGAGTCATGAGTAACATTTTTGGAATGCATGGGGTGGAAAGACTGCTTGATGGCAGTCCAACAGACGTAATCCTGACTGCTTTCCTTCTGGCTGCCGTGTAATTGTGAAGACAGATGCTTCATTCCCAGAAGGAAGTTTATGGGAGTAAGGTAACATGAAGGAGCACGGGGAGCAACTCACATAAGGAAAAAGTGACAAAAAGAAAATCTGGGGCCTGATGCCCTGAAGAGGGAGGATCATGAAAAACGGGCTGCATGAGTCAAAGGCTATGCCTAGTATTTTCTCCCTAAATAGTGGCACAGGAGCAAAGTAATTTTTAATTGGAGTAGTTCACAACTACTCTCCAACGATCTAGCTCTCTCTGCAATTTGCATAGTATAGAATATGCACCAGAGAAAATTTCTGCCATTATCTGTAGTTCCTAAATAAAGAGTAACTAGATCAGGGAAGTCCAGAGTCACGAACAGCTGTTACTCAGACAGCAGCTTCAGCTTTGGCTTGTGCCTTTGCACGTTTCTTCTGAACCAGAAAACCATCTCAACTATTACAACAATGATGCCTGAGGGGTGCGAGTCGAGTGACTGGCGTGACTCCTCCCATTCTTCAGGGGGGAAAAAAAAATGTAAAATATATGTACTTTTATTTTGACTTTGCATAGCGTAGACTACTGCAAGATGTCCAGAGGAGGGCCACAGAAATGATCAGAGGGCTGGAGCACCTCTCCTCTGAAGACAGGCTGAGAGAGTTGGGCTTGTTCAGCCTGGAGAAAAGAAGGCTCCAGGGAGACCATATTCCAGCTTCTCAATACTTAAAGGGGGGTTATAAGAAAGACGGGGAAAAACTTTTTAGCAGGGCCTGTTGTGATAGGACAAGGGGTAATGGTTTTAAACTAAAGGAGGGGAGATTTAGACTAGACATAAGGAAGAAATCTTTTACAATGAGGGTGGTGAAGCACTGGAACAGGTTGCCCAGAGAGGTGGTAGATGCCCTATCCCTGGAAACATTCCAGGTCAGGCTGGATGGGGCTCTGGGCAACCTGATCTAGTTGAGGATGTCCCTGCTTATTGCAGGGGGGTTGGACTAGATGACCTTTAAAGGTCCCTTCCAACCCAAACTATTCTGTGATTCTATGATTCTATGTTCCACAAACTCTGCACTGATGGTCCAGATCAGGCACTTGCTTGCTTGGGCAGTTACAGCAAGCTGGTAACTTCTTCCCTCATTCTCTTTCTTCTGTTTCCGAAATAACACTAATTAAAAGTCAGCTGGCAAAGCCGCCTGTTTTGTCAGTCAGTTGCTTTAGAACTAAACTTGAAGAAAAGACAGTAATCGCTTTCCTGAGAAGCACCATGCATCTGTGCAATTGCTACTGGGCATTGGTTACACAATGCTGTGCTTGTTTTTATCAGTGAGGAGGAGGTGCACTTGTTGAATCCAGATTTACCAGGTCTGAATTCACATAAAGGATTTTAAAAGCTGAGGCTGTATTAGTCACCAACGAGCACAATAATGATTTCTCTTCCAAGTGAGTCATATCTGTTCCCACTGATAATATAGGCATATTAATATTAGATTCCTTAATTCCATTAGAGTTTAATTCTGTAGCCAACTGTCTGTGTTGAAAGAGTAGCATTATAAATGAAGCAAACCACTCTACATTTTGTGAATTGGTGAAAGCACGATGTGAATGCTTTGTACAAAGAACTATTGTATTTTCATAAGCTTTTGTGATCTCAAACCTTCTCTAGAAGAAACGATTTGTAGCTAAGTTTATGAGACAGCCTGAAAAGCATACAAACCCCACTCTGAACTGACTTTAGGTAATCATTTAACGTATAGTACACACTGTTGAAATGTACCTTACCTCACACAATTATATGACCTGCATGGAGAAATAAATAATAGTTCAATGTCACATTACCTCACTTAATTCCCTGAGATCTGCAAGAATATACACTGATGCCTCAACCCAAGCACAAAAACTGAACCCCTGTGTCACACAGGTGTCCTGCCTCCAAGAGAAAGGGGAGGTTTCGGGAGTAACTCCCTCTTCGGGGGCTCTGCCTGGAGGCTTCTTGGTGTCCATCCCCCAACTCCGCACGCTGAACTCCGTGATTCCCATTCCTACCTGCTGAGCTCCCCTCTTGGACCTTTAAAGTCAGTTCATCAAGAATCTTACTGTTAAAAATAAGAGGCTTTATCGACTGAAATGTTTGTGATTATTTTAAACTGAGGGGAAATACGTGATACATTTGTATCAGATACAGAGAGCTGTATATATCAGATGCAGCTATACGTACATATGAAAATACCTAACTAGGATGGTGTAGAACATAGATGACTTTACCTAATCCCCCTTTGCAGCTAATGGAGAAATCCAGGAACTTTTAAAGGATGATTTGTTGGATCTACAGCTAACATCTATTCCAGGCAAGACGAACTCTGCTGTAAAAGCTCCTGGTTCTCTTAATTTGCTATAAAGTGAGCCTCTGGTAATCAGCTCAGAAATGGATATCCATGGTCTGCAACTGTCCAGCAGAATTCTGCCCATATGTTTACTCTGATTTGGCCTTTCATGGTAGCAATGGCTGCAACTGAAAAATTATGCATTTTATCAAATACTATGATTGTCATTTTGTAATACGCATTTTATCAGACCTTATGATTGTCATTAATTTTGTAATATTTTTTGCAACAGAGGGGCCTATATGCTCCTTTGCTCTAAAGCTAGGTGGCTGTATGAGAGTCTCTGTTTTCATCCAAAAGAAAAAAAAATCAGTATACCACAACTGCAGAAAAGTACATAGAAACATGAGTAAAAACATCTCGGAAACTAGAAATTTAAAAAAAAAATAGAAATTATTAGTGATTTTTTTTCTTGGTCAAACTGAAGCCTTACTTCAACATAAAACATTCACGAAAGCCACACAATTTTTAATATTTTGAGTTGTCAAAACTGATGATTCTTGCTGTCCTGCAACCAATTTGGTGAAGTTGTACAAAATCTTTCTGCAAGGATTCAGTGTGGTATTAAATAACAAAATCTTTGCTGGAGCAGTGTTCAGGCAAACTTTCAGTTTCTATATGCTTCAGCTGAGCATGTTTATTTTTTCACCAAGTTAGATCATATGACAGGATACACAAGCTACATGTGAAGTGCTGCCAGCATGTAGGATTTGACTGCAATTTTGCTACTATATTTGGCGTTTGGTTTTAAAAAACCACAAGTTCTAGCACAAAATGGCTTCTCCGTGCAAAAGTCTAAACAAAAGGCAGATGAAAACACAAATCCAAAGGACATTTTTGACCAGAGGCAGGAAGAGGAGGGAGGCTGCCGCTCCAGACTGGCAACACTCACTGTGCAGGAGCTCTGCGGCGCCTGCTCCTCGGCTGCCCCAAGCAGCTGCCGACATGTGGGGCAGGGAATTAATCCCCAGATTTCTACCCGTATGCTGACTACCTCATGGGAATCGGTGGTTTAATCTGGCAGCATTCACCTCCTGCAGCTCTGACTTTTAGCTAGTAATACAGCTGAAAATGAAAAGTGGACTCGTACTGCTAGCTCTGCACAATTTTGCGTGGCGATTACTCCAGCACCCAGCCAGGCCACAGTGTAGCTTACTTAAATGTATATGTCCTATCAGTGAATTTCTGTTACTTAAAATTTAAGTCTATTCAGCATATTTTCAATAGTGCTTAACTGTCATGTAGTTACAGTGACTGTGTATTTCTTTTTTTAGCTAACAGACCAAGTTTCATGTTAATTGCAGGTGCTTCCTCCTTGAACTGTATCAAATGACATTGTAAGTGCAGCCAGGGTCTGGCCCAGAAGGGAAAGCTCAACTCCACATTACTCTTAAGTAGTTCATAATAACTATCACCTCTCGATTCATGCCATTATTCACATTATAATACCATTTTAAAAATTATCTTCTATCAAAATAGATCCCAGAACTTTTTACATGGAAATCCAGATTTCCAAATGCAAAATACTGCTCTCCTACTTTGGGGAAGGGCAAGATGTAGCCACAGATGATCCCAGAGCCCTTCTCCCGCTGCACAGCAAGATGGCTCTGGAAAACGAGGAAAGATGGGACGTACCTGCTAAGAACCACCAACATAGTTTGTAAACATGACAGCCAGTGCCCGCAGCTCACCACCTCCAGCGGTCAGATCAGCCCTTGTTATCCAGAAATGCTGAGATGTCATCAAGAGTCGTTGGCCATTAAATGTACCCTGAGGTGCTTTTGGTGCAAGAGTGAACCCTAAAGCCTGACACCATCCCTTCCCTTCTGTTATATAATTATTTATGCTGTACATTATTCGTAGTGCTTTGTCCTGTAAAAAGGAAGATCACTTTGCCCCTCCAAAAAATTCAGGTACTTGATAAGGTGGAGTAAAGTTGCTTTATTTATTGATTGCTGTTACCACAACATCACTGTGAACAGGAAAGGGAAGAGTAATGCCTTGTTCTGCAATTCTGAGAATGTGAGGAAGTGAAAAAAATATACCTACTCAAATGTTTTTGGTTATAACTGTTTTGCTGTTCAATCAAAGAAGGGAAGAGGAAAAGAGAACAAAGACATTAAAACATGAAAAAAATATTTTTTAAAAGAGGATGAGGAAGAATATAAAAGTAACGTAGACAAAATTAAAGCCAATTCATGAGGTAGAGACGTGAGTTTCAAGCTTATGCTGTTGAAGACAAGCACATAAAAGCTCAGACATGTTTCTTATTTACAGCTTGTACTGAATTAAAGGGAAACGGAAACTGCTGAGATTATGACCACTTTAATTTTTGTATTTCCTCAGCTGTAAATTCTTAAAAGTGTTATCCCAAGTGTACTGTGGCTGTAACCAGGCAGCAGAGAAACCGAAGTTGTAGATGCAAACAAATATTCCTCTGGCATTGTGGCATGGAAAAGGTGATCTCCTGATCAAGTCAAGCTCTTGCTGATAATTCTTACCTGAACTAACAATCGTTGGTGTGTGATACCATTTCAGCGTTTCACCATCCTGAAAACCAACACACAAGATGCTACTAAATCAAGTCTTTTGGGCAGGGTGTCAGTGGGTCCGTGGTCTCCTGGAAGCCCCTCTTCTAAGCCCCCAGTTTTCAAACCAATCTACTCGTGCTATGAGGTGTTGAGACACTGCACCCCATGACCTCTGCGGTTCAAGGCAGAGACGAGACGGGGACATGGGGCATTTTCGCTACTGCAGCCACCACGGCAGAACTGCGGCCTGGTGATCGTAGCATCGCGACCATCCCGGCTGCGCCTGGGGTCGTGGTTCTGCTGTGGGGCCGAGCGTCATCCATCCCTGCTGGAAACTGGCTGCTTCTTCCACGCTACGGCAGAGAAGGGCCGGCAGCTTGTGAATTTTAATTTGTGCAACACAACCACACGAGTATTCACCAGCCGCCCCGCCTCGCCGTGGCCTGCCGTGCCCCGGCCGTCCGCCCGCCCCCGGCTGCGGGGCCTGCTCCGGGCCCGGCCCGGGCGGGCCCTGCCGAGGGCCAGGCCGCGGGGCGGTGCTGGCGCGGCAGGTGCCTCCCTCCGCGGTCACGGCGGGGCCGCCGCCGCCGCCGCTGCTGCCACGTCAGGGGAGTTTCCCGATGCGCGGCGGGCTGGGCCCGGCCTTTCTCCTCCTCCGCCCCCTGCCCCGGCCCCCGCTGCCGGAGACGCTGCGGAGGAAGCGAGCGAGCGAGCGGTGCCCGCTGCCATGGAGGGCCGGTACAATCTCAAGAGCCCAGGTAGGCGGCCCGGTAGGCCCCGTCAGGCGCCGGCCTCGCCTGCAGGCCGCGGCCGGACGCGGGGCGGCAGGGCCGGGCGGGGGGGCGCGCGGCCGTGCCTTGCAGGCTGCCCAGGCCGCTGCCTTTCGCGCCGGGCGGCCGGACGGGCGGGCCCGCCTGCCCCGGGGCAGCCGCGGTTCGCGGAGGGCTCGGGGGCCGCTGCCGGGGCGCGGCGGCGGGGCCGGCAATCGCCGCCCGGGGCGCGGCGGGACAGGTGCAGCGGCCGGGCCGAGGCCGCGGTGGGGAGGAGGGATGGGGGCCCTGAGCCGCGGCGATGCCCGCGGGTGTGGGTCAGCTGCGCGCCGGGGAGGCGGCGGCGTTCAGGCGGAGGCCGGCTGGGTCGCTTCTGCTTCCCAGTGCGATGGCGTTGAAAACTGCCTCCGAGCTGTAACTCGGTTCGAAGCACCCAGGCTACCCGGGGGCTGTGTGTGTATGTGTGTGTACACCCGGGGGCTGTGTGTGTATGTGTGTGTGCACCCGCAGGTTTTCGCTGGCTTGTGGAAGCGTACCTTTGAACCTTCTGTCAGGTGGCTGTGCCCTGTTTGCCTGGGCATCATCTCCTCTCCAAGTCAGTGTGCGTGAGGAGACAGGTTGCCAGCAATAGTTTAGTCTGTGTGGCATGTTTGTTTTACAGAAGTGTTACTGCACACACTGTATTTAAGTGTGTGTGTGTTTGTTCATGGGATGGATTCCGTGTTAAAATTCATGCCGTATAACTCCTAGACTTTCTTTTGAATCCTTGAAGTGAGAGGAATGCTTCGAGAGATGTGGGAGATGTCTTGAGAAACAGCGCTGGAAGGGAAGGTTTTGCTCCCTAGGAAGGGAAACTGAGGACAGGTCGGGTCCCGCCTGTACGGCTGCGTTGGAGCAGTGGCCCCTCACCAGCTGTGCTGGGCTTCCCCTCCTGGGAGCTGCACACGCAGTCGGAGGCCTGTCGCTGCGGAAGCAAAACCTCTTCCACAGCTCGTAAGGGTTTGTGTGTCGGTCGCTGTCCTGCCCCTGCTTTCCCCTAATCCGGTTTTGGGAAGTAGATATTATCAGCTTCGTATTATTATGATGAATAGTGGCTTTATTCTTTAATCATACTGTCCTATTACTGGTATGGGAGGTGGGGAGAAACTTAACATTATGATGACTTGTACTTTACAAATGTAAATGGCAGGCTTATTTACAAAACATGCCTCATGTGGATGATGTATCTATTGCTAAATTATGTCTCTCACCCTCACACCCAAGTTGCGTAACTGAAAGATAAGAAGGATCACAAAGCAAATAATGTACTAGTTATAGTCTAAAGTATCAGGAAGGAAGACTTTTTTGGGGGGAGATATGCTGGATATATTGCATATGTGAACTCGCAAGGCCACAGGAACATGGTCACTAGTTATGGTTTGCCACGTCATTGGAAATAGTGGTGGTGTGCTGTATGATGTGCTCCTGGGATCTGGGCGGAGAGGGCAAATGTTTGTGGTTTAATTTAGAAATGTTCTTCTCCTGTGTTGTTAGTAGTCCCTCTTGTTTTCAAGAGAAAATTACCTTTACTGGAATTGATTTTCAGCACCTGTGCTGTTCCATAGCAAAATGAACCTTACTTGGGAAACATTCATACAATGGGTCAATATTGCTTCCCCAAATTAATATGCTCTCTAGCATATAAGTGTCTTAAATTATTTCTTCCCATATGGATGCTGAAAGTCTACAAATGATTTAAATCATGATTTAACATGATTTAAATTGTGCATTTCAGCAGTCACTTAATATGTGTGAAATCTTTCATTTAAAAAGATGGGCAAAAAGGTATTAGATAAATAAGAAAAAAGGTTTAAAATAAATATTGTTTCTTCAGCAGTTGTTCATTAAAACAAGTTGATTGTAGTTATGTATAGCCATTGCATTTAGTCTGGCTCTTTTCCTACTAACCAGGTAGATAAGCATATGCAATTATTTAATATTTTTGTGTATGTTTTACAAATTCCTATCTTGTTATGGTTACAGGTGCAGTTTAATGATGGTATCTTACACTTGCCATTCAACTGAAGGCTTAAGATGGAAATATAGAGTGCTCTAATATTAAGGTGCTTTTAATTAATGTAAATGCGCTGAAATACATAAAAACAAATCCACCGTGTTTCCTGTTTCAAATGGTTGTGTCATCTGTGGACTCAAGTGATTATTTTGGTAACTGAGCCCTCTAAGGCTTTAGAACTAGTAGCTGTCCTCGTGCCTGTTGTTCTGACTTGAATAAAGGAAAAACCAAGCTGCTAACCTTTAGGTCCTGGTCAGCTTTAGGGATTCGGAATGTGTTATCTTGAGACAGAGTGAAGAAAATAATCATTTTGCACCTGCACAAGAGGCTTCTCCTGTTGAAATCTGCTTTTGGACTTGAGCAAACTCTGGTTGCAAATGGTGACTTCTGTCTGCTCAGTAGTTTTAAAGAAAGCAAATACTACTTACCGTTTTAGTATAAGTTATTGTAATGATTATAGTAGGCTTTATACCGTAGAGGAAAACATGTTTTAAATAGGAAATAAAATAGTTACGTAAAAATAAATAGTTGCCAGCTGGTGCTCTGGCAGCTGTCTGTTTACCATAGGCACACGTCGTGGCTGCTGCAGGTCTGGGCTTGGTGAGGGTGGTGTGCTGAGCTGCTGCTGGCTCCTGTCAGTTGCCCTCTATAAGGGCAAGGAGGTGTGGGGGCATTCACCTGAAGCTGTCTCCTCACACCATCTATTTCACACCATTTTTTTTCTTATTTCTTCCCTAAAAGACCATTAATTTTGGAAGGGAAGAAATTTCACACTCCACACTTCAGGCTTCTTTGTATTGCCTCAATAAGGCAAAGCCTTTTAAGCTGTTGCTTCATATTTTTATGTCTATTTTTGGCACTTGTAAAAGGTCAAGCTATTTGCTGTCTTAGGATTTCAAAATGGATTAGTCAACGTATATCAGCCTGCTACCATATGGCTGATAAACCTCTCCCATCAATATGAAAGCTCAGCTGACTAAAGCACAGACTTCATCCTCTTCATGCTTCAGGAACATCCCTATTTTCTGAAATTTATAAGACAGCTACTTGGAATAATCTCTTTACTTTTTTTTCCAAGAGCTGTGACCCTTAGCCTTCTGCAAGATCAGACACCAAATCTTGTAGTCACTGTTTTTGTAGTGACAGTCTCCCTCTTTCATGTAGGATGTTACCAGTCTTCTGAGTGGGTATTAGCACAGACATACTTGAAGAATGATCAACAGCTTCCACTCACAGTGACTCACATGGAGTCCACAAACAACAGTGCTTTTTTATTTTGTTTTGGGTGGGTTTTTTTGTTTGTTTTCATTAGACCTCCTCATCTAGAATTTGACTAGTAAGGGCACTGGAGGAGGACTGGGGAGAGCACATGGAAGGAGGCGTGGTGCGCATCCTGCATTTGCTGCCCAGGGATGGTGCTTTTGGATCTTGGACACACAAGGGAACATAATGTGCCGAGATTGTGATCCTCTTAGCTATCATCTTCAATACATTTACTGCTTTTCCTACAAACTATACTTCTTACTTGTAAAAAGTATGGAGTGGAGAGAGAAGTATTCCTTGTCAACAGCGTACATCGGTTCTTTGTTAATAAAAAATAGTTAATAGAAAATAGCCAGTAGGTACTGTGCTGCTTAGTACCTTCTGTGTATGAAATAAAGATAGAACTTTTTAAAAATAAAAAGTTGCATGGATGTTAAAAATTGATTAAAGCTGAAGAAACTGTTTGATCTTAGCAAATTGCAAAATTTTATCTCCCTTTGTGTTGACTGAACAGTTGTTTTGGATTGTAACTACCAAGTCCTGTACTTCCTGCTGCTGTGAGGGAAATGAGGACTAAAGGTCTGTCATTTCTAAGGGTGGGAGGAAAGAGAGAATAGACTAATTAAAAGTTGGTTGTTGGTTTTTTTTTTTTACAGTTGTCAATACTTTATATGAATACAGGAGGCTTATGGGTCTTGCTAAAGAATATACGTGAGGCTATGAAGATGTAAAGCAGTTATTCAGGAGGCTTGTGGGTCTTGGGAAAGGGTGTATCTGAGACCCTGAAGATGTCAAGCAGCTGGCCTCTCTCTTGGCAAATGGGATTTCCATTTGTTATTGTAGCAGAAGTCAAAGCAACCGTCAAACTGAATTTTAAAATAAAAGCAATTTTGGAACCTATGGCTGTCCCAGACAGTTGAGAGTTCTGCAATTGCACATTTTGGTTTTGTAATAACAATTGTTTTGTTTTGTTACATGAGATCAGCATAAAATAGGAACTTGACTGGTGGAGAACATCACAGAAGCAGTGAATGATGAGCAACTTCATTGTCTCCATTTGCTTTTATTTAGAGAAGTGTGATTTCTCTAATACGGAGAAATGGTGTTCTGCAGATTATAATGTTTAGAATAATGTGGAAACTATAGTAGATTTTGGTAGAGATGACTTTAAAATGGTGATGCTGTTTTCCTGAGACAGAAGTTTTAACTCTTTCTCATTTTGCCCATTCCTCTAGCACTGGAGGATGTGGATTTGATAAGGTCGTCACCGGCAGTATGGGAAGGATTGTTAGCATTATGGGTTGCTTCCACTGCTGGCTTTCTAGTTCCAGAAGACTGGAAAATCGGGAAATCTTTGCGTGGTGTGTTGCAAGTATGCCTGTTTCTACATACTTCTGTTGCTGAGTTGTCAGAGCAAGAGTTGTGTAGTCCACTGTCCCATCATAGACTGAGGCAGTAGGGAATGCTTTGGGAAAGAGCTTTAAAGAAACAGAATATGTAGTATGTTCTCCTCATCAGTGGTTTAAGGACTTGCCCAAGTGGAAGTTTCATCTGTCTTCCAGGGATTTTATTTTGGATGGATGCAACTGGGATGTTTTTTATGAAGAAAGATCAGGTATCTTGGTCCTAATGAAACTTTAAATGTGGTCTTGATTCAAAATTTAGTGACTATAAACTGCTGTGCAAATTTTTATGAAAATATAGTCACATTTTTGTGAAATGACATACAAAAATATTTACAGGAACTCAAAAATCTATTTAAAGACAGATGTGAACTCAGAAGGGTTAAGAAAGGTGGGGGCAAAATGAATGAACAAAAGGAATCCAAAGGTAGAAGAGAAGAGCTTTGATAATGTGGAGCTCACTTGAAAGTGTGGTAACGTGGGTTTATTTCTAGAGTAGATACCACTTGACACTCTATTCTGCAAAAGGATTGTACTTTATATTTCAGGGTACTTTTGTCTCAAGCCCCTTTTTTTCCTCCTGTTATTGTTTTTAATTCACTAATGATCACATATCATTCACAGGTTCCAAGTTGTCCAGGAAAATCACATGCACAATGGAGTAGGTGACACACAGTTACCTAGTGACACTCTGCAGGTCACTGTGAACCTGTTAGTCTCTGCATGTTTAGATTTAATAAACCATTCTTTAAAACCTTCATCCCAGAGAAACTTTATATGAGTTTTACTAATTCATTGCAAAACCTGGATTTGATAAGTAAATTGCATCCTTACTTATGCTTCGGGTTCCTTTATTTATTTCTTTATTATGTACTTTCTTTTCCAAACAAAAGAACTGAAAATTGGTAGAATGAAATGGTTACTGTCCATTTGAGGAAGATACTGTTCCGCACAATCCATATCACTTAAATATGAATTGGTTTCACTGGTGATCCTGCATCTTTGTGTGTACAAAATGGTGTTTCTTCATGTGATGGAGTACTAGGGGCTGAGGCTTGCTGACCTGAGACCTCACCCTCCCCATGCTTCTGAACTTGGGTTTGATTGCAATGCCACCCACCTCACCTCTGCCGCTCCCCTCGCCTGGGTCAGTTTCTCCTGTTGAGCTCTTCTACCTGAGTACTGTTGCCTTTTGTAGACAAGTTGTGGCAGACCTTCAGGAAGCTTGTAACAGTGTCTGGGTTTTTGGGTTTTGAGTGTTGGAGGGAGTTGTAACTTGTATCAGATTTTCTGAACTTCCAGTGAGCAAAAGGTATGCAGCTTTGTTACGCTGAAATTAATCCTGTTGCAGTGTTGTGTGTTATGTTTACATTACTATAACCTCAGTCACCTCATTTGATCGCCACCTGTACTGTTCACTGATAATGTAAAAATGAACTAAAATCCATCCTTTTTAAATACAGAAGACTACTAACAAACCAAAGCTCTGTAAAGCTAAATATAATTGCTTTATTTTAAGACTATTTTTATTTTCACAATAGTATTTTTTAAAAATAAGGCATAATATTTTACTAAGAGAACACCACCGATGTTCGAATCCCGTCGTCTCTTTAGACGGTGATACTGACATTTATGAAGACTAATCACTTACATTTTCTGTGTACAGAAGGGTTTCCCAGGCCATGAGGTGCAGACTAGTCTAGTTGGGCGTAATAGCAGGAGTACTTGAATGTGACTTCAAGATATATCCAAGAGAAGCAGTTGTGTTGAACAGAAATTTCAGGATAGCTTAAGGTAAATGTTAATAAGAAGTAGGATTTGACCAGGACACGTTTTTTGACAGAAATAAATCTACAAATCATACATGCATACATTACACAAATTTTGCTCATTGATTGTGTTATTCCACTGCCGCTCCATCCTAAAGCAAGCTGGTGGCTTTAAATTTGATTCCCAGATTTTTAACATCCACTTTTTGCTTTTCGGAAAAAAATGGTAAGTTCAGTGTAATACAAGAGGCAGATTGTCAGGCAGAGCCTCTGGCCCATAGCACCCGCTCTTTCCTTTGCTCCCCAGAACAGTGGAGAGCTCCTGCGCCTCCTGCCGGGGCGGGAGCTCTCCTTTGCTCTCTAGAGTTGGCCCAGAAACTCAATTTCCTCAGTATTTAATTTCAGTGAACATTCTGATAAATTGTTGCCGAGTGTACCGGTGAAAGCATGGTTATTTTTCATGCTGGTAGTCACGCCACATTAAAAAACACCTTGATTATTTTGTCTCTAAAACCTGTCTTCGACAAATTGAATGTCTTGATTTGAATTTTTTTTGGCTGAATTAGTGATACTTTTTGACTTTATTGACAGTTTGCAATTCTTTATTTTGAATGGGCCCAAACTGTTCTCATTTTTCAGAATTGCCATTGCCAAACACTTACTCAGATGACTCAGTGTGATTTTAAGGGGGTTGAAATACCATATTTTGCATCAAAACTCTTTTTAATGAAGTTTGGATAAGAACGTCATGTACTTGTTGCAGGCAGACTTTGTGAATTACGTTTGTTTCTTCCATTGTGGTGTTCAGTAGCCAAAGGAGGGACTGTGTTCATGAAAACTGCAGCTCTGCTGAAAGAAGAAACAATTTAATGCTTTCTTCACTGGATCACGCGTTCTCAGAATGAACCTTTATTGGTCCAGGCTGTCCTTTGCTGCCTGTATTTCTTTTCTATCTTGGTTCCTCATCTGGGAAATCTCAGTAACAGAGTTGTCTGCCTTGTCCACGACTTTTCTGTCTTCGTTAGGCTTCATTATATACGTTTTCAGCTTTCTCATGGTTACCTTTTTGCTTCGTGGGGTGTGCACTCCTGAATTAGCTCATCCTGGTGCATGCCACTCTTCTTCTGAAGGCAAGTGTCCAGGCTTGTTGGCTGTGAAGCAATGCTGGCTTTGAAGCCTGGTCTGGTCTGGTCTGGTCTGGTTTTCTTATTATTCCTTGCTAATGAACTGGTAAACCTTAATGCAGATGAAAGAAGCAAATTGTTTTTCAGCGGAGCCGAGACACTGCTGCCTGTGCCGTGACCTCATGGGCTCTGCGGGGTGTTTAATTGACACCTCCCTCTGGCAGCAGGAGAATTGGGACAACTGGCAGCAGCAAATTTCCGTATAGTCTGTTTGCTTTTTGGGTTGTAAGAAGGGAAATTCTCAAACTTTGAGCTGCTGTTCATAGCTGTCAAGAAGTGTGAAGGAGGAAAAGAACTTCTCACAGTAGATTGAAATAAAAATTCCTCTGCAGGAAGGTTAGAGTAGCTTCCCTCGCAGTGTCATGGAAGTGAGTAAAGCCCTGGAGTCTGAGCATGCTACACAGCCTACAGTGATGCTAGGCTTTGTAAATTGAGGAACTACGGTTCGCTTTCACCATATCTTTATGCTTACACTGTAGGGGAATTTGGTCAGTGTTTCTCCTTCATAGTTAGATAATTACATGAGTGGGAGGGACATCCACAGTTTGAACTGAATGTGGAGGATGGATTAAGGGATCTTGTTCCTATTAGAACATTATTGTGTCCTGTAGGTGCTTAAAGAGGTAACTGGTATTTGCACTTTTTCCAGTAAGTAGGAGGGAGTAAGAACTTTCTACCTAACCTTATTCATGAGGCAGAATCCTTGAATTTCTTGTCTGTAATTCTTACGTTTAGTCTGCTCTTCAGTTTGGCTGCGTTCTTTATTAGGCATTAATGCATAATGCACATGAGGGCACCTGGCAGGACATGAGGGATGTAACAGAACTTACTAAAGGGGAAGGAAAAAGGAGATGCAGAAAATACAGATGATGCTGGTGGTTCTGAAGTAGAAGATTGGAGAGAGTAACTAATGACTATTCTGAATTTAGGATAGAAAAATACCTGTGTGTCCACACTCAGTAGTGGAGTCAAATGACAAAGGCCATGGGTAAATTTTTCTGGCTGAGCATAAGTGTTTTCAAATCTAGTATAAACCTCATGTCCTTATACTACTGGTGTGTTGGTTTCTCTCAAATCTTATTGTGACCTCCTTTGGAATAATTAAGGGAGTAGTCATGTGATAGTCACGGGAGGTATCAGGATAAAGCTTTTTAGCAATTGTTTGAAGATGCACATGATGTCCTTTTTGATAAAATATTGAGGTTATTAGTCTTGTACATCCTGTATTTAAATTCTGAAACTCCATTAATGACACCTGTGTTTTTCCTCATGCCTTTGGTGCAATTAATAATGTAAACTACTTTAGTGCCAGTGTTCAGTGTTGAGAAACTCTGTGACCATGCAACATATTTTTCATAACTTTGTGCTTGTATAACTCATTTAAGATTTATTCAGTGTGAGTAATTTATATTGTGTGTTGGATTATTAACTCCAGTGAAGAAGCTGGGATGTGCTCAAAAAGATTTGTTAGCTGAAGGGAGTTCTTCAAGAAATGTTTATGTATTTTTGTATGCAATGCAATTTTTTTCTTTATTTTCATGTCTTACATTTTCTCTTTTTCAGCTGTCAAACGTTTGATGAAAGAGGCTGCAGAACTGAAGGATCCTACAGATCATTATCATGCACAGCCTTTGGAGGTTTGTTTCTCTCTATGTTTGCAAGAGCTTGTAATTAGGCTGTGTTATTAATCTATACTCTAAGTTCTCTGTATCCATATGTATTTAAAATGTACATATTTATATACCAGCAGACCTTTTAAAATCGATTCAGTTCTTTTTTTCCTATGATGGAAATCAACAGCAGAATTTCACTTTAATGGCATTGTAGTTCCAGGTTGTTAGTGAAAGTACATTATACCGGTTTTACATTGTACCTGAGTAATTTTATCACACAGGTATAATATGTTTATTCCCCCTCCTCCTTCCTGACATTGCATAAATGCATTATGTTTAAGTTAAAGTTTTTTACACCCAAACCTGACATCTGGCTCAGTTGCTGAGTTGTTCAACAAAACACTTAAGCCTAGGTGGTCTAAGAGGATTCACTATTTTGCATACAAAAAGCCTGTGAAAAACATAAATGGGTGCAATTCTGGATGCATTGTAAGAGAGAATGCTTAGATTCCACTTAAATAGTAGCTTCTTGAAGTGTTCTAAACACCCAGCTAAGTTTTTGGGCTGAGAAGACAGTGAAGTTCTGCTGGTTAGAAGATTAAACAGAAACCCCTTCTGATTTCACTGGAATAATAAAAAAGGCAATGTTCTGTGGTATTAAGTTTGGGAATTTGATTTAGCTGTCCACAGAAATGCATAGCACACTTAACATGCTTACAGAAAGTAGCACGTTCTTAGGTGCTATAAAATATACCTTGTTATCAACTAGTTTTTGTCTCTATACCTTGTGTTTCCTCTTCCTGTGGTGCTATTACTTGTAACTTACATGAAGGTCATATTTCTGGGTTAGAACAGTGGCTCACTGGGAAGAGAACAGTGGCAGATGAAAGGAAATGCTGGAAATGTTGACAGTTACCTCCCATCCTTGAAAAAATTGTAATTAGGTGGGCAGTCACAGCCCTGTGAAACCAATGTTCATCATTAGCTGAGAGATCTCCTTCACTGGCAGCATGTCTCATTTGGACTCCTGTCCTAACAGTCGGAGTTGTTCTGCTTGTAAATATTAGGGAAGTTGTGGGCATCACGAGATCTGATCCACAAAGCCAAACACAGAACCCCAAAGAAATAATGCTTAAAGAGAAGTTATTTATATGTCCAATGAAAATAATGTTCCAAATTTCAAAGTGTACCTATTGTGCAGTAAGGCACAGTAGCTGTTTCAGAATTGTTTATTGTGGTGGGTTGACCCTGGCTGGACGCCAGGTGCCCACCAAAGCTGCTCTATCACTCCCCTCCTCAGCTGGACAAGGGAGAGAAAATATAACGAAAGGCTCATGGGCCGAGATAAGCACAGGGAGAACTCACTCGCCAATTACTGTCACAGACAAAACAGAGTTGGGGAAATTGGTTTAATTTATTACCAATCAAAATCAGAGTAGGATAATGAGAAATTATACCTAAATCTTAAAACATCTTCCCCCCACCCCTCCCTTCTTCCTCAGCTTAACTTTACTCCCAAATTCTCTCCCTCCTCCCCCCCCAGTGATGAAGGGGGATGGAGAATGGGGGTTTCGGTCAGCTCATCACACATTGTCTCTGCTGCTCCTTCCTCCTCAGGAGGAGGACTCCTCACACTCTTCCCCTGCTCCAGCATGGGGTCCCTCCCACAGGAGAGACTCCTCCATGAACTTCTCCAACTTCTCCCCTTCCCATGGGCTACAGTTCTTCACGAACTGCTCCAGTATGGGTCCCTTCCACGGGGTGCAGTCCTTCAGGAACAGACTGCTCCAGCGTGGGTCCCCCGCAGGGTCACAAGTCCTGCCAGCAAACCTGCTCCAGCGAGGGCTCCTCTCTCCACGAGCCCACAGGTCCTGCCAGGAGCCTGCTCCGGCATGGGCTTCCCACAAGGTCACAGCCTACTTTGGGCATCCACCTGCTCTGGTGTGGGGTCCTCCACGGGCTGCAGGTAGATATCTGCTCCACTGTGGACCTCCACGGGCTGCAGGGGGACAGCCTGCCTTGCCATGGTCTTCACCACGGGCTTCAGGGGAAACTCTGCTCTGGCGCCTGGAGCACCTCCTTCCCCTCCTTCTTCACTGACTTTGGTGTCTGCAGGGTTGTTGCGCTCACATCTTCTCACTGCTCTCTCCAGCTGCAATTGCTGCTGCGCAGGTCTTAAGTATGTTATCCCAGAGGCGCTACCACTGTCGCTGATGGGCTCAGCCTTGGCCAGCAGCAGGTCCATGTTGGAGCCGGCTGGCATTGGCTCTATTGGACATAGGAGAACCTTCTAGCAGCTTCCTACAGAAGCCACTCCTTGCTACCAAAACCTTGCCATGCAAACCCAATACATTTATGGAGAAGTAAAAGAGGATGGGAATTTTCTGAGGTGTGAGTCAATTCTCTGTGTTGACTTGGACATGGAAGGGGCTTTGGGGAGGCTGCCATGAATGTTCTTTCGTGGGGTGGGTCTCCCCTTGCTTCTCCAGAATTACTTATTCACTGGGGCACAGACCCAGTTTTTCCTTAGTTGACTCAGTTTTCCATCTGTTGGGTAATAAAACTCTTGTCATAATTGATATAACTAGAGTGAAGAGCTTGAATAATAAATTTGAGGGTTTCAACAAAGCCATTGTGTAAGAAAATTACCAGAAAGCTACAAAGCTACAATATTTCATCCTTTTAATCAGAATCTTAGCACTGTGTTGGTTGTCTTACTCTCTTAAAGTTCTGCTGTGTACTGTTTCTTTAGTCCGTCCTTGTTCGAGAAAATGGTGTTTAGTTGCCTACTTCTTTGACACACTCTCTTCTTTCTTTTTTTTTCTTCTCCCTTTGGTGGGGGCGTTTTAGGATAATCTTTTTGAATGGCACTTTACTGTTAGAGGCCCTCCAGATTCAGATTTCGATGGAGGGATTTATCACGGGCGAATAGTACTACCACCTGAATATCCCATGAAACCACCCAGCATTATTTTGCTGACGGTAAGCATGTTTATTAGTTTTTCCTTTTTATATGATCAGTTTAACCATAGGTGTCTGAGGAGAGGTTCTTGGCATTTAAGGTAATGTTATTTTTGTAAGAAAGGTGGCATAGTACAGTTAATGCTGCCAATTTAAGAGCAGAAATCTTCCAAGGTGACTTTGGTATCCTGTAATTACATGAAGCTTTGCACCTAATAAATGGAAATTTTCTCCAGGAGTAATCACATTGCTGATGTGATTGTCTAACCTTCTGTTCTCTCCATGGGCCCTCTTGGTCTCTGTTGGAGACATTGGTCACTTGTAGGAAGGTGGACCCATGGTTTGGGGCAAAGGCCCACATTTGTGCATAGTTTCATAGAGCTGTAGCTTTTCAGGCTTTCTGCATGTGGTGCATGGGTTACAGGAGCAGCAGACAAGCCACCATGTCACACTGGGACATGTGAGGTATCAGTTAAGAGTTTCTTCATGCATGAATAGAGGCAGATGGCAAACTACTTTGTTCAGAAAGCTGAATGCCAGTTTTGTGAGGTTGGTAGCAATATAATTATCAAGTATTGTTTGCATATAGATTTGTTTGATGATGATTTTTACAACTTGTACCAAAAACCAAGAGTTAACTTCCAGCATGTTTTATTATATCCTCCTCCTTCCTTTGAAGGCCAATGGCAGGTTTGAAGTGGGGAAGAAAATTTGTTTAAGCATCTCAGGGCATCATCCTGAAACATGGCAGCCTTCATGGAGTAGTAAGTAACAATTATTTGGAAAATGTTACCCCCATCAAGCAACTAGATCTTTAAACTGAAAAAAATCTCACGAAGAATGTTTATAGTGGAAAAGGAGACAGATTTTGAGGGAGTAAAAGCATGGGAGAATTTGAGAAATGTAAAGTCATGAAAGAGCGACATAGGAGGATTTAGGAATGGTATTAAATAAATGCAGGGTGAAAGGGTTGAGAAGCTGAGGGATGATGGTAAGCTCTTATTTATTTGGATGCACAAGCATTAAGAATTCTCAGACTACTTAAAATATTTTTTGGTTTTGTTTTTTTTTTTTTTAAATTGTTCTTATGAAAATACTTTAAATCCTGTTACTTTAACCTGTTTTTGTATAATCACTAAAAATAGCTTGAATATTGATAGAGGGGAGCGTGGTCAGCTTTTAATAATGATGGTGTACTTCTGAACACTCAAGAGGAAAGACAACGTGGTCTGAGTTCAAAATAACTGAATGTTTTCTACCTTTTTTTTTTAAGTTTCATTATGACAGCAATTGAGAGTTGGCACAATTAATCCAAGGCAATATTTCTGTGTTTATATAATTTTAGTTTTGCTGAATACAGTACATTTAGTGTTTCTTTGGATATCAGTTGCACTTTTAAAATATGTTGATAAGATCTTAGGAATTTTCTAGCAGACCACTCCAACTTTTGTAAAGTCTCTTATGTTTTTTTAAAGAGTAGCAAATACTTCTTCTAAGCAGGAGGTGTAAATATCCTATCTCTATTTTGTGGTACTTATCTTCAGGTGATACTTATTTACCAAATCTACTAGCAAAGTGTCTTGAATTCTTAAATTTCATGACTATGTAAAATAAAATTGAAGGATAGATATTGTCAAAAGCGATATTTTAGATGACAATTCTGTTATCAGCTGTTATTAGTATTTAACTAAGCTCCTTCCCCAGCATGATGACATAAAAAGAATAAATTCTGCGGAACATTGCATAAAAGAAAACCACTGAGCTTGTGTGCACTAAATTGCAGAATTCGTGTCTAATAGAAAACATGCACAAAATGAAGAATGCCTTATGTATCCTCCCCCCCCCCTTTATATGTTAATTCTGCCTTACCTTTTTGCCTTCAGAACCCATTATAAAGCCTGGAACTCTAATCTTTATATTGATGCAACATTTTTGCGACAACTTATCTTTTCTTCTCTGTGTTGCCTGATGCAAGAGTAAGGCCTTACCTTTCGTTTATAATGTGAAGTTTAAAAAATGAAGACAACCTTGCTGTGTACCAAAAAAAATAGTGCTGCTTGTATGAAATTCAGACTACTCCTTTGGACAAAATAAAGTTTTGCAGGCAGAACTGCAACTTTTCTGTACTGAGTGTAGAGCGAAATAAGAGTTGTTTCTGCAACCTTGTTTGTATTTGTGTTTTCCCATTTTAGTAAGAACAGCTTTACTAGCCATTATTGGATTTATGCCAACCAAAGGTGAAGGAGCAATAGGATCTCTAGATTATACGCCAGAAGAAAGAAGAGCTCTTGCAAAGAAGTAAGCACTAAGTTTGTTACTGTAGGTACATATATATGTACTCTCTTTTAGGGTAGGGCATTGAGTAGAAGGTAATTCACTTCAGTCTGTTCTCTTACATTTATTCCAAATACAAAAAAAGTTCTATGCCTTGTATATATCTTTTTTTTTTTTTCCTGAACATGGTGCAAACTCGGAACTTATGGTCAAACAAAATACTTTGAGAGGGCTGTGTTCCTTCCAGCGTTGTGTGGTCAAATAAGAGGTTCATCTGAAATTCAGGCTTAGAGATGTAATTAACATTGTAATACAGTGGTAATTGCAGTGTGGAGGGAAAATGAGTCTGATGGAATTGGTAGTAAGTGTAAGTCGGGGAGAAAACAACCAAAACAATGATGCATCGTTTCCCTTAAGTTAATAATCATAATGAAACAACGAAAAAATCTGAAGCAACTGCTTCTGAATGATTTTTAGGAAATTAACTTAAAATTAGATTTGTGACTATGGTGAAATTATTAGCTTAGTGGACAAGGGGAAGGCAGTGGATGTTGTTTATCTAGACTTTAGCAAGGCTTTTGGTGCTGTCTGTCTTTACCATCCTCATAGAGAAGCTCATACAGCCTAGGTAAGTGGGGACAGTAAGGTGGATTAAGAACTGGCTGAGCTGGCTGGCTCAAAGGATTGTGGTAGGCAGCACAAAGTCTGGCTGCAGGCCGGTCACCACAGGTGTACTCCAGGGGTCAATAGTGGGCCAGTCCTATTCAGCGTCATCAGTGACCCGGATGATGGGGCAGAGTCCACCCTCAGCAAGTTGCAGATGATACAAAACTGGGAGGAGAGGCTGATACACCAGAAGGTTGTGCTGCCATCCAGAGGAACGTCAATGGGCTGGAGGAACCTCATCAAGTTCAACAAAGAGAAAAGCAAACTCCTGCCCCTGGGGAGGATTAACACCAGCTGACCAGCTGGAAAGGAGTTTGGAAGGGGAGGACCTGGGTTTCCTGGTGGACACAAAGCTGATCATGAGGCAGCAATGTGCCCTTGCAGCAAAGAAGGCTAATGGTATCCTGGGCTGCATTAGGAATAGCGTTGCCAGCAGGTTGAGGGAAGTGATCCTGCTTCTGTACTCGGCACTGGTGAGACATCTGGAGTGCTGGGTTGAGGTTGGGGCTGTGTCCAGGTCAGGGTACAATAAAGATATGGACTTACTGGAGCGAATCTAGCGCAGTGCCACGAACGTGATTGAGGGCTGGAACATGTTTCATACAAGGAGAGGCTCAGAGAGCTGGGAGCGTGCAGCCTGGAGAAGAGAAGGCTGATGGGATCTTGTCCATGTGTACAAATATCTGAAAGGAAGGTGTAAAGAAGGCAGAGCCAGGCTCTTCTCAGTGCCATCCAGTGACAGGACAAGAGGCAACGGGCATAAACTCAAACCCACAAAATTCAATCTGAATGCAAGAAAACACTTTTTTACTGTTAAGATGCTCAAAACGCTAGCACAGGTTGCTCAGAGAGGTGGTGGAATCTCTATCCTTGGACATACTAAAAATGTGACTGGAAACAGACCTGAGCAATGTGCTCTGCTTGACCCTGCTTTGAGCAAGGATACTGGACTAAATGATCTCTAGAGGTCCCTCCCAACCTCAACTATTCTGATTATCCTTAAATGAAATCTTATACCTGTGGGATTTTTTTGGTCTTTCTCCTTTCCCCGTCTGGAGAGGAGAGGATACTTGAAAGACCATATCCTTATCTTATAAGCAAAGCTACTGTATTCCAAATTGTAACTAGTACATTACTTTGCAGGCATATGTGAGCTTATTCTGCCTGTACTCTGAGCCAATTGGAAGCTGCAGCTTTCCTGTTAGCATGACACTGAGTCAAAGCTAATAAACCCTGCTGAGAGGTAGGGTTTAGTGGGTTGGTCTTGATACTGTACTATCAAGGCTGTGTTGTTTCTCATTGGCTTGGAGAGGTGCCTGCAGTGTGCCCTATAGATGAGTTATGTGCACAGGAGAGGAAGGGTAATGCTCTTGCAGAAGCTGGTTTTGAGGTGCAAGCTCCTGGGTCCAACTTAATATTTGTAATAATAGTTAGAGCTTTGTAATTTACAGTTTTAATTTGCTGCAGATATAAAGTTTTATAATGGTAACAAATTATTAATAAAGTATAGATAATAGCAGTATGTAAGTCAGTTGTTAATATTTTCCTAAATGACATGAGGGAATATGTATTTGTAGTATAGATAATTCTCAACATATTTTTTCAAGATAGTGTGATTTGGGGCGGGGGGAAGTACTTTTAAGCTACTAGTCTCAACACCACTTGTCTTTCTGTGGATTGTTGTGCAAATAGTTTGTTTAAACAAGCACACAAGAACATCATGAGAACGTGCTATTCTGAGCTGTGTCATTTGTGGTCAGGTCACAAGACTTCTGTTGTGAAATGTGTGGCACATCTATGAAGACAGCCCTCTTACCACTGACATCCGGAAGCGTGTCAAGCCAGGCGGACAAGGAGGCTAAAGAACTTGCCAGACAAATTAGCTTCAAGGTGAAGTCACTGTTTAAACTTTTATCTCTGTTGCATAGAATTTAAAAACAAAAAATTGAGGAAAAACTTGTAAATTGCACAAACTTTCATCATTTCATAAACCTTCATCAATCACTACGTGGAAACCTGGGGTTTTTTAGGACAATCTGAAAGAGAAAAATACAAGTGGCTCTCTTGCAGTGTGCCAATTAATAAATTGTGCATCTCAAGCACTGATTGATTAGTTTTAATTTCAGTGGTGAGCACTGTGGTAAGAACTGTCTATGTTGCTTTTACTTCTATGTTTTCAGTGACTAATAACTTGATAAAATTCTCAAGAATTAATCTTATCATTAAAGTGTTAGGAAAGTTGGGGCAAAGCTAACCTAAATTTTTTTTCCTTTGTGATTTTTTTTTTTTTTTTTTCTCCTTTTGGCTTATGGAAGGAATAAAACATATTCCTACTGAAAAATGGTTGCAAATTCTTTTGAACTACTCTGCAGCTGAAGATACTGAAAGTTGAACTCTGGTATGGAAGTTGCTGTTACCCAAAAATGTGTTCTCTAGCTTGTGTTTCAGTGAAAGTAAGGTTTGTTTAGCCACATACGTGCCTTAGAAAATTGCATGTCTTGCATGCACAGTGTTGTTTTTCACTAGGTTTTCCACTAAACTCTTAAATCAGCCACTAAGGAAGACTGCTGTGCATGAGGGCAGGGAACTACAGTGAAATATATTATGACAATGTGGCATTGGTGCAGAATACATCCTCACTAAGGTCAGGTATGCTAATATGTCCCCTTTTATCACCAAAGTTCTCCTAACACTGTCCTAAAGACTACCTTTTTTTGTATGTGTGCCATGAGAGTAAAGATTGCCTCCTACTGAGAATTACTGCCAGTTTTGCAGGACCTGCGTATTCCTGTGTGATCTCACATCTAGACATGTTGACGTGGTTGGGTCTATGCATAATAACACAATAAAAACATCTCAAAGTATTTTACAAAGATGAGGAGATACAGGGACAGAGTTTTACAGTTGAGCTGCTCAGAGAAGCCATGGACTGCCTGCTCCTGGCTTTTTTACAATATATAAGGGTTAAAAAGTGTAGGATTAATTTTTACTTAAGAACTGCTAATTTTCATCACAGAAATTCTAGAAATACCAGAGTGTGTATATATATATATTTTTTTTTAGAAAGAACTCTTAACTTACATTTCATACCTTTTTCAGTTTTAAAATGAAAGACTTAGGCACATCAGTCTCTAAAGAATATTGATGCGTTCCATGTATCCACATACTTAACTCCACCTCCTAAGAACAAGCACTCAGCAAGGGAAAAATGAACAAAAGCCTCAGGTTTCTACAGCCTTTTACAATCCATTCTGGGTTTTTTACAAGGTAAATCAGTTCTGTCCTCTGGTTGCACCTTCCCTCCCTTTCTCAAATCAAATTTTAGAGATTAGGCGTTTTTTTAAGCTTCCTGCTTCTCTACTTTACTTGATTTTATTATTGATTGATTGATGTTAGGCTGAGGCATTTGATTGATGTGTTTGTAGTAAACTAATAGTATGAATTACTAGCAGGGAATACAAAAGTTTTTAATGATTTTGATATTTTCCATGTCAATTTGTGGGGTAAGATTTAACATCAGATTGCTGATTGAGAGTATAATTTGAGAGAGCCTCTCTACTAGCAAACATTCTAGCAATTTCTGCATTATCTTGATCCTTAAAGAAGTGATTTCCTAATTTTTTCTAGATGATCCTGGGATTATGAGAAATTATTTTATACCAGCCTTAAGCAAAATGGTAACTTTAAAAAAAAAAAAAACCCATGTGTGGTATTGAGAGAGGAATGTGAAATTCAGGAGGAAAAAAAAAAACAAACCACATTTCCTAATTACAGTTTTCCTGTTTCTGTGAGTCTCCACCTTTGTTCCTGTCTATTTTAATAGAAAATTACATTTTTTTATCAGCTTTACATTGACTTGCAAATTGTTTTGTGCATTTTAGGTGCTATTTACCATAAATTCCATTCCACTTAAAAGAAAAAAAAGAAAAGATAGATTACTAATAGCATACACATTACTGTAAAACAATATGGTTGCCAACACAAGGCATATTTTGCAGTAAAATTAATTCTCCACTCACCCTCATTGTTACGTTTAAATATGTTGATCTTCTTCCCTCAATGTCTATGTTCTCTCCAGCTTTTCTGGAAGCAGAGGTAAGGGCTGGAGAAAAGGTGACAAAAAAGATATTTCAGTTTTGGGAACTTTCAAGTGCTTTATTTTTTTGAATGTTAGTCTGACTTCAGTCTAGCATACTAGACTTAGTACTTTCATAAACTGAAATAAATCAAATGCACAATTTATAGTGTATATGCTTTATAGAGATTAACAGTAAAGATGAAATGAGCTCTTCTTGGAAAAAGCAGAAGTGTGAAAAGTAGTAGTCACAGGTTCCAGGGAAGGAACTTATAACTGGATATGGGAAAGGAAAATTCACCCTGCAGGTTGTCAAATGCTGGAGCAGGCTACCCAGAGAGGCTGTGGAATCTACGGCTTTGGAGATGCTCAAAACTTGACTGAACATGACTCCACTTTGGGAATGGAGTTGGATGAGGTGATGTCTAGAGGTCCATTCCAGCCTAAATTATTCGTAATCCTTTGTTGCTGGTCCATATTTGAGTCATAACGTGCCCTATCTAATATTAGAGTTCATAATAATCAAGTGCAAAAGGAAAGCTGTGATGTCAGATTATAAGTTTTTAAACCTTAAATTCATCTTCAGGTTGTTTCAGTGACATATTTTTCAGATTCTCCTGAGATAATATACATCAAGAAACAGGGAATTTAATTTCCTCACACAAAATAGTATCATGAAAGAGTATTATTATCTTGTGATCTTACCAGCTTGTTATCACCATAACTGGTTGGTTTATGAAATAAACCTGTTTGTATTTCTTATGTAGGCTGTTTATATTTCTTACTACTACTACCACTACTTATATCTTCATTTGAAGACAGGTATTAGATTTGGAATTGTCATCTTTATAATAAATTGAAATCTAGATATATGACTTGGGAGGTGACTTGCTTGCTGATAAAAATTGATCTGGTCATGACTTTTTTTTTTTTAAATTTAATATATATAAATTTTAAAGTGTTTCAGTTCAGGACTGTGATGCTATGTCCTTTTCAATTCCCAAGGGATTATTGCAGGCATATTTACTATTTTAACAAGAGGTTTGTTCATGATCTTCTACATATCACTACTAATCTCTTGTCTCAAATTTCCGAAAGCTTGAAACCTAAATTCCGGGAATTGATGCTTATTAGGCATTTTATAAATGCGTACAAAAGCAGTATTATAAGACTTGTATTTTTTCTTTTGCTCTGCTTGTGCTGAAATTTAAATTCTGGAAACTGAGGTATGTGTGCCTGACACAGTGTAGTGCCGTGCATATATGCCCACTCTGGCTGTGAGGCAGCTTCGGTACTAGAACCAGTATGGCCACATTAAATCAGCACTTACCAGAGACTGGTTAGCCCTGCTAAGAAACAGACTGTATTAGTTCACTTGTAACAACAGTAGTCAGCATTCGCTTAAGGACGTGAGAAACAGAAGTTTTAAAAAGTGGTATTATTTCCGGCATAATGTTGTCCTGGATCTTCTAAAGAATTTTCTTTTTTGCACTATACATCTGTGCATTTTTTGAATGTTACACCTGTTATGTGCAACAAACTTAAAATTGTTTTTTAAACTGATGCTTGCACAGCTATAGTCTCATTTCTAAAGAATGAGAATTTCATAAACCTGTTGGTGTGTATTTGAAATGCAGTTGGCGTACTTGATTACTACATTTCAGTAAGTCTCATATTCTCCATACATTAAAATACACATTCCAAAATAAGCCAAATCTTTTTGGAGCAATTTTGATCTTGTCTCTGAAGCGTACATATGCACTCCTTGTAGGCAGAAGTCAATTCATCCAGGAAGTCTGATGCTGGACCCTCAAACGTGTCAGGATTGAACCACTCTGCCACTTCACGGGAGCCCCAGCAGGATGGTGCAGCTCGAGCATTCCAGGATCCAACAAGTGCAACGGTACGGTCCATCTTTGAGCTTTATCAGTGCAAGTATAGGCATAGTCTGAACATGAAATCGGTACTATTAAGCTGATTGGAGGCTTCATTAAGAGTATGTAGTTCATACATTTCTTCTAGAACTTCTGCATACTTTTATATAAAATCTATGTGTAAACTTTAGCAAATAGTATGCCGAATCACTTTCAGCAATTTTTTTGCTTTCACTTCCTTCTCTTAATAAATAATGTTCTTTTAGCCATTCTTGTTCCCAGTAGTTCCTCTAATATATGGGTTAACAGTTCATTAAAATATTATGGTATCTGAAGTACTACAGTTTACCCTCTGCATAATATATCACAGGTTTTTGCAATAGAATTCTTAGCCAGAGGCTAAGTGATAATTTGTAGCTTTTAAATTTTAATTAAGGATATCTTCCTTTTTTTTATAACCTCTTAAGTAAATCTGAATAAAATATTCTTACCATTTGAAGTATGACACTTATGTTTTAATACTGCTAGGTGTAGAGCTTACATAATGGTTTCGGAAGTGACCGAGGCTTGGTGGTGGGCCAAGGCAGCTGCTGTTATGACTGTGGCAAATGCAATCTAAATTCACTGATAAATTGCAGGCAAATCCCAGCTAAGCTGTCTATTTTAGAGAGGATGGGGCTGCAGATCGTTTAAAAAAACTAAAACATGTCAAATAACGTCAGACCATCTGTTGCGTGTTTGTGACATATTTTCAAGCTATGTAGAAATATAAACATGCTAATAGCATACTTTTTTTCGCACAATAAGGATTTTTCCAGATTGTTCAGGATTTAATAAACCATTTTATTTTATTCTTCTTATTACAAATCCTGGCTAATATAGTAGAACCAGCCAAAATACCAAGGCATTGCTAGCATTTTCTTGAGGAAAGAGAGGCTGATTTTTTTTGATTAATCCCATTTTTAAGAAATTCCTTTTAATCAATTTTGCTGATTTAATAAGTAATGGTTAACTTAATTTTCAGCAGAACAGTCCCATGTGAAATGAGACCTTTAAACACGTCAATGTATGTAAAAATATTTATATGTGGTAAAATGTAAATGATGAAATGTGGATTTATGTTTTAAGGGATCAGACTGTCACACTCATGATTGTTAGTTTGAGTTTGAAGCAATACCTGTGTTTCTGAGCTGCCATATTTTGAGTGTTAGGAATTTTCTGGAGCCATTTGGGGAGTGAAAACTTAAAGCCATACAATGGAAGAAAAAAAATTGTAACAGGAAAGGCTATTTTAAAGAATTTGAGCTTGCTATTTTTGTGCTCTTATTCATGAGAAAGTTAATAGAAATCTTCTCAAAGTAGGGCCAGAGGCCTTGATCTGCTGATAGGCATGAAAGAGTATCTATGCAAACCTCGACCCTTTCTACTCAACTGGGCTTCTTGCATGTGTAAAATCAGTTTGTTGGGTTAGTTCTTGCTGTGCAAAGACCTAATTCTGCCTTACTAAGTTGTAAGTGTTAGATGTGGGCAACATCAAAACTTTTTTTTTCTCTTCTTGGATAAAATGTTTACCACTTACTCTACAAATGTGTGTTTAATTAAAAGCTATTGTAGAAAATTTGCTGTTGTGAACTTGAAATTTACGTCCTTTGAGAATAAAAAGGGCAGAGGTTGACCCAATGCTGAATCCTTGTATTAGCTTGTGTAATTCCTTCTGGTATAGTAGATTTAATGTGCCTAACTCTGAAGTCATGGGACCTTATGTCCTGCTACACAATGCAGAAGAAAAAAAATAGCAGTAGTCATGCAGGAAGAATGGCGTGTTACCTTTCTCCTGCTCTTGGAACAGTTGTAACCAGTCTTCATTAAAAACATGATGGTAAGTAGGTGCTAAGGAAAGGGTCTGCCTGTGGGTGAAGAGGAGGCAATTTGGAGACTGTGTTTTACTATGGGAAAACCAATCTACAGTCTGCTTCATGGGCAAGTTTGTTCTTTCCAGCAACAATTGTCTTTTCCATTATTTTTACCTTTAAGCTGCTTGAAAGGACAGAGATTTTGGCAATGAACTAATGGCATGACGATTTCGAGTACAGTGATGCCCTTCCTGGGATAGGTTTAACTGAACTCTTGTGTGAGGAGTACACTGAAATGGGTCTCTGGTGTGACATTGCTTTGAGTCCATTCCTCCTGTTCCACATGGGGCCTTATTGCTGAAGAGAGAATTTCTCATTCCATCAGAAGAAAAGATATTTTCAATTAACTTTCCCTTCCGTCACCTTTCACTTAGAAAAAGGAGTATGGCCTCACTGACTAAAGAAGCACCAAGACTTACAGTATTTCAGTAAAGAGTATTTTTTTAGATTTTAAAACTCAATTTGAAATACAGTTTGTGTTTTAGTAATAACAATTGTTATCTTAACAGCAATGCTATCAGAGTGTGAACTGTTGTGTTATTCAGTACTCTAGTCTTACAGATTTTTGCCTGTGAAAAGACCTATTGTGTGATGTAATCGTTGCATGGGTGTGTTTGTCTATACTGTTGGAGAGGTGCACTCAGTGTTCTTGACTTCTGGGTTCTCCCTGCCTGACCTCATCTTCTAGGTCACTTCCCTCCCTCCCTCCCCACCTTCTCTTGTCGTTTTGCCAGACCAACAGCCAGTATCTTGATGCCACACTTAAAATTACTATAGTGTCCGCTTTGGTCCGCTCTCTAGCTGAGGACTAAATACCTTCCCAGTGCAATGTTGAATATGTGTTTCCTGAGTTCCTGCTGTTTAAAAAGCAGACAGAGGGATAGAGGTTGTCTTTCCAGCGCAGCACGTGGTGATGATGAAGATGTTTTTTCACCATGTTTTTCACCCAGTACTATGTACTTTTCATCAAGACCTGCTCACTGGTTGTTCCCATTCATGGCCCTGTTAGCAATGACGGAAGTGTGCAACACTAGTGCAAATGTTGCACGTTAGCTGTTAAAATTTTGTGCACCTATATTATTAAAGAATATTTGTCAAGTATTTAAATGACTTATCTTTGAATGAAGAAAAAGGAGGGGAGGGGGCTGATTCTCATGCCAGTTATAGTTGCTTCCCAGGAGAACTTGTCATAACAACATTATTGAGGTTTGCAGGTGCAAGGCAATGAGTACACCACCATGGGAACAATAAAAGGAACAATGCTACCATGGAGGCTCTGGAAAATGCTGCCACAGCAGCTTGGGTAAAAGGGTACAGAGCTGCGAAGAACAGGCTTTAAGCATTATTAAGGCTAAAACAGTAGGCTACCTAAAGCACTATGCAGCACAGTACTTGTGAAGAGTCTGAAGACAGTGCAGAATGGTCTTAGAAAACGCCTCTGACTAGACTACTTCTGACAATATATATACACATCTTTTTTTAAAAAAAAAAAAAATTGTAGTAGCTCTTGATGTCTACTCAAGGCAAAGTAATGGTGCATTACTTCTGTTTGAGTATTCAAATTGCAAGCAAGGTACTGCTGGAAGTTGACTTGATAAAAGTAATTACCCTTAGCGTTACGAAAATGAGATTCTTCCACATCTGAGCAAAAGAATGTTTTTGAATAAATATATTGTAGATACCTAGGTTGGACTCAGGTCCAGATTAAGTCACCTGCTATGCCAGTGGTCCCCTGAATGTTGGTACCAAAACTCTCATCACAGTCCATGGAACTAGTTAGCGGAGGCTAGAGAGCACTGCAGCTCACTGAGAAGCAGAGGCTGGTAGGCTGCATTGCTCTGTCAGTCCCTCTAATTGCACTGGCTAAATCCATGTGGACTATTATGGGAGTCTGAACTCCTACCAAACTTGTAGCAACCTACATGGCTTTAAACTGACAGAGGGTAGATTTAGAATCGTAGAATTGTTTTGGTTGGAAGAGACCTCCAAGATCATCGAGTCCAACCGTTAACCTATCACTACCAAGTCCGCCACTAAATAATATCCCTTAGCACCACATCTATGTGTCTTTCGAATACCTCCAGGGATGGTGACTCCACCACTTCCCTGGGCAGCCTGTTCCATGCCTGACAACCCTTTCGGTGAAGAAATTTTTCCGAATATCCAATCTCAACTTCCCCTGGTGCAACTTTGAGGCCATTACATCTAAGGAAGAAATTCTTCACTAGGAGGGTGGTGAGGCACTGGAGCAGGTTGCCCAGAAAAGCTGTGGGTGCCCCATCCCTGGAAGTGTTGAAGGACAGGTTGGATGGGGCTTTGAGCAACCTGGTCTAGCAGAAGGTGTCCCTGCCCATGGCAGGGGGTTTGGAACTAGATGATCTTTAAGGTCTCTTCCAACCCAAACCTTTCTGTGGTTCTACATTCACTGTATTGATGTGGAATGGCGTCCCACCTTGGTGCTTGTAGTTGATGAATAAAATTGATACTTGATAAGAATTACAAAGTGACAAGCTAAAAACTGTGGTTAGACTTCTTTTCTGATAACCTGGGAATACATTAAACCTCAGTACACCTGTTATTAAACAATATACTATAGTAGTGTCTTGCACTAATATACTGGCCGGATGAAGCGTTGCAATGAGGAGTGATGAAATAAACAGTGTAACTGAAGTCAACTAATCTTGAACTGATGAGGGAGGTTTTTGTGAAAAAATGAGGTTATGTTCTGATACATGAGATTTATAGAAGCCCTTACTTTTAATCGTATGTTCTGAATGATATATTGTTAAAAACTGTTTCCTTTTTATCACTATTAAGTAGTGTCTTAAGTTTTGTAATACTACAGCAACAATTTTAAATGTCTTGGCAATCAGGAGTACTTGGCCCAACTTTGATTCATTAAAAAATAGACCTATTTCTTATTAGCCTTTAAGCCATGCTGTGTCAAACTTCGGTTGGGAGTTATATGGACAAACAAGTATTTCACCTATCCTTATATCTTCTTATTTTTATATCTCTCTGAGATCATGAGTATAACTGAAAGAGGCTTCAGTATCCCAGAGGATTTATATGGTTCTGAGTTCCTGGAGTTTGCTGTATGTTTAAAACATCCCTTCCAAGATGATTATTTAATACTTCCAGCATCCTGATAAAAGTTTTTAAAATAACGGCCTGGAGACATAAGTGATGCAGTGAATGCTACCGTTCTTCAGTAGTCTGAACATAGTGTAGATTTCCTTACTTGCATTTTGTTATACGATAGAACTTTTTGTTAATTGTAATATCTGTACATTTTACTAAACTAGCCTTATTACTCAAACTCGGATGTCCTTGGTGCAAAGTTTTCTACCAGTCCTAACAGTTTCAGAAGCTTCAGAAATAATATGACACATAAAGTGCATATTCAATGACTGTAAAGATCAGATGCTAAAGGTGGCTGCAATGTAGCTCTTATTAAATATTTTTATTTTTAGTCTATTAAGCCCCCATTCTCAACATTTCCAGTATGGTTTGGCAGAAAATGACTTAAAATTGGATGGAAATTTTGTCATGTGAGGTGTTGCGGTAGTCTAAAAATCTCGACATTTTTGCTTAAGGAGAATTTAAAAAACTGCTGTAAGTGAAGACAAGAAAATTGTGGGTGTTTTTTTTTAATTTGTAATACAGCCTATCTGCCATTTTTGGGATTCTTAATAATTAAGTGTTCAAACAAAAAAAATCTTTAGATGTATATATTATTTAAGATACACTAGCATCTCATCCCAAATTTATATCAGGTAATGATCACTCACTTCTTATCTAACTTGCTTCTACATGTCTGCTAATACTTGGTCATTGATGATGTTGGGAATCCCAAGACAGTGGATTAGCTCAGCTTTGGGTGAAGCACTCAGTCTTATGCTGCCTTGATGCATCTATATAATTTCCTCAAAAAAAAAAAGTTAAAGCCTTGCAGTTGTCAGTGAGGTTTCTCTTGAATTACATGTCAGTGTATCGCACTTTGTCTCATTCAGAACAGGGTCTTTCTCTTTTATTTTAAATTAAAAATTTGCAGTGTTGGGAAGAAACCCAGGTGTGTGACAGCTAGTGCTAGTTACTTTAGTTAGTAAGTGTGAAGGGTTAGGAATATTTCTAGCCCCCCCCCCTTTTTAAAAGCTACTTTAAGAAGAATAACACTCTGCCTGCTGAATTTGCAGTTCTTACTTCCTGAATTCACTTCTCTCCATCTCCCCTTCTGAAAGATGGGAGTGTGGCTGAATCTAGGAACTTCATTTTCAAAGGCTCAGCTTCCCTAAGTCTTTATTTTCCTTGGCATGAGGAGCTTTCAAGTGGGTTCACTATGAAGCAGAATGACTTTCTTGTGCAGTGTAGTGCAAATCATGGCAAGCTGCTTGTGGTGTTCTTGGCTGTTGTCTCTGCTGATAAAATAAATCTTTTAAAAACATTTTTCTTTGAAGCTACCCAAGCTGCTTGCTTGCTTAGGCATGAAACCTATGTAAACAGGCAAGTTGTCAACTGTGGCGACTAATTACATCAGCACTTCCTTGCTGATAATAAACAGTGGGAAATACTAATGATGAGAAGGTAGGAAAGGAAGGTCTTTTCCCTGGGCTAGTCAAATCGCTGACTAGGTGAAAATTTGGAGATTCTTCTCCCATGTGCGGAATGCGTGGCCAAAGAGTCATGGGACCAAGTACTACTTACTCTCTTGTGGATCATTAGACCTGGTACACAGTACAGGACATTCCCTATTAACCATGTGGAAAGGATGTCTTTTGTGGATATATAGCTGGCCAAAACAGTGCTTAGGGTTATGGATATTGCGTCCATTAAAGGACTTTTGCTTGGAAGCAAATGTAAAATGTGCAGCATTCTAGTTTTACCTGCTGTAATGATAATCAATCTTTCAGAAGGCAAGGAGGAAGGGAAAGCTAACTCTGGAAAATAACTGCAAGTTGCTTTAAGTGGGAATACCTGCAAACTGTTCTGAGAAGTGAAAAGAGGACTTTTAAAAAAAAACCTTTTTGTCAGAGCTGCTTTTTTTTAAACACTTCAAAACTGAACCTGGTCAGAATTTTTATTTCCAACAACTGTGCTGTGTCACTGTTTTTAATATTAAACTTTAGAAGTTTGAGCCTGTTAGTATTGCAAGCAGGATTAGGCCGGTTAAATATCGGAACCCATAGTTTCAGTCTTACAAACTGAAAAATGATTTTCTTTAATACAGCACTCTCCTGAGCTGAGCATCAGTTGCCAACGTTTATTTTTTTTACTACATATAATGATGGAGTGACATTTGACCAGTAGAGGGCAATAGGTATGTGCATGCATAGGTACAAGGCTCAATAATTTGTGCTGGGATCACTTGGGCATTTTGTGTGCAGGGGTTTTGGTTTGGTTTTTCCAGTGTTGTTGTTGGTGATGAGAATAGACTTTTGGACCCCACTGTTCACAGGAAGCAGCGCAGCATTGCTTAATTATGGTTCTCTGGACTTCTCTCCTTCCTTTTTTGCCCTCCCCAACTTGTTTCCCCTTCAGTATAGGTGACACTACAAATCCTCAGAGACTTAACTGTCTGGAGGATTATTAAAGATTTCTTGAACTGTAACGAGTTAAGCAAATCCTAGACACAGATATTTGAAATATCTTGATTTGGAACAAATCTCGAATTCAAATATTGTTTGACAGACTTTCTTCAGACTTCTCTTGTCTTTAGAACTGCTAATTTGCAGCTTGATATAGACTTCTTCTCAATACAGCGTATGGATAAAAACGATGGATATAAGAGTCTTGTAACTACTAGTGATATGTATTATCATGCTTTCATGTATTAACAATTATCTAAAGCGCACATTTTAGTCCTAATGATTTTATTCCTTGCTAATTTTATGCACTGTCTTGCCTCACAACTCTTTGTTTCCTTTTTAGTCTGAAACTCAGAATAGCAGTGCAGCGGCCAGTCAAGAGCATACTCCTCCTGTGTCCACTAACACGTCTATGAGTCCTCGGCAGCGCCGTGCCCAGCAGCAGAGTCAGAGACGGACTCCGTCTTCAGCTGACTTTAATCGGGTACAGCAGCCAAGAGTCAACATGAACCACACTGGATCAACTGTTCTGATTGTCCTTCTGACTTTTGCATTGGCAGCTCTTATATTTCGTAGAATATGTTTGGCTAATGAGTATATATTTGAGTTATAAGGTTGTTTCTGTTGTAACAGCAGTGACTTGAATGCTTCATTGAACATTCTGTATTGGGTATGACATGAGAACTGTTTACAAAGGTTACTTTTTGTATTTACGCTTAAATCCTTATGAATGTTAATGTACCTACAAGATACATTACTTGTAAGAAAAGTGAAGTTGGGCATTTAACTACAACAAGTGTTAATTGAGTGCCCACTAGATACTTGGAGAGACAGTGCAGTGGAATAGTAGCATTAAGGCATGTGGGAGGGGAGTCAATTTGAGTAATTTATCAACTAGAAGACGACAATTTTAAAAAAGTGCTTGATTTACTTTTTTTATGGAACGTAAATGCAATTCAGCACCCCATCTAAGTTAGTATACGATTTGACACTGGAGAAGGAATTACAAAATGAAACACTACTGTGTGTTTGTGTCCAGTGAACTCTTAATTTAGAGGGGAGGCAGTTTTGTAACCACTTTTATTTACCATGACACATTTCTAGAGGGGGAGCACATACGAATTGGCTGTGATGCTGCTTTGTATGTGTAAAAGGGGGAAAGGAGTAGGGGAGGAAAGAAGGGGCCAGAAAACTACTTGCATTATTTTGATTTTTATTTTTTGGAAGAAAGATTGGATAATCTTTTGCAAGATTTGAATGTCTTCTTCTAATACTCTTAATTGTATATCTTGTTTTTTTAAATTTGAAGATTATATAAAACATGTCTATTCTTGCAATAGTTATAAATATGTAATATAATTATTTACCCAGAGCTATTGTCTTTTAATTATACAAGAAATACACATAATGTGTTGAACTGAATGTTTCATATGTGGTTTTATTTACTAAAGAAAATTTAAACCTTATTAGACTTAAACTCTCATATATATGAACATGCTTAAGAGAAATATTTATTAAAACCTTGGTAGTAATAAAGAGTTTCAAGCCAGTCTTCGGTTATCTTTCAAGTATCACATGGCCTGCTTGTTTGTTTGTTTCAGGTTTTTTTAAACCCAAAATTAATATTGGACCCAGAGGCTTTCTGCATTACGTTTATTAAAAAAAATAAACAATTGGTAATATTCATGAATGCTGTGAAATCACATATACAAGCGGTAGACCTGCAATTATTAGGATTTTGAGAGGTTTTGTCTGTGTATGTTTAAGTATTGCAGTGAAGTAGAAGAAAGCAATCAGTGGGATAATTTTCCTCTTGTCTTATAGTTCAGATTTAAATGTATTCTGGCATGTTTATTTCAAAGACAATGAAATTTAGCTAACTTCCATTTTGTTGCTGTCAAACGTGATAGCACTGACTTAAGTGAGATTCTCATCCTGTTTCTCAGCAAGTATTTATCAAGTGACCTACAGCTTTCCTAGATTTTGTTAAATATAGTATGTATCAGTGTTTTGAAACATTAAAGTAGCTATAACAACTTCCAAAATAAGGAAAGCCCATTGTGTGTTGAAGGGGGATGTGGAAAATAAAGAAAAAGAAAAAAAAAAAACCCCAAAACAGAGTTCTTTTTTAGCACTTCTTGTGGATTGTTGATAATCTTGTTTGCAGGTACGATGGAACAAAGATCAAAAAATAGTTTTCTTAAGAAGTTCAGACAAAAGTATGTAGTTTGTTCAGCCAGTTCAGAAGTTACTTACACATTCTGCTGCAGAACAATTTGATGTCAATGTATTAATTGATGTGTTTTTACCTAATTTGTATATTTATTTCATTAGAAATTTAAAAAAAAAAAACAAAACCAAACCAAAAGAACCCACACCAAAACCCCAAAAAACCTCTCCAGATCCTGTAGCCTCTAAAGCAAAAGTACCGTGTTTCCTAGTTGGTATGTTGCTTGAATACCTGTTCTGTTCAAGTACTGCAAACCTGGGCCCGCAGAAGAGGGTCCTGGACGAGGTCTGACCCAAAAGACAGCTTGGCTGGGTTTCCACTCGCTTGCTCCTCAGGAAGCTTTGCTCTGAACGTGCTTTGCTTTTCCCAGAGTCTCGCTGCTGTGCCAAGCAAACTTTTGCCCCTGTGCCTGTGCCTGTACCACACGCTGGCTGTTGGTGAAGCAGCTCAGTCTTCTGCGAGGAGGGGCAGCCTGCGTTGCCCGCTGGATGGGCCGTGAGAAAATCGGCTTTGGATGGTTTCTGAAAGCAGCCTCTTCCTTGTCTTTAAAGAAATAGCTGCTTTGTAGCTTTTCCATTTTTTTTCAGACTTTTTTTTTTAATAAAAGTTAAAATGCCTGATTGTGCAAATACCTGTTTGAGAAAATAAATATTAATGGTGACTTGATTTATGTAAAGAGTCTATTGCATGTATAGGTGCTATGGGCGTTACTGTGTTTTAATTTTCCTTTCAAAGTTAATAGTAAATAAAATCATCATTTTCAGAGGAAATAGCTATCTTTTATCTTCAATGGCATAAAGAGCGAGACTAAACTGGAAAATAAAATCTCAACTGCTATAAACCCATCGAAATACGTACGTTTTACGATGATATATATGTCTGAAACGTGGCCCAGGCGGTTTCCGGTTGAAAAAGATGCCATGTGAGGGAACAGAAAATGAGGAAAGCCGAATGAAAAGGGACAGCCCGGTTTTACAGAGTCTGGCAGAAGGATAGCACTGTCCTGAGATTAGGGGATTGAGCAAAAAGCTGGCATGCAGAATTGCGGGTTTTTATATAATGGCTTTAGTAAATATCCTTTAGGACCCAGTGGAAATGTTTGGTGAGGCAAACTTCATGAGCGATGGCCAATCATTAAGCGGTGGCGAGGGAAGAGCTTTGAGTGAGAAGCCCTTGAACGTCTGTCGAAAACATCACGTCGGGAAAGCAGCGTTTCGTCCACCGACCACCAACAAACGCGCGACGCCAGAATTAGAGTCGGTTCAATGTTTAAACCCGGAGGGACTTGTACTACAGGAGGTTGCTGGAGCGCAGAGTGCCCGACTCCCATTTCCAGCAAGATGCCTTATTTTGCAAAACTCCTTTTATTAATCTTTTGCTTGGTTCTTCTTGTGGAAAGCAGAAAGCACAGGAGGAGGAGGTGGACAAGCCAGCTGGAGGTGCAGAGGGCAAGGTAAGGGTTATTAAAACACACGTTTCTTTTCCTGGACTGTTACAAATACATTGCTGCATAGACGTACAAATCTGCCCTGTCAGTGTCTTTGTGTATGTTGCATTTGCAAACAGCTTTATAGGTAATGTTTTCATAATAGTCTCTCATCCTGTATTCAGTTTTAACTGTAAATGGACACATTTAATGATAATTAACTCTTAATGAGGCAGGTTTTGCAGCTAAGTTGACCGCTTCAGCATGGATTGTGGTAAAAATATTCTTAGCCCTGTATGCGAATTACTGAGAGAACTCAGAGAAGTTACAATTAATAGAGGTGTTCAAATCTGCATGTTGTTCTAGTAGTGTTTCAAGAGCAGGTTATTTGCCCTGCTTGCTGGAATGTCTGGGCTGCCTACCTTCGAGTGAAATTGCATGTTACTTCCTAACAATTTGAGGTGAGGGCGTTGGTTAGCCTGCGTGATGCTATTTAGTAACACATAGGAAGTTACCCAGGGATTGTAAAACGAAAAATATATTTTGAAAAATTACATGGAAACTTTATATACATATAATAAAGTCAAGCAAATGCACAAGAAAGAGTTAAAGGTCTTAGTAAAGTTTATTAGATTTACTCTTGCTGAGCTTTGACCGGAGGTTTACATTAGAAAAGATAATCTCCCAAACCTGTCAGACAGAGCAAAGTATGTTATCCTTTTTCGTAGTTATGTCATCCAGTGGCAATTATATCTTACAAGACTGTTCATTGACCGAAGGGCTCAAAAATAAAATTGGGTTAATCCTTCTTATTAAATGGCTTCACTATGGCTGTAAACCTTCATCTTTTCATTTATTTTGTTGGGGGTTTTGGTTTAACAGTCGACACTTTTACAGGAAGTGTCGTTACTTGAATGCTTTACAAAGAAATGCTGTGATAGAATTGAAAGCAAAGAACACCTAATATGCTCTCAGATTTATACTGCTTATTGAAAAATACAGTAGCATATGCTTTTAGGGACATAAATGTTATAAAGCTGAAACAGCTAGGGCCTGATCCTGAAATCCTAAAGCCAACTGAAGTTTTGCCACTGATTTCCACAGAATCTCCATGACTGAACGAGCTCTTTCATTTATCTTGGAAAATTTTTCCAAGTCTATTTCTGGGAAATACAGGGGATTCAGCAGTAGCGTTTTCTTGCAAATCATTCACGTGTAGTAGAGATCATCTACTTTGAAGTAACAAAATAGCGTAAAATCATCTTTTAAACATGGCTTTATCCAAAAGTGGGGCCATTCTCTGGTTTAATAAGTTGTTTGAGTATTTTGTATTTCATTTAAACATTGCAAAAATAATTTACAGTTTCTACAGTGCTGTTGTTTTTGTGAAGTTGTGATAGAGTAGAAGTCAAAGCACTGCTAGAATTATTTATATAGGTGAATTTACTGCAAAGAATAACTGATACTATTTGGTTTCCTGATTTTAATGAACAGTTTTCTGGCCAGGTAGAACCTGAGGAACTGTATGTCTTATATACACATTTTTTTTTTTTTACATTTCCTATGCAAACAATGTGCTTATTTAAAAGTATAGAAAATCAAGTTTTCAGGACTATTAAATGTAAATGACATTTTAAATACAGAGAATTCAGCAATATTAAAAAAAAAAAAAAAGAGTGTATGGAGCAGTGACATTGATATTTTAAATTTCCATTTATGTAGAAAAGACGTGTATGTGATAAGTTTGATATTTGTGTCCTTCAAGGTGATGCATCAACCTGATCTAAAGATCTTTATATTGATGTCGAGAAGCTAGCTTGGGCTGTGCAAGTGCAGAACACCTTCAGTTCTGTAGTTCATTACTTGAACATTGAAGAGAGGTTCTTACCCACGGAGCTCCGAGGGCTTGGGGTAACTGGTCCCGCAGGCGCTGAGACGGGCGTCTGCCACGGGTACGCGGAGAAGTTGTTGAGCCTGTGCCTCCGCGGGAAGGGCATTTGGCAAAGCCAGCTTAGGGCCGCCGAGTTAGGAACCCGGTAAGGAACGCCAGGTTAAGGGTTGCCTGTGCATCCTTAATTACTCCCCTTGAGTTAATATTGAACTGTCATGCATTATTTTTTCTATGAGTGGTACCTCACTCAGCAAGCTGAACGGGTAACACTTCACAGAGTCGTCACAGAATCACAGAATGGCAGGGGTTGGAAGGGACCTCTGGAGATCATCCAGTCCAACCCCCCTGCCAGAGCAGGGTCACCCAGAGCAGGCTGCACAGGGCTGCGTCCAGGCGGGTTTTGAATATCTCCAGAGAAGGAGACTTGCTTCATTAGAAACTGTGTCATGTTTCTTTTCCTCTTACTCCTGCACCCCCCACCTCACTGCTAATGCAGCTCTTCTCCAAAACAGAGGTATGACTGACTTAAAGAAGCAACTGCCCCTGCGCAGCGTTGCCGTGACCGTTGCCTGGAGCAGCTCCACGTTGTGCTCTGGAGGGCCCGGGATTTGCGTAGGAAATCGGTGTGTGCTCATGGAGTAGCAGCTCCTGGCTTTGTAGTCTGAGGGTACGTTTTTTACATTTTCCAGGCATACAGCCCCCGTCTCTTGCCTTGCAAAACTGTGTGAAGGGATTCAGTGACACCTATTTGTATGACGTTGAGAGCCTTTTTGCTGATGTACGAACTGGCAAATGGTGCACGAAACCAAGGGCTCATAACTAACAGAAGATTGGTTGGTTAAAAGTTTCGGCATTTCATTCCGTTTTAGAGAAATCAAGTGATAAATGAACTGCAAAGTAAACCCTGTCAGAGTCACCTGAGTGACAGCTGGGCAGGGAACGTGGGCCCCAGCCTTACCTACACACCAGGGCATAAATTTCCAGAGGGGGGGTACAGGCGTCGGTGCTGAAGGAGACGGTGTAACTGTGGAAAGGTGCAGGTGTGCGTGTCGGATGGGCCGCGGTCTGTGCCGCCGTGTTGCTAGCCGGGATTTTCCAGGGAGCTGTGTACCGCTGCCAGGCCGTGACAGACTTGCAATGTGTAGTACTGGCTGTACAGCGCGTGTTTACGTGTGCTTGTAGCTTCCTCGGAGCAGCAGCCTTACTGTAAGTGCCAAGCAAGCGCTGTTGGCATGTCCGACACTGGATTGGAAACAGTTTGGGGTACTCCTCAGTAGCTCTGCGGTGGCTGCACCTCAGGAATCGCAAACAAATGCCAGTAGTCCTCCTAGACTATCCATCTGGACAGAATTTCCACACAGAAAAAGAGAAACTCTGAAAAATAGTACTTTTGTTAACATTTATTGCTCTGTAAAAATTGCTGATAATGCTTCTGGTCATGTTTATTGCTCTGCATAAATTGTCCTAGAAGAGAAGGCTCAGGAGACCTTTGCCATCTCGATTGTGGCTGTGAATGCTGTGTTTCCAATGGCCTCTGCACTGGACAGACAGACAGTCTGTCTCTGAGTCTGCTTACTCCTCTCTCCCGACAGTTGTGCAAAGCCTCATGCTTCAGCCAGCAGAAACGCTGCACTTTTGAAACAAAAGTTGCTTTAAGCTTCTGTTAGCTAAAGAATTCCTGCCAAGGTTTTTGGAAGTGGTCAGTGCTTTGGAGTATCTCATTAGAGATGTAATTTTCAGGACAGATGTAATTTTAGGTTGGGACCCAGAAGGCGAAGCAGACCGTCAGGGCACGGCAGCCCAAGGCTCAGCACGTGGGCTGTTTCTCCAAGCAGCAGCGGTGCGCTGGGGCGAGTACTCTGCTGGCCCCTGCTGAAACGGCTGCTGCTGGCAGGCGCGCTCCCTCCGTGGCCTTGCAGGGCTGCGTTTTTGGCCTCAGTGTTCAACCAGGTGCTGCAGACGTGTCTTCTGGCCTGTCGTACCTCCCAGCCCCTACTGATCCTCTCAGCTGTACGGTGGTTTCTCAGAAAATGGGATATTTGCAAGTGGCTCAGTGGTTAAAATGTTGATAACCATTTTTTTACAGGTGTGTTGCTCGCCTGGGGTTCAAGTCCAGGGCATTGCACAGCCTCTAATTGTGCAAGGTCTGATGTCTCCTGCGATTTTTTTCACCAACACGGCAGCATCACAGCGGGGCCAAATAGCAACGTGAAACAAAAGCAGGGAGAGGCATGCACAAACCAAACGGCACCAGCAGATCTGAGAAGCAAACCTCGTGCCTTGTCTTGGCTGTGCGCTCCGTGTCTTCATGTTTGCCGTTACGACTTCTCTGCTGTTGCTAATGTTGCCCCCTCTGACTTTGTAGTAGTTGTCCATGTAGACTGCGAGATGTTTAGAGCCTCAACGCTGGTTCCTCACCAGCCTGCGTGCATTCGGCGCTGCCTCTTTGACAGTCCTGCCTCTCCCGCCTCTGCAGCAGCCCAGCAGCCTCTGGCTCCCTTCGCTAGACCTGTCACCATCTGCTTATGTTACTGTTGTTGGCTTCGGGCTGGATGGATGTAGGGAGAGGCAAGGAGTGCGGGGTTTGGGATACGCTTGGTGAAAAAGAGGCTTCATTTATTGCTGTGAAGAACAAATGTATTCTGCATTCATCTTTAATAAGCTGAAAACATGAACAACCATAGAACAGATTTTTTTTTCTGGTTAAAAACCATACTTTATAAAAACCAAGCAAAAGTGGAGGGTCCTAAGCAACAGATGATAAGGTGTGTTGGGCATGTGACCATGAAATATTCCTAATGTGTATAACAGTGATTGTGTGCATCCTCTGAGTTTGTGTCCATCTTTTTCCAGCGTCTGATCTAGTTTTTTGCTAGAAATCTGGCAAGGAAAGTCACTTTCCTTTCTTTCCTGCTTCAGGCATAAACCCACCGATGTGTCAGTGTGAGGCATGTTACATCCAGAGTTACGGCAACAGAGTCTCTCTCCCCTGCAGCTCTGGGAGCAGCAGGGACTGGTGTGGCCACCCATGTAAACCAGGATAGACCTGTCTTCTTGTGGAGCTACCAGGGCCTCTTGGGCACCCAGGACTCGTCAAGCCCTTGAACTGGTGGCCCTGACAAGGCCAAAATCAAGGACCTTGAGGTTCCCAGCTTGTCAGAAAGTTCTTGGCCGTATCTGATCCCATGTGATCCATGTACATTAATATTAATGTATTAATGTACATATCTATGTGGGATACACTCATAGCATAATGGAGATAATAAATTTGGAATGCTCATCTAGGAGCGAGTTAATCGTTACGGCAGTCATAAACTGCTACTGTGCCTTCTCTTTTTCATTTATTCTCGAGGGGATCGTTGCAGCAGTCATATGCATTGTTGGTTAAAAACCCAGGAGGTTTTGTACCTTTCTTGGTGCTAGGGTTACACAGTGTGCATCTCCTCCAGCTTGCTGTGGCTGCTACACAAAGTAAATGGTACCTTCAACTAATGCGTTTTGGGTTCTTTTCCCAGAGAATATACTAAAGCGTGGTAAGATTTTCACTGAAACTGTAGAAATACTTTTCTGAATCCCAACAGGAAATAGGATAATCGGAACCAGTGTCCTATGACCATGAGATACCATCTTGTGAGGAAAGTCAATGCTGAATTCTGCAGAGGGAGGCGCAGAACCCTCCCGCACGCTGGCTGCCGGCAGCTGCGCCGTGCTCGGGCCGGAGACCACGTTTCCTTTCAGCCTCACCGCTTAGCCATTGCCTTACGACCCACAGCACGAGGATTGTCTCTGATTTTATAAGTTCTTTATCTTGCTCTGGAGAGGTCTGAATGTCTGCATAGATACCCACTGCTTTTTTGAGTCCTGCTGAGCTGTTATCTGTGATTTCTCATGCCATCAAGATTTCATTTTTCGTTGATATATTTGGCAACATAAAAAGGATCTAGTTTATGCAATTGAGAACAATTCTGACTAAAAGTGGCTGGAAAGGAAAATATAAAAAAAATTTAGGTCAATGATGGAGAAGCCTTTACAGAAACCTAATGTGATACCTGTCCCCTTCTGTAAACAGGAACAACTCCTGACAAAAGACAGTTTTATCAAACTCATCCCACATGAGCAAAGTGTAAACAGCAATAAAATTATCTATGAAGAACATGGCAAAAAAAAGCGATGCATGGCTTTAAATGAATAGTGGTGAAGCGTAGAGAGTACATAAAGCCGAAAGAAACCCTGACAAATCTATGATCAGAAGTGCTAAAGACCGTAAGTACATCAGGGAGGATTTACGAGATACCGATGATCAGATTGTCAGTAAAGGTGCCCCCTGGGCAGGAGGGCTCGGTGCATCCTTCAGCTCTGCAAAGGCACTGGGGGCCGTGTTCACCTTTGCTGGAGATAATGAGATACTTCCTATGCCAGACGGTGGGGGGGTGGCATGGGATACCCGCCAGAGAGGATCAGAAGGTACCAGCATAGCTGATGTCATGTGCTCTTTTAAAGCACGGGGTTTTTTTCAAACAAACTTGGTCTTGCTTTTGGATTAAATTGACAAAAATAGTTGTTATACTTTTCAAAGGCCTGTCATGTAGACTGCCTGTCATTAAAAATAGCTCTATGCAAAATCTTTGTAAACGGATTAAATTGATTAAAAATTAAATGACAGACCTCTGTCTGTAAATTCTGAATTGTCCGTCATGTGCCTGAAGGATTGGGCATGAAGCGATCATTAAATACTGGCTATTAAATACAACTCCTGGCTCAGAAAGTTCCTGAAAACCTCTGTTTTCATCCTAAGGCAGCATCGGTGTCCCCAGCCAGCGCTCTGAAGCCTCTGCAGCCACAGACTTGTTCTCAGCAACCCTCCTGTGCTGTTTCCTATTTGATGATTTTCAAGTGAATTGATCAGAGCTTGGCATTCCGTGAGGCTGTGCCATTGATTTACAAGATGGCATTGTAATACCATCAGGGTTTTCCATACTATTTCCTCATACAGCATGCAATCCAAAGTTTTATTGGATTTTCAATTTGATCTTTTTTTCCCCATTCTTTGAGACGAGAGATTTGATTAAACATTCACTGGTACTTGGGCCTTTCCCTGCTGGTTCAAGTCGAGCAGACACAGGAAGATCATTCTTCCCCACTTCCAGCTTTTCAGGAGCAGAGGCAATAGGGCGGATTGAGAAGCGGAGCGCTTTGTCAGCAGCCCTAACCTTTGCAAAGAAACACAGCCTCCCCCTGCAGCAAGCGGTTAAGAGCTAAACTTTTGCCTCCAAACATTCCCATTAATGGCTCTGCTTGGGTTTATCCCCCTGCTTTTAGGTAACCATTAATGCAGCCGTGTTGGGAGCGCACTTGCTCCAGCTGGCTCTTTTTTTACAGCCGGCAGGGAGAGAGATGCTCCGACATCCCGATTTAAACAGGAGCCCAAAGTGACGTGAGGGGCATCCACATTTTCCTATGTAGCATGTGCCCTGGAGCACAAGGGCTTATATTCCTTCAAAACGTCCATTTCATACAAATTTTTTAATTCTGTTGCTTCTTTTTCACCTCCTTATTGAAGTAAACAGGTTACCAACGTTAGCAGCAGCTATCAACGCCCCTTAGGTTTTATTGTTTCTTTTCTGAGTTGGATGCTCTGATGGGAAACTTTTTCTTCTGATTTACAATTTATGCTCCCCTTGCTCATACTTATCGCGCTTTGTATTTCACTGACCCTTAAGCACATCCCTTGCCACAGCCACACTTACGAGTGTGGTGATTCTTTTGTAAGCTCTGAATTTTTGACCAAGATTTTAAGCCTAATTCACCCTCATTTTTGTATCTATTAGAGTAGTCTCTTTATTTTTCCTCCAAGATTTTTTGTTCTTTACTGTCAGTAATATTTCTCCCACACAGGCAAATGAATCTGAACCCTTTTGTATAAAGTTCTTTCTATTTATTATTATTATTTTTAGTAAGTTGCTGGCAAACAGCTAATTGCAGCAGTATTTACAACTTTGTCAGATCTTATGCCCAGAGCAAAGGGGTTGAGGAATCTAAATGGTCCAAGGCCTCCTTCCTGCACCGCTGGGGAATGGCCAGGGACTCTGATCTGGATTTTCTTCCAAAAGTCCATGCAGTATCTGTCTGTCTGCTGTTTAGTTACTCGCTTTTGTCATTTTAGTGACTTTCTTATACTTTTCTCAGGGGTTTGTTGTCATCCTTGTTCTACTGTTATATGATCTCTCAAATAAAAAGTTAGGATTTTTTCCCCCTTAATATTCAGAAAAGTGAAAGATTGCAGATCTTGCTGGCTTCTTTGGATAAAACCCCTCTTTCTCCTGCTGCTGTGGAGGGAAGTAGGTGATTTTGTCACTGTTTAAAGTCAGAAGACAGAGCGAGCCCTCTGTCCATGCAAACTGCTGGTACTCAGCTGATGTTCGTGGGGCAGATAGTCTGAGAATAGCGTATGACATTGCGTGACCACCGTCAAAAAGAGCTTTCTCATGATAATGTCACCTTGGTACCTGGCCAAGTCCTGGCTGGGTAACGTGTGGGGCAGGGTCAGCTTCTTGTACTGTTGCTTGCTCCGTCACATTTGCTGCATCCCGGCTCCTCTGCGAGATGCTGCGCTCTCAGCCTCGTGCCTCCCCGGGAGCCGCGGTGTCCGGGCCGGAGAGAGCACCGTGTCCGTCTCAGAGCCGGGCTGAGACGGCCGGGCTGCCCGCAGTGGGGACCTGATCTGAGTTAACGCTGTGGAGAGGCAGCGTTGGGGCTGCCACGCTGGCCTACGCCGCAGTGCTGGCAGCAACCCCGCTTCCCTCCGTGGGGCTGTGCCCACAGGGCCGCCACTCCTGGGGCTCTGAAATCAGACAGGCAGAAGTCGGCTGCAGAGTGCCACTCAGGCACAGAGATGTCAGACCAACGCTATTGCTGTCTTTTGCAGTCACATCTATAAGAAGAATCATGACGTGACCAAAACTTGGAAAGGAAAGACGGAGCAGCTTCTCAGGGTTGATGACCATGACTTCACCATGCGGCCAGCTTTTGGAGGTGAGAATAAATGGGTTCTGTTGATTTCATGCTCGTCTAGTTAAAAAAAAAGAAAAAAAGCCTCTGGCCAGATGTACCAGTGTGAAGGGAAAGGACTTGGGTGGTTTCAGGAGATATTCAAGGCAATTCAGAGAGACCTCCCTCATCCTCACCTCATAGTCCTCTGTACAGCTCCTACTCTCCTTCGTGTTGCTGAAGTTGGCTCTTTTTTTGGGTAGTGTCCCCCAGAGCCCAGGGTGGACCCTCCTGGTAAGTATTTCACTCTGTTGAGAAGATGAACAAGCTGCAGATTTTAATGTTCATTTGTAGTTGTGAAGTTATTTTGTGTTTTGCACCTAGTCCATAGAACAGAGCTTCTCTGACCTACCCATTCCTGACGTGGCTGGAAAGATGTTTCTCACCCCACAGTGCAGATGTGTTGATCTGACAGCACTGTGCTGTCCCCATGCTCACAATTTGTGTATCTCCCAATCCCAGAGTCCAAAATGTGTCATCACCAGTGGATTTTTTTCCCCCATTGTAATTTACTAACAAGTTGCAGTTCAGTCTGCCCGTTGGAGGTAACTCTTTTGATAATCAGTGGTAAACTTGATCTGTGCTTTCTAGGGTTGAAGATTTTGCCTTAAATTGTCCTCTGGGTGGAACATAGGCAAATCTCCCTAGGGTTGGTGCCAGCACATCTGACAAGCCCAGGTGTGCAGCTGAGGGTCAGGGATGAGGTCTAGGAGCTGGCTCTGGAGGCACTGGGCATGCCTGCTCTGTTTTGAATCGTCTGTAAAAGTGATGCTGAATGAGCTGCCCTCAGGCCCCTCTCCTGCTCCACTTGGTATCTTATTAACAGCGGTACTGCTGCTCCACCCTCTGGTTAGGGAAAGGGAGATTATGGCTTATTGCTGGTATTTCCTCTCCGGCCAGGTTGCCCCTTTTGGAAGGTGAGCCTCTCAGCAGGGTGGATTTGGGAAGGAATCTGACCTCTGAAAGATAAAAAGACCAGGGAGCCATGAGATTGGTTTCATGGACTGACCTAAATCCTCTTGGCTCCAGGAAGAGATGGTCACTGTCAGCATTGTCCAGCCAGACACCTTGGCTCTATCTCCTGTTTGTTTATTTATTGGCCTTGGTTTTCTTGACCTGAATTTTTAGGCTTCCTTTTTCCATTCTTCTGTTCTGTCTGCAAAGCCTGAATCTGTGAGGTGTTGGCTGGATGTCCACTGCCTTCAGTCTGGCTTTGCTTTGTTGGCATGCTGCTCTGCCATGGATATTGGTGATCCTGTGCCATCCCACGCGACTTGCCCAGCACAGCAGTGCTTTATCACAGAATCACAGAATGCTTTGGGTTGGAAGGGACCTTTGAAGATCATCTAGTTCACCCCCCCTGCCATGGGCAGGGACATCTTTCACTAGATCAGGTTGCTCAGAGCTCCATCCAACCTGACCTTGAACACTTCCAATGATGGGATCAAGACTTCATTGATTTGTGTCACTAGATTTTATGTTGCCTTCTGAAGGGGGGATAGGAGGTTGCAGTTGGTTTGACACATATGAAGATGGATTGCTCATTTGGTATGCTTCGTCTTTCCTAACAGAAGACTACAGTCTGAGAAGTAGATATCGTGCTCTGTGGAGTGAGTTCATTAAAATGTACATATGTCCCCAAATACCAGGTATGCCCTGTCCTGCTATAAGCTCAGAGGGTGCCCCCTACTTCCCATCCTGTAGATTCTCTGTCCTTCTCCTCTTCTCTCCCCAAGGCCTTAAAAGAGAGCAGTGTGGAAAGCTCCTGTGGCTGCTTCTGTATCATTAATTTTTCTTGGCTTTATTCTTCTCCTACGTTCAGATAGGAACTGCTATCATATAACAATCTGGCTGTAAATGCATTTTCTTCTGACCATTTTCACTCCTTACTGCAAGGCTGGTGCCCGGGCTGGAATTGTTCCTTTTCTCTTAGAGAAGAGAAGATGGTGTTTCTGGTGCTGAAGATCATCCCTGGTTGCCCCCGATCACGTTGGGAGGTGAACGTGCTCGTTCCAGCAGCCCTCCTGGAGCAAACGAGAGGGGAGAAGTGAAGTGCAGAGACAGGCTCCGATCTGAAAGCATACAGGACCCCAGACCCGTAGCCCCTAGGACAGATACAGCGTGCATCGTATGCAGTTGCAGGCGCTGAGTGGACAGGACCATGCACAGCTTGTAAAATATGGCAGTGGGAAGAAGGAGAATCCCAAATGCCTTTTGCCAGCTCATGAGACAGCAGCCACCACTAAACCGGTCTCACTGAGCGTGGCCATCCAAGCCATATTTCATCTTATCGAAATGTGAGGGAATAGGGCAAGCAGAGAAAAATAGTTAAGCTCAGAGAGACTGCAGCTATGGTACCTTTATTTGTCTTGGTGACTTTAGGTTGAATAGACTTGATTTTAACAGTAAATGGTTTTCCCAGCCAGTGAAGTCAGCGACAAACTCTGCTGGTCCCAAAGGGAAGGGACCAGGCTTTCCCTTCGGCAGGCAAAAATCAGTGTCAGCATCAGAGGGGGAATCTTACTAGTCTTCTAGGTAGCAGAGAAAAGCCTCAAAGCATGTGCCCCAAAAACCTTAGAAACCCAAATCATTGGAGATTAGGGTGCTGTGTTGGGTTTTCAGATTATTTTTTATTAAGTCAACCTCGGTTTCTGGAGACTGGCTGATGACTTCTGCATGCCTGATGTGGACAGACTGGAAGCGCCACTCTCTCCTCGGTGTCACCACTCTGGCCAAAGGACCTGCTGGCTCCTGGGGTTGATGGGGTGGGATGTCAGGGCTTCTGTGGGAGGACATCTGGACTCCTTCCCTCGACTCGGTTGGAGATAGCTGGGGAGCCACTGTGATTTTTTTTTTTCCCCCTAGGTGGATGTATGTCAGGGCATGATGCCTGTGCTTTTGGGGAAAGCTGAGGGGTTTTGGTCTGTTGTGCTGATGGCTTAGGTTTTGATGTCCAGTGTCACCACTGCACTGTATTTCCGTAAATAGACCAAATTTTTACTATTTTTACCAGTGTCACAGAGCCCATGAGGAAAACCTTTGCGCACAGTTCATGCCAAATAGACACACATAGTTACACGGTTACTCTTCCAGTGCTAATGTAACTGCATGTTAATCTCCCTCTTGTCTTGTTTCCCCATGCTACCTCCCGTCATGGCATTAGGATACTCCTAGCCTAAAAACTTGGAGTTACATTTATAAAATTGAGAACTATCCTAAAACAGCCTTCAGTGAGAAAGTGACTTTATTTATAAAGGAAAAACATGGTGTTTCTTTAATTTCTGCTCAAAACCTCCCTATCTTGCAGAATTACCCGGGACAAAGGTAGGGTGTTAGCAAAGTTGCGCTAAAGTTGCGTATGATAAGGAACAAAAGATGGCAACAAGCTTTGTTGAGGCTCCAGCCTTGGAAAACATGACTCACACGCAAGGAGATAGCTCGGGTGCTACAGGTTCTTGCACAGCTGCAGAATTATGCAGTGTATTTTTAGTGACAGATGATAAGCCTGACGGAAAAAAAATATAAAGGAAAGAAAACAAAAGCCTGGTAAGAGGTGATCCTTATATTTTCTTCTGTAATGTTATTCGTCAGGCGGTCACAGTCATTTGCTATGCCCTGCGAGTCCTTCCAGTTTTTTGCTGCAGCAATGCCAGTCAAATGGATGTGGTCTGACCTGCGTAGGATAAAAAGGCTTTAGTACTGCTGAAGCGGAGTAGGGGAGCCCGTGGGATGCGTAGGGCTGTAACTGGTCGCTGCCCTAAGACCCTCTCTGCTCTCTGGGGGCAGCTCAGGGACCATCGTCTAAGGGAGAGTCCAGCACCGTGGCGTTGCGTTGGGCCTGTGGTGTTACTGTGTAGGTGGGAAAGGCAACTCATCTCTGGAAAACAGAAATAATATCACAAGGAGATTGTGAGTGACATTAGACTATAAAGAAACCCAATACTGTAAAAGAGATGGTTCCCAAGCTTGGTGGAATAATGGGCAGCTGTTAACCTTCAACATTTTTGGTGGACTAGTCTACAACTTCACCACTGAACTTTGAGCTAAAAAGGGGATGGGGTCTGTAGCTGCTTTATTGTGGCCACGTTGACTCTTGCTGCTCTGCGGAGGAGTCAGCAAACTGCCAGCCCAACACAGCGGTGACCACTGGCCAGAGCAGGCTGGGGTTATGCAAGGTGAAATGGCAGAAAAACATTAGCGGAAGGTGAAGGGTTTTTCAATAAAAGGATCTTTGTAAAGAGCAAGCGAGCAAGCGAATGTTGTGTAAGTTGTGTTATTAACAGCCCAATAAGCACAGTTGTCTTGCCTGCTCTCAGCCCATTAGAGACAGGCTGTTGGGTACGGTGGTAATGACAAAGATTTTTGCTTTGCTGATGTTCCAAGTAGCCTCCATAAGCTAAAATAGACTGCGATTGTTTTGACCCTTCGGGAGTTATCTCCATGTCAGTGACCTTGTTCTAGCTAGCAGATGTTCAGGTATTATTTACAAATATTAATATTTAAAGATTATGTAAATGTTTGGTTTGCTGCCTTCCTTAAACAACCATTTTAAGCATTTCATCTATGACATCTCGTATTTTACAGGGAGCCTGTGAATAATCAGCTTTAGTTGATACTTAAAATAGCTGTATCTTCTTTGCTGAGGGACAGCCTAATGCTGTACTTTTGTTATATTTCTTTGTAGTCGAATAGCCTAACATCAGCTGGTCCTCGCTGCCCTTTCTGGGCAGTGTTTTTGTCAGGATGGATGAATGGTGGGGTGAATGAAGCATCAGTAGTTCACTTAGGGTTCATATCAAGGGCTGGAGTCAAACTTGCTTCTCCCTCGATGACCAGCCATCAGTGACACGTGGAGAAACGAAACTCTTTGCAGTTATGTGGCAGCTGACAAGTGTATCCTGGCAGTGGCTGCCTGGAAGCTGCCCACACCTAAGAGGTCCCAGACATATATACATACATTAAAAAAAAAAAAATATATATATACACACACACACACACATGCAGAAACACTGAAGACTGTTTTGCAGCTTGCAGACATTTGTGAGCCTCTTTGGGTGTGTGCAAAATATCTGGCAGCAAAGAAGTCTCAAACCTGCTTGTTTCCCATGTAGATGTTTTTGTCTCAGGACCTACATCTGCCTCACTCCCTCAAAGACAGATGAGAGGACAGAGAGACTGTCTCAGAGAAAAACAACGAGCCTTTGAAATCATTGCCAAAGAGAAAAATTAAAGAGGTGTCGCAAAGCTTTAGTCTCAGAGCTGGAGTAGAAAACTGATTCTGGACATTTTCACGGTAGCTCGCTCTTCCCTATCTTCCAAAGCCTGCTGCACTGTTGAAAAATAAAAATCATGTTTGTGTCCGTGTTCTGGTTTTGGCTGGGATAGAGTTAATTTTCCTCCCAGTAGTGGTATAGTGCTGTGGTTTGGATTTAGCATGAGCATAATGTTGATAACACACTGATGTTTTAGTTGTTGCTGAGCAGTGCTTATACCAAGTCAAGGACTTTTCAGCTTCCCATGCTCTGCCAGCAAGGAGGTGCACAAGAAGCTGGGAGGGGGCACAGCCAGGACAGCTGACCCAGGCTGGCCAAAGGGATATTCCATACCATATGACGTCAAGCTCAGTATATAAACTGAGGGGAATTAGCCAGAGGGGGAGAGATCGCTGCTCGGGGACGGGCTGGGCATCGGTCAGCAGGTGGTGAGCAATTGCATTGTGCATCACTTGTTTTGTATATATTTTTTTTAATTATTATTATTATTATTACTACTATTATTATTATTCTCTCTTCCTCTGCTGTCTTATTAAACTCTCTTTATCTCAACCCACAAGTTTTACTTTTTTTTTCCTATTCTCCTCCCCATCGCACTGCAGGGGGGGGGAGGGAGGCAGTGAGTGAGCAGCTGTGTGGTGCTTAGTTGCCAGCTGGGGTTAAACCACAACAGCCCAGTACCTGTTTCTGACTGGGAACCGGCTGGCCCTTTGCAGCCTTCGTGCTGCTCTTCAGTGGGTGGTTGTAGGTGTCAAGACACACTGGGATGCGACAGGCTTTAACGCTGGGCACCTTCTGAAGTCATTCCTGAATGGGACTTGCGGAAACCTCCTGCGTTCCCTGGAGGGGTTAGCCCCGGGCCAGATGTCCCATGCAACCTGGGGCTGAGTTTGGTGTTCAAACTGGAGTTTTTGCGAGGCGAAACAAACCACAAAGTCTTCTCAGTGTCAGAACCCACCCAAAATGGAGACTTGTTGTGTCTGCCTTTGGGTCGGTCTGTTCTCCTTGTACAACCACTGAATGTGGATGCAAAGTGGGTCTTCTCTAAAGGTATTCTGTACAGCATCTTTTCTATATGCAGCACCTAAGCCAAATGTGTAATGACTTTCACTGAAGAGTAGGTCACAAAACAGAGCAGCTTACTGCAGGGGAAAGAGAAATGAGGGAGCACTCTTGCCGCTGATCCTCAGGACACCAGGTTGTGGACTTGGCAAAGGAATAAAGACATATAAAGCCACAAACACCTTGATAGGCTGGTCCCTGGGTATCTTTTTAATACCCAAGTTTGATTTGAGGCAAAGATACTGACATGCATGAATTTACAGAAGTAAGATGTTGCTGATGCAGATTTAGAAGGTGGTACCTTTACAGTGAGAGGGTGCAAGTGTGCTCCACCATGTCACATGTGAATCCTATGCAGAAGTTGTGGGGCTAATGGATACTGCCCAATACAAGACAGAAAGCAGAAGTGCTCCCATCAGCCTTGGGTTGTGCTTCAGGTCATTTTAATCCTCTCTCAACATGCAAATATAAACATCTCCTTCAAAAGAAAGAACTCCTATTTTCCATTTCCAATTTTTATATGCTAATGACCGTGCGAGTGTCGTGAGCTTGCTCGGAAGCTGCCACTGTGCCGTGTCTGAGATGCAAGGGGAACAGGTTATTGGTGGGTTCGTTTCTGTGTTGTAAGTGGAAGCCTGTGACTTCTATGAAGATTTTAAGAGTCCAGGGTTTGCTTCCTGGTTGTATCAGTCCTGCTGAATGAGGATTTGTGTTCTGCAAGATATTGCTGTGGACACTGATGGAGATAATGGATGCTGACTTGTTTGCTGTTTCTGGAAGAAATGCTTCAGTTGAAGGTTACACAATTTCTCTCTAGACCTTGATCTATAAATACTTGAGCTCATGTTTAATTTGAATAATTCCATGAATTTGGCTGACACTTTTCAGATACCCTAAAGTATGAGCTGAAAAGCTTTGCTGGGCTGCAGACTTTGAGCAAAGCAGCCCTGCTTCCTCTCCTCAGCCAAACCCACAGCTTCTCCAGTGGATCCGTTAGCTTCCCATCCAGCAGTGAACATCTTAGAGAGGAGCCTGAGCTTTGAGATTTCTCCAGTGTTACAGTATTCAGGTCTTTTCCTCCTTGTAATTCTCCAAGTTAATTCTTCTGTATTTCCTCTCTCTAAAGAAATAAATGAGTATTGATAAAATATTGTTCATGACAAGGAAAAGCTGGTCGATGAGGGCTTTTTTACTTTTAATGCTATAATCTAAGTTACTTGTCCTCTGTCTACCTGTTTGGTGTGTCAGATACCATCTCAGCTGTTCTTTTCCCTTACCATTCACACCTTCCTCATCCTCTGCTCCCTCTCAACAAAGAGATTTTTTTCTGTTTGCTCATCCCTAGTGGCATTTGATGGGGAATTTGGCAAAGCATCTGGAGCCCCAGTGGTTCAACAATTTTGTTTCCAGAGGGATAGGATTAAAAAGCTAGCAGTTCTCAATTGGCTCCAAGGATTAGTGAGACCAAAGATCTCTTGACATCTTTCTGTGACTGATCAGCAGACATCTAATTCAATGGTATGTGCTGTAGCCAAGATGACCTTTAAGGAAACCTAGGGTTTGTTTCTGTGGTTTAAAGAGGGTATTTCTTTACAGGGCTTCTGTTTTGCTTCAGACACTGCATGCATTTACAATGTTGCTCGCATCAAATGCCTCTGCAAAACTGCATCTTGGTAGAAGTTTTGAAGAGCGATGGGCCAAGTGAATACGCAATTATCATGGTCAGTTATGTTTGTCGCCTAGAGCAGGACTTGATGATCATTCGATTCCTACCACTAGGCAGCAACATTTGAGCTGGGCCCACTGGCCCTTCACACACTCTTCCCTGCTCAGCCCAACCTCTTGTCCAAGCCTCCTCCAAAGGGTCTTGGTGTCTCAACGTGCCCTCATTCCCATTTGTGTGCTTTTTCATTGCCTCAGCCCCAGGTGCTGAACAAGGAGTAGGGAGAAGGGTAAAGCAGTGATTGCTCCTGATGATTGTGGTAGGATTTTGTCCAAGAAAGGCAAGGTAAATATTTCCACTGATAAGTAAGTTTTACAGGCTCATCTTCGTACTGTCTGTATTAAGAACTTCATGTTTGAGTCCAGAGTTCAAATGATTTCTCCTTCTCTTTATTATACTCACTGTTTTATCATCCCTCGAATTTGTGATTAACTGCAGAAAGGAAAAAAAGTAAAAGCAGTTTCACTGATGTACAAGACACCGAATCCAACCTCAGGCCTCTTCTCTCAAGGGCTTTCCAGACTGTCCGACTTTACACTGAGCACCCTTTATTTTGGGTTTCATAAAGCTTCATTGCAGCTCCAGACTAAACCTTAGACTTTGGCCTTGCAATGAGGTAATTGCTGGTTATCTGGGAGCCAAACTGAGCGTTTGGTGCAGGAACATGAGAAAAGAAGAGAACGCAGACATAATATTTTATCTTCAAGAGCAGACATGGAAGGAATAGGAGAGAGGGACAAATACCAACGTGGCAGTGTCCTTGTGTTTGTGTTTTTCGTTTTTTGTGTTTGGTTTTCGGTTGTTTTTTTTTTAATCTGTGATTAGTGTACAGTCAAGCGTGGAAATCGCAGCAGTAAATAGACTTTGGATGGGTGTTGATTTCCTGAATCAAGGCTAAATTAAGAATTCATAGACAGAGAAGTGTCTCTTGCAGTCTGGAAGTTGGGAGGGGGCTGCCCAGCACGTGCTGGGCACACAGCACTTCGGCACCAGGGAGACCCAGTGGGAAGTACCACGGCCGACCGCTGCCTTCCTCTTCTGGCACAACCTGATTGCACTGTGAAGCCATCCTGGCAGAGACCGTGTCTTCTCTGTTAGCACCGCGCCTACCATGACATGGCTGTTTGGGATGGCAGCACTGGGGGCACTACCGCAACTGGCTACCAACAGGACACTGCCTATCAGCAAACTTGTGTTGTTTCCCTGTTGATTTTACTGCACATCAAAACGCGTGTCATCACCACAGATACAGTGCTTTTTGCTACACGGTCTACCTTGTTTTTAAAAAAACCAAAACACATTTTACTGAGCAGGAGGAATGTCATATAGAAATTCTTTCTCGGTGTTGTTTCTAACTTTTGTTTACTCAGTGTCCTAAATAATCATAGAGAGTAGAAAGAAGTGTGGCTGCAACCAAGGTATAAACTCATCATAGAGTTATTTCAGATTAAAAAGGACTGCATTAAAACACTGTATGTAAGACAGGGTTTGTAGAGAAATGGTATATGACTTATTAGGTCAACTGAAAGAACTAGAAATAACAAATCACCTCCTTAAAAACAGCACTCTATAAGCTAATTTGCTTATTAGACCTTATCATACTCCACAACTACTCAACTGCAGAGGACAAAAGGGACCAGAATACTGCAAAGCCTTTGCCACAATATTTCCACTTAATGAAGCCACCATTTCCTCTGGCCAAACCAGAAGACGATGCATTTGTGGGGTCACAGAAGGGCCATGCGCTGGTCATTGTCTGCAGGATGCTGGATTGCGTGTTAGGAATGACACATCTGCCAGGGACATAAGCAATGTCTCCTCCTGGGGCAAGGAGCCAGTCAAAAGAAAGGATGCATGGCAAGGGTGACAAGGAAGAGATATCTGTGATTTTGCCATGGGTTTGCCTCTCTTTGATGAGTTATGATGGTCTGAGAAGGAATCCACTGGCTGATGAATGGTTGCATCCTGTGGCCAGATCAATAGGGACCGAGCGCGTCTCCTGGCCTGGCAGGGGGACTGACTGGCTCGTGAGGAGCTGAGCCAGCGCCACTAAAGGTAGAAGGCTTGCTGACCTGTCATGCTCCTCCACGCCTCTCTCCTCTGGCCCTGGCGACCGACTTGGCCACCTGGCAGGTCTTTCCCTGGGCTGATTCAAGTCACTGGGAAGAAAATAGTCCAATTGCTGCTGCTGCTGTTGTTGGTTTTGGCTGGGTTAATTTTCTGTGGGTCGGTGAGCTGAACAGTCTTAGAGAAGGTCCCACTGCAAGCTCACTCTACTCCTCTATGCAACTTCACCCTTTGCTGGAAGTCATTCCCTGTGTAATTTGGGGAGGGGGCTGAGGACTGCTCTCGCCTGCTGAACAAGCACACCTGTGTTGTGAAGCCCTGTGTGCAAGAGGAAAAAACCTTCAGCACTTCTCAGCCCCGCTGCTGGATGTGGTTGTGACAGCAAGTCTGCGTTTCATCAGTGGGTGCAGACTGGGGCTTTGTGGGTTTTCCCAGTTTCGGGGAATACCCGGGAGAAGGGCAACTGAACACCAACATGGTAAGAATTTCCTCGGCCTCCAGTCATTCCTTGTAATACATAAGCAACTGAAAGGGAGCAAGATGGGCTCATGTCATTGGAGTGAAAAATCTTAACAAAGTCTCTGGGCTCCTGAGAAAGACACCAGCACTGATTAACTGGAATTCCTCCCCAAGTAAATCTTCCTGCAAACACTCTTTGGCTTGGACAGACACCACCAAGACATGAATAGCAGTGAGCAAATGTTTGCTGGCATTTTTTTAAGCATGAAGTGCACAGCTGTGTGTCTGAATGTGACACATAGGTGTTTGTAAGCATCTAGGAGTCATCTAAAAGTGCTGCGCTAGCCATGTTTCAGCTTCATTGCTGGGGGCAACAGTCACTTAAATTGGAATTGGTCGTGCCGAGGAGCCTGGTCCTGCTCCACAGGGCTCGCTTCAGGGTGCCTGTACCCAGCACGGGCGCAACAGGCTGGAGCCGTGCGTGCGGAAGGGGGACAGTGTCACCATCAGCACACTGCGCTGTAATTCGGTGAGGCTGGCTTATCAAAGCCCTAGCAAAATCTGTATCAGGGCCAGTCACAGTAATCAGCTTGTCTCATGGGCTTTGTGATTACCCTTTCCCTACCAAAGCCAGGTTGGTTCTTCTTTCTCCTCCAGCAGAGGCAAACATAAGGCTGTGTTCAAAAGCCCAGAAGATGCATGGGAGTCTGTGCGTGCCAGTGCAGGTACAGCAGCAGGATGGATGGCAGCTTGCAAAAGTGCTCTGCGTTCTCAAACCAGCAGTTCTGCTGTCTTATTAGGCTTACAGTGTATTCAGAGCTTGGATGTGGTCTTGAGGAAGATGCTACTGTAGCTAAAATACATGCAGGCAGCAGGCCCTGCTGGGCATGGCACTGCGCAAATATGGGTCTGGATCTACAAAGGGGTTGTGGTGCCTCGTAAATACCATCCAACCACTAATCAGGTTCAAAATCTAGGTGCTAAAAATCTTTGCAAACCTTCATGGAGGCCACTACAGTCCTCAGAAAATTAATTTCTGCTGGGCAAGTCCCAGACATGTCTGCAGAGCTTCTACTTCCTTCACGCCAGTCTGTCTCGCTGACGGTGCCCAGGCTGGAGATACACTTGAGATATGCACATCGTTGTGAGCCTTCTGAGACCCACTGCCACACATTGAGAGCTCAAGGTAACAGTGGATCCACCTGGGCTGTTCCTCAGCAGTTCCTGCTCACCTGCCTTGGTGGGTCGTGCTTGGTGTGCACGTCTCTGTAGGCACTTACCTCCTCAGTGCACTGGAAAAGGGGAAAAGCTGTGTGAGGACAAACTATGGGGAACTTGAGTAACTTGAGGAGGCCCTGGTCATTAATGACCAGCAGTCTACAGTGAAATTTTGATACAGGGTTTCCAGTAATAGAGAAGCGTGCATTTATTATGGGATGTTTTCTACTTATTTATTCTTTGTGAATTCTCTGGTTGCTAATTTTAAAACTACTTTGGAGAACTAGTAATATCGTCAATGAGTCATATGAATCAAAATGGTGATGGGCTCTTGAGAGATTAATGTAGCTTGTCTTGATTAGAAATGAGAAACCTACAAGGGAGAGCTCATTGCTTGCAGTTTCTTCTTCTCAGTCCCCTGTTCTTGGAGCTAAATTTGTTCATAAAGGCCTAAAATTTATGATGAGATGGTTCAGTTTTTAAAAACATATGCAAATGTTTCATCCAAGCTCTGGAGTAGCTGGGCAGAGTGTCAACATTGCAGCGCTTGCCAAGGGGAAGAGAATTCAGTGTTTCAAAAGGGGCCTTGCATGGCTATTCACTGGCTCTTCACCCAGCCCCCTCGTGAAGAATCATGGACAGAAAAGTATAATATAAGTTCAGAAATGTTTTGCATGCCACCTTATAGTGCTAATTAAATGCAGATGATAGAAAAGAGCAGTTATTTACATATCTAAATCTCATTCTCCTACAGGCCCTGCAATTCCTGTTGGGGTGGATGTGCAAGTTGAAAGCTTGGACAGTATTTCTGAGGTTGATATGGTACGTAATCCTCTTTTAAGCCTCAATTATTTCTAGTCATAAGAAGTCCCTCCCACTTGAAACCTGTGAGTTTCAAATTATTGGTCAAATGAAAGTAACGGCAGCATTTGACAAATGCAAAGAGGCTGATATTCAGGTCTAAAGACTTGATAAAACCAGGTGATCAAAGGCTTATCTCTGTATCTTCAAATAAAGATTAAAAGTATGAAGGAAAAAGGGACCTTAAATGGGAGAATAATCGGTGCTATGAAGGATCTATCACAACCAAAAATATAAACAGTTGCACATGAAGGTTTGAAGGTCTGTGGTGAAGTTCACATAAGCCATGATTACTGCAAGTTTTCTTCCTTAGGGAACTATTGAGTCCATTTGTTTTAAATGCATGATTCTAGGGGGCACATTAGAAAATTAAGTTGGCGACATAAATGAGAAGGAGCTGCTCCTGCTTCTTCATCACTGGGAGTAACCTCACTGAGGCGCGTGAGTGGGAATTGCCGGGGGGAGCCTGAACTACCTCTGCCAAAGTGGAATTTGGTGTGGGGGAATAGTCTTTCAGTCACTGATGACGCTGTTCAAGAAATTTGCACCAACATCAATTGTGATTTAGTATCTTTATTTTTTTATTACTTAAAAAAGAGGAAGAAATACATGCAGTTGTTAACTCTCAACAGGTTTCAAGGTGTTCCCAGTGAAAGGAGTGGTCACGTGCATTTTCCTGTTTTGTTGTGGGTTTTTTTTTTTCTTTTTTTACTATAGGAAATGCAATAAAAACACTAGAAAGAGAAGTGGAAAGGGGAACATAGAGAAGAGGAAACTTCTTGATTCCTTCCTCCTTCTCCCTTTTCTTCCCTGTTCTCGGGCACCTTCTCTGGTGTAGACAAAACATGAAGACTTAAAGGAAGAGCTTCAGGTTGATCGGTTTTTACTGTGGTGCAATTACATCTTCATTAAAACAAGGGAGCTTGCCTGCCTGGATGTTGAAAGAGAGGGTTTGGGGGGATGCGTGCCATGAAGCGCATGGGAGGGAGCGGTCAGCGCAGGACATGGCTGTCACGAGCAGTCTTGGGGCTCTGATATATCGAGATAATGTCATAGCAGCAAAGGCACCTAATCAGTGCAAGTAAATAACTGGCAATGCTTTCTGTCAGGAGCATCTGATTTCAACAAAAATCTTGCCCGTCAGAAAGCTTTGAGGTCAGTTCTCTCCTTATGCTCTTGATAGCTCTGCAGCCCTATTTTCCCAGCACAGGACAGGTACTTTCCACGGCAGTTGCTGACTTGTATTTTGGGTGAAAGAATGGTCTCCCAGGTCAGTCTGGGTTATGTTGGTTTGTTTTTCCAGCAGTCTGTCCCACCATGGGTGCTTGCGGAGAGGAGAGCGGGCAGTAAGCTGTCTGCACGGCCAGGGGACCTGGGCTGGCTGTGCCTGCAGCAGGATGCCCTCCTCGTCTCCCCGTTGCAGGTAGGGCAGAGCTGCAGGCAGGGCTTGTTTCAAACCATTCTGAAAGGTTAGTGGCCCTAGAAATCAGGTACCCTCAGCTGGGCAGTCTTTACCTATCATTGCTTTAGCAGGCACCCAGTGCCCCAAAGAAGCACCAGACTGAAGCGTCACCAGCCGCAACCCACTGCACCTGCAAGACAGCGCGTGTCAATGACAGCAGCCAGGGGCTGTTTAAAGCACGTGGTTTTAAAACTGGTGCCTGTCTGGTCGGCGGGGATGCGCTGCTGCTGTGTGCACTGGCAGGGCAGGCTCTCAAGGCTGCCTGGAGCGTGGCACAAACACGAAATGGGCTGCCAAAAGTGAGGCACTTGTGTATGCTCATTCGCTGTGCCTCCAGCAGGTACTATCGTTCTCTCAGTCTGGTGTAAAACTTGTTTCCTAAGGGATTTTCTTACTCACGAGTGCTGAAATCACACCCTTTTCTTGGCTTGTAACTAGCACCAGGGTGTGCTGGTCAGAAAGGAACAAGCTGTCAGTGATTGCAAACTGCCTTGTTTGACTCACGCCACAAGAAAACATCCATAAGTTGGACTTTATACTTAGAAGCTGTCATTAGCTGCCACTTTGGCTTCATGTCTGCAGCACTTGGTGCCCTGTGTGTTGGCCATGGGAGGACTGTTTGGAGAGAGAAGGGGGCTGAAGGTGAGAGAGGAGAAGGCTCCTGCTGCTGGGACAGGGAAAGGGGTGGCCTGGAAAGTGGGGTGGCCCTTCCCACACTGTCCCTGCAGGCAGTGTCTCCCCACTCCTCTATGGTGGCTGTAAGTCGTGCTGAGGGTGCCTGGCTGATGCCACATCGGTCCCTGTCCCCCTCTGCTCTGATGATAGAGCTGCCCAGAGGCATTTTGCAGCCGCAGCCTCACGCTGCCTGGTCCTCCTCTCCTGGGGCCCCGTGTCCCTCCATCTCATGTCGTGGCCAGGGGGCTGCCCAGGGCCATGAGGCGGGGGCTGGTGACCCTGAATAGCCAGGCTCTTTTTTACCCCTTTTTTGACTTCTAATATAACTGGCATTGACTCCTAAAAAATCATCAGTGATGCCTCTTCTTTGGTTTCCTTTTTCCTAGCTCTGGTCGAGCTGATGAGCTTGATGTCCAGCCCCTGAGGCTGGCTCGTCCAGACAGGTTGCAACCTAAGCTACCTGGCAGTGTTTCTTCGGGACTGTAGCTGTAAGGGGAAGGTGGCCAGTGTCCGGTAGGGAACAGGAACCGGCAGCACCCCTGGGGGGAGCAGGGATGGAGGCTGGGACCAGTCTGCCAAGGTGGGGACCTGCAGGTGGGTGAGCAGAAGTGTCCCTCTGGCAGGTCTCTGCCATGGTCACAGAGAGAGGTGTCCAGGCAGCTCTGCCCCATGCAGGGCAGCAAAGCGAGGGCTGGCACCGGAGACTTCTTCGACAAATTAGTGAAAAACCTATTGGCAATGCGAGACTGTTGCCAGGGAAGCCCTTTGAAACAGAGAGTCAGGCTAACTGATGGCTTGTCATCAGCAAAGCAAAATGAGGTGGTGGTGGTGGTTTTAGAAGCAGTTGCCGAGTGGTTAGGAAGAGATCCCAGCCTGTGTTGCTGCCTGCCTGGGCTTGGCAGCTGTGGCACCCGTAACCACTCGCTTAATTGGGAATGTAAAGAAAACAAGTGCATTTGATCTCTCAGCATGAGAGAGTAGATTCAGCTCTGAAAACAGCAGCTGCCAGGTCGGGATCAACAAACAGATGTTTTCCTTTGTGTGACTGAAGCTCCTGCCCCATCATCAAACGTAAAAGAGAGCTTTATTTAAACACTTGTATAGTAGGAAAAACAGTTCCCTCACTTGGTTGCTGTTTGCAAAAATTTAGTTCTTTTCAGAATAAATTGCTTCATGTTTACCCTGACCATTAAACTGATTTTGAAAGTTTTTCCTCCAGAACACGCTGTCGATACCATAGTCCTTCAAGATAATTTTGCCAGGACTGAAGAATCCTTTCTGTGGGGCGGTGCTTCTCTTGGGGCATATCTAAATCCCTTTTGGGACTGAACATTACTGGGTACTGTAATACATTGATTAAGGGTTTATGTTTTGTTTTGGCTGGAACTATTTCGTTAGGAAAATCTACTCACAAAGAGCATTGGCCCAGGGAAGAAACAGGAGTTGAGGGGTGAAGGATTTCATCTACCTGGTAGGAGTGAGTTTTCTTTCTGGTGTAGAGAGCAACACTGACAGACCTCTCTCTGGTTCTCTCCCTTTTTCGTGAAGGATTTCACTATGACTCTGTACTTAAGGCACTACTGGAAGGATGAGCGTCTCTCATTTCCCAGCACCACCAACAAGAGCATGACCTTCGACGGCAGGCTGGTGAAGAAGATCTGGGTCCCCGATGTCTTCTTTGTGCACTCCAAAAGGTCCTTTATTCATGACACCACCACGGACAACATCATGCTGCGAGTGTTCCCTGACGGTCACGTCCTCTACAGCATGAGGTAATGCTGCAGCCCCACTGCTCCTGAGCATCCCGCGGGGCTTCACTGTTAGTTTTCCTCCTGGCATGGCTTTGGTGACCACCAGGACTGCTACTGCCAACCCTCCTACTGCCACCGCTGATGCAGAGCCCTGTTTCCAGCATGTCCAGTACAAGATGCTTCACAGGAAGCTGCGAGAAACCATGCTGTGGGCAGTAACAGGATAATCTCCTCCCGGGGGAAGCATTCCCCTAACTCTTTGCAGTCACAGGAGGGCTTAGTCAAGCAGGAATGTTCATCCCGGGGTCAGTGTGTGATTAAACTGGAAGCTGCTGATGTACCAGATGGTGACCTCTATAATTATCCTATTTTGCTTCCTGTTTGTCTAGAAAAACTTTTTATTGTTGTTGTTGGCATTTGCATGTTGATGTAAAGGTTTAAGTTTATTGAAGCTGAAATAGCAGCATTAAAGATGCCCTGTAGTCCCTCATTTTCTAGCAGGTTTGTTGGCTGGAAGAATCCTGAGGCACATCTGTCATGACCTAAAGGGTTGCCTGGCCTGCAAGTGTACACAGATCGTGACCGTGGGTTTGTAGGATTCTGTAATACACAAGGACACGGAGACTTTGTCCTCTAAATTTCTCTACTTTATTACAGATTACCAAAAATACCACAAAAATCACTACTAGCAAGTAAACTACCACAAAATTAACACTAGCAAGTATACCTATGATTAATACAGCAAACACATATATCTATCTCAAGCTATTATAAATTACTATCAGCAATCAATAATACAGTATCAATCAATAGTATGGCAGCAGTCAATAATAGCAGCAATCATTCATATAGCAACAACTAATCACATAGCAACAGCCAATAACAGCACCAACCAAATAGAGAGAGATATATATACTGTTACAGGTTACTAGAAACTTATCATTAGTGAAGCAATTCATCAGCAATATAACAGCAGATAGATTACTTATATCGATATGCAATACCAGTATAAAGTTAATTAGACAGATTTCAGACGGACCTTAAACCATCCCAAAGAGGAGGAGGACATACCGATCCCAGAGGGGGACCCAACCATCCCATGGGTGGGAGGATGAACCAAACTGACCCCAAAAGTGGACCCAGAGGGGGACCAATGAGGCAACAGAGTCTTGCTTCAGAGATGCTCCCTATCATGGAGTCTGGAGTCAGCCAGGCGCCCCCAGTGAGGGTCCAAGAGCTGGTACAAAGTTCATGCAGCAAATTCAACCTGTTTAGGAAAGGAAATGTACGTACAGTACTGGAAGTTCTCAGAGAGAGAGGCTCCATTTAGGCTAAAAATTAATTTGTATATCACAGAGACATAAGAGGGCACAGCACATGACCCTTTCGAGCAGCCAATAGGTGCTGTTAATTTCTATTTTTCACCTGAGAAAGCAAAGAGATGATGATATTTTCTGTTCTTTCAGACCAATTTTTATTTTCCAGACTGTTTTCCACCTTTTCAGATGCTAAGTTGCTGTTACAGTCCCTTGTTTTTGTGCTTATTGATGGTATCTTGGGATGTCTCAGGTTTCTAGATACCCAGCTGCACTTCAAAGAGGCCGGCTGCGCTTCTCAAGGATGCTGCTGCTTCCCAGGCTGGCAGACCTTTCTCTGTCTGTGTTTTTCAGCAGACATTTTCAGTAATTGTAATTGTTCAGTAATTTTCCCCTTCTAACCAGGCCACCTTTATGGCTGCTCATATCGGCATCCCAGCAGATTTAATTTCCTTCAGAAGAATGCAAAAAAGGATGTAGAGAAAAATACACCAGTAGAGGAGAAAAAAACTCAAGAGCCCAGACAAAAGGACATTTCCCCAGGACAGAAAACGTGCTCTCAGTGTACAGTGACCTTTGAATATTTTTTTGCCAAGGATTTCTGTTCTAGAATCTTTCTGGAACTTATTCACTTCAGCTATAGTAAAATAATTTTCAAAAATGAGGAAAGGTCTTTTTATAAAGTTTGATTCAGGAGGCTATTTCTCTTTGAAGAATGAGCATAGTGGGCAATATTGTCCCCAGTAGGACAATATCCTACCAAACCTGGCGGCTCTAAAGTTCACTAGTTTCATAGTCCAAATACAATTCTATGGAATTTATTTAAAAAAAAATGGACATATTATTAAAACCACAAAGAAATGTGTGTGTGTGTGTAAGTAAGAAAGAGAGTACATACCATATGGCCACTTCATTTTGCCGAGTCTTACTGATGAAAATCTCATCTTAACCAAACGTTTAGGCACAGTTACCCTGTTCTGAACCCATTTAATAAATGCCTTTATTGCATGAAAGGTCTGATTACTCACACCTTAACTAAGCACCTAAAGACACTGTCTATTTTCTTAGAACTGGATAAGGATGAAGACGCCATGTAGCAGGAAAGACAAGAAGGAGAAATTAGAATGAAGAGGGAGGTTAGATGTAAGCTTGGGTCAGCACCGAGGGGAGAAGAGCAGGAGGAGGGCACAGACCTTCTCAACAGATGTTGCTTGGTGTAACCGACTATTGGTTTCCATCGCTCACATCCCACAGTTTTCGTGCGCTGAAGCCCGCAGCACGCCACGTGTTAGCAGTGTTCAACAACCAAAATGAAGGAACAAGTATTTTTAATGGCAAACATTGGCTCTATTCAGGTCTGCTCGTTTGCCCACGTGCAGAGTTTTTACTTTCAAAGTTTTCTGCGAGCTGTCGAGGAGGTGACGTGACTTTCTAATGTTACCCCACGAGACAGAAGGATGTGAGCAATCACAGCTGACTGCACAAAAGTTAAATGGATAATTTGATTCATAAAATCCAAGGAGAACAAGCATTTGTGTGATATTTGGGCCTGGTGGTGTTTAGGACACTCAGAATGTGATCCAGCTGCCCAAGCATGGGTGTTCAGCACTGGAAATGTCCTCTGCATGGGGTTGGCACTGGGCCGAGGGACATTTCATTCCTCATTTGGGCCTTGGGTTTTCAAGGCCACCTGAACACTGTGCTTTAGTTGAGGAATATCTTATTGACAAGCTGAGTGTCTGTGCTGTCCCTGACTAACAAATTGTTAATGGCCACAGGTTGTGCCACAGTTTAGGTGACCCCGAGGAAAGAAAATTACTGACATTGTAATGAGACTGAGTCATACAATGCTTAAATGCTACACACAACTATGGGAGATCGTTGTTACAATATACCTTCTGGAGCACATGCCCAAAAAGCTTCTTATGTTTTGCTCCTATGGCAAAATTTTGCTCTAGTTTTATAGTCAAAATGAACAGTGTGTGCTTTTCAGGGGCGATGAGTGCGTAGGTCAGAGTAGGATTTGGATCACAATCCCTTGAACAGAAGAAAAGTTCTTTATTGACATCTGCAACGAATCTAGAATATGGTCATGGCCAGCATAAGTCAGCCTCTGAAACGGTGACTCACAGCTGATTTGCCTCTACTAAATCGGGAGCTCTACTGCAAATCTGTCCACAAGAGAAAGTCCACTGACCCACTGGAAAACTTGTTACGTAATGTTGTGCGCAACTGGATGCATTTAAAAATGGGAGCTGTGATTGCTGCAGCTCTTTAGCTAAGACACAAACTTAACAGAGGCAAATCTCACTCACTGAAAAACACCTGCACCCATTTTACACCCCCTGCCCCAGAAATACACCCCCTAGATTAAAAAAAATCGATCGAGGACTGAAAGAAACTGCTTTTGCCTTAATAATGTATATACTGGAGGAATTCTGTGGCTTGCAATAAGGTTGGTCACGTTCCTCAGGCTTGGATCATTGTTGGGGTGACTATGGAGGGAACTGAGGAATGGGGAAAATGAGGAAACCTTATCAAACTGGACATAAGGGAACCTTTGAATGTAAATGATGAAGTTATTTTCTGTTGTTGCCTTGTAGGGAAATAGTTGGATATAAAACACAGTGGAAGTATCTGTGCTGACATTAGTATTACTGTAATGTCCAAGATAGTACTTCAGTTCCTTGATAGATATTTAAATTACAGCTTCCTTTGGAGTTCCTGTGTATAACCCATCTCACTTGGACTTGGAGAATTGATTGGCATTTTCCTGGGGATTTTATGGTAACATTATGCATAATTGCTGGCTTTAAAGCTGCAGAATAATTTATCTGTGTTAATATTCTCCCTTCATTGCTCCTCATAGAAACCAACCTTTCTCATTTTTGACTTCTAGGATCACAGTGACAGCAATGTGCAACATGGACTTCAGCCGATTTCCCCTGGACTCTCAGACGTGTTCTCTGGAGCTGGAAAGCTGTACGTTGTATCTGTGCTTCTAGCTAGACATGCTCCATTACTCTAAATTTCATTACCAATGTAGTCTATGTATGATATAATCCTGACCCTGCAAACACCATGACTTGGGCTCAGCTTCTTTGGGAAGGAGTTTTTCTGTGGCGAAAGTGATGGCTGTTCTGTAAACTTTCTCCAGAGCACGCTAAGACTAAGATCTAATCGTTTTGAAGTCCTCCCTGCTATTTAACTGAAATTTTCCTCTACAAACAGCAGAATCACAGAATCACAGCGTAACTTAGATTGGGAGGAGAGTTTTAGGTTGATCCTGAGGTCAGCTGCTCCAATACCCTGCTCAGAGCAGGGAGAGCTTTATAGTGGGTTGCTCAGGGCTGTGTCCAGTTGGGTTTTGAACATCTCCAAGGTAATGGAGGTTCCACAACTTTTCTGTGCAACCTGTTCAAATGTTTGACAGCCCTCATCTTGAAAAGGTTTCCTTTCCTGCTTGGAAAAAAAATCCTTTGCTGCAGCTTGCATCCCTTGCCTCTTGTCCTTTCGCTCTGCATCTTGGAGAAGAGTCTGAGAAAAGCCTGTCTTCATCTCCTGTATGAGCCCCAGCAGGGCAGCAGTTGGATGCCACCACACATTCCTCTTCTTCCAGCTGAACAAACCCAGATTCCCCAGCCTCTCATGTTATGCCATGTGCTCCAGCCCCCTGACCATCCTGATAACCCTTTTATCATTCCCCATCCCTGCTACCTAGAGCGCTAACTAATTGTTTCAGTTTTTCATTTACAGTCTTCACATATTTCTAGACTTTTGCTTCAAATCACAGCTGTCACTTTTGCTTTTATCATTCTAAGATAGTTTGAGGTGTCTGTACTTCCCCCTTCCTCTAAATTCAGGCATTTTACCCATGACTATTTCCTGAGTTATTCTTATCAGTTAGCAATACCTTGAATGATTTTTGATATGTGATGCTCAGAAAAGTACCATTCTAGCTGTCATTTCATCAGTGTGGAGTAAAAAAGAGAATGTGTTTCCCTGAATCAGGTTGACCTGGATTTTTGTTGTTGTTGTTGTCATGGTATATCATATGGCAAGATCTTTTTAACTTGCTGTTGTTAGCAAACTTATTTGTGGCATTACTTCACGCCAGAGATGCCTTTGTGTTTGTTAATTTTGTCTGGATCTATTAACTTTTGCTTCCCCTACAAGCTGAAGTCACATCACATTGTGTTTCTTCTTTCCCTAAGATGCTTACACTGATGAAGATCTGATGCTGTATTGGAAAAATGGGAATGAATCTCTGAAAACGGATGAAAAGATTTCTTTGTCTCAGTTTTTGATACAAAAATTCCACACTACATCAAGACTGGCTTTCTACAGTAGCACGGGTATTGGCCTTTTCTGATTTAATGCTATTGCTAAAGCTAATGCTGTATTAACTCCTTGTGAGAGAGCTCTTGGGATTATATATCGCTGAAATGTAGTCTCCACGATCTGGACCATACATGTTTTAAAAGATCAGTTTCTCTCTTCACTACCCTTTAGAAATGGAAGATCAAAAGAAAGATCTTGTCTCTTTGTACCTACCATCCAGGCTGTTCTCACTGATTCTGACTTTCCTCCACTCTCAAAGGTTGGTACAATCGCCTCTACATAAACTTCACTTTACGCCGACACATCTTCTTCTTCTTGCTCCAAACCTACTTCCCTGCCACCCTCATGGTCATGTTGTCCTGGGTGTCCTTCTGGATTGATCGCAGAGCAGTTCCCGCCAGAGTCTCTTTGGGTGAGAGCAACTGCAACAAGCCATGACTGTGAGAAAATCTTTGAATGTGAAAGTTTTGGCAGGAAAGGGAACTGTTCGTTTTGATGGTTAAAGATATTGGGGAAGCAAATATCTGTTTCATCTGATGATTAATATAATGTAAAACTTGCACTTTGTATTAAGTCCTCCATCTCTAAGCAGTCCTCCTGATCTACATTTAGCTCAGGACAGAAAGAGCTGTGGTTTTAAAAATAAAGGTGGACAGAGAAGAGAGGGTTCAGTATTTATGAGTCAATGAATCAAGATTCTTCCCTGTTGTCCAGTCCTTCAGTTCTGAGACTTGCGTTGCCACCAGTGAGGGTGGAGTTTCACAGGAGTTAGGCACCTACAAGGAGTTAAATTTTCATGAGTGCCTTTCATGAGCAGGATCCTGCTGCGTCCTAGCAGCCACAGCGGGTGTCCTAGCCCAGGTATGTGTCTTCCCAACCAGCTGGCACTGGTGCTGTAGCCGGTGGCCTTCTCCAGGCTGCCTGGAGGGCACTGTTGCGGCACATCTTCCCAAAGCTGGGAAAGAAAGGCAGCAAGGGATTCTGCATTGGCAGGAGAGATACTTATCACAATTTTTTTTCATATCTAATATCTGTTAGAGCATTACATAGAGCATAATTCCTGATTTTCTTGAGACAAAAGCCTTATGGACTGTATCAGCCAATAACGTTAATTTCTCTTGTTTCTTTCCAGGGATAACCACCGTGCTGACCATGTCCACGATCATCACTGGGGTGAACGCCTCCATGCCCCGTGTTTCCTACATCAAAGCAGTGGACATTTACCTGTGGGTCAGCTTTGTGTTTGTCTTCCTCTCGGTGCTGGAATACGCGGCAGTGAATTACCTGACTACGGTGCAAGAGCGGAAGGAGAGGAAGCTGCAGGAGAGGGTGAGAAAAGCTTTTGTTTTGTTCATCCATTTATTCCTTCTTTTCTTACACCTGATCTGGTCTTTATATTGACTGGTTTGTGTCTATAAATGGGAAAACACTGACATCCATGTGTCTATAATTGGATCTGTTTAGACCACTCCACCTCATGTTGAATTGCTGACACCAGAAAACCAGGAGTTGGTCTCATGGGTATTTGTAGAAACATCAGAGAAGAGAAGAGTGTGATCTGAACCGGGGAAGTCTGCAACTCGAGACTGTATGGGGATCAAAAGAAGGGAGAGTATCAAATCTGATACTTCACTGCAGGTGCCACAATTGCTGTATTTTTAAACTAAAGTTGTTATTTGGAGCAAATTAATTTCCTCCTTCTACAGCCAGCTTTACTCTGGAAACCGGGTTAAATGGATGTACTAGTAGAGTTGTTGTCTATTGCCAAACACAAACAACAGCTGAGTTTATGCTTGTACTTTTTGATGGTCTATAAAAGGTCTTACCTTGCATCCTTGGAGGTTTTCAAGACCTGACCAGATACAGCTTTGAGCAGCCTAGCCCTGCTGTGAACAGGAGGTAGAACTAGAGACCTCCTGGGGTCCCTTCTAGCCTGAATTATCCTACAGACTTGTGATCCCTTCTTCGTTGTTAAACAAAACACCATCACTCTTTGAACACTAAGGCTTGGGATGAAATTTTTTCACTCCCCCCCACACAGAACATCACCATGTCTTACAGCTTCTTTTGTCCCATTAGGAACTCCCAACATTAGTTCACAGGTAACATTGGTCACCTACTGCCTTTGACTCCTGGAGAAATTTGTATCAGCCTTTCAGAAATGCCAATGCAGACATATTTCATATGATTTGACTATGACATTTCCCTCTCTGAACTACTCTGTTGGCTTTGCATGTCCTTCTCTTCCCCTTGCACTTCTTCCTATGACTTCCTTGAAGTATAGAATAGACCACCTATCAGCCCAGTACCTTTCCTAGTTGACATCTCATCAAAAATTTAGTTTTTAAAAAGCAATTGGAATAAATTCAACAGACTCCTGTGACAAAATGTAACCTCTCTCCAAGGCCTTCTCAACAATAGTGTGATTCTGGAAAGCTACTTGAACAGATCCTGAGTACCTTGATTTCATAGAATAGAATCATAGAATAGTTTGGGTTGGAAGGGACCTTTAAAGGCCATCTAGTCCAACCCCCCTGCAATAAGCAGGGACAACCTCACTAGATCAGGTTGCTCAGAGCCCCGTCCAGCCTGACCTTGAATGTTTCCAGGGATGCGGCATCTACCACCTCTCTGGGCAACCTGTTCCAGTGCTTCACAACCCTCATTGTGAAAAACTTCTTTCTGATTTCCAGCCTATATCTCCCCTCCTTTAGTTTAAAACCATTACTCCTTGTCCTATCACAACAGGCCCTGCTAAAAAGGTTCTCCCCATTTTTCCTATAGGCCCCCTTCAGGTACTGAAAGGCCGCAATAAGGTCTCCCCGGAGCCTTCTCTTCTCCAGGCTGAACAGGCCCAGCTCCCTCAGCCTGTCTTCGTAGGAGAGGTGCTCCATTCCTTTGATCATCCTTGTGGCCCTCCTCTGGACCCGCTCCAGCCGGTCCACGTCCTTCTTATGTTGAGGGGCCCCAGAGCTGGACGCAGGACTCCAGGTGGGGCCTCACCAGAGCAGAGCAGAGGGGCAGAATCACCTCTCTCGACCTGCTGGCCACGCTTCTTTTGATGCAGCCCAGGATACTGTTGGCCTTCTGGGCTGCCAGCGCACATTGTTGGCTCATGTCCAGCCTTTCATCCACCAGCACCCCCAAGTCCTTCTCGGCAGGGCTGCTCTCCATCCCTGCATCCCCCAGCCTGTACTGATACCGGGGGTTGCTCCGACCCAGGTGCAGGACTCTGCATTTGTCCTTGTTGAACCTCATAAGGTTCGCCCGGGCCCACCTCTCGAGCCTGTCCAGGTCCCTCTGGATGGCATCCCGACCCTCAAGCGTATAAGGGCATTTGTCTATGCCCTCATCCTAGTCCCCACCCAGGGCCCAGCAGTTCTCTGCAACACCAGGCATAGATGCCCTGTGCAAGCACAGCAAGTCAAGTACATCTTACTTGCTGTGCGTGAGCAGTGGTCTGTGGCTTTTTAGCCATCCCTGCTTAGACTTCCCATGTCCAAAGAAGACAGCATTTGTATAAACCCAGTGCATCTTGACAGTATTCAGGAAATAAAAAAAATCATCCTTTCTAGGTTCAACTTGCCAAGAATAAACCCGGGGGTTTTTTAATGGCAAGAAAACTCTCCTATGTTAGAGGGACGAAATGAACTTGAGAGAGTTTGTTACTGTTCTGCTAAGTTTTCAGGAACATTTTCCCAAATTTAGTGATGGCATAGCTTGTTATTTATATCACAAATCTGCCCTTTATTGAGTCTTGTGCATTGAATTCTATATTCAGCAAATGCCTTTTTACTACACAAGGTAAAATATTGTATCATCTAGTCTTCAGCACGTGACACTATTAATCCTCAATGGTGATAATGGGAACAGAGATAATAAGCAGCATTACTTGAGGGGATTGCAGCAAAATGTAGGTGAGTGCTCTTGAAGAAGCAGAAGAGACATTTCTGACTGTAAACGTAGATCTTGTCGGCCGATGTTGCTCCCCTATGAAGGATACAAAGAATCTGAATACGAATATGTCAGGCTGCCCCGAAAAGAGCTCTATGTTATGTCTACATTAAGAAATTAAACGTGCCCGGGACCAAGGCTGATGAACACAGAGTATCTAAAACTAAACCTTCTTTCCCTCAAAATCAGCGTGGTTGCTGTGAACTGCCTGTGGGAAATGGTCCGTGGCCCATGCTAATTCCTGAACCATACACGGGAACTTTTTGGTGCTTGTTGGCCTGGACAAAATTCAGGGCAGAGACACTTCTGACACTCTAATAGTATTGTCATCTGAGTTCGTGTACCCAGGGATGCTCTTTGGCACTGTTTAATTTATTAGTGTAGACATAGACTGAAATTGCTGCAGAGTGAAGTTATGTAGCATACTTCTGCACGTATGTGTCTATGTGCAGATGGGTGTAACGTAAGGCTCTGTGGAGGTGGGTTTCTAGTATGTTAGGCTCCCTTGTCCGTAGGGGTGACTGTCATCGCATGTACATGAAGCCAAGGGAACTGTAATTTGACCTGGGGGCTAAGAGTAAATCTGCAGAATTTCTTTCTCTGTTGGGTCCTGCAGCAATTAGCTTATTGCTGTTAACTGCTTTCCCTTCCACCCACCCACCATCTCCCAGACCTGTCATCGGTCAATGAGACAGAGCCCGATCTAATTCTTCCCTGTGGTTTCGGGGTTTGTTCTTTTTGAGGTACACCTGCTTAGTATAAAATATGTCTTAAAACCCAGCTGACATTCAGCTGTACCCATGGAGAGTGCTCCAAAAAATTCCTAGAGTGATGGGTCTAACAAGCAGAGCAAATGGGCTACAAACTTGTCGTGTTTTTCTGCGTGCTATCTGCTGATGCCAAGTCATTTGATTATGAGGAGAACACAGAAAACAATTCCTAAATTGATTTTCAGGTTTTAAGTAAGCAATGTGATCTGTGGTTAAATAATTTGAAGAAAAAGCCTTGAGCGCAGAGTTTTCCAGTGGCATCCTGAATATTACATATTCAGGTACATGTACGTTTTTTATATATATATACATATTTAGGATATATACTTTTCTGTGTATATATCCTTCATTATTTTAGCTGAACTTACTTATCCTTGAAAACAAGTAGTTGGAAAACGCACACACCAAAGTTGGTGGAGGAAGGAATTGGAGGCAAAGTGTTATTGGGTAAGGAAAGCAGTCTGTGGGGATTCAGAGGCAGGAACTTCTAGCAGAAAGGAGGTTTTGGAGTCCATTTTCATTGCATACAAATATATTATCCATATTGCTGAGACAGAAAACCTGCAGATTTTAAACACCAGAAGATAGTATTTGCTATTCAAACTTCTACCTGTATTAATATTTTTTTAGACTTGTGGGATGCATGCTGGTGCTGTTGAAGTCAAAGCAAGTTTTAACATTGACTTCAACAGAGCTGGGATTTTACATTGGGCTTTTAACTGGTCCTTTCCTTGATTTAAAATCAGATTTACAAAGAAAACTTGTGTATATGTGAAACCAGAACTTGGCCCTTTTTCCCATATGATAAGCCATTTCCACAGATAAAACTGCATCTTGCCCTTGAATATTTATAAGCACAAGGAATGCAAAATAAGGAATCTCAAGACAGCAAGGCTGAATAGAGCTGGCTAAGAAAACCTTTTGGTTAGTTTTTATGTCTGCTAAAGCACTTTTCTAATCTTTTCTGAAGCTGTTTGTCGAGGCAGTGTTGCTAAACAGTGTAGCTCACTTCCTTTTGGAACACAAGCAAGAAAAAAGTGACTTTTTTCTTCAAAGAGAAACTTACAGTATCTCAACTGAAATTTCAAGCTCGACTGTTAATAGAAAAGCATCATTTCTGTTACTAATGTGTTCTTGCAGTGTTCAGCTATATTTCTTGTTTATGTTCCTAGTTTCCATGTACATGCGGAATACCTCATTCGAAAACTATGATGCTGGATGGAAACTGCAGTGAATCTGATGCCAACAGCCTGGCAGGATATACAAGAAGCCAGATGGTCCCAGAGGAAGAAAAACAAGAAAAGATGGTTGTGCACTTAGCTATGAGCAATGAATCTAATTCATCAAGGAAGAGAGGCCTGAAGGGCCATGTGGGCTTGCGCATCATCCAGAACACTCATGCAATTGATAAATACTCAAGATTAATATTTCCAGGCACCTATATATTTTTCAATTTGATATATTGGTCTGTCTTTAGCTAAGCATGCTGGCACAGCAGTGACTGAAGCAGAAGACATTTACAAAACTCTCTTTTGTCGGTTCTTTTTCAGTCCAATCTGGATGCAAAGCCAGAAAACTGATTATTTTATTGCTTCTTCAGAGGATAAAGGGGAAGGCACATCCTCCAGTGGGCAACTCCATGCACAGGCATCATGGAGGAACCTGCTGTGCTGGTTGCTTTCCAACCCACACTCCAGCTCCCGTTTTCTTTATGACACATGTCATTTCTCATACTTGAAAATATGTGCTCACCGTTCACCCAAAAGGTGCTGTATGTTCATTTGGGGCTGGCAACGCTGGTGGTGCCTGCTGTGCAATGGACAACCGGAGACAGTGTTCTGTCCCTCAGACATAGGCTGTCCTGAGGGATTAGGCAAATGCAGCTTGCAAGGAGGGGTCTGGACAGTGCATCTGCTGTAAGGGAACTGAATGAGGCCTTTCCTTTTCAAAATCTCTGTTTTTGAGCAAATCCTTTTATTTTTCTTTGGCGTAGGAACATCATGTTTCTTTCCGTTGGTTTATGAGCAGGATCTCCTTTTCAGGTCCAAATTCTGCTCTCTCTGGATAGGACCTTCATCAATACCAGTAGGACAGTAGACTGAGCAGGATCTACAGGGTTGGCTACAGAATGCAGGTGGTATGTTGAGTCGGTGGTCATTTTTTTCCAGATTAGAAGTAAGGAGTGATGATGAAGCAGAGCAAAGAAGCCTACAGACTGACAGCAGATGGCTCCCAGGGTACACGAGTAATGAAAACAGGGAGGTTTAGGCATGTGTTCTCCATATAACTTCAGTACAGCACGTGATACATAGCACCTGCCCTCTAAAATGAGAGGGGAAGATGATATGTAGCAAATACAGTCAGCACACGGTGAATGGGCAGCATCTCTGGGACCATCACTTTCTCTCTCCAGAAGCAGAAAACAGTGTTGAGGGCAGCACTGGTGGCTTTCAAAGATTTTCCTCACCCTTGTGAGGAAAGTGCAGCCCACAGAGAAACTGTATATCCCAGTGTGCCTCTCCCAATCAACACATTGTCCTCCTGTTCAGGCATTCTGGATCAAGAAGGAGAGGTGCCTGCCAGATCCTCTCTCTGCAGAAACATAGGCATGTCAGAGATTAAATGGCCAAGAACAACACTGGGATTCAATGAGACCCCGCCTGACCTCTGGCTCCAAGGTTGATGTAAATCCTTTGAGGCTGCTGGAGAGCATTGTATCAAGCTTCTGTGCTTGGCATTTCATTTTTCATCCCATGATATCTCCCTTCCTTTGTTAACAATGCTGACAGCAAAACCCAAATGTAGAAACATGATAGCAGCAAGACAACGATGGCCAGGTTTGTGCGCTCTTTATTTTTAGGAAACATCATGACTTTTGGACTGTGGAGGAGATTATGTTCATCAAAACGTTTGGTTACCAAGCTGAAACTCAGCAGGGTGGGCAGAGCCTGAAGCATGAAGACCCAGGACTGAGGTTAGAAGCTGACTCAAAGATAAGATTAAGTTATATATCTGACTGGGGTTGGGCCATGAAGATTCAGATAAACCACATGGATAAAGAAAAAGCAAACACAAATACTAATAAAACCATTGGCGTGTGAAATTTTCTGCTTACAGTAGCAGTAATTATTATGTCTTAAATCTCAAGGGATGTAGAAGACGGCAGGGAAGTGTCAACTCCAGGCTGTCAACAATACCCAGAATTTTTCTTGTGCCTCAAGTATTGCTAAGTCACACTGATGGTCAGACTGATTTACTGGAAAGAAAATTGATAAGAGAAACTAAAATTATCAACTGTGTTCCCCTTTCATCAGCCGTGTCAATAACTGAGATTAACAGAGTTCTGTGTGATCATACAACTAAGAAAATACAGCCCTGAAATCTCCTGTACCCCAGCCTGCCGCTTCTCTCCTGAGCTACCAGGTCAGTGCATTTACCAGACATAGCTCTGGTCGGAGCTGAAACCTGGATACTTCTCACATCGACAGGCAGAAATCAGTACAATAAAGAGTCAAAAAGTATTAAAGAAACAGCTCACTCATCTTTTGAGAGGTAAAGCCTGGACATAACAGTGTGCATTCGTCAGCATTAGCAGTTTTGAGGGTAAAACAGGAACCGAGGCCGCGGCTGGCAGCAGGACAGCGCAGCGAAGGGACCGTTGCTGGGGGAAGGCAGCAGAACTGCGCCACGAAGGCACCGGTGTGGGGGGTGAGAAACTCGGTTCCCACGCCCCCCCCTTGCCAGTCTTCCTGCGTTACCCACGACACGTGCCATTTAACCTCTCGGTGCCTCGCCTCCTCCATCTGGAAAGTGGGGAGCAATAACATTTACCTACCTCATGAGGTGCCGAGGGGCTTAACTCGCTTAACTAGCACGCGTGTGGGGCACGGTTATGGGTTCTGAGCAGATGTCCCGGTGGGATTCCAAAGGTTTTTGTCTTAGTTACCAGTGAGTTCTTCAAATGTATCCTCTGAATCAGTTGAGCTGGAAGAAAGCGGGTATCTCCCCTGCCTTATAATGATATCAAGCCAGATAACTCCCCCGCATTATAATGATATTAAACCAGAGATAAATGTAGCCCAACAGCCAAAAAATGAACGTTGTCAATTAATAATGCCTCCTGGCATAGAAAAAAAAGAAGTCCTAGTGTTTTTACTTTTTGCCATTTGTTTTTATCACATCTCCTGTTCCCTTAGAAGTTATGTGGCAACAGAGACAGTGCTTTAGATCCTATCATCTTTATACTAGTGCTGCCTGTAGTTTAAATGCTAGCTAATAAACATCTTTTGGAGAGGCTACCTTGCTGTTATGTTAAATGCATGTGTACATAACTGATAGAGATTGAAGTGCGTTTCTACCAGACACAATTATACAGCCTATAAAACCATCAAGGAGGGTATTTTTCCATTAAGGGAAAAAAAAAAAATCTCTATCTTGGGCGCCACTTACACTTATTATTCATTAAAACAATAGATGAAAAGTATAGATGGAAATAAACCCAAGACGTCTCTTTCAGGCAGCGTATGAATTATAGTTTTCTGCTTATTAAGAGGAGAGTGGCCAGGCATGAAGCTAGAACAAATATTTGAAGCGTGGTCCTGAGGATGTATTTCACCTTTCATCTCCCCTGGGTTACAAGAGGCTTCATGAGCAGTAACTTCTAGTTGCAAGATCTCACCAATGTTTTGAGAAATAGTGCCTGAGGCTTGGCTCTGAATACTGTTTGATGGATACAGCCCAATTCTGTGAAGCACTGAGCATCTGGACAATTAACCTACGGAAGGACAGGATTTTCAGAAGTGCACGAGGGATTTGGGCAAATGAAGCCCATGGATGAATATTCCTTCTCTGAATAACCTGGTTCAATTGCGAAGAGAGAAAAATGTTGGCCCCGTTCATTCTGCATCTGGCTCACTGTACTTTTACTTGCTTCTAGCCAAATCATGTCTTTGAAAGAAAGTAACTCTCTCTATATATATCTGTATGTAAACATATGTATAATGTATATGCAGATAACATATAGCAAAGGAAGACACTGGGACGTGCACCTATGTTAAATAGTGTAGATATGTGAAATTGTAATATATTGTATGTAAATTACCATTTATTATGCCCAGAAAACTTACTATGTTGAATTGAAAAAAAGGCTCTTATTGCCAGCCAAGGGCCAAGAAATGAGGTACTGGCAAATTATTCCATAAATAAAAATTATGGCTTCTCTCACATTTTCCTTCTGAAAGAGTAAAAGTGTTGAGAAGTTTGCAAGAAAGGCTGATGCTAAACTGGTTGTACAATGGCTACAATCCACTGTGCTGCTTGCTGTAATCAAACCTGGTAATAAAATAACAGATGAAAAGGGTGGAAAAGAGTCCATTTCATGGTGTGAACTTTAAAATGGGATTTTAATTCTGTTTGGAGATCTGTTACCTATGAGCTAATGGCCAACCGTAAAGGATTTGAATAAACACCTCATTTGTAATTGATTTTAAATAAAAAGCATCTCAAAAGGTGGAAGAAATGTAGTGGAAGCATACAAGTACTTTGAAGTATGCAAAGCTCCTTGGGAAAACTGAGCTGTTAATTACAGTTATAAGCTACAGAGACCTTTTGCGAAAACTGCAGCCCACAACTGAAGAAATTTTAATAATTACTTTACATTTAAGGGCACATTTTCAACAGCCCAAATAGCAGGTATATTTCTCAATCTCTGTTTGACTATAAATGAGAACTTGTCACTTAATTCCTCCTTTGTGCCTTTGAAAAGATTGTCTCCACAGTTACCAATGGAAGATAAAACCACTCTTCGGTCCCGGCTGCCCGATCTCAGCCGTTACCCCTAATGCAGACAGTGGGACTAAAGGAAATGCGTACGGGTGAGGCTGATACGGGACCACTGAATAATGGCTATTGTCTGCCAAATTTCCACAACGGAGAGATTACAGCAAGGTACAGTCTAACTAAGTGACATACTGCCCTGCTGAAATTTAAAGAACAGAAAAATGTATTTAAAACCAGCAAGACTTTAGCACTATTAAAATTAAAATGTAATCCAGTCTCACGTTAAGCTGATTAATTCCTTTGCAAAAAATGACATTTGAAATAATGTGTCGGGGCCATTACTTTCCTGGTCAGAGGAATCGCCATTTCAGATGAAGCGAGAAGGGTGGGGAGGGAAATCGTGCAGGAGCAGGGGGCAAGGTGCCGCTCTTGGCATCCGGCTTTTGCGGCGGCACAGGGGTGACCCCAGGCTGAGCAGAAACCGCTGCGGGGGCGAGGACCACAGCTTTTCCAAGGCACTCGGCGCCTGGGCATCGCACGTCACCATGTGGCACTCTTTGATTTGGGCAAGAAAAAGCTATCTTCTGCTGGGAGCTTGGCTTGGCTGGCTGCGGGCTGGGGCCTGAGGCAGGGGGACCTTGAAAGACAAGCAATGTTTGCACCCACAGCTGGCCACAAAATGTTCTTTAAATGAATCGTGCCTCATGCCAGTGACTTTTGATGCTAGCCTGCATTGCGCCCATAAAAGAAGACCCCCGAACCAGGACAGCCCTGCATTGCCCACTCCTCGGAGCAAGCAGCAAAGCCCTCAGCAGATAATTTGAAGATCGATTTTTAAGATTTCCTACCTTTGAGAAAACACACAAGACTCGTCTTGGCCAGTTGTCCAAACTGGACTTCTCCCACGAGTCTTTTAGGGTGCTCTAAGTGTGGATACGTGCACTCGCAACCATAGAAATTAGCTTAGGAAAAGTGCCTGGCAACTCAATCCGTGCAAAATGCATATAAATGATGTGGAAAAAAAAAAAAAGATTTTACTGCTCTACTTGTCACGCAGATTTATAGAAGAAAATTGTGTGTTTAGCTTAGAGGGAATTCAGAGAGGGAAATGAAAGGACAAGTTAATTGTAATGACAGTTTGAATTACTTGAACAAATATCTTTTGGGAAATGGGACAGAACATTAGAGCTGTAAAACTCTCTAGCCTTCTGGCTCTTTCCATTTTATCTGGATTTTTATTAGGGTCCAAATTCATTTCAACCATGAAATTTTAAACTTTCTTATTAAGGTGCATAATGACCACATTTTTATAGGTACGGTTGGGAGGAGACCTTCAGTGCCGCACACAGATTGTAATTGCAGCAGCATTCAAGTAAAAATACTGTTTTCATCTAGAGTTTCAGGAGAGCTGCCATTCCACAAAACGGGAAAGGCAGAGTTATTCAGCCATTAGGCAGAGCGATAAGACACTCTCCGAGGAGCTGGACAAGAGAAAGACCATATCATTTGCACCAGATAGTAGCCTCAGCATCTAATGCATATTGACAGGTGCTCGGGTGCGGTGCTGGGGAGGACCGCGTGGGGAGGAAAGGAAGCTCCTGCTTGGGCCAGATAAGGGGACAGTAACCATCTCGGATGGTTGCCCCCAGCCATGATGGTGACACGGATGCAAACTGCCATCCCAGGGAAGGTGACAAAGGACGTTTCCTCAGGGCTTGGTCCCACGTGCTGAGGCTCCATGAGACCCTTTCTTTGTGGGGTCAGTGTCCACCTGCCCCAAACAGCTCTGGTCTGGCCCCGGGACAATGCACTGAAGGAAATGTTTCTCCTCGTTGGGGCTGGGTTGGGGGGGCTCTCCATGTGTGTTTTGTCCATGAGGGAGGTCAGTGCCTTGGTCTGTAGATGTGGTGGTTGTTTGTAGGATTTTGCTGTCAGATTCCTGCGACGCCAGACCTCCCTTTCCTCCTCAGGAGAAGAAGGAGTCCTTGCTACAAAGGGCTGGTTTCTTTGGAGAGGGGCTGGTGAACAGCACAGAAAGCAGAGGAAAGGATCAAAACGGGAGGCCCTGCTGATTACTTGGGGTCAAATGGTTTGCCCCGGGCTCTCAGGCGCTCTCTGCCCTAAATGACAGAGGACATGAAAACTGTGCAACGCAATTTTGAACTGAGCTGCTAAATGGAAATGGCCCTTGCTGAGCTGCCCAGAGCCCTCACCGCCACTCATGGCAAAGTAAGGCGAGGGCAGGAACTCTGTGGGTGTCATTCTTTACCTCAGCAACACCCACAGGAATGCCTGGCGCCCGGCAGTGATGCTACCCGGCAGTGATGATACCCAGGATCGATGCTGCCCATCAGCTTGCCCTTCCCCAAGCTCAGCCTCCCACAGAAAGGCTCTCCCCATCTCCTGCCCACCCTCGTGCAGGCCCAGCCATACAGCACTTACCAGGCTTTGGCTTCCTTAAAAAAGAGAAAAAAAGTAGGGAAAGGGAAAAAGGCAAGAAGAGGAAAAAAGTCCTCTCACAAATGAAAGTGTTTTTGTGACTGTGCCAAAGGCAGTATTTTGCCAAGCCATTAGCTGTTCCTCACTTCTCCAGCTTTTCTTTAATCATGGCTGTAATCTTTGTGCTTTCTCTTCCTTAGTCCTCTGGCGACTGATGTAAACATCACAGCATGTCAATATTCTTCCCACGTCTCAGCTGGTGACAAAAGCCGTGAAAATACGTGACTAAGCTCCGGTGCAAACCACCTTTTTGCTGGTGCTATGCCAAAGGAAGAAACCATCGAGGCTGTTTTGCATGTACAAACCTTGTCTGTGAGGCCGTTTCCTTACCGCGTGAATCTAATAAACCAATTAGTTGAAGCAGTTTAATTGGGAGGAGGTAAAATAGCCTGGTACAAATAAAAAAAACCCCAAACATCTGTTCGATTTCGTGGCCTGCCCTTCCTTTCTGACAGGAAGCAGCCTCAGGAAGAAGTCCAAGGCTTGCCCTCACTTCAGGTATCGAGCAACAAGGTGCAGATGCACGGCACTCAGCCGTGAGAGGCCTGGCCCGGCCGGCTGGCGGGTGCAGGTCCAGGAGGCAGCCTGCAGCAGGACCCACCAGTGCACCCAGGACCGGGGCAGCCACCCAGAAAGTACTTTAGATCCAGACTTTCATTCCTCAGCTTCTCCATCCCCTACTCCTGGGCTGCCACCTAAGCCCTAAAATGATCACGCTTGCTTCCAGGCACATCCATTCCCAGTATGGAGGCTGCCCTGAGGCCTCCTGGTCGCTCCTAGGCATGCCCCTGGTCCCTGGCTCAGCCTGGACGGAGCTGAATGCCCTGCCGCTCATGTCTCAGGAGCCTTCAGGCTGGTCCACCCTCCTCAGCCCTGTGGTGTTAAACTGCCCCAGTGCCATTTCCCAGCTGCCTCCCTGAAACTGGATGTGCCTCAACACCTTGAGCACCTTGCCCATATCTCAGCCCAGCCTCTCTGCTTTCTGCTGTCATTAGAGCAGGTGATGGACTTGAAGACTTCACACGCGCTTGCTGCCAAGCAGCCACATCTCTGGCCGTCTTCTGGTGTCTACCCCGATCCTCGTTTCTGCCCCCCATGAAGCTGCGAGAAGAGATCAGGAATCGCCTAGAAACAAGATGATGGCAGCCGCAGAAGAGGGACAGAGGCTGAAAAAAGTTTTTCAAGGGATGGGAAGTTGGGAGCAGGCGAAGCTCCTGAGCTTGGTCCCTGGGTGCTTGGGTGGAGCGCGCATGCATGGCACAAAGCATCGACGTGCGCCAGGTCTCTGGCACAGCACAGTGAGGCTCAGCCCAGCTCCCGCACCGACATCTTGCTGGCCAAGGAATGGTAGACTTGGGGCACGTCCCCACCACCGGGACAAGGCCGCCATGCCGAGTGCTGCCGCAGCAGCCAGGTGAGACGGGCCTGGCGGGGCCGTGGGGAGGCCAGCCAGCCAGCTCCCGCACCTGAAGGCAGCATCAACTGCACTTAAATCATTTCTGACCGACGCTTGTGCAGCCTGCTCTTAAAAACCTGCAATCCCACAGCCTCCTCAGGCAGTTTATACCAGTGGTTAACCAGCCTTAAAATTAGAGAGTGTTTACTGGTAGCCAGGCTGAATCTCCCTTGCTGTAACTTGGGTCTGTTACGCCCCGTGCTACCTGCAGTGGATATCAAGGAAATTTTATGTACCTCAGTTTGTGCAGATATCCATCAGGTTTCCTCTGCTCTTCACTTCTTTGGACTAGGTGACCTCCACGCTGTCGGCGACCCTCCTTGAAGCCCCCCAGTATGTTTACAGAAAAGCCTCACAGCAGCCTTACTGCAATCAGGCCATACGAGCCCTGCCAGCCCCCACCATTTCCTTCTGCGGAAGAAGCGGCACGGTTTGAGGTTGGAATTTTATTTTTTTATTTTTTCTGGCGTATGTGTTTTTCAGCGATTTCATTAAATGTCTCATTACACTGCATAGAGGTGATAACTTATCCATGAACAACAGCCCCGTCTTTTCCATAACACCTGCTAAGATTACCTGGCAGCCCAGAAGTGATTAGTTTTGAACATTTAGAAAAACTCTACCAGGTAGAATAAACCCCTCTCCTGACTTCACAGAATGACAGAATGGCAGGGGTTGGAAGGGACCTCTGGAGATCATCTAGTCCAACCGCCCTGCCAGAGCAGGGTCACCTAGAGCAGGCTGCACAGGACTGCGTCCAGGTGGGGTTTGAATATCTCCAGAGAAGGAGACTCCACACCCTCCCTGGGCAGCCTGTGCCAGGGCTCTGTCACCCTCACAGTGAAGAAGTTTTTCCTCACGTTCAGGCAGAACTTCCTGTGTTCCAGTTTGTGCCTGTTGCCCCTTGTCCTGTCGCTGGGCACCACTGAAAAGAGTCTGGCCCCATCCTCTTGACACCAGCCCTTGAGATATTTATAGGTGTTGATGTGGTCCCCTCTCAGTCTTCTCTTCCTCAGGCTAAACAGCCCCAGCTCCCTCAGCTTTTCCCCAGAGGAGAGATGCTCCAGTCGCTTAATCATCAATAAACTCACGCATTCTATAAATGCATAGAAGTGCTTTGCCATCCCTTCTGCATCGCTGCAAACTTTGGTTCCTGCCATAGTGGCAAACAATGCCCCCAGTATAATCCAAAGCAGGACTTTCACAGGATGGGTCTCTTTTATCAGCTCGACTCTCCAGTGAGGAGGCTCTGATGAGCTGAGGCCATGTCCCGCAGCTGGGCAGCGGAGAGGCAGGAGGAAGGCTGAGCCCCTGCCCTGCCCGGCTGCCCTCGCTCCCCTGCACCAGCACACGCGTGGGCGGGCAGGCGGAAAGCTGGGCCCCGTGCGTGTCTGGGATATGGATAAGTGCATTTTCATATTACATCTAACGTAGTAAGTCAGTTAAATGCCCCTAGTCTGGGGAGGGCAGCATGTTAATAAACGCTCGTTACCAGCAGTTGACAGTTGGTTAGCACAGATTAATTCCTAATGAAGAAAAAAACTCTTTACGTAATGCAATGCTTCTGGCCGGGGATCAAGGGTTGCAATCATCCACCCACGGCAGACCTTTAAATCCGGCTTTGTTCCACTGCGGGAAAAATAGACAAAAAAAAAAAATCTGCTATTTTTTAAAGGTTATGATTCAGCCAGCGTCACTCGGATCCTAATTCCAGGAGCACTGAGCTTGTTTCCTAAAGAGTACAATATGTTGCACCATAGCCTGGTGATGCAGATGTGGCGGAGGAGGCAGTGTGAGGCGGGAGGGGGGCATGGCACGGACCCTGCGCCCTGGGGATGCAGGAGATGGCCTCGTGGAGCCCCGGGCATGCCAGGGCTCTCGCATCTGATGGGATGATGCCAGCTCCCTGGCCATGGCCACAGGTGCTTGGGGCTGGCCAGTGGGTGTCGGGGCACGCTGGGTTGCACAGAGTCACCCCAGGAAGGTGCAAGGAGCAGGGGTGCAGCTGTATTGGGCTGTGCTTGCACAAGGGGCCGGGGTAGCCAGCCCTCACCTTCCAGCAGCCATGAGGAAACTGACTGTGACAAGCAGGAGGTCAAACCCAGCTTAAGCAGCAGGGCTTTTGGCAGGGGACCGTGCAGCTGCCCGAATCCTGGTGGCCGGTGTCGTAATGGACATACACACACAGGCTTTCACGCTTGCAGCCATCAGGAGGCTCCTGGGACCTTTATTTCCACTTGCAAGAGAGCAATGCATTTCACACTGACTCACTTACTTTCCTCTCCCTCCCTTAAGACATTCCTTGAGATGAGGCTTTAGGAACTGGTTCCTGGGCTGCCCTGTAGGTGACACCATCTCTCCAGACTGTGCCAGTGTCACCCTTGCAGGGGGGACTTACAGAGACACCTGCACCCACCCCAACAGAGGGTCTGAGATGTTCTCCCAAAGCCATGAGATCAAAAGCAAAACTCACCAGAAAGCCAAATCTACTGGAACATCAATAAATAGTGTCAATAATTACTCTACCAGTGAAGAAGAAAAATCGCTGTGGTTATCCTATGACCTAAGGATACAGATATAATAAAACTGATTCACATACAGGAAAGTGATTTGTACTTGTGAGGACTGGTTTTTTACGATATTTAATTTTACTCATGATCTGATAGGAATCTTCCTACTGATTTACTGATGATCTCACAGGAAAAAATTGGAAGGAATTTTACAATTATGGCTTAAAGCAAGAATTATTCCGTTTTGCTTGAGCATTTTATATTTTACAGTATGTTGACTTACACAAAATAAATGTCCACAAAGTAGGAGGAGCACACAAGCTGTGATATATGAATAGAAGAAGACAAATGAGACTTGCATCTCCTGAGCAGCGTGGGTCCTCAGCAGGTAAAACGGGATCTCTCAGATGTTGGGGTTTTCTTTCGTCTCCTTTCTGTTTCACGTTGCTTTTCTACAGTGATGCCAAGCTGCAGAAAGCAGATTAAATCTGTAAGAAGTGTGAGAACAAAGTAAGTTCTGTGCAGGCAAAGGACTTCAAACAGGGAGAAAGGCTGGCAGCGGAGATACTGTCATAGGCAGAGACTTCAAAAGAGACGCAGCAGGCGATTAACTTCTTTGCAACTAATCGGTGGAGCCGGAGCGAGGCTGAACTC